>OY293304.1:80591781-81911345 GCA_958502075.1 Orchestes rusci | reverse complement strand
GCATGCTATAGAACTCAAACGGTACAAGATAGAGAAAAATGGTCTGCACTTTCTCATCTCAATTTTCAAATGACAAAATATCTCTTGAAAATTGAGATGAGAAAGTGCAGACCATTTTTCTCTATCTTGTACCGTTTGAGTTCTATAGCATGCCAAAGGTGCAATGATTACATTTTCAAATCGAGATATCTCGATAACGGTTGATTTCAGGAATAATATGCGTATAACAATTTTTGCTCAAAATTGAAGGAAGAATTCAAATAACCATTAATATACAGAGGGTTCCATTTAAAAAAATGCAACTTTGGTCTGCCACAACTTTTATGCAAGACGGTATCTTTTGGATAATTCGACCGTTCTGCTAATTTTTCCTAACCCTGTATATTCAGTCTGGCTGACCAGCACTGTCATAACAATCAACTGACTGACCAACAAGACTATTATTGATATATCTTATGGAAGTTATATACGAAGTTTCAGCTTTTGTAAATTCATTGCGTTACTCATAAAAATATGACATCTTTGAGATCGACCCTGAGCCGCCAGTTCTACGATTCGCTTGACTGACCAGAGTATGTTTGTTCACACAATTATTGAATCAACCACCAAAAAACCAGCTTTTGTAAATTCAGAGAATTTTTTCAGCTCTGGCTTTCCGTCTAAAACGAAGGCGTGACAAAGTTGAGGGGCATTTTATGGTAGTGGTGGTCCACCCCAGGCTTCAAAGATGAGATTGAAATACTGCTATAGACTTAAATTATTAGTCCTTAGGTACTGCGTATACTGTCCAAGTTTCATTAAAAATTTTGTTCCAAATATCTCCCAATACTTCTGGTATACCCTGTATAATGGGTGGTGCAACCCAGATGGGGTGGACTATTGTGGAAAAATGGTGAGGAATTTGGATTTTTTTTTTGTATATTATAGTTAGTCAAAAAGGCTTTGTTTTAAAAGTATAACCATAGTACAGGGTGTTCCAAAAAGATCGTCTCAAACCGAAATTGTATTTTTGAAAATGAAACATTCCGTATGTGAGAATCCTAATCATTTTTTCTATCTCGTACGATTATTTTGATATAAGGTTTGTTGGGTTCAAAATTTCAAAACTTATAATGAAGGAATGGGAGGCGATCAAAGTTGAAAAAGAACTCATAGTTGGGCCATTTTTCAAGCAAAATAGAAAAAAGTATCGAAAAACTAACTGACCCATAAAAACATCAAGATAAATACCTTGAATAAAATTATTTGTTATTATACAGGGTGGTCCAGTTTTGCAAACACGACCTGGACACATTGCTTTCAAATGGAACACCCTGTATATTATATTTCCATCTTTGAGATAACATCATAAGCTTTCCAAAAACACCAAAGTTACATCATACCTTTCTGATCAATAGTTTTTTCGGAAATCACAAGTTTTCTCATTGTACTACAAATTATTATCGAGTTTATAAAACTATAGGTGGCTATGCATGAAGCAATGACAACATCAGGAATTGAACAAAAGATCGACAAATGCATCAAAAAGTCGATGTCAATGACAGTCATTATTCTTTGAACATGTTCTCAAATAAGTAAAGTTCATTTTTAATTTAAAGTTATAGTGACAGTTCAAAATTGTAGGTTAAAGGTTGGCAAACAGGTTTTATTACGGTAGTCATGAATTGAACTGTGATTCGTTTTATTTTACTATGTTCAAAATGAATTGGTGATAATTTTGGAATTGATGATCAAAATCCTTATTTAATCGAGAAAATTAAGTCTATTAGCAGATATTTTATCTTGTCATTGTCAGCACTTTGTCATTTTATTTTTTTTTGCCAACCTTCAACCTCCAATTTTGATCTGTCATTGTAACTTTAAATAAAAAATGAACTGTATTGTGGCACTGACACTTCACTTGAAAATAATGGATTATGCTTGACTATGCGTAGTCGCTCCGTCCAGATAAAGTCTATTTTGCATAAGAACGGAAAATGACAAGCAGTCATTAGTAACTATTTTATTAGGTTGCCAGCCTGACTTGGCGCGCTCGAACTGTTAAGCTGTGTTTAACTACAGGACCGTATTCAGATATAAAATTGTGAATACATACTAGCTTTGTTCGGGTTTCGTCTCGAACGCTTTTACACCTTTTCAACCTCAATCGAGATTTGAACTGCGCAAACTCTAGTGCGATGTAAGTTTGTAATAAAATAAGGCAACAAATTAAATGGTCAGTATTTCAATTTTATGGACAGTACTCTTTGCCATTATGTTATTTCCCTTGGTCAGTATGATAATAAATAATCGGTTGAAATAATGAAGGGTCAGTAACATAAAGAAGTGGTCAGTAAAAATAATAAATGGTCAGTATAATAATAAATGGTCGGTTGAAATAATTAACGGTTAGTAATATAAAGAAATGGTCAGTAAAACTAATGAAGGGTCAGTAACATAAAGAAGTGGTCAGTAAAAATAATAAATGGTAGATATAAATAATCAAGAGTCAGTATCATAAAAAACGATCAAATAAATTAGTAAATGCCTGGTGAAAATAATGGACAGTCCATAAAATTAATAAAGCGACAGTAAAATAATTAATGGTTGGTCATATATTTTATTTCGTATTAATACAAACATTTTTACAACGGAACGAAACACAACTTAGTAAAGAGAAAACACTCTGCCTTTATGTCACGATGAAGTAGTCAGATAGGTTCCTTTGAGAGACGGATCTAGTTTGGGTTAGTTAGGGTTAGTTTGTGTTGGTAATAGAAATTGATGAAAAATATGCAGCGGCTCGTTGGTTAGCACTAGGTTTACATTACAATTATTATTATATATCATAATTGACGTGTTCTGTATTGGTATTATGTGTATCAAGTTTGGGTTAGTTTGAGTTAGTTGAAATTATTACTGACTATTGCATATTGGCCATTTATTATTTTTTTCTGTACAGGGTGATTCATTTTCAGAGTCAGGGTGCCAGTTCTCGTAAACTATTAATCGTGAAGGCTTGCGGCAAAAAATTTTATTACTAAAACGGCCAAGAGAAAAACCTGGAAAATATTTTCAAGTTTCTGAAATGGTCAACACCAAGTAGAAAAATATGATTTTTATGGAATTTTGTCCAATGAAAATATATCGATGAGCTCATTTTCGGATTTACTGACTATTTACCTACACTTTTTGTCCAAAACGTTTTTTTTATCATATCATATCATCTATCATAATAAAGTGGTGGGGGAAGTTCAATTGTTTTATTAAACAAACGGAGATTACGCCCGTTTCGCTTGACCGATTTAAACGAGCTTGGGCTCATATGAAAGAGCATGATCTGCACTTCAAAAAACTTTTTTGGTTTTGAATTTTTGACCTTCGCCGTCGCCGCTAGATGTCGTTAACTGGAATGGCAGCATGTTTTTGCGTTTTTTTCAAAAAAATCAAACGTAATGGTATATTCATTTTTATATATTTTAAAAGGGGATACATTTTCCTATAAAAAAAAAACAAAAAAAATTAATATTTTTTTTTTTATTTTTTTTTTGTTTTTTCCTATTTTTTTATAGGCCAAAAAATATGAGAATAGTACAAGAGTAAAGTACCTTTATTTCAAAAAAATCCGCAAAATGTTATATAGAAAAGTTGTCTAGAATTAAAAGTAATGCCTAAATACCGAAATTTTGTTATTACTAACATTCTGCTGAATTTTTTGAAATAAGGGTAGGTACCCATATGTTTCACACTCAAATTGAAACACTCTATAATTGGATTTGAATCAAGCTTTAAATCGAAAAAATCAGTTGATCCACATCATGATTCAAATCGTCGCATCCCTGAATTCCTAATAACATTCACTTCAACTTTGATAATTTAAACATCTGTCTAGGACCAATAATGAGAAAGGTATCCAGTGGCTCGAACACATATCCCGGAAGACTATATCATACCATATTATTTTTTTGGCACGCCTCACCTATAGTTAAAATTTCAGTTATTCACATACCTATCACTCTGGCTATTACTTAACTCAATAATGATTATTTTCATGAATCATAAACTTCGGTTACTACTTATATTATACACACTATCATAGTGGTTTTCACCAAGTATAAAAAGAGAGTAGGTGCATGTGAAATCATCACTGCAGTTTTATATTTTTCCAATTTATATTTGACATACCTAAATCGTTTATTTAGTCAAGACTAATCAGCAACAAGTACGCGAAGATCGGATATTTTTTTATTTCAAACTGTACCGTAAAGTATCATTTACCGGACTCAAAACCAGTCCGGTAAATGACACTTTACATCATCAGAGACTGTAAAAAAAATTTACTTGACTACTCCAAAAATGACATTTTGCATCATCAAAGACTGTGAAATTGCATTGATAGCATGGTTTGGCTGGCGCCATCTCATGATTTCAATTAATAACTTGACATAGAATGTTGGTAACATAAAAGCCGATTTCAAGCGAATAACCAAAATGAATTGGTATTTACCGCGGTTATTTTCTGGTTATCTTACAGATTTAGGAAGGGGAAACTCAAGTGACGTCAGAGAATGGTGACCGCTGATGTCGCTTGAACGAACTGGTATTTACCACTTTTACCAGTACCTATGCCGGATTTGTTTTGATGTTTTGTTTTGCTTTTGAATTATTTTCTAATACGTGAAATTTCTGACTCTAAATTATTGAAGAAGACCTTGTTTGATTGTTAGGCTCGTTTTTTTTTGGAAAAAAAACATTTTTTTTTTCCTAGTTTTATACCATAAGATGGATATAGATATGGTTTATGCTGAGTATAAACCTTTCCATTTTCGGTCAGCTTTTGTTCCTTATTTATTAATTTCAAAATCATCACATGACCGTCAACTGCGTCAACCAAAACTCAAAAACAGGTCTCAAGTAAGGTAAATACCAAAGAAAATTGGTGATAAGTATGACAGAAAACAGCTGAGTCATGACGTCACAAATTAAGAATAAAAGTTATAACCACTCTCGCTTGAACGTTGTGGTAAATACCCATGATACTACGACAAACAGATAAGCTCACGCGCATCTTGTCGGGTGACCTTTTTGAGGTTATGTTGTGAAGCTTCTGTCAGTTTGCAATGTAAATATTGTTGTTCTGATATTTGTGTGATATAATATCTTATTAGTTCGTGAATTTCGCATAATTTGATGATGGTGTACTGTGCCGTGATGTTCTGCAGAAGCAGCAATATGAAAAATAAAGAAAACCGTCCGTGTAAATACCATTTCTTTCGGTTTCCAACATCCAAGTATATTCGCAAGATATGGATACAGAAGTGTTATCAAAAGGACAAAGACTGCATAATTTATAGACATTTTTTTTTTCCGACATAATTATAGGTACTCTTATAAAAAAAACTTGTGAGAACTATGTGCGCATCGCATATCCGGTATATCTGAAGAGAAACCCGCTAACCTTGAGTAGCAAGATCAAATTAGAATAAAAATAACACATACAACCACAAAGACCACATGGAACCACAAAAACCCACATAAAATAACAAAAAAATCTCTCATAACCACAAAAACCACATCGAATCATGTAGAAAAACAAAAAACTACAAGGAACCATATAGAACCAGAAAAACCGCATGGAACCACAAAAACCACATATAGAAACACATATAGAACCACTGAAAACCACATGGAACCACAAAAAAGACATAGAACCACAAGAACCACATGGAACCACAAAAAAACACACAGAATCACAAGAACTACATAAAAACACAAAAAAAACACAACGAACCTGAAAAACCAAAAAAAACACATACAACCACTAAAAACCACATGGAACCACAAAAACCACATGGAACCACAAAAAAACACATAGAACCACATAGAAACACAAAAAAAACTCAGCGAACCGGAAAAACCATATCGAACCACAAAAAAACACATAGAACCACAAGAATCACATGGAACCACAAAAACCACATGGAATCATGAGAATCATAAAAAACCATAGAAACCACATGCCAAAACCTCTTAGAACCACATAGAATAGCAAAAACCCTCTTAGAACCACAAATCACATGGAACCACATAGAACCACAAGAAGCCACATAGTACAACAAAAACCAAATTGAACCAAAAAATAACCACATGCATGGAGCCCTCGATGGAGCCACATAAAATCATAAAGAATCACATAGATTCTCAAAGAAACACATAAAACCACAAAAGAAGGAAGAAAAGAACATAGAATCACAAAAAACCACACAAAACCACAAAGAACCAAGTGTGTCGCGACCATGAAATTCCACTCCCACCGCACATAAAAAAGTTTCACCTCAAAAATCCTTTCTAACGTCGAAAACCAACTGAGAAAAATGTTTTTTCAATGTCACGGCAAAATTGAAAATAATATGATCTTTTTTTAAATACTATTTAACCAATCTGGTGGGATTTGCGTAGATTATATTATCAATTTTGGATAGATAGATAACCAACTAAATACATATTATTTATTTTGGGGTAAATAACCAACTATAATCATCAGAATTCAACAAAATCGCAGTATAAGCCATGCTTTCCAATGCTATTTTATCCAATTGGGTCACCGGACAGCTTGATGCGCAGTTCAGTTCGAAACTCGTTCGGCTAGTGAGCATATCTTGTTTGTCGTAGTATCATGGTAAATACCAAACTGAAATGGTTAATACCAATTTATTTTGGTCATTCGCTTGAAATCAGCTATAATCAACCTATCTATCACCCATGTGGTGACATGGTTTGGCTGGAGCCATCTCATGGTAAGAATGTGAGGCAAACTGTCACTTTAAGTGTATAGTTTGACAAGAAACTTTAACCGTTAAAAAAAAATATCACAGTGTGAAACCAAACAATGTACGATACACAGCCGTTAAATGTCATTAAACTACTCGTCTAGAAATTCCAGACTCGGCTCCTTCGTCGCCTCGTCCATAAACATCTCGGCTCGTAATTGAAAACCGCCTTAGTAACGTAAATTACGATTATTCAGTTCAATCTTCTCCCAAAATTTGAATTTATATTTTGTTTTTTTTAACCATTTCCGTGTGTTCACATGGTTTTTAGTTGTTTCTTTTTGGAGCAAACCTATGATACTAATCAATTTAACAGTGATGCTTCTATTCGCCTTAACGGTACTGGGATGATAGATGTCAATTCTATTCAGCACACTGTCCCGATATACAGTGTCTCTACGGATTGAGTTTTCATGAGGTGTAAATGACAAACAAACTTCGAGTTGGATGACGATGATTTTTTGGAAATCGCTCCTGCATTGTCCGAAACAAGGATGTGAGAAGAATTAGTCAAATCAATCAATATAGTCTGTATACTGATTTGGTTTTGGGGCGGTATCGTAAAAAATTACTAAGAGTAATGTACCTTTTTTTAAAGAGATGTCGAAAAAAGTTATGAAAGAAAGTTGTTCAGAATGAATGACCGAATACCAATCTTGACACAAATTGACCTATTTTGATTCTTTTGGGACCCTAAAAAAAAAACAAAATGGGCCAACTTGTGTAACAATTGAGATTCGGTCATAACTCTTTATCCTCAACAACTTTCTTCAAAATTTTTTTTTTGATAACTTGAAACAAAGGTACTCCTCCACTCCTCCCAATTTTCATAAAATCCAAAGTCCCCAAAAAATTCAAAGTAGGCCAATCTGTATCAAAATTTGTATTCAGCCTAACAAACTTTACTCTTAGCCATTTTTTAGAAAATCGCCTCAAAAGCACCCTGGGGGTCAATTTTTGACCCTTCGCAAATTTAAAACGTATACGTTAAAATGCGATTACCATGTTATTTCAAATGCTGATCGCACAATTGCGTACCTATACGTTTTAAATTTGCGACGGCTCAAAAATTGAACTGTATGTTATTTGATTTGACTCATTCTTTTCATCTCTTGGTTTCGAACCGAGTTTCGAACAATGCTGGGCCGATTTCCAGAAAATCATAATCCAACTCGAGAATTTTTTGTCATTTACACCCTACGAAAACTTAGTCCGTGGCATACTGTGGATGTATCATTATTATCAGGTTTTCGCCAATACTTCCAAAAACTTTTTAAAAACATTCAATTTGTCTGTTTCTTCAATCTTCATGTATTGGTGAATACCCACCGTCGTCGCATAGACTTACAATAACTCTCACTAAACAGACACATAACGCCTACACCTAGCATTGAATGTTTTGAACCAAACACAATGATAGAAGAGCGTTTGTTTTGTTCACTTACTGGTGAAATGACAAAATCTCCCCCTGGTTTAGCTTTCTGGCCACACAGAACAGACTTTCTAATCATTGTTTAATCAATAAAACACTAAACAACGAAATTTGGATTAGAAAATGATTCATAGAACAAGGCTTTCTCCTGAGAAATTGAGAAAAATGGTGCCAGACAGATAATTTGAGACGAAAAAATAAATGGGATTAAGAGTGTTTGGGACTGATGATGTCGCAAATCAGTTCTGAATTGGTTCGGAACTGGTTCGTAACCGACCCGCGAAATAAGCTATTTTCATGAGAGATGTTTGGGTTAGTGATATTTTTTGTTCTTTTACGTGTCCTGTGATTTTAAGTCTATGATTAGTCGTTTGCAAAAGGTGCCTAATTGAAGTTTAGAACTAAAAATATCTTTTTTTTAACTTAAGAAACAAGAGCCATCACTGTTTTTTTTTATCTACGTAAAGGGTTTCTTATTCGTACAGGGTAAGTCATTAGTAATAATAGATGAATCTTTGAAAATCATTTTGGGAGCTCAAAATATTGCGATTTATCTACATACCGGGTTAGGAGAAATTATCAGAACGGCCGATTATTTAAAAAAATACACGAGTTAGAGGAAAATGTCTTATATAAAAGTTGTGAGGCTCTAAAAAATCTACATATTTGTAATCAATTGGATCTTACGGGATCGGGCATAAGGTTATTGCAGATCAAACTATAATTTTTTAAATGGATCCTCCTGTATATTAATGGATATTTCTATTTTTCCTTCAATTTTGAGCAAAATTGTGATTTACATACTGTTCCTAGATTCAGCAGTTTTTTTTCCTTTTTGACTGCCTTAATAAAAAACCTTGCAATAAAAAATTTCATTTAGGAACAATTATTCCGCAAAGCTCCAGGTCTAGACCAAGTTACAGCAGAAGTTCTTCAAGCGACAGGAGACATAGGGGTAGATATGTTCCACCAGCTATGTAATAGAATATGGCACACTAGACAATGGCCTGATGATTGGACGAGATGTTCAATAACAACAATTCATAAGAAAGGGTCGACCGCCAAATGCGACAATTATCGTACTATAACCCTCATTTCTCATGCTAGTAAAGTACTTTTGAATATTATTAATGAACGATTGAAAGCTTATATCACTCCACAAATACCTCCAGAGCAGGCTGGCTTCGTCAAAGGAAGAGGTACACGAGAACAGATTCTCAATATTCGTCAAATAATTGAGAAATCCCGAGAGTTCAATAATTCATCATACTTGTGCTTCATCGATTACCAAAAGGCCTTTGACAAAGTTAAATGGTCACAACTATGGAGAGTAATGGGAGAAATGGGGGTACCACCTCACTTGACATCGCTTGTGATGAGCTTATATGGGAATACGAAAAGCTGTGTTCGAGTTGATGCCACGTACTCCAAGGACTTCCAACCACAACGCGGAGTAAGACAAGGATGCATACTTTCTCCTCAACTGTTTAACCTTTACGGAGAATACAAAATGAGAAGAGCTTTGGAAAATCGAAACGGGGGCATATCAGTCAATGGACATAGAATCAACAACTTGCGCTTTGCTGACGATACTGTTCTTTTGGCAGAGAACGAAACAGAAATACTTCAACTAATCAATGTCGTCGAAACAGAAAGCAGGAAACTTGGTCTAGAGTTGAATATATCAAAAACCAAAATTATGATTGTCGACCGATCTAACAACAACAGACCAGACTTAAAACAAATAGGTCGTTTTGAGGTAGTTGATCAATATATATATTTGGGATCGATGATAACTAACACAGGTACATCAGAGATTGAGATACGCAGAAGGTGTGAAATGACAAAAGTCGCCATGAGGAAGCTAGGCAGAATATGGAAAGATAGACATGTATCGATACATTTGAAAAAAAGATTAGTTCAATGCCTTGTTTTCCCAATATTGATGTATGGTTGTGAAGCTTGGACCTTGCGGCAGGCAGACAGGAAGAGAATAGACGCCACAGAAATGTTTTGTTGGCGCCGAATGCTTAGAATTCCATGGACGGCACACCGCACCAACATATCAATACTGGAAGAACTTAAGATCCAACAGAGAATATCCCTAACTGTGCAAAACCGCTTGGTTAGATACTTTGGCCACATTATGAGGAGAGATGGTGACTGTATGGAAAAATTGATTATTCAGGGAAGAGTGCCAGGCAAACGACCACGAGGCCGATCGCCATCACGTTGGGTAGATCAAATCACCCATATCACGCATAAATCGTTCCACGAATTGGTAGACCAGGCACAGAACCGAGAATCTTGGAAACAATTGATCAACGACACACAGCAGTGACCACCACATTCCGTAAGGAATAAGGACAGAGAGAGAGAGAGAGATTCCGCTAGTCTTTTTCTCTCTACCGCTTTCTAAAAAACTTCCATATTAAAAATTTTGAACCTCCGATGGTGACTCAGTCGTATAATGGGGAAAGAGTTACAACCTAGAAACTAGTCCTGAAGAAACGGAACAAGGAAAGAAGATTCAGCAGTTTTAGAGTTATCGCGTTTTATAAATGACGTTTTAGCATCTTTGACATGCTATAGAACCCAAACGGTTTGAGATAAGGAAAAACCGAATGCACTTTCTAGTCTTATCTTTTCATGAGCTATCCAAGGACATTGAATTAATTCTTGTCAAAAATGTGTCGAAAGAAATTGACAGTTGACAGTACCTTCTGTTCAAATAACAGAATAGCTCTTGAAAAGTTGGTGTGAGAAAGTGTAGACCGAGGTGTAGACCATTTTTCTCAATCTTGAAGCGTTTGAGTTTTAGCCTGTCAAAGATGCAACATTGTTTTTTGGAACAATATGCGTATTACAATTTTTGCTAGAAATTGAAGGAAGAATTGAAATATCCACTAATATACAGGGAGTTCCATTTAAAAAAACGCAACTTTGATCTACCATAACTTAATGCCCATCCCTCTATATTCCAATTTATGACAGATATATAAATTTTTAAAAGCCCCACAATTTTTACTCAAGACAGTTTCCTCTAACTCGTGTATATTTTGCAATAATCGACGGTTCTGGTAATTCTCCTAACCCTGTATACAGGGCGTCACGGACAACCCTCAAGCACTGAAAGGGATAATTCTCAACTCAATATTAATTCTACATAAGAGAACGTGTGTTTTTTTTCATATGAATATAAGTTCGAAAGTGCTTTGTTTGGATATACCTACAGGGTGTTATATAGATAGGAGACTAAAATGTAATTTAGGATTTTTATGAATAAATTGAAAATGTCTTCGCTCAAAATTTGTTTAGTCGTTTTTTTTTTGGGTGAGCAATCATAATAATTTAGCGTTAATGTTTGCTTTGCCGTTTCTTTTATTTCACTTTATTTAGCCCTAACTTTCTTGACAACAAACTCTTGGGACTTTTTATGAATACATTTTATTCTTACTTCTCAAAACAAAAATGAACAATGACGCTAGAGACAATAAGCGAATCCTTTAAGCGCTAGATAGGTGAATTGTTTAAATTTTTTGAAGCGGTCAGGCAGGGTCGTACATAATGATTCTTATCTTCAACTGGAAGTTGTTTTAAAAAGACAATGTTCGCTTTTCATTTCTAATTCGTGTATTCTGGATCTTGATGAACGTTCTTAAGCAGTGTTTTAAAAAAGTATTTTCATCGTTTTCTGCCACGAAAATACAACAAATTTTAACAAGTGTATAAATGGTGTTGCGATGATCTTCACGTCAAATTAAGATTATTCATGTCAGACTACTTTTGCAAAAGGGACTGTCTTGTTTCTCAATTCTTATTGAACAAGAAGCTATGGCCAGTTTTTTTTTCATTTTCTACTTTTCTCACTACCTATCGGTCTACTTGACTGTCAATGGCATTGCAATGTTCCAGTTTTTACATTTTGAGACCTAACATTGTTCTGGTCGAAATTTTCCTATATTTTGCTGTTGGTGGATGTTAGATAACTGTGGGTGAAAGAAGAAATAGTCAAGTACTAGATATTGCCTGCCTACTACATACTGAAGTTCGTGAATATTATATCATTATATTCTTGTTGTTTTGTATTGCAGGAGGCGATTTCAAGTCGAATGAATACAACTTAGAAGAAAAATGTCGTATCCTTAAGAGTAAACTTGGAAGTCTTGAAGAACTGAGTCAGAGCCTGGAACATATCACGGACTACTATTTCTCAAATCCACTCCTCAATGAGTGGAAATACTTGTTATATAATATATATATGATACAAGAAATTGGAAAGCTGATTGATACACCAGATAACTCTGAAATGCTCAGTGTTAGGGAGATTAAGATCATCAAGTCTTCTATCGCAAATATTGTTAAGATGGGAATATATTCCAAACTACAACCTACGCTTCCTTTTTCTATTGCTGAACAATATACAGACACAGACGATATATTCTACCAATATAACATCTTGAAATGTTCCATAATTGCTTTGAGTGAGTTTCTGAAAAATGATCATACCCGGGTACTAGTATTAACAGATTCTCTTCGAGCAATTTTAACTGGGTTATATCAAATAGCTCACTGTCCGTTGAGAAAACAAATTGATGATACTTTCACTGAAGAAATACAGACTAGACTTTTAGAAGAGAAAAAAATCGCTACAAACTTTCTACAGAGACTTAAGGGTCCTATCTTTCCTTCAATTTATATCAAAGAGACCATGTTTATCCTACAACAAACGGCACCGTTATGGTTCAAGAAAGAAGTTTCTAAGATGCTCACAAGGATCTTGACTTCTGAAAAAGGCTTGGAGAATATCGCTGTGGCAATTCTGGATGGAACCGAAAATGATAAAACACAGACTTGGCAAGCTCTGGATGTTATTTATAGATTGATATTAAGTTGTAGAACCCGGCCAGATTTCAAAGAAAACATTTGTCAACAAGTTTTGCTCCTTGTGAATAATTCGAACGAAAACAGCGTAGTTTTTGAGAGGCTGTTTGTAACATGTACTAAAAATCTTTATAATGTGGATATGTATTTGACAAAAGATGTTTTTGTGAGGCATATTGTTGAAGAATTTCTCAGATTTACTATCAAAGATTATGTGTTCCAAGAATTGGATTGCACTGATAGAATCAAAAGATCTGTTAGATTACTGTATGCTGTATTTGTAGAGAAAACAGTTGACGTTGAGGGACCTTGCTTACCAATTGCTATGCTGAAGCCGGTTTTAGAAGTGCTTTTCCGAATTTTTTCGGTTACGTTGAATACGGTTTTCAAATCGTCCAATTCTGAATTGAAAGACATTTTACTAAAGTATCTCAATGAATGTCCGGAAGAAGACAATTACGTATATGATAATTTTTTATTTGGAATAGGTGATTCAAAAAATATTCTTCCAATCAGTAAAAATATTTCACTAGAAATAGAAGGCAGCAATATTATGATTAAACTTGCCGAATACACAGTCATCACATGTGTAGCAGTAAGCTTTGAGAGTGTACTGAAACTTTTAGAAGATAAAACAAAACTACTAACAAGGCTCTTTAAATATTTATTGAGGTGTCTCGTACATAAGGATATTTATTTTGAAAAGTCGAACGAAGAACTTCTGACTAGTGAGTCTGATGTTATGAATGAATATCTGGAAAGAAGTCTTGTAGTATTTAATATTCTTTCAATCCTAGCCGAAGACAAAAATATTCAAAAAGGTATTATTGAGAATCCCGGAGAAATAATCAATTTTTTTCATACTATGCTGGAAAGCATGATTCATAAAAATGTACACACAACAACTGATTTCGAATCGGAAAGCTTTCATACCGTATTCACCGTATCCATGATTTTGAATTCCCTTGTTTCAAGTTATCCGAAAAATTCATTGAAAATGTTTAGAAAACTGTTACAACCACTAGAAATTATACAAGCGGGAACAAGGAACGATGAGTTGAAAGAGCTGATAAGTGAAATACTTTTCAATATTGAAGTGAGTGACAGAGAAAGTGTAAGAATGAACATAGAAGATTCTAAAACCGAGTTAGATATTATATTGGAAGAAATATATGATCCACTGTTGCCCGTGAGAGGACATGGTCTAATGGCTCTTAAGAAATTGGTCGAAAAAAAAGATTATTCTGTCATGGACAAGAAACAGTTTATCTTGACAATATTCCAGGTACTGTGTGGCATTTCTGAATTATTTGGTTATCACTTGAATTTTATTTTCGTAGCAAAGTTTGAAAAATGAAGACTCTTTTATTTATCTGAGCGCTGTGGATGGTCTAGCGGGTATGGCAAATATATTTCCTGATTCTGTGATAAACTGCCTTTGTGATGAATATTCCGATTACAATCGCAGAGGAGAGGAAGGCCATAAAGACCGAATCAAGGTTGGAGAAGTGTTGGCCAGAGTGACAAAGTCCCTTGGTAAGAATTTTTTACAGAATATATAGGGAGAGTGTTTGTATAGCAAATTATCAAATTATTCTCAAGTATTTCTCCTTCCTCTTTTCTTTAGGCATTTGCCTGTTTTTCATTAGCATTCGGCCTCAGCTTAAGCTTCCCTTAACGCTCCCTTTATTAAGTCTCCGTTGATGACCACTTAACGCTGACTTATCTCTGTAAACGATATAAATTTGAGGTTGTGATACAGTTGTTATTGTGGTTACTGACTTTTTATATTATCAATTTTCAATGACATTTATGATTTATTTTTGAAAATATATCGACGCCGTGTATTGAGTTATATTGGAGTTTGGCTACGACATTGTTTAATTTTAATGTGATTGCGCCTGTTGTCTGTCATTTAAGACATTCTCCAAGTTCAATCCAGATTTGAGAAGTATATTCAAATTTTTATCACTATAGGCACATCATCCATCTGGTTGTACATACCAATATTAAGTAGAATCCGTCTAAATGAAAACATCATTTTTGATTTTTTGGCCTTTTAGCCGTGCCAGCATCGGTAATATGAATTACATTAAAGAATACTTTTAAGAGTCTCTCGAACAGTCCACTGTCATAAATGGTGAAAATGGATCACTTGAACTATTTGGAGTTCGGATGATACACTAGATTTACCAGAATACCTACCTCGAACAATGTAAGAGTGGCCAAATCACAGGAAATGGATCATAGGGTTTTTCAGGAGACTTTTATTGAGATAAGCAAACTGTTTTAAATATTCTTGACTCAGATGGAAGATCAACTCGACTATGATCATGACAGGTGAAGTACATAACTTTCAGGGTTTCTTTGTTGCATCCATTCCCGTGTGTTTAAAGAAAACCTACCAAAAACTCAATAAATTAGCAGTGGCCAGATAAAACTTGTAAACAATATCACCAAAACATGTAACCACCATTCTGTGAACAAAAACAAATGAGGTTATGACATATTGTTGCTAGTTTCGTGACTGGAGCGGAACAGAGTTATGTGACAGGAGCTCGTGGGAGGCAGTCAATAATACGAGGAAGGCTACTTATGTTATGACATATCGCATTGTTCTCTTCAGGTTTTCAAACCAAATAATGGAAAAGTTACTACAAGAAATGACTAAATTTGATCAACGTTGCCAAATCTAGGACACACTTAGTTAAGGGCCCTCAAAAAGTGTTGGTGCAAATGAAAACGAATTGAGGGCTGCTTAAAATTTAAGGCCCCCTTAGTTAAGTCTTTGTTAAGTGAAGGTTGGTACAATCGGCCATAAGTGTAGTACAGACCAGTCAACATTTGTTGACAACATCGTTGGCAACATGTTGTAACGATAGTGATCCACAAAACATCAATCAATTTTGTTGCGTGTTGCTTGTATCAATTAGTACAGACAAGTAACATCAACTGCCAACATTTTTTTGGCAACATGTATTCCGTCAACTTGCAACTTGGTGATGGATACTGGGCAACATAGTTACCATGGTGACCCACAAAACAAAATCTATTTTGTTGCTTGTTGAATGTATCCCGGTTTTCCATTTGAAATGGAAAACACGGTGTTGTCATCAAATTTATCTTGCCAACAGTAGCGAGTGATGGCGAAGCGCATGAAAGGAGTTAAGTTATACCTATTTATCTGTGCATACTTTTTCCTCGTGCTATTTGGTGAATTTCACTGGCTTTTTTGGATAGAGAATATTATTATCTTGATTCCGAAAATATGAAAAAGCGATATTTGTTGCATCACTAACAATTGTTATCTGATTTTATTTCTATAATACAAATAATCATGATATATTCAATAATGTAAAAACATCAAATGAAACAAGATCAAGTGACAAAAATCCTTCGTTTGGCCTTTTGACGTGAAATAATAAATACAAATCTTGTTCCAAATTTGGTCCTAACCCTGATTCCGAACTTACTGAAGAAAATTTGCATTTATGGAAATTTAAAAAAAAAATAAAGAAGTCCGCATGCAATTTACCATAGTTTATAATAAAATATATATTACATACATTCATAATTATGACTTTTATACCTGTACATTATCATTTATTGTTATTGTGCTATGTGTAACAATAATAATAATTTAAAGAAGAAGGAGGGTAGTCTTGACCGACTAGTTAGATTATCGAAGTAGTTAAATCTTGGGTATTCGGTCCTAGGCAAGGTTCAGAAAGAAACTACGTTTCAAGCTACGCCCAGCTTTCGCAAATATTCAATTTCTTCTTCAGGGCTAAAAATATGAAACAACCTTTGATAATCACTACAAAAAACAATTGTACAGAGTACTTACTGCTAATGTAGTTTGATCAAAGTTGCAATCACTTTCATGCCGGGAAAATTGGAAATACTAATGAAAATTTAATGCTACATGGTTGGACTGCGATATATGAAAGAATTAATTTCAGACCAAAGTGTCAAGAATGCCAAAAAATTACCTTGAGAGTGCCAATTCAAGAAATTGGTTGTTTATAGGAATGACCTTTATGTGACTTTGAGCTTGTGAATTCAATGAAAAAGAGTAGAACTGGAAAATTGTTACTAATTTCAAAGACTTGAAATTGAAATGTTTGAATTATTAAGATTCCTGTTTTTGCTCGAAATTCTCAAAAGGTTAGCATCAATTATACTAAGCCCTTCTACGTCTGATGTTTTGTGAATGACGTTCAATTTTTGAATTATTTACCTCGTCAACTGGCAACGAGCAACATTCTTTGGTTTGGACGCGCAACAGTGTTGACAACATGTATCCGGATACAAGTTGGTGTGCCCAACAATATGTTGGCAACATGTTGACAACTTTTGTTGTTTGGTTTGTACATGCCCCGCAGCCGGCAATCAGAACCGCATCGTCTGCATAGCATAACACGTTCACACTGCTTCCCCCCATTCTGTATCAGTTCTTGGATTTTACGCTGTCGATAATTTTGTCCATTATGACATTGAACAACATAGGGCTTAGCGATTCACCCTGACGTATCCCGGACCTTGTTGGAATTTCTGCTGTCACTACATCACCTGCTTCGATATATTATGTTGTTGTATCTTATTGGTATAGGTGTTGAATCAGATCATTTAGCGTCTTGGATACTTCCTTTTCAGTGAGAATCTCCATTACGTCTCACACGGTCGAACGCTTTGGAAAGATCGACGAAGCACATATAGGCCGGAGAGTTGTACCCGAGAAAAAATAACAATGACAAGCGACAAAACTTTTTCCGCCAAAAAATTTGAGTGGGGATATGTGGTGGGAATATGGAGGACTATAACTAGGAGACGAATCGACATACGAATATTCCTGAAATTCTGTCCCTCTTTTTGCTTAGTTCATTTGAGGGCGCTGTTGCTAGTAGCGCTTTTATTTATTCATTATCATGGTAACGTTTATTGCTTGTCAATAATTTGTCAAGATACTTTTATCACATTTTCATTCATTTTTTTCCAAATTTCCACTTCACATTCCACATGCGATGCATTCTCTATATGGAAAAAATTGAGGATGAATCGTCGCAGCATCGTGTTTCAAGCCCATGGTTTGTTCAATGACAACAGTCTGTCAATGAACGATATGACGTCACTCAGTTACTCTATCAATTAATGCAATTAAACAAAAAAATATGAAAATTCTAGAAATTTCAGAATAATGTATAACAAGAAATATATTCATGATACCTATTATCATCAAATAGTGAGAGTTTTGATGCAACCTAGCTAATAAAAATTGTTGCCTTTTGATAGGGTATTCGTAACGTTGTTTCAATTATGTTACCTAGGTAACATTTTTGTTTGACATGTAATAGCTAACGACTCTTCGCCATCTGGGGTCAATAATTGAAGCTGAATTACGATTTGAAACCTGGACCACTTTTATGCATTTCGATTACTCTCCTAGTTACAGTCCTCCATAGGTAGGAATCTAAGACTACAGTGAAATGCAGCAGGGACGTCGCCCTTGGTTGGTTAAATTGGTTGTCATAGATATTGCCATGGTGATCGCCGAAGTAATGCTATATTAAATTTGTCCAATGTTGAGTACGACAAAGAGTTTGGGTTTGTTTGGGTAAGATTGTATTAGTTTGGGTTTGGTAAACAAATGGATCCTTATTGTTTGATGACAGACAGACATGACACGTACCCTGCTGCATTTTACTGTCGTCTAGGAATTTGCCATAGGCTTCTCAGCTGTTTGAACATAAGTTTGAATAGTCCACACATAAATTGACAGTGACATCTGAGAATGTTGTGACAGAGGATTAGCAAATAAAATTGTCCGTCACATGACATTGTTATTATTGTTGAATGTTTTTGAGTACCTATAGTACGAAAACATATCCGGTAGTTTTTTTACGATTGGGCTACGTCAAATTCTTGATAAACTGCATCAAGAATCTAATTTGAGAATATCTCACTATTTGTATTCTGGGCCCGGACTATAACTAAACGCAACGTCAGAGTAACGTCATCTGAAAGGTAGGACCCGAGGTAGGACGCTGTCAAATTTTAATTTCAAGGCCAAATTAATGCGTTTCCATTGAAGCAATGGTGAAAACAGGTTTTGGTCGATTCTCATTGTGTTCTCTGGTTGTACTCGTATGACAAATATTGCGTCGGTAGTCGACCTCTTTTTTGGAAATCCCATCTGTTCTTCGTTATTTTCCAGCTCCAAGTTGAGCTTGTTAAGAGTGACTTTTGTTATGAGTTTCAGGACGGAGCTGTGTAGACTGATTTCTCGGTTGTTTTCGGATAGTTTTTTATTTACATATGTGTTTTTTATCGCCTTTTTTATGTATCGGTATTGTGGCACTAGTTTTCATCTCCTTAGGGATTTCCTGGTTGTCAAATACTTTTTGAGTAAGTGCCGTCAGTTCCGTCACTAGATCAGGCCGTCATACTTATACAGTTCGTTCGGTATACCGTCCGGTCCTGGTGCCTTTCTCTCCCTCAAACTTTTTAATGCTGTCTCGATGTCCTCTGCATCTATTATGATAGTATTATTCTCTATCTGAAAGTCGGTGTGGTCGTCGCCTGTTGGTTCTTGATCATACTTATTTTTGAAATGTTCATTCCAGTCTTCTGGGCTTATTTTGCAGATGGTGGGATTTTCGTTTATATCTTTCCTTTGATTCTAAATCACCTTCCATACTTTGTTCTGTGCTCCGGTTATGTTACGTTCTAAGTCTTTGGTGAATATTTCCCAGTATTCTTCTTTTATTTGGTGGATTCTTGCGATGGTTTTGTTACGTGTTTTTTTAGATTTACTATAACTGTAGTCCGATGGCGTTTTTGAAGTCTTATATATTTCAGGTACGCCATTTTTTTGACTTACTCAGTATCTTTACTTCATTTGTAAAACAGGGAGTTTTTGTGTTGTTGGTCCCGGTCATGACTGTCCTTGTGCCGCATGCTTCCTTTGATGCAGAGATGATGTTTTTATTCAGTTTTGCCCATACTTCGTTCACCAAATCAGTTGTGTCAAACATGTTGGTGTTAATTTTTTACCTGAGTCTTCTGGCATAGAGGTCTTGTGTGATTTGTGTTTTCTGGCCTTCTATATTCAGTTTTTCTCGTTTATTTGGATGTAGTTGCGGTTCCCTCTTCTTAGAGTGGGTTATCCGGAACCTACATAGCACTACCGATATTAGCATAGCTTAACATTCTTACATCTAATATATGCGCTGGTAGTATGCTTCGTGATAATGTCATATAACACTGATGCTTGTCCTCGTGTGTTTTGCCGGGTTGTTTTATATTTCAACTTGGTTGAAGAATGTTTTGTTAATTCTCAAGTAATTTTACTGCATAGATCCCCTAGTAACTAAATTCTCATTCTCTTTAGATTCGTTGAAGCGCTGTTTAATGCCGGGTATTATGCCATTACCAACTCTTGCGTCAAGATCGCCCATAATTATCAGGTGCTCGTTTTTCGGTATCGAATTAATCACGGTCTATAATTGTTCATAGAATAGACCTCGCTGGATCCTTGTCTCACTTATGTCATAAGGGTAACAACTTGTTATGTGCAGAATGTCATTCGGTAGTTTTTAGGTTACGGTGATCATTCTTCCGTTAATGTGATATGCCTTCGATGTTAGCATGAAACCTTTGGTGTATAAGTATTCACACACCCTCCTCCTCCTTGTTTCTACAATTATGGGCAACGATGTATTTGCCATAGTTACGGGTTCCTTTTCTTTTTTTTTGTCTCTGATAGAGTACATAATAAGTCAATTTGTTTTTCAGATAGTTCATGTATTGTTTCTTGATCCCTGGAGTTACAAGACATTATATTCCAGGTCGCCAGTCTTATTGTTCTATTCACAATGAATCGTTTAATCCTTTTCGTTTGGTCCGTCGTATTCCGAAGCTGTTGCTAGTACTTTGAGCAGGGTGTCTTTTGTAGTGTAGTGTAGTCGAAGTGTAGGTTGTTAGCATTGCCCTTCAACCCTCCTCTTTTTTTCTGGCTTCAGACCGGCATCAACCCCGACCAGACTACTCAGCTCATCCGGCCGGAGTTGAAGGCAGAGAGGGGCTGTGATTGAACGTCTACGTTAACTTAACATGTCCGTTCCACCATGGTTACGCTGTTAGCAAATGGAACATTTGCATTAGTAAACAATCTTAACAGATACGTTTAGTTAACGTAAACGTTCAATCATAGCCCCCATTATCAAGTATATATTTAAAAGTAGTTATTTGGAGATTTGGTTGTATTATTTCATTTTTGTGAAATTCAAAATGAATATTCTCGATAACACATACTTAAATCATGATTCTTTGAAACCTTTTGATACCCCTGTATCAAAGATAAAGTTGATGCTGTATGCATCTGATCGTCTAATGCTGTGAAAAAAAAATGAATTGGAAAATATTCAGGTCTTTGAAGTTTTTGCGAACACTGTATGAAAAGTCAAAATCATCTCCCCGTGTGTCGTTTTTTCCACCATAATTTTTCTTACAACGAATGTATTTTTCCCGAAAAATCAACTTTTTTATACATTTTTTGTCTTCTGGTAAACCCTATCGATAGAGACTTTGAATAGAGTCAAAAAGAATACTAGATCACTTTGTGTAGAATGCTTCTTCATGTCTTCGTATAGAATCTGAAAGACAAATATTTTTTAAATACCTACTTAAAATTTTCGGATACGTCAGTTACAAACTACATCAATTTATCATTTCAGTACATCTAAATGTATTTTGAATTTGTCTTTTGTTCACACATTTTTATATAACTTCAAGTTTCTGCTCGATCAGACTAAGATTATTTTTGATTCCTCGTTCTATGAATTTATCAAGAGAAGGAAATACTCTATTTTATGTATCTAGTATTGATCCAGTTCATTCTAACTTATTGTGTATATTTAAAAATGATTGTAAAATATGTTTCTGTTTGCAGTCATACTAAATTCTTACAACTATTTGGAAATGAAATATAATGACGGAGACAGTACAAGAATGATTTTGAAAATAGAACATTCCAACCACCAGGTCGCGTTTTTTGCATAAGATATACCAAATGTTTCCGTCTGCCTCCATCATTTCAGTATTATTTGGTCACATCAGTTGAAAGAAGGAAATATTATAAACATAAAAAAAAATTGATAGTCTCCAAACTAATAATTGAGTTTGGTAATTAAATAATTGTCACCGATTATACAGTGCAATCCTTTAATGTCCCCACATAGGAACGGAGAAAACACTTAGCGCAAAATGGCGGGGTAAGCTCACCTTTGAATTTTCCGAAAAGGATTAAGATTTAAATAACGCGTATTTTCCGAAATTCTCAGATGCCCCTATTTTAAGCACTGATTTACTGTACTAAATTGCAATGAACAATTTTTAATCTGTGAAAAATTTAATAATTTTGAGTTTACAAGTTTCTAAATATTGACATAATCTCAATCTGTTTGAGTGGTTTTTTTCATAGTTCGAGAGAGCATTTTATCGTCTTTCAGAATAAAATAAAAAAAAAGTATCAACTAGATCTGGTTTGAAAATTGTAGTTTATCTGTTTCAAATCAAATCTTTGAAGGTGTATAATATTTTAACGAAACTGACGAGGAATTGAAAAAATGTTCATAGAACAAAAATTGTTCATTTCAATTAGTGGAATCTAAATTTTAAATATTCCGGATAAAACTGGGTAATTTTGTATAGTTGGTACTCCAATAGTTGATGTCTTCTAGATTCAATATCAGGAAATGGCTTGAATGGCTGACTGAATTTAAATATTTCGAAAACGCATTGCCAACTTTCCAACCGTTCTTAAACTTATGCGTATGTACTTTATGATGTGATGCATTTATCTTCAACATGCTCACTTGAATCGACAGTAATATTCATGCATCTTTCATTTAATTCGAAATCAGACCATTTAAAAACCATCGCTATTAATGCTATTATGTTAACAGAATAGTCATAATTACTAGATGAACAGGAAATAAAAATTGTTATTAGTTTCTATAATCATTCAAATGTGTTAAACTAGGTTGCAAACTTACAACTGACTGGTTTTTATTGGCAATAATTATTAAGGGCAACTTATCAAACTAAGTGTAATGATCAATAGTAATCTTAGTTTATTCTTTTAACCAATTCCAACTCCACGCTCATCTTGGATGATTATTATTGCATAAAGTCCATGATATAGTTTTTACATGTGGCGAAAAAACTCACTCCACAATAATTAAAACTAGGTATAGCATTATGTTCATAATCTGGACAGATCAGAAAACAATAATTATATGGTTCTTTTAGTTTTTGAATTTTCATTTGTCACCAGGGAATGGTATACCTATTATATCGATAGGGTAATTGATTATAATCAGCTTTTTTTGATTTCCAAATACAAGTAAGTTCTCCCGCCTAGTTTGGTTGATAATTTTCTCTTAATCCCCCTCCTATCGAATGATCAAGAAGCATTCGATAGAGTCATTGGAGTTTGACTTCTTGGAATGTTTTTGAATACATACTTCTAAACAAAATTAATTGATGACTAAATCAGAGAAAGTAAAGTTCAAAACTTTTTGTTCAATGAAGCTCATTTGCAGGTGAAATGGCTCCAAAATACAAAGCAGTTCTACTGAATACATTTCTGGTAGGTGCAAAGGACGAAGATCACTTGGTTAGGGCGTCAAGCTTATCTAATCTCGGAGAAATTTGCAGAGTTCTTGGTTATAAATTGGGGGCAATTGTCGCAGAGGTAAGTTTTCTTTTTGGGGTTCCATATTTAAATTTGAATTGGGAAAGATCTATAATTATTGTTTATGTACAATATGGTATGCCCATTAGTATACAACCTCGTCATTTACACTGTGGGCCAAATTAAGTTAGAACATGATTTGACGCTTGATTACTTTTTTGTTTGTTGATGGATTTTGATGAATTTTGGATATGATATTAGTCAATATGTTCTGAATGTCACCCTGAAATTGAGATCTTGAATTCTAGCCAGGACCGGACTTACAACGTTTTTATGAAATTGGTGCATTCAAGCAGCTAACTGCGCTACTTACAGACCAACTGATATATTTTTTGAGGACATTAGTGGGAAAAGGTATCCTGAAAATATCAATATTCTAGAACCATAACCTAAGAAACGATGTCTTTTTCTGTATGATAGTGCTTGTCGGCATTAAAACTATTTCACTCCATTTTGATCAAAGATTCTTGAAATTTCATAGTAATGCGAATTGTTTGTTAGAGATTTGTCGATTTCTTGACATTTTAGAATTTTTAAATTGGAAAAAAAAATAATTATTTTGTTAGAAAGATAGAACCATGTCTACTTATTTAAAATCAAACAGGCAAACTCTAGAATCTTAAAAATTTTCAACAAACAATCCACGTTGCCATGGAATTTGAAGAAACTTTGATCAAAATGAAGTGAAATAGTTTTAAAGCCGACAATCACCATCATACAGAAAAAAAATGTTTCTCAGGTTATGGTTCTTAAATATTGATATTATCATGATACCTTTTCCCAGTAACTTCCTTTACAAAAAAAACATCAGTTGGTCTGTAAGTAGCGCAGTTCGTTTTTGCAAGGAGCTCAAATCCACCAATTTCATAAAAACGTTGTAAGTCCGGTCCCGTCCAAAATTCGAAAGCTTGGTGTTGAAGGAACATCCAGAACATATTGACCAATATCATATCCAAAATTCATCAAAATCTATAAACAAACAAAAAAGTTATTGAGGATCAAACTATGTTCTAACTTAATTTGGCCCACAGTGCAGATCAAAAGAAAGAGCCGTAGAAAGTAGTCCGAAGAAAACATGAACAATAAAAATCTAAAAGAAATTCTCAAACTACCTATCTACTCCAAGAACAAAATGAACCACTTTCTCATCACTTCGAGGATTATCTCTTCAAAATATCACGAAATTCTATGCTGCTATGCGTCTTCTCCCATTTAGAAACTCGCTGAAGAAAATACCGGTTATAGTAAACATTAGGCATCCACGTATTTTTTATTTTTCAAAGGCGAATTTGGAAAATTATCCTTCGTTTAACTATTCTAAAGAGAAAAAATGCTGGATGAATCACTTTTTTGTAGAAAAAACACTATTTTAGGCATATTGTTTCATACGAACATTTTCCAAAAATCTTGATTTGTTCTAGTTGTGGGTCATTGAAATGGACAATTTCTGTTGTTCTCATGTACTACAGTTCCTCACGTAACCACTAAAGAAGTTAAAACATATAGTTGAGCAGGAAATATAAATTTTAAAAATTTGATTCACAGAACATCCCGGCGTACTCGATATTATCAATAACAACTGTCAAGATTGTCAAGACACTAGACACTACTCACTAAATAACGACCGAGAGTGGAAAATACGCGCTGTTGCCAAGTTTTTCTTTTTCATTTATTTTGCTTTTTCGTTTTGGCGCCATTTTATTGATGTATATTCAGATGTCCATCATGCCGCCATATCTAAAATATCGTTTAGAAAGTAACGCTCCTGCCCATATGGCTGCTCCTGCCCGAGTAAAAAGGTACGCTCCTGCCCAGCGTAGCCGGTGGATGTAATCTTAAATATCGTTTAAAAAGTAACGCTCCTGCCCATATGGCTGCTCTTGCCCGAGTAAAAAGGTACGCTCCTGCCCAGCGTAGCCGGTGGATGTTCTCTTGAATATCGTTTAAAAAGTAACGCTTCTGCCCATATGATTGTTTTTTCATTTTTTGTTTTAAGAAGTTTGGGTAAGTTTGGTAACATTGCCTGTTTGTTCTATAATATGTAGCTTGTATGGATTGTAATGTGACAAAGCTGTCATTCAAGGGAGTTTTTCTCACTGAATCCTGATAAAATTTTAATTTGTTATGGGATTATTTTTTTTGTTAAAAGCTGTTCATCCAGCATTTGTTTTAGTTGAAATTGCTCTATAAACCCAAAACTATGCTCAAAAATTGAAAAAATTCATTAATGTGTGGATGCCAAATCTTTATAAGACCCGAAAAAACCATTCGAGTAAAAGTTTGTGTTGCTCCCAAATATCGATTCTGGAAAACGTATAGAAACAGACTAAGGTCCTTTTCGGTTTAAATAATATGTAGATACAAAAGATGTTATATGCCCCAAGGATCAAGGTTTGATACAGAATTTTTAAAAATTTGGAAAAATCTGGATGATTTTCATAAAACTTTTAACAGGTCTGGGAGTCTGTTGGATCGTGATTTGAGGGTATCATAAATACATCGGGAAATATACGCCGTAGAGCAGCAGGTGATAATATGAATGAAAATAAGAAGATTTGTCTGATAAATGTGGTGGCAAATGCTACCCGTTAAAAAGACACATGGTGTTGATGTTTTAATTGTATTTTTGTTTTTTCTGAATAGTATTTGAACCAATGTCGATCTTAATGCGAATTTGATCTTAGTATGGCTCTAATTGGTAGATAGTGCTACCCACACTTTTTTTTATTATTACTAACTGCCGTAATTTTTTTGAACCTGTATTATATTTTTGAATAAAAAAAAATAGATTTCCTCGACAATTCTTCGCAGAAAAAGTATACTCGTTGAGAGTCGCTACGTGCAACCTTTCTCGAAATATTTGGATTTGAAATACATGCGATTTTTGAAATATTGCGAAGGCAACCTGCTAGAAGTTATAAAATATTTTGTATGGTTGCTACATATTTCCAGTAAAAAGATAAAATTCAACTAGTGTGTGATGTAAACAACAACTTTCAATTAAATATTATTAGAAAAAAAAATGAAAAAAAAAGAGAAAGAGAAAATACAAACTTCAACACCCTGTAGCTCTAAAATAAAGCATTTCCGGACACATGTTTATAACAAGTTTTCTTCTCATTCTAAAGCAGGAAAACATCCTATATTTTTTTTCTCAATAAAAATGCAGCACCAGGCTTGACCATAGTCTCAAAATAACATGTATTCTCTATTTCAAATCCAAATATCTCGAGAATGGTTGCACGTAGCGACTTTCAACAAATTTACTTTTTCTATGTAAAAATGTTGGAGAAATGTGTTTTTCTATTTAAAAATATAATACAGGTACGTCCAAAAAACTTACGGCTGTTAATAATAATAAAAATGAGTGTAGATAGCGCCCTCTGCCAGTAAGAGCCATACTAAGATCAAATTCAAATTTCGCATGACAAAAAAACCCCAAACACCAAATTTCATCAAAAGATCGAAATAAGTTCAAAGACTATTTAGAAAAAACAAAAATGAAGTCAAAACTATACCCTTTATCTTTTTAACGACTAGCATTTGCGACCACATTTATTAGACTAATCTTATTTTCATTTATAGGTATTATCACCTACTGCTCTATGGCGGATAAGCGGCAGTAATGTTGTTTTAACATTTTCCTCATAAATATTTTCGATATCTACTCAAAGACTGCCCATTTCACAATGAAGCGTTAAAAAAGTTAACACCAAGGTCTGATAATGAGGATAAATCAATTTATAAAGACTCAACAAAGTAATATAAAATAATAAAGATAAAACTTTTATCAACCTGATTACGAAGCTGTACTACTTCTTTTGTACAGGCTAATTTATAACTTTCAGTGTAGGGTTATTTTTTGCATAGAACTATTGTACAAAAATATATAGGTATAAGGAAGGCTAGGTTAGGTTAGGTTGCGAAGGGTATGCCCTGCCCTACAGTTTCCTGCTTCGCATTGCTTTCACTCGGAGGCCAAATGGCTCATTGTGTTCCCTTGTTTGAAGAGGTGTTCCCGCGGTCTTAACCTGCAGCCTTTCTCTTCATCGTTCTAAACTATCCCATGGTTTTTACGAAGTTCAGAATTAGCACTATGTCTACATTTGCCACTTCCTCCAAGTCTTCAAGGTAGTATTGTCCCATATTCCTGAGGCGTCCTTACTTCAGAGTTGGGCAGTGGCGATGTTCTTTCGTCTCATCCTCCTCGATGCAGACCTTGCAGAGATCACCAGTCTCTGGGTCCCCTTTTTGGAAGCATGGTTCTGATTTCACAGTGTCCTGTGATTACTTTCACAAGGGTGCTCACAGAGGATTTGCTCTGCTTAAGTAATTTCCCTGTTTTTTCCATATCCAAGTTTGGCCACAGAGCTCTCTACGTCTTGCAGTCGTTTCGATTACTCCACCTGTCGCTGTGTAGCTTTACCATGTTTTTATCTACTGTATCTTTCAATAGTTTGATAGTTGGTAGCGATGTGTTATACATTTCGGTTTCGTCCTTTTTTAGTCTCAATTTCGCCAGTTCATCTGTCATCGTTTTTCCTTCAATATTGCTATGTCCAGGAACCTAGCATAGAACGAGTTTCTTATTACTGATCCAGGACAATGCCTCACGGCTACTCAGCACTACCTTTGACCTTACTGTATCTGATTCTAGTAGTCGCAACGCTGCTTTGCTGTCTGCATAGATTGTGACGTCTTTTGTTGTATTGTCTAGTCTTTGCAGCAGGTTGGCTGCTTCCCTAATGACAATGATTTCTGCATGCTTGACATACTCTTGGATGTTCAGTTTCTTTCAGTATATCCCTGCTCCTGTGCCTGTATTTGTCTTTAGTGAGTCTGTGGAGATGGATATCTCTTCCTTCCTTATAATTGCGTCTTGATTTCAGTCTTCTCTGGTAGGTATTTTAACCACTACCTTATTCTCAAAAGAGCTCTTGGTCACAATGTAGTCTGTTGCCGTTTGTAGCAGCTTCGCCTCTTGGTTATCCAATGCCTTTTAGATTTCCCTTAGCACCGTTGAGTGCCCACTTGTTGCCTGTTTATTTGGCCCCCCTTATTCTGAGGGCTCCCTTTGCGGCAGTCAATGGGCAGGAGGTTTAGAATGACTTCTAAAGCTGCCTGCGGTGTGCTGTTCTTTGCTACGTTGCTTACGTTCGAGTTCGTGTCGATGGCTTTCCACCTTACCACAGCTCCGTAGGTAATTATGGGTCTCACGATCGCTGTATACATCCAGTGGATAATGTGCGGCTTTGGTCCCCATGTTTTGCCAATCATTCTCCTGCATATATATAATGCATTGAGACCTCTCTTCATTCTTGCCTCTGTGTTTCTTTTCCAGGAGAGCTTTGAGTCTAGGATGATCCCTAGGTACTGTGCCTCGTTGGAATGCCTAAGAGTTTGTCCCCCGAATGTGGGCATTCTACTGTTGGGCACCTTGTATTTCCTTGTGAACAGTACTAGATTTGTCTTATCAGGGTTTACTCCAAGAGCGTTCTGTCCTGCCCATTTGGAAAGTTCCTTCAATGCAGATCCCATGATTTCACTGATAGTTGAGAAGCTTTGCCCACTACCAGGATTGCCACATCGTCTGCATATGCTACCATCTTCTTTCTTTGTTCTCTGAAGGTTTTCAAGATCGAGTTTACTACGATCAACCACAAGAGTGGAGAGAAACTCCTCCTTGTGGTGTCCCTCTTGTTCTTTTCCTCATAGAACAATTCCCATTCTCTGAATTTATAATCCTGCTTTTCAGCATTTTTATTGTCCAGTTGATGATGATTGGTTCTATTTTCATCCTTTCCATTTCTCTTTCAATGGATGGCCTTGGTCGTGACATTCTTGAATGCTCCCTCTATGTCCAGAAACGCGCCCAGTGTGTATTCTTTGTCTTCAAGAGATTTTTCAATTGTTCTGACAACTTCATGCAAAGCACTGTCAGTTGACTTACCATCAAGGTTAGCATGTTGATCCGGACATTGAATTTTTATCTTAGTTGATTCTTTTCTGCGCTGGTCAATCTGCTTTTCCAGTGTCTTCAGCAAGAAGGATGATAGGCTGATTGGTCTGTAGTTTTTTGGAGTTCAGTTATTTGATTTTCCTGATTTGAGTATAGAAACAACTTTGACTTCCCTCCATCTACCTGGTGTGTATCCCAATTGGAGACAATCAGAGCATATTTCGACCAGGTCATCTGATATTCTGTTGAGGGATTTCTGTAACATGATTGGCATTATTCCTTGATACAACCTCCTTATGTGTTCTCGTATTTGGCATCAGCTTTTGTTCGTCAGAACTGCTGATTTCCTCTACAGTACATCCTGGAAAAGTGCGTCTCCATTTCCAGTGTCTCATTGCAGGATTCTGTCCATGAGTTATCTGGCCTTTTTATGCTTCTTGCGGTCACCACCTCCCTTGAAAGCATTTTTCTTAGCCTTGCAGACTCATTTGTATCTATTATAGACTCGCAGAAGTCCTGCCATGAGTCTCTTTTGGCCTTCCTGATTCCACTTTTTTATCTGTTAAAGCTGGTCTTGTATTCATTCCAGTCCTCTGTTTCATTTCTCTTTCCTTGGTTAAAAAGCCTTCTTTTCTTGTCCCTGATTTGTCTCAGTTCGCCTGTCCACCAGGAAGGTGAAGCGTGGGCGACTCAAGTCACATGATCTGTGAAGGGCTTTCTTTAGTTGTTCCCCTCGTTCCGCTGCATTATCCTCTATTTTCTTTTTGGTAGGTGATCGTGATACCTTTGCCGAAGCCAATAGTTTCCTGTCCTCTTCCATAAGGTCAGTTTTGCCAGTCTGTTCCACGAGGATTCCGGAATGGTTCTACTTTTTGTAGCTCACCGTTGATTTCGAAGAGAATTCTCTTATGATCCGAAAATTATTGTATAAGAGAGACTCTCCAATTTTCAACCGTTGGCTCGTCGGAATTGGTAGCCAAAGTTAAATCTAACACCTCTTTTCTCACCCTGTTAACGAATGTTGGTACATCACCCCTATTGCATCCTGAATGATATAGATGTTAGTCTTTGGTTTTTAATCCTTGAATTTTGCCTCTATTGAGCCATGGTTCTTGGATTAGCGCGATGTATACTTTATTCTCCGTCATAAACAGCACCAAGTCCTCCGATGCCGCTTCGCAGTGATGCAAATTATTTTGCACTGCTTGCAGCTTCAGGTTCCTTGGCGCCATCTTTCTTGTCTTTAGGGAGCCTCGCTTTCAGGTTGCCTAACCCGAACTTGTTCCTCTCGTTGTTGCTCCTCAGTATCCCGAAGGTATCGTCTTCCACCGTGCAGACGATCTCCTTCCCTGGGCCAAACTTGCACTTTGTCGAAGGGATAACTCTCCAGCTTTGTGTGTTCAGGCTCTTGTTCTGCTTGTCGATGATCTTTATTATGAGTTCATCGCTTGCCGGAACCGGAATCCACACTGATATCAATCGACGCGGAGGCAGCTTCAAGACTGGTATTATTATATTATCTCCCAGATTTCGCAGCAGCCGCCGACTACACGCTTTAGAAAGTCAATTGACTTTCCGTTGTTGCAGCCGACAAGTCTGACTTCTTTCTGCCCCGTTGCTCTTCTAGCTCGAATGTGGCGTCCAATATCCTCGCTTCTACTTAGAGCCACCTGTCGGCTGCAATTTTGCCATCAAGATCTGATTGATCCACGATGGCCACTTGCAGCTCTTCTGACGTATCAAAGCTTCTGGAGTTCTTGGGCTTCTTCGCGGCGTTTTGTTCGTCCTCGCCAGAACGCATCAGTTTTTGCATTTTCCTCCCATAAGCTGGAGGACTTTGCTCATCCGGTACGTTCGCAGCTGGGAATGACACCGCGTCAGACCTTACCAGCGGCCTCCGCTTTGGCTCTCGCTTCAGCTTTCGCTGTTGTTCTTGCATCTGCGGTTCGTTTTCCGGTTCATGTTGCTTCAACCCTTGCTTACGTTCGAATTTTGCAAAAATCTTCTGGTTGTTCTTGATGAAATCTTTCTCTTTCTTGGAGAGTTCTTCATCCTTTCTTCCTTCCATCTTCCTAAATTAGTTCTTGGCCCTCTCATAGCTAATTCTGGCTTTTTGCGCCGAGGTTTCAGCCTTGGGCTCCGGTTTTTCGGAGGTTGACTGTTTCCCAGGGGTTAGAGTTTCGTCTTCCTCTCCCAGCAATCTAGCCTCAGTATCCAAATCCTCCATAGAAGTAATCTTCGGACGCTGAGTCGATATAGAGATTTTCAACTGGGTTTGAATGCCAAGTTGGTTTACTTTACCCGTATCCTCCGGTTTACAGTCGTTCTCCGCTTTGTTCTGACCAGTCGCATCCACTGACGCTCCAGCCTGGTTCTTCACCGGGTTGTCTGATTAGTCGTTGGCTGACGACTTCAGGGAGCCTGTCCGCTCACTCTCTGCCGCCGTTGCCGAGCTTCCGAGTAGCCCGGCTTCTTCCTCCAAGGTTGTCTCCTCCATAGTGCTGGTTACCTTGGGGTACCGCCCCCAGCCTGTTGTTTCGCAAAAAGAGGAGATGTGGGAGTCCCTGTCCTGTTGGGTTTTCCCTTTCACCCCCTTCCCACGATATCTATAGGCGTTACAGGACCCCCTAAGGGTATCTCTCTTGGTCTGGGGTGCGCTCACAATTATTAACCCGAAACTTTCGTCAAATGTCAGTTTCATCTGATAAATGACGTTTTATCTTTGTTCACGATTGTTCGACTTGTTATTGTTTATCATAACCTTTAAAATTTGAAAGTGTTATGACTGTTATGGTCATTGAATAATAATACAACCATTTTTGTTTTCTTAGCTTACAATTTTTTACCTTCGATTCGGTTTAATAATACCATTTTTCCATCGTCTGACATAATTGGAAGATTGGTATCCGCATCTAGCATTAGATTGTGCGATTCTAACGACATAATATTCATGTTTTAATTAAATTATTACCAGCCCCAATGTATCAACGATCAGCCGAGTGGTTTGTTGTTTTTAGTTTCTGGTTAGGATCACACATGTCAATTTGTTTGTACACACAACGCAGGCGCGACAAATCTTCACCAGCTAAAAAGTGGATTGAAAAGTTGATCGCCCGGAGAATACTTACACGAATTGTGAATGAGTTTGAATGTTACTCGGCAAGAAATGTGAACAACCGGGAAAGGTCAGAGCGTCGCCGTGCGATCGCCCGACGATATTAGTGAACGCAGCCCTGGTCTCTCCCCATCAACCTTGCATGGGTGACCCTACCAGTAGCCCATAAACCAAGCTACCGCCGGCATAGCCATCAGGATCGCTGAGACTCGCAAGCCCCCCCGCCCGCCAGGGACGATGACCCTGACGTCAAGGCGGAGACACCACGGGAGGGGGGGGGGGGTTAATTTGGTACTTGTGGTATGGTATGGTGGCGGGGCAAACCACTGCCCGGCGAGTAGGCCTTAAAGGCCCTTTTCGACAACCCCAGAACCACTGTAGTCCTAACTAAGTTGATGATGGAGAACATCACCTAGTTATATATTTGAACTAGCAGGACCAATTAATTTAGGCTAATTATTTAAACTTTTTGACTATCAGTAGTTAATGATACTGCAGTCTACTCAGTAACGTTAGCCAATGAGAGTACCACTAAACGTCGAACAGAAATAATCTCTGCTCACCTCGGGACTCGAACCCGATCACCGCGAACTACCTCTGCGGTGACTTTTTGTCGAATGGCGCCTTAGACCACTCAGTCACCAATAAGGAATATTCTTATTCTTATTACCTGCCCAAAAGGATCAAATGTGATTCGACTACCAGTAAGCAGTAAAACTAAAATATGAAAGGCTGATGCAAACCTTGAAAACCCAAAGGACTCTTCAAATGGGTTCAATAATAATTATCAGGAGTCAGTGACAGATATCATGCATTCTTGTTTGAAACACGATCTACATTACACTAAATACCTTGCAACTGGAATATTTTTACACTGCAACGAGCTATTTAATTGATATTCGCAGCAAGAAGTAACAGAACTGTTGTTTGTCAAAATCAGGTAATCAGCAACAACAAGGTTACGCGATGCGGTAAGAATACGATCATTTGTTTGAATCTATTTAGAACTTTTTGAAGAATAACTTCTGTCGTTCACATTTTATAAAATGAATCCTGCAACATTATTCAGGTCTCGTTGGAACAGCAAATTTAAATAACAAAATAGATAAGATGATATCCAACTTAAGCTCAGGTAATTTTGACTTGCGTAAATGGTTTGACACTAAACCAATCTTACCAAAAAAAAATCACCAGTCCTACTGCACCCTTTGCGAACATATTATTATACAAAGACTATTACATTATGATGTGATACTTTTCACACATACTATTAGGGCAGATTTCAGTAGCTGGCATCAGTCTTCTGGCGTGACATCAGAATGATTATCACCAAATTGTTTGGCGCGTTTCGGTTGGTTTTCTGTTCTATCCACACCATCTTCTAAGAGTGCATTGCATTACTTCTCTTGAATTTTCCATTACTCGTGACCTACAGAACTGTCAGTGGTATGTAAGTAGAGTATTACACCAAGTTCGTGGTTTTAGTCATAAGGTTCACTCACGATGCAATTTTTTCTCGGAATGTTATTCAAAATTTCTATAATAATCACTTGTGGGAAGAAGAAAACCCCCATGCCATAACTGAAACTTATTTTCAACGCCAATTTTTGGATAATGTATGAGCAGGAATTATTAGTAATCATCAAATAGGCCAATTTGTTCTACTAGGACGAGAAACAAATACCTGGTTGGCTTGATCACATAAGTGATATGTGAGCTTGATGTGGTTTGAAGATGTGCTAGTTGCGTTAAAGAATCGATTGTGGGACTTGCACGATTTATCCTTTGCTCATTTCAGTGTAATTTTCTGACACCAAGTTTATCCTGATCGTTGGACACATATCACTCAAAATATATAGGAAACTTAAATGAAAGCCAATGTAAGTAGATTGTTAGGCAACCTGTTATTCAAGCTGGACTTGTTTAGAGGACTACCCGGGGCGAGTTCAGAAACGTCACACCCGGTGCGAGTGTGATCCAAATGTCAAACCCTAACCGTTCAGATATGGCAAGCCGTTTTGCTTTTTATTCAACCCTGCTCATAAAGTATCATAGAAACTGTTTGTATGACACTTTATAAGCACAGATGAATAAAAAGTAAAAAGACTTGCCGTATCTGAAGGGTTAGTGTTTGACACTTGGATCACACTCACACCGGGTGTGATCCAAGTGTCACACACTAACCGTTCAGAATAATCAAGAGCGCACCCTAGACGCACACTGCTTTTCATTCAAGAATTGACATAAATGCATCCCAGGGTGATCTTTGATTACACCGTATTTTTGTGGTGTGAAGGAGGTGTGATGTGTCAATTGTCAACATGGGTTTGTGTAGGTTTATATTAGACACTTTAAGCAAACCCTAATTTTTTTTACGTATCCGCATCCGGATCCGTAAGCGAATCGACATACGTTAATCATTAAAAACCCGCTTAAGCAGCGATCGGTTCTACGTATACGAAACGGATTGGTGAAACGTCAAAGTAGTCAAACTTCGCGTTTTGTAACCCAGATATTGATTTTTGTTTATATTTTTGGTTTGGTTTGGATGTTTGTGTGTTTTTCGTTTATCGTTTTTGAAGAGCTATTGTTATAATTCTTCGATTAGTTAAAATGCGTTCTCACATACGGATACGATGAAAGGCCCGCAACGATACGTGCAACGGAACGAATCGGAACCCTCGCATCTATTCTGAGCATGCGCTGATTGATGCGGATACGGATACGTTTGAAATCTAGAACGTGCTTGAAGTGTCTATTATCAATCACTAAGACAAAATGCACACAAGACAATAATTAATTCAGTTCTTCAAAATAATGCATTGTAATGTAGAGGATTTCTCTGATGATTGAGTCTTTTGAACACAAGTGAGTACGAAGAAAAATGACTATTATTATTTGGGGAATAGATTGTATTCACTCTTAAGTTGATTAATCCGTAAAGATTTACCCGAACATAAACAAAACAAACTAAAATAAACAGCATACTGTCAAACAGCTGACTGAACATACCCAAACGTTCAGAAATACGGGTGTGAAGATGTCACACAATGGATCACTCCTTCAATTATCCACAAAAGTCACACTCACACCGAGTACGACGTTTCTGAACTCGCCTCTGAAGACGGAGATTTTCCTTAACAACGGTTGCCATAAATAACCGAACCCTAACCCTAGACGTCATTGTCCTTTCACGTGTAATTTGGATTTTGTGCCGAAAGTTTCACTTTTCAGTACCTAGATCATCTTAAAATTTGTGGTTTAACTATAATGTAGGCTTATCGTGAGTTCTATGAGAAATTTGTCGTCCCTGGATATGTGGATACTTTTAGCTAAACACATCCTTTTCAATAAAAGTATTTCTACTGTTTTAGAAAAATTGGTACAGCAAGTTAAAAATCAAAATTTATACAAGAAAAGTGAAGAACAACTAGGTATACAATTCTTATAAACTTTGTGATTTGCATTTTATATACAGGGCTTTTCACTTAAAACTCCGCACGTCAATATCTCGGTGTATGGGTCAAGTAGTTGTTTTTCACAGTTGGAAAAATCGACGCCTACCAAGAGTTAAGCGTCGCGACGCGTCAAAAATATTAATCGATTGCAGGGACTTTGAAATTACGCACATGCAAAAGTACGTGTTATTTATAAACTTTTTTGTTATTTTGGTCGAACTCATTTACCGTACTCAGTTCTGAGTTATAACGGTTCATAATAAACATTTCATGATTGACAAAAAATGCGATAAACGATGATTTTTGGAAGAAAGCTAGTCTCAATTTCTGTAAAAAGAAGTCAATTTCGATATAATGACTTCCGATGGTCAAGTAGATATTCTCCAATGTTAAATAAATTCGACGCCCACTTGGAGCAAAGCGTCACGACGCTTCAAAAATATCAATCGATTGCAGGAACTTTGAAACTTCGCGCAAACGAAAGAACATCTTATTCATCAACCTTTTTGTCATTTTCTCGAACCCATTCATCCCACACATTTCCGAGTTATACAAGTTTATATTAAACATTCCTTGATTGACAAAAAATGCGAATACGGATGATTTTTACAAGAATGCTTGTCTCATTTTCTGTAAGAAGTGTTCAGTGTATGACGTCAAGTAGATATTTTTCAAGGTTTGAAAAATTTGAAGTCTACTTCTTAGTAGGCTGGGCGTCGTGACGCTTCAAAAATATAAATCGATTGCAGGGACTTTAAAATCACGCGCATGCGGAAGTACAAGTTATGTTTAAACTTTTTTGCTATTTACTCGAACTCATCTATCTTGATCATTCCTGAGTTGAACTGGTCTTGTAAAAATTTCTTGGTTGACAAAAAATTCTTGTGAAAATCTACGTTATCACATTTTTTGTCAATCAAGAAATATTTACTCTAAATCGGTATAACTCAGAAAGGAGTAGAATAAATAAGTTCGAGTAAATACCCAAAAAATTTACTAATAACATGGACCAGAACATGGACTTTCGCATGCGCGTAAATTCAAATTTCCTGAAACCGATTTATATTTTCGACGTGTCGCGACGCTCAGCTCTTGTGGGCGTCGAATTTCTTAAACTTTGAAAATATTCACCTGACCCCATACACTGACTGCTTTTTACTGAAATTGAGACTAGTATTATCACTTATAATCTCCCCAGAGATCGAATTATTTCCGGAAATTTTGTCGAGTTGCGAATTTTAGAAAATTCGCAACGAGAACAAATTTCTGGATTTTTAATTCGAGCTCGCGGGAGATTTGGCAAGAAAATTTCATGCCAAATCATTTATCAAAAATATTTGTCATTGTTTTTAACAGCTGTCAAAGCAGTAAGCACTCGTGGCTGGATGTAGCTCCCATGCATCAACCACAGTGTTGCCGTTTGCCTTATCTCTGTCTGTGAAAGTTGGGTTGGGTTGGGATTGTTAGGGAGAGTGGGGACGGCAACACTGTAATCATATGGGAGCTACATCCAGATGCAAAGCCAGGGAGATTTCCACTTATTAATCTTTCAGTCACGTGATTATGAGTAGGGTGATTTCCGATAAAATTAGGTCGTTGCCATAGCAACATGTTAAAATGCAAGCCTATGATTGGTTAGGATTGACTGGTATGGAATTTTCACAAAAATCATCCGTAATCGGGGAAATGAGTGATATAAATGAGTTCGACTAAATAACAAAAAAGTTTATAAATAACTTGTACTTTCACATGCGCGTAATTCCAAAGTCTTTGCAATCGATTTCTATTTTTGACTCGTCGCGGCGCTTGGGTCTCGATAGGCGAATAGATCGGTGTTTAAAACGCGAAGAATATCTACTTGACCCCATACAGTGAACACTTTTTACAGAAAATGAATATTTATATTCGTTTTCGAAATATTGGCGTGCGGAGTTTTTAGTGAAAAACTCTGTATACAACATTCGAAATTCGATTTAAATATTGATTCACATGGCTTATCAAAAGTTATTACTGGAAAATATGCATAACTTGTATTTGTTCAGGACATAATTCTAAGGCATCATAAAATGAACGTTTGTGAAAAATAGTTACCTATGCATATTTTCAGAATAATTTTCGATCTAGCATGTGAATAAATATTTAAATTATAATCTCAAACGTGGTATAAATCCTATTTTATCTAATAGATGGCTCCACCGTATGCGATAAAACAGATTTCTTCACGTTTTTGAAAAAAAAAGTCAATAGTACGAGGACTACCCGTTGTAGGGCGGTTGTAGGGCGCTGCCGAATTTCATTTCAAACTATTGTTTATATGGAGTACTGTAAGTAGGAGAGTAATCGAAATGCATAAAAGTGGTCCAGGTTTCAAATCGTGATTCAGCTTCAATTGTTACTCCCAGATGGCGAAGAGTCGTTAGCGATTTCATGTCAAGCAAAAATGTCACGTAGGTAACATCTTTTGATTGAAACAACGTTAAGAATACTCTATCAAAATGCAACAATTTTTATACAGTTCATTTTTCATTCAAAGTTACAGTGACAGATGAAAATTGGAGGTTAAAGGTTGGCAACAAAAAATAAATGACATAAAGTGCTCGCTAATTGAAATGAATTAAAAGATAAAATATTTGATAAATATACTTAATTTTCTCGATTAAATAAGGATTTTGATCATCAATTCCAAGATCATCATCACTCTCTATTCTCGTACGTTTTTTCTGTCAAATCAAATACATTTTGAACATAGCAAAATAAAACGAATCACAGTTCAATTTATGACTATCGTAACAAACCATGTTTTCCAACCTTTAACCTTCAATTTTGATCTGTCACTGTAACTTTAAATAAAAAATGAACTTTAAGCTAGGTTGCATCAAAACTCTCACTATTTGATGATAATAGGTATCATGAAGGTTATCAAGGTGGATAAAGGGATAATGGGAGAATATCCTGCTGTGATGAGAAGCTTTTGGCGCTATATACAAATACATATTTTATTCGTTTCGTTGTGTTAACGGTTAACGGTGAGCAACAAGAAGGAGCATTTTGTTCACACGAAGGTGAATGAAATGGCCTCAACTCTCTGAGCAAATAGGCTTCTTGTTAAATGATAATCAATTCCAGTGGTAACCAATTTTTTAGTTCATTATGCCTGGCAGAATATGTGCTGTTGCTGTGTGCAAAAACAATCAATAAGCTCTCAAGAAGCAAGGCTTAAGCATAATATTCCATTTTTTTTCAAAAGAAAGGATTTATTATTTATTGTCTTCTACAATACGAGAAGAGTGGGTGCATGATGCATCGCTGCAGAAGAAAAGACAAGTTAAATATAGATTCTTCGGCAGTTTGCTGCGACCACTTAACAGTTAATGACTATGAAAGAGATTAACAGCATGAGTTATTGAGTAAGTATCTATATTACAACAAGCTTCAAAATTACAATTAAAAATTAAATTTTTGTATATGGAAATCAGGAAACGTGCTTTCTAAAATTGCATATCCCATATAGAACAAAAGTATTTTGGTCGACGTGCACTTTTCACTCATACAAATTTTAGTTGTGAATTTAATAAATCTATACATTCAAATTACATTCTATTATGTATTGGAAGATTGACCATCGACATCTGACCGATCAACCTGCTAACAAAAAATAGTAGTGCAAAATTTCAGATACCTGGCAGGACAGCGCGTCAAAAGATTCTGATCACAGCAGAATATTCCCCCATCATCCCTTCATCCACTCTGCAAGGCACATCAACGCACATCTCTCCAGTACTACTCCAGAGCACTTTGAATTGCGACTTCTACCTAATAATGATCAATATATGGCAAAATTTGAGATAGCAGGACGGCGCCAAAAGATTCTGACTTTTTTGATATCTTCTACACTGTGGGTCAAATTAAGTTAGAACCTAGTTTGATCCTTAATAACTTTTTTGTTTGTTTATGGATTTAGATGAATTTTGGATATGATATTGGTCAATATGTAATGGATGTTCCTCCAAAATTGAGTTTTCGAATTTTGGACAGGACCGGACTTACGACGTTTTTATAAAATTGGTGCATTTAAGCTCGTTGCAAAAACGAACTGCGCTACGTACAGACCAACTGACATATTTTTTGAGAAGGACATTATTGGGTATCCTGATAATATCAATATTTTAGAACCATAACCTAAGAAACTATGATTTTTTCTATATGATGGTGCTTGTCGGTATTAAAACTATTTCACTCCGTTTTGATCAAAATTTCTTGAAATTCCATTGTAACGTGGATTGTTTGTTGAAAATTGTTAACATTTTTGAGATTCCAGAGTTTGCCTGTTTGATTTTGAATACGTAGACATGGTTCTATCTATGAAAGATAAAATCTCGATCAAACGATTATGGGAAAAGAACATTTATGCACCGCAATGTTGCGGCCCCTTTCAAATTATCGAGTGAAATTAAACAAAGTTTAAAAACGAAAAAAAAAATAATAATTGGGTATTATTTTTTTTTCCAAATCAAAAAATCTAAAATGTGAAGAAATCGACAAATCTCTAACAAACAATCCACGTTGCTAGGAAATTTTAACAAACTTTGATCAAAATGAAGTGAAATAGTTTTTATGTCGACAAGCACCATCATATAGAAAAAATCATAGTTTCTTAGGTTATGGTTCTAAAATATTGATACTATCAGGATACCTTTTCCCACTAATGTCCTTTTCAAAAAATATATCAGTTGGTCTGTACGTAGCGCAGTTCGTTTTTGCAACGAGCTTAAATGCACCAATTTTATAAAAACGTCGTAAGTCCGGTCATGTCCAAAATTCGAAAACTCAATTTTGGAGGAACATCCAGAACATATTGACCAATATCATATCCAAAATTCATCTAAATCCATAAACAAACAAAAAAGTTATTAAGGATCAAACTAGGTTCTAAATTAATTTGGCCCACAGTGTAGAATCATTCCTTGATTAAAATTTGAAAACACAACCATGAAGTATACCGAGAATAACAATATCCCAATATTTTACAATTTCGAACCAGTAGTCGTATGGGCTGCTTTATAGAATCATGCGCAACTGTTCATTGGATATTGGTTTTTTTATGGCTGGCGACTTTTATGGATAACTTCACGCAACTCTTAAGCCGGCTCCAGACTCACGCCGCGAAGTCGCGCCGTGAATAATCTGATCCGAATAATCTCCGTGAAAAGCCGTGGAATCCATCCACACTCGTATTCACGAGGCTTCACGGGTGTTCGCGGCGTGAGTCTGCAGCTGCTTCATATAGAATCCATTGCATGTGGACTGTGAAGTTGAAATTGGGAAAAAGTGAATGCAAATGTGATAAAAGTATCTTGACAAATTATTGACAATGACAAGCAATGAACGTTATGATGACAATGAATAAATAATAATACTACTAGCTACAGCGCCCTCAAATGAACTAACGAAAAAGAGGGACAGAATTTCAGGGATATTCGTATGTTGATTCATCTCCTAGTTATAGTCCTCCATAGTTGTATAGAAGTTTCCTATATATTTTGAGTGATATGTTAGGTTGGATACCTACCCCGATCTGAATGGTTTGGATTTCTTTTTATGGAGACACCTCAAAAGTCCAGTTTTCAGAATTCCCGTCGACACTTCATAAAATTTAAGAGAGCGAATATTTGCCTCGTGTGAAACTATACGGAATACGCCGGGAATATTTTAACGAGTGAAGATGTCTATTGCTCGGAAATAAAAGAGGATTCTAAAAATAATTTTCATTTTAAGAGAAGGTACCGCGCCGTACTGTTTCTTTCTACAAAAATATTTATTGCAAAACCCTTCACTGCCTCTCGTAGAAGTGATACTCGGAAAAAGTTCGGTATATGAGAAAATGGAGACAATGAAAAATTTACCAGATATGAAGCATGTACCTACCTGTTTTGGGAAATTTGCGTGAGGTTTTCGGAAACAATTTAAACGCTCTAGTGGCCTCGGGACGTCAAAATCTGCGCCTAAGGTTTTGCAAATTGAATAATAGCTTTGGAAATTAGCAAAGACTAAAAGTTTGCCCAGAAACTGTCCGCATGTCACTGAAAAGACAAGGCCGCATATCAAGGCCACAAAAAATCCCCCAACACCGACATCATGGTGCTGACGACTTGGGTTCTGGGGTATACCCGAACGTAAGGTTGAGTGTTTAAGGTTGAATCAATGCTGAATAAGGAAAAAAGATGGATTATTTGTTAAAATTTTGTAATTCAAGTACTAAAAATATATACCGACAAATTATGGTTGTAATTTTTTTTTTCCGGATACTTTCTAGACGGACATTTCTATGAAAATCAGTTAAATTTGATAAAACTCACCAATAATTATTATCAATTTTCATAAAAGTACCATAGGAAGTACTATAGGTGCATGAATTAACAACTTCCCAAATCTTTATCTCATAGAATCGCGTTAAGGTTTTGTTCACTTTATACGTTTTTGCTTTTTTGCTTTCATTCAAGTTATGATATCTGAAATCTAGTCATCAACAGAAAGATATTATTAATTGGGAAAATTCTGAAATATCTGTAATATGTAGGTACTCTAAAAATGTTTTCTATTCGGTTATCTGACTTACCTTTACACTATGTATATGTAAATTTTCCATCAAACAGGTTAATCGAATAAACCAGTGAATCAATAAACTCATCCCTTCTCATTTTTTCTATGTTGCGAATATCTTGAAAACTATTGAATATGGTGATATCATACAAAAACTGTCTTATTATTATTTCACACAGTATTTGAAAATGTATTGAAACTATAGGGTGTGCTATTTCAAAACTGAAGGTTGACCTTGTATAGGCATTTTTTTTTAATATTTTTCTCAAAATAGACATCAACAAAATCCAAAATGTCTTGTCTACATTTTTCTGTAATGTACATTGTCCGCCATAAAGCAGGGTACACTAACTTGCACAAAAAATGCGTACATAGAAAGTGAAATCTGTGTTTTTTTTAAGCAGTCAACATATTTATATGGCATGCACACAAACTTTTCATTATTTTATAAAAAATGAAAACGAAATATTGTGGGCACGACTTTGAATTCATTTACTTAGTTCACAAAGAAAAGTTTAGATTATTTTCATTGATATCCGGTAGCAGAACCATTTCTGGCCAAAAATTCTTGTACCTAGTCGTCAAACCATGGAATTTGATAAATCTTGACAATATTGAACATCATTGGCGAGATCATTCCACGCATTAAGAATATGGCATCTAGTTCTAGTAGTTTTGCCTGATTCTGAGCTGAGGCCTCCAGTTTCTTTGGTAAATAATGTTTACCTATCGTCCTCATTTTCACTTTGTTAGAAAAATCCACAAAGACTTTTGGAGCAAATCAAATGAAAAAAAATCAATACTCATATTTTACCCTTTTCATTAAAACGAAAATCGAAAATGATTATTTTATTCTGAAATTAACTTTATTCAACTTAACTACATGAAGGTTTATGTAAAATCAGTCGAATTTCTTATGAAATGGAACATTCAAGGAATATAATTATGTAAATTAAAAATTACCGTCTGGTCGTCTACCCAACTGTACCCATGTCAATATTATCACATTTTCTGACAATCAGAAAAATTATTGATTGACGAATATTCACTATAGTTCGCCTATAGTTGGATTTTGAAAATAATGATTTTCTAGAATCGTATCTACTGTGGAATAAAGGACATGGGTACAGTTTTAAGGACACGATCAGACGGCATTTTCAATTTATATCCCTTGGATGTTTTATTGGATAAGAAATTCGACTGATTGATAATTAACCGATGTAGTCCAGTGGAATAAAGTTAATTTTCATATAAAATCACAATATTTGATTTTAGAAGTGGGTAAATCATGAGTTTTAATTTTGTTCATCATCTGATTTGCTCCAAGTGGAGTCGTTTGTGCATTGTTAACAACTTTTTCCAATGAAATTTTTCGATATCTTGTAGAATTAACCCATTTTTTGACACCAAAATGAATATTTTTAAAAATTCTTGCTAAACCGAAGAAGTGATGACATGTATCAACATTGTTTTTTTGATTTTCGGACATGCACAAACTATCCTCGAAAAAAGTTTCTCAAAAATATAAATAATAGAAAAAAATCCCAAATGTACCCAACTTCATGGCGGACACTGTGTGAAATAATAGGTCTGTTCGTAGAACAATCACAAACCAGTCAGAGCCAATCAGCATTCAGCATTTGCAGTTTGCAAACTATTTCTGATTATCTTGACCAATCGATGAAGCGCTGATCGATTTGTGATTGTTCTGACTTTCCCGTATGTGGCATGTGTGATCGTTTTGGATTAACAAGTACTTTTTTTGATTTTAATCAAGAATGTATAAATTATTGATTGCAGGTGGAAACTTGTGAGGCTATATCTTGTACTTTTTCTCAATAATAATGACCTACGGACCAGCCTAGCAAGATTTTTCAAGATAATACCGAAATAGAAATTCATAATTGAATTATACTTTGTAGAGCTACCTGAAAACATGTACCATATAGGAATCTCAATATCGAACTTTTAACTATCGTTTTCCTATTTTCTCTGACGTTAGTTCATCAAATATTTCTTTTGCTCAGTTAACAATGAATGTTATTTGAAAGTGATTTCAATAAACCATGAGGTGGATTTTGGTCTTCAAAAATCAAACAGTCGATCTTTTTTTTCTCACTTACGTTCCAAAGGAAAGTTTTGTCATTTGAAAATCACATTTTCATATTATGGATTTCTTAGACATGTTTAGATGTCTTTGTTTTTTCGCGATCCGGAGTTCGAACGACCAGCATGTGGAATTGCAATACGGCGAAATGGTGTAAGGTGGACATTTATTTCAATGAGACAAATATCTTACAGAAAACATTTTCTTGCTTTTAAAAATAAGAAAACATCATTATGGTCAGTAGAAAAAGAGGATTTCCTTCACGTGGTCATAACAAAGAAAATTGAATACTGGTTAACAAATTGATGCGATCAATACTAACACATGAAAATGAATGTAGTATTGATGGAGGATGAAGAATATTGGTAACAAATTCTGCTTCATAGTAATCTATCATGCTAAAGAGGAAATACTAGCTGAAGAGGCGTTAAAGAATTTATTTTACGGAAATAAAATAAGTCTTTTATATATGCGTCTTTGTCGTATAAATATTGACCAAACAATATTTCTAATGGGTAACCAAAATTCCGGAACGCTCATCGAAGAACAAATAATATTGATATTGAAATGTTTTTGATTGTATATACAAAAGATCGAAAGATTTTGTGTATACCTTATCAATATGTTTGGAACTTAGGTAATCAACTTTCACAGTAATCGAGAAAATGTGTTAGAGAAAAACTAGATCTAATAGGTAAATGGTAAGATAATTATTATTATTATCACAGAATACGAGAAAACGGTTAATTTTATATTTTTCAAAAAATAACCTGTTATTTTACATTGCTGAAATAATCGACCCACTTTGCAGAAAATGTAACCCAATGCCAATAAACTTCATGAATGATGTGAGATTGTAAAAAGTTTGTCACTTATTGCGTGATACGGCAACACATTATAATAGTCGAGAAACGTGTATTTCTTGGATTACTTTTGGTTTTTCTTTTTCTGAGTGATGCTTTCAGAAACTGTACACTGCATGTTATCTTGAAAGTCCAATTATTTACCAAAGCAGCTTAACTGAAACTGGCAATTACTGTTTCATATGTGTACGCAGTAGGTAGTTGTAATGTTACAAGCAGTGCTGTATCTTGATGCCTGAAACAATCCACTAATTCATGCAATTTTTTCACGACGAAATTTGAATGGTTGGTTGTTCATACTATTTTATTTTAGTATTCATGTTTGAGAATTTACCAATAATTGTTGTGAGCTAAATACGCACTCTGACCGGTCAATTTAATCAAAGGCAATCAATCTTGAATAAAAAACAAAATTAAGTATCAATAACCAAGTCCATCGTTGAACAAATGAACTGATCTGCATACAGTGCATATACGGAATGAGGTCGAAGCTTGTAATGAAATTCTCAGCCGTTAAGTTTTGCAAAAAAAGTGACAAAGGCAATTGAACGTGACATCGCTGAAGCATCTAATTATTTTAATCGAGTATCTCATAAATGAGGCTTGTCCAATGTAGGAGTTTGGCAGATTTGCTTGTTGCTTTATAGGCCAAACCGAAAGGCTGCATAACTGTAACCCGGTACTTATGAAGTGTTTATCTCACCATCATGATACATGCTTGTGTTGGATTTAATTGGGACGGTTTGTTTTGTGTTCTGCTATTTGGACCACAGTTGGCTTTCAACTGTGAGCAATTAGTGCTGCTGATGTTTATCTTAACGTCTTGAATTGGCAAGAAATTGAATATAGGTGGTCAATTTTATGGATGAATGGATTTGCACGATTTCTCATTTCTTGAACATCCAAATGCCTAGTTGTCGTGACTAATACCTTGAGGTTTGCTTTAACCTTACAATGATATTTTTAGTGTTCGGCAAAAAAGAGAAATTTGATATGTTGTACTGATTTTGAAATAATTGCTTTGATCCAGATGCTTTGAAGCTTTGTACTATGATTTTAATGATTATGATATGTCTTTTTTCATCATATTGATTAACGTGATGTGATTCGAATCGCATAGATTTACAATTTGGTTGTAGATAAAAACTCTTTTTCCCATGTTCTTTTTCAATAATTTTCAACTGAAGTACCCAATTTAATATCTTTCACGAAAGGTTCTATTCCACTATAATAGGGTGTAACAAATTCTAGTATAAAGCATTGTTAACTCGTTAACCATAAGAGGTACAACATCGGTTAAATGAAGGCAAAGTTGCGCAATTTGAATCTCAAAAAAAATGCCGCTTCGAAACTTGCAAAATTCCAAAGACTTCCGTAGATATCCGGAAATAACCGATTTTTAGAAATACTTTTATTTTGTCCTGAATTTATTTGAAGAGATAATCGAAAACGAATGACACATTTTCATGGCCACTTTTTCTGCTCTTCAAGAAAGCATGGTCGAAATTGATATCCGTCTGACGTTTCTCGAAACCATCATCAACTTTTTTTTTTCAGATACGGATCCAACTTTTTTAATTCCTTTCTTAGCTAGTTATTCTTCGCTTCCTGGAAATAATGAGGCATCACAATCCAATTTTTTATTTTTTCACTTTTTTCAAACGTGGAGCTTCTTTATTCAAGCTAAAAAAGTCACAAGTAATTATTGTTACAATGACTACGCGATGCATTCTGACAGAAGGACAGAAACTTCCTATTTGGATAACTTTCGTATTACCTAACTTTCTGCATTATGTATTTCAGAATGGAAAGTTTCACATAATATCATTATTTTCAAGAAGAGTTATTCAAAAATGAATTAAAAAAGCTGAGTTTGTATTTGAAAAAAAAGGTGATGACGGTTGCGAGAATAATTCGAAATGACGAATATCAATCTTGAAGAGCAGAAAAAGTGGCCATGAAAATGTGTCATTCGTTTTCAATTATTTCTCCAAATTAATTTAGGACGAAATAAAGAAGGATTTCGAAAAAAATGGCTATCGTTGATGTGTGTGAAATGAGTTGAAACAGAAATACTGGTGTAAAAAAGGTATAAATTAAATAGTGACTGTCTCTGTAAAACAAAAGCATAATATCCAAATCTGAAGTCTTGAAAAAAGTGTAGGTATTTTATTTTTGACAAAATTTTAAAAATGCGATATCAGTTGTCCGACATTTTTTGCGCTTCATATGATTTGGTTATCAGTGCAATACAATGTAAAGCTTATTTATCGAAAGGACCTTTAAAAAATTGAATTCGGTCTATACATAATATGCTTATCCAATTTTTGATTTTTCTGTCTACATAGACTTTTCTAGTGTTTATAGAGAGTACTAAATCACTTGCATAGATGAAAACGGGAATTTAAACTTGGGAGAAATATATACATATATTTTTAGTCACAACATTTCCATTACCTAAAATATTACGTTTCGGTTAGCGCCTTGTTAGCGCTGTTACCAAAACATAAGGATTATTTTTGGATATGTCGTACTCGTTTTGACAAACAAAAACTAACACAATCAAACCAAAACTGACCCAATCTAAGCCAAACTAACCTGAGAAAACAAGACTTTTCAATTAAAATATTCAAATAGACATTGCTTGCTTGAAACTTTGCGATAAACACTGCGTCTTATGAACATCATAATAATGTGATGTGGAGTAAAATAGAAACGGAGATCAATCCGTGCAGTTTCCCTGAGTATTTCATACATCTCATGGTGTAAAATTACTCTGGGTAATTTTAAGAATTGAAAAACGTCTATCACATAACACCTACAATATAAAGGAAAGTTGAATGGCAACTTGTGACATGTTTTTAGCCAGCAACCAGTAATACATGAAAATGTATTTCGCCAAACATCCACCGCGGCGCTAGAATTTGTTTGCTGTCTTGTCCCTGATTGGTATGATATTATGCAAAGTTCGTTGTCAATGGAGGTTGTCAAAAGTTCTTATCATAATGGCCGATTGCACCAACCTATTTTGAGGACACTTAACGCTAAGGGACCCTTATCTTGACAATTTTGCATGCAAAACGGTCAAGTTAAGGGTTCCTTAGCGTTAAGTATCCTCAAAATTGGTTGGTGCAATCGGCCATAGGCTTATTTAATCTCATCTTTGTTAAGGTAAACTTTTTGAAAATGGAGTGTGATCAGAAGTGTCGCTATAACAGCTTCTGTGTGATTCCTAATTGTGATGATTTAGCAAGTAAAAGACATAGATTCCCAAAGGATAATGCGGAACTTTTCGCAAAGTGGATTTGTGAGGTGCGTAATCCATCACTGCAGAATAAGACTTATGAACAAATCGATAGATCTTATTTGGTGTGTGATATCCAGGATCCCCCTGGTTTTAGAATATGGTAATTTTTAACCAAATTATTACGAAAAAGATACATCAATCCGTTTTTTCAACTCTATCATAATTCTAGAATATTTTTAGTTGTAGGAAAGTAATTCTTGTGATGGATACTTGGATGACTCTTATTTAACCGATGTTGGAACTTTATCTTTGCCGCTTCGCTCATTCTTGTTGGTAAATAAAAAAAAACAAAAATATAATTGATTGTTTTTTTTTAGAAAATGATAACTCAAGAAGATAAAAATCACGGATGGTTCTTGTAAACATTAGGCATCCACGTATTTTGTAATCTTTGAAGGCGAATTTGGTAAATTATCCTTCGTTTAACTATTCTAAAGAGAAAAAATGCTGGATGAATTTTTTGTAGAAAAAAACACTATTTTAGGCACATTGTTTCATACGAACATTTTCCAAAAATCTCGATTTGTTCCAGTTGTGGGTCATTGAAATGGACAATTTCTGTTATTCTCATGCACTAAAGTTCCTCACGTAACCACCAAAGCAGTTAAAACAGATAGTTAAGCAGGATAAATAAATTTTGAAAATTGGATTTACAAAACTGATCGTCGAGAAGTCTGTGTTTTCAATACTGACAATATGTCAAGATTTTCAAGTCACTACTCACTAATTGAAGACCAAGAATGATAAACACGCGCTGTGTTGTCAAGTGGATGCTGTGAGAAATGTTTTCCATATTTGTGTCTGTAGGGTTAGTTTTGATTAGATTGGGTTAGTTTTTCTTAGTTTGGGTGAGTTTTTGTTAGATTGGTTCAGTCTTGGTTAGATAGGTCTAGTTTTGGTTAGTTCGGGTGAGTTTTGGTAATGAATATTGGGAAAGATTTGGTCAGATTGAGTCAGTTTGAGATTGATTTGATTAGATTGGGTAAGTCTTGGTTGGTTTGGGTTAGTTTGGGTAGTTCTGGTTAGATTGGGTTAGGTTTGGTTGGGTTGGGTTGGTGTTGGTTAGATTGGGTTAGTTTGGGTTGATTTTGGTCAAACTGGGTTAGTTTTCGTTAGTTCTGTTCGTTTATGTGGGTTTTGGTTAGATTGGGTCAGTCCTGGTCAGAATGGTCTAGTTTTGGTTAATTTGAGTTAGTTTTGGTGAGTTTTGGTTAGATTGGGTTCGTACTGGTCAGATTGGGTTAGTTTGGATAAGTTTTTGGTCAGTTTGATTTGGGTTAGTCTTGGTTAGATGGGGTTAGTTTTGGTAAGATTGGGTTAGTTTTGGTCAGATTGGGTGAGTTCTGGTTAAATTTGGTTAGTTTGGGTTATATTGGGTTAGTTTTGGTCAGATTGGGTTTGTTTGATTTGGGTTAGTTTTGGTGAGGATTGGGTTAGTTCTGGTTAGTTTGGGTCACCGTCTTAGAGATTCAGAAACTTGATTGATCAGATAAGCCAAGGATATAATTTTTGAAACTTTGAGATTTTTATAGTTTTCGTTCTCAGTGTCTTATGTTATATTGTTTTTTTTGTCATAGTCTATCAAAATATACAGGCAAAACTATTGCAGTCATGGTTTTTAAGAAGTTTGGACACGTTTGGCAACATTGCATGTTGGTTTTAATATGTACCTTGTAACAACGTGACGAAGCTGTCATTTCAGTTGTTGCATTGAGATCTGAAAAAAATTAGTTAATTCCGGAATTTTTTTTTCTTGATAAAAGTTGTTCATCCAGCATGTTTTGTAGTTGAAATTGTTCTATAAACCCAAAACTATGCTTAAAAATTGGGAAAATGCATAAATGTATGGATGCCCGATCTTTACAAGACCCTCACGATTATTTCAAATGGAACACTAGGCATCGTACAGGAAATAGGTAGCGAAAATATAGTTCACAGATCTCAAAATGTCTGTTTTATTATTTGAAAACGAATGAAACAGTCGCACCAATAGGTACTATTCTAACATTGGGTAAATAAGAATAACCCTAGTGGATACATTTAAAAAATGAATATTATTATTCCAGATACTTCCACTCTGTGGCTATTTTATTACCATGTAATAGTCAAAAAAAGTGGAAACGCCATGAAAACAACTTTCTCCAAACCATTCATCATCAAAATAGTGTTAAGAAAGTTTTAATTAAAAACGTATCTATTTTGTAATTTGGGTTAAATAAACATACATATCGATGGCCTAGCGCACAATTGTTGTAAGTGCATTTTCCAGCAAAACTGAGTTAATCACATTAACATATAATTTGAGACATATATTTTCTTATGCACACAAATGCAAAGTGAAATATTCAAATTGGTAAGTGCTAGTGCCATCTTCCAGTCGTGTTAAAACTGTTGAGTACTTGTAAACCTTGTTCCTAGGGTAAATAACCATACCCCACATGTGGTAATTGCGTACCTAACCGACATTGTGTGCTAAATCAAACTGCGCTAACTGTATTTAACACATTTGGGTCTAGTAAAAGTGAGGTTACAACAAGATTATTTGATCAAATCCCGGTGCAAGTATGTCAAATGAGTGCAAAATAATTCATGTTGTGTTTTTCTTCATCAAACAAAAACTATATCGCAAAATGTGGTACAATTATTCCTGTCAAACAAAAGATTGTATAGCGGCAAATGTGGCATTCAAGATTAATTTTCAAAATTTTTGGTACATTACTGATTACTGATTACTGAAGTACAGGCGCTACGAGTTTCGGGCTGTTGGCCCCGAAACCGCAGCCTCTAGTTAGGCTTATTGTATCTTCTCTGTGCCTGTCTCTCAGTCGAAGAGCTCCATTGCCCGAATAAGGTTTATGACTCGTTCTACTGTTTCCCTGTCCGTCCTTTGAGGAGAGGTTGTGAATTCCCCATTATCTCTTCTCCAGTACGCCAGCGCTTCACATTCGAATACAATGTGAGAGGCTGTTTCCTCCTCCTCGTTGCACAGCCTACATATGGGTTCCTCGTTGAAAAGACTCATGATATGCATGTGTTTCCTTAGAGTGCAGTGTCCAGTTAATATACCTGTTACTTTCCTAAGCTGATTCCTGCTGAGTTTCAGTAGGCTTCCAGAAAATGATGATTCGATCTCGTCTGCCATCATTAATTTACTGTGTTTCAGACCTGGTGATTGGCACCATCTAGCTTTCTGTTGTTTTTTGGACCAACAGTTCAGCCAACCTCTCACAGAGGATTTTGTAATACCAATAGCAGGTTCTGGACCCAGAAGTGGTGTGTTTGCAGCTTTGCGTGCTAGTAGATCCGCCCGCTCGTTCCCAGCTATCCCTGTGTGTCCTGGTTCCATCCAAGAGTGACATCGTTAGATACTCCCAGTGTGACAGGTTTTGCTGACAGTCCATGACTTGTTTGGATTTGGTTTCCCGACAGGAGGTGGTTTTGATTGCAGCTTGGCTGTCACTAAGGATAAGGATTTTCCTTCCTCTGTAGCCTCTCCTGAGATTCTCTTGCACGCATACGTTTATTGCATGTACTTCTGCCTGGAAAACTTTAGCGTGCATCCCGAGTGGTTCACATGTTTCCCACTTTGGATTTTCACCTACGATTCCGGCACCAGTTCCCCGGCTTGTTTTGGAGCCGTCTGTGTACCATATTGCCCCATTAGCCATCCGGAGTTGTTTCACCGTTTCCTCTTCCCATATTAGCTTGGTCTTGGGAGACGTGCTAAAGTTGATATTTTTCAACATGATATCACTCCTCATTGTTACTAAGTGGTTCGTGACTGTGCTGGTTATCTTGGTGTGTCCTTGGGAGTTTGAGTGGCTCCAGTTCCCGGTGTTGCTGAGTCTATATGCTCCCATTCTTGCTTCCATTTTGATATAGATATCTAAAGGAGGTAGGTTAAGTATGGCCTCCATGGCAAGTGTTGGGGTAGTTTTCATGGCTCCCGTTACACAGAGACATGCTAGCCTCTGAACTTTTGCAAGCTCCGTGGCTGCTTGTCGCTGCTAGATTTTCGGCCACCAGACAACAGAGCTGTAAGCAAGACTGGGTCTTACCACGTTACAGAAGAGCCAGTGTACCATGCGCGGATTTATGCCCCAATTCTTTCCTATCGCTCCTTGTGTTGCCATTATTGTGGCTTTACCTCGATTTACTATTTTCTGTAGGTGTGAATTCCATGTGAGTTTGTCATCCAGGATGATGCCTAGGTATTTGACTTCTCTTACCACCTGCAGTTCTTGTCCAAAGAACATGGGTTTGAATAATTCCGCTGTCTTCCTTTTTCTCGTAAAGCTGACCAGGGAGGTTTTCTCAGGATTGACCTTCAGGTTCACCTTCCTGCACCAATCTTCTACGATTGTCAGAGCTGTCTGCATCAGTTCTGATATTGTCTTGGTGTGTTTGCCAGTGATAAGTATTGCTACGTCATCGGCATAGCCTTGGGCGTAGAAACCTTTGCTGTTTAACTCTACCAGTAGTTCATCTGCGACTAGGTTCCAGAGGAGAGGGGACAAGACTCCACCCTGGGGGCAGCCTTTAGCTGCCTCTATAGTTACAGTTTTGTCAAGCATAGTTGCTTGAATTCTCCTACCTTTCAGCATGTTTCTTATCCACCTACAAACTGTGTCTTTAATTCCACGCCGATTGATTGCGGTGGTCATTAAATCGAAGGAGGTGTGATCAAATGCTCCTTCTATATCAAGGAATGCAGCTAGGGCAACTCCTTGGTTATTCAGTGGTTGCTCTATTTTATGAACAAGTTCATGAGCAGTTTCACATGATTTACCAGGTTGATAGGCGTTTTGGTTTTTGTGTAGTGGCCTCTCTATTAGGGAGGTCTCCCTAATGTGCCTTTCAATCACTTTCTCCATCGTTTTGAGTAGAAACGACGAGAGATTTATTGGTCTGAATGCCTTGGGCTGGGAGCTATCTTTCCCGGGTTTCGGTATAAAGACCACTCGTGAGAGTTTCCATATCATGGGTATGTGTCCCGTTGCCAGGGCTTGCTCTGAATAGTTGTCAAAGCATCGATATGAGTTGGGCTTCGCCCTGCTGCAGTTGTGCCGGTATTATCCCATCGCATCCAGGTGCTTTGTATGGTTCGAATGAGTTTATGGCCCATTCGATTCTATTTGGTGTCACAATCTGTCGAGCTATGACCCAATCATCTCTTGATCCTCTCATCCGGAGGATCTCAGGAGATAGGGAGTTGGTTCCCTGTTGCGAGTTGATCATGGTCGAGTCTGGAAAGTGTGCCCTGAGTAGTGTCTCAATGGTTTCTTCGCCATTTTTCGTGTATTCCCCATTTGGTTTCTTTAGTGTTCCCATTGGTGGAAGGGGGTCTTTAGCTAGGTCTCTCTGGAGGCGTGCGCCTTCCGAGGTTTTTTCGACCTCAGTGCAAAACTTCCTCCAGGAGTTCCTCTTAGCTTCCCTTACTTCTTTGTTGTATTTCGTCAGAGTATGGTGGTATTCATCCCATTCACCGGTTTTCTTGGCCACATTGAAGAGTCTGCGTGTTTCCCCCTTCATCTTGTCAAGTTTCTCGTTCCACCAGGTTGTGTCCTTGCATGAAGAACGCCGGATTAGCGGACAGCTTTGATGGTATGAGTAAATCATAGCGTTTTGTAGTTGTTCCTCGACCACCTCAACATCAAATCTGTTACGCATACGTTCCTTGATCCCGCTCAACCCCGCCTCCAGCTCCTCCCGGTATTCAGTCCAGTTTGTTTTGCGTGGGTTGCGGTACATTTCTGACGGCTTGTCAATACTATTGATTTCCATCATCGGATACGCGCCACCGCTGGATATCGGGATTGATACGGGAGGTGGACAGAGTGACATCAATAACTTCCGACCGTATACGGTTTGCAAAAGTAGGCTTGTTGCCCTTGTTTAGAATCTCCAAATCATGGGTTATAATAAAATCCAATAAAGACTCACCTCTTTTGTTGATATCGCTGCTCCCCCAGATGGTGTGATGCGAGTTGGCGTCCATACCTATTATACACTGTAGGTTTCTCTGCCCACAGTGATTCACTAGTTTCTCCAAGTCTTCCGATGGTGGGGGTCTGGGTGCATCGTAGGGAAGGTAAACCGAGGCTATTATGATGTCCTTCTGGGTTCCTTCCCCTTTGTAGCTTAGTTGGACGGCTACTTGATCCCTGGAATTTAGTTCTTTAATATTGAGAGCCTGCACTCCGTTTCTCACGTATATGCAAGCTCTCACGTTACCTGTTGATTGCTCCTGGTAAAAGATCTTACCTCCAGTGTTTCCTAGACCGGCTATTTTTCCCTTCGTAATCCAGGGTTCTTGGATGATGGCCAGGCCTATGTTTTTCTTTGCCAGCTGTTGGCAAAGGGCAGCAGATGCTCCCTTACTGTGCTGAAGGTTTATTTTTAGCACCCTCAGCATCGGGAGCCTCCTTCTTGAGAAGTCTGAAGGTCTGAAAGTAGGCCCGGACATTCCGGTTTTGCAGCTCCTTAAGAGATCTGCTGTCAAGACTGACAATGAGTGTCATGCCCTCATTGTCCGTCTTGTGGCTGATTATTCTCCAGTCCTCGGTCTTCAGCCCCATGTTCTGGGTTTTGAGGAACTGGAGAGCTTGTGCCGGTTCCTTGATTCTCGCGGATTTTGTCGGTATGCAGACAGCAGCCCTCACGACTGGCACCACTCTGTGTGCCTGGCCAATCCGAAGACTGGTTCCCTCGTAGGGGATGAAGCCTGGAACCACCCGCAGCAGCCAAGTCTTGGCAGCTTCATTGGCGCAAGTGATATAAATCACCCCACCTCTGGAGCTGCTGTTCTTGAACTGAGGACCAGTTCCGGGTTCGCATTTGAACACTTCCCGGAGTAGAGACTGTTGTTGGCCTCTACACTGCTCCTCAGTGAAGGTTTTATCCGGATATTTTTCGGAAGTGATGGCCATTCTAAGCCCGGCTAGGGTTTCGCTGTAAGTTTCCCCAGTTGATGTACTGGATGTTACTTCAGCATCCCCCTGCCGTGACCTTTTCTTGGCGCTTTTTTCTGAGGTTGGTGTGTTGCCCTCAGAGCGACCCCTCTTTGCAGAGGATTTTTTTGCAGGGGTCCTAGGTTCACCTGATGCTCCAGGCTCTGAGGCCCGGGCATCAGGTTTCCCAGTGTTCCCTGAGCTATTCGGGAGGGTTCTATTCCCGGGATTCCTATTTGTCCTCGGTTTACGAGGCCGTATAGGCTCTCCCTTGGCTTTAGCCCCCTCGATCGCAAGCTTCCTTCGCTGGGCTCCGGAAAGCTTTGCCATTTTGTTCAGGCTGATGTTGCCAACGCCTGTACTAATGGCAGATACACCGGCACCGGGGATTGCATCACTGCTTCCCTGGTTACCCGTGGTTGGTTCATGAGTTACATCGAGGTTTGGTTGTTCCTCGGATGCCACAACGTGTGATTGGCCCTCCCCAAAATCCGTGGGGCCAGCGTTGGCCACCGGGGCTTCCACCCGGTCGGAACCAACGGTGAGATTGAAACTCACTTGGGGTACAAAGTCCTCAGGTTTGTCACACATCGTTCTTAGGTGCTGGTTTTGGTCCGCCCCGGGGTATTTAATTTCCCCGGTACCTTCCATATCTGGGAGGCATTCCCCTATCCGCCACCTTGGGAGGCGCCCGATGGGTGACCAGCAACCCCCACGGGTTTTGGTACATTATCGATCAAATATCACAAATGAGCATTTTCAGGCTCAAGGCAATACTACAGACCTATTAAATAAAGCATATTTGATCTTTAAAGAGAAGCGTGTGAATCATGGCGAACTTTTAAACATTAAACTTCATATAACTCAAAACTAACTTTTTGTCACTTACAACATTTGTGTAGACCATCGATATTTTAAAACCAGGAACAAAAGCTCAAAAAATGTATAAGCATTTGAAATTGCCGCAGAAATATAACTGCGTCAGAAACCTGCAGATGGCGCTGTATGCTGATGTAGATCTCTATTTTACCATATCCTGTCATGTGATTTAAGTGGTCATCCAAATAACCATTGTGGGGCGCCACTTTATAACGTCAAAACACTCCAACAACCTTTATCATTGCAGTTTCCATTATATTGTAGGCATTGACGTACGTACCTGGAAAGGACCCGGTCATTGTCTTTAACGACTCGTGAAGTGTGTCATTTATCTCCATGTATAGGCCAATGGGTTAGAAAGAGACAGGTATCCGTAACTGTCGCTATCTCTGTCTATTCTCCATGCGTATAGGCCAATGAGTTAGAAAGAGATAGGGATACGTAACAATCGCTATCTCTACTTGATTCACTCTCAATAATGAGCGGGTCCGTTCCAGGTACGTAGTATGGAGTTCAATGATTGTAGGTGTTATGTGACGTACATCTCATTTTTAAAATCATCTATTTATTCACTTCTCCATGACAACCAACGCACTCTTGTCAGAGAACTAGATGTAGAAAAACGAGGTTGACATCTGCGTGAACTCGGAAAAACGTAGACAATAGAAAGCCGTCATTTTCTAGTTACCTATACGAGGGCCGATCAATACATTCTATTTTATCTACAAGCGTATGTAAGAAGTACACAAAGATGTGATTTTGGAGATAGGTGGTCGGTTTAATTGGAGAGAATTTGTCTACTTTAGGAGTCGAACACGCCACTTACTTCTGGAAATATTCTAAAAAAAAAACTTTTTTTTTAATTTTATCATTTAAAAATATAAGAAAATTGAAGAGACAACGAGAAAGTCTGTTTATTTCTTTAGAAGGCGTATCTTGATTTAGAAATAAAAAAAAAAAACTGGGAAGAAATCATTATTTGGATAAAAAATTACGTATCATTCAGGTACCTACTAACCAAAATGATAATTGGGACTTTTCAAAAATCACACAAAAGTTGATCAAAATTGGTAGAAAGCAAGAAAGCTGCGAATATTTTCAAATGGGATTTTCTAGATTAGTGAGTATTCTTGATACCTACCTAGTTGTTGTTGTTATAAGCCCAACGATTTAGGAAAAGATGAATACTTGATATCATATTATAAAGATATAATTTTTCACCTCCTGAGATCACAAAACCTTTTCCTTCAAATTGTTTTTATTTCTGAACCACATGAGTTAACTCGCCTTCCTATCAAGTAAACCTAATCATGGGAGATCTTCAAAAGTGTATACTTTATGGAAACTAGTTGACTTTCACCCGAAAACAGTTTTATCTTGAAAGAGAAGCTTTCTCAGCTTTCTGTTGGGTATTTGAACAATGTTTCAGGGAACAACAGGCCATTATCAAACACCAAAATGAACACTTATCGACCAATAATGTTTTGATAATATTAATACACGATTTATCACACAAAATGACTAAATACGGCAGTAAATGCATGAATTTTCAGAAGATCCTGAAATTCCTAAGATCCATATTCAAAACGTCAACAAAACCGCAATTAATGATTGCCAAGCATTCAAACCAAGCAATTCGAGGCAATGTCAATGACTTGACAATTTTCATAAGATTTACTTTGATATGTACATATTTACAAAAACGAATGAATAGTTATTATTATGCATGTTATTTGTAAAACACAAAGGTTATGCAATTTTAACCATATCGAATGCTTCAAAGCTCAAAATAATTTTTAATGCTTTGACATATGAGCACATTGGCAACACATGCCTAGAAAATGGCTGCCATAGTGTCTAAGAAAATTTGGATGCGAAGTCGTCCAAACTCATTCTCGTACCTCTATATTTCTGACTCTTATACATTTCGTTGACATTACATAAAATCATAATGCGTTCAGCATTTTAAATGGTTAACATGATATGAAAAAATATTAAAATATAAAACATATGGATCTTGCCGAATCAAAAATAATAACATGTTCTCCATAACGGAAGTCTTGGAAAATGTATAATATGGTAAGGTTTTTTGTCCTATTTTATTTTATCTCAATACTGAAGGAAAAAAGCTCTTGGGGAGCACCTAATTTGGAATAAAAAAAAACGACTACCTTGGACGGTTACGAGAATGTGTTCTTGTTAACGGTTCTCGAATACAATATGAAATAAGTGAGATGCTTAGAGTACCTTTTCTATTCTGAATTTGGTGGTGAACTTGAATGGAAAATTGCAACTTGAAAAAAAAAGGGCAGATCAAAGCACAGGGACATTTTATGCAAGTAGTGGTCCGGTCCAGGGTTCCAAGACGAGACTGATTTAATTTCATATAATCAGTCTTCGGGAACTCGATATAAGAGAAAGAAACAGAGTTTTGGAGTTGCATCGTCTATTTTATTGGTTAACTGTTGCTCGAAACGTCGCACAGTGATAATTTTATTACAAGAATATTCGAACTTAACTGCATCAAGTGCATGGTATATTTTGGCAAAATGATTTTTATTGTCGTACACGATAAAGTTTTTGGGTAACACCGATTTTTAGAAATAAGAAGAAAGGCCGTAATTATATTAGTTTTTTTGCTTTATTTTTGTGCTTTTCGTAAAGTAAGAAAATCGCCAAAAAGAAAGGGCTTTAACTTGAAAACTAATAATTAAATTAAAAAAGTAATATTAGGATATACTCTTTGACTAACTCGATATGAGATGGGATAATTTAAAAGCGATTTTATTACCTATTTTTCATTTTTTTTTCGCTCTTGAAACCAAAACCACTGTGCGTCGTGTTAACCGATAAAACAAAGACGATGGAAGCCCGAAACTTAGTTTTCTTCTCAAAATCTACATATACGTACTACATTCCATGTTTCTTCAAAACTGATTTCAGCGTTTCGTACTTTGAAGTACGAATAGTTCCGAAAATGTTCTATAGAATATTTTATTGATATTTTTTCCAAAATAGGTTAGGCTCTCGAATATCTCCCAATACTTTCTGGAACACCCTGAATCCAAAGCTCAGCAGCTCAGCCAATTTCGAAAAATACCTAATAACACTGTGATCCGGTATTCTTCTAGATAAGGCTTCACCTGACGATACTACAAGTACTAGATTCCATAATATCTTTCTTTACAAGTCTCGAGACTCTTGTGAATGGCTATTATTTTCGAATAACAGTCTTTGATAAACTGTATTATAAACGAATGATGATAATGACCTTCGCGATTTCTATCAGGTAATCGACTGCACTCGTCCGTGAATAATATATCAAATTGATAGGTAAATTATCTACCGTTCAACTAGCGCTAAGATGTTATGTAATAATATTCAATAGTCATCATCGACAAGAAAAATGCCCATCTTGCTATCTGGGGTCATTCTCATTTATAACTATTATTTATAGATACAGTTATAGCTCTTAAGTGTGGCCCATAAACCGACACACTTAGCCGTTAGGTTATCCGTTTGAAATTGCACCTACAAGTCCTGCCAATAATACACTAATTGTGTGAGGTAATTGTAAATGATGTGGTTGCTGGCATTTATCATGCTTCATAGTGGCTCTTGGCTAACATTCTACTGTTAGGATTGTTAGCTCCCACGTTTATTGCATTTGATAATCAAGTTGCATATTTTCGAGATTAGAATGACTCTTTACTCCGTTTTCAATTTAAAAAATGCCTAATAACTCTTTACATTTTTGGAGCATTTCTATCAATCATAGAAGGCAATGGAAAAGGCATATGTCATTTTTTTTTTGAAAAGATAGAGCATTCCGAGTATTATAAACTAAAAAACTATTTTTGATCAAAAAACAGAATTGTCGCCAATCAAAATGAAACACACTGTACATTTTTTTTGTAAACCTTATTTTTTAAATCGCCCCATAAAAAATTCTAAAATCGTGTTGGTCACAAAACAAAAGCTTTTTTTCCTATACAAGAATAAGGAAATATTTCGTTTAGATAATTTCGAACTAATAGAAAATTATAAGGTCGAGTGCCATCTTGTTGATACCACTGTTGTGGATTTCTCCGAGTGTATTAATCATTAATCTCAATTGTCCAACACAATATAATATTGTCATGTGTCACTATCGTAATCATACTCTCAATAATCCTTTATTTTATTAATAGTATTTTTCTCCAGATAACTAGATCAAGTACGTTGAGGTAAAACATGGATTAGAAAAACCAACGCCCATGAAAACTTCATTTTCAAAAGTAACCCTTCATAACTACATCGTTAGAATCGTGATAAAATTCTCGATTCAATATAGATAAAATCTAAGATGGTTTTAATTTGAAAAAACATAAGTTTCAATGGTATGTCAAAAATGACAGGAGTGACAAAAAATGTTTTAATGTCATTTTATTAAGAGTGTAAAATTTCCCCATACTTTTGTATTCAACATTTTCTCCTACAATGAATATTCGCGGAGCTAATAAGGGCGTTTTAAGAAATCGCCGAGAATAAGTTTTTTTTTTAAACATGTTTCGACAGCTGTCAGATTTTGTGAAACTCAAAATGGATTTGAGCAGAGCTTACAAAACTGTGAATCTTTGTCCATTTAAACTTTTTCGTATCTGCTATAGCTTCCGAGGTCCCTGTGGTGATCATAAAAAAATTCTCAGGGTGTCCGTTTTAAGTGGTACCACTATTGCCATCTTCGAAACAGTAAGTAGTGCTACGAAGTCGGTTAAATGGATAATAAATAAATAAACAATATAAATAAATAATCGTTTATTTAGCTATACAGTGTGGCTCTACAAGGTCCCCCCTTTTTTTTTATGTGTGCACCAAAAATTTTGAAACTTGGCATACTTCAATTGCTGTCGAAATACTACTGTTTGATGTTACTGACGTACTTTAAGTATTCAAGATGGCGGCTGGGCGCCAGTTTGAAACATTTTTTCAAATGGAAAGGGGGGTCGTGTGACATCTCATTTTGGAGATCCTGATGAGTACTTTATAACCCTTGAATATTGAATCGATATCTTCAAGTACCACAAAATGGCGGTACATTTGATTACTACATTGATACATACACTATTATAAAAAATTGTCAAATTCAATTCAAAAGATGCTGGAAATATTCTTGACATAAAGTTTGGGTTAGGAATAAATGACAAAAATGTCAAAAAAGCATCTTTTGAATTGAACTTGACGAATTTTTTCAAAAAGTGTATGTATCAATGTAGTAATTTAATGTACCGCTATTTTGTAGTACTTGACGATGTCGACTCAATATTCTAGGGTTATAAAGTACTCATCAGGATCTTCAAAATGAGGTATCACACGACCCCCTTTCCATTTAAAAAAATGACAGCAATTAAAGTATGCCAAGTTTCAAAATTTTTTGTGCACACATTAAAAAAAAAGGGGGGGGTCCTTTTAGAGCTGCACTGTATAAGCTATATAAATAAAAATGAAAATAATATTTTATATATATGTCACAGTAAAACCTGGTAATCAGTAAAAGCTAACTGTCACTAGGAAAAGTAAGCTTTTCCTGATTTGGAAACATTTAGCTAGTGAAAGCTGAATTCGATCGACTTCATCCTACTTTTACTAGTTATTGTTAGCATTCATGTAACTTTTCTAGTGAAAGCTGTTAAACTGAAAATTATTATCGTAATTATAAATATCCTTTTTGGTCTGAGTTGGAATTCGCCGACAGATTAGACGCTCTGGAAAATACGAGAGTTATGAATCGCAGGTGTACAATGTGAACATTGTTCAGATACCGTATTATAGAAAATACTTAAGTATTCTCAATAGGGGTTAGTCTGGGTTAGTTTGGGTTAGTTTGGGTTTGGCAAAAATTTTGATGTCGCGTGAGCGACATCATTTAGTGCCCCGTGCACCTTGGGTTAGTTAAATGGCGAAAATAAGTTTTAAAAAGAACTTTTCCTAACTGCTTTCAGTAAAAGTTGATTTGATAAAGTTTCTCCAACATTCACTAGTGAAAGTGTACAATATTCTTCAAAATTTAACATTTCCTAACGGATCAAGTAATTGCTAGCATCAACTAGTAAAAGCTAGCTTTCACTGAATTCCTAACATTTACTGTAACATATATATAAGTAAGAGTTCATATAAGACAATAATATACAGGGTGTCTATTTAAGAATGGCAAGGTGCCAGATCTCAGAAACTAGGCATCCGAGAGACTTGCGGAAAAAAAATTGCTGGAAATATATCAGAAGTTCCCAAGATCGCCACAAGATGGCGTAACGGTCCTATCAAAACACAAAATCGCTGTTTTTTCGTGATTTTTAAATACAAACAAATACAAATGAGTACCGCTATGGATTCCTCGAGAGATTTCCTTCAAATTTGTTTTTTTGATTTTTTTTCCTTACATGTCAAATAAGACAGGTATCAGCTGTCAAACCTTACATCGCAAGAATGCTCATAACTTTGAAACAACCCAACCGATTGACGCGATCTTGGTCTCATACAATGATTTTGCAACAACTAGATATAGCCCGACGTCTGTTTGTGTGTCACATGTTTATACATTGAGGGGAGAGAGGAATTCTTGCGACAATTCTTGCAAGTTTGCCAAACTGCAAATTTAATAAGGAGCTACCTTGTATTCAAGGTAATTTTATTCTAATTAAAAATACTCTATACTCTATGAGTGCATCTCCGGTAGTTACCAATTATATAATATGTACCTTTTTAGATCACCAGTGATAATAAAACATTTTCAATGAGACCCATATTTTTCCATGAAGCTTAGTTACTTATGTAGACACGATTCAACGAAATACATCTGGCAACACGACACAAATGCCTATTCGAGATCAATCAATCACAGCTGATCGCCATTTTAACCAATCATAGCCTGTAGCTCCCCTGCAAAACTGTTGTCGGCTTGTTCAAAATTCAATATTTTTGAAGGCCGAACAGCTGATTTATGTGAACAAAACTTATCAATAATCAGTAAACTATAACTGTCCTATAACTCCAACGATATTGAAACAAATAAAAAATTGAAACATATCCTCGTTAATACACTGGTAAATCCTTTTTGACAAAAAGTTAACATTCTGAGTGCTTTTTATTTGCAACAAGGCAACGTTGAACGAATTCAACGGACGAGATGTAAATAATAACATGTTTATTATAGTGACAAACGATTTGCCCGGAATCTAGGGTGTACGCTAGTTCTAGTGGGTTCTATGTTCTAAGGTCTCATATGAAAGAGCATGATCTGCACTTCAAAAAATTTGTTAATAATAATAATAATAATATGTTTATTAAGCAATGCTTCAAATACACAAAAAATATAAAAATAAAGTGAATAATGTATATATAAAAATAAATAAAATGAAATAAGCGTTTTAAAACAATACTTGGTAAAGGACATGGATCAAAATATGTATATAACGAATAATAGTGTATAAAACGAGTGACAGAAGACAATTTAAAGTAAGTAGCACGTTATCACAGATGGCATCAGGTTTGTGGGACATTTACTAAAACATATTCTTTGGCCAATCGCTTGAATGCTTGCAGGTTATCACAGCTTTTCAATGTTGTTGGCAGATTATTAAACTCCTGCAGTCCCTTGCACAGAATGGAATTATGAAGTTGATTAGTCCTGCATCTGGTTGTTAGGATAAAATCAGTGTGATTTCTAGTGCTGTATCTGTGAACATTTTGAAAAGTATTTGTTCTATCACAGACATAGTTTGGTAAAAGCTTAAGTTTTATTTTGAATATAAAGACGAATACATTAAAAGCAACTTTTTGTCTGACAGACAGGACATTTAGAGTACTAAACATGTAATTTCTTGGTGTATATCTGTTGCACCTGAGGATGGTACGCATTGCTCGATTTTGAATCACCTGGAACTGATCATATACAAAATTTGGCATGTTGTAGAACAATGTTGAGCAAAATTCCAGGTGTGGTGCGGCTATGGCATTGTAAAGTAGAGATTTCGTATACACTGTAAGGTTTTTTCCTATCCTATTTATAAAATGTATTTTTTTTGAAAATTTTCTCATGACATATCTAATATGTGGTCGAAAGTTAAGATGTGGGTCGAATATGACTCCAAGATATTTTATCTCTGTCTGGTATATTTGGTCTCATGTTGGTTTTGAATTTTTGACCTTCGCCGTCGCCGCTAGATGGCGTTAACTGAAATGGTAGCATGTTTTTGAGTTTTTTCCAAAAAAATCAAATGTAATGGTATATTTATTTTTATATATTTTAAAAGGGGATACATTTTCCTATAAAAAAAAAACAAAAAAAAACAAAAAAGTTAATGATTTCTTTTTGTTTTTTTTTTATTATTTTTCTTTTTTAATTTTACATACATACATTACATTTTACAATACATTTTCCTATAAAAAAAAAACAAAAAAAAACAAAAAAATTAATGATTTCTTTTTGTTTTTTTTATTATTATTTATTTATTTTTTTTTTAATAGGAAAATGTATCCCCTTTTAAAATATATAAAAATAAATATACCATTACATTTAATTTTTTTGGAAGAAACTCAAAAACATGCTACCATTTCAGTTAACGCCATCTAGCGGCGACGGCGAAGGTCAAAAATTCAAAACCAAAAAAGTTTTTTGAAGTGCAGATCATGCTCTTTCATATGAGACCAAGATCGCGTCAATCGGTTGGGTTGTTTCAAAGCTATGAGCATTCTTGCGTTGTAAGGTTTGACAGCTGATACCTGTCTTATTTGACATGTTGGGAAAAAAAATCAAAAAAACAAATTTGAAGGAAATCTCTCAAGGAATCCATAGCGGTACTCATTTGTATTTGTTTGTATCTAAAAATCACGAAAAAACAGCGATTTTGTGTTTTGATAGCACCGTTACGCCATCTTGTGGCGATCTTGGGAACTTCTGGTATATTTCCAGCATTTTCTCTATTCCATATTACACAGTAATTTTTTTTCCGCAAGTCTCTCGGATGCCTAGTTTCTGAGATCTGGCACCTTGCCATTCTTAAATAGACACCCTGTACATTTTTTGGTTAATGAAACTCCATAATATGTTTACGAAATGCAGCCTCCGTAAACAAATTATGGAATTTCATTAAATTTAGGTAAACTAACACATTCCTCAATATTACTTGGAAGACCATTAAATTCATAAAGCCCTCTACATAAAATAAAATTTTACATCAAATTGGTGGTTTCTGGTCTAAAATAAAATCATTTCTATGACGAGTATTATATGTGTGAACATTCCTGAATAAGTTCGCTCTATCGCACACATATTGCGGTAAGAGTCTACTTTTAATTTTGAAAATGAACACGAACACATTGAATAAAATCTTTTGTTTAACAGATAAAAAGTTCAAAACATCAAGCATACATCTTATGGGAGTGTATCGATTACATTTTTTATCGTCCTCATGGCTCTGTTCTGGATACGCTGGAAACTATCCATAATATACTTTGGCAAACTATAAAAAAGTGTACTACAAAAGTCTAGATGAGGTGTTGCAATTGTGTTGTATAAAAGAATTTTCGGTGCCATTGATAGATTCCTACCAACTCTTGAAATGAATCCGACCTTTTTCGAAAATGTTCTCATTATATTATACTCTCCATGAGCGGAAAAACTAAGAGTCTGATCCAGAACTACCCCTAAATAGTTGATCTCGTTACTGAACTCTAGCCTATGGTTATTTATAATTACATTAAGACTATCAGGAACAATGGTGTTGACCCTACTCTTTTTTCCAAAAAGAAAAAAATTAACTTTTTTTCACATTGATACTCAACTTATTCATACACAGCCATTGATAGACTAATTCTAAATCAGAGTTCATATCTCGTTCCTTCTCTGCTATGTTTTTTCCCGCTATGTACAACATGGTATCGTCGGCGAACAATTTGATTTTTGATGATTTGACACTCATGACTATATCGTTTATATAAATTAGAAACAGCATAGTACCCAATATAGTCCCTTAAAAAACACCCAAAACATTGTCTTTCAGACCAAGATGTTTTGGTTTGAATAGAAGAATGTCTCTGTCGAAAGTTTCAAAGGCACGTTTGAAGTCCAGAAACACAGCGAGCACAAACTTGTCCTTATCCATTTCCCTAACAAACTCATCACAAATATGAACAATCACAGACTCGCACGAGTGACGTTGACGAAACCCCGACTGGTTTGAGGAGAAAATATTGTTTTTTCACAAAAATCGAGAAGTTGGTCTTTAACTATGTGTTCTAATAGTTTTTCGTACACTGGCACTTTATTTATGGGTCTGAATTCAGTACATTCTTTGGTGTTCGGTACTTTTGGCACAGGGGTAACCTCGGAGCACTTCCAGGATTAAGGGAACATTCCATAGATTAATGAGCTGTTGATGACATCCAGTACTCTATTTCCAACAATCGAAAAAGCGTCCTTGAAAATTTCAGTCGAAATTCCACTTTCTCCTCCTTCCACAGATTTCAATTCATTCACGTATCCCTTTAATTCTTTCAGGTCGATAGATCTGAACTCATTGAACACTTCATCAGCTGGTTGGATTGCTTGGAGGGTAATTTTTGAAGTTGTGTTGACTGGAATTCCAGAAATAATGGTATATATGCGGTCGAGAAAATAATTGTTGAATTCATTTGCGATGTCTGCTTCTTCCGTCAATGTTTTACCAATAAAATTGATTCTGTTGGGCAACTCGGGTGTTTTGTCAGGTAACAAGGTTTTCAGATGTTTCCATAATTCTCGTGGATTCCCTTTATTATCATCAATTTTTTGCTTGAAAAACTTCTCTTTACTTTTTCTGATCTCGTGTACAATGCGGTTGCTGTTTAAACTGATTCCAGAATGTATCATTTCTCTCACAGGTAGCACGTACATACAATTTGTCTCGGTCTTTCATCGTAGTCCTTACGTACTCGTTTATCCATTTCTTCTCCATGAATTGTCTTTTAATCAAAATTGTAATTTAAGGGCATAAACGGTCCAAAGCTACTGACATAGTATTCACTAGACAATCCGCCAACATGTGCACATCTGTATTATTTGAACGCCATGGTGCATCCATAATCTCGTTCTGGAAGGTGTCCGGGCAGTACCCCTTCATGTTTCTTCTACAAATGATCCTAAACTTTTCTGAACATACCCGCTTATTTATCAACACTGACAAGATGTTATGGTCGCTTATCTTTGGAGTCAGAAAGTTTGTATGAAGAAGGTTTTTATCATTGGTAACGATATAATCTATCAACATCCTGCTTTTGTCTGTTACCCTGGTAGGTTCCTTGACTATTTGGGTACATCCGTGTAGATAAATGGATTTGACAATCTTATCACCATAAAAAGATGGTTTACAAAGATCAAAATTAAAATCACCCATAATAATATTCAGTCCGTCAAACTCACTTACCCCATCCAGGAAGTCTGAGAAATATTCAACAAATCTGGCATTCTCTCGGTTTAGAGGATGATACAAGACTGTGACTAGATACTTCACACCAGAAATACACACTTCGACTGACAATGTCCAAACAAAATTATCCACACACTGCTCGACTCTATTCCTATATTTTATGTCCCTATGAATTAGGACCATCACTCCTCCTGTCCTTTTGTTGTTAGTCAAGCAATGTTCACTACTATAAGAGTGTATACGCAATTCTTTTTCACAAAAATATGACGTGACATGAGTTTCAGATAGCACCATAATACTGGGTTTTCACTCCCGAATAAGAATATCAATTTCTTCTTTATTGTAAATGAAACCTTGGCAATTAAAATACACGATATCTCCATTATTTGAATCAGCATCTTTATCTAATTGCTATTTTTGGAATTTATTTTGTTGCACTCGTTCCAACTTTTTATAAGTTCCACATTTCATCAAATCCCATGAAGCATGATTCACATCCAGATTTAATCCATATTTGGTATTAGAATCAATACAGTTTTTATATTTAAAAGCTTCACACTTGCATTCCCTAATATCATGGTCACCAGCGCACTTTGGACACATTTTGATTTTATCCCTGCAGTCTTTTTGAATGTGGCCATACTTGCAGCAGCCGTACACCTGATAATTCCATATTCTCTGAAAATTCTGCATCTATTCCAGCCGATGTTTATTCTTTTTCTGTCGATCAAAATATTGCAAGTTTTTGAGTCGTTCTCCAAAATAATGTTGAACTTTTTATTAAATACTTTGCTTTTTCTCAGTACTTTCAATGGCACATCACATTTTTCCCAGTCCATGTCATTTTGTTTCTTTATTTTTTCTAGCACAGTCGCATCATCTTCATTGTATTCATTCTCATCCACTCCAACGATCTTCGAACGACTGTTCAGTACTTTTGGTTGTTGCACTGGATAATTTTCTCCCAGCTTTGATTGAATTTCATCCTGAATATGAGCATTTTTTTTTTTTCCACAATTTAATATTAGGCCTCCAGTTTTTGTAGAACGTCTCATTGACATACCGACACCAATGTCGGTTGGATTCAGCTTTTCCTTTAAAACCTTTTTGATTTTTGAGGCATCACTTATATCACTTTTTTGTTTAATAACTAATATATTTCCATCATTGTTTATCACCGAGGCATAAGTCTTTTGATTTGCAAATATTGGGGGCTCTCCAGTTTTCAGCTGTTTAAGTGATACATTTCCTGTTTCAACATTTCATTTTCACGAATTAAAAAGTCTATTTTATCTTTTAATTCATTAGAGTTTCTCACTATTAATTGTAGGGTGGAATTTATTGAGTCCAGATCAGAATGATCAATATAATTATCCTCAATCCTACTTCTCTTGCGTGCTCTTTCGGGCTTCCCGTTACCAGTTTTGTTTTCATTCTCATTTTCCCCTACTTTAGCCTCACATTCTTGACATTTCCAGGTTGTTTTCCGCATGTGGAAACCTCGCGGTTCCACATTCTCGCCGTTGTATTTATTTCCGGAGCCGATACTAACACGTTCGTTCAGCAAAGCAAATCACTCAGGACTGAGAAGTTGCCGTTTTTGATGCTCATTGAAGATCCAATCATTACTGTATCGCTAAATTATTTTTAGTTTCTGTTAACAGAGTAAAGTATTGAAGACTTGGAGAATTCCATTGGTGTAATATCAGGTGATCGTGAGGGTCAGTTCACAGTGCCGTTGTTACCGATTCATCTTTCAGGAAAATGTTTAAAAAATCACACATAGTGTCAAAAATCCCGGTCTGTATTTAGAAGATTCAAGTTAATTTCGTTTGCTCTAATACGAGACCAAACAAAACTTTAATCCATCGACTCATTTTTATTCATGTTTTAAGCATAAATTATAGATGGATATAATATTTTTAAGCCTTTTAAATTTTGAAATATGATGAATTCAGAGCCGTATTTGTGATAATTCCTGATGATGTCATTTTACAGGGTCAAAACTTCGTTAATGGTATTTGTGTAATACATCCAAAAGGGTATGAAAAAAGGTATTGAAAATGATGATAAAAAACTCAGGTGCATATTTAAAAAAATGAAATTGATGGTGGCTACTCGAATATGAAACGTCGTATACACATTTTAAAAACATCGTTTTGTAGAATGGGAAACATTATAAGACTTTCAAATTTAAACTGTGTCTCGAAAATGAATAGTTTCTGAAATATTCAATAAACTTAATCTGTGCCATTTTCACAAATTACCCTGTATCTCGCAAACTTAAAATAATTTTGCGACACAGTGAATGGATTTTTGACGAGCATCAAAAACTGCAACTTTTCTTCTATTTAACCGTCCTCGTGGCAATAGTGATATCAGAACTGAGAGTAAAAACTAATGATTCGTGAGGTCAATTTTTTTCTTAATCCAAGTATGTCAATTTAAAAACAAGTTTTAAACCATCACAATAAAATTAATGTCATGATTAAAATAATTATTAAACTTTTTATTAGATATTTTGCCCAAAATAATTCTAAGAAGAAGGAGGGTAGTCTTGACCGACTACTTCGACAAAATAATAATTCATTCAGGATTAGGAGAAATTTCCAAAATGGTCGATTATTTCAAAAGATACACCAGTTAGAAAAAGATGCCTTGCATACAAGTTTTGAGTTCTTCAAAAATCTATATGTCTGTAATAAATTGGAATATACAGGGTCGAGCATGAAGTTATAGCAGATCAAAGTTGCATTTTTTTCAATGAAGCCCCCTGTATATTGGAAGATGTCTCAATTCCTCCTTCAATTTTGTGCGAAAATTGTGTTACAATTTTCGTGAATTCAGCCGTTTTTGAGCTATCGCCTTTTATAAAGGACATTTTTGCATCTATTTGACATGCTATGAAACTCAAACGGTCTAAGATAAAAAAAAAATGGTCTGTTTCAACTCTTCTCTAATAGTTGACGGTATCGTCCATTCAAATGAAAGAAAACGGTTGACTTACGAGATGTTTCATGACTTGAAGTAACAAAACAAAATTGATCATCATGATTATTATAAGGCTCCTCTTGCACTCCTTTTTTCTCTTCAAATGTAATGAGGCGCTAGCTACAGTTACTCCTCTCAGTTAGTCCCACAAACCGACTAATGTGGTTAGCACCAGCATCAGAAAATTATTCTAATTGCCCATGTGTAATTGATAATCATAATCAATTTCAGGTGCTAGTATGCGTGCATGCAATAATAGCAACCGACAAGTCTGTGGAAGCGCGAAGAGCCGCAGTTACTGTTATAAGACAGCTGCTGAACGGGTTGGAAAGTGAAATGATTGCGTTTCTCAAAGAAGATATTCTTCCGATTTATAGGACTCTCAAGCAGATCTATCACAATGATAACGATGATGTTATGAGGTAGGTTACGACGGCAAGTTGGTGCTTACGCTGACAGTAGTTATTAGAGAGTATTTCAGTTTGCTTGTCTGATCGTATCCTATAAATCAAATACTCGATTAGTCGCGGAGATTTGCATGTTCACTTATTTCACTGAACATATGTTTTTGAGTAATGCTTGATATCTGTGAAAATGATTACACTTTAATTTATACGTTCGAATCAAAATAAAGATAATGTAATGCGTATTTATAGTATGGTTTAAAAAAGGATATGATACATACATTGTATAATAGTTCCATGTACACATGGTTTGGTTTTTTCGATAAACACAGAAAAAGGTTATATGTATTAAGAACAAATAAGTATTACTTTCGAGATTTATTCAACAATACATTTTGAATGATTTTTCGTCGTTAAGACAAACTGTTTAGTGATTGTTCTCACTACCTTTTAAGCAAATAGCTTCAAGTTCACAATAATATCATGATAGAAGGTCCAATCATTTCCAATGATTTCGTTATATCAAACGTAGTTAATGAAAACATTTTGGATTCACGGGTTCTGAAAATCTGGTTATTCATACAAGTCATGGTTATATATCTACTGGGTGAGTCTGAAAAAAGTGGGCATTTTGACATGATGAATAGAGTATGGTAGGATAATCACTTTTTGCAAATGAACATGTGTCCGCAAACGTTTCGTTCAAAAAATAATGATAATAGGAATATTAATTTTGACTTTGTGTCAGTAAATTCGAAACGTCTCAAGCGATTTTAATAAAATTTTAGTTTTTGTTCCTTTTCAAGCCACAAAGCGCAACACTTTGAGCAGTTGTTTTCAAATCATTTGTTTTTCCATTTTTTTTTCTGCATTACATTGTTCTTTTTATCTCGTAATCGACGCATCAAAGAAGTTACTCTTTTTGCTTTAAATTGAACGGAAAATCAAAACATGGTTTTAACTTTGTGGAAACTTCATGGCATACCACTTTTTTCTTCGATAAAATAAATATGAGTCGTTCTAGGTCCGGCCCTGGAAAAGTAAAACTCAAACGAATGTTCCAAAAAGATGCTTAAGAAACCCGAAAATACTCTCTGAATTTTGAACAAAATCGCTTGAGGCGTTTCGAGTCTACAGATAGAAAATCGAAATTCTCCACAACTTTCAACACACACTGTATTTTTTTAACGAAACGATTGCGACACATGAGCATCCACAAAAAGTGAAAATCCTATTATACTCTATTTACCAAGTCAAAATGCACACTTTTTTCAACCTCACTCTGTATATTCAACGTTTCGAGCTACGGACCTCGCCGCTTTTTCAAAAAAGTAACAAAAACAAATTTTTTCGGACTATTACGTTAGGTGGTGCTTTTGGACAAATTATTTTATTTTCTTATTTTTTGGCCAAATCATTGGGTTTACTATTGTTGTTTCCAAGAGGATCATAGCTTGTTGAATGCAAGAACTTGGATGACAAATTTTCATTTTGAAGAGGAGAAATCACTTTTTTTAGGCTCACCAAAATCCGTATAAAGCCAATTAATTTGAAGAAAATGGAAAGTTCAGTTTGGTTTCAACTTTATTTTGCTTTCTCAAAAATAGCCAAATCAGTTAAAACTTGAATAAGATTTTCGGACCTCCATCGAATTGTACCTGATGAAAAAACATTTTTTAAACGAAACTGTTGGCTTGTAAACTCTGAGTTGGTGGAACAAATTTTATAGTCTACGTAATCTACGAGTTTTGTTTTCAAGATAGTTATTACCTGGATATATTTGGTCACAGTTGGATCAAGTTTTAGTTAGCTTATTTTTACACTTAATATGCGCAGTGTTTTTTCAATTCTCGAGAATTATTCAAAATGTGGCTGTCTCTTTCCGTTACTTCATTAAAAAAGTTTGTCATATTCTGCAGACAAAAAGCTCACCGTGAATGAGTTAAGCGTATTGAAGTGCCCCAGGTGATTGTAAATATTCATTCCTTTCAGCTTAGCACCGATGGATCAAGTTAGGAAAACATTGAAACATAGATCATCTGTTTTGAAACACATGTTTAAAAGTCGGTTCTTGACGATTGTTGATCTGTAATGTTAATGAGTGGAGTGGGATTCAACTAAGAACTATACACCGACGATGTGTTCGTCTCTCTCAGGTTATATTAGGCCCCCACGCAGCCTGAAAGAGGGGCAGACTTTGTCGGTGTGAAGTTCTTAGTTGAATCGTAGACTAAATCTATACTTTTGACCGCATAATATTATAAGTGAACTTGATGATGACGCTGTTATTTATAACGGCCTTATTTTTGAATCCGAGGAATTATGGGTTCCATATACAGTGTGTCCAAGATAAGGATGCACAGCATGGGGATCTCGGAAACTATAAGAGAAACAGTATCGATTGAATTAGACAAAAATTGCGCATTTCAATACCCAATAAGATCCCGTTTTACAAATTTGAAAATTCCAAGCCGTTTCGGAAATATCCAATAAAAACCGAAATATTGCGATTTCGTTTTTATTTTTTTAAGCTATTTAGAAAGATATGAAAAAACCGAAAACACTTTTTTATTGTCACTTTTTAAGCTCTACAAAACAGCCTTGAGAGATTTTCAATACGACGTTTCGTTTCGGAGAAACCATCATCAACTTTGTTTTTTCAGATACGTTCCTGGATTTTTTATGACGGATTTTAAGAGCCTCTTATGTTCCTAAACCAACGATATATCGCACTTATTAAAAAAGATGTGTTTGTTTTTAATCCTATTAAAAATGTATTTTTTGTCTCTCTAACACATGAGTTCTTATGGAAAAATCCATCAATATAATTTTTTTGAATAATTGCGATACATTGTTGGTTTAGGAACATAAGAGGCTCTTAAAATCCGTCATGAAAAATCCAGGACCGTATTTTGAAAAAACAAATTTGATGGTGGTTTCTCCGAAACGAAATGCCGTACGGAAAATCTATCAAGGCTGTTTTGTAGAGCTTAAAAAGTGACAATGAAAAAGTGTTTTCGGTTTTTTCATATCTTTCAAAATAGCTTAAAAAAAAATAAAAACGAAATCGCAATATTTTGGTTTTTATCGGATATTTCCGGAACGGCTTGGAATTTTCAATTTTGTAAAACGGGATCTTGTTGGGTATCAAAATGCGCAATTTTTGACCACTTTAACCGACACTGTATCTCTTATAGTTTTCGAAATCCCCATGCTGTGCATCCTTATCTTGGACACACTGTATATCCATTTCCTTTTATACATCTAGATTTTCACTTGATAGCGGGATTTATTGTTTGACGGACTGCTTACAGTAGACGTACTGGATACGTATCGAACGGACTATAAGAAAATATCAATTTGATAAATCTACCGAATTGAATGTTTGCGCTTGCGTCGAAAACCCGCGACTCCGCTAGCCTGTCTGTAAGTTAATATAAAATAATAAACTTCGAATTCAATCATGTTTTTAAAACAAAAGGTTATATCACAAATAATATGTTCTCAAACATTTGCCTAATACAATATTACTATTCTACTTACCGTTTCTCATTTACATTCACCACACAACGCAAATATTAATTAAATGTGAACGCGGCTTTATGTTGTGTACGTACTAATAGAACATGCCTCAAAATAGAAAAAACTGACGAATGCTGACAAATGTCACTTTTAATCAAAAATTTGAATATAAATCTTGATTTCTCAAAATCAGCTATGAGTTGACAAAAACCATGCCCTTAGACTATTACCCGATTAAACTGATGACTCTGGAAATTTTCATTCAACTTCTTTCTGCGGTTCTTGAACATACAGATTTTCATGTTTATACAGGGTGTCCCAGAAGTATTGGGAGATATTTGAGGGACTAGTTAAGACAAAAATGGGTCTGAGATGTTCTATAAAATATTTTTATACGACCCTTCCGCTCGGAATAATTCGTACTTTACTTACACCCTGAAGAACGTTTTTCCGTGATAGCTCCGAATCGGTGAATTCAATTTTAATGAAGCTTTAACAGTATATGCACTACCTAGGGTCTGAAAATTTGAGATGATGGCAATATTTCAATCTACTCTTGGAAACCTGGGGCGCACCACCCCTTTTCATAAAATCCCTCAAACTTTGATTGTTGCTGTTTTGGATTTGGGTTCATCAATCAATTTAGAATAGGAAGGGTACTCTCCATTCACATAAAAAAAATTAATCCAGCTAATTACTATGACAACCTTACAATAACGCAGATCGTTGGAAGAAACTGAAGTTTGTGTATGTTCAATGAATAATAAAATAACATTGTGTTTTGAATGAACATTTCAATAAATTGGCCATTTTTTTCGATGTGAACGAACAGTACTTTTTTTATCCTAAATTGATTGACGAACCTAAATCAAAAATTGAAACTAAAAAAAAGAGGTCATCAAAGTTTAAGGGCATTTTATTGTAGGGCTGTCCGCTTCAGGCTTCCAAGAGTAGATTGGAATATTGGTATAGTCTCAAATGATCAATCCTTAGGTACTGCGTATGCTGTCCAAGTTCCGTTAGAATTGATTTGACCGTTTCGGAGCTATCACGGAATAACCTTCTTCACGATGTTTCTTAAAAGTACGAATAATTCACTGTACAAAAATACAGTTGATCAACTTTTGCGTTTCAGTCCGTATCAATTACGTTACTTCATATGTTTACGTTCATCCATAAACAGCAATACATGAATTCTGTGGTTGATCTTTTCACAAAAATCCCGCTTGAACAATCTGTTTAGAAAATAGACATTGCAAGATAATGGAAGAAAGCGCATTTCCGGCAATTTGTATGCCTTGGATTCTTTTGGGTTGGTGCTTTGCCTCAAAATATCTACTAAAGCTATCATCCGCTACATTTATCCATTGTTGACTCTTGACCTTCCTTTTTTCAGACTGCAGGCACAACTAGCATTAGAAGAACTCAACGAGAACATGAAAGACTTCGTTTTTCCCAAGCCGCAGTTGAATTTGGAGAAAAAGATAATCATGTTGGATTAGAACTTTTAGGTACACATATGTGGTCTTTTTCAATGAATCATCAAATGTGCGTTAACATTTTTCAAATATACAATAACATGTTCAAGGTATATCTGGGGGATTTGACTATAATTTCCAGGAGCGATGATTTGTCATAACAGGAGTTCAAATCGAGATATGTTGATGTGGAACATATCTTTCACGATGGTGCATATACTCGGTAATAATATAATAATTTTCATTCGACTCGTTGACAAATGATGGAACATAGTGGTCTTTGTTGTTCTATTTTAAGAAGCAGTTCGGCATCACGACGATTGAACTGGTTACTACCCCACGGACCGTTTTTCTTGATAATTCATCATTGTTTTTGATTTTATCAAGCAATCTGATGGCCAACGCAGTCCGAATAACTAATTGGTTGCTGTTGGAGATCAGTACGAATTACTTTTTGTGTACGTTGTGCAGTTTGAAAATAAATTTGGAAGTAATCACGAATTGAAAAGAAACATCCAACCGGGTAAAAGAATTGTTTTGTCTAAAAACGAACTTATTTTGGAAAATACTTCAGTTATTAGTTCCTATTCAGATTAGAGAATATATCTACCTACACATGCATAGTTCGGATAAGCTCAATGAAAAATGTCATGAAAAACAACTGTATAAAATATCAATCACTGTCAAAATTACTCATCTGAAACCACAGTACTTTCACATCTGGCTGAGCTTGAGATTATCTGTTTTCTTCATAGTTCTGTTATTTGTTTTTGTTGATACCAAACAGCAATAGTTATGTCAACGGAAACAATAGCTGATGATTTTTTTCAAAGATGTGAACGAGACGGGCAGTTGATTGGTGCAATGAGAAGAAAATTGATACTTTGAAATATTTTGTGAACCACTTTATTGACACTGGCTACATCACAAAAATAAATAATAAACCCCAAGATTGCATAATATACCCAGTATTCAATCGATTAAAATTATTATTTAAACATTGAATGAGCCTATTCACTTGAATTTATAATCAACATCCTTTATAGGCTATTCACTTTTCTCGACTTGGATTGAACGCTTAGTATATAATTTTCTTATAAATGCAATTTTTTCTTGCCAAACAATTTTCCACCGCTAGTTATCCTAATCGTAGTTATTAAATACTCAATTAACATAGCTAATACTCAGATTACCATCCAATTCATTTATACGATAAAATACATTGTTTATGCTAATAAGTCTTAAGAGGAGTACGCCGCGTATAATTAAAAATATATTTTGAATAAAGCATTAGTCCAAGAGCTGACGCAAAAAAAACTACAATCGGTTTCAATGGTTCATATCCTAGTATGATGGAGCATTTAGGGTTTTATTCATTTGCACTCCTTGTTGCTTAAAAAAAATCTGGTACCGACGCTGTTTTAAATCCGTCAAATTATGGCAATTGTTTCAAAACTGTGTACACCACTTTGTCATTCTATATATTATAATCAAAGAATTAAGTAATACTTCAATTTGTTAGAAAATACAAATGATCATTATCAAAATTCTTTATTAATTATGAATCTATTGGGCTACAAATTGTTCATTTTTGAATTATGCCATGATTGGATGGACTTGAAAATGCGCCGCCGCTGGTTGTTCCATAACCTCTTGTGTCTAAAAACAAAAGTGTTACACTTTTTTATCGCCAGCATAGGGACTAAGTATTGTTGAAGTTATTCAAGATTTGTTCTAATAGTAATTGATTATAAAACAAATTTCAATCATTTATTGTATAGCGATAACATTACATTCTAGATCAACGAGGTAATAAAATTGAATATATTTCTTAGGACTACTGTCTGTTAAAGTACTACTGCCTTATATCATAAAACTACAAATAATGACGATTATGCATATCAATATCGTAGGTATCACATTTCTAGGAATGCACAAGTTAGCGATACTCGCATTCAAACAAATTCACTTATCGCGCTTAAAATGCATCCATTTTGATTTATCCTAAAGTGATGTCTGACACCACTGTCAAATAAATAACACACTATCACTGTCAATGAATTCTTATCAATAAAGAATCCCTGAGATTATTCTCATGCTGGGATTCTGGGTTGATTTGTCAATATTGAACCACCAGATTTGAGACAAAGTTTTGCAGATATGCTCCAAGGCAAACAAATCGATGGTTCTTTTGTCTAAACTAATGATAATTTTTGACTATCGCACAGAAATTCGAAATCAATAAACTTATTTAACTTCATGCGACGACTTTTCATCAATACACATATCTACTTCTGATATTGTACTAGAACTGCTTGTAGACAAGTCAGATGCAATAGAAACATTGTCAAGTTCTTCAATCAGTCTTTTTCCTGAGATTTTGAGAACTATAGCTACTAATCCGATTACTCCTGCAATCGATAGCATTGTGATCACAAAAATTGGTACTATTTGGCTTTTGTAGGGTGGTTGGTATATTTGGACTAGATCTTCTTTTACTGAAATGAATAAGAACATTATCAATAAATATTTTGATTGAGGTTAGTTATTAAGTATTTAAAAATTTCATGACTGAGGATTTGGATATTGCCTTACTCACTACAACTTATATCCTATAAATAATTCATTCATAATATGCCGTCCCAAACTTCTTTATTTTAAATCACTTTATCAGAAACTGTTTGCAGCTTTCATGAACCCGTTAGCTGGGTTTGATTAAACGTCAACTTCAAGATCTTTTGAGACATATCTCTGCATGCAAGGTTTATTTAAAAAGGCGTCTTAATATGATTGGGTTCCATGGGAAATATGTGTTTCGCTGAAATCTAAAACTTTCCAAAACAATGTTTGTTTCGAGTAGGATTACTACGTTTCAATTTCATTGCCGATATTTTCCACTTAGGTACTTGATATATTGGTTTTTTTTTGGATTTGAACAGCGAAATAAGCCAAATGAATAAAATAGCTTCATGGATGGATGGATAGAATAATAAGATGTATATATCTCTTTTGACTCTAAGCATGTCATGTTTTTTTGTTTGCAGATCTCTGAAAGATAATTTGGCACGAATTGAGTGCACGCGGTGTTATTAGTGAAAGTCCGGATTTTCAATCCCATTATGATCATCTCAGAAAGGCTTATTACCATTCGACATTATTTTTTAGTCTCATTATTATAATTAGGATAATGATATTGACTTTTCGCGTCGGAACTCTATCACTTTCAGCTCATTTCAAAGCATATTCTAGTGCCTTTGATACTAATTATTATTGTTTATCAACAAAATGAGCCACATCACATATTTATGATTTTGAACTAGGTCGCCATGAAAAAACTGTACAGAAAATTTTCTGACAAATTTTCACGAGTCGCTCCATCTCAAACTCACCAAATTTTAGGTGATTGCTTGTGCTCTCTGAATCTACATCAAATTGAAAAGTCATTGTTTTGAAATTTTCTGGTAGCAAGACAATGATAATTATAAGTAAAATTTTCGGAACGTTCTCAGAGCGCACCAAACTAAACGAAGCCTGATTCCTTAGTTTTGATGATGTTATTTTTTTCTATACAAACATCAAAAAGAAAACAAGCTTCTTTTACCTCATCTTTTCATATACGGAGTAATAAAATAAGCAAAGATTAAACTTCGTCCACATTGGTTTTACGTTCACGGATTTACATTCGATTTTCGTTAAAATCTTGAATAATGTAAAAAAAAAATAATAATGCTGAGAGCGCCACCAAATTCAACATAATATCTGAAAAATAGTTTTTTTCAAAGCATATAATATCTGGTTTTAGTGAATTAAAATCACGATCGGAGGGCGCTACTGAAAATCTGAAATGGAGTTTACGACATCGGCAGGGTGTTTCATTTTTTTTTTAATACAGTGTGTCCACTTAAGTTCGCACCATATGGAAAACTTTTTAATTATTAAGTTTACGAAAAAAAGTAATTCTTTATAAAAAGTTCTGCATGATCCAAAACCAAAAATGCAACCATCAGGTATTCAATTTTTCCAGTCGTATACGAGGTATATCAGAAAATATGAATTTTGCTCAAGAATAAAGTACCTTTATTTTTGATAACATCGAAAAATATTATTGAGAAAAGTTGATTAGAACTAAAAACTACGTTCAAATATACAATTACATCGCATTAGGAAAAAATCCTTTTTTCTTTTTTAACTACAATAACAATGCAAATGCAAGTGTAGTTATTTGAAATCATCAAAATAATGCAACATAGAGGTTAAGAGACGTAAAGGTTATCAAATGTTTAACGAATAAAGAGATAACTGATTGAAGTTTTCGATATTATCAAAAATAAAGGTACAGGGTTTTTTTTTATATATTGACACCCCCCTTATCTTTTTTATTTGACGTTTTTGAAAAAAGTGTCCCGGATGTAAGTTCTTTGGTTTTGAGTCAATTTTCCAAAAAACTCTAATTTGCATATACAGGGTGCCTCAGAAAGTCTGGGCGTGGTCCAACTTTCTTATTTCAAATTAGAACCCTGTTTTTTTATTCGATTTTTATATTCTCGTGATAATTCTAAACATTTCTTATGTAGCATACCCTATACCTAATTTTGACGTATAAAAAGATATTGACCTTTGAATGTTGACGTTTCATAGAAATTGGATAGAAACAAAAAAACATGCAAATATAAAAAAACAATCTTATATTTCATCAAACTAAACACAACACTATAACTGCTCGATATGTCCACCGTCCATTTCTAAGCACTGCGTATAATCTCGCTCGATTTTATTTATGCTATTAACAATAAAGTGAGCATTATTTTGATTGGTCTCTTGAATGGCCTCAATAATCCGATTTCTTAAAACTTCTACATTTTCGGTCGGTATTTCATAGACCTTGTTCTTCAGAAAACCCCACAAAAAAGAGTCAAGTGGCGTCAAATCCGGGCTATTAGGCGGCCATCTGATCGGTCCAGTGCGACCAAGCCACGTTTGGTATTTTTCATTGAGATAATTCACAACCGGAAAAACGTTGTGTGGTGGAGCTCCGTCCTGATGCCAAATTATTTGATTGTATTGACGGAGTGGTAAGTTTTCCAAATAATTTTCTACCTCGTTCGTCAATAAATTCAAATATTTCTCGCCGTTTAAGCGCCCGTCAATAAAAATTGGCCCAATAATTTTATTCTCCAAGATTCCAAACCACACATTTAAGGAACTTCGACCTTGGATCTTGGTTTCCCTCGTTGCTCGGGGGTTTTGAGTTGCCCAAAATCTCACGTTTTTTCGATTATGAATTCCTGCAGTACTGAAAATGCATTCATCTGACCATAATATGTTTTTGAAAAAATTGTGATCTTCCTTTGATATCAACATCTCTTGGCAAAACATAATTCTTTTGTCCTTTTGCTCTTGAGTTAATTTCTGCACTGGCATTATTTTATAGGGATGGTAACCATGTTTTTTTTAGGGTTTAATAGATTTTGCTAATTGATTTATCGAAAAAGTTTGATGCATCTTTCAAAGCTGCATTTGAATTCTCTAAAAATAAAGATCCTTATTTATTTTGAGCCCTTTTGTAACGAAAATTGCTTCTGAATTACTCTCATTCTATTTACCTACCTTGAAAATACAATAAAATATTTAGTTCTTCCTCCTGATCGACAACGGCTAGCCTTTTTTTTCTTTTTACGGACATTCGCTGCCTAAACCCACGTTCAACATTTTTGAATGTTGTTCGCGTTGGGAGCGCTCGCTGGAAAGAGTTGCCGATATTCCCTTCTTGCTGCACATGCATTTTTGTCATTTTGATAAAATATTCGAAGAATATCACATTTTTCCTCATCTGTGAAAGGCATTTTTATCGTCTCAGAGAACGAATATGTCAGAGATTTAAACAATTACGGTATCCAAGCAACATTGCGAATTATTTATACGTCAAATTTAGGTATGCTACATAAAAAACTTTCCGCGGTCAATATCTGTTTATACGTTAAATTTAGGTATAGGGTATGCTTTACGAAAATTGTTTAGAATTTTTAGGAGAATATAAAAGTCGAATAAAAAAAAAGGTTCTAATTTGAAATAAGAAAGTTGTACCACGCCCAGACTTTCTGAGGCAGCCTGTATATGCGAAATAGAGTTTTTCAAAAAATTTGCTGAAAACCACCAAACTTTTATCTGAGAAACTTTTTTCAGAAACGTTAAACAAAAAAGTTAAGGGGGGTGTCGATATATAAAAAAAAACCTGTACTTTATTCTTGAGCAAAATTCATATTTTCTGATATACCTCGTATACGACTGGAAAAATTGAATACCTGATGGTTGCATTTTAGGTTTTGGATCATACAGAACTTTTTATAAAGAATAACTTTTTCGTAAACTTAATAATAAAAAAGTTTTCCATATGGTGCGAACTTAAGTGGACACACTGTATATTGAAAAAAACGTCAAAAGCGCTGTACTTTAAAAAATCGAAAACCATCTCTCACCACCACCATCTAAAAAACTCTATAGGTTTTGAAGCATTTTTTTAGATTTTAGTGCGGATCTCCATCACTTTTACACAGTGCGGCTCAAAAAGGTCTCCCCTTCTAACTTTTGAACCGTTTGATATATAATGCGGACAAAACTTGGACACACTATGTGTGAGGACGTTCTGCAAGTTTTGACATGGTTGTGACAGCTGAAAATGTCAGAATGACAGCTAGGCGTCATTTTGAAAAAAAAATCAAATGGAAAGGGGGGTCGAATGATACCTCATTTTAAAGGCCTCTTGACCCTGATTACAACTGCCGAGTTTCAAGCCTCTGCTATCATTCCTGTTGATATGACAACGTGTTTTTTTTTTCTTTTTTCATTTTTTGTCACTTAATCAATACTTACCAGAGAGAGTTGACTTCTCCAAACAACAAACAAAGAGGATATGATATGATATGATATGTACCTTCACAGAAGGTCTTCAAAATGAGCCATTACTCAATTTGTTTTTTTTTTTTGGTGAAATTCATCTTCGTCAAAAAGAATGAGTAATAGCTCATTTTGAAGATCTTGCGTACCTCATCATTTCCTCTTAGTTTGGAGAAATCAACTCTTGCGGCTGAGTATTATCAACAGGAATGATAGCAGAGGCTTGAAATTCGGCAGTTGTAATCAGTGTCAAAGGGCCTTCATAATAAGGTATCACTCGATCCCCCGTTCCATTTGATTTTTTCATTTAAAATGGCGCACAGCTGTCACAACTATGTCAAAAAATGCAGAACGTCCTCACATATGGTGTATCCACATTTGGTTCGTATACGATGTGTCCAAGATAAGGATGTCTATCATAGGGATCTTGAAATCCAGATCTCCGAAACGAAACGTTGTACGGAAATCTCCCAACGCTGTTTTGTAGAGCTCAAAAAGTGGCTATGAGAAAGTGTCTTTTGTTTTTCCATATCTCTTTAAAAAACGTCAGAAAAAAATAAAAACGAAACGGCAAATCTCGCTTTTTCAGGCATATCTCCGGAACTACACAGAATTTTAAAACTTTCCAAACGGCATATTGTTAGGCTAGAAAATGTGCAACTTTTCTCTAATTTGACCATCTTCGTATCTCTTATGGTTTCCAAGATCCCCATGATAGACATCCTTATCTTGAACCCACTGTATATAAAATGGTTCAAAAGTTAGAAGGTAGGAAGGGACCTTTAAGAGCCGCACTGTATAAACTTAAGTGCACGAAAAAACGGCCCACTCTCACTTAAAACTTTTGGCGTCAACTATGTCCTTCCCACAATCTATTTGTCAGATCAAGAAAAAATATATAGAGTTTGAAAGACAATTTAATATGCTTTGATGTGAGTTTGAATGAAATTGTATTCCGGCTTCTCATGATTAAAATTATGAAATTAAAAAAAGACACGGCCGATGGGCCGCTTTCTATGCTCAAGTGTATTTTTATACATAGGGCATCCTGAATTTACAAAAATAGATTCCACGACCAAAAGTAATGAGAAATTTTCATATTTTAAACTACGTAGCTGAAGACATTTTAAAAAGAGTTCTCGATGATGGTTTTTTGTGAATATTTCCGAAACCTTTTTGTGATAAAAGAACGACCTCTCATATTGACCAACCTTTAATTTAAAAATTCTCTTACATGCTCCCTGTCTATCTAAAAAACAAAAAGATGTTGTTTTCTCAATTGCTCACTGACGCAAATGAGACCTTCTGGTCTTTTAGATAGACGGGAAACATTTCAGAACTTTAAAATCGATTTATCTCGAGAACGATGCATCAAAGCTAATGAAGAACATCTTTTTTTCGTGAACGAAATTCAAGTTTTTATATTTTTATGATCAAATTTCAAAATTACGTAATTTTATTAAACAGAACGAGTCTGAAATCGCTTTAGCTGCCTTGGGAAACAAATCGTAAATTATCCTGTTAAAATCTGTCAATGTAATTTCGGAACACCACCCCTTATGTATTTTTGTAAAAGATGAGCAAATTTTTTGTGTTATTGGGGGTTATGATTGAACGTTAACGTTAACTAAACGTGTCTGTTTGGATAGTTTGGGTTAGTAAACGTAAACGTTCAATCATAGCCCCCATGGGTTCTATGATTGAACGTTTACGTTAACTCTACATGTCTATTTCACCATGGTAACGCTGTTAGCAAATGGAACATTTGCATTAGTGAACAATCTCAACGTATACGTTAACTTAACGTGAATGTTCAATCATAGGGCCTATTGTTACCTTTATGAAGGTTATTTTATCATTGTTTTCAATGAGTGACTTCAGAAGAACTCATTTATGCTGTAACTTTGGCCACAAAGCAAAAACACCTAGCTTTTATCGCTTTGTGTTATATTTTTGAAAATTTTAAGATCTTGTTATCTATGAACAGAAACTTTTAGTTTTGGCCGTTCATGTTCTGGTATTAGCTATGTCATTGGGACAAATGGAACAGATCTTATCTTGCTTGAATTTTTTTCTTAGAAAATCGTGAGAATATCAAATACAGTATAAATGTAAAACCGCCGTTGCCGAGAATTGATTTACACGATTAACGCCATTAAAACTATTTGAACATGTAAAACTAGAATCACGAACAGTTTTATTTTTGAACGCGTAAATTTGTCCAGTAATGATGCTTTGTCTTAGATTCTTTGGACAACATCAATAAAATATTTTTGTCACCTTCTGGTTTCGCAATGTGGGATATGAAGTTATGTGGATAGATAGTAAAGTTTTGTCTTGAATAATTGAGAGTTTAACTGGGTCCATATCTGAAAGAAAGAATTATGTGAACGATTGAAAAGTGGTTTCACTAACCATCACTAGGCTTCGGATAATATCTGATACAAAAGACAAGAGCATAATGTTTACTGTTTGGTCGATGAGCTTCAAGCCTCGTGTCTAATTAGTTGCTACCTAAGAGCTGCGAAGTGGAACTTTTGCGAAGGATGCATCATGAAAAATATTGTTCATGAAATAATCACAAAATACTCGTCAACTCATACCTCGACCCAGACCCCGGCGCGGATAAACTAAATCCGAAATTCTCAAAAGATACTCCAAAACAAGCAGTTATCTGTCGGGAAAAAAATGGGGAACAAGGAAAGTTATTTGATTATTCCGAACAACATATACATGAATATGATATTAATACAAGCAATGCCATTCCAAATGTACTCATTGTCTTCTTCACATATTAAATCACATTTTAATGTTTTCATCAATGTAAAACGTTACAACTGTATACATTACAGCAGGAATCGCATTGTTCTACTGAGAGTTTGATAGTATAATTATTCACAAGTTTGAATGAAGATATTAAAGATTTTCTCACGATTTTGTTGATATAATATGGGAATGTCCGTGGTGATGTTCATCTTCATGAAGCACAAAGACGACGGACCCCATTCCACAAATCGACTCAAGGTTAGTAAGCTCGACAGTAACAAGTAACTGTAGATTAAATCACCTTTTGCAAAAACTCAGTTTGCATCTAAACTACCAAACAAAATTTCGACCAAGTCGAAATTAGCACCTAAGTTTGAGCTGCCATAATTTTTTAACGAATCGCCTAAGGTTCGATCGAGGGTTCGAGTGAACATCAAGGTTTTTTTAGCCTTGGGAGAACAAATACGAATGCCCCCTTCCAGTCCGTGGAAAATAGAACAGTTTTGAACGCCTGTTGAAAATGATGACTGGGATTTCTGTCTAAATAATGGTTTTTCTTCTTATTAGTATTGTTTTTTTGCTGGTCCTGCGCTACTCTGCTAATCACTTTTTAACTATAGTGTGTCTTCCGCCATGCCGACGTCGTGTTGAATTTTTTACTCTTTCTCTCTTCCTTTTACCTTTTGGTAATTTGATAGGTTAAATTGATTATGTCCTTTCTCACTCCGTTCTTTTCAAAGTTTTTCATGCGTTTCCATCATATTATTATGTTTTTCAAGTTTTTCACGTGTTGTACCACACAGTCGCAACTACGTGACTGTGTTATCGGTTGTAAAATCGCGGTGCAATTCGTATTACCAACTATATCTAAGCTATTTAGTTCTTGAAATATGTGATGATACGATTATATTAGGTGTATGGACTTTTTCGATGTTATAATGCGGTATCATGTACAAATTTACTGTAAATTGGTTGGTGATAAAACTGATTTGATTAGATTTGACAGCGTTGGCGGCAGAATTTTCAACATCTTGTTGTTGGAATCATCAAGGCCAGGGGCTATTTTGATAGGTGAGCATTTGAGTGTGCTCCTTATCTCCTATACAGAGGCTGACCTGATTTGCTAAATGATGCAGATTCTAGATTCTCCTCAAATACCTTCGCCCGTTCTTGCACTTTGTGTTCTCCAGTTAGCCGTGAGGGGCAAATTGGCCTACCAATGAATACAAAAAGGATTCCGGCTTGTCTTCATCAGTGCAGGGCATTCGACTTGAGGTCTCCGTATCTACAGACATGCCTCCCAATACGCGATTTCGGTGCCTTATAAATGATCTCAACTGACATATTTATATTTGTGATGAGTACAAAAAAGATGACATTGGCACTTTTAATAGTACTGTATGCTATTCTCATGTATTTGTGCTGCATGCTTTTTTTGAATTTTCATTTATTGGAGAAACTATAAAACATGTTGAATATGCAATAACACCTGAAGACATTGCGGTGCTGTTCAAAAAGATTAAAATATCTTTCCCATAGTAGCTATATTCAAACGCCAATCTCTTAATCGGTTCGTCTAACCATATTCAGAAATGCATCTCCGAACTTCCTAAATAACTGTTCCTTATTGTTCTTTCTTGAATAGAAGTGACATCGCCAACCACATGAATTGATGTGTTCGTCTAACACAAAAGACAAGATGAAGGCAGATCTATCAATGTTTTGATTCCCACATCAAGCAGCCTGAATGTTTATTCGTGGGATTTACAGAGAACGGTTAGGTAGATTATAACACTTGAGGTATAAATATTTGAAAGAAAGAAATCATTATTGCTGTGGTTTAAATTGTTGGAGCTCGGTAGAACACACATAAATAGAAATGGTTGATTTTGAACGCCGAGTACAGTGAATTGGAAAAACAATATTTCGTGATATTTGTCATGAGGTTTATTGTCTCCAATTTTTGTGACACAATATGATATTGAAAAGATTAAAAATGGAAAACAGATCTCAATATGATTTCCGATAGAGGTCGACCATTTACCATTTGTATCAATGACTGCTGAAGGATATGCAGGTAGACAACTGTCATCTAAGAATTAATGAAGATAAATTTGTGAAAACCATCGAACTATTCCATGCAAAAGCTTTATTATAGATATGACCAAATTTCTTGGTGGCACTCCATCAACAACTTGAAGTTCATGGTGAAACCCATCAGACTATTCCATGCAAAAGCTTTATTAGGGATATTACGAAATCTCTTGGCGGCACTCAATCAACAACTTGAATTTCACTTTGATGAATGATGAGAGGTAAAGTGACCGCGGAGCGCTATCGCTATGTATCCACCATTTTGGACAACTAAAATTCAAGACCATGGTAAAAAAACGTTAAGTGATGTCAATTCGTAAATCAATGCTTGAGAATGATGAATGTATCCTTTCTCGTAACAGAGTATCGTGAATTACCTAATAATGATTGGCAAAAATATTTATTTCTGGATCTTAAATCCTAATGTGAAAAATCCAAATTGATTTTCACTTCTGATAAAAAAAACCTCCTAATCGTACAATACAGGGTGTCCCGCATAAGAACCGACAAAGAGCAGGAGCATAATATTTTTTGGTACCCCCAACCAAAAATTTTATGATTTAAAGCAACTCACCTATATACCAAGTTGCACCCTAAGAAGTTCCTTGCAAGTGAGGATTGAACTTCGAAAAAATACAATATCTCAGTTATATCTCAGTTATACACCAAATCTGGTACACGTTGTAAGTGTACCAAGAGCATTTATCGATAGTGATTGGACTTCAATTGAGACGTTCTGAGGGGTTGATAAGGTATGATGCTCCCTTGAAATAAGACAGAACTTTTTAACCTGTTGTAGGTATAACCAAGATATTGAGTTCTTTCGAAATTTGAAACCTCACTTGCAAGGCGTATAACTTCTTAGGGGTGCAACTTGTTATATTGGTAGGCTGCGTCAGAACATGATAAATTGGGTTCCCCTACATGCTCCTGCTGTGTGTCGATTCTTATGCGGGACACCCTGTATAGTACTGATAGTCCTTGCTACAGCGTACAAAAAAAAAGATGATAACCATCAAGCTTTAAGTTCGTGTATAGCTTATCCGTGACGCGTAAAACACCCTGAAAATGAAGATGTTCAGGGTGTCGCTTAAAGTGGAAGTACCTAATATTTTTGTCGGACAATGTTATACTGACGCATGACTATTCCTAGTTAAGCATTCCTGGAACTATCAGCTTTGCTGGTCATCACATAACCTGAAATCATGACATCAACATATTTTTCGAGGTTCCGAAGAAAAATCTCCCACCGACAAAGTTTTTCCAGGCAGAGAGGTTGTTTTACTCGTCACGGATAATATACAGGGTGTTTATTAATTGAATGCCGATACTTGAGGGTGATAATCCTTGGATGATTTTAAGACAAAAAGTTCATATGGACATAGGTCCGCAAGAGCATAGATTTTAAGAAACAGGGTGTTGAAATTTAAAAAAAAAATCTTTTTCTATCATCACTTTGATACTATTCCAGATATCTTTTTGAAATTTGGTACACGTCTTCTATGCATCAAAATGCATGGGAATGTTAGAGAGGGCGCCACTGATTTAAAAATATTGGATGACACAGCAGGGTGTCAATGCAATTAAGTAGATTTTATTTTTTTAAGCGAAAACCATGCGCCGGACGGAAAAAAAATCAAAAGAACAAATTGGCTCAGAAATAAATAGAGTTTTTAAAAATGATTTTTATTTTGGAAGGAAGCAATGGCGTACAAGTGTTTTCTCCAAAAATATTGAGTGCAAAGCCCGTACGGACGCCACTGGTAAAAATAATGAAATTGTTTGTACATCAAAAAATGCATATTGAAGCCTAGAAAACGTGTACCAAATTTCATAAAGATATCTGGAATAGTATCAAAGTAATTATAAAAAAATCATTTATTTTTTAATATTTTAACACCCTGTATCTTGAAGATTAAGCTCTTGCGGACCTATGTTCATATCAACTTTTTGCCTTAAAATCATCCAAGGATTATCACCCTTAAGTATCGGCATTCAATTAATAAACACCCTGTATACAGGGTGTCCCAACGATAGAGTAAAGTAGGTTTTATCATATAGGATATGAAAAATATCAATATCAATATGCGTCACAGGTTAGGGGTGTAAATAGCGCACATTCTGAAAATATTTGGAAACATACAGGGTGCGTCACAAAAGTATGGCACGAAAAAGTACGATTTTTTTAAATGGAATGCCCTGTATTTGATTTTATTTCTGGATTCTATGTGTCACTATAATTATTTTTTGTTCTATAATATATGGGTCTAAATTTGATAGTTTTTGAATTATTCGAAATTAACGGAAAATTTTGCATTTTCATGATATTGGAAAATGACTGTTTTCTCCCTTATTTAAGACATTACACTCTTGAGATTTGGTGGGGATAAGGACTAGTCATATCAAAGCTTCCACAGAAAATATTTGCTATTTGTTATACAGGGTGTTTTTTATAATGGTGCAAATTTTTCGATTTTCAAAATATTTTTTTTTTTTTTTAAATTGTACACCCCTTTTATTATTACTATAGTGAATTGAGTATTTGAAAACCTATCATTTTTGCTAATGATGTCCCATAGCTATCTTCAATAGTTATCGAGAAAATTCGAATTTTCCAAATCGTTCGGTCATATTATATGGAATGTATGGCGATCACCGGCCGTTGCCATGGAAAAAACAAAAATTATTGTTGACAGAAGTAAAAATTAATCCTTTCTTTTTGAATCATATTTTTGGCTATGGACTATCCACTGAATGATTTGATTGACATGATCTATGTATTGGGGAAGCCGAGAGAAACCCTCTACTGGCTCAAAGAATTTACCGAACAAAATATCCCGAACGGCGGCTACCCACTACTCTCTGTTTTCGAAATGTGATGGAAAGGTTTGATTCCAGTGGAAGTGTTTCATACACGAAACGTAAAGTTGTTAACAAGAACGCAGCAAACGAAGAAAAAGAACTAGATATTTTGTTACATATTGAAGAAAATCCCCATGTAAGTAGTAGGACATTATCAACTATATGCAACACTTCAAAATCCACTGTGAATCGGACAACAAAAAAATTCAAATACCAGCCTCACCATATTCATCTTCATCAAGAATTGCTGGGAAGAGATTTTGAAAAACGAGTTCAGTTTTGCAATATCATCAATCAACGAATTCAGTTGGATAACAACTTTTTGTGCAAAATTATGTTCTCCGATGAGGCGACATTTAGAAGCAACGGGGCTGTAAACAGGCATAATATGCACTATTATGCGACTGAAAATCCATTTTGGCTACGAGAAGTCCAACATCAAAATTATTGGTCAATAAATGTATGGTGTGGCATCCAACATAACCAAATCATTGGTCCCTTCTTTTTTGATGAACATTTATCGGGTCGCAACTATTTGAATTTCTTGCGTGAAGAAATGCCTCTGCTACTTGAAGATATCAATTTAGTCGAACGGGCAAATATGTGGCTGCAACAGGATGGTGCACCTCCACATTACCATCGTGATGTATGGGCATTTTTGGATATGCAATTCCCAGGAAAATGGATAGGACGTGGAGGTTCTATTCCGTGGCCACCGAGATCATGCGACTTAACTCCCCTCGATTTTTTTTTATGGGGATTCATAAAAGACCGAGTATACTTTACCAAGCCAACCACCATGGAAGATATGAAAAATAGAATACGGGACGTTTGTCATTCAGTGACGCCTTTGATGTTATCAGAAGTCAGGCTGAATCTTCAAAGAAGACTGAATCTGTGTATTCAACAGGGAGGTCACTTTTTTGAACATATATTAAGACAAAATATCGATTAACAATTTGAATATTAGTATTACCTTTGAATAATAACTTGAAACTTGGCATAGTTTATCGTTTTATTGCAAAACACGCAAGGTAGCGATTTAGAAAATTCGGAATTTCTCGATAACCATAAAAGATAGGTATATGACATTATTTGCAAAAATGATAGGTTTTCAAATACTCAATCCACTACCGTAATAATAAAAGGGGTGTATCGTTTGAAAAAAATGATTTTTTTTATTTTGAAAATCGGAAAGTTTGGACTATAGTAAAAAACACCCTGTATAACAAATAGCGAATATCTCCGGTTCAAGCATTGATATGACACTAGTCCTTATCCCTACCAAATCTCAAGAGTGTAATATCTTAAATAACGGAGAAAACAATCATTTTTCAATATCATTAAAATGCAAATTTTTTTCGTTAAATTCGAATAATTCAAAAACTATCAAATTTAGACCCATATATTATATAACAAAAAATGTTCATAGTGACACATAGAATCCAGAAATAAAATCAAAAACAGGGCATTCTATTTAAAAAAATCATACTTTTACACGCCATACTTTTGTGACGCACCCTGTATGTTTCCAAATATTTTCAGAATGTGCGCTATTTACACCCCTAACCTGTGACGCATATTGATATTGATATTTTTCATATCCTATATGATAAAACCTACTTTACTCTATCGTTGGTACACCCTGTACAGGAGCTTGCAGCTTGATGGTAATCAACTTTTTTTTAGTACGCTGTATCAAGGTCAAGTGTAACGTTGATAAGCATTGCTGTATAGTCATATTTAGATATACTAAGCTTATTATAGTATTCTCCAATTTGAATTCCGAAACTCCTCCAATGTGAACAATAAAAATTCGATAAATTTCTCCAATGTAGATTTTCCAATTATTTGTTCAATAGGAGGAGAAAAAGTGTAAAGTGTGATTAAAATTAATAACTCACACTAGATGAATGTACAAAAAATGTTGAACTGCTCTATCTACGAAGATATTGAATTTAAACGTTTTTTGTCTCTGGTGACAAAATTCAATTTTTTCACATTGGAGGTATTTGCAGCTCGACGACGATTACATGTTTTGAAAGATTTGAGGATAAACCTCAAAATATGTTTTGATAAACGTATGCGGATTTTATCAATAGATCTTCCATATATCTACTAGACCACATCTCCGTTTTACGGTTAATAGTCAACGAATCGCCTGTAGGCAGTGTAGGCTATCTTCAATTCAATTACTTTTTTGTCGACTATCAATTTGAATACTTCATCAAGGCATCTATGTCAATATGGATGTATGTCACACAAAATCATATTTACCGCGTTAAACCGGCATATTTCTATAAAAGAACTTCCTGTAGTCACGAGCATCTTTTTTTTGTTGCAATGATCAAAATGTAGGTTGAATTCATTACTACAGTGTTCTCGTCTGTCACGTTTCCATATTTGTAAATTACACATAGAAAACCTGAGCCAAATTATCATGTTTATCAAGGCATGGCGATCATACCATATAAACCAAATTGTTTATAGATTTAATTACATCTCGACACTTGTTTAACACTTGGTATGATATTGAACTGTTTATATTTCGGTACTGGAATTTGTTGATATTTGGATCAAGTCATTTTATGCAGCTTGTTATCTGTTGTTTTATAAAACTGTTTGGATTGACTTGTTCCGTATTACCACCGAACATATTATAAAAATATTACTATGGTTTATGTCAGTCTGATTTGTATAGTTTGTGATTTGTGATCATTAATGGGTATATGCACCGTAGAAATCTAATCCGGATGAAGACTTCATCGCGATTATTTTCCATTAGATGGTATTGAAGATAATCGCGATAAAGACTTGATCCGGATTAGATTTGTACGGTGCATATAGGGGTAAGTAATTGGTGATTTGATTAAATTGATGGATCCGGATTAACAGAATAAAATTTTGAAACATAATCAATTATGCTAGTTTCAAAAGAAAAATCAGTAAGTTATTGAGATGTATGGTATTAATTTCTTATCAGGTATGTACTGATCTAGAGGTTTTCCTAACAAATACTCACCTAATGCTTCCGGCTTCTGCATAACTTTCCCCATTCTCAGATTTCTGGATCGTCTCCCCAGGTAGTTATCCTGCAAATCATCCATGATCACAGCTGGTGATACGTGACCACGATTCAGAGTGTTTGGCAAACTGATCCCAGCTCTTACAGTGAGAGTTTCGGGTTGATAAGAACACAGCACCAGAAATCTGCAAGAAGTGATCATCATATTGATTGCATATTGTGGACTAGAGTCATAATACTATCTAAAAGTGTGTTTTTATTTTGACCATGTGAATTGCTAAATTGCTTTTGATTCTGTTACGTAGATTTTGGGAAGAAATCATATTGTTGAAAGCTCTATGTAGTATGTACTAAGACAAGTGAAGCAAAAAATAACCCTCATCTTTAATTAACCACAAGATTCATGTGGATATATTTTTTTATGAGTTTCACCATTTTCAGCATTATTTTATCAAGATTTGTTTAAAGTTGATAAAATGGACCTTTCTGATTCAGAAAACAATTGTAATGTCCAATGAACCGTAAATAGTTGAAGACAACCATATGCTGTGCTCGGCGAAGATTTATAAGCTTACATATGTGGATGCCGATTTCCGGTGAAGACCTACGTGCAGAGCATTAAACTACTTTGCTACCATTCTACAATGTGTGCTCGGTACTTTTTCAGTTCAACGCCGCAAGGACTGGTTTTATTGGTCTATGAGCTATGAATTGGACGACAGGTCTTCTTTTATGGCTTTTCAGTAGCTGCGGGCTTGTTTATTTGCAGCAAAGTGGGAAGGCTTTGCTTTTTTATTTTGTTCACATACAACTTTTATTGATAGGGCATTGTACGACGGTAATATATTATAGTTATGCTACCTTATAACGAAAGGCTCATCATAAAGGAATTGTTTCTGACTTAGTTCGATAGGGAGTTGGAGTGAGTCAAGTTCAGAAGTAGCACAACAATCAAATAAAATATTTTGATTGGGCAGAATAGGGATCAAAGATTAATGATTGCCTTGCCGTGTCGTTTAGTATCTTACTATACAAATACATAAGCACAGCCAGATGGATGAAAAATATCTGTTATTCGTTGTTCCGAACAGTGACAACTCTATGGTATTTTGTTATTATTTAAAAAAAAGTTTTCGGGTGGAGATCTGTGATGTCGCTTTCTTAGTATTGTAATGTAGGTACTACGCATACGACTACTAATCGGTTCAGCGCTTTGTAGTCATATTTTTGAATTGGTTTGCGCATGAAATGAATCGCGGGCTACTTATTTTTTAACTTTGTAAACAAATAAATTATGGCTTACAATGGTATTTTTAAAGAACAAAAAAAAATAGCGCAAATCAAAAATGGTACGACGAAGAAATTTTCGGAATGATAAAGACATGTTTTTGCCTCTCAAAAATAAACAAAAATGCGTGTTTCATTCTTCAACATTGCTTCAACATTGGAGTCAAAAAAAAGATCCAAACTCATACGCATTCTGCTTTTCATATTGCGATGATTTAACTTTGACATGACAACTTCCTCGTTGCTATGAATTTGAACAACGAGCGACGCTTGATGCTAGGATGAGATAGAAGATCCCGCTGTACTGTATAGTTTTGGCTTGATTTTCGCAAAAGTCTATCCTTTTCTATCGCGAGGGGACGGTCCCCTCGCGATAGAAAAGGATAGACTTATGCGAAAAACATAGAGAACAGCGGGATCTTCTATCTCATCCTGGCATCAAGCGTGTTGAATTGCTTCTCATATAGTTATTAATAGATATATGACTATGGAGGACTGTAAGTAGGAGATGAATCGACATACGAATATCCTTGAAATTTCTGTCCCTCTTTTTCGTTAGTTCATTTGAGGGCGCTAGTAGCGCTTTTGTTTACTCGTTGTCATGGTAACGTTTATTGCTTGTCAATGATTGTCAGCAGACTTTTATCACAATTTTCTCAATTTATTCCAAATTTCTACTCTACAATACACATAAAATTAATTTTCAATAAGGCAAAAATTAAGGTTGAATCGTCGCAAAATCGTGTTTCAAGACCATTGTCTGTTTATTGATGACTGTTGCCAATGAAGGATATGACGTCACTCAGTTACCCTCTCAACTACTGCAATAGAGCTTTTCCATGTGACGTCACGACAAATGTCGACTGTCAAAAAACAGCTGATTGGGGTCTTAGTTCTCATGGCATTTATATGTAAATTAGATGAGATTTATTAAATTGGACGTTTTATAGTTTGATTTGAGTGGCCTTTTGGAGATATTTTTGATATTAAGTGTTTTGGGTTGACCGTACCCAATTAGTGTGTTTGTATCCGCAAATAAAATTGTGAAAATGACTCGTTCTTGTGCCGTGTATGGGTGTTCTAATAGGAGCAATCGGGAAAAGAATAAGAGATTCTTTGGTTTTCCCGGCATAAAAGACAGGAGAGGTCGTAAATTACCGGAGGGTGAAAATAGAAGAACCCTTTGGCTAAAGGCAATTCATCGCGAAGACTTAACGGAGGAAAAGTTACGATATGCAACTGTATGTTCAGACCATTTCATAACAGGTAAGAAGAACAGGTCAAATCGACGTGTTATTTTTATTTTATTTTACAAATTCGACGGTAATTCTCAGTTTACAAAATAATTATTCTCTATTAGTTATGTTAATTGCCTATGTAATGTGAAAAGTACTGATAAGTGCATGTTTTATAGGCTACCCATCTCCAGAGGGTAAAGTAAACCATCCGGATTATGTTCCAACCCAGAAGCTGGGTTATGTAACAAGCTCCTTAGTGCAGACTACCGCTGTTGATAGATACAACAGGACAACGAAAAGGCTGCGAAGGAGCAGTGTACAGGTAAATATGAGTTATCATGTTTAAAACTAAGAAAAGATCTTTAAAACATAAAATACGTAATGAAATTTACACTCATCTGCTACTAACGAATTATTTTTACATTTTTTTATAAAGTAGGTACAATTTTTTTTTTACTTTTTAGCAGAGAACATTTTTTTGAATGTTATCGCATTTTTTTATTGTTTGTTTATCTATTCAGGAAGAAAAGACTCACAAGTCTTGTGACGAAAACACGGACAATCCCGAACCAGAAAATGCAGGTCCACAAGATGAGACTGTATATAGAGAGGAAGAAGCAGCAGTTACTGGCCCATTGTACCTTGAAAAGTCTGTACAGACAGACACAACTGATGAAGACATCTTGCTTCATAAAGAATTATATGAGCTCCGTCAGTTGGTCGAAGACTACAAACTCTCGATTGAAACTTTTCGGCACAATGGTAAAAAAACTCTTTATTTCACTGGAGTACCGAGTTTTGCTGCCTTAAATAGCATATTTTCAATCCTGGTAGAGCCATTTATCAATATAACTCCTCAAACAATTATAAAAGATAAATTTACACATTTTCTAATTACGCTGATAAAATTAAGACTGAATTTAGATTTTACTTTATTGGCCCATTTGTTCCATGTAAGTCTGCAAACTGTGTCAAGAATTTTTAGCGCTACAATTAGGATAATGTACATTAGGTTTAGAAAACTAATTATCTGGCCCTCAAGGGAGCAAAATGTACAAAGTACACCCCAGTGCTTCAAGGAAGCTTTTGGAAACAAAGTTACTGTCATAATTGACTGTTTTGAGATACAAATAGAAAAGTCAAGAAACCTTGAAGCACAGAGTTCTACTTGGTCCTCATATAAGGCTCATAATACTGTGAAAGTATTAATTGGGATAACTCCTGCAGGATCCATTTCATTTATTTCGCAGGGATACGGTGGGCGCATAAGCGACAAAAAAATAACTGAAGGTTGCGGAATTTTGGATAATTTACAGCCCGATGATGTGGTTTTAGCCGATCGAGGCTTTTTGATCAGTGAAAGTGTTGGATTGAGAATGGCAAAAGTAAAGGTGCCAGCATTTTTAAAAGGGAAAAAACAGTTGGATCCTCAAGAAATTCAGGAGACTAGAAACATAGCACGGGTTAGAATCCACGTAGAAAGAGTGATAGGTGTTTTGAAACAAAAATTTAAAATTCTACACAATATAATGCCTATTTACCTGATTAAAAAAAGAACTAGAGATGTTGCCGTTATCGATCAAATTTTAACGGTTTGTGCAGTTCTTGTAAATTTGTGCCCTCCTATTGTTCCTAGTGATTAGACCAATAAAGAATAAGTATACGACTAATTAAATTTTTTTTATTTACAATGATCACAAAACCATTTTTTTGGAATCTTTCCCAAGCCTACACATTCAACGTGATACCATTTCACAGTACACTTTTTGTTAGCACATAAAATCATTTGTCGTCCATCATCAGGAATTTGACAAGAACACCATAATTCCGCAGTCTGGAAATAGAAATGTGTGTATTTAGTATATGAATCTAGTTAGAAATAAGTTGTTTCGTTTACCTTTTCTGTAGATTTTGCATTATCGCAAGGTGGAACATCACTACTTGTGCAAGACTTCTCTTTTCTGGTGTAATATTTGCCTATAATCTCTGGCAATATTACTTTTTCATGGAAAATTCGGGCCTCCTCAACTTTTTCCAACCAAAAACTTTCCGAAAAATAGATCATTTCCATAAAAATATCTTTTTTACTCCAAACTACGAACCAACATCTATGGTAGTTCGTAATGGCCATTTGCATTTGGGTTTGAAAATAATACGCGTGTTTCCTGTTGAGAATAGGCCCTTGTATCCCATCTTTAACAATACACCCTTTTTTCGCCTCAATCAGTTCCGATATCGATGTATCCTTAGCGCAGTAAGGACATTTCACTTCTACGCAACATGTACCACACTCTTCACATTCTAACAGAGCATCTGGGGTTGCAGCACAAAAAGGATATTCTCTGTTTAAAAACATACCACAACGAACCAATTTACAATTATTGTGGATGTTTTTATGGTGTGTTTCAAATGTTTGGAGCGCATCTTTCTCGTGTTGGCACCCGTAAATACCTAAAATAAGATAATGTCAAGTATGTACTATTCATAATAAATTTACTTATACTTTATACCTGCTCGGAACACTGCTTTATGTAAGTGAGGATAGCATATCCTCTTGAGCAATGAAAGTGAAGGTTTTTCGACCTTTGTGCCACAGACCGCTCGAAAATTGGAAGCAGTAACTCTTCCTGCCCTGAGTGAGAACCACAATTTGCTTTTAGTTTGATCCTGCGTAGCCTTTTCGACCTTACGAATCATTTCTTCGGACACATCCATGGGAATAACTTGAGCCACAGTTTGAAGTTCCTCAATTGTCCGGGTTGTCATATTTTCGTCAAAATGATCAAGATATGAAGGCCAGGTTTCACTTGATGGTTTCTCTAGTAAAACATGTAATACACATGTTGTTCCACTATTTTTATATGCCTCCAAAAATTCCTCCACATTCACATCCGGTATTTCAGGCATTATCTCTTCTTCAATCGGAATAGAAATGTCTTCTTTCACAAATGGTTGAAGTAAGTTCTCGGGTAGGCCGAACTCAATATCCATTATCTTTTTATGGAAATTTTTCTTCGATTTTGGCCCTATCCAATAAGCAAGAACATCAGTCACAGATTCTTCTTGTTTGCTAGCATATTCTAAAGCAAATAACACGGCAGCTACATGCGTACAGGCCTCTCCTAAGCCAGCAACACAATCGCAATGAGAATGTAAAATCTCCCCATTGCTTGATAGCGAGAGCCATATATTTAGGCTTGGGCTGTTAATTTTTTGTGAGTGCATTACCTGCAAATTTCCTTGCTTATCAACTATAAATTATACGTGTCTAATCTTACCTTGCCAATAACAAAAAATAAATTATTAATTTCAAGAGCTTTTATGTCTTCTATCCACCGGGACGCAAATTGCGTGAAAGCATCTAAACTCTTATAAGCCCGGATTTCAGCTTGTGTGGCAGGACTGACTCTGAATATCAGAAAATTCGTAATTGCCTCTGATGTAATCCGTGGCAATTCATCTAGTGGCAAAATGAAGTTTTTCTGATCCATGGAATATGGGTCAATACCTCCTAATATTGCACATTTTGCTGCATATCTCTGTTTTTCTTCATTGCCAAGGTGACGAGCATAAGCACTCAGATTACCGAACATGATCGCAATAATAATATTATTGAAATCTGCCTAAACACTCCGAAAAATTCCTTGAACACTGCAGCACTTCTAAAACTGAATAAAATGACTACTTTTATAAAGCTCCCCACCTCAATTGATACATACTATTATTTTTCTTCTTTTGTTCAAAGTAACTTATGTCTCAATATAATATAATAATACGTCCAATTCACTTCACACAATACAAAAAGCCCGAAAATACAAAACTCTCCATATACAATAGCACAAAACAAGACCCCGATCAGCTGTTCAGTGATGGATGTCATACGTCAATCGTGTCAGACTTGGAAATGCCTAATTGAACAGAAAAATACAAACATTCTCGCAAAGGTTCAATTTCAGAATAATGTATAACAAAATAGCTATTTGTGTATTAAGAGCGCAAAGTGATACATTGCCGCTCTGAGCAAGGAGATGGCTACCTTGCGAGAGCGGCAATCTCACTTTGCACTCGAATTACACACAAGATTTTTTCTACAACCGCAGATTTTAGAAAAACATGAGTTGTATTGAAATAGATATTTTTATTTTCGATGACGATCTTCGAATACGCGTTGTTCATGAAACTGTTGACATAATCTGTTCAGTAATTTAGATTGGGAGAAGTTGACAAAAGGGGTGACATCTAGTAACGCATTTTGAACTTGCATAGCGGTGAACAACAACAAATATTTGGTTATAATTAACCCTACTTGTATTTCTCAGTTTTAATTTCATTATCATTTCATAAAAGAAGGGTTCTTAGTGATACATCTTTAATCCATTATGTCGTTCAATGCCCACTGTGCTGTCAAATGTCGCAGAAACTCTTGACATTTTTCTAATATGGTTTCCATATTCAGCGAGCGACAAAGTTACTTTGCCGCTCGGCGAGCGACAAAGTAGTCTCCGCGGAAAAGTGACACTTTGCGCTTCCTTTTTGATGCGCAAACATGGTACTTTGCGCTCGGTTGTAGAAAATAGTTATTTTCCTAACAAGTTCGCAAAGTGATGCTTTCCCGCACGCAAAAGCAGTTAGACGAACGACGCGAAGCGGAATTCGGATATGCTTTAAGGGCGGGAAAGACACTTTGCGAACTTGTTAGGAACAATATTTTTTCTACGAGCGTCCACAGATTAGACACGGAAAACTTTAGATAATATATTATTTGAACGCACTTAAAAACATAGAACTTGAGAATAATGATTATTTATGCTCAACAATATATTTATATTGAAAGAACAGTTTGTGGCGGCAGCTGGAAATTGGATAATATGGGTATAATCAAAATCATAATTGATTTATTTTATATTTGAAATGCAAGGGCATGTCCGATCACTGTTCATAAAATTTCCTCTTTTGTCGCCTTACTCCCTGCTATTGGCAACACTGTTTTGATTTGACAACACACTCTAGACAGCTGTGTCATTAAGATCAGTCAGTCTTCAGTCTTCGTTTAATCGTTTATACTTTTATAAATTTGTTTGTCCGTTTGTTTGTATACATGATCAGGTTTTTTTGATGCCAGTATTCAGCTCAAATCTTTCGAAGATTTCCGATAAACACAGTAGTTTGCACCAAAATCAAGCAAGAACAACTCACAAATGCCGATTGAAAGTCGTCATTATCAATGTTTGTTTACGTTACTGGCGAATGCGTTTTTAACGCAAAAAAAGAATTGTGTGTTTCATTTTGATTTTGACTGAAAAGGGAAAAGTAACAAGAACATTATTTTGTGCATTACAAAGTGCATTATCTACATTTTGGTTGGTATGGAAACGAAGTTTAAAAAAACAAATTGGTAGGTAGTTATTTGAGTTGACATTTGAGTGCGGGAAAAATTTTTCCCGCACTAGTGCGGGAAAAGGTTACTTTGCACACGCAAATGAGTGTGCGAAGTGGCTACTTTGCGCACGCTCGTAGAAAAAATATATTGATGATACCTACCATCATCGAATAATGAGAGTTTTGATGCCAACTAGCTGATAAAAATAGTTTCATTATGGTTATCTAGGTGATCGATTTTGTTTGACATGAAAGCGCCAGCGACCATAGAAAAGTGATTAAAATATATTGATATATACAGTGTGACCTATTTGTTTTGGGAACACCCTGATAAAAAGTTTATTTCCTAACCGATTTGGTTCGTTTTTTTTTTGGATTGTAGAGCTTGAAAAATTGTATATTCTTGGCAAAAAGTTACCTTCGCCATTTTGCCTTCAAGGCCTACTATGTTAGTTTTTAAGAGCAAATTTTCAGGAAACCATATGAGCGATTTTTTTAGAAAAAATCTGTGTGCGCCACTGGATTCAGCATCCTTTAAAACAGGTCTATACAAATTTTCAACCGAAAATATCAAGTTGAAAAAAATGAAAAATTCGCACTTTAACAATCTTTGATTCTATCAAAAGAAATGAAAAATGCATTGAAGTTGATGGTGGTTTGGTAGAAGTTACAAATTTTTAGTTTTATGTCATTTTTATTTGTTTTGATAGAATCAAAGATTGTTAAAGTGCGAATTTTTAATTTTTTTTAACTTTATATTTTTGGTTGAAAATTTGTATAGACCGGTTTTAAAGGATGCTGAATCCAGTGGTGCACACAGATTTTTTCTGAAAAAATCGCTAATATGGTTTCCTGAAATTTTGCTCTTAAAAACTAACATAGTAGGCCTTGAAGTCAAAATGGCGAAGGTCACTTTTTGCCAAGAATATACAATTTTTCGAGCTCTACAATCCAAAAAAAAAACGAACCAAATCGGTTAAGAAATAAACTTTTTATCAGGGTGTTCCCAAAACAAATGGGTCACACTGTATATTCACTTTTCTATGCCAGCGACTCTTTGCCATCGGGGGGTAACAATTGAAGCTGAATCACGATTTGAATTCTGGCTCACTTTTTATGCATTCGATTCGTCTCCTAGTTATAGTCCTCCATACGGTATACCTAATTTGTTTTCATAGCAACTTAATTTGATAATTTTGTTTTTTTTTATTATTAACAAGAAAAAAGTTTTTGGTATATCTTGTTCTTTTTTCAAGTCATCAAGAAGTATAGGCACACTCTGTTTATTATGAGGTCATTTTGATTAATCCGTTGGCGAGAAAATGATATTTTTCCAAACATTTATTTACGGGCGGAGGTGGTAGAGGCAGAAATCGAACTACAAATCATCACTCAGAAACACGTTTCAAAGTTTGCTATTTGAAAAAATTATACTCGCTATATTTCGCCAATTCAAAGTTTATAACTGATAATGCTATTGTTTAGATATGTCTTTCCGAAGAATGATCAACACTTTGAGCAGGTAGGTATACAGTCAAAAACCTAGATTTGGCAGTACAGCCAGTCAACACCGTGTACGATATACAAAATAGTTTAAATGGACGGTGGAGGAGTAGCAGCCGTACATTGAAATAGTTTGCACATCATTCTATTATACAGTGCGTTTTTTTCAAGACCGAACATAGGGATTCCCATGTTAAATTTTCAATCCCATGTTAGCACTACTTCTATTCGTAGTACACAGCTGAAACTTGCCGTAGATGAACTTTGGTGCTTCAAGATTAAGTCCATCAATTACGCCAGATTAGTAGAAAGACTCAAAATAGTACATTTTGTATCAAGGGCGGAAAGTATATGATTTTGACGAGGGTATAAGTAGCAGCACGAGCGAAGCGAGGGCAGATATTAGCCGAGTCAAAATCAACTTTCGTCCGTGGTGCAAACAGTTCTTTTTGTACAACCAGTTTGTAATAATTTGAAAAAGAATAATTATGAAAATCAAAAATAAATAATCGATACACTGCACTACAATGCTGAGTCAGACAACTGACAAGTGACAACTGTCAATCATGGTTACAATATAGGTGTGTTCTCGTATTCTTTTGTGGTGCGGATTCATTGCCACCGAGATTGTCACGTGATTAGTTCCTTCTAGTATGCTAGACTGTCACGTGGTTATCATATTCAGAGGCGTTGGGATCCAAGGAACCGTTGCTTAGCGACCTACTTTTGCGCCCGCGGCCGCGAAAGTACTTTTAGGCCCGGCTGCCAAAATTAGCGACTTGTCGCCTGCTTTGCATGTATTGAAAAGTGAACTTTACGTGTATGTTGTACAAAAAATGCTTTAATATATCAGAAAGTTATACTTTTAACATGCCTTGTATATGACGGTGACAACCAATTTTCTGACGTGTCTAACCTCATTGTCAATTGACCATTCCAGTATGACGTCACTACTGTCATTTGCTGGGTGGCACACACAATTTATAGGTTGAAGCTTGTTTTTTCAGTTATGTGTGCATAAATAAAATTGGTGTTTTTGATAACATATTTTCTAATAAATACTAACCAATTTCATCCAGTAACTAGAATGATCCATGATTCTTACCTCAGACATGACAACAAATGCTTCTTCGCTGATGTGTTTGGCAACAATTTTCTAAATACAGGATTCGTATTGTTTGAAGGCTTGCAAACTCTCATAAGCCTTCATCTGCTTCCCAGTGTAAAAACTGTGAGTTAATATCGATAATTTACTAAATCCATCATGGTGATATTCATTAATCGAAAGAGCATAGGGATCAATATTGTGTATAACGCCGATTTTGTGGTCGAATTGTATCTTCACATCACCACTTAACGTTGAATAATAATTGCTGTGAGACATTTTAGAAAAGAACTGATTGAAAAAGCATTATTAACAGATTTGTTTGTCACCCAGCAAAAATGACATCGTTGTCAAGGTCACGTGTTCTGGAATGGTCAATTTGTTTAACCAAAAAATTTATTTTTTATTTTTATGACCATCAAGGATACTGCTTGGCCGTTAATAGGGGACATCTTGAACAGTTTATCTTAATTTAATGTTTGATTGTTATAATCGTATTATTTTCTTAAAGAAATTATTTATTTATAATAATAATAATAATGATAATTAAAATAGTTATGAATAAAACTAATAAATTAAAGAAAGAAAACGTCATCCAATTGATGCTGTTCTGAAATTGTACCCAAAATTGAAGCCGCATTACCCCTCTGAATAGCTAAACTAATTTTTTGTTTCAAAAAAGATGTTGACCTTTCCTCACCAGTTTTCAATTTAAGTTTCGAACCAAGTTTTTTTATAAAATGTTTTGGTTCATTTCCCACGGTCCAAAAGTCGCAACACAAAATGGAACAAAAATATAATTTTTGTACAACCTACACGTAAAGTCCACTTTTCAATGCATGCAAAACAGGCGGAAACTCGCTAATTTTGGCAGCCGGGCCTAAAAGTACTTTCGCGCCCGCGGGCGCAAAAGTAGGTCGCTTAGCAACGGTTCCTTGGATCCCAACGCCTCTGAATCTGATAACCACGTGACAGCCTAGCATACTAAAAGGAACTTATCACGTGACAATCTCGGTGACAATGAATCTGCACCACAAAAGAATACGGGAACACACCTATTGTAACCATGATTAACAGTTGTCACTTGTCAGTTGTCTGACTTGTCAGCAGTGTAGTGCAGTGTATCGATTATTTATTTTTGATTTTCATAATTATTCTTTCTCAAATTATTACAAACTGGTTGTACAAAAAGCACTGTTTGTACCACGGACGAAAGATGACTTTGACTCGGCTAATGTCTGCCCTCGCTTCGCTCATGCTGCTACTTATACCCTCGTCAAAATCATCTACTTTCCGCCCTTTATACAAAATGTACTATTTTAGAAATTTACTCATATTTCCTTTCCTTCGCATTTTCGGACAATCGGGCGGCTTCGCCAGCTTTTTTATAAACTAAGATAGGAAGAAGCCAGAGTATCCGAGCAGGTAGCATCCCAAACTACAGGTCTGCCTCATTTCCATGGGATAAGTGACATTCCATCTGCCCTCTTTCCATCTGATCTGCATATCCCGACAGGTTCAAGAATAGATGGAAAATCGATAGAAGTTATAGTCCTCTTGATTATATCGTTAACACAAGTGTGTCGTGAAAACCCACCCGCACTTTTACGGCAAGAAAGGCCATGAAGTCCATCAATATTAACATCGTATTATACTGTTAGAAATAAATTAAATTACAATTTGACAATGAAGTTATTTGGTTGACAGTGGCATATACAAGGCTAGTAAAAAAGTTTCACTCTCCAATAATTGATAAAAGCATTTTTTTAAATCTTTTTTCAATATATTCTGTGTTAATTGATGAAAAAACATTATCTATAAGCACCAAAGTTTATCTACACCAAGTTTTAGCCGTGTACTTTGGATAGAAGTACTGCTAACACGGGACTGAAAATTTAACATGGGAATCCCTATGTTCCGTCTTAAAAAAAACGCACTGTATGTATGTAGGTATATCATTATGGAATTCATTGGGGTCTTGAAGAAAAAATATTCAAAAAACACACATAGTTTTCTTTTTTCTAGTTGAACAAAATGTCATGTTATGCTGAAGAAGACTTGAAATAGGTAAGTCGAAACTTCAAGTAAGTGATCAACATTTCGAAATGACGAAAGTTTCCGACTAAATTTCGAGACAATATATCATGACTTTCTCTTATTCAAATATTGCGAACGAAAACGATGCGACGACTCATTGCTCAATAATTGTTTAAACGCAATAAAATCGCGTCTTCAATTACCAAATAATATTAAAATGTGTTCGTACGTTGAATGCTCGGAAATGCACAACACAGTTTTAAGTAATATGGTCACAACATGTAGAGAGCCAACTCTGCGGTTATGATATAAATAGGCTTTCAATTAATTTTATTTCATGTTGGTAGCTAAAAACTGTCATACTGTTGAAGATGTGTGAATGACCGCTATTTGGAAAATCTACTCTAATAATTGCAAATTGCTATTATTTGTCTGGGCTGTTGGCTATGACAGATAGTAATTACATGCCTATCATTACTCCACTGAGAAGTTGTATTGTTTTTTTATGGAATGCAATTCACGAGAGATCCAGTTTTTTCAATAACAATCATCAAGCATAAACTGTAAGAAGGAATCAAGATCTAAAACATCACTCGGGCGAGCGATCACTACTTGACAGTGATTCTGGCAGGTTGAATTTTTATTTTCCAACCAGTCCCTTCTTTTTGACTGATTGTTTCGTATAAACGTGACCTCATTTCATAACACATGAATGTTGGTTTACCCTGAGTTATTCATGATGTTTATTATCTATTATCTATAAACTCATTTTATTCTATTTACCTATGAATTTGTTCGATTTCACTTATGTTCTAACTTTTTTGTAGAACCTAAATCCTCAGATACAAGTTTTATTTCGTTGTTGGCAAGTTATTAAATTTATATTTATTAACTTAACTACGTTCTTCAATAATTAATGATAGAAAGATAAAGAAGTGTCACATATTTTCGCAGTTAACTACGTATTTCCGCTAGTTTTAACTTCAACTCATTAGGAGATAATGTTGCGTTATGTGAAGCTGTCGAGTAACCGCAGTTATCTATGTAGGCGGGCGTGTAGTTACTGAATGAAAAATAAAATTGATTTTATACCTCGCGTTGAAGTTTCAAGAGTCGTTCATCAACCTACCTACAAACATTGTGCCAAAATGATAAACCGCGAAAAATTTAATGAGCTCTATGATTTACACAGAGAAGAAGAGGAAACGTTATAATTAGGTACATTTTACTTCAAAAGAACCAAGAACAAAGTTTGAAAGGAACTTCTTATCTTTATTAATGGAATGCGAGATTTTTTTTTATCCCTGTAAAGGTGAAATTTCTCAATTATTTAAACTCCAAGTACAGCAGTGATAACCTAAAGTTTTGACAGCAGCGGTCCATCTCATTCTCAATCCACATACTCATCCATGAAGATTGCGCAAGAAGACAGAATCAACAGATTTGATTAAAAAAATTGACTGACAGCCTCTATCTTCAGTCAACTTTTGAAGAACAATAAGGCTCAGAACTTTTGAAAATACTCATCGGTTTTTGACGAATAAAAAAAAGTTTTAACTGGGTAATTGAAAAAAGCTTCATTTCACTTAATATGGTTTATCCGATTTCAAACTCCAAACTTCAAAGTCTCATTTTGTAGATATGTATTGCAATCGCGTAGCTAAATCTCTCGCTCTAAAACCAATACTTTTGTGGATATATTGGAAAAATTGATCAATCGCCGATGTTATCTAAAAATGAGTTATTCTTCACTTTTATGGCTGCCGTTCAACTTCTTGAAAAAAACAGTCAGACTAGTAACATAAATTTTGGCTTGGTAGTCCTGGGGGTTAGGGGGTTGAAACTGGAGCCATTCAATTTGTCGTAAAAACCTTACACTCAATTCGACATGTTTCGGCGAATTTCACAAATTTGTCTGTTTTCGCAAATAACGTGGGAGGTCGGTTCCTTAATGAACACCCTGTACCTCAAAATTAACATTAGGGTATCGACCGTTAATTTGCCAAATGAACTGTGAATTCTCATTGAATATCTTATGTACTGCTGAGTGCGACGTCTTCCCTATTCTACCCACAAATCATTTTCAATAACCATGCAGATATAAAATTGACCAACATGGAAACAAGAATGCTAAATGTGTTGCATTGTATTACTTCTGCTTCAGTGCACTGGAATCTGAGCCGCTAAATCTAATTTGTCCTTCAAGCTAGGTTTTTAATCAAATTAAACAAAATTGTTTTATCGCTGAGACCGGTATATAACGGCGTCTTAAACCACCAATCACAAAATGATTTATTTAACAAACCTTCGAGTGCTATGAGTCAAAATAGGCAAATTCTCCTGAACCAGAACAAAAGTAGCCACTGTGGTTTCATTCACTTGACTACCGCATTGCGTGTGGTTGATCCGTAAAGTGTACGTGTCTCTTGAGCTTTGCGGCTCCCCATCGATAGCACATCTTTCACCATCCGCTGCTTCAACAGCTATCCTTCCTCCAAAGAATGGACCTGTTGATACTTCTATTTCACTAGCGTGTGGTAAGCATTGTGTTGCCTTGGCGGAAACTGAAAGTGATAAATAATTATCTATTGACGGAAAAAAAGATTTATAGAGAAATCTATGATTCAGAATATATTCTTTTTTTAAGTAGGTACACATACAGTAAATAGTGGGTTTGGCTATATGAAGTACTAGTTAGCTATAAAACATCTCTGTCTAATGAGTCTTTTTCGATTTTTTCACGAATCTTTTGAAGATTCTAAAATTTAATTACACCAAAAATCCTTTCCGATCCTCAAAATAGATTAATCACTCTATCTCTCTGATAACGAGGTTAATAGCTAGTAACTTGAAATGAATTAATATAGTTTTTTGCTGTTAGGACATTAAACTGTTGGCATGCACGTTAATTAGAAGCCCACATAACTTGCATCATCATCTGTAAGCATAAATCAATTCAAAAACTGCAAGGGACCTAAACATATCATTGTATATCTAATAGAATTCACGAGTTCAAATTGCAATGCTTATTTGGTTGTATTATTCTTTCACATATTGCCTATAAATAAATAGATGACGTTTTTACACTATAAAGTGGAAAGTGAAAGTTACAGGATGAGTCAATATTTGAAGTAATTCTACCGGAACTTATTTGGACATTTTTTTTTGAACGACTGCTTTTAGACAATTGGTGGTTATTTCTAAAGCACCTGTGAGTCATATTTCAGATAATTGAGTGTCTAGCCGATCTTCAAAGTATAGATCAAATAAACATCATAATTTGGGTTCTATCGGAAGTTATGAACGTAATCAGGGTGACTCTATTTTGAAAAATTATAGAAGGGAAGAGGAAATCGAATGAAACCTTGGATAATGAGAGAAGAATATTATCGTATACAGGGTGTTTATCAATTGAATGCCGATACTCAAGGGTGATAATCCTTGGATGATTTCAGGACAAAAAGTTCATATAGACATAGGTCCGCAAGAGCCTAGATTATAAGATACAGGGTGTTGAGGTTTAAATAATAAAAAAAAATTATCATTACTTTGATAGTATTATAGTATACTTTGATATGATTCAAAAATATTGGAAGACACAGCAGGGTGTCAATGCAATTAAGTAGATTTTATTTTTTTAAACGAAAACCATGCGCCGGACGAAAAAAAATCAAGAGAACAAATTGGCTTAGAAATAAATGAAGATTTCAAAGATAATTTTTATTTTGAAAGAAAGCAGTGGCGTACAAGTTTTTTCTACAGAAATATTGAGAGCAAAACTCGTACGGACGCCACTGGTAAAAATAATAAAATTGTTTGAACATCACAAAATGCATATTGATGCATAGACGACGCGTATCAAATTTCATAAGGATATCTGGAATAGTATAAGAGTAACTTTAAAAAAATCAATTTATTTTTCAAAATTTCAACACCCTGTATATTGAAAATTAGGCTCCTGCGGACCTATGTCAATATGAACATTTTGTCTTAAAATCATTCAAGGACTATCACCATCAAGTATCGGCATTCAATTAATAAACACCCTGTATTTAGGGTGGACCATCGAAAACGAAACGGCATTGATTTTGGGCATCAAACGTTAGAAAAAAGAGAAACACTCGGACACATCAATTTTGTTTTTGAAGGGGACACTTTTTAGGCGTATCCCTTGGCTAGGGTGGGACTCAGCCCTGAAATTTTGAATGGATAGGGGGGTCGAGTGATACCTCATCATTTTTAGGATTTATTTCAGCCTATATGTTTTTTTTTCTTCTGTGGGATACATCCTTGTCAAAATGATTGCGTGATACAAATATCAACATATCAACAGGAATGACAGCAGAGACTTGAAACTTGGTACACCGAGGAAAACGCGTTAACTAGTTACGTTATTAGTTGATTTTTTTTAGTAGTCATGACATAAAAAAATAGTTATCACCATCACTGTTCCTCTGTTGTTACAGACATTTTGAATTAGTTACTCCGTGCGAGGTACTGCAACTGACCATTTTAGTTCCGAACGCTACACATTTTCGTAAAGACATAGTCAACTAATGTTTTGGTTATGGCAACATGTTTGTTTCACTAAATGAGCGCGTAATATAAAAAATAACCAACATATTACATGAAATTTAGTTGTGGCAACTTGGTTCTGACAACCAATAATTCTTGGTTGGTGCTCCGGCCATCTTCGAGTCTATATTCAACCAATAGAATCTAGCGTTTTCGGACCGAAGCCAGCCAAACCCACTAAATCACGCATGAATTTCATTTTCACATCATTCTACGATACTTCTACCGGACACTTGCCGTCAATGATTTTTGTCTTTCGTTGTCGCCGTTGAGCCGTTGATTGAATATTGAATCTACGACATTGATCTATTGAATGTTAGCTGAACGGATAGCGTTTTGAGATGAACACAAGTGAAATTAGTGCCAATTACCCTCCTTATAATTTGGAGAAAAACAGATTGTTTCCCGTAGTGTACATTAGATTATTCAAGTCTTCCTGAGCTAATTTCATGAAAAAATGTCCATATAACATATATGTGTCCGGAGGTTTTTTAAGATACCTAGAACAGGGTGTCAAACTTTTCTTGAAAATCGTTTTTCTACGAATTTTACAGATATCCTTGAAGCGATAAATTTAATATTTGGCAATTTTCAAAGTATTGATTTAAAAAAAAAGTTCAACACCTTGTAACTTGAAAACAATGAAATTATGGTTTTATTAACTACTATGATTAGTTGAGTCAGCTAAACTCAATAGTTGTGGTATCTAAAATTCAAGCTTTTCATCATCAATTATAGTTGTTGCAACTTTATTTATTTGTGCTGATAATTCAAAAAATGTGGCTGCCACAACCCCACGGCTCTGAGCGTTTTTTAATATTTTTTTTGAGGGTCCGTTAATCAAGGTGGGAAGTTTTCAAATAGACAAACTGTACGTATCACGCCCAGATTAAATGAGTCATGGTAACAAAACTCAGGAATGTGAATGTCTTCAAAAAAAAAAATTGTAACTGAAGTAGACAAGAGCAGTCAGTGCACCTACCTAATATTTTCAGAACGACAAGCCCAAGAACTGTTCATACAGGCGTTATTCACGGCAAAAAGTAAAAGATGTACCACTTGCAACAATAATAATTGTTGAATGTTGCATATTATGCAGATCATTCGAATAAATACCAGCAATTGTGCTGAACAGGGATTTAGCATGTTAATTGTTTGTATCAACTTGATGATTTTTTGCTAATAAATAACTGAACTGCCTAGGTTTGGACTAAAAAAAAAAAAAAAAAATATCACACGATTGAGGTCATTCGTAGAACATAAAAAGAACTTATATTTTGAAAATAATATTGAACATCTTTGTGTTGCGGGTACTTCCTAGTTTTCGATAGTATCGCCCGTTTCGCCGGTATCCAAAGTGAACTAATCAAAGGTCGGCAAATAGCTCAGCTCCAAAATATTCATTGAAGTTGTTTGAGTCCTGAGTTTGCTGTTGATACACATGTACAGAAATGAGCTTCCAAATTTAACGTCATTGACAAGAATCCACGGAGTTTTGCGGTTTCCCGCCTGGTAGCACCATTAAAACGTATGAACATGAAAGGCGGGATATCGCCAAATGCTGCGGTTTCGCGACGAGAACGGACACGAGATTTCCATCCAAACAGAATTCCGCAGGACACTTTAGGACGGAATTCTGATTAGAATTACTAAAGAATAAAATACTGGAATCAAACAAAAGACACCTTGCTTGAAAAAACTAGTGTCGGCAATTCTTGAGGCTTGAAGCCACAACCGGACCTAGCACCAACTGATTTTCGATGCCGACCCGTTATTTCCCAACAAAATAGTTCATAGATGTAGGAACGTTTACACGTCGAGGCGTCATGACCAGTGCAATGCGATACAGATACTAATTCTTTTCAAGGCCTAGAAGCGATGTCCTCCTCCATGATGTTCCTATAATTTCAGTTGACAACCTCGCTTTCAACCCGTTATATCAGACCTATCTTATGTGTTGATTGGTCTGCGAGTATATTCTCTCTTCAGATCAAATCAGTCCCACAACCAAGCTTTTAATTTTAATAACTTAAATGCCATGCCCTTATCTAAAGCGAGAAGTCAACTTATACCCATAAATAGTAAAGTTCAAAACCTTTACAAATAACATCTTCCACACTGACAATAATCAAACCAAAACGATTTCAACAACCGGGGCCTTACGGCTCACGACGGTACTTCTTTGTATTATCGCGATCAAACATAACAATAATTCCCGATGAAATTATATAGTGGTTTCTTATACACGCCCGGCCTGCATCATCTTAAAAAGTGCCTCGAAATGCAACGGTAATGCAGGCCTTACTTATGCGATTAGGGTATGTGGGTCAGCAGAACAATATTTTCTGATGATATGGGTTATAAAGAGGGAACGGCATGTGCTTATATGAAGATTATTCATTATTGAACTGTGCTTGGCAATTATTGCTAATGGATATTAAATATGTTGTACCGTTAATCAAACTGTAATAAGGCTGTTATTTTCAGCTGTAGTAGATATGCAAAGTTTGAAATGATTTTATACAGAGTGAAGATGAAGATACCTCGCAACCAATTCCAGTGGACAAGCGAAAAATAACACCATTTTGTAAACAAAGCGAGAATCCATAATATGTATTCCAGAATAATTCTACTTACATCCCTTGGTAGGAATCACTATAAGGTTCTGGTTTTTGTCGGAACCCTCAGCTCTATCTTCTCTCTCCTTTTCTTCTTTCTCCTTGATAGCCTTTACTTCAAAAGAATATGTTGTAGCCATCCTGAGACTTTTAATGTTTGCTGAATATTGTTTGATCTCTTCATCTCCTGCAAGAAAAGACATCATATACAAACAGGTAGGCCTGTTCACCAAAGATGCAGAAGCGATAGTATAGCTATACAACTCATTCAAATTCAACTTCATGACTTAACTATATTGTCTTGTACGGTGTTTCATAATACTATGCAACATAATAATACTGATGTTAATCTTTTATTCATGAAAATAAACCTAATGATGCATACCATCTATGAAGTTCTTTTCTTCGGAGCTGACATTCACTGTCTGTACTCGGCATCGGTCTTGACCCCAAGACTGCAGTTCACAATACCTCACATTGTACCCATTTTTTGGTACCATCGAGCTCTCGATTTCCCAGTGCAACCGGACTTGCCGATAATCCGGTTCGCCGATGAAATTTTTTATTGCTGGAATGAAAAAAATATATAAGTACCATATCTCTTTCTTATCAAATATTTATTCTTATGACCTGAAAGGTCGAGTCAGTGGGACGTATGTGTTCGACGATGGTGTTCTTATGTAGGAGAATTTACAACAGGTGATAAAAGTATTTTTATCACCTTTTCTTTTGGCGAAAAAAGTTTTATCACGAAAGGTATTATAATTTGAGTTCTATCATACACGTTGAGATCTCATAAGATCAGCTTCATGTAGTTTGACCTTTTGACTATAGTATTATCATTATCATATCTATGAAACCCATATTTTTCATTACAAATATGTCCGTAATCCATACCCGTCTTCATATCATGTATAATATGTCTAGGTTTTCAATGACAAATGTACATATTGATATGTGTGATTAATGTGATTAATTATTTTAACAAATCTCAGCTTCCTCAATGAGCAGGATAAATTTACTAACTGCTAGTAACGAACGAATAATCAATAATTATTGTCCATAATAGACTAATCTCTTTTTGCCGCAATTTTCTACTGAATCACATCCTCTTATGCAGAATCACTTTCCATAATGAATCACGCCTGGTTGCGGCACAGCTTTCAGGATGAAGGCCGTTTATTTTCGCTATCGCTACCTTATGTCTGTCAATTATTAGATTAATAATCCGTTTAGTTGAGGCTATTGGTTTTGCAGTTTACCGATAAGTGGCTTCAAGAGCTATCTTCTACGTCGATACAAGTAAATAGAATATTGGTGATTGATCAGCTGAGAGCATTTAATGCATCGTAAAGAAGCGTTTTTTTTTTACCATAAATTAGCGGTAATGAATTCTGTTCTTGAAATATGAAGGTATTTTGTACTTTTATTCAAAATAATTACCTGAGAGATATTATATCCACTTGGGTACTTTCTGTTTCCTTTCCTTTAACACAGGGGAATTTAAAGTTTGTATTCACTTACCATGAACGAGATATTTTTTTTACTTTCGTATGGATGACATCCGAATATCTCCAAGGAAAACCAAGCGTGGAAAAATGTTGGTTCAATATCCAAAATTGTCCCAATTGGATCAGATCAAAAAAAATTTCACAGTATTTGTATTAGTATTATTATTTCAATTTGTATGTTTTTTTTTTGGTTCGGAAGATAAGCGCAGACAAGTAATCGGTTACTGAAGTACGAAGGATGGGGGTTGTATCTAACCCTCCATTCAGGAAACAGTCGATCCGACGCGCGAATGTCAAGAAAAGGTGAGACGAAACCGGAAAAAATAAAATCAAAGTTGATCAAATATCAAGGCCAAACTCTTAAAAATTATTCTTAATGTCTTCCGCTGGTCCAACCTGTGATCCTGAAACAAAGGTTAGAAATATGGACGAGAAATGGTCTTGTGAAGGAGGCGAATAATATGATTCAAAAATAATAGAGATTTCTCCAACTATTAACTAGGTCACAATACCAAAGAGGTATATTTTCATCTTCTGTATTCTTGAGTTTCAGGGAGTAGAAATTGTGCGAGAAACTGTCAAAACTACATGCAATTCCTTTCACTTTCTTTCAAAATTTCTACTCCCCACCCAAACTCAAGAATACGATAGCATATGGGCGGGCTGTTTCATTTTTTTACATTTTAATACATTGTTCATACCAACCAAGATTTTCATACAGAGTGACCCATTCGTTTTCGGGTCACCCTAAAAAAAATCTGTATATACGCCACTGAATTCGGCATTCCTTAAAACGGGACTTTCTAACCCATACCAAATTGTATCAAATGATATCGAATAATAATGATTTAGTAAAAAAAATAAAAATGCACACGTACCTACCACTTTGATCTAAAGTTTTAATCAGATGGCAGTTCTATTCATAATGCCCGTTTAGTTTAATTATAAACTGGTAAATGGACTAATGGACATTTTGAAAACGGTTAAAGACCCCGAAACACTCTTTTCGCTGAGAAGCCGCCGAGGACTTTTTTCTAGGGTTTTAAGAAAAAAATGAGGGCAACAGCTACCAGTCATGATAATCTATGCCTGTACTGTATGTAATTTTGAATGTACGCAAGAGAAATAGAAGAAGACAAAAATTGTGGTCTGGTAGAAGTTACAACATTGAGCCCATTATTGATTTAAGAAGGTTTTAGGAAGGTATGACTAACTGGGAGATTTGTAAAAAACTTAGTACTCATACCTAAAATGTCCTTTTCTCCATTTTGTACGAAATCGTTATTACTTCCTGGTAAAACTTATGCCCATTTTGAGAAATGCCGAATAGAGTGGCGTGCACAGATTTGTTCTACGAAAATCGCTGATGTTTTTCATTGAAATTTTGCTCCTAGAAACTAGCATAGTTTGCATTGGATTTTGTATGACATGACCGGGGTCATATTTGCTGAAAAGATGCAGCTTGTCAAGCTCTACAATAATTAAAAAAAATACTTGTACCAAATCACACGATCAATGAACTTTTTCCCAGAGTGAAACAAATATAAATGGGTTGGTTGTTGAAAAACATCAAAATATCTTTTATATAACACCCATAGTCCGACATAGTCCTCTTATAATTTTAAACGTATAAGGTGGTGAAATAAACTTTATCATTTCATAAGCAACTGACAAAGATGGTTTTAGCGTAAATGTATTTACATTTTTACTTTTCTTTATTCACATCACCAATAGATCGACTCCATGTGACGTAGTAAACATCTGATTCCTGAAAAAGCACGTTACACGTTCACAGTTTTTTTTTTTTTTTAAAGTACAGTGACAGTTCAAAATTTTAGGTTGAAGTCGTCAAGGTTGTCAGTCACGCTTACGCCAAATTCAATGTAGATGGTAGCATATGATTCCTGTTTGCCAAGCGAAAATTTGACATTTCCACTTCGAAATCAAATTGAATGTAACTCAGACATAACTTCAACCATAAATTTTCAAATATGTCACAGATTTTGATGTGTTACTTTCAGGAATCAGCTGAGATTCGTGACGTACTTGGAAACGATCTATTGTCTGCACCATGAAATCAGAACGAAAATAGCAGGCGTATGTCAAGCTAGCGTTGAGTGACGTTCACTACTTATCAATCGCATACTACATATTTTTATAAAAAATATCGTTCCATCTTCATTTTCAGAGCTGTTTGTATACAATCCAGACTAAGCTTCATATTTTTAGCTTCATAAAAGTAGGTCTTGGGAATAAAAATATATTGATATGCGGAAAGACATAACGCTGATTAATTGGTTTGTTTTTCTCCATTGGATGTATCTCATTCATCTTGATATTTGGCACTTGATCTTCATTTCTGTTCATATGTTTTTCTTTGAAGACTATGAGTATAGGTGCTTGAGATGTTTTTCGATAAATTTGGGACATGTGGAAAGGTCGATGGTGTTTATTTGTTTGTTATATATTTCGAATATCCATTCTATTGGATACAGGTGAAAAATTGTACAAAGTCAATTTATACATTTCTTGTTGATCATTCAGTTCACTGACACGCATGATCTTGCGAATGAACCTCGTTTGTAACACTTATAATGACTTAATTAGTCATAGTTTCACTTTTGCTTTGCGAGGTGCGACATCAAAAATGAAATGTGAAAGCGCTCTTATTGTTAATAAAATTAAATTGACCCAGATTTTGATCATAGGAATACATTTATTTGCACGCACAATGCATTGTTTGGTTTACATATTTCGGGTCTTAACAGTAATACTTTCCAGTTATCTTAATTGCTCGCGAAACTTGAATTCATGTGAATGAGATTAATTGAATAGGTACATTGATATGCAAGCTGAACAAATCCAAATCCCACATGCACAATAGTTAGCTTCATTCTCCCAACATATCATTATACCTACGTTGCTGGTGACTGTGAGTAACTTGGTTTACAAGTTCACTAACCCAAATATCTTTGAGATCTGCCTTTCGTCAAATTACATTCGATGCAATTTTTGATTAATTTGTTGTATCATTGATAACACAAAAATTCTATAGAGATATGATATTATGTAGATTTCATTGTGATGCTCATTTTCAAGATGGCGGATCTTTTTCCAATATCTGAGCTCCTATTCCTGAGCGTATATCATAACGATACCTGAAATTGAGAATAGACACCACTGGATTCCTTCCTCCTGCTGCATATTTCCAAAAATAAAACATTGCGACAATCATTTTATAATTTTTAGTACTAAATCATGAAGCTTTATTAGCATTTAGTCTCATCATGGTTTCAGTCGAAAGTCAGACTTTCAGTCTCACTGTATACCTACATACAACATGCGTAAGTCAAGGAACCGCAATTTATACATTATGTATATTTACATAATAGATTAGCATATCCAAACGAATCCTCCCATAAATTGTTACTTTCTCTTTCTGACATGTCACTTTTCGACACCATACAGTCAAATGCATGTTCAATGTTCGATGCATGTGACTAAATTTGGTAAAGTTGTTCACTTCATGACATTTTTATATGATGAGTGTTGGAAACAACGTCCACTCGATATCTTTAATCTAATTGACAGTTCCGGTATATTGAGCTATGTTAGTTTCTTTCTCTCCAAACATGTAGCCAAGCAACTAGAAGAAGTAAAAATTACAGATTACTTGAATCTGGTGACATAAAACTGCACATAGATGCCAGATCTTCTCTTTAAAAGACACTGAATGGGATAGTATCTGTAAAAATACCTCTTTTCTTTTAAATCACTGTCGACTCTTTCTGATTTGGCCGACAGGCAACGGATAAAATTAATATGCGTCTATCCGCTTCAAAAAAAGTAATATATTGACATCAATCAAACTCCAAAAACCAGTACAGGTAAAAAGTCCAAAAATATCAAAAATACGTTCAATTACAATAATGAACTTAACATATCGCCCGCCTTGAAACACATAGGCTTTCAACATAAAGTGTGAGCATTATCACAGAACCAAAGGCAATGGACACAATTTGGCAAAAGACCTTTTAATCAGTCCTTTTTCAGTTTTTATGGACGCCACTCGCGCAACACAGTCTTTGCCAAAGAATAAGTTAATCACTCTTCCCATTCTCCATTTCATAGGCGGAACATTATCTTCTTTTATAAGCACTAATGCACCTTCTTTTAAAGAACCATAGCTGATCTTCCATTTACAACGTTGTTGAAGTTCAGAAACGTATTCCTCTGACCATCGATTCCAGATATGTTGCTTAATTTTTTGTAAATGCTGATATACTATCAAACGATTTGAAGGAATGTCTTTCATTTCACCACAGGGTATTGGACTTATAGGGTGTCCAATAAGAAAATGTGCCGGCGTTAATGGAGTGAGGTCTTCTGGGTCGCAGGATAAGGGAGAGAGTGGACATGAGTTCATTATTGCCTCAATTTCGGTTAACAAAGTATAAAATTGTTCAAAAGTCAATGAAACACTGCCGATTACCCGCTTTAAATGAGACTTCATACTTTTCACGCCAGCCTCCCAAAGGCCTCCGAAATGAGGAGATTGTGGCGGAATAAAATGCCATTCAATGTCCTCTTTACAAATGGCTGAAGTTAAATTGTTACAATTCTTCTTCAAAAATGTGTCCAATTCTTTTAATTCTGAACAAGCACCTACAAAATTAATGCCATTATCAGAAAACACACTTGAAGGTTTTCCTCTGCGCGACGAAAATCTACGCAATGACAATATGAAAGCCTCTTTACTGAGGTCGGTTACCAATTCCAAGTGTACCGCTTACTTAGAAACTTTGGCTCCTCTGCCTGATTGATTCTTCATTTGAAATGGACCTGCATAGTCAATTCCAACAATGTCAAAAGGATGCTTTGGATTTAAACGTTCTTCAGGTAAATTACCCATGATAGGTTTTACTATCTTTGGATTAAATCTAAAGCATTTGATGCAGCTATGCACAGTTTTCTTTGCTAAAGAACGTCCTGAAATAGGCCAATACTTATCTCTTATAGACGCCAATAATTGCTGTGGACCACAATGATATAATCGCACATGTTCATATTCAAAAATTAACTTTGTAAGAGGATGTTTTGAATCCAAAATCAGTGGATGCTTTTTCTCAAAACTAAATTTAGAATTTGAAAGTCTTCCACCTACCCTCAAAAACTGAAATTCGTCAAGAAAAGGATTAAGATTTAAAATTTTAGTAACAGATTTAAATCGATCTAATTTAATCTGTTTGATTTCTTTTTCAAAACATTTTTGTTGAACATGTCTGAGCAAAACGTTGAATGAATGATCAATTTCAGCTTTTGTTAAAGGTCCTACTTTTTTCTTAATTTTTGAATTTTTACAATTATGTACAAATCTGAATAATAATGCGATAATTCTCTTCAATTTAATAATATTAGAATATCTCTTTATGACATAATCTTCATTTTCTTCTAACACTGAAGACACTCCGCAAACTGTTTTGTTCTTCTTTATATCAGGTAAATTATTATCATGACGAGGTATCTTTGGCCAGCAATCTTCATCAGAATATAAAAATTCTGGACCATGCCACCACATGTGTAAATTTTGAATCTTACGACATTGAACACCACGTGATAAATAATCAGCTGGATTACATTCTGTTGGTATATGCCTCCATTCATCGTTGCCTGTAATACTTTGAATTTCAGAAATCCTATTGGCAACAAAGGTTTTTAACTTGTTTGGAGGAGTTTTAACCCAGCCTAGGACAATAGTCGAATCAGTCCAAAACACTCGTCTATAGATGTCAAGTTTCAAAGATCTTGATACTTTGTCTGCTAATCTGGCGGCTGTTAAAGCACCACAAAGTTCAAGTCTAGGTAGAGAAATCGTTCGCAACGGAGCTACTTTAGCTCTAGATGTCAATAAATGAACGAAAACTTCACTTTTCTCATTTAATGATCTAAGATAAAGGCAGGAGCCATAAGCCTTCTCGGAACTATCAGAAAAACAATGCATCTCAATAATTTTAGCATTGGAGCAAATTGCATGTCGTTCAATCTTCAATTCATTTAAATAGGGCATTTCAGCTTTGAAATTTTTCCAGACTGAGAATATTGACTGAGGCACTTGATCATCCCACGTTAATTTTTCAAGCCAAAGTCCTTGCAATAATATTTTAATCACAATAATACATGGACTAACAAGTCCTAATGGGTCAAAAATCTTGGAACTTTCAGCCAAAATTATACGTTTAGTAACTATCTTGGACTCTGAAGTATTTTTCACATTGTACATAAGATTATCTTCAGATGGACACCACATTAGACCAAGTGTCTTTTTACTGTCATTTTCTCCAAGATGTACAATTTTAGATAAAGGATCTTCATCAGAAATGTCATCCAATACCAAATCATTATTTGAATAAAACTTTCTCAATATAAAACAACCTTGTTTTAACACGTCATATATTAATTTCGATATGCGTTTTGCCTCTTCAATCGTTTCAGCACCTGTCAAAAGGTCATCAACATAAAAATCTGTCTTGATAATATCACAAATATCAGGATACAGATGCTCATTATCATATGCAAGTTGGAATAAACAGCGAATTGCCAAAAAAAAAGCAGCAGCGGTTCCATAAGTTACTGTATTCATTTCATATATGTCCAGGTCATCATTACTATCGAATCTCCAAAGTATTCTTTGTAAAGACCTATCCTCTTGAGCCACCCATACTGATCTATACATCTTTGCACAATCAGCAGCTATAACATATGCATGCTGGCGGAAGCGAATTAAGATAGAGAATAAATCTTGCTGAATTATAGGTCCCACCATTTGAATATTATTCAAAGAATAGCCTGTATCACTAGGCAAAGACGCATCAAATACAACCCGTAATTTCGTTGTTAAAGCCTCCTCTCTATAAACTCCATGATGACACATATAATAGTTGATATCACAATTGGACTTGGACTTATCAACTTTTGTCATATGTCCTAATTGTATATATTCTTTCATAAACTCATGATAAAGTGCTTTATACTCTATATTGGAAATCAACTTTCTCTCTAAGCTTAAAAATCTCTTTTTAGCTTGAATGAATGAGTCACCCAACTTACTTATACTTAATTTCAACGGAAATTTAACCACAAAAGCTCCAGTTTCATCCCGTTTTGTATTTGCCGCAAAATGCTTTTCTACAGCGATTTCCTCTTCAGAAAATGGCGAAACATTATAATCGCAAGTTTCTATTTCCCAAAACCTTTTCAAATCTTCCTGTATTTGCTGTTCTATAGCACTACTAAAATTGCAAACTACAAATGAATGCTTCTCAACATTATCGAAACTGCCTGTTACGATCCATCCAAATTGGGTTTTTTGTAATATCGGGGAATTGAAGCCAAAAGAAAATCTGTCTTTACATATATCATTCCAAAATAGATCTGCACCAAGCAGCATATCAATTTGTTGTGGTTCATAAAATTTAGGATCAGCTAACTTGTAGTTTTCAGGAATTTTCATTTTGCTCACATTCAAAGGATATGCAGGAAGAACACCAGTAATCTTGGGTATAACAAAACACACAACATCCATTGAGAAATTATTAAACTTTGAATAAACCTTGGTAGCGCACCTATTATGAATAATTGACTGTGAATCATTTATACCAGTAAGAGCAACGCTAACATTCTCCTTTTTTAATCCAAGCTTATTGCAAGCGTTTTCTGTTAAGAAACTTGATTGAGATCCACTGTCCAATAATATACGAAGCACATGCTTTTTACCAAATTTATCTAAAACATCCACATGGGCAGTAGAAAGTAATACATTTCTAACCTCACAATTAGCTAATAAGTTAAAAGAAGAAGATGGGCTGGCCTGTATATCTGGAACGGCGGGTACATCAACATTATCTTGATTAGTCTTCATGACATGCAACAACTCATGATGCTTACCATGACATTTCTTACAAGTAGGCCGTCTACAACTTTTGTTAAAATGACCCTTTCTAAGACAATTCAAGCATAACCTCAATGACATTATAGTTTGATTCCTCTTTTCAACTGGGATCTTCAAAAAACTAGAGCATACTTGAATGTAATGATCCCCCTTGCAGAACATGCATTTGGGTATTCTATTTTCATTACTGTCATTTAAACATTTAGACTCTGAATCATTAACAAGCATTAAACCTCTGGTATTTCTTAATTTTTCTGATTTTTCAAAACAATTTTCCGCAATTGTATCCAGTAGTTCAGATTTTGATCTTAAAAATGATTTAAGATCTTCTAAGGAAGGAAAATGTTCACATTTTGCCTTATATGACTTCCACTCACGACTAGTAGCCCTGTCCAACTTTGTACTTAATAAATACACAATTGGCACATTCCAATCTGTTGTATTTAATCCAATTTGTGCAAGCGCACGCATATTCTTTGTCAAACTGTTCAGAATAGCTCTGACACCTTGTGCACTTTCCCTGCTCATTGGCTCAATATTGAAAATATTTTTAGTGTGATTTTTAATCAACATTTTATCATTATTATAACGCTTGCATAATAGTTCCCAAGCTATATTATAGTTTGTAGCAGAGAACTCCAATGAAGAAATAATTTGTGAAGGTTCGTTTTTCAAAGATGCTCTTAAATAATGAAATCTTTGTACGTCCGAAATCGACTCGTTTTTATGTATTAAAGACTCGAATATATCCCGAAATTCCATCCAATTTTGAAGAGAACCATCAAAAATAGGCAAATTAATTTCAGGTAACTTGATATTTTGCACCGTTCCAGAACTTATTGAAACATTTGACGCAGGCGAAGGAGGAGTCTCTAATTTGAATTTAGACATGAATATTTTAGCAATAGCAATTTCAGCGTAGTACTTGTTTTCAAAGTTACTCCGCTCTTCATATTCATTCTCTTGATCTACATCAGCACAGGAAGCCTCTATTTGATTTTGAATGTCGGCAAAGTTTTTCAAAAGAGAACCTTCAACTGTGTTGATTCTCACCTCCAACTCAAGAACCTTTTGTTCAGATACTTCAATATTATCCCGAAAATGTTCGTTGACATATTTTACAAAATTTGTGAGACTTGACTTTACAGCACCTCTTTGTCTTTTTGAAGTCTCCATTTTAAAACGGGCAATCGACAATTAATCTAACTAACCTTTACTATTTTTTTTGACAATGTCAAAGTCAAAATGCAATATTTTTAGGCAATAATAAATTTGAACAAGAAGAACAATAATGACTGGGGAAATATATATGAGATCACTCACAGTCCACTCCAACCCATACCTTCTTCAGCAAACAAATAAGCTCCTGCAAATTTCTCCAGGTGTCCAATTTTCTGAATTCTAATATTCTGGGTATAGGTGGCTGCTCCCTGCTACACTTGCACCATTCTTCTTCTTATTCCATCCGACACCGAAGGACCATGTAAAAAATACCTCTTTTCTTTTAAATCACTGTCGACTCTTTCTAATTTGGCCGACAGGCAACGGATAAAATTAATATGCGTCTATCCGCTTCAAAAAAGGTAATATATTGACATCAATCAAACTCCAAAAACCAGTACAGGTAAAAAGTCCAAAAATATCAAAAATACGTTCAATTACAATAATGAACTTAACAGTATCATTAAAAAATGTTGTTAAAAAGATATGGAACACTGTAAGTAAATCTGTGAACTCTACCGAGTCGTTTTTAAAAAAGAAATTTGGAAATGATAAATAAAAATGGGAACCTTGATCATATTGTACATAACAGTGAGGAATTCAATTGAATCAAATTAAATCGTCCAACAAAAAAGTGTCACGGTCATTATACCTTGAACGGAAATTGTAATCTAATTTCCATGGTTACGCTTTTTTTTCAAAATCAATTCAACTGAGATCGACCAAATTAAATGGTGGACAGTGCTTTAACTAAAGGGAATATTGGATTGATGTAAATTAATTGGTAACGTATGACCCCGGACAATGAATGTACTTATCAGTTGACGTTTAACGAATCACTCACACTAGTAAATGGTGAGAAAACCATAACAAAATTAACAGATTGCTTGTCACTTGATATGCTGCGATTCCCAAAAAAGAGATATACAGGGTGCCACAGATTCGAGTGCATGCGTGGGGATCTCAGTTATCATAAGAGATACAGTGTCGGTTAAATGGTTGCAAAGTTGCGCATTGTTATGTTCAACAAAAGGCCGTTTTGAAATTTAAAAAATTCCGACTACTTCCGAGGATATTCGAAAAAAACGAAATTTCGCAAAAACGTTATTATTATTTCCTTTTTAGAGTTTATTTGAAAAGATATTGTGAAATGAATTACACTTCCTCATTGCCACTTTTTCTCCTCTACAAGATGGCGGTATCAAATTGAAAATCTGACGTTTCGTCTTTAAGCGGCCATCATCAAGCTCATTTTTTTAAATACGGACATGGATTTTTTTTTATTTATTTCTAATTATCTTTTGACGTCCTCAATGTATTGAGGTATCGCAACCGTCGAAAAAAATACTCAATCAAAAAATAGTACCAGAGAAAATTAGTTGGGAACCCCTTTTCTCCCTCATAGTCTGGTTCATAAATCCAATGATATGGAAAATTATAAAAAAAAACATATAAAAAACTGAATCAATTTCTGCAAGTGTTCAAGAATATTGCCATTTTAACCAAATATTGAAAATAACAATGATAGGTGAAAAATAATTGAAAATATTGACGTTGCTGAGGCAACCCATTGCTCTACACCCTCATTCAACTACCTCAATGCCTCGAGGACGTCAAAAGATAACTAAAAATAAAATTAAAAATCCAGGTACGTATTTAAAAAAATGAACTTGATGATGGCCGCTCAAAGACGAAACGTCAGATTTTCAATTTGATACCGCCATCTTGTGGAGGAGAAAAATTGGCAATGAGAAAGTGTAATTCATTTAACAATATCTTCTCAAATTAACTCAGGAAATAATAATAACGTTTTTGCGAAATTTTGGTTTTTTCCGAATATCTTCGCAAGTAGTTGGAATTTTTCAAATTTCAAAACGGCATTTTGTTGAGCATAGAAATGCGCAACTTTGCAACCGACCCTTTATCTCTTATAATAACTGAGATCCCCATGCATGCACTCGAATCTGTGGCACCCTGTATACACATGAAAATATCTGGATGTATTTGTATAGCAGAAGTTATATTATTTATACTTTCATAACGGGTCTTCCTAAACAATCAATAAACCTGTTTTATGATTATAATAATATGTTAAAAAACATCCATAGACATGAGTGAATTAGAGATTCTTGTTCATACTTCAAGACCCTGTTATTGAATCTCGACATCTCGACAATCTTGACATGGTTAATAACAATGTGTCGCGCAATTACACATGTTCATCTTGGTTATTTTTGTTTCTGCGCAACCCGTTATTTGCTCTTGAATGCAGATATATTTTTATATATAGTCAACATTCTAGTTTTTTTATAAAAAGTAGAATGTTTTTTTGCACAATTAAAACAGAATAAATCACTTCTATATACAGGGTGTTTATTAATTGTATGCCGATACTTGAGGGTGATAATCCTTGGATGATTTTAAGACAAAAAGTTCATATGAACATAGGTCCGCAAGAGCTTAATTTTCAAGATACAGGGTGTTGAAATATTAAAAAATAAATGATTTTTTCATAATTACTTTGATACTATTCCAGATATCCCTATGAAATTTGGTACACGTCTTCTGGGCTTCAATTTGCATTTTGTGATGTACAAACAATTCAATTCTTTTTACCAGTGGCGTCCGTACGGGCTTTGCACTCAATATTTTTGGAGAAAAAACTTGTACGCCACTGCTTCCTTCCAAAATAAAAATTATTTTAAAAATTTCTATTTATTTCTGAGCCAATTTGTTCTCTTCATTTTTTTCCGTCCGGCGCATGGTTTTTGCTTAAAAAAATAAAATCTACTCAATTGCATTGAAACCCTGCTGTGTCATCCAATATTTTTAAATCAGTGGTGGCCTGACATTCTCATGCATTTTGATGCATAGAAGACGTGTACCAAATTTCAAAAAGAATCTGGAATAGTATCAAAGTGATGATGAAAAAAAGATTTTTTTTTAAATTTCAACACCCTGTATCTAAAAATCTATGCTCTTGCGGACCTATGTCCATATGAACTTTTTGTCTTAAAATCATCCAAGGATTATCATCCTTAAGTATCGGCATTCAATTAATAAACACCCTGTATAAGATGTCTTAAGATCTCTGTTACAAGATATGGACAAATAAGACCGAATACAATGATTACTGAGGAATTTCTTTTGGGGTAAATATTTATTACCATATTGCTCCATGTGATTTCCGGAGTTGTCCATTGTTTATCAATATTGAAGTTGCTATTTTTCAGCATTATCACTCCTCAAAAAAGTTTTAGGAGGTTCGTGATTGTGCCGGTCATCTTAGTATGCCCTTGGAAGTTTGAAAGGATCAAGTTCCCAGTTCTATTGAGTATAAGTATATGTTTATGCTTCCATTCCATCCTTGATTCCATTTTGATAAAGATATCCAAGGGATGGGAGTTGAGCATAGCCTTCATAACTAGTGTTTGGGTGATTGTCATGTCTTCATCAGTTATACAAAGACATGCTAACCTCTAGACTCTATGGCTGCTTGTCGTTGCTCGATTTTCAGCCACCAGGCAACGATGTTGCTCTTACCTCAGTACAGTCCAGTGCAACATACGCGGATTTACACCCCAGATTTTGCCTACGGCTTTTTTTGCCACAATAATGGCATTGTGGCTTTCCTTCGATTAACTATTTTCGATAGGTGAATTCCATGAGAGCTCGTACAGGTTGATGCCTAGGTATTTGACTTTTTTTTCCACCTGCAGTTCTTGTACGGAGAATACGGGTTTGAATTGTCCTGTTGTATTTCTTTTTCTCGTGAAGCTGACCAGGAAAGTTGTCCCAACACTCACTTTTAGGTTTACCCGTGGGTTCAGGTACCTTCCTGCACCAGTTTTCTAAGATAGAGCCATCTGCATCAGTTCTGATAATGTTCTGGTGTGTTTGCCTTTGACTAGTATCACCAGCTCGTCGGCATAGCTATGGGCGTAGAATCCCTTGCTATCTAGTTTCACATTCAGTTCATCCTCGCGACTGATTTCAAGAGAAGAGGAGATAAGCCCTTTTCCTAGGGGCAGCCTCTGGCTACTTCTTTATTTGCAGTTTTCTCATGCAAAGTTGCTTGGGTCTTCCAACCTTCCAACAAGTTTTTTGTACACAGTACACATTCAGATATTACTTTTATTTGTACGCTGGTTAATTGCAGTAGTCATTGAGGTAAAAGAGGTATGATCAAATAATCCTTTTATGTCAAGAAATGCGGCTTGGGCAATTCCTTAGTTATTCAATGATTGCTCAATTTTGTGCAACAATTCAAAGTGGTCTTCCATGATTTGCTAGGTTGCCCACTTTGTTGTTTATGAAGTGGCCTCTGTGAAAGTAAGGTTTGGATAATTTCTTCCCTCTAACATGGCAGCTCTTTTTTTTTACGGGTGCCGTAAGATGCTCCTAAGATGTTACAGCAATAGATTGTGTGGCGGCGATGCGATCAATCAACATTAGATGAAGTCTTTGGATTATTCTTTATTCAAATGATGGATAGCTTGAAACTTGGAACAGATTCGACAACTGATAGACAAGATTCTGAAAGGCTATTTTCTTTTCGTTTGTTAGCAAGCGGCGAATGCGTTTTGTTTATTTTGCAATTTGTGTGTATGGCGGTTCGGTTTCTTCAAAACTAACTCTCTGACCTTTTTGTGGTAAGAATTAGTCAAAATTTGGAGAAATGAAAAAATAATGAGTCATTCGAGTCCTATGTTTTACAGTGAATAAAGATGATTTGAAAGATCGGAAATTCACGAATCGCACAACAGATTTTTGACAAAAATTGTTGTGATGATATGAGCGTGGTCGAGTTATATTATTTAGGGGTTAGGACCAATCTAGTATTGATTAAATAATATTTTCTATGACTATTGAACAATAGATGTATTACACAGGGTGATACTTATTGGTATGTCATAATTTTAAGGGGAAGTTCCTGGATAAATTTTAAGTCGAGAAGGTCATATAAACTTGGGTCTTAAAATGGTTGGTTTTTAAGGCACAGGGTGTTAATGATTTATCTTATTTTCATTTTTTAATACATTTTCCAAAGACGTTTTGAGATATTGAACTGAATTTTGCCACAGGATATTATGGTATAGGAACACACTTTCTTTTATTTTTTATTTGTATTCTATTTTATTTTATTTTATTTTATTTTATTTATTTTTTTTAGACCCAAGTTTATAAGACCTTTTCGACATAAAATGTATCCAGGAACTCTCCCTTAAAATTATGACATACCATCAAGTAACATTCTGTACATCCACTGTCTATTGGTTAATGTAACTCGTTATTCATACCAGTGACTTTCTCCTTACTCGACCCTTTCATTTCTCAATTATTTTTTTCAACCAATGAAATGATCTAATGTCATTACTCCACTGTTTTAGAGCCAGTCAGAACATTCGACAAAATGTCAACCTTCAAATTCATCATTTTGAAACAGCCTAACACTTGTTTTATAGCCATTGTCACATTGTGTTGACAACCTAAACTCACTCCGAGTAAAGTAGTTGTCAAAAAGTGCCGTCCAAATAAAATTAAATTTTGCAAATTTCACTTCAATGATTGAAAAAAAAGTATAGTATTCTACTTGAGGGAATTGGCTATTACTCACTCAGATGATTACGCTACTCGCCTACGGCTCGCAGCGCAAACTTGATCCTGGTGAGTAATATCCACCATATCCCGCTCGTTGAATAATATACTATAGCTGGTCAAATTATAACGTATTTCCACATTGTTTTTTTTTTATTCCAGAGTTATAGCTTTTATCTCAATGTATAAATAATGAGGATAACTTTACGTCCCGACATAAGTTGATTCTCTATTTTTTTCTCAAAATATATCATCCAAATGTATTATACATTCAATTGCCAAAATTAAAGGTACCTTTGTCTGTATTAAAGAATACACAGAAAAAGATGATTTATTTTAATAAATCATGTCAATCTCCAACAAATACTCCATGTTTGATAAATTGTAATCGAATGGAATCCGTTTGCAATTATTGAAGTCATTCTGGAATTTCAAGATGTGTGTCAAGCAGCTGAAAAAACCCGTAAAGAAAATGACGATAAAACTTGAATCTGATTAAAAATAACTGTATTTTGATCGTAGTCCGATGGTATGTACTTTAGAACATGTACAAAAATACATTGACACCAAACAGCAGTATAGGCGATATGCTTTATAATAATACCAATCAATTACAAATTTTACCAGGGAAGTTTAAAACGTAAATAGTGTTACATATGTATTAATTAACACATTTTTTCGTATTGCCATGTCAAAACTCTATTCAAAATCCAGTAATATATTTTCGTGAAATGCTAAATAAGGTATCGTATATAATTGCTTGTGCTGTTGGACAGGCGTAACAGCAAAAAACCAGTCCATTGACGTCAGTACACATTCAATACAACCATTCAACACATAATCCTCTTGCCCAACTTTGGCAGTCAATGTGCCATGACAGTTCCAAAAAAACGAAGTGACTAACCCGATTTCAATAACTTCGTTGGGCGAACGGGTTTAGAATAAGCCATTTATTATAAAAGTTTTGTCGCATTATAAATTGAATGCTTTAAATGTCCCTTTCTATAAGGTGGTCAGAGTTACTTTTAGGGCAAAATGAGAAAGCTTGAAGGTAAATTGAATTTTACTTTTGGAGGTATTATGAGAAATTTTTCCAGGTGGTTACTACAACATATTTTTTTTTTATGAACATTTTGGAAAGGTGTAGGAAATTAGATATCAAGAATAGGGTACGTAGATACTTATATTTGTGTATTTATGTATTTCATCAGGCCCATCCAATTTGAGGATATTGAGGATCATAAATGAATTATTGATGATCCAAATGTTTTCAAAATTTGTTTCGAAGATATTTATGGAAACCCTCCAAAAAAAAATCACACGTCAAGCTCATTTTTGCCAAGATTTTAACAACTTTCTTTAAACGAAAATCCGTATGTCGCCAGAGTGGTAGACAACAAATATTTGTAAATCCTACACCCTCTTAAAAATATTATCAGTTCCTTCTTCTAAATGGTCATTCTTGGAAATTCTAAATCACCCGACAACCTGCGACTTCCTCTTCTTGCACAAACCATTAACCTATTTCTTGTAGATTATCCTAATTGCACTTCCGTCGCTATGTCAATAGTTAAGACATCAGACCGTATCGTCCCTTTTTCATCACTGATAAGAAATTATTTTCAGCTCTTAAGAATAGGTTTACTGGGCTGGAGTTTATGGCCCTGTGTCCATTACGACTAAGTACGGATTTTAAAGGCTAATTGATGATGCCATGGTCTCTTAACTAGGGGTTATCAGTCTTTTTAAAAATGATAATATTCACCTTAGCTTTTGACTTTTGATTTTTGGAGTGGGTATAAGCAATTAATAAGCGAGTTCGACCAAAATATAAAGATCGTGAGATTGATTGAAGTTTAAAAAAGATGTGTGAGCTCATCCATACATCAACAAATTTATAAAAGTAATCAGCAGTCATGAACAGTGGCATAGCCATGCAGACAATTTATAAGGGGGGGGGGTTTGGGTTCGGACAGATGGAGCGCCGCAGGCAAAGCGCGGCGGAGGCGGAAAATTGTGAGGAATTTTCCCTCCTTTTTAATCAATTTTCCCCCAAATCCATGACTCATAACATTTATGGGTACTTCCAGCGTCTGCTAAAGTACGAATTAGTGCTCCAACGCGTTTGTGCTAACTACTGATCTTGGTATTCGTTTGAATCGTTTGTCAAAAACATCTTTTAAGGCTGCTGTTATGTCAGAGGAATTTGAAACAAAAATGGAAATCCCATTCAGATTTATAAAAAAAAATTACGCTCGTTATACTTGACATTGCTTGTTCCTTGTTAAATTGGTGAGCATTCCGGTACACAAAATGTGCATTTTCATATTGTACCTACCTCCTTAGTAGTCCTTAGTTTTGACATTTACGCCTCCCAAATGACCTCTCTTTGCATGAATTTTCCAAGAGATTGCAGGACCGCTACTATATCTCATAATTTAAATTTACATGCGTTTCTCAATTATACTTTCTGATCAAGGGGGGGATCTGACCCCCAAAATCCCCCCCGTGGCTACGCCCCTGGACATGAAAATCTTGATAATTTAATTCTTATCATACATTATAGAAAAGAGCCTATCAATAATATCACAAACTCACAAATGAACTTTTCAAACTCTGTTGTGTAAAAAAATAATATGTTTTCTCAACATAATATTGGCCATGCGAGAAACTTGCACAAATTATTGTGTCAACTAGTCAGTGTGTGAATTTCGCATTAGCATTAGCTGTGAATAGGACTTTTACAATGTTTTGTACTTATGGTTCACGTTGGAGAATCCGGCCGACTTTAGTACATTGTTACATACTAGTATAGTTATGATTTGAAAAAGATCATCCATTATGATAACCCAAAAAATTCGAAGTTCGACAAAACGATTGATAGCTCATTTTGAAGATCTTCTGTCCCTCATATCATATTCCCTTAGTTTGAAAAAACTAAAAGGTATGGAGAATGAGCGTGAATAAATGAATGCATAAATACAAGCGTAAATGTGAACTTTCAGAACACGCTCGCTGACAGATTGTTACAGTGTTAGATGCTGTAGGCATCGTTGTATCCCATTTTCTTTCTTGACGACACTTGGTTGACATTTTTTAATTCCGACGTATAATTGCCTGGAATAAAAAATCTATAGGTATCAGAAGATATTATTATGAATCTCTCATTTTTTCCAAATTAAACTTATTTTGTAGCGTTCTGATATTTGGTCGACAATGAGGAGTGTTGGATTGGAAAAAATGTATCGTTTCGGAATTTCGTTACTCGAGAGGAATCTTGGAACTCGATTTTTACCCACTTCAAATACCAAGACTGATTCGAAACTCTGCACAATTGTCTGGAACCAATGAAGATACAATAATTTCGAATAAAAAAGAGCTAAAACATAATCAATCATTTAAATTGAACAAAATCGTGATTTTGTTGAATTATCTGACTTTTGGCTTGTCAAACAGATGGTGAATGAAAGACTGGTTGACGCTTTGACGAGACTGTATCATTCTTCTATTTTTCATATCCTTGAACTGTTATTATGTGAGTGTATTTAAACTATTTAAATATTATCAAACATAATATTTCCAAGTCCATACTGGGCCAATAAACAAAAAATAGATATAACGTAGTGAGAACGAGAACGGAACGGAATCTTGAAACTCGATTTTTTCAATCAAAAAAGAGCTAAAAAGTAATCATTAATCAATAATTTTTAACTAAACGCCGGTATCTTGGTTTTGTTGAATTATCTGACTTTTGGCTTGTCAAACAGATATGGTGAATGGGACTGTAATTCTCAAAAACTTAAACCTCTCGTCTGATATACAACGTTGTCAAGAAAATTACCTTTCTTGTCAAGGGTCTAAAAAAATTATATTTAAAAAAACTAAAAAACACGCTTTCAAACTAGGAGTTGTGAAAGTCATTCGAATATTTGTTTTTTATACTGACCTTTATTGGTTTTTATGATTTTGGCCGATGATAAAGTGTAATGAATTATGTTTTCTTATGCTCTTGATAATGGCATGTAGCCGAAACGCGTAGAGCAGATTAATAAGAAGATGTATGTAAGTTTGTAACGGAATCTTGAAACTCGATTTCAACTCACTTCAAATCCCCAGATTGTTACAGTATTACCAATTGAAGCACAAACTGATGGTAGTGTAGATAATGAATAAACCGAATATTTGTTACGAAAATTTTTACTGTTATTATATCTTTTGAAATGATCTCTTCCGCTCCTTCCCTCTCTCTCCCTCGCTCTAATTTCTTAAATTTCTCTGTCTCTACTTTGGAAAAAGTTTCACTTCTGCCACCTGTACGATGCACATGTTTTTTTTGTCAGATTCTTATTAACAGTATTTTTTTATTTGAAAATATTCAGGGCGTCACATTTAAAAAATACAATGTTGTGTAAATTTGATATCTACTGAGAAAAATATAAACAATCACTCGGTACAGTGTGAAAACTATTCATCAAAATGTTCAATTAATGTTGACTTGACAAGGCATAATGATAAATTAGGTTGCGAGCTTTCTGGAAAAACTTCACACAAGTTTTGAATGCACATTCAAAAACTCTTAGCTCAATTGTTAAGTTGAAATATCTGCGAGCAACCTCCTAATCGAAAGTATTCTGCTATCAAAGCTTCGCAATATTGACATTGATTCTACTCAAGTCGATCATCTAACGCCAGAAATAATACTGAAGGTACCTTGGAAGGAAGTGAACATGCAATGAATGCAAATTTCCTTTATGGACCGTCGGTGAAAAGTAGCGGTTGTTTTCTATTGTTACCAACATTCACATTGTTACCACCTTTGAATTGACTTTGATTTTAACATCGTTGAATTATGATGATAAAATATTATTTAAGTAGTGCTTCATAGAAGATTTACTATTAAATAGGTACCGCAAACATAATATGCTCTTGCGCTGGACGAGGAAGTAAGGAAGTAATATGATATCATGTTCTTATAGGTACTATCACAAGAAAAACCAGTCATATCTCCTGATCTATGTGATTTAGGTATAGAATATTTTTGAATTATGATAGAGATCTACGCATGTAATCTTATGACAACTCAAATATCTGATGCCTTCTAAGTTTTACCACAAAGAAAAATGTATTTTTGTCGTTTTGTTGTTGTTACGTCATTATTGTATGTATTTTGTGCCTAACTTTTTATGAGAAATAACTTTTTTCTCTGAAACTAATAATACAAAATGTTTCCATTTGATTCCAAGTTACGGAGATATACTGGATCTAAACAGTATTATGTATATAATGCTTTTGAGCTCTTCTTGATCATTTCCAAGATTAGAGCTTCAGTAAGAGAATAGGAAAAGGATTCATCAAAGAAGTTATAATAATTTACTTGACTTATATGTAGTATGTAGGTAGAAAAATATTTAGACAAGATACAAGACTATCCCAATTATTCAAACTATTCAAACAAAATATTTGCCTCCAGTCAATAGTTTTGTCAAAGATAGCAAAGTTTGAACATTATTTGAATAACCTGAATCGAACATAATCACATTTTACGCCTATATTCCATTCTAACCTCAAGGTACAGAATAGCTAATGTACCCTCAAAGTTAAGGTGGACCTTAAAATTGCGCCACTCACTTAACTTATTGGCTACGGATCTAATATGAGTTGGGCAATTGAAATGAGGTACTAACCATGCACTCTCAAAGAAAACTCTCATGTCTTTCATGCTACGATAATTCGGTAACGTTATGAAGACGGTATTGTAAATGTAATTCTTTAAGGGTTTGAATTGTTTCGAGTCGATTCAAAATGTTCCACGTTACAACTAAAAAAAACACCATTGAGTTGAACCTTGTGTGCCGTGTGGCCATTTTACAATTATTAAAAGAGTGAGGTTTCATATTAGTCAATTGAGAAAACTATCACCTACCACTTCTAAATGCATGACTCTTATTATGATGCATGCCGCATCTTGAAACTTTGCCTAGCATTCCAATAAATAACATTTCATTATTCTTGTAGAACAATAACTTTTACAAGAAGAACGATGATGCCATAAGCTCAAAGAATTGAATTCCATGGGAAGTGTTTTGTAATAAAATGAAAACATTGGTGTTCAAAACTTCCACTGAAAATCATCCACTCTCAGAAAATTCTTAATGTATGTACTATTGTGAAGATGCCCGGTCCACTGCTTTTTCAGATTCATCTACAGCACTTGTTCTTGTCTTTCTTTCTTCAACAACTTATATCATGTCTATTATTACTCTTGGAGATAGATATTAACAGAATTCAAGCATCTTGATTTTTATCGAGGTGTTGAGGCATTACATGATTAAGATGATCAGGTATTTACGAATGGATTAGTAAACTCGCGACTATTCTTTTCTAACTGTTTAGAAAGGGAATGACGAAACAAATGCATTTCTTATTGGCCTGAATGACACGGGTAAATAATACTTTGAATGGATTCAGGTGACCTGCTGGAGCATAAAAGTAGTGATTGATCAAATCTCAGTCTGCAAAATGTTTGTATGTATGACAATTTTGGCAAATATTATCGAGCTCTCATCAAATATTTGTTTTTGGAATGCAAAACGTCTACGTAAATCAAACATGAGTTGGAATCTGCGTACGAGGAAGCTATACAATTATTACACACATGTACCTTGAAATTTTGGAGTGCTGAACTGAAGCGTGGCTTCACCAGCCTGGAAATTCGAAATGTTCAAAAACTTCAATCACTAACGGTAAGATCATTGAGGCTCATCAAATGGTGCTAGACTCGTCCGTCGTAGTCAAGTGAGAATTATAGCAGAGGCTATGGATATGTTCAAAGTAAGTGTCACAATATCATATCCGAAGAATTAGAAAACGCTGGATGTCTGTCAGAACAGAGAAAGCTAAGAAAAGACGTGTGTTGACACCACCACTTTTGAATCAATCTGTCGAGCATTAAAGGCAAGAGGCTCAGAAAAAGCACTGCCACAATAGATAGCGAATAAGCTAACGTAAAGTATGATATTTGCCGGACTAAACAGCCAAAATGTCAGAACTATGGCCGCCAGAGGTGGAGTCTTATAACCTCTCTTTTAGAGTCTTGTGGTGGACAACCTGCTGAAGCGGGATTGTATACATTAGGCCTATGCTGATGATCTGACGATCTGATAAACGACGGGGCGCCAAATCCGTGAGCTCAGGGCTTCCACGATGCAAGCCCTGAGAATTATAGAAGAGTGGAAAAGATCGAAATCCTGTTATTTACCAGGGAATACAAATCAGCACTCAAACCGTCCTAGAATACAGAAAAACGGTCAAATACCTAGGAGTAACCCTTGACCAGAAACTGCCCTGGAAAGAGCATATCGAAGAGCGCTCTAAAAAAGCTATGTGCTCTTCATAGGCATGTTAAAGAGCTATAGGGACAACATGAGGACTGAAACTCAGAATAGTATACTGGACCCATACTATGGTTATCAGACCTCTGATCACCTATGGAGCCATAGTATGGTGGCTTGCAACTAAGAAAACATAGGTACATCTATCGGCAACTGGATAAGATCCAAAGAATGGGATGCATCAGTATAACAAGCGCAGTACGGACCACACCAAAAAGAGCGTTGGATGTGTTTCTGGACCCCCCACTGCACCTGTTTGTAGAGAGTGTTGCACTCAGGGAACATCTGAAACTGAGGAGCAAGGGATGACTAACATGACTCCAATCTTCTTCTCGCCTGAGCTGATTATTTCCAGACCGGAAGATTGAATGGGTAAAAAAAAACTAGCCCAGATACTAGAAGGGTCGTGGTGGTTTTCTGATAAATCTACGCATCAGAGAGGCACAGAAGCAGGATTATGCAAGAGTGAGAGGGACAACAAAATCACCTAATCTCTCGGGATTCACGCTTTGATCCTCTAGGTCAAAATCTTTGCTATAACGCAATGTGCATATAAAATTCTCCAAAGCAGTCCTAGGAAGCAAAGACGTTCTGCATAAGTTGATGCAAAGCAGCAACAGAGCTGGGCTAATTTGGGCCCCAGGCCTTACATAGCAGTATGAAGAGGAACACAGAGTCCCACGTCTAACTTGCCAGAATTGGTTCATCACGCAGACCGATAGGACCCGAACCAATGATTGGCATCCCGAAAGTGACAAGAATGAGCGAGGCGAAAAAACTATCACTCAAAAAAGCCACTCTATGCTGGAACAATGCTCCAGGCATTGATAACAGGACCCGATGAGGGTATAAAACCAAACAGCTCTTGAATTTGTGCAGGAAAGACCTCCGCGCATTGGTCGGTCTATCAACTGGTCACATGAACCTGAAGGGTCAACTCCACAGAATCGGAATTGGGGAAGATTGCAGGTGGTGCCTTGAAGACATAGAGACCGTAGCCCAAACCCTAACGGAATGTCCGGCTCTTGGTAGCACTAGGATAGGATACTTCGGAAGTAAACTCACAATACTCCAGAAACTGAAACGGATCTATTTGAGGGACCTGCTGAGTCGTGCCTTCAATCGTCTCACATCAATGACTTGTGAGTTGCCACGGGCCCAGGAGGCATAAACAGGTTTTGACGTAAGCCACCCACATAAACATCTACATCTACATCTACAAGAGATTTTAATGAAGCCTTTATCTCGAAAAGGAGACTCTCTCAAGAGCTAGTCAAATCTAGTATGTAGAACACAAAAAGTTTGTCGCATCTGTGGGTGTAGGGGGATCTCTTTACAGGGAAGACAAGATGTTTTAAACTTGGGCAAAGAGATCACTGACCATACAAGCTAGCATTATGGTCATACAAACTGGAATTCTGGAACATGAGGAAAAACAATCCCACGAGGAAGTAACTCTCAATCTTCATCCACAATCCATGCACTACAGACTTTTCAAATCGATTCAAACGCCGGCGCCGTACTAGAATTTCTGAGGGATGTAACGTCACTAGCAACCACATAACCCTATAAAAAGCGAAACATGTTTTCTTTTTAAAAAGTGGTGGCAACTGTTTTTTGGGATAGCTATGAGGCTATATTCTTCAATCGACTACCTATTAGTAACAGAAGCATTAGAATACGTACCAGTTACAAGATTCAGAAATTGTTTAAAACGACTTTTTTGCAAAAAAAAACTATTTCTCCAAGATCATGTCGTCTCGAATCTGAACGATTGACATTGTGAAAGTCGACGAATCACGGTTTGCCCTGGGGCCGTATTTTCGAAACCATTCGACACCAAGGCGTATACGACATAGAGTGAATGTCGCATGAAAACCGATTGACCCTATTTTTGAACCACTCTCGAACGGTCGCATACGACAATTTGTCGCATACGTTCGCGCGAGTGGGTCTGCACCATTCGACTCTCAAATGTCGCATGCGCTTTTTTCACTTGATTGTGCAAGTTTGGTAGATTTTGTCATCAGCTGCTGTTATATCAACACAAAATTTTGAGAATATTAATAAATGCTATTTTATAAGGAATAGTTCACTGCTGATTCGTGGCTTGTTTGATTTTTCATTGCAACAAGACACTAAATCAGTACTAAATTGATGTTGATTAAGAGTTTCAGTGAATAATATTAAAAAAAAAAATTGCGTCACTGACTTTTCCTGAAAATTTCATGTTTTTTTCAGATAAAGCAGCTAAAAGTACGATTTTTTTTTCTCTTGATATTTTCTCATATATTGCTTCGTTTTCGATGAAAAAAATAATGCAAACTCCTTTTATTATGTGGAGAAGTACCTTGTTGAAATAAAATCAAGTTCAACGAACGAAGTTTCGTTGAAATAATTCGAATGCCGTCCATATATTATTTTCGAATCACTTTCGAACGATTCGTCTACGAACTAGTTCGCGTTAGTTTACCACCAGTCGACTGTCAGTTTTTGGATGCGATTTTATTTCAAACTTTGAAGTGGTTTCTGTCTATCATTTGCTGTTTGTAAATGTAATGTAGGTAAGTTGTGTCTGGTTTCCTTTAAAGTTTTCAATAGTTTTGCAAATAATGCGATTGTCTTACTTTCCTCAAATTATTCGACAGAAGCTTTTGAAATGGCTAGATTGAATTATCTAATTGAAAGAAATGTTATTGATGCTCTCGAAGAAGCGGAAGAACTAGCGAATCGCAGAAATAGAGTGTTCCACCCCTTTGCTGATCCGCTGGAAGAATATTCAGATAGTCAGTTTCAAAAATTATATCGTCTGACAAAGCCAGTTACCTTGGAGTTGATAGAAATTTTAGAACCCTATCTGACAGCCCCTTCCAGATTATCAGCATTGAGCATAACTAGAAAAGTAAGTTAACATATTTATTCAACTCTTAACTGGCCACCAGTTAAAACAATTATTTCGATGCAGGTTTTAACAACATTAAGGTTTTTGGCTAGTGGTAGTTATCAGTGGGACATAGCCAAAAATATGAATCATGCAATTTCTCAAAGCGCTGTGTCCAAGACGTTGCATGAAGTTGTGGATGCCTTAAATAGGCCAGAGATATTCCATCATTATGTTCATTTACCTAGGAATATGGATGAACTACGGTCATTGAGAGACAAGTAAGCACAGTCTGCGGTGTATCTACCAAAAATTAAGTGAAGCTTCAACTTGAAAAGTATCACTGAGACTTCACACAATATAATTTGTATAATTTTTTTTTAGTTACTACAATATTTTGTCTTATTTTTCAGGTTTTATCGGAAATACAACTTTCCAGGAATAATTGGCAGTATCGACTGTACTCACGTAGCGATAGTTTCTCCTAAGCAGAACCAATATCCTGAAGAAGCATATGTCAATCGTAAGGGATATCACTCAATAAATGTACAGCTGGTAAGTCTAATAAATGAAAAATCACTGGAAAGAGATTGGTGGCATATTACTTTTAAATTCATATTTTTTTCATAATACTTCTTGGTTTTTTCTTTTTTATTTCGAATAAACTACTGTAGAATAAAGTAGGTTCTCCATAATATAAAATATTATACTCCTGCTAATCCTTTTCCAAAATATGCTTTTTCCACGGTTGGGTTTAAATACATTAATTACTGTGATATTTGTTGTCAGTTACCGAATTACAAAAGAGAAACGCTTCCAAGATATTTACTCTCAAACTTCAAATATTGTAGAGGTGCTAATTGAAAATTTTTATTTCTAGGTTTGTGATCCAGACTTGAAAATCCTAAACGTTTCTGCAAGGTATCCTGGAAGTAGTCATGATAGTTATGTTTTCAATAATAGCGCTGCCTACAGATATATCAGGGATATCCACAATCATGGCAATAGATCATTTTCATTTGTGGGTGAGTGAGGCAGGCAGCTATCTAGCTAGTTAAATACTGCAGAGAGATAACAGAAGTTCTTTCATTTCAAATCAAGGTTATAGTAGTTACATTATTCAAAATTTTCTGTGAATTATGCCTTATAAGTAAGAGCACAAAAACAATTTTTCAAATAAAAATTTTTACAAATGTGTACAATAATTTTACAAACAAAAATTTGAAGAGGTTATCAACTGACAGCCTATTTAGATACCAATAAATAAGATTCTCTTCTTGTACTGTTTTCAATATAGACTGCATAGTTAACGATTTTTTTATTTTTAGGTGATGCTGGGTATGCCTCAAGGGAATGGATGCTAACCCCAATTCCAAATGTATTACCGGGAACGCCGGAATACATATATAATGAACATCAAATGAGAACTCGATTTGTTATAGAGAGGTGCAATGGTGTACTGAAACTTCGATTTCGGTCTCTTCTGCTCCATAGAGTGTTACACTACGATCCAACCTCAGCATCAAAAATAATAAATGCGTGTACTGTACTGCATAATATGTGCATTTCCAACAATATTGCTCCAGTGGAACTCGGTGATGAAGAAGAAGACAATCATATCGAAATGGATTATGGCATGTACGATAACGGTTACGCTAATAACATACCTGTGGAAAGAAATCGAGATCCAGAGCTTATAGCTGGTAGAAGGCTCCAACAAATGTTGGTTCGAAATCATTTCCACAACTAACAGAACAATCCTAAAACATCATTATTGACCTCAACAGAAATGCAGCTCATGTGATATTCTAATATTTAAAAATTTTTTGTTCAACTTGAATCAATTTGCTTTTTTAAATACTGATATATAATATGTATTGTTAAATAGTTTACATAGCACTTATGTGATTCGGGTTTAAATATAATAACAAATTATTTTTCCCAATTTTTATTTATCAACTAAAGAATAAATAATCGTACTTGCCGTTCAAAACAAACTCACGTGAACATATCTATAACTAGTTAATAGTGACAGTGATTATGCCTCCTTATAAATAAAATGGTCCACTAAAAGTTTAAAACTTTCGGCAATTAACTTCAAGCTTTCTGCCTTAGACTCATTGGCCTCCACATTCCTTTTATACATCACATTTTGCTGTTCAGTTAATTGTAACAGCTTATCATTGGCCTCTACGGTTTTCTGTAACCTTTGCAGTTTTGTGGGTGCTGGTTTTTTGATAGTTTCAGTGGAACCTTGACTGCATTCAGCTGAACTACTTTTAGGGGTAGGAGCTGCCACATCATGGCAGTCAAAGTTTGAAGATTGATTTTTGGACTCTTTCTCAATATTCTCAATTACGACTTCTTTATCGATGAAAGAAAATTGGCTAGCCGATTCTTGTATGACTGGATCTCCATCCAATAGAACTGGACCAATGATTTGTATGATCTTTTCATCATCGCTGTCGAGGACGGCAGGTGTCTCAGGTCCACCTCCAGTGCCCATTCGATGGTTTTTGATTTCAGTTTTCTTTTTTTTTGTTTTAGACTTCATGTCTTGCCAGGTCTAGAATGAATTGAAAAAAGTAAGGATGATATTTCGAAATTGGAAAGATATTTGAAAAAATGGAAAAAGTCTCGAGGTACGACCGTAACAAATATTAGGGCAATATTAAAAAAATGATGAATGGTTAGAGATAGAGATGTAGATATGGGGTGAGGGTGGTAAGTACCACAGCAATTAGGCCACACAGCGGGCTAATTGCGCACCTTCAAGAGGAGTCTCCAAGAGAAGAGAGGTTGCTTTCTTGGATCATTGTCGTCAAGCCTTGGCCATTCAACGTAGGCGACAACTTAGTCGTCAAGCCACAGCATTTTTAGCTTAGGCGACAATGTAGCCCAAGAACGGTCCCGTATTCGCAGTTTTTATTAAGGTGCTGATTGAGGACATCCACTTGTTTTTAGATTAGGCAAGTTTTAGTTAGTTTGAGTTTTGATGAAGTACATATTATTATAACACGTATCTTACCTTTCGCCACTGCTTCCAGTCTTTATTTGCCCCGGGAAGGGCGTTTAATTTTTCACGGAGCTGCATCCACAGTTCTTGGGCTCTTTTACAAGTGAAATTTGCCGTAAATTTTCCGGATTTTAATTCCGGGAACTGCTCCATAAATGCTATGAGCTCTTTTTTTTGCTCCTGGGTAATATACCCACAGTTTCCTTTCGCTTTATTTTTTGATTGCTTCATCACAAATCACAGCCGAAAATATAATTAAACAAATCAAACCCAAATTTGAATTTTCAATTTTGACTTTGACTCTTCACTTCACTTTTATATTTAGGTTAGTTTCACAAAGTTCTTTTTCTTCTTTTTTCCACTAGTATGGCCTCTATTCAGCACTCGATTTTGCGTCGTTGTCAATGCATTTTGTTGTAGTATACGAAAGAGGTGTCGAATGCCGTTCAAAAATACAATTTTTCAGGCGTGTGCGACTTTTGCCACTCGACTTATGTCGCATGCAACAATTGTCGAATGGTTTCGAAAATATGGGCCCTGAACTGCTTGAGCACCTTTCTCACTCACCAAATCTAACTCAAAACTACTTTTTGGTCTCTATTTGGAAAAACTGCCTCTTTACATTATTAGGTCGGAAATTTTACTTTCCTCTGCTGGTATTTAGTTTTGTAATACACCATTCTTTGACATGTAAACTATTTCAACATTGAAATAATGTTTAGTAATTGCGCTTAAAAACTCGTTTTCTCTTTTTCACTGGAGCATAAAAGGACGTTTGCTTCGTATCCTGTCAATTATCATCAAATGTTGCGTTACATATTTTTTCTATGGTGATCTGATCAATCTAGCTCTTCCGTCAACTATTTTGGTTGTTTTGAAGAAAAAATGTTAGTGATTGTTGTTGTTATTTTCATTACATAACAAGAATAGAAAAAATTTGTTGCAAATCTATCTCAAGGCCATTTAATTGAATTCCGTCGCGATTTCTTCCTATTTTGAAGAGATGCCGACAGGCGAGCATGATGCTTCAGAAAAAACTCTACTTGAATAATAATTTATGAATAGCATCATATTCTATGTATTATGAGATCACGTTTTGTATCTTGGTATTGTTAAACCGATGGGGTTTTTTGTTAAATAGAACTGAAAAATCTGTTGGTGATATAATTATTATTGTGATGAGTCAAATTTTGTTATTACTTTCCTGGTTGGTACTTTTATTGTTGATCAAGTTGATTGATATCCGTCGATTTGTAGAGGTTTCATCAAAAAAAATATCCATGTGCAATTTGGCAAATATTTCAACTCACAATCCAGACTCGTGAGCCACATAAAAGTGATGATTTGTGATTATAATAGTGATTGATCAAATTAAATCAACCATATAATTCAAAAAACAGCAGTACATGTAAAAAAAAATGTTTTGAAAAAAATAAGAGAGAAAGACGTCGCGACGGTTGCGTAAAATAAATGTGAAATTTTCTCAGTATAAATTTGCGACAAAAAGAAAAAAAAATAGTCAGAGAAAAAAATACACTCAGATCAAGCAATTATAAAAGCAGATATATTCTATACATTACTTAATTACAAATCGTATTTTTTTCCTTCAGAACCGTTGTTCGTGTTTTGAGAAATTAGGTAAGCTTAATAATTATTGGTGCTTCTATTTTATCTCAGGGGCCGCTGGAGTTAGCACCAAATCCAAAGATTTCCCAGTTGCCTTAGAAGTGGTTTTTGTGTTGGTGTTTCGGTTAGTCTCAAAATTCACGGTTGCTGATTATTGTTGGTAGATGCATTGACTCTGTTTTTTCATTTCGATTATAAATGTATGATATAACAAGGATATAACCCAGCTCTAGTAAACCGGCGTTCATAATACTGACAACGGATATGAGACGTTGAATCCACGTAGTTTTAACAGTAATCAAAGGCTTGAATAAATAGTGGAGATGATCATCAGGCTTTTATCATCGTTTATGGGTTTATTCAACCATAATTTCACTCAGCCACCAACCCAAATTATAATCTTGACTTTATTCTATTGTGATTATAATTCTGAAGAAATTGAGTCCAAAATATGAGTGAATAATTCATCATATAAATATACTCATTTAACTACCGTAAGGTTACAGTTTTGTAACAATAAATTATCGTTGTTTTTTTTTGAATAAGTACATTATTTTATTTTGAATGATATGAGTCTACGGAACTACCATATAGAGTTGAGTATGTGTGGGCAATTAAGATTTAACAGCACTTTCGTGAAAGAATTGTACCTATATTCTTTCACATTGACCCCATGTGTGAATATCGTAGTAATTTGGAAATAACTTACGATAGGGAATTTGGCAAAATAAATATGTAAAAATATTTCCTCTATATTATTTTATTTTCTAATATTTTAACACTTCAGGCACTATTGAGTGTTAACGAAACCAAAAGTTCACCAATGATTGCGTCATGTCCCTTTTCTACATTTAGCAAATGAATGATAATTTGTCGTAATGCATTTGCATGATCAATTTGTTTTACCTACCAAAGATCAGTTGAAAATGACTATGGTTATTATTTGATTTATTATTTAATATTTGTTGTATAAATCACTTATTACCTACATTATGACTAGTACCTACCACTTTTCCAACTTATCTTCGGTCGATATAACATATCAATCAGGAATCCGAATCAATAAATTAGGTTGAAAAATAAGTAGATCGATAAAATTAGATAATTAAAAACAAAACATCAGTGATCTCAAGTCAACAACATTATAATGATCTTAGTTGATGAAGTGCCAATTGGTTGTTAATTGGATACAATACTTAATCTCCAAGTTGGTGATTTCCTTAATTTACTATTCATTCAATAGATACCTACTCACCAGAATCTTGTGACACGCCAAGGACAAAAACACACAAGAAAAAGTCAAAGCGAATCATTGCACCGATGAGTTGATCAAACTAAAACAGTTATTGTCCTACGAAAATCACGTTAACATAGATCAGGTCTGTAGACGTGTCGTTGCACTCTGCGTAATGCGCGACGATAGAATAAAGCGACCGGTACGTACAGAAGTACGCTTTTGTCGCGACTGACTGGCTGATCCCTGATCTTCCAAAGTCGACGGTTGAGCTTCTTCAATCTTCAGTTGTAAATTGCAGAAGATGGGGAGATGATGACCAATTGGTAGGGGTCGTTGTGCTACTGATCAGGCACTTCTTGACTCTTTTTGGATCAATTGTATTATCCAGATTGTTGTTTCTATAGTTTCCATAACGGATGTTGAAATATAACAACACATTGCAGTATTAGATTAATAAGTTTTTTCTTGCTCAAAGATTTTCAAATTATCAAAATTAGGTGTCTCAGTCAAAGTCTGAGAATTCTAAAATTACTTTCAAGACTGGGAATGTAAGTCGCCTGGTGAAAAACCTCCGGAATTTGTAGTAACGTCGAGCTATTTTGGATTTTTTTTTTATTTTGATTTATTCCAAAATTCTGATATTAGGCGTTTTTTGTGAGGACAATAGGGAAATCCGTAATACTTTCCCCTGAATGACCGCTCGGATATGTGAATATAATTTTATCTGTTAATAACAAACAACAATATGGCACTGAATGCAAGCAAATGCAAATTTGTTGTATTTGGAACTTCTGGAATGATCAACAAACTTGAAGGGAGAAGTATCAGCATATATTTAAATGGCCAATACATCGAAAGGACAAGAGTGATAAAATATTTGGGAGTAATGCTAGACGAACATCTTAACTTCAACAGTCATATTGATTATATCTGTGCTAAAATGTCCCGGAAAGTTTATTTTTCACAAAGAATTGGTAAGCAGTTATCCCTCTACACCAAACTACTACTGTACAAATCCATCATAGCACCACATCTGGAATACTGTTCCAGCATATTGTATAACTTGACACAGGACAAATTTAAACAACTTCAAATGATCCAGAATCGTGCAATGAGAATTATACTGTCTTGTAGCAGATATACTCCAATCGAACTGATGCTCAATACTCTGGGTATTATGGATGTTAAGCAAACAATTAATCTTCGCTCATATGTATTTATATATAAAATGAAACATGGACTGGTACCTCAATATCTGTGTAAAGAATTGAAATATGTTTGTGATGTCCATGGATATAAAACACGCAGTGCTGAAACAGATTTTTATGTCACTACAAGCCGCTCAAACAAAAAGCATGGTAGCATCTTTTATAAAGGACTTTCTGAGTTCAACAAACTTCCCATCGACATCAGAAACTCTACTAGTGTAGGTGTATTTAAAAATAGTTCAAGGAGGTATGTTTCTGATCCTAATAAGTAGCCTGTGATCCACATTTATAGTTTTAGATACCTGTTTTCGTTTTTCATAGTTGATCCTAGTTTAAGTGTGTCGCCCTCATTCACCTATTCTTTGTACTAATGTTTTTATTATATAACAGTTTTTATTTTTTATTATTTTCTATGTACTTGTATAACATTTTTGCTAATAAACGCTTTATTTATTTATTTATTTATTCAATACAGTAGACCCCCGATTATCCGGAAAAATGTGGACCTTTTTCTATTCATTTTTAGATAAATCCACTTTATTTTATTTAATTATTTTCATTTTTCTGTTCTGAAACGATCAAAAACTTTGGATCTTGATAACTCTCGTATTATCTCTATGCATTATTTCTAAATGGCACGTGTGACTTATAATTTTCCAAAAGCAAAGAGTTATTCAAAAATGAAATAAAAAAGTTGGGTTCGAGTTTGAAAAAAAAAGTTATGGTTGCAAGAATTCGAAACATCGAATATCAATTTCCACCAATCTTTCTTGAAGAGCAGAAAAATTGGCCATGAAAATGTGTCATTCGTTTCCAATTATCTCAAATAAATAAATTCAGGACAAAACAAAAAAAAAATCGAAAAAATCGGTTATTGCCGGATATCTCCGTGAGGTTTCGGAATTTTCCAAGTTTTAAAAAGGCATTTTTTGAAATCGAAATCGCGCAACTTAACCAACGTTTTATCTCTTACAGTTGACGAGTTATCAATGCATATACTCAACTCTGGTACACCCTGTATAGGTACTGTTTGCTGTAATCTCAGATTTATTCCAATTTTTTTATTTTCTTTTTGATACGTCCCATTCTCTTTTTTCCTATACGAGCTACAACATTTTAAATGAAAGGCTGGATTAAAACTTTTTTTCAACATTAAAAAACATCAGGGTATAGGTTTGTGGTTGCACTGGACGTCGACGAACGGCTCTTTAAAGTTGATTCCAAAAATTTTCGTTTGAGTTGAGATATCGTTCACTCACTGGTTAAATTGGGATAATTTTGTAATTTTTGTTTTGTTCCGAAAATTTACATACAAGTTCTTCATAAAATAAAATTATCTACATAAAACATTCGTTGTGATATTTATTGATAATTTCATTTTTACAACATCAACTATTTTCTGAAGAACGAAAAACATTATTGAGAATGACCCCAATTTGTTCATAACTGGGCGATGTTTCCAAAAAGCGTCGCGCGTCGTTTCAAAAAAACTTCATATGGATAAGTTGAATGTAGGAATATTTATCGATGTTATCATGGCTGAACAGCAAATTCTTTGGAAAACTTCCTGAATTGGTTCATTTAACGACAGTTAGGTTCAGAAATAATATAGAGGTATAGAAAGCTTTCATATTATTATGAAAGCTTTCATGATAATATGTGTCATAAACTCACTTCTGGAGCCGCGGCCGTCTGAATTGTACTTAAAACCAATATTTTTTCTTGAAGCGTCAAAAAAACGGACATTATCCGACTGTGTATCGGCCGCAAACTTCCTGCAAGATAATATAGAATAACAAATTTTCGATTCAATATTTTTCATAAATCGAAAGGTTAATATACTTCAAATTTATCTTTCACAATATCAGTATTCTACTCGCCGTTTCTCATTTTCATTCACTGAACAACGCTTATATTTGCTTAATGTGAACGCGGCTTGATGTTTTGTACGTATCAATGGAACATACCTCAACTTACTGTCATTGTCATTGATTGAAAGGAAATTGCGAATGCTGACAAATGACATTTAACCAAAAAAATGTAATATAAATCTAAATTTCTCAGAACCAACTATTAGTCGACGAATAAAACCATTCCCTTGGACTATTCCAGAATTAAATCGATAACTCTGCAAATTTTCATTCAACTTCTTTCTGCGGTTATTGAGTTATCAGGACACAAACACAAAGATTTCCACCTTTATATAGTAGATTTGTCTCTATCGCATATAGTTCAATCTAATGTCTCACCTTGTCAAATGACGTATATTCGCCTACAAATTATAACACACCACACCATGTGACTATCACGAAATATTTTCTTCGTTACACGAATAAAGAGCATTTTCATATTTTCTCCATGGTCACTGACCACCTGTTCCGATCGCGATCTCGGTTTGTGCAGGTATAACGCATCATATGGGTTTGACATTCCAGATGGTTATCAAATTTTTTCTTCGCGCGGCATACCAAATTCCAATTTGCCCCACTCCACCCTACTTTTTTTTAGGAGTAGATTGCGTACTCATCGATCAGACGCAAACCGACAATAAAAGATCTCATATATAGATATATATTCTCGTACATTTCCATCAAAATGCGGAGGTGCCTCATCTTGAAGGAACCACACTCTCACGCTTGATAGAAGTTAAACATCTGCTTATGAATACGGAAAAATATTTTGTCATCGAATAAATGTTATCAGTTGACGCACCATCAAAAAAGTGAGGCCTGGAAGTTAATCACCTCCAATCCCTTCCCAAACATTCAATTGAAATTTTCGCTGATGACCACCTTCTACATAAGCATGTGAATTCCCAATAGCGCATTAACAAGCTTTTTTCAGTGCATGTCATTAAAATTGTTTTCAATTTCGTATTTCTGTGAAATGCCTAGGTACTAGACCTAGTGAGTAATAGACAACCGATGCCTTTGTGAGTGAAAATGATAAAACAGCTAGGTTTTTATGAACGATTTTCCTAGAAGTTGATTTTCTAATTCTTTAACGGCGTGGTATGCTATGTAAAGCCGTCTTGTTTTTTCTGCATTTATTAGAAGCACAAGGCTCATTTACATTTGTCACTTTTGTTGATCAACTTGAACTTGGAGGAATCGTCCAAAGTGATATTTGAAAAAAACTGGTGTGTTGAAAAATACGTAAAATGAAAAGCTGGACGGGACCAAGCTAAAATTTACAGGGGGTGCTATTCGAAAAAATCAAGTCATGGTGCTTTGAAGTTTACCAATATTGAAGTTTCACAGCAAAGTGGTAAAGATGGCATTGCCACCATTAGATACCCAAGGTAGTTGCTTAAACACTGGCAAGGTCTTAACTTGATATCTCAAAAACCAAGTGTTCTGAAGTATCTTTAATCGACCATTGATTACATAAGCGTTACCATGGTAAAATAGACATGTTAAAGTTATAACGTGAACGTTCAATCATACCGCCCAGTGAACTGCGTGCGAACTGGATGAAAATATGTAAATGAGTATGATCACTCTGAGGTATTCACTTTGGATGTACAGGGTTATTCACTATATTTTGACCACAACCTACAGCTCTTATCATGACTGGTAGAGAAAAACTTTAAATACAATAGTTTAAGGTTTTTTCATCTATAGTACACTGTGAGCAGAGAAACCTACAGTGTATAATAGGTATGGACGCCAACTCGCATCACACCGTCTTGGGGAGCAGCGATATCAACAAAAAAGGTGAGTCTTTATTGGATTTTATTATAACCCATGATTTGGAGATTCTAAACAAGGGCAACAAGCCCACTTTTGCAAACCGCATACGGTCGGAAGTTATTGATGTCTCTCTGTCCACAACTTGTATCAATCCCAGTATCCAGCGGTGGCGCGTATCCGACGAACCATACCTGTCGGACCATAGGTATATACGGATGGAAATCAATAGCATTGACAAGCCGTCAGAAATGTACCGCAACCCACGCAAAACAAACTGGGCTGAATACCGGGAGGAGCTGGAGGCGAGGATGAGCGGGGTCAAGGAACGTATGCTTAACAAATTTGATGATGAGGTGGTAGCGGAACAACTACAGAACGCCATAACTCACTCTTACCATCAAAGTTGTCCGCTAATCCGGCGTTCTTCATGCAAGGACACAACCTGGTGGAACGAAAGACTTGACAAGATGAAGGGGGAAACACGCAGACTCTTCAATGTGGCCAAGAAAACCGGTGAATGGGATGAATACCACCATACTCTGACAAAATACAATAAAGAAGTTAGGGAAGCTAAGAGGAACTCCTGGAGAAAGTTTTGCACTGAGGTCGAAAAAACCTCGGAAGGCGCACGCCTTCAGAGAATCCTAGATAAAGATCCCCTTCCACCAATGGAAACCAAATGGGGAATACACGAAAAATGGCGAAGAAACCAATGAGACATTACTCAGGGCACAATTTCCAGACTATAATCGACTAGCAACAGGGAACCGACTCCCTATCTCCTGAGATCCTCCTGATGAGAGGATCAAAAGATGATTGGGTCACAGCCCGACAAATTGTGACACCAAATAAAATTGAATGGGCTATAAACTCGTTCGAACCATACAAAGCACCTGGATGCAATGGGATAATACCGGCTCACCTGCAGCAGGGCAAAGCCCAACTCATATCGATGCTTTACCAACTATTCAGAGCAAGCCTGGCAAAGGGACACAAACCCATGATCTGGAAACTCTCACGACTGGTCTTTATACCAAAACCCGGAAAAGATAACTCTCAGCCAAAGACATTCAGACCAACAAATCTCTCGTCGTTTCTACTCAAAACGATGGAGAAAGTGATTGAAAGGCACATTAGGGAAACCTTCCTAATAGAGAGGCCACTACACAAAAACCCAAACGCCTATTAAACTGGTAAATCATGTGAGACTGCTCTCCATGAACTTGTTCATAAAATAGAGCAACCACTGAACCACCAAGGAATTGCCCTAGCTGCATTCCTTGATATAGACTACCGCAATTAACCGACGTGGAATTAAAGACACAGTTTGTAGTTGGATAAAAAACATGCTGAAAGGTAGAAGAATTCAAGCAACTATGCTTGACAAAACTGTAACTATAGAGGCAGCTAAGGGCTGCCCCCGGGGTGGAGTCTCATCCCCTCGCCTCTGGAACCTAGTCGCGGATGAACTACTGGTGGAGTTAAACAGCAAGGGATTTTAGGCCCAAGGCTATGCCGATGACGTAGCAATACTTATCACTGGCAAACACTCCAAGACAATATCAGAACTGATGCAGACAGCTCTGACTATCGTAGAAGATTGGTGCAGGAAGGTGAACCTGAAGGTCAATCCTGAGAAAACCTCCCTGGTCAGATTCACGATAGAGAGGAATATAGCGGAATTATTCAAACCCATATTCTTTGGACAAGAACTGCAGGTGGTAAGAGAAGTCAAATTCATAGGCATCATCCTGGATGACAAACTCACATGGAATTCACACCAACAGAAAATAGTCAATCGAGGTAAAGCCACAATAATGGCAACAAAAAGAGCGATAGGAAAAAGATGGGGCATAAATCCGCGCATGGTACACTGGCTCTACTGTATCGTGGTAAGACCCACTCTTGCTGACAGCTCTGTTGTCTGGTGGCCAGAAATCGAGCAGCGACAAGCAGCCACGGAACTTGCAAAAGTTCAGAGGCTAATGTCTCTGTGTAACGGGAGCCATGAAAACTACTCCAACACTTGCCTAACCTACCTCCTTTACATATCTATATCAAAATGGAAGCAAGAATGGGAGAATATAGACTTAGCAACACCGGGAACTGGAGCTACTCAAACTCCCAAGGACACACTAAGATAACCAGCACAATGAGGAGTGATATCATGCCGAAAAATATCAACTTTAGTACGTCTCCCAAGACCAAGCTTATATGGGGAGAGAAAACGGTGAAACAACTCCGGATGGCAAATGGGGCAATATGGTACACAGACGGCTCCAAAACATGCCGGGGGACTGGTGCCGGAATCGTAGGAGAAAATCCATATGAACATATGAACCACTTAGGATGTACGCTACAGTTTTCCAGGCAGAAGTAAATGCAATAATTGTATGCGTGCAAGAGAATCTCAGGAGAGGCTTCAGAGGAAGGAAAATCCTTATCCTTAGTGATAGCCAAGCTGCAATCAAAACCATCTACCAAATCTAAACAAGTCATGTACTGTCAGCAAAACCTTGTCACACTGGGAGTATCTAACGATGTTACCATTGGATGGATACCAGGACACACAGGGATAGCTGGAAACGAGCGGGCGGATTTACTAGCACGCAAAGCTGCAAACACACCACTTCTGGGTCAAGAACCTGCCATTGGTATTACAAAATCCTCTGTAAGAGGTTGGCTGAACTGTTGGTCCAAAAAACAACAGAAAGCTAGATGGTGCCAATCACCAGGACTGAAACACAGTAAATTAATGATGGCAGACGAGATCGAACCATCATTTTCTGGAAGCCTACTGAAACTCAGCAGGAATCAGCTTAGGAAAGCAACAGGTATATTAACTGAACACTGCACTCTAAGGAAACACATGCATATCATGGGCCTTTTCAACGAGGAACCCATATGTAGGCTGTGCAACAAGGGGGAGGAAACAGCTTCCCACATTGTATTTGAATGTGAAGCGCTGGCGTACTGGAGAAGAGATAACGGGGAATTCACAACCGCTCCTCAAAGGACGGACAGGAAAAGAGTAGAGCGAGTTATAAACCTTATTCGGGCAATGGAGCTCTTCGACTGAGAGACAGGCACAGAGAAGATACAATGAGCCCAACTAGAGGCTGCGGTGTCGGGGCCAACAGCCCGAAACTCGTAGCGCCTGTACTTTAGTGAGCAGTAATCAGTAATCTATAGTATATTTTGATGATAGTGGAAATGAAAAAATCGACCTTACAACATTGAAAAAATTGAGGAAATTGTGTATTTTTTTAAATGGAACACCCTGTATAATATAAAATAATAGATGTTTTTCTTCTGATTGCAAAAATATAATAATTGGTTCAACCGATTTTGCGCTATTCAAGTTAAAAGTCACATTGAATCCATCCGTTTGTCTGGTTCATTAAGGGTGGCGGATCACCCGAAACATGTCGTGGGACCAAAGAACATTTCATGATATGATTCAGTTGAGGTTGAATTTTTGCCAGTTGTTTTTTGGAAACCTAAAATCATCAAGAAATTGTCCAAAGACCAAAGAAAGAAAAGACCTGTTCCTTGAGGGTGGCGAATCATCCCAAATATGTCGCGGGAACATTGAACTTTCCATAATATGATTCGGTTTAGCCTGAATTTTTCACCAGTGTTTCTTTGGTGAGCCACAATCATCCAGAAAAATTGGCGGATCGATTGGCCACTTCCTCAAGGGTGGCGGATCAACCTCAACATGTCACGAAAATATTGAACTTTTAATAATATGATTCAGTCAAGGCTGAATTTTTCACCAGTTGTTCTTTGGTACCCTACAATCATCCAGAAAAATTGGCGGATCGATTGGTCAGTTCCTTGAGGGTGGCGGATCAACTCCATCATGTCATGGAAAAATTGAGCTTTTCATAATATGATTCAGTCAAGGCTGAATTTTCACCAGTGGTTCTTTGGTACCCTACAATCATCCAGAAAAATTGGAGGATCGATTGGCCAGTTCCTCAAGGGTAGTGGATCACCCCCAACATATCTTGGGAACAATGAACTTTTCATAATATGATTCAGGAAAAGGCTGAATATTCTAGTATGTTATTGTGGCAACTGATTCAAGATGCTTTTTTGACATTTTTGTCATTTATTCCTAACCTAAACTTTATGTCAAGAATTTTTCCAGCATGTTTTGAATTGAATTTGACGATTTTTTTTAAACGTGTATGTATCAATGTAGTAATTGACTGTACCGCCATTTTGTAGTACTTGGAGATATCGACTCAATATTCAAGGGTTATGAAGTACTCTTCAGGATCTTCAAAATGAGGTGTCACACGACCCCCCTTTCCATTTCAAAAAATGTTTCAAAATGGCGCTCAGCCGCCATCTTGAATACTAAAAGTACGTCAGTAAGATCAAAAAGTAGTATTTCGACAGCAATTGAAGTATACCAAGTTTCAAAATTTTTGGTGCACACATTAAAAAAAAAAGTGGGGGGGGGGCATTTTAGAGCCGCACTGTATAATGGAGATGTCGCGGCTGTTTACATTTCTCACTGGACCTTGAATCTGGATGAATCATCCGTTCAGGGAAAGCTTCTTTCATCAAAAGTGGGAAGACGGTCAACATGTTTCATCGTTTAATTTTATTGTACACTTTGTATGAAAGTATGATGAAAGGCAATTTATACTTATCACTTTGGATGATTCCTCCAAGTTGACCATCCAAAGTGACAAATAAATGTAAATGAGCCTTTAGCACCATTATTTTATTATACAGAATCACCACATGGGACTGTATATCCTTCAACCATTTCTATTTCGTCTATATACCATAAGGCTCGGTTTCTCAAGTCCAGTTCAACGAAGGTTCAACGTTGAACTGCGTTCAAATATGCACAGTCCGTTGTACTTGAACCAGGTTCAAAGTTGAACCATCATTGAGAAACCGGTCCTAAATAACATACTAGAGTGTCTTTCCTTTTTCAGAATATGCATACTTCTATAAAATCGAGAAAACTGCAATGATGAGTTTACCCCATACCATCTATAAATGCCTCCTCAAAGTGATTTGGAGCAAGGAGAAGAGATTTTGGCCTGCTCCTGTTAAAGACAATACGTAAAATCTCATTGTTTCCACTCCCGTGCTGGAAGATCTTACATTTCGCACTCATTTGCATGCATTAAGTTGACGTTCGTAGCGAATAATGATGCCACCATACACATATCATAACATGGTGTTTGTAGTTTCCACTTTTTCAAGACTTCCTTAGAAATTGTCAAGTGTGCATGATGCCTATAGTAGTAGGTTGAGGTCCCTTTGCACTGCATCCACGGGCTTATTGTCCACCCCAGATTCTGACTAGAGTGATGATGCCTGGTGAGGTCCATGAATTTCGTATAAATTATCAACATTTTTGGCTGCTACCAATTAATAATAAATATTACAGCCTTATATGGTACGACTCTTGTAAACAGGTTTTCTCAGGACGACTCTTGTAAACAACTAAAATATCGCTATATAATTTTTTGATGCAGAAAATGATTTTTTTCCGGATGATGTGGTTGCAATATTCAGATTTCTATTGTATTTTAGTATTTCTGGTACCATAGAAAGTATTTTATCATTTTCCATCTTCTCCATAAAAAGGTACCCATGTTTACTCAATTTTAATAAATTAATTCTACTTTTTATTTGACATAACTTTTGGAAACTCATCTCTTCAGAAATAATGCGTCTGGAAATAAAAGTCTTGAGAACCGAGCAAAATGGCACTCGGCGATTATCGTTCAACGCCTAAATGTCCAAAATTTTTCTGTCCACCATTGTTCAGCACTTGTTATTAAAATAAATATTGTGTGTAGGATTGTTTCTAATGGGTATCAGAAATAAGTTGAACAGTAAGTTTAACACGTGCCGAGGGAATCAAATCATCGTTAACATGGTAGGTCTTCACGTGGATTATCAGTTTAAGACTAAGATTAAGAATACTGATTGTTTTGAATAACAACCCCTGTTTTAGCTTTTTCCACTAATTCCAAAATCCTTGAATGAATCGATGAAATTGAAACACTCACTGTCGATCAGTTGGAAAAAACATTTGTTTGAAAAATGCTCCAATGATAATCATTATTTACATGGTAATACTACCAAGGGTACTTGAAATGTTTGAAATTGTTCAACTATTTTTGTGGGGTTAAGAATGCTAATCAAGGGTATAAAAAAGGATGAGAATACTCTGTAATAATATATCGTTTCTTCTATTTTCGAGAGAGAAAAGTATTTTTGGAATGCACTGCATAATGAGCAAATTCAAAGAACAAAACACTGTCTAGTCCATATTCTAACATTTTGCATACTTTCTCAAGAACTGCGAAGTGATGATTTTGATTTTTTGATTTTTGAAAACTCCCTACATGTATATGTTACGATTCTAATAATATCACTGAATTAATTCGAGGTTATCAATTTTTGGTTGGATCTATTGAATATCTATTGAGTGTATTACAAAACAACTTGGTCACTAGGTCATTTGATTGGTTGATGGCAGGTCAGCATAGATGGCGCTGGGTCCCTCAGTGCTGCAGACTGAATCTTCAGGAGTTCTTGAGGGTTCTGCTTCGGTTATCTCAGTATCTTCCCGTCTGCGGTCCTTCTCCTTATGACGTGAATGTAGACTCTGCAAAAAAAATGCATTACAGAACAGTTCATTCAATTCGAAGGGATCTTATGCCAGTTGTATATATGTACATATATAGGAATGGTTCAAGATTCCGATAATTCTGTATAAAAAAGTTGGCCGGTAAATGTAATCGCGGTTCAAAGAATCTATCGATCGGTATGTTTTGACGTTGCCCAAGTTCAGTGATCTGCTCTCTCAATATAATATATTTTTCTTTTCTGTTACAGTTTGGTAGGTGAGTATTATTATGTTGACATTTATATGATCTACTAATTATTATTATGAGTAATAATATGGTAAATACCTTTGTGTGTTATGGGAAAAAGCTGTGTAAACAAAAAAATGTCCAAATTGGAAAATCGAACTATGTTTATTCCGCGTGTCGCATAGATTGAACAGCCGTCTACCCAAAATTTAAACTATGCCACTTTATAACAAAGGACTCAGTAGAATTCCTTCGTCCTTGCAGTCATAGAGTGGAAATTCTGATTTGCGTATAGGTACCGTTTGCATGCGTATTGTATCGAGTTATGATTTCATTTAATTATTATTGTTAGTACAGTAAATCCGTGCTTATAAGAAAGGGTTATCTGAAAATTTCGTTAAATACGCATTTTTTTTTTCCAACTTGTTGAGGGGGTTCTCAGAAACTAGACTCTCAGTTTTCGGAAAAGTCGAAGTTGAGCTTACCTCACCATCTTTAAAAGAAGGGCAGCAATTGTTTTCTCCGTTCCTATTGGACTTACGATAAAATATCATGCAACCAAAATTGTTTAAAATTACATTACCAAAAACTTTGGTTTAAAACTTTTTTTCTCAAATCAATAATACAAAATCTACAGAGAGATTCCTTGATATGGCGAGATAGAGCGGAAAGATATTGTAATATACTCGTTGCTAGACAACCCTTGCGAAATAAAAGGAAAAAGAAGTATCACAATGGACTACATTTTCAAATCCTTATGTCCTTATCCCAATTTCTACAGATAGGTATCTATTGAAAATCTGATCACATAAATAAGAACTCTAATCTTTTTCCCAGGTGCTCAGACTTTTTTTTTGTTGAAAAGTCATTGTGCCTTTTTAACTATAAAAAAAAAACAGCCACTCATGACTTCATTCGAAAGAGAGGCGAAAACTATTCCGATCCTGAAAATCACACTACGATTGACAATTTTATAGAAAATAATTTGAAGTTTCTTGAAAAGATACATTGCTCAAGCTTTCAACCAAAATTGCCAATTCTATTCTATAGGCATTTTTGACATCTTTTTAATTGCAAATTTATGTAGTCTATCAAAAGTCCAATCGTAGTGTGATTTAGGACAGAGGACGGGTATAATTATTGTTGCCCCTCTCTCGAATGGAGTTATCCATTTTTTTCTAAAACCACTTTGAAAAACCGTCAAGATTGGCTTTTTTTTTTCTTTCAGAGGTCCAAAAGGCATAATGACTTTCCAGCAGAAAAAATAGTTCGAGCAGCTAAACTGGAAAAAAGAATCGCAAACTTTATCCTCGTGAGTAATATCCACCATTTCCCAATCGTTGAATACTATTGGAGGTGGGTGTATGTGAAATATGTGAATAGATCGTTTGATTTGAATTTAAAAGAAAAGAGAGACATACAATAAGGTTTTCCAAAAAAATACTTGATGAACTTATCACTTACCATTGTACGCCTCACCTTGTCCCTACTGCCTTTTTTCTAGACATGTGAATAAATAGTAGGTATATTAAATTTCTATAAATGAATGCTGGCTAAGAGATAGGATATTGAGTACATAAATCAGGACTTCAACTTATTTTAGGTCAGGAAGAATTTCTTTATTTCTTCGTTAATTACCTGCAAACTGAATCTTCTATGCTGCGCTTTTCTTCCACCGCGTCTCTTGGATATGTGTGGGTTATCCCTACAAATAGTTTTTGCCTTGAAGACCTCTATTTGCAAGTAAAGCCTTTTCAGTTCAGCTCTAATATCGTCAGGATTCATGTCAGCTATTGTGATTTCGCCTATTTCTACATCACTGTTATTGCCTGATAAACTTCTATGGGAAGGGGGATCCTGAAACAAAGAATGTACTTATCTCTTATTTTAACATTATTGTATTGCTGACTCTGTTGACTGTTTTAGTAGTATCGACTGTTAGATAAGTACTGTTTTTGTTTCACCATGAGACTCACGTATTTTTGATAGATTTTAAAAGATTAGGAGATTATTTAGTTGCTTTGCACATACGGCAATAACCCTTATCTAGCGCGTCAAAAATAAAAAAAATATATAATTATATTTTGAAAACATATTTCGACTACGCACTAATGCTCTGTATACTTCCGGGGTCTTGGTGAGTGATATATGCCTTGATGTTGCGCTTTCATTTTACATTGTTCAAGATGCACGCAGTAGCATGCGGACACTTCTTGCTGAAATACGTGGTCTTGTTAATTTATTGAACTTTTTTTTTCAAGTTGAACTGCAAGGTAGTAGTCGCGATTTATTTTTCTTCTTCTTGGAGATAAATAACTACAGCCTTTTGCGAACTTGATTTATTCAATATTTTTTGCAAACGTTAATTTTTGGCTAAAAAGTGCCGAAGTTTCACTTTTGTTTTTACCTTCATATATACACAAGACCTCTATCTTCATGAATATAAAAAAAAAACATTGCGTCCCCAACTGCCCCAACTACAGCTGATTCGGTTTCCCTCACAATCCCTCCGAATGCATTAATTATTTTTTTATGCATTTTATACGAAATCTAAAACCCTGTCAACGAAAAAAAAAACATGGACATTTTGATCAATTTAATCACTCAACATCTCAATGACATCCACGCAGAATCAGTAGCTTTGGTTGAAACAGCTATTTTTGGCGCGCTAAATAGGGAAAATTAAGTGAAGGTTATACTACATCATTTTTGTTCTGCCAAAATTATAGATTTTGTAGATATTAATCAGATACAGCCATCCAAATCTTTTGAATTGTCACCCTCCATAGTTACATAGTTATCATGATACAAAAAAAAACAAAGATAAGACACTATCGAGTCTCAAATTTGTCCGGCAACGCGCAGCTTTGTCATTGGAGCGGAGTGGCATTTTAAAATGCATTGATTGCTATGAGGACATGTAGGTATAGTCCGTTTCACGAGGGTTTGTACCACGTCATTGATTGTCTCTCCTTTTCTAACTCATGGAGAGGTTTAAAAACAGACTGAAACAGAATTAATGACGTAATAAACATCGGTCGTTACTAGAATCCAAAATGGCCGCCGAGCAACAGCTGATTTCTATCATCTCTGAATAATAATAACCTAAAATTTGGTTATGTGATCAAGTAATTAATCAAAACAATATTGTTGTCAAAACACAATTCAGTTAACTTCTCCAATGTCACAGTTTTGTTGTATAAAATACCTTGTCGGTATTCAGAATGTGAACAAAATACGATAAAAAAGCTTGTGGTCTACTTTACAAAGGATGGAGATGCTGAAAAACCTTTTTTACCACTTGAGGCAGTTTTGGAGGTGAGTTATTTCATAAGACTAGTTCTTTGTACCTATTCATTTCCTATTCCATCTCCTGAACTTTTGTAGAGAGTATCTGATGCCCTTTGAATTGAAATTACAACTCTTAAAAGATCAGATCTCATGGAATCAGAATTGATGAGGACTTCAAGGCATCCACGTCAATTGCAGTCCAGAGATCAGAAAGATAGATGGATTATTGGAGCAGTCATGCGTTGTTGAGAAAAGAAAAAAAGGGCTAGTATTGTTATTGAATGAATATTTTGGGCAGGCAGAATTTGACATTATTTTAGTTTATATTCAGTTCGTGTTCATGATTTCAGTCTCCCCATCTATGTTCCGCTGGTACTTGTTTGTAATAACATTACGTTTATTATTTTCTTCTCCTATAGTAAGGAATGTGACTTATTTATCACCTTATGATTGGGCAGGAAGTGATGTCTTGCAGTTGATAACTGATCTGATCCATTTTTCACTCCCCCTCAAATGGCCCTTATTTCATGAGTGAGGTATAAAAAAATTATTGATAATTTATCATTTTTTTATAACTTAAAATAACGGCTATTAAGGCGGTTTGCAAATTACAAGGAAAATCCTTTACTCCGCATTTTCAAAAATCACAATAGTCGGATGCTTTGTTCTTTTTGACACTATCATAAAACTTGGAAAAAAACATACACTCTGTAGAATCAAAATATACACTCACGGTCGGATAAACAGCACATGCCTAAAATTTGATAGAACTTTGATATTATAATATAATATCATATGATAATCGTTTATTAAGCTAATAAGCTTTACAAAGTCATCCTGCTCCAGTTATCAAAAAATTATTGGTGCATTAAAATGGTTCAAACAATCTGTCATTTGATCGGTCATGGCGATTTTATTCAAAATATTGTTTAGGTCTCTTTGTTCACGTTACAAAAAAAATGTGTAAGTTCTGGAAAAATTGGTTAGCACCATCCGAAAGGGAAAATTTGTGTACTCTATGAAAATCGAAAAGAATCGCTGGTTTAGTGAACTGACAAATGGATTCAAGTTCTTTAATGCACCATTACATCTTTGATAACTGTTGCAGGATCAAAGTGTTATCAAGTCTTAGGCTGTTAATCTACTTTTGGCCACCAAACTGATGTATTGAATTTCGTTCACCTAATAATTCATAAAAAAAAGCTGACTAGCTGATTTCTCGTGGGTTGATGTTCATCCAGTGATGGGGGGACGTCTACTGATAAGAATAAAACTCGACTATTGTGGGTTTTTGCGATAATGGTGCTTTCTTAGTTTTTTATTCAAACGTGTCTATACAGTGTGTCCAGAATAAAATGATGTTCATGGCACTATATGGGGATATTGGAAACTTTAACAGATATGACGTTGCTTAAATGGAAGAAAAGCAGCGTATTTGTATGCCCAAAAATACACCACCATTGTGTTATTTTAAATCGATACCGTAATGCGGATACAGGGTGAAAAGGGAAAAGGCAAATTTTGAAGAAACCACACAATTTTGCTTATTATAAAAGTAGATAAGCAAGGCCGGTTCAGCGGCAATTTCGACCATTTTTACATGTAAATCTCCATAAGAAAATCGCAGGTCCATCCTACCCTTTTTAGGACCGTTGAAGGTCATCGCATAGGTGGTTGCGTCACAACGTTCTCCAGGTAGACCACCTGATTGGAAGTCCCCACCTGATTGGAGGTCCCCATTTGATTGGAAGTCCCCATCTGATTGAAAGTCGCCATCTGCGGAAGTCCCCCAGGTGGGTGAATGTGTGTACTATGACTCACCTTTTTTTAGCCTCCGTTGGGTTTCGAACCCGAGCCTTCTGGATGTTAGTCCTATGCGCTAACCAATACTCTATTGGAGCTTTAATAAATATTTGCGTGGATGGTGATAGATATGACGCGTACTGTTATTGTGTAGATATCGTACTATGACTCACCTTTTTTTAGCCTCCGTTGGGTTTCGAACCCGAGCCTTCTGGATAATAGTCTTATACGCTAACCAATACTCTATTGGAGCTTTAAGAAATATTTGCGAAGATGGTGATAGACATGATGCGTACTGTTATTGTGATTGTGTACGTGTGGCGCTACGATGATGACTGTGCAGATTGGAATGGGGATGGGAGTCTCCCAGCATATGTAGAATTTAAAAGGAACATTTCGATTGTGGAAATTATGTTAGTCGTAGACGGTGACAAATAAATGTGAAGGTGGTCACTGAACCATAACCTTTAAAAAAATAGGAATTCAAGTCTTGAGTGGGGGGTGGGGGTCCTCAGTAGGTTGCGGTGGGGAAGTTGACTATAGTTCGTCATCCAAGAAGTCACATTTCTGTTGTGAGAAAAAATGTTTTATCACCCCAAGTTTACAAGTTGATGGCTTAGCCTGCGTCGGCGTGTTGTGTGGGGGTCTTCGCGACCTCTGAACCATTTTCCAAAATGGCCGCTAGGTGGCGCCACGATACGGTGGCGCCACGATAGCGCGACCGTCACCACGTGCGCGTGACGTCATCCGTCGTCGGCGTGTTGTGTGGGGGTTGAGGTGGGGTGTGGGGGACTTTGCGACCACGTGCGCGTGACGTCATCCGTCGGTGGGCGGTGTGACCGTTGGTGGGGGTGGGGGTGGGGGGTTTGGGATGACATTACATTTTATGTAAAAGTGTTATCATCGTTCAGTTCTAAATTTAGCTCGCGGTTTTCTTATCAGTAACGAGTCTCAGCCTGCAGTTTTCTTATCACCAGTAGACAACAATTTTAGCTCAAATGCAGTGTTCTTATCAGTAACATGTGTCAGCCTCTGGTTTTTTCTCGACTATAAATTGATTCACCTAGTTGAAATTACAACCCTCAAATACGTAAAACGAATCAATCCGAAAATGTCACTCAACAAGTTCGGTTCTCATTTATTCAAGAGAGATGAAACAGAAAACAATATCAAGTTATTTAATTAAAACAAACAATGTTTTATTTCACAAGAATTTTATTCACAATAGCACATCGGACGCGTGTCTCTTTATCAGTCAACCACAACCTTGAACTTGGCGCTATAGTTGCTGTACTTTATTAATAAATTAAAACTATGAATTCATAGGAATTTTACTTACAATTTGCCTAAGTAACAGTCTAAGTTGTTCATATAAAGATATCATGGGACACTCTATACCAAATGTATTGAACTCCAATTTACCGGAATTTTGTAGGGAATTTTCAAATTCATTATATTCAAAAAAGCGACCATCTTGAATGAAGTATAACAATCCATTCACATATCGAAAAACTGTGGTGAATAGGGGTGGTATACCATTAAAATGTATTGATGTGTAGCCAAAGGACTCTGGCTGTAGAGTACACTCATCCAAATTTGCAAAGGCATTATCATCATAAAAGAAGATGGTTTTTCCAGAATAGGTATTGACTGCTCCAAGTAACTTTCTACCATCCACAAATGGTTCAAATCTTTTTGTTATATTGATTCGGTCAATTAATCTAAATCTATCCTCGCTAAGTATATATAAATAATCATTTATAACTACAGCTATCTGCCCCGATGGTCTTTTATACACAGCTGTTAGTTTTTCAAACGGTGGCAGGAATTTAAGTAGTAGACGAATCGGTAGAGCTTTTGAGGTGAACATTTTTGATTTCAAACTCATTATCCACAATTTTTCCCCTTCTTGTATTATTATTTGTTTCGAATTCAACTCTCAAAACAAAACAGTATATCCTGCTTGAAGTGTTTCTTTGTGATGAGAACAATCACTGTGATTGGACACTTATTTTTGAGGGTTGAAAATTTGTGAATACGTACCTGTAAATATTTATAAAAAGGCGTTTGAAATAAAATAAAAATGTAATCAAAAATGTGATTTATTCAATCAATAAACATGTTTTATACAAATTATAAACATTAGTAAGTGCACACATTGCAGGTGATGATAAATGGTATAGAAAATGTGTTTTTTCATAACTAAAATATATCTAGGTATAATATCCTTTTTTATTGTTGAATATGGCTACATTTCATCTAAATCTGTTTGTTGGTTTGTGTAGGTAGCTCATCCACCACATCTTCATTGATAGTACTCATTATTGAACTGTTTTATTTTCAATCACTACGGGGCATTTTATTTGTAATTCACCATAAAATTCTGTTATTTTACTATCCGTTTCACGTCTAAACGCTATCAAATCACCTTTCTTAATAGATCTATTTTCCAGCTTTCCTGCTTTTCCATTAACCAACATGGAAACGTCTTTTTTAGGATATTCACCGAATAAAATGATTCCTTTTTCAAATGGGAAACGGTATGAAGTTCTTCCATCTTGCATCAACACGAAATTTTTTTCTGTTGGTGTATAGCGACCAATAAATGGTAAAACCATTACATAAGATAAATTAACCTCAGAAAAATTAAATAACTTGATATTGTTTTCTGTTTCATCTCTCTTGAATAAATGAGAACCGAACTTGTTGAGTGACATTTTCGGATTGATTCGTTTTACGTATTTGAGGATGTATTTATGCAATTACTTTAGCTTCACGTAACTCTTCGATTATTGATAGTATTTCATTATTATGACCAGTATGACCAGCTCTCATGGAAGCTGTTATTAGTCTCAATCTATCAACAAGTTCGTTGATATTATCCCAATAAACATAATCTATATCGTTTTTATTGATATTCCACAACCCCTTTCCCGTTCGCATTCTGGTTATTGGAGGTTTTAGTTTCTTTAAAAAACGAGAATATAATGGTTTGATGTGTCGTGTTTTTGTTATGCCATGTTTTTGTAGGTATGGTCCTATTATAGTTATATATTTTGATGATCCATTTCCCTGTACACGTTCATTTGGATCATTATTTCTTCGATATGCATTGGTTTTAGCTAAAATATCCATATAATTATCCAAATCCTCATCTTCATAGTCTTTAGGATATTTTTTAAATAGTAATTCATACAATCCTTTTGTACCATCATAAATTTTTCCATCTACTTTCACATTTTTTCCAATAATTTCTACAAATTTAAGTGTGGTCCCCAAATAGAATTTATCAGTATCTATGTCATGTACTATTCCATAATGATGATCAAAATTATGTTCAGTATCCTTCACACTAGCATCAATATAATCTCTTGGTAGTGGATCAAAACTTTTTAACCATATTTCATATGGTTGCGTGTCGATTAAATTTTGAACCGATTGCCTTGACTGTTCCAATATATCTGAAAGATTTTGATTTTCCGAGCTTTCGAAGGGGTTGGTTTGAGCTATAACACTAGTTTCTAGTATAGTTGGTAACTGACTACGTTCTTGTATAGTATTAGGTAACTGACTAGGTTCTTGTATAGATGGTAACTGGCTAACAGATGCAAGGCTTGTATCAAAAAATGATGGTATTTCCATCGGTAGAATAGGAGTTCTACCAGTTCTTGTAGGTCTTGTAGGTGTTGATGTCTCATAAAATAATCTTGAAAAACTTGGTTTAGGTTTTAATGGTGTTGTGTGAAACATAGAAGTTTCAGGTTCTTCTTCTTCTTCTTTGAATTCTTCCTTTATGTTGAAAGGTTCATTTATTTTGGAAATGAGTTGTTGTAGCGGTTGAGTTATTGGTTTGTAAGCTTGCTCTAGTTGTGATTGTGTAGTGGTCATAGCTAATTTTAGACTATTATATTTATCCTTGACAGCTTTTCTTGACTTCATCAATTCCTCAGCCAACCGCTTATCCATTTTATAGATATATGAATGAATCAAAATTTTTCCTATATCTTCCGCAATTCAGTTCACAATCTTTATCAATAACCAGAAAATTATAAGGTTCTTTCCAACAGTGTGCGCAGAGTTGCTTCAATTGCTCAAATGACATATCCAGCATACAATGATCATTATATATATGATTCAAATTCATAGAATCCTGCTTGAATAAAATTAGCAAATTAGCGTTCTCACGTATAAGTCTTTTCTGAATTGATGAATAACCTTGAAAAATAAAAAAGCAGTCTGTATTTTTATGTCTCGAATGTGTGAAATAGTCCCTTATTATAGTTTGTGTTCCACATGGTATATCATCAAATATGATGACCGATTCTGGTGCTATTTCATGAGGAGGAATGATATTTTCATCGCTCTCATACTCGAAATATCCAATCTCTTCCATGGGTGCCAATAGTTGTCTTAAATATTCATACTTTGGCTGTTGTAATGATTTGGAATAAAGGTACACGTTTGCAAATCTTATTCCATTTGGATGCTCAAGTAAAGCCAACATCACGTTGGTTTTACCTGAACCAGATGGTCCAACAATGAGACATCTTTTCGATTCCCCACCAAATAAATCGCCATGTTTTTGAATTGGTTTCGTAAAATCCTTCACATCATGGTTTGTGATGGGTAAGGAAAACGATTGTTTTTCTATCCGCATTCTAGATATCAATAAACAGAATTGTTTTTTGCAAAAGTATTTATACATTTATCAGATGGACATATTGATCAGATAGCATGAAATCGATAGACAATCGTGTTGCAAATTTTTAAACTGAAAATAGTATTTAAATGATACACACAAACCTCTATAGGTATAAAATGATTGTACACGCTTCACGAAAGTACACTTCCTCCAAACACTCCAAGAGGGAAGGTCGAGGTTTAATAAACACTCTGATTAATAGACTACCTGTTGAGCTTCATATTCCTGGCTATCAATTTTGTGGTCCTGGTACAAATTTAGAAGAAAGATTGAATAGGGGAGAAACTGGTATCAATCCATTGGATGCTGCGTGTCGAGAACACGATATCGCATACTCACAAACAACTGATTTACCTCAACGACATCGAGCGGATAAAGCTCTAGCAGATAAAGCTTGGCAGAGAGTTGGAGCAAAAGATTCCTCGGTAGGAGAAAGAATTGCTGCTCTAACAGTAAGTGGAATTATGAAAGGTAAACGGAAACTTGGAATGGGGATCAAGAGAACCGAAAGAAAAAAGAAAACACGAGTTATCAAACCCCCCAAAAAAATTGGTGGATTTCTTCCATTATTACTTCCAATTTTGGGTGCACTAGGAGCTTTAGGCGGTGGTGCAGCTGGAATAGCTAAGGCCGTTAATGATATTAAAGTATCAAAGGAGCAACTCGAAGAATTACATCGACACAATAAAGAAATGGAAAAACTTTCCAAGCAGGGTGGTGGATTATACATTAAACCCTACAAAGGAGGCACTATCAAGAAAAAAACCATAAAAAAAATCAAATAATATTTTCGCAGAGATCCCTTTCAAATAACGATATACTAAAATATGTGAAAATATTGAATATCTCACATTAAAGAGGTGTATATATGTGTGACAACCTCCTCAAAAAAAATTTAAAGTGAAGGAATGTGGTATTTTGAATCTAGAAAGTTAACAAAATCATGGAACTCATTGTACTGCATACATAATAAATGAAAATTAAGCGTTTTATTTTGATGGTTATGGAAACTTGAGACCACCTATCAAACTCGTTAATTATTTGAGAACTCATTACAAAGTCCATGAATCCTGGTATTCGTATGAAACAATCATTGCAATAGACATGCAGGGCTTCAATTTGGCAGAAGATTTCAAAATCAAGGAGCTGTCAATCACAAATAGCCTTCAATCTAGTCATTTTCTTTTCTGAGAACATGTGTATTACAACTGCTTGACTATTTTTGTCAAAGGATTATAGCTTAATAATTTATCATGTAAAAATCAGACAATATACTGATGAATCCTTCTTGTATTATTATTTGTTTCGAATTCAACTCTCAAAACAAAGCAGTATATCCTGCTTGAAGTGTTTCTTTGTGATGAGAACAATCACTGTGTGTGTGTGATTGGACACAACAAGAAAACAAGAAAACAAGAACACAAGAAAACATGAAAACAAGAAAACAAGAACACAAGAAAACAAGAACACAAGAACACAAGACAAGAAAACATGAAAACATGAAAACAAGAACACAAGAACACAAGAAAACAAGAAAACAAGAACACAAGAAAACATGAAAACAAGAAAACAAGAACACAAGAAAACATGAAAACAAGAACACTAGAACACAAGAAAACAAGAAAACAAGAACACTAGAAAACAAGAAAACAAGAAAACAAGAAAACAAGAACACAAGAAAACATGAAAACAAGAACACAAGAAAACATGAAAACAAGAACACTAGAACACAAGAAAACAAGAACACAAGAACACAAGAAAACAAGGAAACAAGAACACAAGAAAACATGAAAACAAGAACACTAGAACACTAGAACACAAGAAAACAAGAAAACAAGAACACTAGAACACAAGAAAACAAGAACACAAGAAAACAAGACAACAAGAAAACAAGAAAACAAGAACACTAGAACACAAGAAAACAAGACAACAAGAAAACAAGAACACTAGAACACATAAATATTGCCACGATATATCCCTTAGTATAAAAATTAGCAATGACAACAGGACTTCCAGCAAAAGTATTGTTTCTGAGCGCCTTTTTAACAATACCTTGTATATACAAGTGGATTCAAATATACAAGAAACGTTTATTTGCATATCAACCAATCATAATGACTCTTGACCATCAAACTGAGAAAAATTAATTGTTAATAATGGATTGATTGGCTAAAAATTGATGAGTCAATTAAAAATTTGTCATATTTAGCTTTTAAGTTAAGACTTTATTTTGTAGATGAAAATTTTAAACCAACAAACTGGAATGTACTTATTGATTCGATTGAATGTAAAAATCATATAGAATTCGCTATTATATCAATCTTTGCATTCATTTTTTGTATCATGCTACCCATTCTAGGAGTATATTTGTATAGAAATAAAAGAATTATCTACTAGCAAGTGTTTTTTATTGAATTACAAGATATTACAATACATTATTTTTCATAACCCATGAATTATGTGAATTATTCATGCCCAACCATTTAACATAAACTTTATTTCCCTTCCGTCTTAGAATCTTTTCTACCAAATACACGTCAGGATGTTTAACTTTTTGCAACTCCTCCTTATAAAATGCACCCTGTATCTCTTCACCTCTATGATCCTCCAATATGTAGGTTGTTGGATTTGTGATTTTTATTTTTTTAATCACAAAGATTTCATTTGACCAGTTAGGTGTATACCCTTTTGAAAACATCTCACGAAACTTACTTATTCGCACATAGTCTCCCTTTTCATATTTGGAAGGATTCACTGTTTTTATGCGACCATAAACTTTTGATAGTAGGTGCTTCTCATGTTCCTTAGATACTTGTATAGGTTTCATTCCAATAACAGAATGTTTGGTATTATTGTATTCTGATACTATCTCAGGTAATATTTTTAACCATTTATAGTTTCCCTGCAAACTGAATTTTTTCCACATTCTGTTTTTCAATGTTCTGTTCACCCTCTCTACGATGCTAGCTTTCATATTGGAAAATGTTGAGTAGTGATTGATGTTGAATTTTTTCATCAAATCTTGGAACTCTGTATTAAAGAATTCCTTTCCCTGATCAGTCTGCAGATTTTTAGGGGGTGTTTTTACACTGTTTAAAATTAATTTCATGGCTGTGGTTACATCTTTAGCAGTCTTTGTTTTGACAGGAATTGCCCAAACAAATTTTGAAAACACATTAATTATAACCAGAATATATCTATATCCTTTGTTTATTTTTGAATATGGTTGCATTTCAACTAAATCTGCTTGAAAAAGATCATTGATCCCCTTTACAATTACTGCTCTTCTTTTAAAAAATCTTCTGGCTGGTTTGTGTAGCTCACTCACCACATCTTCTTTGATAGTATTCATTATTGAACTGTTTTATTTGCAATCAATACAGAACCTTTTATTTGTAAGTCACCATAAAATTCTCATACTAAATGGTTAGATAAGCGAAGCTTCAATTCTGGGAGATACTGAACATCATTTAGAGAAATAGATGGTTTATATAATTATTTGAGAACATGCGAATTACAACTGCTTGACTATTTTTGTCAAAGGATTATAGCTTAATAATTTATCATGTAAAAATCAGACAATATACTGATGAATCCTTCTTGTATATTATTATTTGTTTCGAATTCAACTCTCAAAACAAAGCAGTATATCCTGCTTGAAGTGTTTCTTTGTGATGAGAACAATCACTGTGTGTGATTCGACACTTATTTTTGAGGGTTGAAAATTTGTGAATACCTACCTGTAAATATTTATAAAAAGGTGTTTGAAATAAAATAAAAAATGTAATCAAAAATGTGATTTATTCAATCATTAAACATGTTTTATACAAATTAAAAACATTAGTAAGTGCACACATTGCGGGTGATGATAAATGGTATAGACAATGTGGTTTTTCCAACGATAAAGGTGGTTTGTCATCAAGTTCGATAACGGGCTTCGATGAATATTTCCCAATGTATTGCGCCTTTTCTTTTCCTTTCACGTACACATGATCCACGTTTCTTGTTATGTTTTTCACAATGTCGGAAAACTTATGTGATTGCGTAAATCCTTCATTCCATGAAATACAATGATGATTTTTCATCAACCAGTTTGCTTGTTTACGCAGTTCTGGAGGCAAGTGTTCCATAGAAAAGGGACATCTAAATATATAATGACATATTTTTTCTCCATCATAGGCAGCCAGTTCTTTAGGAATAAATTTTTTGTTTTCAATTATAAATCCTTGTACATCCAAAACGAGTAGTTTCATATTTTCAATTGTGAGAATTTCACCATCATCTGCTATTCACCACTATAATCTTGAATTTGTTTTTCAATTCTTTCGATCTCTTTAAATGGTAAGATAAGCAGAGCTTCAATTCTCGAGACATACTGAACATCATTTAGAGAAATAAAATGGTTTATATAATTATTTGAGAACATGCGTATTACAATTGCTTGACTATTTTTGTTAAAGGATTGTAGCTAAATAATTTATCATGTAAAATCAGACAATATACTGATGTATCCTTTTTTGTATTATTATTTGTCTCGAATTCAACTCTCAAAACAACAGTACCTGTTTGAAGTGTTTCTTTCTGGTGGGAACAATCAATATGTGCGATTGGACACTTATTTTTAAAGTTTTGAGGGTTGAAAATTGGTTCGTTTGGTATATCATAGTAGGAATTTTTAAAGTTTGCAAACATTTCATAGAGAGCTGAAAACTTGTTATCATTGAAATTCAAATACAAATCATGATATGGATATCTTTCAGAATTCAAAAATACTCTAATATTTGAGAGATTTATATTATCGAATTGACTAGCATCTTTCATGATGTGTCCTTTTCTATTTTCTTGAAAACCAATTATTATATGACGAGGTGCTTCAAGTTTACTACTTGTTTTAACAGGCCAAGTATGACGGGTCGCTTCAGGTAGTGAGGAATATTCAACAATTTCCCAACTACGAAATCCAAGTAACAGATCTTTATTTGTTTCAAGAATTTGTGTTAAAGCTAGTTGTTGTGGTATATCAACTTGAATATGAGGTACTTTCCAATAGATCTTGTCAAATGTAACTTTTGGATTTTCCGCTTCGGGTGACGGATTTTGCATATCTTCAACATATAAAACTGCATCAACATCATCGCTGGCTCGGATCAAAACCAGTTCTTGTTTCATATTCAAGATTATTTTTTTATAGTCTTCAAAAAATCCCATCAACATTTTCAAAGGTATAGATACATTAAATTTTCCTTTATCATCAACTAAAATGTTTTCCTTTTCATCTCTATTTGGAAACCATCCAGCATTTTGCAGCTTTAGACTTTCATTTGTATTATATGAAAGATAACCCTTCAAGGTTGAAGCTAAACCAACATTTCTTACGGAATCTATAGTAACTCCATTAAGTTCATAGCGAATTTCTCGAAACAAATAAGCTATACCATTGTTGACAAATTGTAATTTTTTAGAATAGGCACCCTTATTGTTGGTCAAGGTACCTTCAATGTAAAGATGACTCCCTGAAGGTAGTGTGTATATATCAAGTTCTTGAACAGGTATGCGAATTTCATCATTGTATTCAAATTTTGAAGAGACAAACGGTTGATATGAATGAAGCTCAGAGCTTATTATTGAATTATCTACATATAATTTTTCATCAACGTTTAATATATCCATTATTTCAATACTTTTAACCCCAGAGATATAAGAAATTGGTGATTTTGTGATGTTAACTTGCTGGAGTCTCGTCTTGGGCTGGTTTCTTGTGATGTTAACTGGTTGGAGTTTCGTCTTGGACTGGTTTCTATAGACAGCTTCTCCCTTTTATATGGCGATTGTTTGAAATAGCGATAGTTGTATTTAATAACCATAATATTTTCTAATGTTTAAGATGTAATCGAACTGTTATGGTCTCGTTTCGGAAATTAATCAAATCACCGTCTTGATCTACTATTTTAACAGTGATGTTGTTGATTGTCTTGACGCTGATGGGGAAATAAAGTATTGGTAATGGTGATTCCACTATTTTATACCCTGGAGGAACAGAAGGAAAAAACTGATGAATTATATGAACGGGTAGACCATTACTATATGATCCAATGCAAATGTCGCAATCAACACAAATTGCATTAACTTTAAATATATTAACAACTTCATCCGATTCAGAAAATTCATTTGATGCAATTTTTCGTTTCTTAAAACCCAATATTTTCGCTATGGAGTCACTTGGTGTGAAATCTATTTCCTTTGTGCAATAAAGCTGACATTTTAATGTATTGGGGTTTGCTTTCATCTTAAACCCAACTTTTTCTCCAAAAATGTCATCAATTACAGAATTAATATATGTTTCAATATCTTTTAAATCGTAAGTTCCTTCTGGAATTGTGATAACTTTATCCGCTACATATATTTTATTGCTACCCGGTTGTATGTTAGGTATACTCATAAACGATTCAAAATCAGCCAACCCCAAAAAATATTCTTTATTTTCATCCAAAAATATGGGTGGATTGAATTCTGCTTTCAACACAGAAGTATTTCCCGTTATTGTTATAGTTCTAGTCATGATGACACTCTCAACGCTACTGATGGTTCTCGATCATGTCATATTATTATATAGAAATTCGATTGACAATTGTCCACAATTATTTGCATTGAATTTTCGCACTGATATATTGGTTCTGAAAAAATGAATAAAATTGAAATGAGATAATTTTACATGGATAAATATCAAACTATAGTTTCCTGCAGACCATGAGGCGTCAGTTATTGATAAGAACACCGCGCATTCGAGCTAAATTTAGAACTATTGATAAGAGGAGTGTGACGTGAAAACCACATGCTGTCTACTGGTGATAAGAATACCGCGTGCTGAGACTCGTTTGTTACTGATAAGAGAACCGTGCATTCGAGCTAAATTTAGAACTGAATGATGATAACACTTACCCGCAATATTCAATTTCTTCAAGGCTTGAATCATGAACTTTTTTTGTTCATAAAATGTAATGTCATCCCAAACCCCCCACCCCCACCCCCACCAACGGTCACACCGCCCACCGACGGATGACGTCACGCGCACGTGGTCGCAAAGTCCCCCACACCCCACCTCAACCCCCACACAACACGCCGACGACGGATGACGTCACGCGCACGTGGCGCCACCTAGCGGCCATTTTGGAAAATGGTTCAGAGGTCGCGAAGACCCCCACACAACACGCCGACGCAGGCTAAGCCATCAACTTGTAAACTTGGGGTGATAAAACATTTTTTCTCACAACAGAAATGTGACTTCTTGGATGACGAACTATAGTCAACTTCCCCACCGCAACCTACTGAGGACCCCCACCCCCCACTCAAGACTTGAATTCCTATTTTTTTAAAGGTTATGGTTCAGTGACCACCTTCACATTTATTTGTCACCGTCTACGACTAACATAATTTCCACAATCGAAATGTTCCTTTTAAATTCTACATATGCTGGGAGACTCCCATCCCCATTCCAATCTGCACAGTCATCATCGTAGCGCCACACGTACACAATCACAATAACAGTACGCATCATGTCTATCACCATCTTCGCAAATATTTCTTAAAGCTCCAATAGAGTATTGGTTAGCGTATAAGACTATTATCCAGAAGGCTCGGGTTCGAAACCCAACGGAGGCTAAAAAAAGGTGAGTCATAGTACGATATCTACACAATAACAGTACGCGTCATATCTATCACCATCCACGCAAATATTTATTAAAGCTCCAATAGAGTATTGGTTAGCGCATAGGACTAACATCCAGAAGGCTCGGGTTCGAAACCCAACGGAGGCTAAAAAAAGGTGAGTCATAGTACACACATTCACCCACCTGGGGGACTTCCGCAGATGGCGACTTTCAATCAGATGGGGACTTCCAATCAAATGGGGACCTCCAATCAGGTGGGGACTTCCAATCAGGTGGTCTACCTGGAGAACGTTGTGACGCAACCACCTATGCGATGACCTTCAACGGTCCTAAAAAGGGTAGGATGGACCTGCGATTTTCTTATGGAGATTTACATGTAAAAATGGTCGAAATTGCCGCTGAACCGGCCTTGCTTATCTAGAAATTTCAAATTTTCAGGATATGGATAAGAGGATACGATAATTCTAAAAACGACGTCAAAAAAATTTTAGGCCCACTATGTTGCGTCCAGTCAAAGTCAAGTCTGTTTTTTTTATGAGTCATATTTTTGAAAATCATTTTCAATGCGGATTTTGAAAATGAAGAAATTCAATATGTCCCACATAAGAAAAACGACAGTTGACCCCGGCCGGAGGCAACATATTAGGCCTAAAATTTTTTTTGACGTCGTTTTTAGAATTGTCTCTTTCTCTTATCCATATCCTGAAAATTTGGAAATGTTAGCTTTTATAATCAGCGGAATATTGTGGTTTTTCAAAAATTGACATTTTTCTCTTTCAACCTGTATCTACATTACCGTATCGATTCAAACTAAAACAAAGCTATAATATTTTTGGGAATACAAATACGCAACTTTTCTTTTATTTAAGCGACGTCGTATCTCTTACCATTTTTAATATCCCCATGTACATCATTTTATTCTGGACACACTGTATAGCAACGATTGCTTATTAGTATACTAAGAGAAGTCCGTTTTGTGAACTGTTATAAATAGAAAAAACCCTTTGCAAAAACACACAATTGTGGCGAATGAATCCCCCAAAAAGATCAGCTCCTCAGCAATTTTTTTTTTCAATAATGATATTTCTACAGGACGAATGTATGGATGAATGTATTTTTTCACTCTTTCGAGCTTGCAATCCCTCCATGTGAGGATTTTTCAAAAACTACATATCTTGGAATTTCATTCTACATGATTTTCTTAATGCACAAACAGAAGCGAACTGGAATAGCGTTGTGTCTAATGGTAGAGTCACAAGCAGTGCACGCTGTAAGATGCCTAGTCTAACGATCGCTCGCATCCGGATGGCGGATATACACGCGACTACGCTTCCAATGGATGACCAGCCTGAATCCAAAATCTAAATGGAAAACAAATCTGAGCGTGTTCTGGAGAGCGTTTTGGAACATACTTGTTCGGCTTTAATACGCTAGGTTTCTGTGACGTCATGACGTCAGCTGTCAGACGAAAATATCCAAACAAACTATTTTTTAATACCTCAAAAGCTGACTTTTCACTCGGCTAATCATATACGCACTAACGGGACACACGATATATGTAATACACACAAAAATATAGTCCAAAGAAGTCCAAAGTGAACACAAACACTGATTTCAAACTCACACAATACAAAACCACAAGTCACAAAAGCTTGTTTGGATACCAAATTCGGCCACGACCAATCATATGGTGCCTGTGACGTTTTCAAAAACGTCGCGTATACAAAGTTTGAACGCTCTTGAAACTATATGAATTAGCTACGACAAACGTTTTTTTTCAAGTAATGACGTCATCTATGACGTGAGTATGAACCCTCGTGAAACGGACTGTACGTACGCTTTTAAACATATTTCGGGATATTCTATAAGTGATAAGAGACATGGGCAACAGAATCGATTAAATAAGTGAATAGTTGGTTATTTAGAATAGTATGTAATTTGAATAAATAAAATAAAATACGTGCAACCACAAATAAAATCATTAATTACAATTATAGTGCCGAGAATTGTATTGGAATGGATAGTCTATGTCTTCCATGCAAGTTCCAATCCCATCAAATGAATCATCAGAATTATCATTAGTTTCCACACTGTGAATAATATACCAAAACACTGTCTGCTTGACCTTCAAGTCCATGGGCAAATCTGGAGTATCGTCATCCGCAACGTTTCCAAACGTACGCCGATAGAGAACCCTCTTTTTGGATTCTGGGTCCGATTTGCTGCCAACTACTGCATAAAGCGCAGTAATTATCAAGAAATTGATTCGCTTCTCAAGAAAATAACCATAAACAAATAAAAACGTCGATCAAACCAAGGAAAATGACACCAGTCTGACTGCAGATTTTTTGTTTACAAACCAACTGACTTGGTTAGTTATTCTATCCTTCAAAATCAGTCAGTCAGTGACAATATCCTGAATCAACCGAATCTGACTTTATGGGTGCATGGGTTCTGCGAGACGGCATGCGCGAAATATATAAAATTTGAGACGATGACATCAGCATACCGTTGTTTGTGTATCGTGGGTCTATACGACATATATTAACTATTTCGCGAATATTGTGATGTCATTAGAACAATATTTCGGATTTTGAAAATAATTTTCACGGAAGTGTCGCTCACCATTCAGAACAAGATAGGATGACTAAAAAGATGATATGAGCAGGTGGTATTAATGTCGAAGCAAAAAATAGGTCTCCATTCATTTTCAAAGATTTCACTTAAAGCAGAATCATATCGAGGACGAAAAGATAATATTATGTATACTTTTCTATATCTACCGAGAAATGACCTGCAAACAAAGGAAACGTTATAAATCTCAACAAAATGTGAAAATAATATTCTAGTCAAGATGATCAGAACTTTCAATTGCTTCCGCATAATTCATTCCGCTTAATGGGCTGAATTAAGTAACAGAGCAAAACATTTTTAGTCAAGATTGTGCCATCGTATTAACAATGGACGAGTGAGAAACTCTACTAAGATAATATGTTTCAGTACAAACCAGAAGAGAACAATTATTTATAAAGAGGTGGTACAGAATTTAGATCCAAGGTGAAATCTGTGAGGTCTACATAAGGATTTTAAACCGAGATATTACGGACATGTTCTGTCTTCTTTTTTGATATCACAAACTAACTTTCTGGTAATCAGATCAACGTCTGAAGGGATCAATATGTGGCGCAAAATGATACGAAAGTCGTTAAAATGATAATATGAGAATCATCATCTCTTGTGTATTGAAAGGAATGTCACGTTAAAATAGAGATCAGTCGGGAAAAGGATTATTATATCCTTGAGCAAACTGATTTGATTTGTCCTGCAGATGGGTGAGTACTACAATAAACAAACTACTTTGACCAAACAGGAAAAGTTAACTATACTCTATTCACAACCAAAACAAATAACACGTGATTAGACATAGAGAAACGATTGAACTGATCACATGTGTTGGTTTAACTCACGTGACCTCTCAATCGTTTTCCTTTGTTTGATCAGGTGTAGTTTGTTTACATTGGTGACTTTTGGTTGTGAATAGAGTGTAAGAACATTCAATTTCACTTGTAACGACGGGAACATCCACGATTCAAAGATCTTTTTATCTGTAGATCAATATCTATCATGTGAACAGTAGTTCGTGACCTTGATTAACTAATACAGCAAGTTCGTTAGTGAGGCAGAGACCAGAAGAAAACACACTCTCAATTTCCCAACGTTTCGGAAATTAATGATGCCTTTATTGCAATATTCAATGTGTCAAAAATTATGAGTCATAATTTATTTGAAGTTGTGAAAGGGACATCAGACATACAAATCAAAATCCGAGTTAAAATCAAAATTCACTGTCAAAAAACCACATCACTTTAAAAATGAACAATAAACAATCATTGTTTATTGTTCATATTGAAAGTGATGTGGTTTTTACAGGGTATCTCTTTTGATATCAACTTTCGGACTAAGCAATTTGAGGTCCATTTTAATATTTTTGTGTAAGGTATAACCCAAGAAAACCCCTTGAAGATTGGCAACATGTTTCTGAGACACCCTGTATAAAATATGATGAAAACAATATAATAACATCAATTAACTCAATATTCAATAATCTAACTCGAAATTGAAAATAAGGGGATCAGAACGAATCAATATTGTGAAAATAGTGGAAAATATCAATACAGTTTATTAGTTTATTATTAGTTTATTAGCATAAAACTTACTTTGAAAGCATCTAAAGGGAATCTGCAGGAATATTCTTGGCCAAGGGATCTCACTTGCTTCTGCTGGTACCAGAATTTGGGTAAGAAGATGAGTAGTAATGAAATGGTCTGGCAAACTTGGGATCTGACGCAGTAGATTATAAGAACAACATCTGGATGCAGCTCATGAAAAACTAATGTTCTGGCTGTGTAAAATATTACGCTAACTGCTAACTCCAAACTGCTGGCAGCGCAAAGAAAGCTTCTTTCCTAAAAAAATTCATAGCATGCTCTTAGTAATTCCATTTTGTCAACGGTGCTGTATATTTTCAAATATACCGTATATAAAATACTGTTTCTAAATTTGAATAATCTTTAATTAGGTTATTGTGCATATGGCGTTTCGTTCAAGGAGTCTGAAGAAATGAATTTCAAGTACGTGGACGATCGGGAAGTTTAGTGGTCAGTTGATTTATATTCCGTTTTCTGTATAATTAATATGGTTACTAATATCATTGGGTCATATCAATTATTTTTATTGCCTTGTACAATGTAAAAAGAGATTGCAGAATAAAAATATTGAAACCATAATATCAGCAAGTTGCCTACTGCAGACTCCATCATAAAAATATTGATGCAACGTAGCCGAAGTGAGGCCAATAATATCCATTCGGTAAACCTAATAAACATTGCTCTGATTTCAAACGCTATCAAGTCAATATTGATATCATAATAAACTGCTTCAGTAGTCTCCGATTATAATGAATCTGCGCTATGCGGAACACGTTCAGAAGGTGCGAAATTACGAAATTCCAATTAATTTCCAATTAATTTGGGTCGTGTAGCGTGATAACATTTTCTTTAAAATTAATTTCTCGACTCTATCATGCCCCTTGTTCATTTGAAGATAGGATTTTTAATTTTGCTAATTTATACAAATGATGCCGGAAATTATGAGACAATCTACTTATCAGAGGATCTGTTTTTTTATTTTCGATAACATTGTTCACACCTCAAATGCTAAGTCTGATTAGATAAATCCTAATGAATTTCCAAAAATCATTTGGGCAATGCACTTTGAAAAATTTCGCGCACATTTTCCACATCTAGCTTTATTCTTAACAAAGTTTTCCAAATGATTCAAGTTTTGATTTATAAAAAAAATATAGTATTGGCGAAGATGTGTTTCACCCTCACAAAACTATATGAGAAAATAAAGGTACTTCCAGCTATAGTTCAATTAATAAAGGAAGATTAGAGTGCGTGTGCAGGTAGGTAAGCGGTTTCTTCAGAAAGTTGTTCTTAATATTTATTGGTTATTGAAAATACTAAAAGTCCTGACGTCCAGGAGAAGAGACAAAAAAATCTCGAGAACAATAAGAAAGCCTATAAAATTATCTAGAACTTTTGTATTCAACACTTTCTTCAATTCGCAACCATTTGTGAGCTACGTGCTCATTAATGGTTGTCAAAATCATGTCAAAATATCAGAGAAATCAATACGAAGAATAATTAATTTGATTGATTCCCGCATGATCAACACAGGCACTGTTGGAGTTTGAGGAATATGCTTTCATGATGGATCGGTTATACTGCGTTATATTCGGAAAGGGAGGTATCAAAATTGATAAGGTCAAAAATTATTCAAACAGTAATGTTATTTTTGATTGTAATATCGATATGAATATAGTAACATTTAGATACATTCAAAATTAGAAAGTATGAGTACAGATTCGTATAGTTCTGTTATTCTAGATTATGAGGGGGCTATAAAAAAAAAGCAAAAATAATGTTTGTTTGGTTTTCTTCTTGAATAAGTACTCCTTGTATATCTAGAGTAACTAAACTATACGAATCTCTACAGAATAGTACTTCTGAATAGTTGTCTATAATATTCCATAATGGACCGGGAGAGACGACCATTTTTGGGTAACGTTCAATGCCCGTCTGCCGAGCTGGGGTAAGGTTTATTCCAATATTTTAAGTCGATCAATGCAATACAATTGTTCCTCCCCTGTGTACCACCAACTGCCGTTGTGATTTTATGATTCTGTACTAAATAATCTATCGGTAACTCATCGGCAGACAGTTTCGAGTGGTAGGTTCTGCAGGACCTTACTATCAAACTGTTGTGAAAAATGATGAAAAATGCCCGTCTGCCGGATCAAAGGTAGGTTCAAAAGCTCAAAGGAAACCTTGAAAATCCATCGGCAGACATACAGGACATATTATACTTAATAATTAATGGGAATTTTCAATTGTGATATTTTCGTGACAATGTATGACATTTGCAGACGGACATTTTTCATTTCATTCGACATGAAAATATAACAAACAACAAATTCGCAATAATTATTAAGTATACAGGGCTTTTCACTTAAAACTCCCCACGTCAATATCTCGGAAACGAATAGGAATATTTGATTTCTGTAAAAAGTAGTCAATGTATGGGGTCGAGTAGTTATTTTTCACAGTTAAAAAAATTCGACGCCTACCAAGACTAAAGCGTCGCGACGCATCGAAAATATCAATCGATTGCAGGGACTTTGAAATTACGCGCATGCTAAAGTACATGTTATTTATAAACTTTTTTGTTATTCAGTCGAACACATTTATTCTACTCAGTTTTGAGATATACAGTGTGTCCAAGATAACGATGTCTATCATGGGGATCTTGAAAACCGTGCGAGATACAAGGCCGGTTGAATGGAGGCAAAGTTGCGTATTTGGATGCTTAACAAAATGCCGTTTTAAAAGCCAAGAAATTCCGACTAAGAAATTTTTTGGTCGGTGGATGAAAAATGGGTCCTTTCAAAAGACTTTGGCTCTTCTTCTACATAGACGTCAGGAATTTTAGTATGTTCAATAATGAAGTTTTTCGAACAATTTTCTACCCTACGCTTACCTACCCGTTAACGCCTCTACATCCCCTTCTTAGTCATTCGTTGATTGTACTATAATAAGCAAGGTTGTTCATTCAGCGGCTGAAAATATTTTTTCACATGTCATTGCTCAGACCACAGAATAATACTAGGTAACCTAGCTCTATTTAGACTTCCAGAAACATGTGGACACATATCAAAACTATTATTGGCTGTTTTTCACTGCAAAACACATTTCGAATAAGGCAAGACCCCTATACTGCAATTAATAATCGCAGGGTCAGGAGAAATTACCAGAACGGTCAAAGGATACATGAATTGGGGAAAAAATGTCTTCTATAAAATTTGTGAGGCTTTTAAAAATCTATCCAAGATAACTTAAAATATACAGGCTCCAGCATGTCATGGCAGATCAAAGTTGCATTTTTTCAAATGGAACCCCCTTCTTCAATTTTAAGCAAAAATTGTGATGAACATAATGTTCCTAAATTCAGCCATTTTCGAGTTATCGCGTTTTATAGATGACATTTTTAAATCTTTGCCATGCTATAGATCCCAAATGATTCAAGATAGAGAAAAACGGTGTGCACTCTCCAGTCTTAACTTTTCAAGGGCTATCCAAGGACATTAAATTAATTCTTGTCAAAAAATTTCGAGACAAATTGACAGTCGACCGTAACTTCTATTCAAATGACAGAACAGCTCTTGAAAAGTTGAGATGAAAAAGTGCAGACCATTTTTCATTATCTTGTACGGTTTGAGTTTTATAGCATGCCAAAATATCATTCTATAAATCGAGTTATCTCAATAACGGTTGAATTTAGAAACAATGTGTGTATTTACAATTTTTGCTCAAAATTGAAGAAATAATTCAAATATCCATAAACATACAGGGGATTGGTGGCAATTATGACGTACATCGAAAGTTGTTTGGCATTTGCTATAATAACTGAGATCTCCATGCATACTTGGCCACTATAACGATATTTTTTTAGAAATTGATTCTTGTTACTATCACCAAGAATATCATGCTCGATTTGTGAGTATTAAAATCCAGAATATGAGAAAGTCTTTTATGCATTATTCAATATCAGATCTGAGTAGATGATATATAATTTTTTCTACGTGTTCATTCTTCTGGATTTGAGAAACACTAGTTTATAAATATGTATAAAACTATTTTGTGCATTTTACTTGAGCTCACCACCCATCTATCCTGAAATCAGGTCTGTTATTATTCCATTAGCATGCACTAGAACTGGGACATTATGTAAACTATACAACTTGTTTCACCTTACTTAGCAGTTAGGGTTAACTGATGACGAAAACGTGTAGGTATGCTTGGAATATGATGAGAAATACTTATTTTGAAGTTTTTTTAAAAGGTTTTGTACAATGATAAATTAAATATACAGGGTTTTTCACTTGAAACTCCGCACGCCAATATCTTGAAAACGAATATAAATATTCAATTTCTGTAAAAAGTGTTCACTGTATGGGGTCAAGTAGATAGTTTTTGCGGTTTAAAAAATTCGACGTCTATCGAGAGCTAAGCGCCGCGACGCGTCAAAAATATAAATCGATTACAGGGACTTTGAAGTTACGCGCATGCGAGAGTAGATGTTATTTTTAAACTTTTTTGTAATTTACTCGAACTCATTAGTCTCACTCATTTCTGAGTCATACCGGTTTATAGTTAACATGTCTTGATTGACAAAAAATGCGATGACGGTTGATTCTTAGAAGAATACTAGTATCAATTTTTGTAAAAAAAAGTCAGTGTATGAGGTCAAGTGAATATTTTTCAAATTCGACGCCTACAAGAGTAAGCGTCGCGACGCGTCAGAAATATAAATCGGTTTTGAGGACTTTGAAATGACGCGCATGCGGAAGTCCATGTTATTGGTAAATTTTATTGGTATTTACTCAAACTTATTCATTATACTTCTTTCTGAGTTATACCGGTTTAGAGAAAATATTTCTTGATTGAGAAAAAATGCGATTACGGATGATTTTCACAAGAGATTTTTGTCAACCAAGAAATTTTCACTTGAAATCAATTCCGGAATGATCAAGATAAATGGGTTCAGGTAAATTACAAAAAAGTTTAAAAATAACTAGTACTTTCGCATGCGCGTAATTTCAAAGTCCCTGCAATCTGCAATCGATTGACATTTTTGACGCGTCGCGACCTCGGTCGCGACGCTTAGCTCTCAGTAGGCGTCAAATTTTTTAAACTTTGGAAAATATCTACTTGTCGCCATACACTGAACTCTTCTTACATAAATTGAGACTAGCATCTTGTGAAAATCACACGTAATCGCATTTTTTGTCAATCAAGGAATGTTCACTATGAACCTGTATAGCTCAGAAATATGTGAGATAGATGGGTTCAAGTAAATGACAAAAAACTTTATGGATAAGATGTTCCTTCGTATGCGCGACATTTTTATATCCCTGCTATCGATGTATTTTTTTGACGCGTCGCGACGCTTAGGTCTAAGTAGGCTTCGAATTTTTTCAACATTGGAAATTTTCTACTCGACCCGATACATTGACTTTTTTTTACAGAAATTGAGACTAGCTTTCTTGTAAAAAAACATCCGTTATCGCATTGTTTGTCAATCATGGAATGTTCACTATGAACCGTTATAACTCAGTACTGAGTAGGATAAATGAGTTTTTCCGAATCACAAAAAAGTTTATAAATAAATCGTACTTTTGCATGCGCGTAATTTCATAGTGCATCGATTGATATTTTCCACGCGTCGCGACACTCAACTCTTGATAGGCGTCGAATTTTTTTATCTGTGAAAAATAACTACTTGACCCCCTACATTGACTACTTTTCACAGAAATCAAATATCTCTATTCGTTTCCGAGATATTGGCGTGCGAAGTTTTAAGTGTAAAGCCCTGTATAAAAGTACAGTGGAAAGCATATGAATTCGCACACACAGTTATTTTTTGACAACCCTCGTAAAATGCATACGTGAAATAGAACGTTCAATCATAGCCCCCACTGTCTCTGATCAGGTGTCGTTTGTTTACTTCGATGATTTTTGGTTTGAAACCATGAATAACAAAAACTATCAAGCCACTGCGGGTAGTAAGTATCTGCGCTGGGATTGGTTTGAGGTGATTTATATTTAGTAATTTGATTTAAAAGAGACGCAATTAATGTATTTTTTATTACCTTCTTACATTTTGTTTTCTACATAAATATCTTACATACTGGCCAATAATTCAATTGCCCTTCGCCCTTCGCATCACTGGATAATGGATTTGAGGAACCGTGCTGCTTGTTGTATGAAGAAGAGAAGAACTATTTGAACTTAGGACTTAGCTGAAATAATCAATCCCGAAACCAAAAATCAGCTTTTTTGTTTACTCATGACTTGTCATTTTGACAAAAGTCATGTATCACTATGACAAAATTTCGCATTTTACGAGGGATGTTAAAAATATTGTGTGCGAATTCAAATGCTTTCCACTGTAAGTACATCTCACATGAAACAAAGTCAGACTAGTTACACCATTTACCCCCATATGCACCGTAGAAATCTAATCCGGATGAAGACTTCATCGCGCTTATTTTCCATTAGGTGGTATGGAAGATAATCGCGATAAAGACTTCATCCGGATTAGATTTCTACGGTGCATATGGGGGTTAAAACACAAGAATCACTGGACCGACTTGTATGATTTTTATTTGTTGTTTGTCTCCACGTCAAATAGCAGAATAACTATTGAAACCCCGAAAACATTTCTAAAAAGAAAAAATTATGGAAAAGATCCATTTTCCGACCACATGTCAAATGCAAACGTCATTGTTTATGCGCGGATGAAAAATCAATTGTTGTATGAATTTGTGTTTGATTCTCGAGGCGGACTCGTTCGTGTCGGTAAAATTATATTTACATTTGGTGATTTTCAAATGGTTATCAAAAGTTAACTCTATGGGTTCAGGTTAGTAACTCAAGAAGCGCTGTACCGATTTTTTATGGTTTTTGAATTGTTTGAACCTAAATGATGCGAATTCATTCATAAGAATCACATGCCTATTGAAAATGCAAATAGATTTTGATGCGAACAAAATAAATGGTTCTTTGAAATACTATACCTGATGTGTTTATATCACTGCATTGTGCATTTCAAGGAAAACTTGGACCCATATTTTCGAAATAAAATGGAAAAAATTTAAACGAGGGTTGGGAAAACGGAGTTTCTCCATCATCAGAAAATTTGAGATTATTTTACGTTATAGAAAATATTTTTCCGGAATGAAATCAATACTATAAAATATATATAATCAACATTGATGCCTATTTCAGAGGATACACGGAGAAGAAGGAAAACACGGACATTAAAATCTTATATCCATATTGCCAAACAGTAGAACGATATGCAAGACGTTTGAATCATGTTATAAGCTGCATATTATCGCTTCAGTTAGAATTGTTGAAAAACGGTTAAAATTAATACCTTTCTAGAGTCGCATACCCGATTCAGTTTTAGATTCCTGAATGCGATGTTTCTGCTTCGTTCTTGGGAATATTATTGCGGACGTGCTCAATCCACTTCTCAAGATTGCCGGCATCAAGTTTTCCAAGAAAGTATTGTCTTCACTTATGTTTGTTGGTATTTATTACAATCGAATGGACGAACCGAAAATCTTCTTCGGGTTATAATCAAATATAATGAAAAATGGTGTCCATATTTTGTAAAAAAAACAATCTCCATAAGGAATTTCCCGTGAGGATTATCTACTGAAGATAGAGAATCTGAGATAACTTTATCAGCTGATGAATTTGTATTATTTTGTTAGCGGAGCTTGATTTTTAATTTTTTATTCATATAAGCATGAAAAATCTCCTTGCTGTCGACAAAATCATGGATTTAACGGTGAAATAATGAAAAATGCCAAAATTATAGCAAAATTAATTATCAAAAGGTTAATGTACAGGTTGTACAACTAAGAGAGGTCGCCGGCCATATCCCGGATACTATTCATCGTAGAGGCTTGCGGCACAAAAATCTATTACTTAAACGGCCAAGAGAAAAATATGGTCGCTAGAGGGCGTAACAACCAACGCCAAGTAGAAAAATAGGATTTTTATAGAATTTTGCCCGATGAAAATGTATCGATGATATCGTCTTCATGTTTGCTGACTATTTACCTACACTTTTTGCCTTTGACGTTTTTTTTTCTATCAAAATAAAGCGGTGGGGGAAGTTCAATTGTTTTTTTTAAACTAACGGAGATTTCTCCCGTTATGCTTGACCGATTTTAACAAACTTGGGCTCATATGAAAAAGCATGATCTGCACTACAAAATATTTTTTTGGTTTTGAATGTTTGACCTTCACCGTCGCCGCTAGATGACGTTGAAATGGTAGCATATGTTTGTTTTTTTTTCAAAAAAATCAAATGTAATGGTATATTTATTTTCAAATATTTTAAGAGAGGATACATTTTTCTATTAAAAAATTGAAAAAAAAAACAAACATTTTATTTATTTTTTTTTATTTTTTTTTTGTTTTTTTTGCATTTTTTATAGAAAAATGTATCCTCTTTTGAAATATATGAAAATGAATAAACCATTACATTTGATTTTATTGGCAAAAACTCAAAAATATGCTACCATTTCAGTTAACGCCATCTAGCGGCAACGGTGAAGGTCGAAAATTCAAAACCAAAAAAGTATTTTGTAGTGCAGATCATGCTCTTTCATATGAGCCCAGGCTCGTTAAAATCAGTCAAGCGAAACGGGAGGAATCGGCGTTAGTTTAAACAAATAGTTGAACTTCCCCCACCTCTTTATTTTGATAGATAGAAAAAAAACGTTTCCGAAAAAAAGTGTATGTGAATAGTCATTAAATATGAAAATAATACCATCGGTATATTTTCATTGGGCAAACTTCTATAAAAATCCTAGTTTTCTACTTGATGTTGCTTGTTACTCTCCCTAGGGACCATTTCAGAAACTTGAAAATATTTTTCAGATTGTTCTCTTTAGTAAGATTGCCGTTTTAGTAATAAATTTTTTTGCCGCAAGCCTCTACGATGAATAGTATCCGGAATATGGCCGGCGACCTCTCTTAGTTGTACACCCTGTACAGTGTGACTAATTTGTTTTCCGGTCACCCTAGAAAAAGTTTATTGATTGACAGATTTGGCTCGAGTTCTTTTCTGAATTGTAGAGGCCTTTTTTGTCAGTTCTCAGGATCTATGCACGCTATTGGACTCGGCATTCAAAACAGGCCTATACCAACTTTTATTAGAACGTTTAAAGTATAGTAACTATTTTGTAGAAAAAAAAAGATTATCCATTTATTTTCAAAACTTCACAGTTTATCATGAAAAAACAACTGGATTCTGGTAATCTCCACCAAACCACCATTTAAAATCAATACACCTATCATTTCTTTTGGGAATATTGAAAATTACATCTGGTATTTGAGTAAAGTGATTTCACCACAGGCGCGAATACAAAAAATTATAAATGATTTTTTTTTTCGGTAAAATTTGGTATGGGCCCGTTTTGAGGGTTGCCGAATCCAGTGGCGTGAATAGATTTTTTTTGGGAAAAATCGTTAAGCCTTTGATTTTTAAGAACTGGCATAGAAGGCCTAAGATTTTGTATGCGCGAGGTCATTTTTGGTGAGAAGATACAGTTTTTCAAGGTCTACAATTCAAAGTCCGTTAATAGCCTTTTTTTCAGGGTGACCCAAAAACAAATGGGTCACCCAGTGGATCACACAAAAAGTATGAATATTAAACAAATTGTTCAGAAATCTATTGTTTTGACCATCTACCAAATAAAAAATTGTGTTGAAGGTCCAGAACCTCGTGCAGAATTTAAAAAAATACTAGCGATGTTTATGGGTGACAAAAAGACAACCAAAAGGTACCATCATTTAGACTTGATAAGGATTAAGAGTAAACAATAAACAAGTAGTGTGTAGCTGAACAACTACACATTACTTGTTCAGGGTGAAATCGTCTGTGACGAACTGCAAAGAATATATTTGCAAATCAAAGCTGAAGCCCAACCTGTGCAAAGGGGCATAACATGAGCAAATTAGAAGAAATGGATTCGTCATCGACCATGATAAACTAAGTAGTTGGGTGGTCAAATAAGCGGCTGTATCTCAGAAACCACTAATCGTCAAGACTTGCGGTAAAAAAATATACATATAATACAGGGTTTTTCACTTAAAACTCCCCACGTCAATATCTCGGAAACGAATAGGAATATTTGATTTCTGTAAAAAGTAGTCAATGTATGGGGTCGAGTAGTTATTTTTCACAGTTAAAAAAATTCGACGCCTACCAAGAGTAAAGCGTCGCGACGCATCGAAAATATTAATCGATTGCAGGAACTTTGAAATTACGCGCATGCAAAAGTACAAGTTATTCATAAACTTTTTGGTTATTCAGTCAAACTCATTTATTCTACTCCGCTTTTAGATATACAGTGTGTCCAAGATAAGGATGTCTATCATGGGGATCTTGAAAACCGTGAGAGATACAAGGTCGGTTAAATGAAGGCAAAGTTGCGTATTTTGATGCTTAACAAAATGCCGTTTTGAAAGCATGAGAGGCTCTTAAAATCCGTAATAACAAATCCAGGACCGTATTTAAAAAAACAAAGTTGATGATGGCTGCTCATAGACGAAACGTCGGTTCTTCAATTTAATAACGCTATCTTGTAAAGGGCAAAAAGTGGCAATGAAGAAGTTCCATTCATTTCAAAATATCTCTTCAAATGTGGTCAGAAAAAAATGAAAACAATTTTGAAAAATTTCGGTTTTTTTCGGATTTTTTTACAGAAATCAAATATTCCTATTCGTTTCCGAGATATTGACGTGGGGAGTTTTAAGTGAAAAACCCTGTATATAACTGAAGTGGCCAAAAGAAAACACTGGAAATAATTTTCTAGTTCATACCTCCACCGCTAGGGGGCGTAATAGCTATGGTCGGAAAGAAAAATCGATTTTACTCAAAAATGTTCAATTATAAGTTGCTGCAAGTGAAAGAATACCAACACTGTAATCCTCGTTGAATTCTGCATCTTTTTGGTCACCAACTTTTGATTGTTGATCAAATGAAGACTGGGGAGAAGGGTGAGGTCCGACTTATTGAAAGGCCTTAATTTTTAGTTAGATTAGACTTAACATATTTCCTCAAATAAGATCTGGCTCGAGAGAGAGTTAATTAAGAGAAAAATATAGCCATGAGAGATAGGTTCACGCTACTCCCTCTAGCAAAAGCCAATGCAAAAGTTTATAGTTTTTTTGATTTTTATTTCGAAATTTCAAATAGAATGATGTAATGATTTTAACAAGAACAGAAAATAGATCAAATTCAAAAAAAGAACTGGAACCCGCATCTCGATAACGTCACGAGTGTTTCCAAAACGCGGCGATTGCTGCAAGACAGTGTGCAGCACGGTATTCAGAACGTGTAATGGCGACGTTCTGGAGAGTATTTCCAAAGATGACACAGCGATTACGCGATACTGGCAGTTTTAGTCGACCGAAATTCCGTAGACGTCGTAATGCAAGAACTGGAGAGAATATTATCAATGTCCTAGCATTCTTGGAGTATAATAGACATATGAGAACTAGGGCATTATCTTCAGACTTGTGTATAGCACGGACTACTGTTTGTAATATTTTGAAAGACAACAGGTGAATTAAGTACATAACATTATTATAGCATTCCGTTTTCAATACACAGTTCATTCTTTTTGAATATCCACGTTCTGCCTTCTGTTTTCAGACTACATCCTTACCATATCTTCCAACATCAGACCCTTAATGAAGAAGATTTTGATAATAGATTTTATCATTGTCATTGGATGTTTGGCAAGATTAGGGAAAACAGAACAGACCTTTCTTGACAAAAATTCTGTGGACCAACGAGTCTACTTTTCATAGCGATGGGAGAGTCAAAAGACATAATATGCATTTGCTCGGCCGAAAATCTACATTGGACCCAGGAAGTGCAGCACCAAGGTCGCTGGAGTCTGAACGTGTGGTGTGGCATCATAGAGAATAAAACATGGAATAAAATTATTGGACCATACTTTTTCGATAGACCGTTGACCGGCGCTACCTTTTTGGGGTTGTTAAAAGATGTGCCATTGGAAACTAGGCGAAACATGTTTCTACAATTGGACGGTTGCCCAGCTCATTTTTCTATCACATCAACCAGACCTTCCAAGGGCGCTGGATAGGAAGAGGCAGCTTATTTTCTTGGCCAGCCAGGTCACCCGACTTAACGTGTCTCGACTTCTATTTATGGAGACGCATAAAAGACATTGTCTATCAAACCCAACCAACAACAAGAATAGACATGGAAAATAGAATTCGAGATGCAATTCTGCAAATACCAACGACTGAAGTTGAAGCGGCAGTTTTCTCTACCCATCAGAGAATGGAACAATGTGTGGAACATGATGGAAAATAGTTTTAATATCTGAGGCATTAAATTGTTTTTTTTTAATGATCGTTTAAATGCTTTTCAATAAAAGTGCAATGCTCTTCTGTCTTCTGGCCGCAATAACTCCTGATCGCGTCAAGTTATCAAGATGCGGTGGAAAGGTTTCTTCGTGCAATTTTTATCTTCTTTCTGTTTCTGTTGAAAAAAATTGTATTGTGAAAAATCAAAAAAAAACTTTTAACTTTTGCTTTGGCGCCCCTAGAGGGGGCGCGTCAACCTTTCTCTCATTAATATATTTTTATCTTAATGGACAAGGCCTCCTATCTCGCTAAAATATGATTAGTCTAACTGAAGTTATACAGGCCTTTCAATAAGTCAGACTTCACCCTTCTTCCCCGTCATTACTTGATGCCCTACAATCAAAAGTGGTGAACCAAAAAGTAGCAGAATTTCACGAGGATTACAGTGATGGTATTCTTTTATACACTTATATTTGAAAATTTTTGAATAGGTAAAATCGATTTTTCTTTTCGACCATAGCTATTACGCCCCCTAGTGGTGGAGCTATGAACTTGAAAACTATTTCCAGTGTTTTCTTTTGACCACTTTGGTTAAGTATATAATTTTTAACCGCAAGTCTCTTCAATGAGGGATTTCTGAGATACAGCCGCTTACCTCGCTTATTTGGCCACCCTGTATATCTGCCAGCTGATATAAAGCAATATCTCCTGGACCCGTATTCCGTGTACTGTGGAATTCCATAGCAACACGTCGCTCTCTCTGTAAAATGATGGGAAAGCGACATGTTGCTAGAATTCCACAGGTACACGGAATACGGGTCCTGATGTATTTCTTTCAACTAGATAATCGTATGGTTTATATTAAATTTCCAATCTTAAGAGTTTTGACATATTAGGCATTCAAAATTAAAACAGAATTTACCGCTATTTCACTAAACCACGCTATTTTCCAATAGTGAAAAGTTGTGGTAACGATCCATTTTTCTTTTGCTAAAGTCTCAATCCCACAAAAAAATTGTTTATTTTAATCAGTGGACAATTCACATTTAAAAAAAGTCATTGTGAGTCGCACTGAACGTTTTTTCAGACAAATATCAACTTGATAATTATAAAATTTGGGGAATTTAGTCATAAAGCCATAAAACAACGGCAATTTGAAACTTTCTCCAATTAATATCAACAAGCGGCAAGGTAATAATTCTCGCAGACAAAAAGTTAGTCAAAATGAATCTTCTCAAAAAGTTGCGAAAGTCGTATCATTTTGTATCATTTATTGGTCACCAGATCCAACGACAAAAACATAGTTTGTGTAGGCCTACATTTTCTGTTTCATATCATATTATATTAATTATAATTAGGCGACTATTCATTGTCTTTTTACAGTACGTGAAATGTCATCACAACTGCCCGTAATCTACGAAGACAACTTTCTCCTTGGAAATTCAACAAGATTGTGTTTCAGCTACAAAATTTTGTTGTGCCACGTCCAGCCTCACAGATGTAACCATGCATTAGGAAGAGTAAAATCAATAGATAACAATACAATCTCACAGAAGAATCAATCAGCCTTTATGATATTATAATTTAAAGTTTACGTGAATGCGTTATCGCTTGCAATCTCAAAACTATCTCAAAAACTTGAATGTACAATTTGCACATTTTTTGGAAATACGAAAAATATAAGGATTAGTAAGTACTGATGCCATTGATGTTTGTAAAATCAACCTACGACCTCTATAAATGTAGTAATCACCGATTAAAGGGCGCCAATTAACAGCGCTGGATTTAGGCACAGGCTGGGTAGGCTGAAGCCTACGGCGGCAAATTTTCAGCGGCGGCAAATTTTCACGGGCGCCAAATTATAAGCAAAAAATATAGAAATATATTATATGTATATAAAATCAAAACTGAAAAATTATGTATAATAATAAAAAAAATGTTTAATTTAATAGAAAACACAAAATACATAAAAATATAGCTCGTCACTTATGACGTGCTTCCATTTGCCATTCGCCCATTCCTAGCCCGTTTTACATTTTGCCCATTCCTACTATTCATAGAGCAACGACGCCGACACGCAGCGATCCCAAATGTTTTGAATAGCTGACTGGTTTTCGGATAAAAAATTATGGAAAACAAAACACATTGCGCTTTTTCATTTCGTTCAATTCTGAAATATAAGCTGACTGTTTAAGATATACTGTTTGGAGTTAGTTGGTGTTATGGTATTTTTACATTTTGCTGTTTATGAAGAATACAAAGTACAGAGAACGTGAAGTAAATATATATTTCTAGTGAAAATTGAAGAGCTGTTGCTTCCACCTAATATTATTGTACAGATATGTTCATTGTTTCCTGAAATTATTGCGTCTATTTTTCTTTCTTTTTGACTTACTAGATAGATACATAGATATCTAGTTTATCTAATCAGAAATGAGTGGACGAAAAAAGTTATCAGGCCACGAATACAAACGTTTGCGTGATGATAAAAAGAAAAGACAGGATGAAGTATTGAACCAAACGCCCAAATTGAATAAGTTTTTCAAAGGAGCAACCTCAGAACCTGCAACAAGCCAAATTCATGAAATGGAATTAGATGCCACCAATCCACCGGTACCAGTTCAACCAACATTTTTTGATTCTCTTTTGACTGATGAGCCTAATCCTACACTACCTTCCAAGGTCCTTCAGGACGATCAGTTAATCAATGATGCTAATGATTTTGAAATATCCTCAGATCCCAGTGCATGACTGGACAATCAATAAATTTACACTTGATTACGTAGCTAGCCATGGCTATAAACAAGATGTTAAGTCATTAGACTTTTCTAAAAGTAAACACGTTTACCCTGATCAGTCCCGGTATTGCCCAGTGTCGATATTTAAAAAAAAGTTATGGAATGATGAAGTTGTTATTCGTGAGTGGCTTTCATATTCCGAAAAAACCGGCCGCTTGTTTTGTATTCCATGCCTTCTTTTTAAAAATGGAGATTCTCAATTTTTTTGTCATCGCCAAAATGACCTGTAATTTTTTAGAAAGGGCGGCAGTTTTTTTTCAGCCTATGGGCGGAAAACCTCGAAATCCCGCCCTGCCAATCAACATTCACTACGTCACAGAATACATCATTCATCTCCGTCTGGCGTATGGACTGTAATGAATCTGTCTCTCTGGAGAGGGTAGGTAAATTAACTCCGCCCCGTTTTCTATCATACAGAAAAATTTGCGTTTTCTTTTTTATTTATTTAGTATATTTTTGAGTATTTCGGAGATCCAAAAATGGTATAGGTATCACACCTATTGATTGTAAAGGGTAAGTTCTTTGTTAAAACCATCATAAACATATTTTTTATTGTCCACTATTTTAGTAAAATAAGGAAAATACCTATAACAGACAATTTGACTATATAGGTATTACCCCAAAAATCTGAAACCATAAAAATAGATTATTTTCCAGAAAAGCACACAGTGATAAAACCTCATTACAAATGCAATAAGACCATGAACATTGAGTCTTTTGCAAATTTTGTTGTATTATTGGGTCAATAAAAAATTTAAGGACAAAGGCATATTCGGACTTCGAACCAAATCTTGTTTCAAGAAAAAAAATCCTGTGTTAATCCACAGTGTGTCTTTGTGGTCTGTACAAAATCTTACCACATATTCCTGAGGTCAAAATAAACCGATTTAAAGCAACCTACGTGTGGTTAAGTTGAAAAATAAAAATCGAATTTCTCAAGATTTGTGAACATTTATAACGTATTACTTTGAAAATTAGTACTCGGGGGTTTTTTGGGATGCAAGACGTGCAGATGGACACCTTTTTATTGTGTCCTTTAAGAGAGCTTTGCACACTCCACTTTTGATGGTTTGAATTGGCCATAACTTTTTTCTCAGTATACTTTTTACTTTTTTTTGTAAGGAAATGATCTTCTGGACATTTTTAGGTAAAACAGGTACTCTTGTTATAATCAGCTAGAGTAAAGGCTCAAGTACACGAGGCAAGTTTACAAGCTAACAAGCCAGCTTCCAAAAAGCCAGCGTGTCGGCGAGTGCGCTACTAGTCGAGTACACATAATTTTTCCACTTGCCCAGTAGTCAACAAGCTGATTTTAAAACCAGCTCATTCGACATCTGCTACTAGCCACTTGTTCACAAGCTACTGTGAGTACACTTGACTACTTGGCTAAATTACAAGCTAGCTTGTTAAAAAGCCGGCGTTTGGCGTGTAAAGTCGCCGGCAGTTCAACTTTCTACAGAGCGTTTTTACAAGCATCTCACGGAGCGAGTGCATCGAGTACACTGGACTAGTTTACGAGCTGCTTGTGAAAAAGCGGGCTTGTAGCTTGTAAACTCGCCCCGTGTACTTGGCCCTTAAGAAGAGATATTTTGGTTTTGAGTATTCCATGCCGCACCAGAATATTCAAATTACTTACCTCTAGGTAAAAATTTGGTCAGGAATTGGTAGTATTTTGATTTTGTAGGTTGCCATAGCCTTATGGGGCAAGAAAACCATATCAAAATTCAGATGAATATCAATCCATCGCATCGGCGTGGACGTGAACCGATATTAATCCTATTTTTTTTATGATTTGTCTGTCCCATAAAGCTATGTCAACCTGTAAAACTCAAATACTACTGATTCACTGACAAAATTTCAGCCGTGATTGTAACAAATTGTTTTAGTTCATTTTTATCTATTTTGTTTATTTGTTTAACTGAAAAATACAAGGCGTTTTTGATTAAAGTCAATGTACATCATTGGTTTTCAGTAAAGAACACGCACCTAGGTATTGATTTTTTGTGTGTGCGATTTCCCTATATTCAGAACAGGTATGATATATTTATGCCTATTTATGATAATAATATAACATGACATAAAAGACAGAGATAAAAATAAAAACAAATCTACTACCAGAGTATTCATTAGTAACAAACACCTGAATGAATTTGTATATGAAGTGAATTGAATATTCCGGTGTGGCATCGAACACTAAAAATCAGAATATCTCGAAGACGGCTCGCTTTAGCGAGTTAAAATAGCACGTTTTTGGCCTAAAAATGCCTAAAAAATAATTTTTCTGACAAAAAAAATAAGAGCTGCACTGGAAAAAAGTTACGGCCATTTTAAAACATCAAAAGTTTAGTGTTCAGCGGCTTCTAAATACCACAATGAATTCAGGTTTTGCATCACAGAAAACCTCCGGGCACCAATTTTTAAAAAGCAATACATTGAATAATGTTTACACGATTTAGAAAATCATTCTATTTTAATTTTTTAACTTTACGACCAGGTATCTAGAAAACGGAGCAATTTCGGAATGAGTTAAGTTGATTTAAATCGACTTATTTTGACCTCAGGAATATGTGGTAACCTTTTGTACAGATCTCTTAGAGACATCCAGTATTTGGCTTATGGCGTATATTATGACTAGTAGTCATTTGGTACTTTCACCGGGAAAGTTTTCCGGGAGTTTCGAAAATTATTGATTCTATATAGATTTCAATGTGCTCTTTCCGAATCTCAACTTTGCCCTCTCGTATCTTCGCCGCTCGCGCCGCGATATTTGAAGAATGGTACCTAGAAGCAGTTTTTTGACAATATCTCTTTTCAGACTCATTCACGTTGAAAACATTTATACACAAAAGTATAGAAAATTTCTTAGAATTTATGTAATAACTTTTTTTCGTAGAATGAATAGTTTTGACCTACGAGCGCCGCAAAGTTTAGTTCAACATGCGCACACACCACCTTGAGGTAGAGTGTGGACGCGTTTCTTTTAATCGTGGTATTCCTAGTGGTCCTGACAATTCCAAAATGTATCGTATTCTCCTTCGTTTCGCTGTTCTTCATCGAACAAGTGTTACGAGTTCATTGTCCTTGGTACCTATCGAAACCTCACAGATGAAAATATTTTTCACATCATCCACTATGGGATTATAAGTATCGTCGCAATCCTCTTCGTTTTTGATTTTATCATATCGCATCTACAATGCAACTCAAGAAATGCCGATTTTGAGTTATGTTGCTCAAAATGCATCTGTCCCCAGGCCCCACGCATCGACGCATAAATAGGTGAAAAAGACAAACATTTTTGAATTGAGATTTCATCTTTTTGGGTTCAGCCCTGCTTGGAGGGAAACTAATTTGTGTCATAATTTTAGTGAAGAAAAATGATATATTTATGTCTTTTGAAATTTTGCATTCTACTTAGTTTTTCATTCTAAACAAATTTTTTCAATAACGTTTTGTCGTATCTCTTATAGAAGAAGCTCTTTACTGGTAAGAGAAATAGCTTTTAGGTTAATTTCCAAGGAATACTTGATTTGTCGAGACTAAAATTATGACACAAATCAGTTTCCATCCAAGCAGGGATGAACCCACGGACCTATATTTTTATTTACTAAGTCCGTGGATGAACCCCAGAAGATGAAATCCCAATTCCAAATCTGTTTGTCTTTTTCACCTACTCATGCACTCATGCGACGATCCGTGGACAACCTGTATATCAAACTTGCTACTGTGAAAGATACATTACACAAAATCCAAGGATAGTTCCAAAATTAGAAGATAAGTTTATATTTTGAATGCTATGCTAACATTTCCTATTGTGGTGGCTGGAAAATCACAGATTCCACTGTTTCTAGTAGCTTGTGGACGCCTTTCGTTGATGCAATACCACAACAACTCGAAATTTTCTGATTATTGATCCAACCTCCAAAACTTTGAACGCGTTTTTCTCAAAACTGTCGATTTTGAGTTGTGTTTTTATTGCATTGAGGGTGCGATATGTTTGCTCGAAAATAGTCTCCCTTTCTTCCATTCATCGCTATCTTGCAATGGAAAAGAAAGTAACGGAGACTATTTTGGAGCTAACGTATGACAAAATCAAAACGAAGAGGATTGCGATGAGACTTATAATCCCATAGCGGATGATCAGGAAAATATTTCGGTCTACGAAGTTTTGATCGGTACTAAAGACAATAAACTCGTATTACTTGGTCAATGAAGATCAGCCAAACGAAGAAGAATACGATACATTTTGGGGTCCACTGAGGATACCACAATTAAAAAAACGCTTTCACACTATACCTCAAGCCTCAAGGTGGTGTGGAAATATATTTTTTGATCAGAACCATGTTTGACCAAACTTTGCGGCGCTCGTACGTCAAAATTATTCATTTTACAAAAAAAAAGTAAATACATAAATTGAAGAAGATTTTCTATGGTTTCATTTTGCATATACATGTTTTCATCGTTGAATCAGTCTGAAAAGAAATATTGTCAAAAAATTGCTTCTAGGTACAATTCTTCGAATATCGCGGCACGAGCGGCAAAGATTCGAGGGAGCAAAGTTGAAATTCAAAAAGATCACATCGAAATCTTTAAAATTAACAATTTTCAAAACTCCCGGAAAAGTTTCCAGGTAACCCCTAGTCTGAGCACCAAATGACTGTACCTACGACACGTACAGTAAGTATTCTTTAAATCAAATTTTATAACATTTCGTCGAAATAAAGATTATAGCTCGTACCTACATAGTATACACTCATTATATTATTTTTAGGAAATACAAGATTGGAAATGTTTGTTGTTTATTTCACACTCACTGTCGAATCATGCTCGTACAGAACTTTTATCATATTCATTTGCACAGGTTTTTATGCAATGAATAACCCTCATTGATCCACGTCCCATCAAGATAAAGGAAGTTTACCTATGTATGTACTCATTCGCTATTTTATTAACAGTTTTATTATCACTGTTCATATTAATCTGGCTTGACAGTGAATATTTAAAACACAATAAAAAGTATTTATTTTATCGGTTTATTACCTAACTTCTTTGATTACCCGTACTTTATTGTAAAATGTCTTCCTCTCTACCTAGACTTATAGACGCCCCTCAGTTCGAGTCCGATTTGGTTAATTCAGTTTTATTACTAAGTAGGTAGGGTGAAGTGAGGTTAATGTAAGCATGAGGCAAGTGTAATCAGGCCACCTGTTTTTTTTTGGTAAAACGTTTTCGAAATTTCATTGTCCAGAATTCGAAAATATCACCTTATTACTTTTCATCAACCATTTAGTTCCAGTTTGAGACTATTCACAATGTTTTTATTGTGTCTGTTATACTCATTTTGCGAGTGTCGTTCATGATTTTCAATATCCGCAAATATAATATTTTTTTTGTGAAATTATTTTATTATTTGCTTTCTTAGGTAATCTTTGATAAGGAATTTGATTCAGCCGTCAAATCTGTCTTTCCATTATATTTTTGATTTTTTCTACCTACTAATCCACCAAAATGCGCACTTAACCAATACCTCCTACATTGACTTAACTCACAAGTGTAATCGCGACACTGGGGTAAATGTAATCACTGATCAGATCAGACCAAAATTCTGAGTTTTTCACTCGCGTGACTAAAATTTGGAACCAAAGAATCATTACACAATGGCTGCATCGAATATATAGAACTAGTTTTATCAAAACCAATTTTAGGACGAAGGGCAGAACTTGATTTTTTCTCGTATCCTTTACCTACCTCATTAAACATGAATTGAAAAAATGCTTTTCACTATCTATTTCGCTCTAATATCCACATAACAGGTATACTTTTCGAAAACAAATATTTGAGATCAACATTTTTTGTCATTGGCCCACGAAAAAGTTCATAACTCCATTATAAATAAAGATATATTCCGTTATTTTGTATTTGTTCAAACTAGAATTTTCCAGTTTATATTACACTTGCCTCATATCCTTACGCACCATATTATGCATATGGCGATTCCAAGCCGTGATCACATTTGCCTTATTTCCCGAGGCAAGTGTAGTCAGCGGAAATGGTTTTTTTTTATTTTTGCTTTAAAAAAAAATAAGGCAGATCAAAAATTACCTGATATTATATTTGTTATAAAATAAAATAGTCTGTGTTCTGACAAAAAAAAATGAGCTTTCTTTTTTGATTCTCATGATATAAGAGTTTAAAGTTTATCTATCATTTTTTTGATTACACTTACCCCACTTCGCCTTATTTTACTTTTTTTTCTAAAACAGGCTGGAGTTTAATATAGCCAGTGCAAAAATGTGATGTGCGCATCTTGTTTTTCCATACAGATAGTTTTATTTTCGAATTTGATAACATTTATTTTTATGTGTAAAGAGAGTAGAATCTATTCATTTCGCAAGTGGACAAGACAAGACAAAACATATCATCATTTTATAACAAAGACTGATTATAAAATGATATTATGGTAGTTTTACTACACGATCTGACGCTTCTTGGTGAAGGTGTCAGATGTTTGAATACGCGAATATACGAGCGAATATCGTTGCCTATATAAAACTTTTCAGTAGACATCGTTGAATTCCTCATGACGATTGTGGGTAAAACGGCAGCGACACGTCAGATGCAATTGAGAAAATACAATACTTTCCCGCTATAAAGTAGAGTATACACGCATGAGTTTTTCGAAAACCGTTGAAGTATTAGGTATAGCGAATCGAGAATTGATCGAGAGTTATTCAAAAAAACTAAATTTTTCACAATCTTTTTTATTGTTTTGGACATGATTTTAGAAAACATTTCAAAACAGGATGATACTACTTCTTCAATGTCTTTTCCACCACTATGAGAGTAATTGAATTGAATTGTACACCAAAAAGTGTGAAAAGTGTTAAAGGTGTAGCTTAAAGAAAAAAATCCAGTGTGTCCACTTAAGCTCGCAGTATATGGGAAACTTTTTACTGTTATTTTCATGAACAATCAAGTTATCTTTACCTATAAAAGAGCTTGTCCTGACTGCGTCATCAACGCCGAGCCAAAATTATTATAGATAGAGCCATGAAATTTTGAAGAGATGTTCTGCTAAATAAACACACCGGCAAAATTAGGGGAACGCACAAAATATATATATACAAAGTTTGACATCAATTTTCTCTAGAACTCTATGCTCGATTTCAATATATTTTTTACTGGATTGTCGATCGGCTCTTCAAGAATACATCTGACTAGTTTTCGTTATAAAATTATTCGTCTTATACCATATACAGGGGCGAAAAGGAAGTGAAGATTTTTTGTTGTTTTTTGAGACACTCTGTGGATTGAACCGCTGACAGTTGAATATGGTCTATAGCATCACATTGTAGTCTGATCTTTTCTAAACATTTCCGTTTTTTATTTTCTGTGATATCTCAATGTTTAACGAAAATACAGGGTTACATATATTATATATAAATACAGGTTAAATACAGCGTTCCCCTAATTTTGCCGGCGTGTGTATTTCTAGATGTGCTAAGAAAGAATTTTGCAAAATTTCATCCTTGAGGGGGTGAAAAGGGTGGGAGAAGGAAAAATCATGTATTGATTAAAAGTTATGTAGGTATTTTTGGTCACATCAACTTGAAACTTCATATAAATAATCTTGAATGAAATTGATTACACATATGTTTCGTTATTTTTTGAAATTCAACCCCTAAGGGGGTCAAAGTCGGGCTCAAAGGAGATGAGGTGAGAAAAATCATTAATTGATAAAAGATCATGTATTTTTGGTAACATCATCTTGAAATTTTGTTTAAATAATCTCAAATGAAATTAATTAAATACGTGTTACGCTATTTTGCGAAATACAGCCCCTAACGGGGTCAAATTCGGACTCAAAGGAGTGGGTAAGAAAAAATCGTTAATTGATGAAAGATTATATGTTTTATTGTTAACATCATGTTGAAACTTCATATTAAAAATCTTCAATGAAATTGATTGAGCACATGTATCATTGTTTTTTTAAATTCAACTCCTAGGGGGGACAAAGTCGGGCTCAAAGGAGATGGGGGGGAAAAAATAATTAATTGATGAAAGATTATGTATGTTTGCTAGCATCTTGTTGAAACTCCGAATAAATAATCTTGATTGAAATTGATGAAGGGAAAATTCAACCCTTAAGGGGGTGAAAGTGTTGAGAATGTGAAAAATCATAAATCAATAAAAAAAAATGTATTTTCGGTCACAACGACTTGAATCTGCACTATGGTGATCTTGAATGAAATTGAAAAAACACGTGTTTCGTCGATTTCCAAAATTCAACCCTTGATAGGGTGAGAGAAATGTGGGTGTGAAAAATCATAAATTAATACAAAAAATATGTCTTTGGTCACATCAACTTGAAACTTTATTATACTGATCTTTATCCAACACATGATAGTTATAAGTATCATTATTGATGTCATTCTAGACGAGTATAAATTAACAAATAATACACTATTGAGTTATAATCCATAACTCACTAGTGACTTTTGTATTATAGCTCACGTTCATATTTAAAGTAGTATTCTATTTATACAGGCAGAATTGACATCAACATTGAAATTGAAGGAAAACGCGAACGGTCTATTCGAATTTGGAGTGATAGTGAAATTCGTTGGAGCCAGATGCTCTCATATCGGTAAAGCTGCTGGTAGTGCTGGAAGACGCCGACTTATTGGAACCTTGTGTTTTCGGGGTAATACCACGCACGAATTAAAGCACGAATGATATTTAGTTGAAAATTTCCTACCAGTCAATTCTAACCAATCATAGGCTTGCATTTTATTATGTTGCTATGGCAACGACCTAATTTTATCGGAAATCACCCTGCTCATAATCACGTGACTGAAAGATTAATAAGTGGAAATCTCCCTGGCTTTGCATCTGGATGTAGCTCCCATATGATTACAGTGTTGCCGTCCCCACTCTCCCTAACAATCCCAACCCAACCCAACTTTCACAGACAGAGATAAGGCAAACGGCAACACTGTGATTGGTGCATGAGAGCTACATCCAGCCGCGAGTGCTTGACAGCTGTTAAAAACAATGACAAATATTTTTGATAAATGATTTATTTTCAACTTCCAATACAAAGTTGCAATGTTATCAATTATGGACAAGATTGGTTATAACTTCCAAATGTTTTATAGAATCCTGATTCCCTTCTTTCTTCCTCAATGGCGAGTAGAGTAGGGAGCCGTTGGTTTCTTCCACTGAATGCGAGGTGAGTCCTGGGTTATATTTTTTCCAATGAACAGTTTTGGCATGAAATTTTCTTGCCGAATCTCCCTAGCGCTCGAATTAAAAATCCGGAAATTTGTTCTCCCTCTCTACATTTCCAAAAAAAAATTGTCAAATTCGATCAATTAATTAAAAAGTTATGAGGGTGGCCCGCTTTCAAATTGGTCACTCTGTGTACAAGATTGAAATCACTTATTTTGAGTGACGATTAATATAATTTATAAATAAACAAAAAGTTGGGTTAAGTTGAGTATGTCAAACTGAAAGCCGAATCAAGCAAAGACATACTTTTTGGTCAACGTCGAGCCAACATGGCGGCCCCCATGCTGCAACCATTTTTAGAAGCCGAAATATTACACTTTAGCAGTACAGATATATTTAAGACGTACGTGGTGTTATCGCTGTAAGCCTCCGAAAACTCAAGTTCTCTTATGGGTTTTTTTTTACATGAGTGGAATATTCGAAGGTAATACCACGAGTGCTTAAAAATTACCGATAAATTTTCACGAATGCGTGTTTTCTCAAAATTTCACGAGACCGAAGGTCGAGTGAAATTTGTAGAGAAAACACGCATGAGCGAAAATTTATCCGGTTAATTTTAAAGCACGAATGGTATTTAGAAGAATATTTCACGAATTCTAGAATATGACTTCACTAAATTTGCGTTGCCATGGCGATTGCCCTGACAACGTGGTTATATGTGTCGAAAAATTGTCGTTGCCATATCGATTGCTCTGACAACGTGTTTATTTGTGTTGCCATGACAGAGTGGTATTTTCGATTTGGTCTTATCGAAGGTAATACCACGAGTGCTTAAAAATTACCGATAAATTTTCACGAATGCGTGTTTTCAACGAAACAACCAACCTACTTTGACCAAAATGTGAAAATGTCACTAGTTGAGTTCGGCATTCTCATCGCAGATGCGACAGATTTTTTGTCACGTGATAACAGTCAAGTCATACATGATCAGATCATGTGTCTCCGCTAGTTTTGATTGAACTCAATAGTCCGGCACGTGATTTGGTCGTACATGTTTTGATTGTTACCACGTGACTAAAAATCTGTCACATCTGCGATGAAAATGCCTAACCCAACTACTGTCTAGTCATGTTGACACTGACATTTATATTTGATAATTTAATATCTCATAAAAAAAGAATTTCTTCCACTTGTTGAATAAAACATTGTATGGCACTCGTGCGTTATGTTTCACAAGTCACTTGAGAATTTATACCACTCGGACTTATTTTCAACATAACGTGTTTCGTCAGTTTCCAAAATTCAACACTATGGCGGTGAAAGAAGTGGGGGCAATATTTATAGGTGTGCCAAGAAAAGATTTTTCGAAATTTTACCCCCACAAGGCTGGAAGGAATGGAGAAGGAGAAATGACATGTTAATGAAAATAATATGTATTTTTGGTCACATCGACTTAAAACTTTATATCAATAATTTTGAATAAAATCAATGAAACATGTGTTTCGTCGTTTTCCAAAATTCAACCCTTGAGGGGGTTAAAAAGGAAAGGTGGTGTGAAAAAACATAAATAAAAAAATATGTATTTTTTATCATATCGACTTGAAACTTCCATTACCGTGATCTTGAATGAAATTAATAAAACATGTATTTCGTCGTGTTCCAAAATTCAACCCTTGAGGGGGTAAAAGGAACTTGCGCTTCCCGACTTTGATGAAATGAAACCGTCTTGACAGTTGAGGATTGAGGCTTTTTGTCACGGACCTCACGTCATTGTCACTACTGTCACTTTTAAACTCGTTGTATTTGATTCTGGATGTTAGTTGTTTTGTTGTTCACAATATCACAATCACAAAACATTGTCATTGTACCTAGTTTTTGAGTTGAGCTGGAAAAACGAAAAGTGTGAAATACTTAGATTTTGATTGTATACAAGGTGAGTTGTTCTGGTGGTTAATCCAATGTTAATGTTAATTAATAATGGTTTTTTATTAATGGAGCAAAAAAGTTAAGTTAGGTATTGTTAGTTAATTAATATTCGGTGCTATTGTGTTACATATTTTTATTTTTTGTATATAACTCATAAATGAAAGATGCAATTAAATATTGCTCCCTAACTTGTAAAACATTCTCCGTTAAGTTTTTTTTCACTATTCATAAAAAAACCTCATATTATTTTATGTCGCAGAATGATTCCTACATGCCCCATTTTCTCTGATAAACCTAAGGTAGGTACTTCATAAATGGTACGACATCATTAAGTTTTATAAGGCTTTAGAGAAGGAAACCTTCAAAAATAATGGCACCATCATCCAATTTTGGACGTATGTCTTGAGAAATTCACTGTATCGCTATCCTTGTCGAGTTATATCTATCTGCGTCGCCCAAAACTGACCTGCTTTGGACGCGGTTGCCGATTTGGGCAAATCTTCATCAGTGAAAATTCCTCTGTGTACGAAATTGATTGATAAGACATGATACAATGAAAATTAAGGAGGAGTGAGTATTGTTCATTTTTCAAGAAGGTGCATCAAGGTTCACTATTCTAGATTATCGCATAATCAGACACATTTACAACCATGATTTCGTGTGAATCAACTCAATGTTGAACAACGGTGATAGTGTCTAATGATGACATTATTTCATATCATAAATAATGTGAAACATTTTTGTGCTACTCAAAGCTTAATTACTAACATTCATCAAATAATGATTTTTTGTGCATTGGATACAGGCGATACATAGTAAATATTAGTCCTAGTACACGGCAACGCTGCCTTTAAACAGCTGGTTTCGATTTTGAAGGTAGTGCGGTGATGCCATGGGGTTTCAACTTGAAAACTTCTACTTTCGTGCTTGTGAAGTGTTGTATTGTGACTTTATTTGTGAAAAATGGTAAGATTGTGCTTGCTGTGTCAAAAACTGGACCATTCGGATCAAGAAATCACCATTCACAGGTAAGTGTCAAATTTGCATTGAGCATTGAAGGAAGTTTAAATGATTGTTTTTATTCGTGAATAGGTAACAACGAAAAAATGAAACTGATTTGGAAAAAAAGCCTGAATGGTAGTGTTTTATGCAATAGGAACAGATTGTTCTCAAATAAGAAAGGATATTCATATTACTTGAATACCTATTCCATTATTTCCTCGATTATTTCATACACAGTCAAGATGAATTATTTATTGGATACTTCCTCAACTGTCTTATTTTCGTTTTTTTTATTACAATAAGGTTGAAGTCTTCAGTGAGAATGCTTACTTTTACAATTATTATTATTATAATCACTTTTTAGAGCTCTAAAAATGAATTACACTTTCTCATTGCCACTTTTTCTCCTCTACAATATGGCGGTATCAAATTGAAAATCTGACGTTTCGTCTTTGAGCGGCCATCATCAAGTTCATTTTTTTAAATACGGACCTGGATTTTTTATTTTGCATTTCCCGCGAGTAGAATACTTTTTTTTATGATTATTCAATAATTGAAGCGAACTTTGAAATATTCAATTTCATTATTGCACGGCACTTTTTGAGAACTAGTTTAATTAAAGTGGAGTTAGGTTGTCGACATGTGACAAGGACTATAAAACAAGTATGGACGGTCAAATGGGCTGTTTCAAAATGATGTATTTGAAGGTTGACATTTTGTCGAATGTTCTGATTGGCTACAAAGCAGTGGAGTACTGAGATTAGGATCATTTCATTGCTTTAAAACAATTGAGCAATGAAAAAAAAGTCACTGGTATGAGTAACGAGTTACATTAACCAATAGAAAGTGGATGTATAATTCATCTATTATTGAATAGTCATAGAAAAAAAGTATTTTTGGTCACATCGACACATCGACATTTTGATGAAATTGATAAAACACGTATTTCGTCGTTTTCCAAGTTTATGTTTATTTCAACATTATTCGATAACATTCAAACAATCGCGGGCGAAGCCGAGACGGGTACTGCTAGTTCTCCATAGTTCTGCATGGTCTAAAACTCAAAATGCAACCATCAGATATCAATTTTTTCCAGTAGTATGCATTTTGCTCAATTAAGCTTGTAGGTAGACAAAAATTTATCCAGATTTGTATTCAAAAACAAGTGGATGATGGTTGCTTCAAAATCGGATCCTTAACGTGACAATCAGCTGGAGGTAAAAACTGGTAATGAATAGGCATTATTAATTCGTTATATGTTTGCCGAAATCCCCAGGCATTTACTTGAATTTGTAGCACTCCCAAAAATCGAAAAACAAAAAGTTATGGAAAAACCTTGGTTAGGTTTTGCCTTATGATTCCTAACAACAAATGTGCCGCTTTTACGAAATTCTCATTATTTGGTACTTTTAGCAAGAATCCACCTGTTACAGGAATGTGGAAACTGTTCAGATCTTGATGAATTGCTGTACCAAGAAAAGTCCGTTAAAACATTCAATTCCGGGGATTGTCATAGATATTATGCAGTCGATGGAAGCAGTCCCAACTCACAAGGACAAAATCCATCAAAGGTAAAATTAGGTTTGGACCAAACAAGGCTTGAAATGAAAAGGTTGGTTTGAAGCCAACTTGACTTATTATGCCGAATCTAAAGTGAAGTATACTTCACGATCACAGACAATAGGAAAGCACTACTTTTTTCATCTTTTATTGCCGGAGTTCACAACAGAAGGAAAGTTCATGAATTATGTATCACACAGATTCACCAATGATTTAGAGAGCTTCTAGAAGGCTACAAGATTGTCAAAATAGAACCTTTCCAAATTGATTTTCAGATTGTTAGGATGGATGCTTTCAGTATTATTAGTTTCCAAAGTTTGCGATCATGATGATATAATAAAAAAAAGTTCCTTTGAGCATCATATAGTAGCTTTGTTCTGGTTCCAAGTTATAGCCAGCTCCGAATAGTTCTAGAGCCTACTACACATGCGCATTTGAGTATTGCCATGGTCATATTGCAGTGCGCATGTGTAGACGGTTATAGAACAGTTCGGAACTGGCTATAGCTTGGAAGCGGTCCGAACTCACAAGGACAAAATCCATCAAAGGTAAAATTGGGTTTGGACCAAACAAGGCTTGTAATGGAAAGGTTGGTTTGAATCCAAAAGAATATGAATGAAAAAAAGTTCCAATAAACATCATACAAAATAGTAGCTTTGTTTTGGTTCCAAGTTATAGCTAGTTCCAAACAATTCTAGAACCATCTACACATGCGCACTTCAATATTACCATGGTAATGTTCAAGTGCGCATGTGTAGTAGGTTCTAGAACTGCTGGTAACTGGCTATAAAAAAGAACCAAAACAGGGTTAGTCTTTTTTCATATTATCGATCAAATATTTCTTATGTCTCAACTCACATGAAATTGCGTTCGAGCATTCCTGCTTGCATATGCCAGATGGATTCCAAAGACCAATATCAATATCTCCCCCACCTCTGTGACGTAGTCCCACCACAAATATTTACATCCCTGTAAACAAAAATGGAGGTGATGAACCAATCAAAAACTTTTTAGATGGTTGTATTTGTAGTCACATAAATGATAGCACCTTTAGCACACTATTATATCAAATCAAATCAAATATGCTTTATTGTTGAAAATACATCTACTCCAATCATATTAGCCAAATAAGAGGGTCAACTGCGGAATGAGAGATAATAAGCTGAAAACTTGTCTAGACCATTATTTTGGCATTCTAAAGGTTGTCTCAAAAGTCTCATATAATCTCGTGTCGGCGTCTATAGATATTCAGGGTCAAAGGTCACAAAAATCAGTTTTACGTCAATATCTCGCTTGGTATGATTTTAATCCTTTTTGCATCCTTTATAGAAATTGCTTAACGTAAAATTCTCTAGAAATTTTGTTCGAGACTTTTTTCTCTTTGGCTAACCGTTTTTGGGATAGACCGCGTAGAGAGCGCATCGCTCATCCATACATACAGGGTGGGGCACGAAAAACTTCCCACTCAGGATTTCCCAGGAGATTTATCAAAAATAGCTTGGAACTTTTTGTTTTTTGGGAGACACTTTTTTTGGTATTATCACCCCCCACCTGTCAACCCCTAAGTGGGTGTGACAGCTACCCCCAGAATTTCAAGTGGAAAAGGAGGCCGAGTGATACATTATTTTGTAGGCCCTTTGATCCTGATGATACAGCTACCGAGTTTCAAGCCTCTGCTGCTTTGACTATATACCCCTTGACCGGGCATCCTGGAATATACTTGACGCCATCAACAACATCAGTGAGTAGAAGTACGTAGAGCTTAGCTTGATTCGTATAATCATAGTACGAGAGATTTGCCAAATTGTCGAGATTGGCTTACCTATGTGTCTCCAAATAATTAAGATAACAGTTTTATTCAGGTCTATCAAAGTTTGTTCACACAGTTTTTATTCTCTTATTGCTAACAAGAAAATTAATATTTGCACAGGTTGTGTTTTCTCCGTCATATGCTTCTTGAACAAATAAGTAATTTAGTAGACAATTTTCTCAATTGATGCAATCAATTTATTATTTTAATAATGTAGAATGTGGCTATGTTTTTTTTTGTTTGCGTATACAGAAAACCGTGATTATAACAATTTATCAGAGTTTTCAAATATCCTACGATTGAGGAATAATCATCATCTAAACACGGCAACCCAGCTTTCTCGACAAAACCAGAAATAATTGATCAAACAGCTTTGCTTATTCATGAACAAGTTCGTGGAGGCGTGACTTCTGGTTCACTGTACATAAATGCCAACAATATCAACGCAGATTTTGCTGAAATGCACATATTCAAATACAAATGCGATATTGCCAACAATAGCTCAAAGACCACTCTCGTTCTTTGTCGTTCTCATTGCACGAAAGGCTTCAAAACAAACAACGATTTATGATCGAGTTTCCTAGTCTATACAGGGTGTTTCAGAATAACATGCTAATAAAAAAGGGGGTGATTCTTGGGCTCATTTTAAGAAAAAAAATTCATATGAACATATGTCCTAAACGCCTTAACTTTTTTCCCAAAAAATATGCAAACCAAAACCCGCATGGACGGCACTGGTCAGAATAATTAAATTGTTGGTGCATCAAAGAATGAGTATTAATGCCTAAAATACATGACCCAAATTTCATAAAGATATCTACAGTAATGACAAAGTTATTGTAAAAAAAGTATCTATTTTTTAAAACTTTGACACTCTGTATCTCAAAAGTTAAGGCGTTTAGGACATACGTTCATATGAATTTTTTTTTTTAAATGAGCCCAAGAATCACCCCCTTTATTATTAGCATGTTATTCTGAAACACCCTGTATAGTAGTATACATATAGTAGCTCTGCTGTCATTCCTGTTGAAAAATAAAAATAATTTTTTATTCAATAAATAATTACCAACAAGAGATAACTTATCAAAACTAAGGGGATATGGTGAGGGACAGAAGATCTTCGAAATAAACTTTTACTCAATCCTTTCGACGAAGATTCATTTCACCCATTTTTTTTTGTGAAACTCCGTGGTCTATCTCAAAAACGGTTGGCCGTATAGAGAAAAGTTTCGTTAAAAATTTGTGGAGAATTTTCCGCTTCACCTTTTTTATAATAGTTTCGTTAAAAATTGGTGGAGAATTTTCCGCTTTACCTTTTTTATAATAGACACAAACAGGATTAAAACCATAGCAGGCGAGATATTGATGAAAAACTGATTTTTGTGACCTTTGACCTTGAATATCTCAAGACGCCGACACGAGATTTCATGAGACTTCTGAAGCAACCTTGAGAATGTCAGAATAATGGTTTATACAAGTTGACAGCTCATTATCTCTTATTCCGCAGTGAACTCCTTATATGACTGGGCTAATCGTATTTATAACAAAGCCTGTGATTACAAGTGAAATCAAGAACCTCAAAAGTACCAATAAGGAAGTATATAAACGATATTTCACAATCACAGTCACAGACTATCTACGCATCCAGACAAAATTCCTGCTAGTCCATAAAATCGTTGTCCATAAATTCGGCGGTATTATAGTAAGCTTTTTTCTTAGCAAATCACTCACTCTTCTCTTGAACACATCAGCGGATTGAGACATTTTTAATTCTAACATCCGTCGGCAGGGTGGTTAAACATTTTCATGCTATCATAAAGCACAACATTTTTTGAAAGAGATGATTTAGGAATGGGCAAAGGGATCGTGTGTTTGATTCTCTAAACTGGTACCTGGTTAACTTGTCATGGACTTGGTGCTTCTTGTAAGCATGGGAGCGTTAGAATGCCGTGTCGTTTGAAGAAAGGCTTGCAGTCTCTGATTTTAATTTCGAATGAATTCAATTTTGAATAAATAAGATTGCTCTTTTTTGCAGCACAAACACCGACTTAAACAAGGTATTACTGCAAAAACTCCAGAAGGGAATCACATATCTGAGATGGCTCTCAATGAGAACAAAGAAGGCTGATCGCCCAACCCCCTCTCCCAACTCGGCAGAAATTGGTCTTACTGCAAAACAAGAACTAGCCAATTTTTTGTTCAATGCCTGGACATGCGGAGCAAATATATGTCGGTCATCCACAAAGAGTCCCAAATATTCCACCACCGCTTTTTTTTTCAAGATTATGACCGCCAATGTAAGCAGGATCGCAGATGCACTTGAAGTCCAGCAGATTGGTTTTGTTGAAGTTGAAGCACATCCTGTTTGAATTGCACCATTCCTTGATCTTCACTATATCATTTGCCATTTGGTCTGTAAGGATCTCTTGCTGTCTATGAGTCCACAGTACAACAGAGTGTCATCGGCAAAAAGAGTAATCAACTGATGACAAGTCATTGATACATAAAAGGAACAAGATAGGTCCAAGTACAGACCCTTGTGGCACTCCATGATTAATGGTTGATGGAGAAGAGGTACTTTCCGTGGTTCGCACTGTCTGCTGCCTATCCTTCAAGTAAGAGCTAAACATTCATGTGCCCTGCCTCTGAAACCAAAGCGTCCAAGCTTTTCCAACCGTAAGCCATAGCTCTCACGATCGAACGCTTTGGAGAAGTCACAAAAAACTGCCGTGGCGATATCTCCGTCGCTTAAAGACAAAAATACATTCTGGAACAGGTCGAACATGGCATCATGTGTTTCCCAAGACTCCCGAACAGCGTGCTGACCATCAACCAGGCGAAAGTTACTGGGACCATCCGTATCCCCTCCCTTGTAGATTGGAATGACCACTGCCAGCTTCAGAGAATCTGGGAATACGCCCTTATCAAATGAGTCATTCATAACATAACATAACCAGCGCTTCTAGGGCTTCGACGCCAAGGCACTCCATAACCTTAATAGATATCTCGTCACAACCCCAGGAATTTTTATTCTTGATGGATTTGCAGATTCTCTTGAGCTCGTCTACATCAGTATGAAATAGAACGAAAGATTCTATCACTAATTAAAATAAAACATTTATCAATCGAAGTTCCAGGATTAACATCCATAGTATACTAGGGGAGAAGGGACTCCACTTCCTTCTCCTCTAGTAAAATAAAACATCACTTGCTTAAGACCTCTTTTCCCTTGCCTCTCATGCACTCAATGATCGCAGTGAACTAGATTTGAGATCTTATTTAAAAAATCTATGTATAAAAAAAATCAACAACTATAATACTAGACATCTCAATACGACATTTGGAAAAATTATCAATTTTCCAAGTTCCAAAATATCTAATAATTTGTTCAGTGTCCTTTATAATTTATGTCTTTGACCCTGGTCGGTATTTATTCTACCAGTTTTCCACAAACGGGTGTTGGAATATTATTCAATGCCTCCGGAAGTTATGCCAGTGTTCATTCAGTTGAAAAGGTATTTTCATTCGTGTTTTTATCTATTCCGATGGTGTTAAGATCAGGACTTTACGAAGGCCATTCAAAAACATCTTCCACATTAACTATCAGTAGATCGACGTTTTGATAATTTTGCAGAATGGATCATTATCTTGCATAAATTGGCATGTAACTCGCAGACATTTCATTGAAAACCAAAATTAGATTAGGTATTTGGACTTCCAACTTTCATGAAGAAGTTGGCTATCTATTCTGCCGGTTGGTTTGAAGCAGATGATGATTGACTTTTTTTATATACCTATACATATATTTTTTTTCACTAAACAATAGTATTTTATTTAACGAGCATATAATGGGCCAAATATTACACGAGATTAAAATTTATATCACGAGTCGAAGGCGAGTGTTATTAATTTTATTCGAGTGTAATATGTTCATTATATGCGAGTCAAATACAATGCTTTATCTACAACTGCCAAAACATTTGGAAAAAAAGTTACTAAATAAAGCCAAAAATAGTTGTGTTTAGGCCCACTGCCCGTGAATAAAGAACCTGCCCGTGGATAAAGAACTATGATCGCTGCGTTACTGGTAATACTCGCTTATGATTGGCCCACTGCCCGTGAATAAAGAACCTGCCCGTGGATAAAGAACTATGATCCAAGGGTTTCTCTCAGGCCGTGTAATATGTGGAACATTTTATATCTATAGATAGTTGCATAAAACAACTATTTTTTGACAGTTGTAGATAAAATAGTATTTTATTTAACGAGCATATAATGGGGCAAATATTACACAAGATTAAAATTTATATCACGAGCCGAAGGCGAGTGTTATTAATTTTATTCGAGTGTAATATGTTCATTATTTGCGAGTCAAATACAATGCTATATCGACAACTGTCAAAAAATTTGGAAAAAAAAGTCACTTAATAAAGCCAAAAATGGTTGTGTTTAGGCCCACTGCCCGTGAATAAAGAACCTGCCCGTGGATGAAGAACTATGATCGCTGCGCATGATACTAAAACAAAAAAGGTATGATCAATTGCCGGACGAATTTCGAACACATGCGCGCATTACGTCATGGGGAGACCAACATAGCTGAACTAATGTAGGACATACGTTGCATTGATAGGTGTGTTTATTATGCTCCACTAGTGCACACTTTTTTTACACTGCAACACTCAGTGTGGCTTTGTTTGTGAGATATTTGTCTGTTTTTTAGGATAGGATATCATTACTAAACGTACTAAGATATTCTATCCTGAAAAACAGACAAACATTTCACAAACAAAGCCACACTGAGTGTTGCAGTGTAAAAAGTGTGCACTAGTGGAGCATAACAAACAGACCTGATGAAATAGCATGCACATACGTTGGTATCCATTCTTTCAGAGTGAGTGAACCAGTGAGCCGTTTGTGCTTTGTGCATAAAACACCAATATTTTGTGCGTGTGTGTTTTTATTTAAAGTATGGGGTAATGTGTATGGACGATAAAAAAAAGCATTTGCCAGAAATAATAAAAACAACTTTTAAATTTTTAAAATAATAATTTTACTCAGGACAAAACATTTAACAATAATAACATAATAATAACATAATAATAACATGATAATAACATTTACAATAATAATAATCCTAGCACTTTCAACATTGAAATTCTTTCTATAACACTTTCGCACCCATGAATTGCGAATATCTTCGGCCGTTGGAAACCGAAAGAGTCGGTAGCCCTCCCTCACATGACCTCTAGTGATTTTATTATTGTGATCACAAAATAACACTGTACAGAGAACCATCAAAAGTACAAAAAATCAATCAATATTTTTAAAGACACAACACTTTTGAAAATATTTAACTTGATTACATGACACTATGTTTTGTTTTAGTATCATGACTTGATTATTCGAATTTGACACGTCACGATGAAAACAAAAAACAACTTCACGTTGATCATGTTCACGTTGTAACATCGCATCGCCTAACTTCACTTACCCGGGTCTCCTATTGACGTCAGCGTAACCTGCGCGTGAGCTTATCTTGTTTGTTTTAGTATCATGATCGCTGCGTTACTGGTAATACTCGCTTATGATTGGCACCATGCCCGTGAATAAAGAACCTGCCCGTGGATAAAGAACTATGATCCACGGGTTTCTCTCAGGCCGTGTAATATGTGGAACATTTTATATCTATAGATGGTTGCATAAAACAACTATTTTTTGACAGTTGTAGATAAACATATTTTTATAATGTAAGGGAAGTTTCTTTGTCCGAATAATGTAAAGAAGGGAGTTTTCGTGGCGTAGGGACAGAAAGGGAAATGAGAAAAGTTGGCACCAGGCGGGCTTTGAACCCACGACCTTCGTCACGCCAGGGTGACACTCTACTAACTGAGCTACCAATGCCTATGAGCAAAGCCAGCCCAATGCAAACTATTCTCACTTCTAGGATGTAAGTTTTAAGGTTATGGTGAGCAACCTTCGGCGGTTACAATGGATTGTAATAATAATAATCAACTGGTGAGACTCAATTGGCCGCTGTTGGGACGATTTTTCTTCGCAACCATTCAATGCACTTGATATCCGGGTTTTTCACTTGAAACGCACGCCAATAACTCGAAAACCAATATAAATATTTATTTCTGTAAAAACTGTTTGATGTATTAAGTAGATATTTTTCAGAGTTTTAAAAAATCGTCGCCTATCGGGAGCTAAGCGCCGCAACGCGTCGAAAATATAAATCGATTGCAGAGACTTTGAAATTACGTGCATGAGAAAGTACATGTTATCCAAAAATTTTTTTGTTATCTACTCGAACTCATTTATCTTACTCATTTCTGAGCTATACCGGTTTATATTTAACATGTCTTGATTGACAAAACATGTAATTAAGGATGATTTTTACGAGACCAGTATTCTTAGTTTCTGTAAAAAGTATTCAGTCTATGGGGACAAGTGAATATCTTTCAAAGTTTATAAAAATCCGACGCCCACAGGAGCTAAGCGTCGCGACGCGTCAGAAATATAAATTGGTTTCAGGAGTTTGAAATTACGCGCATGCAAAAGTCCATATGTCATCAATATTTGTTATTGGTATTCACTCGAACTCATTTATTCTACTTATCTCTGAGTTATATCGGTTTAGAATAAACATTTCTTGATTGACAAAAAATGTGATTACCAAACCAGTTCAACTCAGGAATGATCAGGAATGAGCAAAGATAAATGAGTTCGATATATATATTGACCCGATATATTGACTTCTTTTTACAAATATTCAGACTAGCTTTCTTGAAACCTTTCTTAGTTCCTGCGTTATCGCATTTTTTGTCAATCATGAAATGTTCACTTTGAACCGTTATAACTCAGAACTGAGTGAGATGAATGAGTTCGACTAAATTACAAAAAAATTTAGAAATAACACGTTCTATCGCATGCGCGTGATTTCAAAGTTCCTGCAATCGATTGATATTTTTGACGCATCGCGACGCTCAAATCTTGCAAGGCGTCGAGTTTTTGAAACTGTGAAAAATAACTGATTGACCCCATTCATTGACTACTTTTTACAGAAATCAAATATTTCTATTCGTTTTTGAGATATTGGCGTGCGAAGTTTTAAGTGAAAAGCCCTTTAAATTGATATGAAAAAAAAAACACAGTGATATCCCATCGAACAATCAATTTTTGAGACCTTTTAGATGAATGGAATATAAAGGATATATTCTTATGAAACAACTAATAAATATTAATATTTCACCAAAACTTACTGGAAAGGCAATGTTCGTCAGAAAAGTTGACAATATTATTATTATAATCCAGAATAATTTTGTCTTTGGAACAAATTCTTTCAAAATCAAATACGCGCGCACAATTGCGTATACGTTTTAATACGAATGATCAAAAATTGAGCCCCTGGGCTCGTGCAATTTCCATTTTGGACTGAGTTTTGTATGGTAATTCTATGTATACAGGGGGGACCAATAATAACTTAATATTTTCAAATAAAAACCTTATATTTTTCATTCATGTTCATGTTTCATGTTCTGACCATGTTCGTAATCCAACCTCAACAGTTATCGAGATAAACGATTGATCTTTTTCAAAAAGTCTGTATTTATGAAAATGAAATAAAGAACTACAAATCGAACTAAACGGTAAAATTATTGACCATCAACTACATCGGTCCCACACGTATTATGGTCGTGAAAATTTGAAAATAGGAACTTTGGGGTTGGCCATGACTTCGCGAACGCAACCTCTAGATTTTTATTATCTGATGGTATTATGTGGCGTTATACAGAGTGTCCCATAACTTATCCGCCATAGAGCAGCAGGTGATAATATGAATGAAAATAAGAAGATTTGTGGTAGCAAATGCTGGTTGTTAAAAAGATACAGGGTGTTGAAAGTGAAACTTTATTTTCGAAAAATTTCAATCACCTTTAAATGGATAAAGGTGTATTGAGGTGAATGGCGGACACTTTCAACAACTCTATTGAAGTCAATATAAAAATGTTTCTAGATAGTTTGGATAAATTGAGTTCTTGTATTGATAACCGAATTTTATTTTTTTTTCCGGAATTTTTACTTTCAGTCGATTATATCGCAAACGATTTGAGATATCGATATTCATCAAGAGCATATTTTCCACGTAGAAATTGACCCTTGCCAAGTACGAAGTCAAAACAGACTCACCTTCACAGATTGAAAAATTATATAAACAATAATTCATCATTGAGCAAGTAGAAAGTGCCCCCTAGGAATAAGGTTCAAACCAATACCAAACTTGTATTTCTCATCTTCGAAAAGGCTAGTATACCAATTTTGAGTCTGCATCTTTATCCATTTAAAAATTATTGAAATTTTTCAAAACCTTTCACTTTCAACACCGTGTGTATTTTCAACGACACCACATTTATTGAAGAAATCTATTTATTTTCATTTATATAATCACCTGCTGCTCTGTGGCAGAAAAGTTATGAGAAGGGTAAGAGCGCAAGATTTAACGGTTTAATAAATCATAGTCTCTTACAACAAAACATTTAAATATTTATTGGACCATAAAATAGACATTTGGGAGTTATGTATGAAAAAGCACACCTGTCAGCTTTGTTGGCACAGCGCACTATTTTTGTGAAATTATTTTCAATAAGCATAGATGTGGCGATACTTATTCTATTTTCCGTCTTCAATGCCTCGGTGGTAGCGGGCTGGTATATAAAATGCATAAATTTGTGCCTTCGAATAACCCCAAAGCCAAAACACCAAATGTGTCAAATCGTAAGAGATTTCTGTTCACCGAACTTCGAAAAGTTTCAATATTTTGCCAGAGGTATGGCAAGTTGTTCCGCCGTACTAGGACCATTCGTTGTCGACAACATTGACATCTATCCTCTATCTGTCATATCAAAATCACCTGTCAACTATGATGACGCAAATCAAATCTTGCGCTCTTATTGATTAGCCAACCCTTTATATTGGTGGCCGAGTATACCATTCTTGCAGAAACCATTTACTTAGAGAATAATTTTTGAAAAAATCAGAACTATGATATTTCATAACCTCCAGCTTTTAAAACATATTATTGAGGTGGCGGTAGCCATCAAAACCCAAGATCAGTATAATATAACAGGTTGCCCCACTTTCACGGTCATGACGTCATCAGTGTCGGGTGTTGCCAGATGATCCCTATCAAAAACAGTACAACAGAAACCCATGGGTGAAATCAGTAGATCTCCAGTTGAAACACTTCTTCTGGCAACCTTGCGAATGACACATGACACGATACGATGAAGACCGATGCAATCTAATGACAGGATTCAGAGTCTACTGCAGACGCTAGACTCCGATGACGTCATATTTTCCCCCCTCCGTCTCTTACCTCAGGCGAAGTGAGGTAACCTCACTTTTGATATTGATCAAAACCATGCGTGACTTTTGAGGCCAAACAATATTTCCCTCAAATATGATTCATTATATTGTCTATGAAAGAATGGATACTCGGCGACCAATATAAATATCGCATCGTAATACCTTCAGATAATGAAATTGGGAGGTTGCGTGTGCGAAGACCATATTTATATCTATAAATAACTATATGGGAAACAATTTCATCTGCTTGATACCAGGATGAGATAGAAGATCCAGCTGTACTGTAAATTTTTCGCATAAGTCTATCCTTTTCTATCGCCTGGAGATCAGCTGTTGATGCGCTTGCGTTTAAAATACTATTATTCTATTGGCCGCCTACATGTTTGTTGTAACTTTGTAACCATAGTAACCAAGAATATAAGAATTAGACGGTTTTCGTCAATTTGCTTGACATTTTTCCAAGATAGAGGTATTGTCCAGGGTATATTCACATAATCAGAAAAAACTCACTTTTCAAGTAACTAATAATATACTGGTGAGTAGTACCATTCAAATAATCAATAATTTGAATTTTTCACAGATGTGTATTGTTCTTCTAATGATTACAAATTGCCTGGCAGTTTATTGATGGGCTATGGTATCAAATAAAATAATAATACCTGTGAAGTGGTATTCCCTCTTCCCTTTCTCCAGCATACAAGAAACAATGATCGTGGCAGCCATAATTATCACATTATCACGCAAAAAGTGATGATCTAGATAGTCACTTCACTAAGTATAGTCAATAGAAATTGAAGTGATCAAAATACCACCGCCAAATAACCATGCAAAAGTCATAATAATTGAGGCACAAACACAAACACAAATCAAAATTATTAAAAACAACGTCAAAATTAAAAAATCAAACGGCAAGCAATCAATTTAAACTTCAAAACGCTATTGTGAATGTGAGGTCGTGGCAACGGTGTGAAGCAAGGGAGCAAACGCGCATTGATATGAACCACAAGGTTCTCGTGAACAGAAGGCCAGACCTCTTCTCTCCGAACCTTCTAACAGACAAGACTGATGTAAGCGACTGTGATAATAGACAATGTAGTAACGGCACGCGTATTGATTAATGGACATACCCCATGGTTACGAATAAAGGTGACAACGAGACACTACAAATGGCGACGAGGGTAAACGAGATTGAAGCAAATAAAACGGGTTAGAGTGAAATCGAGGTCTGCATTTTTTTGTCAAGTTAACCGACGCCGCGTGTTAAAAGAAAATGGCGCTACCTGGTATCGTGGGTCAAGCGCATGAGTTTAACACCGATCTGGAAGGTTGGGCCATGTACGTCAAACGTCTTGAACAATACTTTGTTGCGAACAGTATAAAAGACGAAAAACTGAAAACTGCTACCTTGATCAGCCTGATAGGTGCCCCAACTTATAAACTTCTACGAGATTTGTGTCATCCAGAGCTTCCTAAGGACAAAAACTACAATCAATTGTGTGATCTACTAGGAAAACAACTCAGTCCACGTGTATCAGCATGGAGAGAAAGGATAAAATTCTACGAAACACGCCAAAATAGGAGCGAGAGCGTCAGCGAATGGTATGCCAGAATTAACAGCATGGCGGTCAATTGCAAATTTGGGAACAACCTTGAACATGTATTGAAGGACAAATTTGTATACGGGTTGACGAATTCACGAATCCTTGATCGACTTTGTGAAGAAGATGTTAATCAAGCGATGAAACATTTTGTGGATTTAGCTGTGATGAAGGAATCAACCGAAAAAGAGAAAATCAACATCATCTCAAAGTCCCACAATCGCCAAAGTCAAAGTAGGAACAACGGCAACACCGCTGAACCAGTGCGCAATCAATTTCCGCAACGAAGGACGTCTTTTGCCAATGTCAAACGGAAGTGGAATAATGACGGTATCAATGGTGCATCGACATTGGTAAAATCCAACACGAGTTATGGTAACAATGGTAAAAATAGTTTGGAGGTTTGCAAGCATTGTGGAAAGAAACACTACGGGGTATGTAGATTTGCTTATTCAATGTGTAGAAAGTGCAAAAAGAAGGGTCATATCGAGTTTGTATGAAAACAAAGGGAACATTTTTTTTTATTAATACGGAAGATAGCTTTGAAAATCAAAAACCAGAGCATGTTTATGTAATGGACAATAAAAAAGACATTATGAACGATTAATTTCGACTGGAGGCAGAAATAAACGGTAAAAAGTGCGAAATTCAAATCGATTCCGGTGCTAGTATCAGTGTATTTAGTTGACAGGATATAATAATCAGAAGATAGTTCCACTTGGTTATGTTACAGTATTAAACAAGTGTAATAGGCTGGAAAGAAACGTAAGATTTTACATTGTAGACAATGGTGGACCAATAATAGGCGGTCGAGACTTTATGAACATTTTTGGTATAGGTCTAAAGTCAATTAATGATGTGTCAATTGTGCAAAAACTTTTAGTGCGAAAAATTATAGACAAATATAGAGACACTGTGTTCGGGGATAAGCTAGGTCGATATAAATATGCTAAAGTATCTTTACAGACGAAACCAGATGCTAAACCAGTTTATCGAAAACCCAGAAATGTACCGGTTGCATATGAAGGTGAGGTTAATAAAGAATTACAGATAATGGTAGACCTAGGTATATTAGAACCAGTGGACAGCAGCAAATGGGGGACACCAATAGTAATTGTGTTGAAGGCCAATGGAAAAATCTATATTTGTGGAGATTATAAAGCCACAGTCGACCCATACTTAGAAGAAGTAATTTTCCCTTTACCCACTATCGAGAACATTGTTTCGAAGTTGCATAATGGTAAGATGTTTACTAAAATTGATCTTTCACAAGCATATAACCAGTTTGAATTGGACGATGAAGCCAGTAAATTATTAGTCGTGAGTACCAATAAAGGTCTTTTTGCTCCAAAGAGAATGCCTTTTGGATTATCACCTGCCAGTGCAAAATGTCAAAAATTTGTAGAACAACTATTTCAGGGCATGGAGAATGTAATACATTTTTCAGACGATATTATTCTCACAGGAAGCAACGAGGAAGAACGTTTATCAACTTTGGATACTGTGCTTAAAAAATTGGAGGATGCTGGTCTCACTGCCAAATTGGATAAATGTCAATTCTTCAAGGAGGAAATCGAATATTTGGGACATAAAATTTCGAAGAATGGATTGCAGAGGTTAGATAGCAAAATGGCAGCAATTTCATTAGCCCCAGAACCAAGAAACCTGACAGAACCTAGATCTTTTTTGGGTATGGTTGGTTATTATAGCAGGTTTATCCATAACTTAGCTACTCATCTGACTTCCCTTTTTGCTTTGTTGAAGAAAGAATCACGATTTCAATGGTCAAACAAACATCAAGAAGTTTTCGAAAAAGTCAAGAAGTTAATCACTGAAGATATCACTCTTGTTCATTTCAATCCAAAATTACCTTGAATATTACAGACAGATGCTTCAAATGTAGGAATAGCGGCAGTACTAATGCATAAGATGTCAGATGGAGTGGAACGGCCTACAGCTTGTGCGTCACGCACCCTAACATCAGCTGAAAAAAATTATTCTATCATCCTTAAGGAAAGTTTAGCCATCTACTGCGGAGTCCAGAAGTTCGAACAGTACCTTCTTGGAAACAAATTCTGTTTGAGAACAGACCATAAACCGCTAACAACCATTTTTGGAGAACACAAGCAAATACCTACCACCTATGCAAATCGACTACAGAGAATTGCATTGTATTTAACAGGATTCAACTAGGTGAGGTAAAGTACATAAAAAGTGAAGATAATCATATGGCAGATTACTTATCAAGATCACCATTGACAGTAAAAATGAGTGATTATGAAGGTGAAGAAAAAGGTAATTTTATAAATTTTGTGAATAACAGTGACGAATGGCCAATCGATAATGAACAAGTGAGATTTGAAACAAGCAAAGACAGAATACTGAGTAAAGTAAAACGTTATATTTTGAAAAACAGGTGGCTGAATGAAATACTGGACGATGTTAAACCATATTTTCTTAAAAGGGATGAACTTGTTTTAGATCAAGATATCATTCTGTGGGGACAAAGAGTGGTGATACCTGGAAGACTGCAAGGAAAATTGTTGGAAGAACTACACAATTCAGCACACCTTGGAATCGGCAAAATCAAGTCTATGGCTATGGCAGATTCTACCATTTCTTCTATTTTCCTGTCTATGCCTGGAAACCATAAGTGTCCTTATGGTTTCCAGGCATAGACAGGAAAATAGAAGAAATGGTGAAATCTTGTGTACCGTGCCTCACTCATCGGACTAATCCACCCAAGGCAAAATACACACCATGGGAACCAGAGAGAAAAACTTGGCAACGTGTACACGCAGATTACTTGATCAACAGAAACTTAAGACAAATTCAGAGAGTGCTTCGCAAGATTTGGTTTACCAAAAACTTCAGTTACTGACAATGGAACCAGTTTTCTTGCTGAAAATATGAAAATATTTTTCAGAAAAACGGAGTCAAGCATATTACCACACCAACGTACCATCCACAAAGCAATGGACAAGCAGAAAACATGGTAAAAATATTCAAACATAAATTCCAAACAACAATGACCGACACAAGAAATAATAGAGAGAAGCCTCAAACGATAATTGCACGATTTTTGCTAAATCACAGATTAGCAGAACACTCATCAACCAAGAAATCACCAGCCGAGATCATGTTTGAAAGGAAACTGACGTCAAGATTTGACTTGTTACGAAATTCAATGAGAAACCCAATGACAAAAGTAGCTAGCAACTTGCAACAAGCTCAAAACCATCAAGCGAGATACTATGGGAAAGGAAGAAAAATTAAATTCGCAATAGGTGAACAAGTAATGGTGAAGGATTATCGTGTACCAAACAAACCGAAATGGACAAAAGGGATCATTAAGAAGCGGATTGGGAAGTCAACTTATATAAATCAAGTCAATAATCAATCGTGGAAAAGACACTCTAACCAAATACACAGGAAAAGTAGTCTCATGCAAGAGGAAACTGATGAACTAAGAAAACCCTATCATGCAAGAACGGTATATGTACCCCGAACATATGAATGCATCATTAATGAAGAAGAAGAGCCGATCACAGAAGTAACGACCCATTCAAGAATGGAAGAAAGAAAAGACGACTCATCAGACGACGAACAAAACTACGACAGTTGCGACAACTCGACAGACGAACAAGACACTCGTGTAAATGAAAACACTGAAATGAACCATTTGTTTAACAGGTCGAAGCAGCAAGCCGATAGCACGGAAGGACAACCTCTTAGGTACAATCCGCCTAATGAGCAACAACGAAAGTCAAGCCGAGTCCGGAAAACACCTGCACATCTACGCAACTATGTGTGGGGGGAAGAGGACCGTAGAGAGGACTGCAGAGAGAACCGTGAACAAGACTCTAGACAGGACCGTGAAGAGAGCTGGGAAGAAGTGTGTGAACGTCCATAGATGTCGTGAAAGGACTGTGAACGTCAATAGTGTAAGCAACACACCTTAATGTAAACAATGTACAATATGTAATTATACTTTAGATGTCGTAATAGCGAACAAGTCACTGTAATGCATGTAGTGTTTTATAAGGCATTGTAAACAGTTGAAAGTTAAACCTACAATTATAATAGGGATAACTTCAACCTAAGTGAGGGGGTGTGAGGTCGTGGCAACGGTGTAAAGCAAGGACGCAAACGCGGATTGATATGAACCACAAAGTTCTTGGGAACAGAAGGCCAGACCTCTTCTCTCCCAACCTTCTAACAGACAAGACTGATGTAATAGACAATGTAGTAACGGCACGTGTATTGATTGATGAAGATACCCCATGGTTACGAATAAAGGTGACAACGAGACACTACAGTAAACAAATACAATGGACGACATGTTTGGATCGTCACGAGAACAATCAGCCAATAAGAACTGCACGTTATGGGCATGCGCAAAAGACGGCTTGGCCCCTCAAGATGAGACCTATGGAGACGTTACATGCAAAATTTATATGTATAGCCATCTCATGTCAATTTCTCCTGTCGCTCGTTATTCAAGTGGGACAGTTTCCATATAGAGTTGCTAGATTTATGACGAAGGCATGCCCACCCCAAAGTTCCTATTTTCGGGGGTTGACAGAATTGACATAAGGAAGCAATTCACAAAATTTCAAGACCATGTATCCTGTCAAAAATAGCACGCTCTACTGGGGACTAGCATGCGATGGTGTTCAAAAACTTTGTGTTTGTCTATATTTTTGATATTAATATCAATTTGATAGGTGCGTAAACGGAAATTTTGATATTTATGATGGTGTAAAATCTCCACTTTCTCAAAACATGTCTTTTTTGCTGATCATACTGCTATTCTAGTTCATAACGAACAGATGTAGTACACATTTGTCATCGATTTTCCAGTACAACATTGTTATGTGCGTTCAGTTGTCACTCATGTGATTCAGTCAGTTCGTTTCATCCACGATACACATACACGCTGAACGCCGATACCCATATGTGACGTCACGATCCGATGGAGTAAATAATTACTCCAATATAAACCAAAATCAACACCAAACTGTCATAAACTCACAAAAAACCCAGCAAAATCACGATAGCAAATGTCAAATGACGCGTACAACTCTAGTCTCTGTTAATGACAGAAGAATAGTTATTTACGTTACTAAGGCGGTGAATGACTTTTTAAATTACGAGTCAAGATGTTTATGGACAAGGCGACGAAGAAGCCTAGTCTAGAATTTCTAGACGAGTAGTTCAATGACATTTAACGGCTGTGTATCGTACATTGTTTTGTTTCATTCTGTGATATTGTTTTTTGATTGGTTTGAAGAGCTTTCATGTCAAACCACATATTCAGGGTAGCAGTACGCCTCACATTCCTACCATGAGATGGCGCCAGCGAAACCATGTCACAACGAAGCGACAGGAAAACTCATTCTTGTCAAATCGGCGGATATGTATCAAAGGAGTCCTTCGTTATCATTAGTTCAGTCTTCGACGCGCTCTTGAAGTGGATGGATGCACGTCGTGCGATGTTGTGCTTAAAAGTGTTTTTCTAAGTCACTAATGATGGTGAACTTCAAAAAACCGGCGAACGCTCAGTGTAGTGACGCATCGGTTAAAATAAAGCGTGTTGTAAAGAGTAACGATTCGGATATTGCGCAAAAAGACAATATAATTCGAAAACTCAAAGAAAGTGTTGAAAGTGGTAGCGAGGCTATTGAGAGACTCACTAAGGAAAACGCCGAACTAAGGAGTATGCTTGCGGACCTCCAGAAAACTGTGGAACAACTCATTGCGGACAAAAATTCTCAGCCTATTGATGAAAATCAGGTAAGTGCTTTTCCTCCAGTGAATAGCAAAAGAAAGAGACCCACTGTTAAATCTGTATATATTGTAAATAATGCTAATGACGTAAATGATGTTAATAATGTAAATAATATTGTAAATAATGACATGGATACTGATGAACCGTCTGTCACGTATGCTGAAAAACTTTCCAAAGTTCCTCCGGTAACGGTCACCGGTTCTGATAATTGGAAAGAAATTAAAAATCTTTTGGAAGCTAAAAAAATCTCAATCGAAAAAGCAAAAATTTTCGGAAATGAAATTAAATTATTTCCAAAAGAGATAAATGACCATAGGCGTTTGACTACATTGTTTACTAACAATAATAAAAACTATTTTACTCATCTGTTAGCAGAAAATGAAAAGATTTATGCTGTCTTAAGCGGTCTTAGTTCTGCATCCAACATCGCAGAAATTAAAGCGGAATTATTCGAGCAAGGTAAAAATCGTACCAAAAAGAAAACCAGAAAAAACAATTCAATGTTTTAGATGCCAACGCTTTGGCCATCCTCAAAGAACATGTGGTATGCCTGAGCGCTGTGTGAAATGTGGACAACTTCATGGTTCCCAGGAATGTGATATTGTTAAACCAAAAAATAAGGAAGACGAGAATAAGGCTGTTTGCGCAAATTGCGGCGAAAAGGGGCATCCAGCCTACAAACGTATAATCAAAAAACCAATGAACCCCACTAATACAGGCAAGACTTATCTCAAACCCAACATTCAAAATACCCAGAAAAATTACAGAAATCTTGTTTCAAGTGTCAGCAAAGTCAGCAAAGATGTTCTCAAATGGATGATGACTTTATTAAGAAAATCACCCCTATCATCCTGCAAGTGTGTACCCAATTCTTCAATGGACCTAAAGAATAATATCATGTCATGGAATGTCAGAGGAATCAGGGCTAGAAGAAATGATATCAACATTTTACTTGAGGAATACAAGCCGTTGGTTTTGGTTATGCAGGAAACCAAACTAACGGCTAATACTAATATATTTCCCAAATTATTGTATCTATAGAAATGACCACACCAACTTAACTTATGGACTTGCTACTCTTGTTAGGAGGGACGTTTCCCATCACCTAATTTGCTCGGAAGAAGACACTGACGTTCATAACTTATCCGTTATTATCCAGATCAAAAACAAAAAAATTAAAAATAACCAACATTTACAGAGTATACAGGAATAATATTGAAATAATTGACTTGAAACCTTTCTTTACATCCAACGTCCAAACCATCGTAATAGGCGATTTTAATGCAAAATCGATGACCAGGAAGTGTACCTATGACGACAGGAATGGTGATAAACTGAATAAAGTAATCCATAAGCTCAATGTTGGTTTGTTGTATCCTGACCACCCAACTTTTCTCCCATCAGGAAGGGGTCTTCCACAAATCCTAGACTTTGCAATCTATAAAAATATCGAAGGAATAATGGATGTGCATACTTTGGATTTTGGTACTTCTGACGACAATCCCATAGCATTAAATCTGGCAAATTTCCATTCATAACAAATCATGACAAAAAACCGTACCAACTGGACCCAATTTAAAAAGAATTTGAAACTCACCTTTCCCTTGCCCAAAATTAGGAACCACCAAGATATTGAGAGTGCTGCAAAGCAATTTAATTCAGTTATTCAGAAGGCCTACGATGATAACACCACAAAAATACCCATTACTATTGGAGGAATTAAGGCCTGCCTCAAAACATCCAAGAGGTTATATGAAATAACAGGAAGCTTAGACGGCGTTATGCAACCAATAAGGATCCAACTTCAAGAAGAGAGCTAAACCATCATACAGCTCAAATGAAAAAAAATATTCTTCGCTTCAAGCAGGCTCAATGGGTAGAAAAGATGGAACGTCTAGATGAAAACAACAACGTCCATCTCTGGAAGCTTCAGGAATGTCTGAGACGTCCTGTCAACAATATCCCTCCCCTTCAAGGACCAAATGGAACCGCCTACTCCAACGCTGAAAAGGCGGAAGCATTCGCGTCAACATTGAAAGAAGTGTTCCAAAATAACATCCATGAGGACGAAAACGAAGAACATGTCATCAACATAACAAATGGGGCAGCGGAAGTGGACACTATCACCACGGATCCATACATCAAAGACTTTGTCACTGTGGACGAAATTAAAAGCATAATAAAACATCTTAAAACAAGAAAATCACCAGGCTCAGACAAAATAAACAATAAAATGCTCAAAGAACTACCTCCCAGGGGAAAAGTGGCGTTGACCAACATCGCAAACGCCGTTATGAAATATGACTACTTCCCTTCTTTATGGAAAGAATCCGAAATCATCATGCTTGATAAGCCAGGAAAATCAAAAAAGATGCCAATCAACTAAAGACCAATTGCTCTACTAAGTGCCACCAGCAAAGTAGTTGAAAAGGTTATTAAAAAGAGGCTTATCGACTTTACCGACAACAACAAAATTATTCCAGACTTTCAATACGGTTTCAGGGCCAGTAGATCGGCCGAACAACAAGCCTATCTTATCTCCGAATTCATCATCGATGGCTTCAATCACAAGGATGTTACTAGTGCACTCTTTATTGATATAGAGAGGGCATTTGACAAACTTTGGCACGATGGATTGATTGTCAAAATGGTCAAGATGGGCTTCCATATCAAAACCATCAAACTAATAAGAAGCTATTTGATAGGAAGAAGTTTTCATGTTCGCATCAAGGACACTAACTCCACCACAAAGAAGATAATGTCAGGTGTACCACAGGGTTCAGTCCTCGGACCAACTCTGTACTCAATATTTATCAGCGATATTCCCGAAACTACACTACTTTTTAAGACAGCTCTCTTCGCTGACGATACAGCGATTTTGTCTCAATGCCGTGACGTTAACCTAGTGACAAGAAGAATACAAAACCATGCTAGGGAATTGGAAACTTGGTGTATTGACAATAAAATTCGCATTAATTCAAATAAATCACAAGCCATACTCTTTCAGAGGAGGAAATTGATCCCTAAAGAAGTTATCACTTCAAACAATAACAGACTTGAATGGCGAAAAGACATCAAATACCTTGGACTTCAAATGGACACAGAACTAACATGGAGAAAACACATCCAGTTATCCGTGAAAAAGGCCAATAAAACTTCACAATTACTCTACCCAATACTGGGCCATAGAAGTAAAGCCACAATAAAGTCAAAAAAACTATTGATCAAGTCAGTCATCAGATCCCAACTGACATATGGATCCAGCGCCTGGGGAAACACGAAGCAATAAGAAATCAAAAAAAAATTGTCTCATGCGAAAATAGAATACTGAGAAAAGCGTCTAAGGCCCAATGGTTTATCAGGACTGTAGATATCCATAGGGACTTGAACTGGATAAACATCAAGGATTTTCTGAAAAACAAGGCGGCCAAGTTCTACCAGGAACTGGAGTTTCATGAAGACAAAGAAATCAAGGACTTAAGCAACTATGATAGGATCACCTTACTGAAACACTCGAGGCCTAAAAACCTATTCTTAATCCACCATGATTAAAAAAAAAATAAAAAAAAAAATAAAATAAAGAAAAACAAAAAAGAAACATACAGGTAGTGAATCGCTCCTAAACTGTGTTTGCAGCAGGAAGCTGTGTTTGCAGGTAGCAGGTAGCAGTGGCTGTGTTCATCTCTTGGAAGGTGCCGCTCATCCAGAAGATGATCTTCATCAGTATACATCATAAACTATTTGAAACGACAACACAAACTAGCAACAACATGAGCCAAGAAAGGCGCTGCCAAATAGGCAAATCAAGGGGTCAGTGAGTAAAGATAAAGGTTAAATAGGCTGTAAAAGCCCGTAACCTTTCCGCGGACATAAGGACTTGGTTCCGTAGAATGGTGGGGTTTTAGTGGGTATGGCCAATCCTCCGGATAGGGTTGCGAGTCCCACACACCCGTTGTGCGTAAAAAGCACCACCTTATCAAAAAACAAAAAAATCAAAGGAGTATGAGGTTTTCTGCGAATGGCGCAAAATCTTCAATGTAGATAAGTCAGTGAACGACAATATCAACAGCAATTTCACAGCCTTTGATGATACTTTTTAATCATTCAGCGAAGTTGTGGAGTAAATTTTTTTACAGTCTCTGATGATGTAAAGTGACATTTACCGGACTCAAAACCAGTCCAGTAAATGACACTTTACAGTACAGTATAAAAAAATAATTTCGCCTTTCTTCTGGGTAACAGAATAGTAAAACGTATAGTAAAAGTAAAAGTGAAAGTTGAGACGACAGGTCGACATACCGCTTTATGGCTTTATCTATGTGTATCAAGGTTCCATCGTGGTCGTGATTTGTAAACAGAATTGAGTAGGCAGTTTCCATTGATTTTTTGGTTTTCGACATTCTTTTTAGACTATTTTTTATGAGTACTATACAAACTCAAACTACGTGTCCATTATGTCTCGGGCTGTTCTTGCTTCTGAGTGCTAGTGGAAGTAAAAATTTGGGACAATTCGGTGCTAAACATAATCTCAACATTTTCGACCTTTGATTGAATAAAAAAAATAGAAACAAAAGAATTACCAATATACTTCGACCATACATTTTTTTTATGGTCGTAGGTAATATACGTATATACTTTTACCTAACAAGTGCGGAAAAACATTTTCCGCAAGTGTTAGGTACAATAGTTTTTCTACAGACATGCGGAAATAAGGATATAATTCGTAATTTGAAAGTTTTTATTAGCAACTAATGACAAATAAATAATAAGAAATGTCGAAATGTGTAACTGAGCGACCATAGTAACCTGGAAACCTGGTTGCTGTTTGCTTATGATATTGTTAATTTTGACCGTGCGGAAAAATTTTTCCGCACGGAAATGTCGTGTGGAAAATCAGATTTCCCGCACCAGTGCGGAAAAATTAACAATATCATAAGCAAACAGCAACCAGGTTTCCAGGTTACTATGGTCGCTTAGTTACACATTTCGACATTTATTATTATTTATTTGTCATCAGTTGCATCGGGTTTCCAGGTTACTATGGTTGCTTAGTTACCATTATTAGAAATCAAGAAACTCACATTTCGACATTATTATTATTTATTTGTGAATAGGTGCTTTTAATACGTGCCTATCTTCCGTTAACTATTAGTAAAATACATTTAAGTGAATTTGTCAGTCTCGCCATGAAAGACGGTGTCCCAGATTATATTATGAATGCAGCAAAAGAAGTAGATTTGGATCTGATTGTAGAAAAATCCAAAGTCAGGTACTATCAAGAATATGAAAAGTTTATCAAATGGTGTGCCAACAAGAAAATAAGCAACATTAGTGAAGAAGAGGTGTTTCTAGTTTACTTTCAAGAAATTTCAAAGAGTTTCCAACCTTCTACAATGTGGTCCAAGTACTCAATGGTGAGATCTATTCTAAACATTAAGAATAACGTGGACATTAGCAAGCATTTTCAATTGATTGCTTTTTTAAAAAAGAAAATGGTTGGTTTTAGACCAAAAAAGTCTAAAGTCTTAAACCACGAACATGTTGAAAAATTTTTAAACACGCCTGACGATACTTATTTACTAATCAAAACTGCAACTATAATTGGAATCGCGGGAGCCTGTAGGCGTGAAGAATTAACTTATCTGTTGAGTGAAAACGTAGTCGAGCAAAAAGATCTGTTTCTGGTGAAAATACCAGATAGCAAGACTCACCAGAGTAGAAGCTTTGTCATAACAGGAGAAAAAAATCTTAATTTAATCAAGAAGTACATGTCTTTGCGTCCCAAAAATGTACCCCATCAAAGGTTTTTTGTCAATTTCCAAAAAGGCAAATGCACTCATCAAACTGTTGGCATCAATAAGTTTCGAAAGATGCCATCGGACGTGGCTGCTTTTTTGAAACTTCCAAATCCAGAGTCCTTTACTGGACACTGTTATAGACTGGAGTGGATATTACTAATTTGAAACGTCTCGAGGGATGGCAATCCACAATAGTTGCAGAATCATCTGTGGACGAATCCATAGGGAACAAAAAACAGATAGCAAACCAAATTCTACGTACTAAAGGAGAAAATTCGCTTCCGCCTTCTACAAATTTCCCGTCTGAAATTGATAATATTGCTGACAATAATGGACCAGTGAATCAGCATCAGAATGACAAGTTGAGAAGAAACAGTGTCAATAATATTGTCAACACCAAAGACGCTAACCATCAAAATGCTCCCAATTTAATCAATAACGCCTATAATTGTCAGTTTTCGGTTACCTACCATGTTAATTACAACAAATAATATTTTTTCAAACAGTTTTCTATGTAGTTAATAGCTTTTTGCAAATAATCAGCTACTTTCAATTACCTAATAGTTTGTTATATAATTTGGTTTGATAGAAACTTTCAAATTACGAACTCTATCCTTATTTCCGCACGTCTGTAGAAAAACTATTGTACCTAACACTTGCGGAAAAACTAATTTTCCGCACTTGTTAGGTAAATAGCTATTGCCGGGCTGGACTATTTTTTAATGATAGATAATAATCGATTATTTGTTTTAACGAAACAATGTTTTACTTCTTTTTTCTTGCTACGGCGATAAATACACCGACTTTCCAAATTAGTTTATTTCGTAACTGTTTGGTTTGAATGTCATTTTAGTTGAGTGTTGAGTCACAAACATAAAACCAAGTGTCCATTTTTTGAATGAAATGGTGGATGTGCCGTATTTTTCTGAGATTTCCTTTTGGTGGCGGTGGTAGCGCACACCCATACTTACACATCACGAGCCGCCACAGGTGGTTTCAGATTTGATACCCGAATGCACAAAGCACCTCGGATCTAATGATGATATTTTAAACCTTGTTCTGAAGCTTTGTCGAGATGATCATGAATATAATTGCTTGTTCTATGGAACTGCTGTGAATCGGTATACACAAGTTGTAAAGAAAGAGTCTTAGGGTACTGACTTTTCTGAGAAAGTCCTGCAGGTATTGGTTTTACCAATAAGGTGATCTAACCAACTTTTTGTTGGCATTATAGCTTATAATGACTTTTTTGAGGCAATACTATAATCTTGATACATAATTTGTGAACATCTAGCTGACTAAATTAAAGGTAGTAGAAAATGTCAATGACTGACATAAGAACCTGTTCTTTTGTATCGAATGTCAGTTTCTGTTCCTTTTAAAACATTTAATACATTATCATACGTAAAAACTTAACTATGTATTATTTGCAATAATCTACATAACAATAGGTTATGGGCCCAGAGTGCAAATAAGCATTGTCAGTGAAAATTACGGAAATAAGATAGTGGACGTACGAATCGGAAGTTTGTGGAGTATTCTCGTGAAACAAAAATGGCTGGGCAAATGCAGCTCAATGTAGTGCCTTTTGATGGAACAGGATTTTCTAACTGGGAATTCAGGGTAAAGTTGGCGTTGGAACAGGCAGAAGTTAGTCATGTTCTGGAAAGCAACTGTCCAGTAAACTCAGAAGAAGGAATCACCTGGAGAAAAAACGATATCAAGGCAAGAAATCTTATTGTACAGTGTTGGCCGACAACATGCTGGAAGTGGTGAAAGACAAGAAGACCGCAAAAGAATTAATGGAAACTTTGAACCAAACCTACACAAAAAAAGGAATATCCAGTCAAGTTATGCTTCAGAAAAAGTTGAGAAGTTTGAAATTCACAGGAGGAACAACTCTCAATGTTTTCTTGACGGAATTTGAACAAACAATCTGTGAGCTCAAAGCTGCAGGTGGAAAATTGGAACGTGGTGAAATTGTGTCACAATTGTTGTCTTCAATGCCAGATTCATATGAAGCTGTAGTAACTGCAATTGATGTGATGTTTTGCCAGGACGAAAGCAAAGTGACACTGGATTTTGTCAAAAATAAGCTACTCATGGAAGAAATAAGAAAAGAAAGTAAACAAGAGGCTAGTGCAAGTGCAAGTGATACGGCTTTTGCAAGTCAAAATAAAAAGTTTTATAGAAAGTCAGGCAGTGGTCTTCAAAAGAAGAATTATTTTCCATATAAGTGTCATGGCTGTGGAAAAATTGGGCACAAGCGCGCAGATTGTTCAAAGTTTAAGAAGACTAATGAAAAAGTCAACATTGCTGCAGGAAGTGACGATGAAGAAGTTACATTTTTATCTGAAGAAGTTACGAAAAATGAATCAATGATGTACGACTCAGTGGACCACGAAATTCTCTTGAGGAAATTGTACATTAATGGTATTCGTGGCGTCTGTTGGGAGTGGTTCAGATCGTATTTGGAAGGAAGAAGGCAAAGCGTTATCTTGAATGATAAATCATCGGAGGATCAGGCTGTGAAGTGTGGGGTGCCACAGGGGTCAGTACTTGGTCCAATACTGTTTTTGATATACATAAATGATCTGACCAATTTGAACATATCAGGAGAAATAAGGTTATTTGCTGATGACTCAACATTCCTGTGGACTGGTAAAGACACATCAGAAATTTCCAATATGATTAATGCAGATCTTCATCTTGTTAAGCGGTGGTGCGACAGCAACAGATTGCGTTTTAATATATCGAAAACGAAAATAATGACTTTCAAATGTAGCATTGATGGTGTTTGTATTGGAGGCAAGTCTGTTGATAATTGTTTAAACAGCAAATATTTGGGAGTGTTTATCGACAACAAATTGAAGTTCGATCAACATATACGAACTCTCCACAGTAGATTGAGCTCTAACTGTTATGCGCTCAGAGTAATCTCTAGAGAGCTTCATGGCACAACTGTGAGAAATTCTTATTTTGCTTTGATTGAGTCGCATCTCAGATATGGGATTTGTTTTTGGGGTTCGGCATCGGATGCACTGTTGAATAGTCTCTTCATGTTGCAAAAAAAAGCCTTACGATATATATGTGGAGCGAAGCCAAGAGAAAGTTGTAAACCATTATTCATAAATCGGAGGATACTCACGATGTTTTGTCTTTATATATTGGAAACTGTCTGTCTGATCCATAAAAAATTCCAAGGAGTCATTCATAAAAGGTCGGAACGTGAAACAAGGCATATCAAGAAATTAAGATTACCCATTCCTACTAGCACGCTGATTAAGGACGCAGTAGTCTATGGAGGCCGCCGTTTATTCAATCATTTGCCAATATATTTACGAGAAACTAGGGACTGCAGAATGTTTAGTAAGAAAGTCAAAATATTTCTACTCACGAGGCCATATTATAGTATCGCGGAGTTCCTAGAAGACAAATTTGATCCTTAATGTTAATGCTTCTCTGATATGTTATGTTACATTTTATCTGTGTGGTGAATTTGTTGTTTTGTTTGTTTTTTTTTTTCTTGTTTTTTTTTTAACCCTTATATTAACCATGTAATTATTTGTTATCAATGCATTATGTTTTACTACCATTATGTTATGTTAACTTTAGCCAGAAGCTTTGTCAATAAGATTATGTTCTTCCGACAATAAAGCATATTTGAGTTTGAGTTTGAGTTTGAGATGTCAGCTGTGGAAAATTCTAAAGAAGTCAATTTTATTGTTGATAGTGGTTGCACCAACCACTTAGTTGATGAACGAACTGGAAGCCTATTGAAAGAAGCACACAGAATTTCACATAAAATCAATGTTGCTAAGCATGGTGAAATTATTATGGCTGAAAAACAAGGTAACTTGCATTTAATAACTCAGAAAGATAAAAAAATTGTAATAAAGGATGTATGGGTTTGTCGCAATCTTTTATACAATTTATTATCAGTCAGAAAGCTTGAAGAAAATGGCCTGAATGTGATGTTCAAGAATAACAAAGTGTTCATCAGAAAAAATAACAGTGTAGTACTGGAAGGTAAGCTTCATGGAAATCTTCACGTAGTTATACTGAAAATACCAGAAACTGCTAAAGTGAATGTGGCTATGGAAAAAACATGGTTAGAACACCGAAGAATGGGACATTCTTGTAAATATCCAGCTCCAGGTGTGTGCGGAATTTGTTTGAAAGGAAAGCAGACTCGAAAACCCTTTGAACCAATAAATGAAGACCGAAAAGCACAACGTATACTGGAAGTCATATCAACAGATGTAGTGGGTCCCATAAATCCTCCCACTTATGATGGAAAAAGGTATTATGTTACATTCATTGATCACTATTCACATTTTGCTATGTGCTATTTATTGACACATAAAAATGAAGTGATGGGAAAATTTGAAGAATATGTAGCACTAGTAACAGCAAAATTTGAAACAAAAATAGAAAGAGTAAGATGTGATAATGGTGGGGAATATATAACCACAAAAATGAAAAAGCTTTGTCAACAAATTGGAATGCAAATTCAATATACAATTCCCCGGAATCCTGAACAAAATGGTGTTGCCGAGCGCTACAACAGAACAATACTTGACAAAGCAAGATGCCTAATATTTGATTCCAAACTATATAGAAGCTTGTGGGGTGAAGCAGTAAAAACAGCTGTTTATTTGACTAACCGAACAGCGTCAAGAATTCTCATCAACAATCAATGTCCAGCTGAAATTTGGTATGGCGAAAAACCAAATTTGGGGAAGATAAGACTTTTTGGATGTGTAGCCTACAACCATGTACCAAAAGAAGATAGGAAATCAAAATTGGATTCAAGAAGTCAAAAGTTGTTTATGGTCGGTTATACTAATAATGGATACCGGCTTTGGGATCCAGAAAACCGGAAAATTGTACTTGGAAGGAATGTTGTGTTTGATGAAACAACAAACACAATCACTGTTGAAATTAACAACGAAAGTATGGAAATTGTAACTGAAAGTAAATCTGAGACTTCAGACAGCACCATAGACTCGAACACAGACGATGAAAGTGAACATGAACCAAATTTGAGAAGAAGTACCCGAAAAAAACAAACACCCAAGCACCTAAAGGATTATGAAGTACACTTTGAAAGCGATTTAATGGCAGCATTATCAGCTGGCTATCTAATATCTGAAGTACCGAACTCATATGAAGAAGCAACAAAAGATGAAGGTTGGAAAAATGCAATTCAAGAAGAATTGGACTCGTTAAAGAGGAACAATACATGGGAAATAGTAAAATCACGACCAGAATCATCAGAAATCATAGACTCAAAGTGGGTTTGCCGCAAAAAATTAGTGGATGGTGAAACTGTGAAAAAGGCAAGGCTTGTGGCTCGTGGATTCAAACAAACCTCGTTAGATGAAGATGTTTATGCACCAGTTGCACGAATGGTGACAATTCGTGTATTATTGACTTTATATCTTGAGTTGGATTTGTGTATTCAACAGCTAGATGTAAGCTCTGCATTTCTTTATGGAACTCTAGATACGCCTGTGTTTATGGAACCACCTCAAGGTCTAAAAGTTGATAGAAGCTTGATATGTAAGTTAAATAAGTCTCTTTATGGCCTGAAACAAGCTCCAAAATGTTGGAACAACCTTTTTCATGCGACTTTGACAAATTTGGGCTTGCAAAGGTCAAAGAAGGATCCATGTCTGTACTTTAGTTCAGAAACTTTTCTTCTGATTTATGTTGATGACATCATTCTATTTTCAAAGTCACTAGAGAGCATAAATTATATAAAAACAGAGCTATCTAGAAATTTTAAAATGAAAGAGTTTAAAAATCAAAAGTTAACTTTTTTAGGATTAGAAATTGAGAAATTTAACGATAAATTACATATCACACAAAAGGAATTGATCAGTAAAGTTTTACACAAATTTAACATGTCAGATTGTAAATTTGCTGATGTGCCAATGCAACCTAAACTACAATTAAAAATTAAAAAGGACTTAGAGTTGAACGAAAATCTTCCCTACCGTGAACTTATTGGATGTCTTATGTATATTATGTTAGGTTCCAGACCCGATTTAAGTTATTGTATAACATATTTTGGTCAATTTCAGAATAATTACTCACAGGAACACTGGAAGCATTTGAAACTAGTTTTAAGATATTTGAATCAGACAAAAAATGTTGGTCTAAAATTTGTTAAAAGCAAAAATCAAAGTCATGATTTGAATATGTCTTTAAGTTCATTTGTCGATGCAGATTTTGCCAACAGCATCATTGATAGAAAGAGCATTACAGGCTTTGTTATCAAATTAAATGGAAATGTTGTTCATTGGAAAACTAAAAAACAAAATACTGTTACTCTTTCTAGTGCAGAATCAGAGTATGTAGCACTATCATGTTGCATTATGGAAAACTTATTTTTGGGGCAAATGCTTTCAGAAATTTTGTACAAAAATATCTTTCCTGTAACAATATATGAAGATAACCAATCATGTATTAAAATGGCTTCAACATTGGAATCGAAACGTACGAAACATATTGACATTAAGTTTCATTTTGTTCGTGATTGTGTAAATCAAAATAAAGTAAAATTATTGTACGTTTCGACTGAACAGCAAGTAGCTGATATGCTTACAAAATCTTTAGCCAGAAACAAATTTTGTTATTTCAGAGATTGTTTGAATATTGTGGAAATATAAATAGAATAAGGTTTCTTTTATTTATATACGTTTATTGTAGAACCTTATGTATTGTGTTTACATTGAGATGATTTTATTTTTGTTTAGTAACTTAATTTGATAAATTAAGTAGAAGTTTATAGTATTGAAGGAGGGTGTTGGCATTATAGCTTATAATGACTATTTTGAGGCAATACTATAATCTTGATACATAATTTGTGAACATCTAGCTGACTAAATTAAAGGTAGTAGAAAATGTCAATGACTGACATAAGAACCTGTTCTTTTGTATCGAATGTCAGTTTCTGTTCCTTTTAAAACATTTAATACATTATCATACGTAAAAACTTAACTATGTATTATTTGCAATAATCTACATAACAATACTTTTCACAGAATTCCCCGTCCCAGAAAACACTAGGCAAAAGTAGTATCAAATCATGATTCCAAGAATGAACAAAAGTCTATAAGGCCGAACTCTGTAGAAGGCCCTCTCCATATAAAGTTGGACAAAAAATAAATCGTGAATTTTATTCGGAGTTTACATACTTGAAAACTATTGGCAAGCTAGAGTTCCGGCTTAAGGTCCCTCATTAATGCTGATATTTATACGCAAGTTTCACAGTTAGTTATGCTTATGAATATTGATCACTTGAATTGAAACTTCATCAGAAATTGAATCCAATTTTGGTGTTCGCAGAAAGTTTCACATAAAAAAAAACATTCTTCACTCTATAGATCATTCGACGAGCTATTTTGTCCTCCGATCATGACAGAAGGTGATATGGAAAAAGTTGTCAGTTGTTTATCAAGTGTATAAGTTTATTTCAAGAAATCTTAGTTGAAGTACCTACTCACTAAATCTGTATTCATACCACCCAGAGTATTGCGTATTCTGGTACTCAACAAATTTCCGTTCAAAAATTCAAAAAGTTCCTAACACTTACGGAAACATTGAAATCCAACATTCTGTAGAAGGATTTTCATTTTTTGTTAGGTTTATGAGAAGGAATATTTCAAAATAAAATATAACTATTGCATAATGCATTATTGTTCAGTCAAATTAGCAGAAAATGGCGGCGAATCGTGCATTGAATGGTGTAGTTCCAATTTTTTTGGTATTGTTTAGGGGGTAGTCCCCTGAAGAACGTCTTATAGAGTCACATTGATTTCAGGTGCCGCGGGGGGCGAGAGGGGATCTCAAAAGTCCTTTTTTTCAGTTTTCAGCTTTTGTCTCAGAAGGGTGAAAATTTTGTTGTATTAAGAATTGAAGCTGACTAAATTTTCTTTCGGATGATATAAATTTGTACTTAAGGTTAAGGTTTTTGAAATATGTCCTCTCAAATATGAAAAACTGTCAAAGACATTGGTAGCGATTAATAATTTTTCCTTCAATTTCACAAATTTTACACATTTGTATGAAAAAATGTTGTAGAACAAAAAATGCCCTTCAAAAGTTTGTACGCTTATGCTAATTCATCTCGAAACGGTTAATTGTTTGTAAGAACGTTTTAAATTTTGAGAGTATACTTTTCAACATTTTGCTAACTATAGTTTCGTTTCTAAAGTCTGTATTCTTTCTTAATCTGCTTGATCACTTTGCAATACATATTTGGAATAATATTAATTATATTGAGTATTCTAAGACTGAAGATGATATTATTATAATTATCTAACGCATGATAGTTATGGATGTCATTATTGTTGTCATTTTGGACAAGTGGAGTGTCAAATAACACACTTGTGTGTTATAATCCATAACTCACTAGTCACAGGTGAGTTATGGATTATCACGTTCTCGTGGCAAAGTAACAAACAACCTATCACGTTCCCGTAGCAACCAAACAAATAATAACCTAGTTTGACCAAAATGTAAACATTTTACTGTCTAGTTGTTCTGGCACTGAAACTTTTATTTGATAATTATCTCATGAAAACACGATTTTCCCGTATGAAACTCGTGCGTTATGTTTCACAAGTCACTTAAGAATGTATACAACTTGGCCTGACGGCCCCGTGGTACAAATTTTTCTCGCGCGACTTATTTTCAACACAACGCACTAGTGCCATAAATAATTACTATTAGTGTCAACCATTTATAGCGGACACTGGATAATAAAGACATTTTCGCGCGGTAGATGAGAGCGAACAATGATTTTGTAATAGATACAATTTTCAGACGACTGTGACGGCTTTTCTCGAAAGTTGCCAAAACTAATCGCTAACAATTTTTTGGACGAATTTCATATTCAACTAAATATATTCCGAAAACGCTACGACTCAGGTAGAAAAATGGATAAACCATCTGAAAGGAAATTTATTCAGCTTCAATTTTTAATACAATATTTTCTGTGCAACGTACCGTTTCCAAGAAAAACGTCAAAAACTTAAAACTAAAAAAAGCTACCTTCGAGTCCCCCACTCGCCACCCGCGGCGCCTGAAATCAATGGGACTTTATGAGACGTTTCTAATCCTTCCCTACACACTCGTGAAAAATATGGAACTACACCATTTATTGCGAGATGAAAACTTAATTTTATTGGACTATGAAAGAATATGCGGATTCTGTGAAATATGTGGAGATTGTCTGAATCTTTTGACCGTGATAATTTTGTCCGATCCCCTACAAAAATGTGATGATAATTAAAACACAATAGTTATTGACTTGTTCTACTTTGTGTTACATAAGATTCATTATAGTGGACAGAATGTTTATTTAAAATTGTGAAGACAATTTCACAGTTTTATATCTGTGTCAAAACTACTCAAACTAACCCAAACGAGAAAAGATGATATCTTCATTACTGCATGCGAAACTTCAGCTACCTCATCAATTGAAGACTTATGATACTCCAGTCTAGATGTCTCATGATAGAACATGATTTGAAATCTTTTATCATTTTACTGTGTTTTGTATGTTTTGTAAATAAAATAGTTTTTAGTTTTGCAATCACAATATTTTGTATCAAAATTGTATATGTGTTTTTCTTTATTTTGCAAAGTTGTATAGTTTCTAATTCACCTGCACATTGGCAGATTAAAGAGAACATTTGGTAGCTATGTGACACAAATTAATTCAAAACGTCCTTTCATGTTTTCTATTTTCCCGAGTAGATTATTAATTTATCTCACCTCAAACTGCTCCCCGTTGATTGTTTGCTCTATCTGGAGTAGAGAGTACTGCTCAGAGATAAAATTGAGTGTTAAAGCGGTGAAAGCTGCCATGTATGCTGATCCAGACAAAACCATAATCAGCAAATATTTCAACAAGTCTGTGTCTTTCACTACCTGCAAAACAAAAAATTGTATAATATAATATCTAGTTTAATGATTGCAATTTGAATGTTCAATTATTTTGAAATTGTATTCGACACTTCGTAGTGCGTGAATCAGACACATTGTAATTCATCGCATTCAGAGTTGATGATTGAGTAGAAATAGTATCATAATATGAAGCGTGTCCATTGCGTACTTTGAATGGAACCTACTTTTATTCACTACCTCTAAATACTTCAACTTGTATTTTGAAATAAAATTTCATTTACATATTTGTCCGCAATTAATTATTTCTTGAGATACAGGGCATCAAAAAATGTTCAATTTGGTCTTTTTATAACAATATGATGTATTGTGTCGAAACATGTGCTCGTCCAGCAGTCCAACCATTCGAGGCGACCGGCAGCGGATACGACGTTCTAGCTATTGCATCTGATGCGAACATCACGCCTCTTGTCTCTTTTGGCACAATGTCGAATCACTGTGCACTGTTATTGATTTTTCCAATTCCTTCAACACCGAAGGAAGGTTTTTTTTTCAGTGGAGAGGACTCCGCTAAATGAAGTTAGTCGTGTATTAAGTCGTGATAAAAATGGTGAACAGTTACAGAAATGATTGATAATATTAATTAGTTTTAAGTGCGTGTACTTAAATAGTGACTGTGAATAACTGTCAATACACTTTGTATTGAACAGTTAGGTATTTCTATCGCGAGAAACGTCACAATTGCTGGTATATTCCAAGTTGGGTTTTTCTTTTAACATGAGACAGGACTTGATAAAAGAAGAAAATTTCTCAAATAACATTTTTTCGAAAACTCAATAAAGTCCCTGTGCGAACACTGTATTCAAATACGAAAAAAAAGTTGAAATTCGAAGAAAAAGGGTAGTAAATCTCAAATAATAATGACTATGCAAAAACATCATTCATATGTGAAGCCTTAAAGAAAAAAAAATACAAGAAAAACCCCAACTTGAAATACCCCCTCTTAAATCGTTATTATGGCTTCAAAAGAAGTGATCTTGACCGGATCAAAGGCTGCCACGTTGAAGAGGGAGTAAAAACAGCATGAATTGGATACGACTGGAAAGAAGGCTGATCTGCAACAAAGACTTGGTCGCTGAGAAATTGTCTAGAACTATGAAGGACAAATTGGAAGAAAAATTCGAAGAGTCAATATTGCTACTAATGGATAAATACTATATTCCCAATACAAATCAATCAATTCTGTCTAGTTACTAGTCTGATTATTGCTTATTGTGTTGGGTTGTTGAATCTCGTCGTGTATCCTGAAGTTGAAAATAAACCAGCAGCAACAATTATTTGGAATCCACTATTGGAAGTTTCAAACTCAAGCGCAAAGCTCAAAATCTTAGCCATAATAAGTGATAATAGATATCACTCTTCATAACTAAACATGCGACACACTCGTTTCGCACAAAACCTATGTGGCCGGAGTAGGTACAATAATTTAAACCTGCAGTTTTATATCGTTGAAGGAGGATCAAATAATGATATCAGAGTTTTATTCAGTAAAAAAATTGTTACATCACTCATTATCCAGATTCTGCGGATTTTTTGCAAACTAGGGAAAGACATTTATTAATTTGTTTGAGTACTTTACTTGTGGTTTGTACTTGAGAAAAAATCTTTACTAAGTTTGTGTACTTTAATATTATAAATTATACGAACTTGCCAATATTACAAGAAATTTTAGTAGAACAATGATTTGCCATCAAAATAACCAGAAGTTTTGTTCCTGTTGAAACTGCTTCAATGTTCACTGTATTTTGACAACATGTTGACCCATCACTGAGTAGTTAGTGATTAGAATTTGATCCCGAAACATCGAGCAAAAACTGAGATATCCTTCCTTGATCCTTGTTGATGCTCCTCTGTTCGCTATCTCTTGTTGTTGTCTTTTTGGAGTAGGGTATCCCAGGACACCTGAACTTTGTTGCGTAGAGCTTCCAGTGTTTGTGGAGGGTGCTGTAAATTATGCAACCCTCTTTTCATCCTATCCCAGACATGTTCTATCGGAGAAAGGTCTGGAGATCGAGGGTGCCGGGGAAAAAGATTTATACAGGAAGCTTCAGAAAGGGTACAGTTACACGGTCCTGTTTATGATGAAAAGAAAGCTGCATAATTTACTGCACCCCCCGCAAACACTGGAAGCTCTACGCAACAGAGTTCAGGTGTCCTTGGATACTACCACAAAAAGACATCAACCACCTGATCGAATCGATGCAGCGACGACTCCACGAGTGGTAGCGAACAGAGGAGCATCAACACATCACTCACATTAAGGTACGATATCTCAGTTTTCACTTGATGTTTTGGGCTCAAATTCTAATCACTAGCACTAAGCATTTTTAAAAGGTGTTGCATTTTCGATGTCACTGAGACCTACATGTTGGTGAATTAGAAGTGAACACGTAACAGAACATTGGTGTATCAAGGAATACAGTGGATGTTCTGCTCGTATCAAAGGAAACTAATGATAATGATACAAAGCTTAGATAAGAGAAAAAAGAGGATACCGCAGAATGTGAGTGATTTTGTGAAGTCCAGTGGCAACCATTCTTATAGGACGGACCAGGGTCGTATACATTACATTCTTCATCAAATATTTCAAATTTGAATTTTGTTTCTTGATTTTGAATCCACACAATCAGTAAAATCCACAATAACACTGATGAACGGACGACATTTTACAAACAAACATATTATGACGTTTATGTTTGAATAACGAGTCTTCTTTATTTCGTCGATGATAGAAGAGGATATACCTATTCCCGGGCTTTACGGAGCAACAGAAGACTATGCGCAGAGACTACTTCAAAATATCCTTAAAAAAAACTCTTACAGGTATGTTTTCAAATGTGGACTGGAAACTATGAAAATGTAACTTCTGAAATAAATTTATACAGGGTCCTTCATTAGTGCGTCGGGCAATCCTAGCGTGGTTATTTACAAAAGTAGAAAAAAAAATTTTATACAAAAGTTGTAGAATGTGACTTTATGCATATTTAAAAAATATTTTCAAACATACAGGGTGCGTCACAAAAGTATGGCACGAAAAAGTATGATTTTTTTAAATGGAACCCCCTGTATATTAATTGATATTTCAATTCTTTCTTCAATTTGGAACAAAAATTGTGCCACAACTAATGTTCCTAAATTCAACCGTTATCGAGATATCGCGTTTTAAAAATGGCATTTTTGCAACTTTGGCATGCTATAAAACTCAAACTATTCAAGTTAGAGGAAAATGGTTTGCACTTTCCTATCTTAACTTTTCAAGAGCTCTTCTGTCATTTGGATAGAAGGTAACGTCAACTGTCAACTTTTTTTGGCACATTTTGACATTTTTTCACAATAATGGATTTAATCTCCTTGAATAGCTCTTGAAAAGTTGAGACAGGAATGTGTAAACCATTTTCCTCTAACTTGAATAGTTTGAGTTTTATAGCATGTCAAAGTTGCAAAAATGCCATTTTTAAAACGCGATATCTCGATAACGGTTGAATTTAGGAACATCAGTTGTATCACAATTTTTGTTCCAAATTGAAGAAAGAATTGAAATATCAATCAATATACAGGGGGTTCCATTTAAAAAAATCATACTTTTTCGTGCCATACTTTTGTGACGCACCCTGTATGTTTGAAAATATTTTTAAAATATGCATAAAGTCACATTCTACAACTTTTGTGAAAAACTTTTTTTTCTACTTTTGTAAATAACCACGCTAGGATTGCCCGACGCACATGAAGGACCCTGTATAACGAAGATTAAAACCAGTTAGTATCATATCAGATTGTAGATATCTTTCGAATGCATCAAATTGATTTTGATGAAACCTCTACTTTCCATGTTTTTCCTTTAATACATGAACCTTGGCGTCATGTAATATCTATAGTGGTCATTTTATTTTTGGAAACATGTATTTTACCAGTGAACAAATACCACCATTTATGTCAAGGTGTCCGGTACGTAGTACATACTTACAATCCATATGAGAGTAGGATTTTTTTTTTAAACTTGGTATATTCCGTCACGTGAGGGGCGGTCGCTTTAATCATGATCAGCCTATTTTCACTTATTTCAGGTATGAGATACACTGCAAAAGGTCATAGGTATGAGAATGTTCGTTTTGCACAGAAAAAAAGTCAACAGCGAAAAAAATTTTCCAAAATACCCAAAAATATACTCAATAAATGAAAAAGAAAACGCAAATTTCACTGAAAGTTGAAACATTTCGAATAGTCGATCCATTTCGTGAAAACTCAAGATCAGGCAGTTTTCTCATGTAATATGAGTTTTACGATCCCATAATGCCAAGAATTGTTGCATTTCCTCGATAATGGAAGTCAACGTCTCATACAGTGACCATAAAAGTCATTGAGCCAAAAAGTAATTGTTGCAGCAGACCGGTTGAATGTGCCGAAGATTGTGCACGAAGTATCAGAATATTGCAGGTCTTGTTAATTGGAAATTTCAGTATATTCTAATATTTCCGTGTATGTCTGTATAACAAAAGACCATAATCCAGGTTTTGTTGGTTCCTGTTATCTAGAATCATCAGGTTCTTACTTAACAGTAATTTATTTCAGACTGAAAATCTATATTATTTCAAAGCAGAATACACAAAATACAGTATTGATTACATCATCAAATTATCAGCATGTGAGATTTTTCTAAAAAGTCAATTTATTATCTTTATGGAGGATTCAATACATAGGTTGATATTCGTTATGTTCTGTGCTAGACACCGAACGTACACGATTTGTTTGAGTCGATAACATTCTGTTTTTGTTTATATTTATGTGATGTTATTTTGATCCATTTGTGATGAGATCTCTACAATCCAGCCGTCTATGAAGAAGCTCCACAAACACAGCACTTTTTTGGTATAATTTCCACACTAAATCTTCTTCTCGAGCACAAATAAATTATTTTCAACTGGAAAATGACAACAACCGTCACTTTAAAGCGTCCATTAACGTCATGGCAACGCATTTCAAATAGCTCGATTGATGCCCAACGTTGCCGTTTGTGAGAAAAATTCCTCCTATCAACTTTTTAGTTTGAAAGATCAAGGAAGATCGTTCGAGTATTCAACGACAAGCGATGAAAAAAAGACTACACTCTCCTTGAATATTGAAGAGAACTACATCACTTTGATGATACTGAACTTCAAGTCATTGTAATTGAATTGGTGACAGAAAATCTGGTAAAAGGTATTTCAAGGAAGAAAATATGGCAAACCAGGAGCTTGCTTTTCCTCTTTCCCCCCATGTTTACATCGACATGTTCGACTCACACAATATTGTTTGTTTATGCTTCTAGTGGTTCAATATTCGAAGCCTCTGGCTGTGATTACAGCATGTATTTATTGGTCCTTTCCAGGATTTATGTATTGTGTATTGACATGTCATATTGCGTTAGAGACGATTTGGAACAATCTGAGCACTATACACACAACCTGTTTTCGTGCGGCCAAGAGAAATACAAGCTGATATTACAGCGGAGAAGGGAATACATGGTCTAATAATTATTGTTGCCTTATTAGTTTGTTGCAAGTAAAATGGTTTCTGTAAACATCGAGGAAAATATTCAATACACATTGTTATTCACTAACTTTTCATTGCATAATAATTTCAATTTATTATAATACTCATATAGTGATAATAATGCGATGAAATAATACACAAAAAATATGATACCAGTGTAATTTTTTCAATTGGATGTCTTGCGCTATGGATTTAAATAGCGGGTATTGAATGTATGCGACGTTTGGCTATCATCCGAATGCATGTACTGGGTATATTGAAAAATAAAATAAATGGATATTGAAATAATTTCGTCTTCTTCAAAAGGTTGTATTTCTCTAAAACTTTCAATTCATGACAAAATATTGTATCTCATGTCTTATTACGACCCACCAAATTCCAAATCGATATCCGCAATTGTATCGAAACTAGAACACGCGGGCAGAGAACTAGATAACGACGAGAAGCGACAAAAATATTCCCGACAAAAAATTTAGGTGGGGGATCCGATACTTTCTGTCAAAAGATTTGTCAGCTGTTTATTAGTCCGAGTGTTTAATCAGTTTCGACTGTCGAATTCAACGGTTACCATATGTAGTTTACCGTTAGCTCCGGTCGATCAATCAATCATAAGCTGTGGTTTAAGAGATTAAAAGCTCTCTTAAAAGCTTGATCGAATCTATTTCGAAAAGTTTTATTAATGCCTGGCAGAAGTTGTGTTTTTCGCGGGTGTCGTACGAAAGGAGGGGAAGGAATCACCTACTTTGGTTTAACGGGCATTATTCGCCCGCATTGCAACTCTACACTATGTTAATCTAAGTGAAATAACTCAAAAACGGCTAGTCCAAACATAGGCAAACAATGTATTTTTGAAAAGAGGAAAATGAGGAGATCTGGGATCTGTATTAAATTATATAGGCCATTCCATTTGAAAAAGTTAAACTTTTCCACATTTGCCCGATTTCCAATAGTGATATAATATTCTTTCTCTAAGTTATTATAAAATCTTCAGGAAAAATCATGCAACTTTCATTTGAAAACTTTTTTTGTATCCCTGTTAATAGGGTTTCTAAAGTGGTAACAAATTATAAGGAAAAACCCTGTACACATGAGATATTTTTTATTGTCTAATAAACGTTTCATTTTTCAATCATGCTTTATGTTTGTTTTTGTTAAATGTTTTTGAGTACCTAGTATAAAAAAAAACATATCAGGCTTTTTTTTCTACGATTGGCCTACGTCTTATTTTTGTTAAACAGGATCAAAAATTCTCCTAAATCAAACTTCAGAATATCTCACAATTTTTATTCTGGGACTATAAGTATTCGTTGCCCCTTGTTTGACAGCTCCCATAGTATCAATAAAACTTGGATACGATACAAGTTGTCAAAAATTTCAATTTCAAGGCCAAATAGATGTGTTCTCATTGAAGCAATGGAGAAAACAAGTTTTTGTCGCTTCTCGTCGGTTGTCTAGTTCTCTGACGCGGGTTCATCTGTATAATATACAGGGTGATTGTTAACAAGACGTATTCTTTTGAGAAGGTGATAGTAGACCCTATTTGCTACCGATTAAACTTTATTCACCTCTATTTCATACTTAAGCCCTATCGACATATTTGAATATTTTTATTTGTTAACAATAATATTTGGTATAATTTGCACTGCTAAAATTTGCGTCAATATGTCAGCTGATAATTCAAAAATCGACATTTGAAAAAGCTCACTTTGTTTTCGTTAATTTGGAAATAAAGATCGAAAAAAGTGAATTTTTGAGATAAAAAATTGATATATGTCGATAAGGCTTAAGAATGGTATAAAGGTCTACACGATTGATCGGTAGCAAATAGGGTCTACTTTCACCTCCTGAAAGGAATACGTCTTGTTAACAACCCTGTCTTATTACAAAACACCCTCTATATTGGAAGTAGACCTACATACTAAAGACCTGATAGTATCACGTCTTAGTCTTTAGTATGTAGTTCTACTTCCAATATAGGTAGTCTGATACACCAACCATATCACATCAATGAAACACAACGATGAATAATCAAGAACAAAATAATATAGTTATTTCATATTTTGATTATTGATCTCCAAAATTCCGGGGTTCTCTCCGTGATTTGGATTTGAGCCACGCTTTGTCGTGGCCTTCCTAGTATGGGACTCTATGACAAGACGTTTTTCTTCTAGCACGAATCTGATTTTTGAGAAAAGTCAAAAGTGGCTTATTGCTGTGTTCATAGGATGTGGACAGATCAAATCCTTTTTTTTTGCCATAAACTGATGAGTCAGAAACGAGGTGTGATAAAGCGCATTGTCGTGAGAAAGGAGGGTACCCATATAGTCTAATCAATTGGTAGAGAATGGGGTAAAGTTTTGGTGTGGTTTTAAAGTTTTGATGGTATATATTTTTCAGGTTGCTTTGATCGAATATAAAGTTTGCCAACAAGATCGAACTGATAGCTTGTAAAGCTGCCACGGACTTGTTTCATTTGTTTTTCAGGTGTGACAAGGCAATCGAAATCCAAGTTGTTCTTGATTTTGAACTAATTTTCCGGATCTTCAAGAATGCATGCCAAATTTTTCTGTTCTCGTAGTTTAGATATTAGGTACCTACTGCAATCAAGCCCTGCCTCCTCACAGCCTCTTCTTCGGTGTTTTGTAGTGAACCTGAACGAGAGAAGGTTCAATACATTGTCGGGAGTAGGTGGTAACATGTTAACAGATGCAAGAGCAGTTTTTGATCTATTAGGAAAGAATCCAAGCAAAATGAAACTTTTTCCTATGAATTGGTGAATTGGCTTGGTGGAATGTCTTCAGAATTCACAACCACAAACCGCAGCTGCAGCATGACAACATTCACTCAAAGTCTACTATCAGGTCCAGCAATGGTTGAGTGTCGGAAGAAATTAAGAAGAGTGGGGATGAAATAGATTGAAAACTATTCTTGCACCTCTCGACTTGATACTACCTTTTCCCGACACAAGATGCCAAGAAAGTTGCGGCTGTAAAAGAAAAGTTCTCAACTGCAGTACCTTGTGTCTTAACCACGAAAACAGATGATACGGCATGCCTTCTTGAGAACTCGGAAAATGAGGTGAAAATGACGAACGAATTGGATTTCGACTTCTTAGTCACTGAACCTAAAAAACAAATGAAACAAGACAAGCAGCTATACCTAACTTCCTATGAAAAATAATTCTCGGTCCAAATTCTTGTAATCCATAATATACAGGGTGTCCACTCTGAAGTGTCCAACTCCTGTAACATTTTTGTTTATTAACCGATTTTCATTTTTTTTTGTTTGTTAGGTCTCGTCAAACCCTTTTTGAACATTATACCAAATCAGTTCCAGGGACGTACTTTTGGGTGATTATGGGGGTTCAAAGTGGGTCAAATTTCAGAAAATCGTATTAGGGGATTTTTTAGGAAAAACTGACAACGGAATCTCAATAAGAATGACTAAAAACCTCCCTGTTCACATTTTCAAAAAAAAATGTAACTTTTTTGGTTATTTTTTTGTTGTTGATTTGTTAATTTAATTCTTATACTGCTCATTGAGTCTTCCTGTAAAGGGTGTTCCCCCACCTAGAAAGTTTATTTGAAAAGATATTGAAATAAGGTTAATACAAAACTATCATGGTTTTTCATGAACTTTTAGAATCTCTAGGCAAAAATGTCAAAAAAAGTAAGTAAGTGACAAATATTGACAGGTTGATGATTTTTTCAAATGGAACACCCTGTACATTATTTCAAATTTTTGTAGACCTTTTCTTTCTGCTTCCAAATATATATATTTGTGGCATTTCATGCATTAGTTTTCAAAATATGAGCGTCCAAAGTTTAAAATGAATGTCACATATTAGCCATGATAAAGACCATAGCAACGAGTCAATTAACTATCAGGTTTTCTTCAACTTGCCAAATAATTATAACCCATCTTTCAATGCCGTGGTAAGGTAAATAATAATAATTATTATCAGTGTTATTATTATATTTGACAAATCCCAGAATGTGTGTTTTGAACAAAAAATCATCAATAACAAATACAGGGTGGGCGACTTCAGAGTGGACATACAAACAAAATTTCAAAACTATACCAAAATATTCTCGTTTTTCAATACCGTTTGACTAGACTAATAGGCCAATGTTTCCGATCTCTCTTATCGTTTTGTACATAATACGCCAACATAATAATGCGGGGTTGACAATAATTGTTTCCAACAAACGCTGATTGGACTATACAGGGTCCTTCATTAGTGCGTCGGGCAATCCTAGCGTGGTTATTTACAAAAGTAAAAAAAAAGTTTCATACAAAAGTTGTAGAATGTGACTTTATGCATATTTTAAAAATATTTTCAAACATACAGGGTGGTCCAAAAAGTGTGACGTCATCAAATATATTTTTTTTTAAATGGCACACCCTGTATTTTTTGGCACATTTAGGTTGCTTTTGGTGTTCTCTCTTATGTGCCAAAATATTTTTTTATTTGCTCTGATACTTTATGAGCAATAAATAAAACAAGATGAAAATATCGTTTTGCATGCTTGGAAAAAATAGAAAAAATATCTTATTTAGATCTGTTTTGTTCCAGCTAAATGGTATGAACAGTAATGCTAGAGGTCTAATAATACTCTGACAATAAACAGATTTCTCTTATTTTATACAGGGTGTTCAAAATTTGGTTACAAAAATGGCAACTTTCAAATCAGTTTTTCTTAGTATTTTTAAAAGGCACACCCTGTATTTTATTTTAGTATTTAATGCAGAATTTAATTGCAAGCAAATTTTGTTATAACGAATGTATCAAAATTCTCAATCGTTTTAGAGATATTCACCAAAACCCATAAATATCACCATAAAACTAGAAAAGTAGGGGGAAATTTTTGTAACCAAATTTTGAACACCCTGTATAAAATAAGAGAAATCTGTTTATTGTCAGAGTATTATTAGACCTCTAGCATTACTGTTCATACCATTTAGCTGGAACAAAACAGATCTAAATAAGATTTTTTTTCTATTTTTTCCAAGCATGCAAAACGATATTTTCATCTTGTTTTATTTATTGCTCATAAAGTATCAAAGCAAATAAAAAAATATTTTGGCACATAAGAGAGAACACCAAAAGAAACCTAAATGTGCCAAAAAATACAGGGTGTGCCATTTTAAAAAAAATATATTTGATGACGTCACACTTTTTGGACCACCCTGTATGTTTGAAAATATTTTTAAAATATGCATAAAGTCACATTCTACAACTTTTGTATGAAACTTTTTTTTTACTTTTGTAAATAACCACGCTAGGATTGCCCGACGCACTAATGAAGGACCCTGTACATTCACTATTCAAAACACCTTGAGCCCTGATAAGACAAATTTATTTTTTCCAATCTTTCAGAAGCCTTGTGAGCAGGCAAACGGCAATGTTTATGTGCATGAACCGATAAGAAAAGTTGTATTTTTGCACAAATATCTAACCGTTTTTGGTAAAGAAATTCGTCCATCGTATTTTTAAATTGGGGAGATACAGGGTTATCTATTATATTTTCACACCCACCTACAGCTCTTATATTATTATGAGTGGTAGAAAGAAACTTTAAATACAAAAGTTTTGGGTTTTGTCACGTAGTATCTTTTGATAATGGCGGAAATAAAAGATTGACTTCACAACATTCAAAAAATTGATAAAGCCATATTTTTTTAAATGGATCACCCTGTATATTAGTAGCCAGAATGATAGTTTTTTCTGATTTCCAATATATAATATATGTTAATATTTGGTCATTTTTGCGCTATTCAAGTTCAAATTCTCATGAAAATTACATTACTTTGATCTGGATAGGTACTACCGTATTGGTCCAGGAGGCAGTGAAATTTGTTTCGCCTTATCTTCCCAGTCGCTGTATTTGAATGAATCTGTTTTTTTAGTGACAAAAAACAAGAATTTTTGAGGCTAACATTTCTGGATGGATTGAATATGACTTTGAACTTGAATTGTTAAGTCGATTTTTCATTTCCGCTATCACCAAAAGATAGTAAGTGAAAAAACCTGAAACTTTTGTATTCAAAGTTTTTTATATAATATAATAGATAACCCTGTACATAATAAAATTTCATGATAAAGATGCTACCATTTCAACTTAGGTTGAAAGGTTTTATCCCGCTTGAATTTTAATCTTTAGATTGGGAGATTTTGTATAAATAAATACGGAGAAATCTAGGTTGCAAAGAACCCAAACCTCGGAACATGACAAAGATTAAATAATGGATTAAATAATTATTTTCCTAAGAACGAAGAAATGACCGTCATACGTGTGCGAATTATGAAAGATTTCTTGTTTTATCGTATTATGTATGTGGAATGTATTGCAATCTTGTACAAATTTTATTCCCAGCAATAGAGGAAGAAGAAAAAGAACTAGAAAAAAATGTCATTAACGTTTTAGATAATTTTGACTGACAAAGTTGGGTATTGATTTAAAAAAAAAAGCTTCACCTACTGATATGCATACAGGGTGTCCCGCTAGGTGAGGGACAAAATTTCACTACGTGTTCTTGAGGTAAATTCGAGTCGAAAATGTTCTATAATCAAGTGTACGGAAATGCTTCATTGCAGAGCTACATGGTGTTGAAGGTCTATATTCATTTATGTTTTTTTCTAAATAATATTTGAACCAATGTCGATATTTTGATAAAAATTGGTGTCTGGGAGTTTTTTGACATGCGAATTTCAAATTTGATTTGAGTGTGGCTCTAACTTGTAGAGGGCGCCACCTACATCTGTTTTTCCCATTATATACAGCCATAACTTTTTTGACGTACCTGTTTCACATGTTCAAGCATCAAAACATTATTTGTATTCCGTACTCGGAAAAAGTGAACTTGTTAAAAGCCGCTACCGGCAAGCATTCTCGAGATATTCGTATTTGTGATAATTAATATATGTGATTTTGAAAATATGGCCGAAGTAACCTGCTAGAAGTTCTCGAATATTTCATATGATTGCTACATATTTTCAATAAAAAGATAAAATTCAAGTAGTGTCTGATTTAGACAACAACTTTCATACAAATATTATTATAAAATATATGGAGAAAAAAATTTAGGAAAGAAAACTTCAACACCCTATAGCTCTGTAACGGAAAATTTGCGGACCAATGTTCATAGGACATTTTCGACTCGAATTTACCTAAAGTACGAGCACGTGTGGAAATTCTTTCCAGAACCTCGCGGTAACCCTGGATATGTATATGTATTGTATATTGAATTACCCAATAGCATTCCAGATAAGTTATATTAATCAGTCTGCCTAGTCCATTACTTCCAATTGGATATTTTTCCTGCAAAGTTTTGATGATAAACTTACCCATCTGTGCGCCTTTCTCGTTCGGAACTCAATCAAATGTCTATAAAGTTTCAGAATGATCGCTCCATAACAGATAATAAAACCAATTTCTCTGATCCACGGCTCCAATAAACAACGCATTATGGATGGTTCGAGACTTCTTATGACAACCTGAAAATAAGAAAGCGGAGATTAATATTTGCTCTTTAATTTATTGTCCGCTATTCAATGATTTGTTGTTTCGAGAATATTGAATCATTGCTATTCAAAACAGAACTTTCTCGATATTATTCTTGCGTAAATCAAGAATGAAAGACGCCTGCGAAGACTTGAGAACATCCTCCACAAATATATATATTGTTGAATGCTTTTGTTCAGTGTCAATATCCTTTGTTGATTTAATGTGAGAATTTCATGAGAATTGACATAATAACCTTTTGAAATATTGATACTATGCTACAACCATAATGGAGTTTTTCTGGAAAATGTCTGTTTTGTATTGACAACATTTTGATAGAGTACAAAAAAGGAGCATCACGAAAACAAAATGTTCCTTCAGAACTTGATAAGACACAGAATTAAACAATGGTTTGGTTTTGACCCAGCCCCCACTGGGCGTCTCTATGATTTACTATGAAGACAAATTTTGTCGTCACGTAGGTATCATTTTAGTTTACAGTGAGATAGCTTGAAATATCGGAATTATTTCAGGACTTCAAAATATAATGATTATTTTTTTGTCTTGTTACCATAGTTAACAAGTAGATAGTTCAGAACATATTGAATTGAAGTTATTCTTTTTATTTTAAATTTCATCTCTCGTCAATTGTGTTTTTGGTATTTTGCAAAAAAAAATGATTTGTTACCGGAAAAGTCAGCACCTCCGGTTCTGTGTATGATTCCAATATTTGATACATGATACTTTCCTCTAGTTGTAAGAAATACAAAAATCTCAAGAAGACGAAGAATATTCTTTGAATTTGAATTAATTGTTACGTCATTAGGTTCCACTGACGACGAAAGCGGATTCGTTTTTGAAACGTTTGATATTTTTAGGTATTATTGTTCACTAATAGTTTTTTTTTCAGGGTGTGGCGAAATACCCAAGAAATCTGGTAAATCATGGATGCGCCATAAAACTACAGAGCATATCAACTCGGTCTAATATGAATAAAGGAGACAAGTGATGCCATTCATTTATTCAGAAATCGACTAAACTATGGCAGTTATCCCCATTAGCCATCTGTTCACTTCATAATTTCGTGAATTTAAGAGCTAAAGTCGGCGCTAAGTGACAGTTGGTCATATGCCTCCTTCATTCGTGCAAAAATTTTACTTTACTTTTTGAGAAAATGTTAGTTACCTCCTTCATCCATCGGACCCCTCAATTATGAATCAATGTATGCTCATCATTGATACGGAACTCTCGACTTAATGACATTTTCAATTAAAAATATGCCCAAAGCTATAAAGAACGATGAGAAGGGTTCTGATAAATTGTTCAGCAAAGCAAAGATTAGTGAGTGTGGAATTTTACGCCAAATTTCAGATTAACCTATTTTCATGACAGCAACAGTCCAGAACAGGATATTTATTCAGCAGTAAATTGGAAATATTATGCCTTGTCTCACGAGAAACTGAATCATACCTGTGTCGTGAAATCATATATCGAAGTGCTCATCTATTTCTACGTATAGATTATTGGTGTCACTTGATCAATTGAAAATGGTTTTATTTTTGTATACATAAGATACCTATGTTGATCTAAGAGGTTTCCGCCCTTAACGACGTCAATAAAAGCTAGGGGATGTGGTTGAGTATCTCTTTACAGGTCCTCAACAAAATTGAAGATATTATGATGCACATTTTTTGTCAATCATTCAAGAGAGTCGATGTGAGTGTTTTTGAAAAATGTAAAGAATCGAGCTGTCGTTTAATATTTAATCTGACCTGACCTAACATGCTGTAGGCTGAAATGTCGGAAAACCAACAACATTTGCAGAAAAAAAAATGTTTTACCATGTCAAAAATTTACCTTCAACTGCTCAACTACCTTCCTTACTCTCCAGATCGAGGCGACCTCTTTTGTTTCTTCATTATCGGAAAATAAGCCCTTTCTACGTTTTTTTTTATTGCATCAAAATGATCAGACTTTGAAAGTATCCGTAGATCTTTTTTGCAAACAAGAAATATTCACGTCCTAATAAATAATAGAAGTTCAAACATTCCAAATACCCACAAAAACGGCGAGTGACGCAATCGTTCTCCTGCGGATGAGCTCGCCGGATCGGTCAGCCACGACTCGTTCACCGACCGATCCGCCAATGTGTGGTGAAGAGAGTCGGGTCCGGGTCGCTTCGTGACGCAATCGTTCTCCTGCGGATGAGCTCCCCGGATCGGTCAGCCACCACTCGTTCACCGACCGATCCGCCAATGTGTGGTGAAGAGAGTCGGGTCCGGGTCGCTTCACGGGCTTGCCGGTGTTGACAGCGAGCCCCTGACCCGACCGCGATAGATCCGGGTAAATTTATGCGTGTGTGGCTTCAGCCAGATTTGTCCGGCGACTCCAATCAAACACAGTTGGTTTGGGGTAAAAAGACTTTTGAAAATAACAAGGCATTTAGCATGATTTTATCTTTGTCTTTCATGAAAATAGATGCCCATGGGTTTACAGAGTTCGTGTAATGTGTGTGCGAGCATGGATGATTCACGAGTCGAGTCCGGGTTGGAAGTGGGGTCCGGGCTCGTAGATGAATAGGGTCTCCCTTGAAAATAATCTTCTACGAACCTGGAAAAACGAGTGCATGTGATCCTACAAAAATTCCGGACCCGTCGGCGTCGTGACCACAGCAAAGAAATGAGCCTTGTAGCATTCACATTTTCCATTTGAATGGTACTCACTAGTTAATCTTCTAAATCCGTGACTTCATTATTTATCAACAAATTACCTTTACCTTCATATTTCACAGCTGTTAGTTTCCGGCACGATGTTGCAATGTTTCCCATTTTCGGTCTGCATTATGGCAATTAGGTGTGATCTTTTGGGGTCATTTGCTTTTTGTCCATTTGATTTATTATTCTATGTCAGACACTTGACAGCTTGACAATGTCAACTTGACTTTTGGTCGATGGTACATGAGACGATTTCCTGTCCTGACTTTGACTTTGATCCCGTCAGCCAGGGGCGGGATTCCGTGTACTGTGGAATTACATAGCAACACGTCGCTCTCTGTGTAAAATGATGGGAAAGCGACATGTTGCTAGAATTCCACAGGTACACGGAATACGGGTCCAGGAGTGCTAGACGTTAAAGTGCTGAGCGGCATTTTTTTTCTTTAAATATTTGAATGTATCGTTGAGATTTAACGATATTTTACATTTATAATGTCTATGGACCTCCCCTGAAGAAATGGGTGTGATTTATCCAGTGATGGTATAGATATTTGCCGAATTATTTTCAACCTTACGAGGTGAGTTAACCCCACTCTTCACCATGGGTTGGTTACTAAGAATATACATAATTTTAGGGTTTTCTTTTTCTTCGAATCTTTCCAATCAACTTCATTACTAAAATACCATATGGATGCTTTGCTGGCTAAATCGTTTGATGTTTGAAGACTACTACCTTGTCGTAAACTTGGCTGTATGAGTCCTCATATGCTGCTGGAATATGTCGCAGGAATGGCACTTTGTGATGTTGGGATTGCCCGCACCGCCGAAGCGAACAGAAACCGTTTATGGCTGATGGTCTTGAGGCAGCAACAGTAACAGGCCAGTTTTTTTTATTTAAATACTACTCCTTCAATATTTTTATCAACAATTACTTCTAATACTAATAACGATTTTCTTAAAACCCTTCGCATTCGAGTTTGTAAACATTTCACTATTTAATTCATAAGTATTTCCTTTAAGTAACTATTTTCTTATTAAAGTATCAACCTTTTTACGGTTGTACTCATTGTCATCAATTCCTCATTGATTTATATCATTTTTTTTGTAACTGAACTATTGTACATCACAACTATCTTTTCTTTTCCAATCTATCTCTCAAATCATCCGAAAACAACCCGACTGCTACACTATCGCTTTTTTTTACAAAATTGGTGCCGTGATGAACGATAATTGATACTGACTGAACATACTGAACTGTAGTTGTCAATGTTTGACACTGTTGTAATATGCGGTTGGACAACAAATTGCAAATTGCGTTTGAAACGGCCCACAGACGGCACCAATTTTCTAAAAAAAGGATTAGCTGCTGAAGTAGTCGGGTTGTTTCCGGATGATTTGAGAGATAAAATCGAAAAGATGTGATAGTTGTGATGTACAATGGGTCATTGAGAAGACATATTTATTTCCATATGAATTTACGTAACGAAGCTTGACGTGTATCTAGTAGCTAACATATAACACACAAATATAGTTTGTGTTAGTTTGGGTTAGTTTGGGTTGGTTTGGGTTGGTTTGGGTTAGTTTGGGTTGGTTTGGGTTAGTTTGGGTTAGTTTGGGTTAGTTTAGTTTGGGTTAGTTTGGGTTAGTTTGAGTAAGTTTGGGTTAGTTTGGGTTAGTTTGGGTTAGTTTAGTTGCTAGGTAGCAAAAAAAAAAGAACCCGATTTTTGAAGTGTCGTATTTTTTTCAAAACCTCATATTCCATAATTTTTTTTGTTCAAATCTCCTTTATTATTTACATCCAACTGGAAGCTTTTCGATTACTCGTCGAATTGTGTAGTAATCGCTGGATCACTGTTTCTATTTTGATGCCTTTGTGAAAAAACTCATTGCCTTTTTTTAAATTTTATATTGATTTCAAGGGTTATTACAATTTTTCGTAAAGACGACTGACTGACATGAAAATTGATTCAATATTAATTTTTTGGCATGGTGACCATGACATTCCATACCAACCCGAACAAAAGGAACGTTCAGAAACTATAAGAAAGAAACATTGGACGCAACATAGCCGCCCGCTTTGAAACTTCATAGTTTCAAAAAAAGAGTCATTGCACTATAAAGAAGTTTAATTGTCCGTGATAGATCACTCGTGTATAGGTAATACACTTATCTTGGTGATAGGTCGCTTGAAGATACCATTGCTCATTTTCACACTGACAACGCGAATATGTCCATCAGAACCAGGATGAACCTCGACAATTGTACCGAGTTTCCAGACCAATGGTGCTGACTCGTCATGCAAAAGAACACATCGTCCAATCTGGTAGTCTTCATTAGGTGTTTGCCACTTGGAACGTTCTTGAAGATTGTGCAGGTAGTTTCGCGACCATCCCTTCCAAAACTGCTCATATAAACATCGCAGCTGCTTATAGTATGAACGTAGATTTCGATGCTTAGCCTCATCTGGATTTTCAGGAAAGGCCAGTAGGGATGAGCCAATTAGGAAATGCCCCGGAGTTAGTATCTCACATTCACTAGGGTCTTCTGTGAGCGGCATCAATGGTCGCGAATCCACTATTGATTCAATCTGCACCAGCAGAGAATATAAATTTTCGTAAGTTTGCAAGACATTTTGTAAAACACGTTTCAAGTGATATTTGGTAAGTCGCACGGAGCTGTACCACAAACCGCCGTGATGCGGTGATCGCGGAGGTATAAAGTGCCAAGTGATACGATTTTCGCATAAAAAGTTTTGAAATACGTCATCTTTGATTTCATTAATAATGTTACGTGCACCTACGAAATTCGTCGCATGATCTGGATAGATCTGAGCTGACCTTCGAGCAACAAGTCTCTTGAATGCACATAAAAAACTGTCAGTAGACAACTCACTCACCAATTCTATATGTATAGCCTCTGATGACATGCATATAAAAATACAAATCCAGACCTTGACAGATTTGGTGTTTCTCAAATAGCTATTCTTCATTAAATAAGGACCGCAATAGTCAACACCACATTTTGAAAAGGGTCTAGATGGTTGAACTCTACACGAGGGTGAGTCACACATTTTCTCAAGATATTCCTATTCGTATTTCTACCTTGAATAGGCCAATATTTTTGCCGTATAATTGACAATAGAGTTTGCGGACCTGTATGCAAATTTTCAAAATGTAAATGTCTGATTATCAAAGATGTTAGCACACACTTTGAAGGCAAAAGAATTTTATGTTTCGAATCGAAAGGTATATCAGCGTTTTTCAAACGTCCACCTACTCTTATTACACCACTTTCAACATCCAGGAAGGGACTTAGCCGAAACAGCTTACTTTTGCGTGAAACAGTGTTAAATTTTTTCAAATCTTTGATTTTAGAAGAAAACTCCCTTTGTTAAAAATGTTTTATAATAATCAAAAGAGCAGCATCTAATTCAGAAGTTGTTAGTCTACCAATAATTCTATCCTCTCTTGTTTTACACAAAGAATTATGCTTAAAACGTGCAATATATGCAATTATAATAATATGTATTAATTTATTAAGCGATGAATATTTTGTGAATAAAGTATTATCGAGGGCTACTTGTGAAATTAATATTTTCTTTGAATCCGATCTGATTTCAGGTATATCAGAGACTTTTAAATGACTTGACAAAATCGGCCAGTCCTCCTCAGGTTGCATAAAAAAATCTGGTCCTTGAAACCATAAACTTAAATTTTCCATGTCTTCTGGGTTAATTCCTCTGGACACGTAGTCAGCTGGGTTTAATGTAGTTGGTACGTGACGCCATTGGTCAGTATGACAAGCAGCTTGAATTTTTGCTACACGATTAGCTACAAACGATTTGTGTTTACTGGACTCACAAGCTATCCAAGCCAATACAATCGTAGAATCAGACCAAAACACAACTTTACCATTCATTGCTTCAAGGACTGATTTAAATAACTGTGTTCCTAAAAGAGCGGCGCACAGCTCTAGACGTGGTATGGAGACAACCTTCAACGAAGCTACCCTAGATTTGGAACATAATAGATTAACCTTTGTTTGCCCTTTTGAATTAACTGATCTAAAGTATATACATGTTCCGAAAGCCTCTCGAGATGCATCGGTGAAAACATGCATTTCGATATAATCAAAGTCTTTCAACAAAACATAACGTGGTATTTCCAAATTTTGTATTAAATGAATTTGTTTGTAAAAACTTGACCAAGAATTCGAAAAATTACCAGGTACTGGTTCATCCCATCCTAATTTTGATTGCCATGATCGTTGCATAAATAATTTTGCCCGTACTATAACAGGACCTAAAAGTCCCAACGGATCGAAAATTTGACTGATTATGGACAAGATTATTGGTTTCGTGAAGGTTACACAGTTATTTGAGGTAGTAGTGTATTTGATAACATCTGTTACAGAATTCCACAATGTTCCCAACGTCTTACAACTTTGCTCATCTTTAATTGTATAATCAGATTTTATGGAGGTATTTAAATGTAGAACAAAATTCAAAACATCTTTACTATTTGATGACCATTGTCGCAATTGCAATCCAGTCGACAGCAAAATGTCATGGACATCCTTAACCAAAGATAATACAGAGTTGATGTCGTTACCACCAGTTAACCAATCATCCATGTAAAAATCCTTAAGTATAGAATTCGCGGCATCTGGATGGCTGATTCGCTCTTCGATCGCAAGTTGTTTGAGACAACGGGTAGCGCTAAAAGATGCAGGTCCAGTACCATAAGTCAAAGTATTCAATTGATAAATCTTCAAAGAATCTTCTGGATTATTTCGCCACACTATTTGTTGAAAATTTCTATCATCATCATGTACCTTTACACACCTATACATTTTGGCAATATCTACTGTGATTACATACAAATGTATCCTAAAACGGAGCAATATGAAAAATAACGAATCCTGAATAACAGGTCCTACCTTCGGAACATCGTTCAAGAAAACGCCCAAAGATGTTTTACTTGATGCGTCAAAGACCACCCTTAATTTTGTCGTAAATGATGACTCTTTGAAAACGGCATGATGGGGTAAAAAATAATGAGGAGCCGTTGTATTTAGATCGGATAAATTTATCTCAGACATATGTCAAATTAATATATTCCAACACAAACTCACCATATTTTTCCGATAAATTTGGATTACGAATTAGTTTTCGTTCTAATGTTTGAAATCTGTTGACTGCGATTGAATAAGATTCGCCTAATTTTGTTTTATAATCGTCGCGAAAAGGCAAACGCATTAAGAAGTTACCACTTTTATCTTTACTAAATGTGGTAGCGAAGTGACTTTCCACTTCGTTTTCTTCCGACGTGTATTTATTTTCCAGGTAGGGACATTCTTCTTGTAACCAAAATTTTCTATTTTATTTTCGAGATTTTCACACTCAGAAAGATTACGAGTTGAGTTATTTTGAGCATAATTGCTGCCTACCGATCCAGCAACTATCCATCCCAACTTGGTATTTTGTAGGAGAGGAAGCTTCTTGCACAAAGATATTTGATCCTTCAGTAACCAATTATAGAATATTCCAGCACCTAACAACCAGTCAACCTTTTGACTTTTGTTGAAATCTGCATCAGACAAGTTTATATTGTGTGGCAAATTGAAATTAGTCGTTTCAAATGTAATTTGCGGAGTATTAGAAGTAATCTTATCTGTTACTAAAAATTGTAAGTCAAACATACAATCTGAAAACCTTGATTTTATTTTAGTTTTGACAGCATTGCAAATATTACTAGCATGACCATTTATACCAACAACTTGAATTTTCACATAGATTGGATCAATATTTAAAATTTTAAATAGTTCTTTGCTTATGAAATTAGATTGCGAACCTCCGTCAAGAAGTGCTCGACACGTGACATATCTTCCATCTTTATTCAAGATATTAACCAGAGCAGTTGAAAGAATTACAAATGGACTGCCGGTTAGACCCGCTAAAGAAGTATTTGAGCTACTATTTTGGGCACATGACACAATACGTTGATTGTCATTATTTGGATCCTCGTTTTGTTTCACTTGATCAGCTGTTGAACCGCCAGCAACGGTATCTGGAACATTTTCATGTGCAGGCATTATTTGATGATTTTGTATATTATCATTTGATCCATTATCAACTGAATTTTGTGTCCTGTTACCTAAATGTAACAAACTATTATGTTTATTTTTACAAACTCTACAAGATTTACCACGACAATCATAACTTGTATGACCTAAACGAAGACAATTCACACAAGCCTCAAGCTTCCTGATAGTGTTTAATCGATCAGAAACAGACAATTTTTGGAAATCATTACAGTAAAATATATTGTGATCCCTTTTACAATATATACAAGATACTGTAATTGTAGAGTTTGTAGAAACATTTGATTGTGAGTATTGTGGCTTATTAACATTTCTTTTGTTACTGGTAATTGGCTGATACTGTTGGTTAGCTAAATTAAGCTTATTAGTACCAACAGATTCCAAGATTTGACAACGGTCAGTTAAAAAAATTATAAAACTTTCGATTTGTGGCGAGATTTCATCTTTTGTTTTAATCTCCCATTCTTTTTTTAGCAATAAATGAATGAGTATTGTACTCCAAGACTCTACCGGCTCATTCATATTTTTTAGAGCTCGATAATGTTTTTGAAAGTTGTCAACAAAATTTCTAAGTGAAGAAAATGATTCTCTATTAAAAGTGGGCAAATCAAAGAGCAGTTTCATATGATTTTTAATTATAAATTTTTTATTTTCATACCTGTCTCGAAGTAATGCCCAAGCGACTGTATAATTAGTCTCAGAAATTTCAAGAGACTCAATAATATGCGCAGCTTCTCCTTTGAGTGAAGCTTGCAAATAATATTTTTGAATGTTTGAAGGACAGCTATTTTTATCTATGAGTGCTAAAAAAGTGTCAGAAAAATTTGACCATTTTTCATAAGCCCCACTGAACTCCGGCAACACGATTGGCGGGAGACGAACATTGAAGTTCGAATGGTTTTCAATTGATTGAGGTATATTTTGAGGCAATGTGTGTTGTTGCTGAGACAAACTCTCTTGTTTTTGAAGGCGATCATAAGTTTCAACCGTTTCCTTCCCCTTTGAAATGCTTTCAAAAAACTCATCCTCGAAGGCCTCTCTCACGCCCGTTTGCATTTCCGAATCATCTAATAACTCGAGTTCCGATTGAACACTATTAAATTCATCTAAGATGGTTTCAACCTTTTGAATACGTGATGTCAATTCGAGTATTTTATTATCATTTTTTGAATCATTGACAATTTTTTTAAATCTTGTCAGTTGTCCTTTCAGTTGTCCTCGACGGACTACCAATTTCGACACTGTTTGCTGCATTTGCTCCTGTTCGCTATTGGATTCATCGATCATTTTGACTCCAAGCTTAAACAGTGCGACTTTCTACCGATAGACTGGAAAATATGAAAACCCACCGATGGGCTGAAGAGAAAATTTGATATATTGCTTACAACGGTAAGCAGCAAATATCACGTGGATTTGCTAATAAAATACATTTGACATTGACAACACATATAGGTTTGGCATACGTGTTCACGGCAATTGTTTTCACGGCATTTGTTTTTACGGAGACTTGATGGGAGAATTCCAGCGTATCACAATCGTTCAACTTAATATTGAACATCGACCTCGAAACCATGAAGCGTTTAACCTTTTACAAAATAACTGGCTAACTATACTTTATCTCTTCGCTGTTTAATTAAGCCTGCAATCACTAGAATTACATGCCCAAATAACCAACAAGAAATACAAAATTTAAATCTATACTACTGGCACAAAATGACGCAACAGTAAAGTTATACAACCAAAAATTAACTCACGGTATTCATCCACCATTCGTTGCCAGCAATTCACCATCAGCAATTAACCATCAATTCACCATCCGGTATATGAAGGACCAATTTTGTCGGGTCTACGATGCCTACATCCAACTGGAATCTTTTCGATTACCCGTCGAATTGTGTAGTAATCGCTGGATCACTGTTTCTATTTTGATGCCTTTGTGAAAAAACTCATTGCCTTTTTTTAAATTTTATATTGATTTCAAGGGTTATTAGAATTTTTCGTATTGATGACTGACTGACATGAACATTGATTCAATATTAATTTTTTGGCATGGTGACCATGACACTCCATACCAACCCGAACAAAAGGAACGTTCAGAAACTATAAAAAAGAAACATTGGACGCAAAAATGGTATTGTATGAAGCATAGGTAGGTAGGTGTTTAATAGCTCAACATACATTATTGCAGACTCCGTCAAGGCTAATCCACTTGCAATCAATAATTTCACGATGTGTTTGGAGGCCTGGCATAGGTGAACACACAAACAGGAAAACACAATGAATGGAATTAAGTTTTAGTTATTGTTTTCTGCACTGAATTGGTGGAGTTTTTTTTCACACCTTGACATTTGATGGTGATGTAGTGATTTGACATCACATATCCATCATGGCAAAATGCCTTGCGGTAGAATGACGGCCGGGTGCCAAATTGATACTCCCCAGGTGATACCCAACTGTTAAGTCATGGTTCTTTTCAAGTTAAACGAACAGTTTTATCAGAGCTTTTCTACTTTCATTCAAATTCTATGATATGTTTGTTCTGCTCCCCCGGCAACCAACATTGACCACCGCATAGTAGGCGTACATTTCCGATGTTGCCATCATATGATGAATAACTTGGAACTGACAGAACATCCCTCTCTTTTAGCTAACAAGTCTAAACAACAAAATCTGAAAATAAACAGTTCTTACACGATATAGTCTTTGAGATAAGTGGGTCTATTAACAGAGGTTGAACAAGGCACAGTCTGAAATTTTGGCGACAGTGATTGAGATTTATTCAAATCTATTACTGAAGGTTCACGCGAGATTTCACTCATCTCCGTACTCACATTTTCATTTTGAACAACAACTGAATTGGCAGGATCACTCAAAAGTCCTTTCAAGTTATCATCGCCCTTGGTACTGTTAGAACTGATACAATTGTATTATGTTTCACATGGAACCACTGCCGGGGTAAACTGAGGCTTGATATAATATGGGGCAGGTATTAACTGCCACCTGTTTCTGCGATACACGTTATCTGAACTAGATTCAATCAAGTAAGACCTCGGTTCTTTAGTGAATTCAATAATTTTGGCATAAGTTCGAAGATCAGTTATCCAGACAGAATCTCCTATTTTAAAATCAGGTGATTTCGTTACTTTCTGTCAAACATTAAAACGTTTGACACTGTTATCTTTAGCTCTACTTTCCTTTTTTTTTCAAGGACCTTAGATCCACATTAATGTTCAATTGAGAAGGTATTATTGGGAGAAATGACCTAATTTTTCTACTATACAATAATTCTGCTGGTGAAAATCCACATTTTAAAGGAGTAGTTCTATAAAATAACGAAGCTTCATGAATGTCATCGTTTTTCTTGATTAAATTTTTCGCTATTTTTACCGCTGCCTCAACGCACCCATTAGATTGTGGAAAAATTGGACTGCTTGTTGTTGATTTAAACTTTTGAAATTCACTTCGGAATTGCGGACCATTATCCGATCGTACTATCTCACGAATACCATACCTAGAAAAAATCTCTTTGACTTTCTCGATAATGACAGATTCAGTCATTTTCACAAGTTGGAAAATGTCAAAAAATCTAGAATAGTAATCAGTTACAATTATTAAATACCAAAAGTTCTGACATTTGAATAAATCCAAAGCCGATTTTTGCCATGGTCTATCAGGAAATTCATCAATCAACATAGGTTCCCTTGGATTAGTCCGATGCTCAACACACTGAGGACAATTTTTGACCAAATTTTCAATCTGACCAAGTGACCACTATGAATGAATTTCAAGACTTTGAGTTGTAATGATTGAGGTATCACTATCCTAGAATTTCTTGGTAAAATTCCTTCAGAAGAAGAAAAGTCAAAGCGATATTGATGATACAACTGTAATTCAGGACATAATTTGTTCTTATTTGGCCATCCCTCATGAGTGTAATGCTTTAATTTCTTCAAAACCGGATCAATATCTTGTTGTGACTTTATTTGTTCTGAGAAATCAGATTTCACCTGAATAGAACGTATAATTAAATTCACATGAGCTTCGGTTTCAGCCAATAATGCATCATCCATTAGGTTTTTTTGCATTTTCAGAAAAAAATCGCGACAACGCATCTGCGACTGTGAGATCTTTTCCAGCAGAATAGAATATTTTATAATTGTGACACATCAATCGGATTCTGAACCTTTGCAAACGTAAAGTCAACTCATCAATCGATTTTGTTTGTAAAACTTGTATCAAAGGTCGATGATCAGTTTGCAATAAAAGGGACGATAAACCAGTTACATATTCAGAAAATTTATCCGTAGCCCAAGTTAGAGCTAGAGCTTCTCTTTCTATTTGGGCATAACTCTTTCAGTTGCAGACATGAATCGGGAAGCATAAGCAACAATCTCAGGTTTTCCGTTTGAAGATTGCATTAAGCATGCACCTAACCCAAAAGAGAAAGCATCAGCTTGAATGGGAACTTCTTTGCTGGGATCATAATATGCTAAGGTCGGACTTTCAGCTAACAACCTTTTAGATTTTTCAAACGCATCTTTCTGAGATATTTCCCAAAAAACTTGACATTTTTCTTAAGTAAAGATGTCAAAATTTCAGATCGTCTACAAATAAATCTACTCGAGAAATTTATCACCCCTAAATATTGTGAAACCTGTTTTTTTGTTTTTGGTTCTGGAAAGTCGAGAACTGACCGAATCCTTTAAGGATCCACAGTGATTTCCGAACTTGATATTTCATGTCCCAAAAAAGTCAATAACTGCACCGCAAAAACGCACTTGCCCTGATTTAGAATAATCCCTTCCCGTGCAATACGTTCCAAGACCTTATTCAAAATTTTATTTTGTATTTCAAGTATCGGGACATGAATGATTATATTGTCAATATGACTCTCAACGCCCTCTAGACCTTCCGGAATTTTATTAAGAAGACAAGAGAACGGGGGCACAGTTTATTCCTAATGGTAAACGCTTGAATAAATATCGACCAAATGGTGTAATGAATGTTGTCAAATGTGGTGAATCTTGACTTAATTTGATTTGATAAAACTCCGAATTTGTGACGAGTTTTGAAAAATAATTTGAGCCTGACATTTTTGACAATATGGTTTCCACTTTACCTATTGGGTAATGTGCCCTCAAAACTACTTTATTGAGTTTAGTGTAATCGACACAAAGTCTTATTTTATCTTTTTTCTGTACCACAACAATGGGACTCACCCACTCTGTAGGATGATCTACTTGCTCAATAATATCCAATGGTAGTAGTCTCTTCAATTCCTGTTTTAATGGTTTCAAAAGTGGAATTGGAACCACCCTAAGAACAGATTCAATATAAGGTTCCAAGTTGTCCAAAGTTTTGATTCTCAATTCGTTTTCAAAAATTTCCCAAGATATTGAAAATTTTAGGAAACTTCTTCAAAATATGTTCTTTAGTATTAACGGAATTGGATATTTCAATGAGAGCAACTTGATTAGATAAATTGAGAATATTTAGTTCCACAATGGCAGACCTTCCAAGGATTAAATTTCGGATTATTAAGATTTCGGTTTTGAAGTTTTGATTTTGAAATTCTAAATTAACATCAAGCAGCAGATAAACCTATACCTGAAGAATCAATGACATTTCTATTAGAGGAACGAATTTCACCAAATAGCTCTGGACTGACCAGATTTTTTGGAATGCAACTGATATCTGCTCCACTATCAACTAGAAAACTTATAGTTTGGTTCAATTTGGATAAAAATATTGAAACAACCCATTCTCTACAATATTCATGATCAACCACACAATCGGATGTGAGGGTTCCTAAAAAACAATCCTCTACATTCTCGTCTAAATCAGACTTCTTGTCTAATGATTCATCATCTAAAGTATTGTATTTGATTTCTGAATCTGTTATAGCATCTACTTCAACTGACCTGACCTGACTTTTGCCGCTTGTATTGCAGACTGACGCCTAATGTCCTTTCTTCTGGCACCTCCTACATGACGACTGGCTAGCAGGGCACTTTTCTCGTGGATGAAACTGGAGACCACAAAACTTTTTTTTAAGGAACACTATTTGACATAACACTTTTTCCGGATGATCCTGGAAGGTTTTGACCATTCATTTGTACTCTACCTACTTGTCTTTGAGTATTTAGTAATTCCAAGATTTGTTGAGCTTGCATCTCTGCCTATTCTGCCTCTAAAGTACATTGTTGCAGGCTGAGTGTTTGTTTCAATTGAAGTCTGTCTGACGTTTTGCTGTCCAACATTCCAACCACTATCCTGTCTCTAATCAATTCGTCTTTCAATTTGCCATAGTCACAATGTTCGGCTAAAGTGTGAAGTGAGGCTATGAATAAGTCCACTGACTCTCCACATTTTTGTGCTCTAGAGTTGAACTTGAACCTCTCAAATATAATGTTTCTTCTTGGAATGAAGAATTTATCAAATTGATCGAAAGCTTCTTTTAGTGTGGTGGGAACATTTTCAAACTGAAGTGATATTTTTTCACATTCTTCACCCATCATGTACATTAGTACCTACATCTATTTTATCCTTTTCAGATTTAGAGTTTTGTCCCGAGATAGACATGAATCTCTCAAATCTTTTCCTCCAGATAGGCCATGTAGCTGTCGAAGAAAAATTGAATGTTTCTGGGGGCGAAACATTGACTGAAGTCGTCACCTGTACTTGCGTGGTTACATCACTGGACCAGTTTCAGTCATTTTTCGATGATTTCACGAATTTAGATCGGCAAAACTGAATTCTACTCACTTTTCTATTTGCTAGCACCACCAAGCTGCCACCATGCTCAGTTATGGTTCTCTTTAAGTTGAACAAACAGTTTTATCAGAGCTTTTCTATATTAACTTTCATTCAAATTCTATGACATGTTTGTTCTGCTCCCCCGGCAACCAACATTGACCATCGCATAGTAGGCGTACATTCGCGATGTTGCCATCATATAATGAATAACTTGGAACTAACAGAACAATAACTGCCTGTACATTGTCAATGAGGATTGCAGGCAATGCCATCACTATGAAGTAACATTGCCATCATGGCATGTTTGCTGGTAAGGTCAGGGAGAATCGGATATTCTCGTATGGAACGAAGGACAAAAATACACACTCGTCAGTCGGTAGATTCCACTGGAACGCAGCAATCCACCTTCACCAGTACATACTTGTAGAACAAGTCTGTGGTCCGATGGAATCGATGACCGGGGTTCGGACTCCACGTTAAACTGCAGGACCCATTGCAGGGAATGTGAAAACTGGTCCCCTCTCCTTATCCTACGATCCCGTCTGCCGACTTTGACGTGCCTTTCACCGATATATATATATATGGTTCTCTTTCAGCATTTTTAACGTAAATACTTACACCAGCTTATGAATTTTTAGGTAGTCAGTTTTGTATCAGAGACTCTTTTGCTTTTAGTCAATATATAAACAACTTCAAATTACCAAAAAGCTACGTAGTAGTCAGTTTCGACGTTGTATCACTTTTCACAAACTTACCTTTGAGCGTCATTTTACTTAGTTTAAAGAAACACTGGAGCACTATAAGTGATTATTGTGATCTGAATTGGGATGTGTTTGAAGAAACCTTGAGCTTTATATTTGATTCCAACATTCTTTGCTTTAATAATAATTTTTACAAACAGATTCATGGCACACCGATGGGTTCGAAAATATCACCAATTTTAGTGAATTTTGTTTTGGATGACTTGGTGCAGTCAGCAATAGAAAAATCACCTTTTCATGTTCCATTTGTTAAAAGATTTGTGGATGATCTTATACTAGCCATCCCTTCCAATGAAGTAGAATCTGCTTTCAATGAATTCAATAACTTTAACGAACATCTACATCAGTTCACATGTGAAAAGGAAGTGAATAAAGCCATAACGATATGAAAATCATAAGAGACGAGAACAACGTATTAAAGACCAAATGGTATCGGAAACCATATTGCTCTAACAGATACTTTCATTTTCACTCCTATCACCCAATGAAAACCAAAATAAACTTGGTATTGGGGATGAAAAATAGAGTCGTTGAACTTACACACCCAGATTTCAGAAATGATTCACTTCTTCACCTAAAAAAAATACTACTAAACAATGGTTATCCACATTCTTTTATTAACAAAATACTTTATAGCACCCAATATGAAATTCCTGATATCATTTTTGAAAACTCGTCCACAGATCTGTCTCAAAGTCAAATAATCTCACCCATAAACAACTCGGACCTCTTAAACACACCTCATACATAAGAGACGGTTTTCTATTGTTCCCTTCCATTTATTGATTTACTCACCCAGAAACTAATTAATGTATTTAAAAATAATAATATTAAGATAGCTAAAAAACAAATCATAACTATTTCCCTGTTATATACTAAAACTAAAATGCCTATAAGCAAATTGGCAACATGGGATGTCGTCTATAGAATCAACTGCAAGGACTGCCCTCTTCAATACATAGGCCAAACATCAAGAAGTCTGAAAGGCCGACAAACCTCTCATAAAAGTGACTGCCGTACCAAAAAAGATTCTTGTGCTCTTAGTATCCACACCAACCAGACTAATCACAGTGTGGACTGGGACAGTACGATTTTGTTAGACAAAGTCAGCGCCTACAAAAGACTTTTCATGGAAATGGTTCACATAATCACATGTAAAAACTCCATGAACCGAAAAAGTGACACTCAGAACTTGAGCTCAATTTAAAGCTACATCATCCAACTGTATAATGATCATAAACAACCTCAAAGCAGGCAGTAACATGTTATATTTAAACGTAATGATTTGTTGTCAACTTTTATAGTAATTAGAGCAAACTTGTCACAGAAGTGTCTTTGTCTCTTTCTAACATATTATTTCTAGCATTTAGTCTCTCTTATCGAATTGTTAAACAGTAAAAGGGTTTTTGTGAGGTTTTTTAGAAGCACAACTATGAACCGATGCATGTAAATTCTCGTATTTTAACCATCATTTAGCTCACTTTCACGACAGTAGTAAGATGTAGATAAATTTGTTGTGATTCAATTAGAAGAGAGTATGTTCTTCATAAGATGCTATCTTTTGTTATAAACTCATCTTGGTGAGTAGATTATTTATAAAATTGTATTTCACGGTTTTTGTTACATGAACCTTAATTTATAGATGTCCTGATGAAGGAAATAAACATTTCCGGAAGCTCGACAAACAAAAAAGGGTTTTGTTTTTTTACCTGAACCTAAGGCCAATTTTGACTGCATCCCCAAGATATAAGCTTGATGTTTAACTAGTCGGTCAAGACTACCCTCCCGCTCTATATATATATTTATATATCAAGCTTATAGTCTTGAGGATGCAGTCAAAATTGGCCTTAGGTTTAGGTAAAAAAACAAAACCCTTTTTTGTTTGTCGAGCTTTCGGAAATGTTTATTTCCTTCATCAGGACATCAAGACGAGTTTATAACAAAAGATAGAAACAAAAAAGTCTACTTCTAAATGGAAGCACTATTGACTTGTTTTCTGCGAGCTATGAGCTCGATATTCTGTTCCCTTTTACTATACCTATTTGTGAGGGCAATAATGTGAACGCTCGCAAGAGAATTGTATATAGGTTGTAGGTTCTTTCTGATGAGCGATGGGTGGACACTTGTCAAGTGCCTTGAGGTAGCGAAACGAATAATCCTCCCGTTTACGCAATTAAAGCCCCTTTTTTGATAAATGTCAATGTGTAGACAATTTATTTACATTGTAAATGTCAAAAAAGACTGAACGAGACGTAAAAACTCCACTTCAGTGGAAGACAGACATCTATAGGCATGCGCCGCCCTATCAAGCGTCAAGAAAAAATTAGATCAACTCGATAGCACTTGATAGCGATTGATCGATCAGTGTAACCAGTCTCATAAGGTATCATGTGTTTGTTTTTTTCTCGATGGCAATCGATCGACACAACTCGATGAGTGTAACCGCCGCCTTTTTTTGCGAAAATGTTTTCTTTACATGTCTAAGCATCAAAGAGTTGAAGCTTAAAGGTTAGTAGGATAACAATAAGAAAGATCATGATAGACAAACCACAAAATTACTCACTTATCCACGCCAGCTGCTTAATGTAAACAACGGAATCAACACCGGTGAAGTCAAACCAATAGCGTAGTGTTTTCATGTCACGTGAAATTTGAAGGTTCCGAGTGAATCTCAATTCAACAATTTTCTCATGATTCGAAGATGTTTTAAAAAAAATATATTGAAAAGGGACATCTTGTAGAGTTGAAGGCTTTACAGTGACATATTATGTGTGGAGGTGTTTCATCCCCTCTTCCACATCCTCTGCATAATGGCTCATCTGCCATCTCCATCACGGTAAGGTTTTTCTCAAATGAGAATGACATGTGGAGAGACTAGATGCTCTCCTTGTGTGTATGTCTTCCATACTATCTGCTTTTCTGCAGATGGTGCATCAAGAAAAGCTTTTGAACTCATGCCTAGAAGGCGTTCCCAGTGATTTTTGTGTTGTGATACAGTCCAGTTGACAAGATTTCTCCTCTACGATCTCCACTCTTCTTGTACGTGAGCTCTTGTCCCAGTAGCGCGCCTCGATATTTCCAGTAGCGAATTGTGGTTTTCACTACGCTGCTTTGCTACTTTTTCCTCCTTTTACTGGGATAAGCTTTATTTTGTTTTGTACTTCGGCTAAATCCGTTACATCTCTAAGACATAACCAACAGTTCGAGGGATTCATAGCCATTATTGCGAGTAGTATACTCTACTTTATCTACGACCAATTTATTTATTTCAAATTTTCAATGTTATTTACATCATCCGCGTTTGATACTGATACTTTTGAGTTTGTAAATATGTTTTCATGGTTTTTAACAAATACATTTTGTGATTGGAAGACAAGAAGAGTTTGTTAATATTCCTTGCATCATTCTCCATTGTTTCTGTGGTTTTATTCAGAGAAATTTTGTGATTGGTCTACGAAGCCACGTAAGCCTCATAATATGTGATTATTTTGAAAAAACAACAATATTTCAAAGACGAAGAAAGATATGAGAAAAAAATCAAAATCGTTCCGAAGTATGGACGTAACAGATATTTGAGCATATCAAAAAAAAATTAAAAATGTGAGAGAGTAAAAAAAAAATCTTGATAGTTCTTTCTTCACCATCCTGCACAATAGAAGTTTTTGAGGATATATATTTTTTGCATCATGTATATAAACCGCAAAGAAATGCTCTGAAGGAATCTTGCCTTACTAGTCTGTATAAAGTTTATGCAAAAGGCGTAAAGATACATAATTCAACTATAACACAACTATAATACTATAATATAATGAATTTCATCGTACTCACGGCGCTATATAGAATGAGTATTCCAAGCAATATCATCTCCAGAATAGTCCACATACCAGTTGCGATAGCCTGAAAAACACGATTTATAAGTAAAATAAGTGGGTACCTAATACTTTTACTACACTATAAAATAACAAATGAAAATGTCAAAACATCCCAGTTTCAAAATTGTATAAAATCATCAATTTATAGTTTTAACGGAAGCATCATAACAAAAGTTTGGCACAACGTCATGTAATTCATCAGAAGTTTTGAATATTCAATATTGAACAATTAATTCATCTCAAAATAGAAGGTACATATATACATATAGAAACAAATTCGAAAAGCTTGATAGTTTTGGAGTAAGATTACATTGAAGTAGGCTGCTGTGGAGGGAGTTTGAAAATCGAGCTTTTATATTTTTTTTCTCAAAACTATACGGCTTGCATAAGCACTTTCTAGGAGTAGAAAATCAGTGAAGGAGAATCGACAATGTCTAAGATTCTTGCAGATTCTTGATTATATCCTGCTGCCAAAAAAGAAATCTTGATATTACTTGAAATAAAAGAATAATAAAACTAATCCATGGGTACTCTTTTACGAAAGTTATATAGTGTCCATTTTTTTGAGAGAAAAAAAAGTTGGCCAACTAAAGAGATGGGAGTGTTTTTGTGAAAATGGTATTGCAGTATCATTGAATATTTTTTGTTTTTGAAAGGCAATACGCCTATGTAAATCAAAGATAGGTTGGACGCTGCGTACGGCAAATTCGAAACATCATCTACCACCGTGAAATTTTGGACAGTTGAATTTTAAGTAGCCGTACTTACTCTTTAGCTTCGACACTTGTTAGACCCACGTATCATAGCCGCCACCTCTGAATAATTTTGTTCACATTATTAAAAAGACGGAATAAAAAAGCTTATGCGAGCATCGACTAAAGAATTTCCAAACCGATACGCACAAAAAACGTGCAAAAAAGATCCAGTCGTAAGATAGCATATTGGTCCGGTATAATAATTTGTAATATTTCAGTTTATTGATCATAGATAATATACTTTTTTAATGAAAAAATGTCTTAAATAACATTGCAATAACATTGAAGATGAAAAACCTACAATATGTAATCGGTTCGTTTGGTTGCTGGTTTAATACTTTTACTTCAATTTTCTTGGACTATTATAGATATGTAATCAGCCATATGTTTAGAAATGAATTATCTGTGGAGGCGAGAATACTTCTCGCGAGTCTGGTAGGATAATCATTTTTTGTAACATGTGTCCACAAACGGCTCGTTAAAACAAAATAAAACAAGTTCGATATTTTGTCTGTAGATTCAAAACGCCTCAAGCGATTTTGTATAAATATTCAGGGAGTATATCCGGGGTTCTTGAGCATCTTTTCAAGAATCTCTTTCCAGTTTAACTTTTCCAAGACCGAGCGGACCTGATTTTTTTTTAAGAAAAAAGTGGTGGGCTATCAAAAAGTGAAAACCATTTTTTTGTTTTCCGTTCAATCCTAAGCAAAAAAAAATGTGTTTTTCTTCTTCTATGTGTCGTATTCGAAATAATAAAGATCCATGTCAACTCAGAAAAATTCACTTATTTCAAGCTCTAAGAAAAACTAAATATCAATTGATTTCATAACAACTGTTGCGCTTTGTTACCTAAAAATAACATACTCTGAAAAATGTATTAAAAACACTCCGAATCTACTCACAACAAATCGAAATTATTATACTTTCATATTCTATTCACCATGTCAAGATTCGCACTTGTTTTTGACACCCCAACCGGGGCCGCCGAGAAACGAGACAGGCCCTGAGACCACTCAAAATAGAAAAAAACTGAAGTACAGGTAGTTAAGATACCTATATGGAATGTCAAAATAAATGAGTGGAGTGAATTCATCATGATATGCTTCTTCCTCTTGATATCTTTTTTAAAAACGGAGCTATCAAACTGAATCAAGAATAAAACAATTCAAAAAGAGCAGGGCTTCAAGGTTTTTGATGAAAAAAATCTATTCTTATCACAAAATTCTACAGGTGTTCTAGATTTTTAGATAATTATATTCGCATTTCACTTCATGTTTAGTATAGGAACACTATTGCTCTGAAAATTTAAAACACTGTTGAGTTTGGTGATGAGAATACAGCTTTTTATAGTCGAAACCTTAAAGCCTTTATTTTATGTTTTCATTCCTTGTCCAGCTTGATAGTTTTTTTTTTAAAGATATCAAGATTCATCCTTGGACATTTTTACACATAGTGCTAATTAGAGGTGGTGCGTTTATTATATGAAACAGTGTTGCTCACGTGACAAAATAACATTTGAAAAACGAAAACAAGCAAATTACTCCATATAATGCATTAGAAATAACGATTCAACGAACTGCTCTCAAGTGAAATCACAAGTTATGGGATTCCTTTAGTAAAAAAGACATCGACGTTGACATTATACGGTCCAAATGCAGAGAAAACGGCGTCATAGACCTCTTATGATTTAATTTGTAATTTTCAGAGTTGAATTAAGTAGGACACATAACTTCGTCGGATGATTTCGCCACCTGAATCTCGCGTGATGAATAATGTCGCTTTAAAATACTTAGGTACCGATGCGCGCTTCTTTTCAGATGACGTATTCATTTTTTATTTGATTAAACCCGGGTGATGGTCTGGAAACATTAATTTAAAAAGAGGCGGAGGGGACATGTATTGCCAAAGCTGTATTTTATCTCTATACTAATCAATAATAGAATTCAAGTCCAATATTTTACAGACGTGAGTGCGAATAATGGAATGAAGACATTTGCATATCGAACAATATTATATGCAAACTTTGAATCTGAATAATAATTAAAATGTAATCCATTCAACTAAAATAATTATTCAACTATTCCAATCATTGATTTTAAATCGCAAATATGATCGTCCCTCTTCTCTCAATTTTGAATCACAATTATTGCTCATACATGAACATATGTATTATTATTTGAAAGATTCAATCTGACTTTCAGGTGTTTTGAACAACGTGATATCTAATAATAATAATATATGTTTATTTCAATTGTAATTTTTTATGCATCAATATCTGAGCCATCTGAGAGCTCTCAGTTAATTTCAAATTATAAGGGATCTTGAATTTGAAAACGGTTGGCATTTTTAAATCTGTCGTATTCATAAACCTCTTTAACGGTAATTTTGTGATTGAATATCACACAGGCGGGTGTTCAAAAAGTCAGGTCAAATATTGGAAAAAAAATCAAAAAATCTAATCAGTCGGAGTAATCATAGCAGAGATTTTACAAAAACCTTTTGTCATCTTCCTAGGAAGGATGACACGAACTATATATTTGATGAGTTTTGTTACTTTGGCTTATATCAAGCGTTGAAAAATCAAGGTCGAAAATAATATGAAAATGGCGTTATTTCAAATGATAATATTGTTCTGATTAGAGTAAAAAAATCTACATTGTATGAACCATCGTGAAGTATTATGAACCAGTACACATTTGTTAATTTTTGTTAATCTGGCTTATACTGAGGCTATTCAAAAAGAAAGCATAAATGTTTATTTGATATTCTTTTTGAACGCATTCTGTATAGTTTAGAGTAACCAAACTCTACGAATCTGTTCTCCCACTTGGAATACTTTCAAATAAAATACTCAAAAAAAAACGGTACTCCCGGAATTTTCGCCTATGTTTGGACACTCATAATTTTGTAACGAATAGATGAAAAAATATGCGGTTTGTACCAAGATGCAGAGCACTTCTTTGCGGTTCATGCGGATGGTCCAAAAAATTTATTTTCTCAAAAATTTCTTTTATACAGGGTGGTAAAAAAAGTACTGTACATTTTATTTTTCTTTACTGTCCCCCCTTTCCACAGAGATTTTTTGGAGATTTTTTTCAATATGCCCAAGTGCTTAATACGTCCATACCACAACTGACAATGTTATGGCATAGATCTATTGTTTAGCTCTCTTTCAGCAAAATTTTGAATATACAGGGTGTGCCAAAGAATTTTGATCATAAGTTAAGCACTTTTAAGTTATTTTGTCAGATTTTCTTGACAATTATTATACCAGAGAAGCTGAATCAATCAATTATTTATTGATTGATTTTCAAGAAAACCTAACAAAGTAACTAAAAAGTGCTTTACTTATGATCAAAATTCTTTGGCACACCCTGTATACTCAAAATATTGCTGAGTATCCAATAAGTCATCAGAAAGAGAGCTGAACAATAGATCTGTGCCATAACATTGTCAGTTGTGAACTTAGAATTAGCAGAATAGCCATTCAAAACCCTATGTGTCATGATTTTGAAAAAAAGTCGATAATTCAAAAACGAAATAAGATATCAACAAAAATCCAAAAATATTCCGAGTAAAAACGTAACAAGCACTTGGGCATATCGAAAAAAAGCCACAAAAAGTCTTTGTGAAAATGGGGTGACAGTTAAGAAAAAAAAAATTCACAGTACTTTTTTTACACGTACTACTTTCAGAATAACATGATTCTTGACCTTCATTTATGAACGCTCGGTATAAGCTAGAGTTGCAAAGCTTATCAGGTGTGAAGTTCCTGTCATACCTCAAGAGACGACAAAAGGTTTTTGCAAAATCTTTGCTAGAAAAAGACGGAATAAATAAACAATAATTGAAAAAACGCCCAAGGTATTATGGTAAGAGTGAAAGATGATACTTTTCAAAATAGAAATAATCATCTTTGAATTGCAAGTCCACGTAAGAGAATATCTTGATTAATTTATCTCTGGTAGGACATAGGTAAATAATAAAAAATGATATCATTTGATGATCATATTATACATATGATTATTGCATTGTATCAAATCTACCAACTAAAATATATATAGGTATCACGTATGTAGGTACTCACTTTAGTTTTCCTTTGCTTGAAAACTATAAGAGCAAGGAAGAGGACTATTACCATGCTAACTAATTGTATGATGATGATGCATGCTTTCAGATATGGATCTTGGCGCAAGTTGCAGACACCATTTGCTGCACAGTTATCTGAGCAGTTTCTTGGGCAAGGCAAACATCTGTAAGAGAACGTGAAGTTCAGCAGTTTCAGGTAAACATATTATTACTATAATAAAGGGTTAATTATATAATTCGTGATAAGAAATGTATTTAGAAATCAGTTAAATGAAGTCGATTTCATTCAACCATAACTATGTAATTGGTATGTGAATATAGGGGTCGGAAATATAAAAATACAATATTTGGTTCAAAACTTGATCACTAGAATTCAATAATTATTCAAAAACAGCACTCTCACTTCTCTTAAATGCGTATGAATATCAACAAACTGTTCAATGATAAAGATCATATGTTTTATAAAAACAACTACATATTACTACAGTATTGAAGTTCATATGAGATTTATGAGAGAATTCATATTCCTCCTGAACCTGAATTTGCGAAATTATGCAATCAAAACAATTTCAAGAGAACATAAGAACAATAATAATTGATTTGAACAACTACCCGATTTTAAGAATAAATAAGAGTTGGTAGGTCAAGCAAGGTATTTTCAACCGTAAACTATAGCTACCCAAAAGTCTTATGAAATTGTGAAAGAGAAACAACTCGAGCTTTCCTATGCATATCATAGCGATTGGCATCTGTTAGTGATGATGCTTCAAGACATGCAGGCATTAGTAGGTAGTACTTAGCAGTTTTCTCCAAATAGTCTTATACGGTGCGTGGCAAAAATCTGGACTCGAGTGGATCAGAGATTCAGGTTAATCTGGCGAAGCGATACTCTCAGCACCGTTGGCGATGCGTGGAGTTTGAAACATGTCTGCATGTAGGTCGGTAAATGAGATTGCACTCAGTGGAATAAATTTTGTCAAGAAAGTACCGGGAATTGATCATTTAAAATGCCTGTCTGAAGGAATTGTCAACATTAATGTATTTGGCTAAACTGTCCGCTATAATGACGAGAAGTATCAGCGCCATCTGTCATTCAGTTTGTTTACAGTGCTCGATATTGTCAGTTCATCTCAAGTGAGATTTGCGATTTTTGCTATGGATAAAACCATCATTGAATTTGTTTCAAATTTTGCATTGTCAATAGAATTTCATCTGCCGAATCCTTGAAAGTATTGAAGAAGGGTTACGGTGAATGGACTTTATCAAAAACACGTGCATATGATATAGTGCGTTGAAAAGCGGTCAAGACGTGGTGGAGATTTTGGCCCGCTCTGGTCGGTAAAAGAAAAGAAAATGATGCCTGAAAATCCTCATTCAAGTTTGAGATAGATATCGGCTGAAGTTGCTCTCTCACAAAGCGTTAAACCGCGATTGAGAGAGCCAATTCGTAGAAAAGGGCCAGATTTGTGGAAAGCTTGCATTTTGCACCAAGATAACGCTAGATCTCACAAGGTTATTGTGAACAAATTTCTGACCAAAAACTCAACAGACAAACAAATTCACCTGATATGGCTCCGGCGGACCTTTTTCTCTTTCCAAAACTAAAATAACTTCGAGGCACCCGTTTTCAGTCGATAGAGGACATAAAAGAGAATTCGCCGCAGGTACTGGACTCGGTTTAAAAAAAAAACGTTCAAAATGTTTTGATGATTGGATCGATCGTAGGAAAATAAGTATCATTTCGGCAGGAGCCCTCAAAAGATGGCACAAGGGCGTAGATAGCTTTTTTGTACAACTCACACGTAAAGTTCTCTTTTCAATGCATGCAAAGCAGGCGGAAAGTCGCTAATTTTGGCAGCCGGGCCTAAAAGTACTTTGGCGCCCGCGGGCGCAAAAGTGGGTCGCTTGGCAACGGTTCCTTGGATCCCAACGCCTCTGAATATAATAACCACGTGAAAGTCTAGCAAACTAGAAGGAACTAATCACGTGACAATCTCGGTGGCAATGAATCCGCACCACAAAAGAATACGGGAACACACCTATATTGTAACCATGATTGACAGTTGTCACTTGTCTGACTTGTCAGCAGTGTAGTGCAGTGTATCGATTATTTATTTTTGACTTTCATAATTATTCTTTTTTGAATGATTACAAACTGGTTGTACAAAAAGAACTTTTGCACCACGGACGAAAGTTGATTTCGACTCGGCTAATATCTGCCCTCGCTTCGCTCGTGCTGCTACTTATACCCTCGTCAAAATCATCTACTTTCCGCCCTTGGTACAAAATGTACTATTTTTTTGGGAGGGGTAATGGAGTTTTGGACCCGATGTACTATTAACCAAATCTTGATACATCGTTTAACGTTCAAATTACAAACTATTGGACGATAGATGGATGATCATTTTTGGGCTTCACTTGTATCAATCTTGTATTTTCTGTTAGTTTTGGAACATGAATAGACATAAAATGGACCATATTATTTATGTATAGTATAAAAATTGCTTGAATAGACCATAAAGCATGCAAGTTGTGACGTACTGCCTAATAGTATGTGTGGACTGACCAACAACGAAGCAAAAAATGTATCCGATATTACGCTGTCTCACAGTTCACCCATAATAGACACTTTGAGCACGTCCTAAATTTCAAACAAATCCGTATCCGCATCAATCTGCGCATGCTGAGAATAAATGCGGGGGTTCGGATTCGTTCCGTTGTACGTATCGTTGCGGGTCTTTCATCGTATCCGTATCTGAGAACGCATCTCAACTAATCGAAGATTTATAACAAAAGCTCTGCAAAACGGATAAACGAAAAATACACAAACATCCAAACCAAAAATATAAACAAAAATCAATATATGTATAGGTTACGAAAAGCGAAGTTCGACAACTTTGACGTTTCACCAATCCTTTTTGTATACGTAGAACCGATCGCTGCTTAAGCGGGTTTTTATATGATTAACGTATGTCGATTCGTTGACGGATCCGGATACGGATACGTAAAAAAATGTTGGGTTTGCTTAAAGTGTCTATTACTAAGCGCCACGTAACAGCTTTCATGCTTTGTTTGATCCATTGTACCGCGCCGGCAAGCGTTGTTTTCGCAGTTTCAATTGATTCTATAAATACTATACACACAACACTTAACACGCAATAAGATATGTGAAAATTGGGAAACTATTGACAACAGCGCTTCAAGAATTGAAATATCGGAGCAAATTTTCACAATTCCAAATGATAAAAGATCTTAGGGTTCAAAAAACTCAGGATACATCTGATAAAACTCAAGTTCTGGGGAGGGGTAAAACCCCCACCACCCCTCCACCCGTATCTTTGCCCTTGAGAAGGCAATATAGTGAGTTTGAACAAACGATAAACATTTTGTGTTTTATGGTCCAATTCCCGGAACTTTCCTGACAGAGTAGTACGCCATATGACGTGGGTCCTCGTATAGAAAATATTTTTTTGATGTATATCTTATTTGCCTACTTACAGATATGTTTCAAAATCCATATAGTGTGGAGCCGGTCTAACCTGGGAAATGTGAGCTAAGATTGAATCTGCGGCTACTCTAATAAGGATGATCTCGTGGAGACAAAAGGTTTAATGGACGATTTGCATAAATTTCCAAATGACTTGAAATCTTATATTATATTCTACCCAGCGTTTGCAGGTTATCAGCAACAAAAAGTGTTGAAGAACTCAAAAATATACGAAATAAATGAAAAACAAAACGCGAATTTCACCACATCGAAAAAGGGACGTGCCCAAAGCAATCCTCCCTCATTCTCTTATAGCAATAATTTTATACTCCAGACAGAGATAAATGATAGATCGTGTGATGTTAGCATGTCTATTGGATGTTTGTTTACCAATTAAATCCGTACACGAATGGTGTAGAAACTCAAATGCATATTCGTATACGGATTATCTGGAAACATTGAGTACCTGGAGGTTGTGGTAGCGAAGCTTGCTACCCACTGATAAAAAGTACAGAAGAGGGACAATGAGAGCCCTTAGTCAGGAAAAATGGTTAGTGGCTTGTGATTAAGGAGAACGTCTTGAAATTCAACTTATACTCAATCGGAAAGATGATGAGTGCATGAGCTCGATATCTTGGTACATGGGGATTTTATATCAAAATATTTCTGTTTTACTCGAAACTAGTGAAGTTTTGCTGGTTCGATGTTTTGGACAGAATCCAAACATTGAAGTTCGCAAATCTGAAAATTCTACAGGGAGTTGTCTGTTCGGCAACATTTATAATACGGACCAAACAAGTTTACTATCATGTTATATGCTAGCTGAACAAGTGCTACAGTTAACGCAAAAACATCTTCCAACTTCCATCGATGCGACCGAGTGCGTTGTTATGTAGTTTGCTGGTATTCACAATTGGTCACCAGCAAGTCACATAACATCGCACTTGGTGGATTTCATGACGTACATTAGAAGTTGTTTGGTGTTCAAAATATTTACGTATACCGAGTGAAAAGGGTGTGAAGTAGTTGTCTGCTGTAAGGAGTTCATTTGCTTCCTTATTGCGTGTCAGGCAATAATTATTCCTGATGCATAATTTGATGGAAGGCGACCGTACACGTAAACGACTTATGCTGACCTCTTAGAAGGGTTTCTACCTAATTGAAGCTCCGGAAAGGTTATTCCGGAATGGTTATGCTAATCACGACACATTTTTATCACTAGCATATGAACATATATGTATACACCGGTGGATATAATTTCCGGTTGATCAAATCAAACTGCTGGACACTCTAACTTATTCCTGCAAAATTTGTATGTAAATATTTTTTATTTCCAATATCCTCAACAAGAAAGATATTTCAATGCTATTTGCGGATTCTTGAAGTTAGTTTCATCCTCGCTTTCATCCGTATTGAGCTGCATGGAATGGATCCCTCGTGGAAACAAAGAGTTTTGATATGCATGGTGAGTCATGAAGTCATGCGAATCATTTTTCGAGAGTATGTCATTCCAGTGAGCATTGAATACAGGGAATACTATATAGGGTGTTTAAAAAACATGTTGTCAAACTTCAAGGGATATTATACCTTACACAAAAATATCACGATAGAACCCAACTTGCCTATTCCGAAAGTTGATATTGACAGATATACAGGGTATCAAAGTTAAATTTAAATTTTTGATTTTTTTTTAAATAATTTTTGAAATAATGAAGTTATTCTGATGCAATTTGGTACATGAGGATTGTTTGACATGCGAAATCAAAATCTGACCTTGATATGGCTCTTACTTGTAGGGGGCGCCACTTACACACCTTTTAACTCATTCAAATAGCCATATTTTTTTGTATGCACTCGTACTTTTTTCATTATTAGAAAATTGATTTTTCCGTCACATATACATTATCAAAAAACCCCATACTGTACCATTTGAAATGGTGTCGGGTGTATACATGTCTACATTTTTTTTTTTCTCAATTTACATTAATTGTGCACGAATCTGGCCCATTCCTTCTTATTTCTGGTCAATGCTTTAGCCTCATTCCATGATTTTTCTCTTTTCTCCAGTGCCTCCCCTACAGTCTGGTTCCATGTTTTTTTTGGTCTTCCTCTCATCCTTCTTCCTCCCGCTCTTGCTTTCCAGATTTGTTTCACCTGCCTATTGCTCCCCATTCTTTGTAAATGTCCCCACCAACTCAATTTTCTCTTTTCAATAAATTCTAGGATTGATTCTATATACATTTTTTCCCTGATGTCGTTGTTCTTGATCTTGTCCATCCTTGTTACCCCCATTACTCTTCTTAAGTATTTCATTTCCATGCCCTGTATTTTGCTTTCTTGTCTCTGAGATAGTATCCATGATTCACATCCATATGTCAGTACTGGTCTGTAGATAGTTTTGAATACTTTCATCTTTGTGTTTTTGGATATTTCTTTTCTGTCTATTATTTTTTTGTTTATTGCATAGTAAAGTTTTGTTGAGGTCTCTATTCGTCCGTTGACTTCTGGTTCTTTTGTTCCTAATTGGTCCAGTTCCACCCCTAAGTATTTATAAGTTTTGACCTGCTCTATTCTCTCTCCTTCCACTTGAATGTTCATTCGATGAATGTTTTTTCCAACTATCATAACTTTTGTTTTGGTTTTGTTGATTTGCATTCCATATTCTTTTGTCACCTGACTCCATATGTTGATGTTACTGTTAAGGTCTCTTTCATTTTCTGCAAATAATACAATGTCGTCTGCAAAAGCTGCCTCTGATATTTGTATATTTTGCATGTTTCTATAGCCTACTTGCAGTTTTTTTGTCCTGATTGTACACCTTCTTATTATTTCATCCATATATATGGTAAATGAGACTGGGCTTAATCCACCTCCTTGTCTTAGGCCCTCTTCAATTTTGAAACAGTTTGAGCGTCTGCCTTGGCTGATTACGAAGTTTTTATTGTTTCCATACATTTCCTTTATCAGTCTTATTACCTTTGGTTGAACTTCTTTCTTTCTTAATATGTCCCACAATTTACTCCTTTGTATTTTATCGAAAGCTTTTTCCAAATCTATGAAAGCCAGGTAAGTATTTTTTCCTTGTTCCATTCTCTTTTCTGTGATTTGTCTCACTGTGAATATATGGTCTTGTGTACTTCTTCCTTTCCGAAATGCACTTTGTGCTTCGTGCGTTGAATTCTCTATAATGTTGCTCATTTTACTGTTTATAATTTTTTCCAATATTTTCATTGCTGTGCAGATAAGTGTTATTCCTCTGTAGTTATTACAGTATTGCTTATTTCCTTTTTTATACATCGGCACGATGAGTGATGTTTTCCATTCTTCCGGTAGCTCTTATTCTTTCCATATTTGATTGTAGATTACCAGTAATATTTCTTTTTCTTCGTCACCCATGTATTTTATCATTTCGCTTGTAATGTTGTCGGTTCCTGGTGCTTTTCCATTTTTAAGTTCCCTTATTGCCTTTTCAAGTTCCTCAAATGTTATGTGTTCATCTTGCGTCTCCCAAGTCGAACTCATTGTTTCCTCTTCTATCCCTTCTGTTGCTTCTGTATTTTTGTTTGCCTCTAGCAATTCTTTAAAGTATTCGACCCATCTCTGCATGATTCCTTGTTCATCTGTTAATATTTCCTCCTTCTTACTTTTTATGTTGAATGTTTTTTGTCCTTTGGGTTCGCCTCTGCATGATTTTACTATATTGTAGAAAAGCTTTTGGTTTCCCTTCGCCGCATTTTCGATTTTTTGTCCAAATTCCTCCCATTTTTTTCTTTTTCTCTTGATTCACCATATTTTTTACCTTTTTTCTTTCCTCTGTATATATTTCATATTTTTCTTTCGTTTTCACCTTGAGGTAGTTCTTCCAGGCTTCCTTCTTTTTCTTTATCTGCTCTTTGATTTCATTGTTCCACCATGCCGTTTGTTTTTGTTTAGTTAGTATTCTGCTGATTCCACACGTCTCAGTAGCTGTTTCCATTATAATTTGTTTGAAATTAATCCACATCTCCTGAATAGTTCGTAGATGTATATGCTCTCTTAATCTCTCACATTTTTTGAAAATTTCTTATGCATATTTTTCTGCCACTTCTTTTTCTGTCAGTTTGTAGGCTTTGATTTTTTCATGTTTTGGTTTCAGGTTTGTATGATTTTTCTCTATTCTTTTACGGTATTCTTGTCTTCCTCTAATCTTTGTTGTTACCAAGAAGTGGTCGCTTCCGATTTCTGGTCCTCTCTTCACTCGTGTGTCTATTATATTTGGTTTGTTTTTCTGCTCTACAACCACATAGTCAATGATTGATCTCTCTTTTCTGGAAATAACCTCTCTTGTGTATTTGTGTATATCTTTGTGCTGGAAGAGTGTATTTGTAATGACTAGGTCATGCATCACACAGAAGTCAAGCAACCGTTTGCCATTGTTGTTTCTTGTATCTTCTCCATATTGGCCAATCACTGTTGGATAATTTTCATCTTTTCTCCCTACTCTGCTGTTGAAGTCACCTGTTAGATAGATCTCTCCCTTCAGTGTTTCCATAGTTTTTGTCAACTCCTCCCAGAACAGGTCTTTTTTTCTTGTTGCCTCATCTTCGTTTGGTCCATATACTGCCACTATGGTTCTTGTGTTCCCATTTTCATTCTTGAGTTCAACTACTAAAATTCTTTCAGACACAGCCGTCCATTTCTGTAGATTTTTCTTCATATTTTTATGAACTATACATCCGACTCCTGCTCTTGCACGCTCCTCTTTAGATACACCACTGTATATGAGTACATGTTCATTTTGCATTATGATATCTCCATTACCTTTCTTTTTTGTTTCTGTTAATGTCAGTATGTCCAAATTTGCTCTTTCAAATTCTGTCTCTAGTTCGTCCTGTTTTCCTTGAATTGTTTTTATGTTCCATGTTCCTATCCTCCAATTTTCAAATTCTTCCTTATTTTTGTTCAACTTTTCTTTTCGGTTCTCCTTATCAATGTCCATTTCGAAATCCTTTGTCGTTTTGCCATTTTGTCTCGTGCTTGTTTTATTGTTTTTTAAGTTTTTGGTTGTACTTTCACCATCCTTGTAAAATTTTGTTGTTCGTTGTTCCATTTCCATTCTTCATTGTTTATGATAATTTTTTGAAAGCCAATTTTCACATTTGTCCTCTTTCCTTTTCTAATTTAGCCTTGTTCCTGATTTTGGATTGTATAATTCTCTCATCTTTCGTCATGTCATCATCTATATGTATAGGGTACTCAAGTTTTCTCAGCTTCTGTTTGTTTTTCATGATTGTTAGCTTATCGTTTTTATTGTTGAGTTCGACCAGCCACATTTTTTCCCCGATTTTGTATACATTTTTAATGTCCACTCTAACTTCTAATTTCTCCGTAATAAATTTTGATACCTCGGTTTTTTGTTCTTCTCCTGGTTTTACTGCTATTTTTATCCCCTTGATTACAATATTATTTTTTCTTCTTCACATATACATAAGAAAGGAATACTTTGTAAGAGTAGCTAGGAGTAACCCTTTTCAAGATATTTGCACTTGAAGTGAAACATGCAATGTGGTTTTCAATAGCAAATTTTGAAAATAAACGTGTGGGTGGCTTTGAAAACGGCGTTATCATGATAATGTTGACAGTTGCTTCAATGTCCAATGTTACTTATGGAAAAAAAAATAAAAAAAATAAAAAAAAATAAAAAATACAAAATCAAGTTTAATTTTTTTTCAATACAAAATATTGAAACAAATGTCAAAATAAGCATGATAACGCCGTTCTCAGCGCCACGTATATTTATTTTCAAAATTTTCCATCTGAAACCACACTGCATGGATTACTTTAAGTGCAAATAGCTTGAAAAAAGTTACTTCTAGCCACTCTTTCAAGTGATACCTTTCTTATGTAAATATGCCGGAAAAGTCAAATTTACGATTTAAAAAAAAAGTACGAGTGCATACAAAAAAGTTGTGACCATTTGAATAAGTGAAAAGGTGTGTAAGTAGCGCCCCCTACAAGTAAGAGTCAAATCAATTTTAATCGGATTTTAAGTTTGCATGTCAAACAATCCCTATATACCAAATTTCATCAGAATAACTTGATTATTTCAAAAGTTATTGAAAAAAATCAACAACCAAAACTTTGACACCCTGTATCTCTTTTGATATCAACTTTCGGACTGGACAATTCGAGGCCTATCAAAATATTTTTGTGTAAGGTATAACTCCTTGAAGTTTGGCAACATGTTTTTGAAACACCCTGTAAAAATGTTTACATCTCCAGACTCTTTTGTCCATTTTTGAATACAAGCCCGTGATCAGCAGAAAGAGAGACACCCTATCCGATAATTGGAAGATTTTTTTTTTTTTTTAATTCACCATGTCATTGTCATTGTACATATATAATTCCTGAACACTTCACAATACTTAATTGAACAAAGGATAGTGTAGTGAAATTTTAAACTTGGAATTTTGAAGAGAACATGAAAAATTATTTATTCTTTCCAAACTCGCCTTTCACTGTAAGCACTGTAATCACTTTGTAAGCCAAAAGCGCTTTGCCAGCTTTTTGAACAATAAATTTGCTCTGGGTACACACACTGTTTCCTTCCTGCTACTTCGAGATGAGCAACACCCGCAAGCAAAAGAGAATTCAAGTTTAGTGATGATCTGTAATATCGGTTGATTGTTAGTAAGTACAGTGAATCCTTGCTTAGAGTAGGGTCATCTGAGAATTTCGGGAAAAACGAAAAAAAATATTTTTAACATGTGGGTCTCTCGGTAGCTTAACTCTGAGTTTTAGGAAAAGCTTACTCCGCCATCTTGGAATTATGGGTGCCACTTCTTTGCTTCGTTCCTATTTAAGTCCTACGAAAAAATTTCAAAGAACCAATCATGAACACTTCGTCCTCAAAATAGAATGAGAAGAAACTAACAATACAATAGAAACATCGAGAGGATCAAGTTATGAAACCACATCTCGCTGCTGTAATAACTTCAAAGCTTTAATATTTGAGTCCAATTAAGTCTCATGAGAACTACTGCTCATATAATTGTACAGTAGGTACTTCCTAATTAACTCAAAGTTTTTCCATTGTTTCATCAATATAGTATATTCCTGTTTCAAAACTACTGTTGCATCAACAAAAAATGGACAAATTCATATTTCCAAAGCCAAAAGCGCCTCTGGTGTAAACGACCTCGTTTTGTCTTTGTCCTAATTATCAATGTTTAGATCTTTTGCTCACTAGTTAAATGGATGCTTTGTCACAGAGAAGTCTTTTGTAATAGATACAACCTAGTGTCATTTCGTGATGTTGAAATAAGGAAAATTGCTGAACCGACGCTGTCATTGCGGAAATACTTTTTTAATAAAAGTCGTCGGAAAAATGTATGCAAACAGTGGAAGAATTTTCAATGTTGTGAATATCCGTTACAAGAAAGTGCTGAGTCAAAGTGCTGTTTTAACGAGCATTGTCGAATAGGAGGATATGTTCGCTATATATCTAATTTACAGGAAGCAGATTGAGAGACTGGATTCATTCATTCTCATGTGAAAGAAAAAACCTGTTCATCACAGGAGGACACTGTGTTCCATTTTGGTCAAGACTGCAGAGGGTACCTCAGCTATTATTAAAGTTAGGGCATTGCGGTTTGTGCGAACCCGTGGTAAAATCGAAAATTTGCCACTTTTCCGGGTGCTGTGGCACACTACTTGACATGGAAAAAAAGTAAAAATTAGTCTCGATAGACAGTTTTGCGTAAAACCACCGCATTTTACTGAGAAAAAAATGTTTGGTTCACCGTTTATGAGTAACAACACAAAGTTGGTATTTTTTAAATAGGTCACCCTGTATTTCTCAACGTCATATTTTTTCCAGAATCTAGTGATGTGTCACACTTCTTTTGAGGTCTTCGATGTCATGTTGGAAAATAGCTTTTCTACAGGTTATTAATAGATATAATGTCGATGAAGTATAACCCTTTATCAATTGTTCAAACTACCATTCACAACTCACATACCATAACTTTTTTCAAATTTGAATTCAAATCCGAATCATGAAGGTTCTGACAATTCAATGCCTAACGCTTTATCCTTGTCTTGCTGAAAGTAGAATGAGGATAGAGTATAACGTCTGTCGTACTTATACTGAAATTGCGGTTCTTGACTTATGGTTAAAATTCACGTACTCACGTTATATTTGTGTATTATTGTATCAACAGAATGAAACTCAATCAAAACTCACTAAGACTTGGCTCTGATACTGACAGTATTTTGGAGGTTATAAATATTTTCACATCAAAATCAAAAGTGTCAAGAATTTGACATCCACGAGCCCCCAGTTACCCTGACCAATGATCATGCGCGGCCCGAGAAAAACAACCCTATTGAGTTATGGATTATAACTCACGTTCCCGATTGAACGGATGGTCATAAAACATTGTTTGCCACTCGTGTATTATGTTTCCCAAGTCACTTGAGAATATAAATCTTTCTCGCATGACTCATTTTCAACATAATGCACTGGTACCATAGATACCTTATACAAGGTGATTCACGTGGGTCGTCTGCTACAAGTATTTTGAGAACGACTTTTCCAAATCTTTTGAGATCTGGTGGGTGTCTATATGAAAGTGTGACGCACCTTCTGAATATATTTTGTTGATTTCGACTTTGTCAGATCTACATGTTTTTCCTAGTAACTTTCTTATTTTGAAAAGGACACCCTGTGTATTATTTGATTTTTGAATTCTGTATGGGATTCTAAATCACTTCTTTAGGGCATGTTATACGTCTATTGATAAAAGTGTCTTGAATATTTGTCACTTTATTAAAAAAATCACAATTTGCATTGATTTTTTAAATAAGATTTCTCAGCAACAGCAAGGAACTGAGGCGTGAAGATTTTGTAAGGTAGATATATTGTATATTGGTAATGATGATACTATTAAGTTAAAATAGGATAGTTTTGTTTATTCTTATAATGATTGGGTAACATTATTGAGTAACTGCATCGACAGCGATATGACCATCCTGTGTGGTTTCTATGCGGATTACTTACGCAGACTTCATGTTCATATTGTAATTGGGTAATAGAGTAATGAACTGAGTTCAACTGAGTTGTAATTATATGGATTGAATAAATTAGTCTACGTTAGAATACAGTAGAACATGGTTGTTTTCCTGGTCCTTCTGGAGACTCTTCCTTCAACTTATTATAATTTGACTACATTTTCTTCAAATCTCAAAGAACACATAGACTCTTCCAAACATTTTGAAAATGTCACAGACTGTGCAAAACAAATCGATCACATCTTCGCTAATGGAATTGACTGAAACTCGTTTTTTTTTAAATTGAACACCCTGTATTTTATGTTTGCAATGAACTCAGCATTCAATTTTGGATAAAACATTTCAACATTGTCCTATAGCCATCTAAAGCAATTTTTTAATATCAAATGTGCAGTTGATAAATGCCATTTATCTTGCCATTAATAAAACAGCAATCTAGCAGCCTACGCAAATGCAAAGCTATTGTTACAATTAAATACGAATGGTGAATAGGTACACTACTTCTTTTTGTATCGATCGCTTAATCTCGCATTTGATGGAATCAACTGGTGACTCGTAAAACAAGCTCGAAAAACAAATTAGGAGATTTGTTTCATAAGGTCTCCAATAGATGTCACCAAAGATTAAAATTAACCGATACGAGGAGAATAAGCTTAATATTGATCAAGAATTTTAAATAACTATTTTCGTTAATTGAATTATTATTAGCAATGGCTGAATAAGTTGATAATAACTACAGTTCTCAACAGATTTATGATCTATTTGTAGTTTTCGGCGGGTGCCAGGAAAATTTTTCGAGGACCTGTCGAGTCTTTAATCAGAAATATCCAGACCTTCCACCCATGACTGTGACGAACATGAAAAGAATACAGTCGCATTATGTCCTGCACGGAAATCCAGTTATTCCAATACATCGTGCGAATCTCATCACTGGAAATGAACATAATGAAATAATGATCCTTGGCTATTTTCATGCGTTTCCAAGAGCATCGATACGCAACGTAGTGAACGACCTGGGAGTAAGTTTTTCATCAATACAGAGAATTCTTTCGAGACACTCCATGCACAATTACATAGCAAAAACCTTACACGAATTGATGCCAGCTGATTTCCAACAGAGAATGAACATGTGCGAGATGTTGTTGATCCAAATTCAGAAGAATTCGAATTTTCTTAAAAAAATGATATGGACAGAATGGACAGATGAATCAAAATTCACAAGAGATGGAATATTCAACAGAAGAAATTTACATTATTGGTCCACCGAAAATCCGAATTTTATAATTGAAAGAAATCATCAACACAAATTTTTTCTCTATGTTTTTTCTTTACTTATGAACAACCGATGTGTTCATTACATTTATGAGGAATACTTGAATGAACAAAAATACTTGGAAATTTTACGATCGGTAGTATCAGACTTTATAGATAATTTGCCGTTAAGTTTGGCTTCTCAGGTTTGGTATAGATTGGATGGCGCCCCAGCACATAGTACCAATCGGGTTGCGGATGATTCGAGTGAAATGTTTGAAGATTGATCGATTGGACTAAGAGGTCCATGGAAGTGGCCACCTAGATCCCCTGATCTCAACCCCTCAACCCCTTATGAGGCCATATAAAAAATATTGCTTATAATGCTGCACCTATAAATAATCGTCACAATCTCATTGATCGAGCTGACGCGGCCTTTGATGAACTTCAACCAAGGCAAATTAAAAAAGCTACGACATCTCATGTTCACAAAAACATTCTCAAATGTTTAAAAAGAAATGATGTCCATATTGAATAGTTGTTGATCAATTTAGCCTTAGTCAATCACCACTGAAGGTTTTTTTTTATGTTGTAATAGTGTTGGTACACAGTTGTTCATGTGAATCTAACCATCATCTTGATATATAATATCTCAAATTGCTTTGATTATTTTATTTCACGCTCCATCTGATTCGCAACGTTAAAGTATAATAGTAAAGAACATAATATCCAACATTCACGTCTGACTACTAGAGTTCTCATTCATGAAAGCATGCTTGTTAGAGCACGTTTGTTATGAAATAGTCAATATTTCAAAAATGGTTAACGATAAGCATAGGATAGTTTTAACATTTTGTATAAAATTGAAGGCTTATTTCATTGCAAACATAAATTACAGGGTGTTCCATTTGAAAAAATCAAGTTTCATTCATTTCCATTTGCGAGAATGTGATCGATTTTTTTTGTACACTCTGTAAAATTCCCCAAGTATTTGGAGAAGGCTATATGTGTACTTTGATATTTTGATATTTGAAGAAACTGCAGTCAAATTTTCATTCCTCAGATCCTGAATGTTACTGAGAAATCTTGGTTTGAAAAATCAATGGCATAATTCAAAATCTAATAATATACAGGATGTCTTGTTTGGAATAAGAAAGTTACTGAGAAAATTTTGTAGATCCGGCAACGCCGCAAACATCAAAATAATTTTGAAAGATGCATCACACTTTGTAATAGACTCATATCAAATTTCAAAAGATTTGGAAAAGCCGTTTTCGAAATACTTGTAGCAGAAGACCCACTTGAATCACCCTGTACATCATCTGAAACTCTTTTACCATACAATGGTGTAGGCCGAACATAGAATATTGAAATATTTGATACGGCAAGCTTTATAGATGTTACAGTGAATGTTAGGAATTCAGTGAAAGCTAGCTTTTACTAGTTGATGCTAGCAATCACTTGATCCGTTAGGAAATGTTGAATTTTGAAGAATATTGTACACTTTCACTAGTGAATGTTGGAGAAACTTTATCAAATCAACTTTTACTGAAAGCAGTTAGGAAAAGTTCTTGTTAAAACTTATTTCCGCCATTTAACTAACCCAAGGTGCACGGGGCACTAAATGATGTCGCTCACGCGACATCAAAATTTTTGCCAAACCCAAACTAACCCAAACTAACCCAAACTAACCCAGACTAACCCCTACTGAGAATACTTGAGTATTTTCTATAATACGGTATCTGAACAATGTTCACATTGTACACCTGCGAATCATAAGTCTTGTATTTTCCAGAGCGTCTAATCTGTCGGCGAATTCCAACTCGGACCAATAAGGATATTTAGAATTACGATAATAATTTTCAGTGTAGCAGCTTTCACTAGAAAAGTTACGTGAATGCTAACAATTACTAGTAAAAGTATGATGAAGTCGATCGAATTCAACTTTCACTAGCTAAATGTTTCCAAATCAGGAAAAGCTTACTTTTCCTGGTAAAAGTTAGCTTTCACTGATTACCAGGTTTCACTGTGACATAGACACGAATAAAGGGTATCCCAAAAATATGCCGGCAAACTTTCAGGGGTGTTTTTTGTCCAGTAAACATAGTCCGCCCGCAAATTAGTTGAACACTTTTTAAAATAAAATAAAATTAAAAAAAAATAAGATGAAACAATATTGCGACCAAAAATGTTCAGAAACAGCGAACACACAACTGGTGGTAAAAAAAAGTAAACTGCACTGTAAGCAGCGATTCGATCAATGCGCAGAATAAAAGTAACAAACAAAAACAGTGTGTTTGCTCAATGTAGAGTGATATAGGTAGAGCCCAAACCATCTCTTGAATTCTGTCGGTGTATTTGAGACCCCCTTTATAAAGGGTAGTCCAATAAGCGCGCGTCAGTCCATAGCTTGTTGATAAAACTTTTGATTTTACACTTCTGCTACAACTCAAAAATATTTTTCACAAAAAAGAGTACCTACTACAAAAAAAAACAAATTTCTTGAATGGAACACCCTATATTTTTACATTGCAAACGAAGCCCATGGTCATTGTGTATTCAGCCACAAATTTTCTTGTCGATCGAGTGCTGCATTGCCAAGTAATCCAATGAATGAAAAAAAAACATCCAAAATCACTCTTTTTTTAAGGTTTCATATCTTCCCCAATATTCGTTATTTTTTCTTCAGAATATGGGTTCTATGCAATCATTTCTTCCTGAAATTTTATCATTATCTAATTCAGTTATGCAGAGAGTCCACAATATTTGTTTAAACGTCCCGGTTTTCATTTCAGATTTTGTTGATTTTTTTGAATGCGACCTTTTCCCTGTATGTTATTATACCGTTAGAAAGCTTAAACGTAGCCCTTTTAGAAAATATCAAGGTTGGCTATCTATCGCATCCTTTATTTTGGGATATTGAGGTTATTGCTTAGATTCGCAAAATAAATGTGCAACATCGGCGTAGCTCAAAAAATGGAAATCATTGTCAGTTGTTGCAATGCTACTTTCAATAATAATTATTATTTATAGTCACCCTGTGAGTGGCGCCATCAATATGTTCGTTTCATTCAATAATAAGTAGTGTTTTTATAAAAAAGAAAGGATGCGATAGATGGCCAACCATGATATTTTCTAAAAGGGCTACGTTTAAGCTTTATAACGGAATAATAACATACATGCATTTAAACAAAAATCAAGAAAAACTGAAATGAAAACATGGACGTTTGAACAAATAGAGTGTCCCTGTATAACAATGATGAAAAGTGATTATATTTCAAGAAGAATTGATTGCATAGGACCCATATTTTTTAAAGGAAATAACGAATATTATTGGGAGATATAACAACCTCACCAATAGTATTAGGTGATTTAAATGTGATGTATAAAAATAAAATTGTTTTGTGGTGTGATGCCCCACGTATATCGGACCGCGTAATTCTTGTGTCATAGCATACATCAACATTTTGAGTCCAATTTGACCTGAAATGGATCTCACTTGAGAAAAAGAATTTTTGAAAGTTCTCTGAAATACTTTGGAACGTACGAGTAATACGAGTATTCAATTAAAGATCATCAAAAGATTATAATGAATATTCCCTCAATGTCATCTATAAAGCTATGAAGCATTGAAAAAAAGATCTGTTGACCTTTGAAATGAAGTATCACTCAACCCATAATCTTATTCAAGGGTTGGTCTCGTTTCTCTTGAAAGAAAAATCGATGGATCTCGAGCAATTTTCTGTTGCGAACGATGAATATGAGGAGTCGGCAGTATTTTTTCCGATTACTTAGCCTTATCTACTATATAAAAATGGAATATTGGTGTTTGTGTCCCAATAACTCAAGAACCGGAGAAAGAGGTTTAATGAAAATCTGCAGAGTTATCAGTTTAATTCTGGAAAAGTCTAAGGGCATGGTTTAATTCGTCAACTCATAGCTGATTTTGTGAAATTTAGATTTATTTTCAAAAATATGTCTGCATTCGCCATTTTCTTTCAATAATGAATAATGACAATGACACTGAGTGGAGGTATGTTCCGTACAAAACATCAAGCCGCGTTCACATTAAATAAATATTAGCGTTGTGTAGTGAATGTGAATGAAAAAGAAACGGCGAGTATAATAGTGATACATATTGTATCAGATAAATGTGTGAGAACAAATTATTATTTGTAGTATATTGACCTTTCGTTTTATATAAAATATTGAATCGAAACTTTGTTATTCTATATTATCTTACGGACAGGCAAGCGGAGTCGCGGGTTTTCCAGTTAGTTCTACACAAAATGCTAGCTTTTTAAAAAGATGACATACATTTTATCATGGATAAATCATATATTCCTCAAAAAATTGTATTTGATAATTACAATTCACACTGCTGAGCTTTCCTGATAAATAATCTTGAATTGGGCAGTTTATGACAGGGCAGCATTTTTTGTTCTGGTCTTACTGTCTTGGTATTTTGTTGGAAAAACTTTGAATTTTGAGATACTCAACTTCGATTATCGGATTATTTCCTGAAATGAAGAAAGAGTAGGTGCAAAGTCAATAATTATTAATGATGTTTCATTTTCCTTTTTGTCGCCATTTAATTCACCAAGTGACGGCATCATTTGTAAAGAATTTTCTCAAGGCTTTCCAAACACTTCTAACGTGAAATGGCCGAGTTAGCCTTCCATGGGTTTTAATTCTCTGAAATTCTTAAGTCAACTGGTCAAGATAACCTTCGATGTATTGAATTTTGAGCTCCATTTTTGAACTTTTTAATTATAACCTTTTCTGGAAAGTTGCATGGATACTGATTGAATTAATAGGTCTGTTCGTAGAACAATCACAAATCGATCAGCGCTTTATCGATTTGTCAAAATAATCAGAAATAGTTTGCAAACTGCAAATGCCGCATGCTGATTGGCTCTGACTGGTTTGTGATTGTTCTACGAACAGACCTATTATTTTCGATTCTGATTATTCCTTTATCGATTGAAAATATTTCTTACGATATAACTTCGAAATAAATTTTAAATAGAATAATCGTGGAATTTGTGTATTTTAATACGTATTCGAAACCAGTAATTTGCGTTTTTTCTTCCTGTTAAGTGATGCATTGCAGATAAATGGTTTCTAATTAGAGAAATAAGTCTATTCATTTCATTTTATTGAGGTGGGAAGTTTTTTTTTCTAGTCAACATAATATTGGGTTTTTAATAATTTCGTAACTCTAGTGTAACGCATACATGGTACATCAGTCTGTCGTGTCAGAGGTGGTTTTGTTTTCATGAGGATGTTTGGATTTTCTATAGATTTTGATCCAAGACAGCACAAAAAGAGTTTGATGTGTCCAAAAATCTTTCGAATTTATTTTGAGAGTTTTAAAGGACGTGCGTTGGTTGTATACAGGAAAATCTCAAAATACTCCTGAATTTCCTAGTTCTGCTATTATTTAACATTACCACAGTCGTTGAAAACCCAACCATTACCACTTTGTTGAATTCAAGAAAAGCGTCCATAACTGCAAGAGACTTTGTTCAGGAAATACCGGGTTGGAAAACTCAAAGTACAGACTTTGGGTTTTCCAACCCGGTATTCACTTTATTTAATGATAAATCATTATTTTTATTCATGGTTAATCTGACCCTTTGAAAGCCAAGCACAAGAGACAGACCGATGACCGATTATAGCTAATGATACTATCATTTTATAATAAGACTAATCAATACTCATATCCCTTTCTTCTACCGACATGTAGACGATTGTATCATATCAGTTCCAAGAAATGAAGCAATAATCGCAACATTAGAGTTCTTCAATGAAATTATAACAAAGACCTTCAGTTAACTATGAAATTGGAGCATGACAAAATCATAAATCTCCTCGACCCAACTTTATACCATAGAAACAACATTAAAACCTCGATTAAAACGAAATGATATACAGGGTGATTCAGGAGAAAATGGTAATATTTTAAGGAAATGTCCAGGAAGTCAAAATAAGCAAAATAAGCTCATATGTTCAAGTCCGATTTTTATTTGTTGCAAAGATATTTTGATTAATTGTAATTTAAAAACTAAATCAAAATTATTACAAAACTAGTAAAACAAAACAAATAATTATAAGCAAATAGCACTAATTCATAATACATTTTCGAAAACATTACCTCCCACTTCGATACACTTATTTGCGCGTTTAAAAATTGATCTAGTAGCGAGTTTATTTATTTATTTTTTATTTTTTTTTTTTTTTATTTTTTTTTTTTTTAGCTTATTTTGCTTATTTTGACTTCCTGGACATACCCTTAAAATATTTCCATTTCCTCCTGAATCACCCTGTATATATATATACAGGGTGTCCGGAAATTACGCGTCAGGATTTTGGTGGGCGATTCTACATGAAAAATTAATGCAACAAACTTCTATACAATTTTTTCAAAAACTCAAAATTAAGGAAGATACAGGGTGTTAAAAAATATTTTTTTTTTCTTATTTTTTTTTTTAAACTTTTTTTCTAGTGTAATGATTTTCGCCAAATTTTGCATGCATGTCACTAGTGTTTCTTTGTATTCACCCTATTAATTTGACGCTAGTCGTCAATGACAAAAGGCTGAAGCTGTCCTTCACCTTAGGAAAATTACTTAGAACTTTTTTGTTTTGATCTTTTTATAAATTTGGATGTCAAATTAGTAAAGAGCATCAAAATATTTTTTAAAAAGGTGCTCGTGTTGCATCATCGTAGAATTAACGGTTTCCGAGAAAAACGACTTTAAACATTAACCGTACCTTAAATAATTAAAAATTCGTACTTTGAAAAAATTTTTGAAGTTTTTGAAAAAATTGTATAGAAGTTTGTTGCATCAATTTTTCATGTAGAATCGCCCACCAAAATCCTGACGCGTAATTTCCGGACACCCTGTATATACAGGGTGTCCGGGAAAATGTGGGAGATCTCTCGGATTCAGATAGAACATTAAAAAATAAGATGACAAGTTCCCATAAATTTTTTTCCTAGCGTTATTTTCACAATTTCGTCAAGAGCACCACTTCGTCATGGCTTTTTTCGAGGTTTTGTTTAATAAAAATTGTTTTTTCTCGAAAATGGTTCATTTTATCGACAATGAACAAAAGTACCTTCTCTTTAGCTTAATGTTCAAGGTATCCAAATTTATTTTTTTTAACTCCTTATCATACAGGGTGTTAAAAATTTGAGCGTTAAAATGTACAATCTAGTCCGTCCCTGGTAAACTAAACAAGCTAATTATGTTTTAAGGGAAGTATTTTGAGAGTCCCTTACTACTGTTTATCATATTAAATTTTCATTGAATTATATTGAGTCGTTTAAAAGTTATTCAAGAAAAACCGATTTCCAGTGGGGTCCTTTAGGGGGCCGTATCTCCGTAGGGAGGGCCGCTAGGAAAAAAATTTATGGGAACTTGTCATCTTATTTTTTAATGTTCTATCTGAATCCAAGAGATCTACCACATTTTCCCGGACACCCTGTATATAAGTGGAAAAGTAGTCGCGTAGTGACTAGTTAGGAATAGAAAAACTAAGTCTAGTGGGGATGCAGTCTAGTTTAGAGGCCTTAAGTGTGAGTGAAAACCCTTTATTGTATGTCAAGCTCTCGAGATTTATTTTTTTGCTCTTCATCAGGACTATCTAGAAAAAATACATTTTTTTGCTAGTACTAAAACTAAAGAAAATGTATATAATAACTCACCAATGTGGATTGAAAGTTAAACAGGTACGCATTGGAGAAAGTGAGAAAAACCATCATGCTACATTTTGGTCACACACAGGATTTTTTCAATTGAACAATATAAATAGTTGTTTATTCGTTGAGGTCTACGCAGGAAAAGGATCTAAAATCGAGCGGAGTACATGCGACAACCAGTTGGTGAGCCACGAAAAAATATCACAAAAACCATGGTACATGATGTTATCCACGACTTGAGTGACTGCTCTTGGAAGAAAATCAGACAGAGAACACCCACTGTCTTTGTCCAACGCACTCCGATCAATGTATATTAATGTGAAATAGGATGAAATAGGATAATCGTTGTTGGAAACATAGGTTTATCCTATTTCACATTAATATACATAAGTTTTTGTCTTGCTCCATCTTTCGCTCAGCAATTTGTTTTATTGTGAAGATATGGTCCTGAGCGCTACGTCCTTTCCTGAAAGCACTTCGGGCTTCATGCATTGTAGGATGTACTACTCTTTCGATTCGTTTATTCAGTATTTTTTCCAGGATTTTGGTAGAAACAGTTAGCAGCGTAATTCCCCTATAGTTGGAACACTCGTACTTCTCTCCATTTTTATAGATGGGCACAATTAATGAAGTTTTTCATTCCGCAGGGAGTATTTATTTTGTCCAAACATGATTGTAGATGTCTAGCAGCAGTTCCTTTCCATCGCGTCCCATATTCTTATACATTTCTATAGTAATCCTGTCTACACCAGGTGCTTTACCATTTTTCAGTTCTCTTATAGCTTCTTCCAGTTCTTCAATTTCTATTGTCTTATTATGTTCCGGGTCTGGTTCTAAGTATGTATCTTCCTCATATTGTGCATAGTTATTTTTCTCTGTTGTTTCGGTGGTGTTGGTATCTAATAGTTCCTCAAAGTATTCTGCCCATCTCTCCATGATTTCCTGGTCGTCGGTCAGCATATCACCACTTCTCGCTTTCACTCTATATGTTTTTTCAGGTTGATTCTCTCTAAGTGATTTCACAGCTTTGTAGAATAATTTTTGGTTGCCTTTAGCTTTTTCTTTTAGTTTCTCACCAAATTCACACCATTGCTTTTTTTTCAATTTGTACCATCTGCTTCACTTTTCTCCGTTCAATTTTGTACGCTTCATAGTTTGTGTATGTTTTGTTCTGAATGTATTCCTTCCATGCTTGTTTTTTCTTTTTGATTTGGTCTCATATGTCTCTGTTCCACCATGCTGATTGTTTCCGGTCTGTTCTTATGTTACTTACTCCACATATTTCTTCTGCTGATCTTATGATGATGTTTTTGAAGTGTTTCCATTTCTCTTCTATGCTTTGTTTGGGCATTCTGTTTTTTTCTTGGCATTTTGAGGAGATAGACACGGAATGATAAATATACAAAAAAGACACACAACATATGGGCGTATCCTCAAAAGTATGAAATAAGGTCAAACTCTTTGACTATACTCTACTTTGCTTCTTGAATGCGTTCTGTGTTATTAAAAAATTACGGTGGCCACGTATGCAGTGACTATACTGGGTGTCTCTAAAAGGTCTGTACAAAATCCTACCACATGTTGCTGAGGTCAAAATAAGCCGATTTAACGCAACTCACCTTAGACCGAAATGTCACCATTTCCGAGATACGGGGTGATCAAGTTTAAAATTAACAATTGAATTTTGTCATTATTTTGGACACTTTTCCACAGATTACTTTGAAAATTGGCATACGGGGGTTTTGTGATATGAGAAATTCGATTATGAAGTCCGTTTCACTGTGACCGCTAGAGGGCGCCCTACACTTCACATTTTGTGGTTTGGAATGTCCATCACTATTTTCTCAGTAATTTTTTTCAATCTTTTATTGGATAAAAAGATTTTCCAGACGATTTCAAGTAAATAAGGTACTCTTGTCAAAGTTCACTCAAGTTAGACGTTTTCGAGATATTTCCATTCAAAGAGTTCCATGCCACACCGGAAATGTTTGGATTCTCCCTCAAATTTTAATCATTTTTTATGTAGCATACCCTATACCTAAGTTTGATGTATAAAAAGATATTTGATATTTTATAAATTGAATAATACTAATTCATTGTTATTAAAAAGTAAAATAGATCTATGGTTTCGAAGTATTGACGTAATTGTGTGTGTAGGATAATATACCAAAACTTTTCTGATTTTAAATTGATACCCAAAAAATTAACAAAAATAAAATAACGTCTTATATAAAAAAAATCTTTTGAATCAAATGCAGAATTATTTATACTTTGATACTTTTACACTTTAAAAGTACTGAATGACGTGACATTTTCGTCAATACGAGCGTCAATAATTCGAAATCAGATATATTTGACATTTTCACAACAATAAATTATTATTATTCAATTAATAAATATCAAATATCTCTTTATACATTAAACTTAGGTATTGGATATGCTACATAGAAAATGTTCAGAGTTAAAAGGAGAATCCAAATATCAAATAAAAAAATAGGGTATCAATTTGAAATAAGAAAGTTGGACCTCGCCCAGACTTTTTGGAGCAGGTTATTTAAAAAGTTCATTTTTAACAATGAAATTTTTCTAAACCGTCAAATTAAAAAGTTAGAGGGGGGCATTTATTATCAATAACCCTGTACATATCGCATACTTATTGTCATCCCGGAAGAAAATATAGATAGAATTAAAAAAAACAATGTTTTGAAGAAAACAGATCTCAAATATCTTATATGATGATCTGTAAGATCTTGAGTAATTTCCATTTGTTAGTTTTGGACCACTAGTTCTCCTTTATGTGATGTTTCTTGAATATTGAAACTACATTGTTCCGATAACAAAACGACCTCATAATAAAACTAAAAATGTTATAACTATCACTACAGTGTGGAAAATTTTTCTATACCATCGGGGCAACGGTAGGGAGAATAAAGAAATGGCCGATTTCATTCATAAAATAACCAACAGCGTGTGTGCATTAGTTACCTATATGACACTCCACTATCCACAAAGATAAAAACAACGTCACCTATACCTATCTATTTAAGCAAAAAATCACCCGTCGTCGACAAACACAGTTCAATTTCGAGTTCAGTTTCCACTTTGTTCTCATTTCAAGAAAACTAGTTTCACCAATAAGAGATCTTCAAACTCATAAACATAACGCCTCTCGAAGAAGTAAAGTCTGGTGCTGGTGTGGTGTTGTTGGCACAATTACCGGTGATAATAATATATTTGGAAAAATCCTATAATAACCTCGAGCTACTCAAACAGGTATTGAATAAAAAAACTACTTATTTAATGGAAATGCAAGTGAAAATTACGTTGAAATAATCTACTCTTTCTTCTTTCACTGTCACCATTTGCACTCACTGAAACAATCAAATTGAACAATTTTACAAACGAAAAGCGTCGAAATTACGGGGAACCAAAACCAATAGACCGTTTCCATGTGACGTAGAAAACATCTGATTCCTGGAAAAGCATGTTACACGTTTACAGTATTTTTTTTTTTTTGAAGTACAGTGACAGTTCAAAATTTTAGGTTGAAGTCGCCAAGGTTGTCAAAGTCACGCTTACGCAAAATTCAATGTGGATGGTAGCATATGATTCCTGTTTGTCAAGCAGAAATTTGACAGTTCCACTTCGAAATTAACATGAACGTAACTGAGGCATAACTTCAACCTCAAATTTTCAAATAGGTCACAATGATTTTAATGTGTCACTTTCAGGAATCAGGACCCGTATTCCGTGTACTGTGGAATTTCATAGCAACACGTCGCTTTCCCATCATTTTACAAAGAGAGTGACGTGTTGCTATGGAATTCCACAGTACACGGAATACGGTCTCAGCTGAGATTCGTGACGTACTTGGAAACGATCTATTTATCAAAATCCGAGTATTTTGAGGTTATTTCAATCAAGATGTCAAATTATTCGCCAAACGAGCTTCATTAGCCACAAAAAGACAATTTATTAATGAAAAATATTATTTCTAGGTAGACTCAAAATCAAAGATGTACAGGCCAGACACGTATCTGTTTATTGTGACTCGATAAACTACAGTGACGCCATTGAGGCCATGTTAAGGCGAACGCTTGGGCGCGTTCAGGAACGTCGCAATTTTTGAGAAATAGGAATTAGAAAATGATATAATAAATAAGTACGTACCTTATGAACAAATAGTCAAATCACTAAGAAACCTTGGTAAAAAATATTTTCCACAAACCGCAACTTAATAACATTTCAAACTCTCAATGGTTGTCAAATGGTTGTCAATGGCAACACAACAATAAACAATAAACATTGGTCGCGTTCATAAGACGAAACAATGCCCGCTACGCTCCGGGAGCACTCTTTGGCATCTGACAGTTGAATGTTGAGTCTTATATGAGACTTCCGCTTAATTCATAAGAAGGAGAGGAAACAGTTCCACAACTGTTTCGTCTTATGAATGAGAGCAATGTTCTGCCGGAATATGGCGGACGACCAATAGAAACGACGACATGCATTGGCGTCACTGTAGTTTATCGAGTCACTGTAGTCACTGTAGCCACGTAGATGTGCATTCCTGGGTTGTACCACGACTCACTCACAACGGTATGTTCTTTGATTGTCAGGATATCGTTTTTTTAGCGCATGACGTAGGTCAGTGAACGTTTACATGACAACGCCCGAACCACAGCCGGCAGTGATGTCAAGTCGTATGAATCAGGCTGTCTCTCTACCATCAATCTCGAAAAAAATATTCTAGTCTCTTTCACCAAAAGCAAGATCTGGATACTATGGAGGACTGTAACTATGAGAGTAATTGAAATGCATAAAAGCGGTCCAGGTTTCAAATCGTGATTCAGCTTAAATTGTTACCCCCAGATGGCGAAGAGTCGTTAACGATTTCATGTCAAACAAAAATGTTACCTAGGTAACATACTTGAAACAACGTTACGGATACTCTATCAAAAGGCAACAATTTTTATTAGCTAGGTTGCATCAAAACTCTCACTATTTGATGATTATAGGTATCATGAATATATTTCTTGTTATACATTATTCTGAAATTTCTAGAATTTTCATAATTTTTTTGTTTAATTGCATCAATTGTTAGAGAACCTGTGTGACGTCATATCGTTCATTGAGACACTATTGTCATTGAACAAACCATGGGCTTGAAACACGATGCTGCGACGATTCATAATCAATTTTTTCCTTATAGAGAATGCATTGCGTGTGGAATGTGAAGTGGAAATTTGGAAAAAACGAATGAGAATGTGATATGGGAGTATCTTGACAAATTATTGACAAGCAATAAACGTTACCATGACAATGAATAAATAAAAGCGCTACTAGCAACAGCGCCCTCAAATGAACTAAGCAAAAAAAAGGAACAAAATCTCAGGGATATTCGTATGTCGATTCGTCTCCTAGTTATAGTCCTCCATACTATCGTACCTGAAAGGGACTCGTCAATTGCCAAATTACTGTAAATTTGCGACAAAATGAGATGAAGCATAGTATGAGGAGTTCCTTTCTCTGTTCTCTGTCTCATCTTCTGTCAAGGAGCACTTTCGGAAACACTGATCCGAATTCCCTTATCAACAGCAATCAAAATGATCACACTATTGGTGAAAACTTATGCAACACTTTATACTTATTGCTTAGAGAGGAAGGAATACCACCTTAGTTAAACAATCCGTGTTGTTGCATCGATCTCAATTTGCCTCAAATTTGTATCGTGTCAGGGCCATTTCACGTCGTATCGATTTCAATGGTCTACGCTGGATGCGCAAGAGCATACCGTTGTGAGTGTATCGTGGGTTGTTCTGGAATTTCACTAATTTTCCAGTTGGCTAGGTATTATAAGAGATCCAATGAGTTGTCAGCCAATCATAGGTGCAATCGTATATTCTTGGTTTATAAAATCGTAGGTTCGCTAGGTGTTCAGTTATTCAATGTCAATTTTAAAACGATTGGAAAATTCAACAAGAAAAAGAAAAGTAGATAATTGATTTACCATGACGGCAAAGCGAAGAGTAGAGTTAAACAGCAAAGGTTTTTACGCCCAAGGCTATGCCGATGACGTAGCAATACTTATCACTGGCAAATATACCAAGACAATATCAGAACTGATGCAGACAGCTCTGACAATCGTGGAAGATTGGTGCAGGAGGATGAACCTGAAGATCAATCCTGAGAAAACCTCCCTGGTCAGCTTTACAAGAAAGAGGAAGACAGCGGAATTATTCAAACCCATATTCTTTGGACAAGAACTGCAGGTGGTAAGAGAAATCAAATACCTAGGCATCATTATGGATGACAAACTCACATGGAATTCACACCTACAGAATATAGTGAATCAAGGTAAAGTCACAATAATGGCAACAAAAAGAGCGATAGGAAAGAATTGGGGCATAAATCCGCGCATAGTACACTGGCTCTACTGTACCGTGTTAAGACCCACCCTTGCTTATAGCTCTGTTGTCTGATGGCCGAAAATCGAGCAGCGACAAGCAGCCACGGAACTTGCAAAAGTTCAGAGGCTAGCATGTCTCTGTGTAACGGAAGCCATGAAAACTACTCCAACACTTGCCATGGAGGCCATGCTTAACCTTCCTCCTTTGGATATCTACATCAAAACGGAAGGAAGAATGGGAGCATATAGACTTAGCAACACCGGGAACTGGAGCCACTCAAACTCCCAAGGACACACCAAGATAACCAGCACAATCACGAACCACTTAGCAACAATGAGGAGTGATATCATGTTGTAAAATATTAACTTTAGCACGTCTCCCAAGACCAAGCTAATATGGGAAGAGGAAACGGAGAAACAACTCCGGATGGCTAATGGGGCAATATGGTACACAGACGGCTCCAAAACAAGCCGGGGAACTGGTGCCGGAATCGTAGGTCAAAATCCAAAGTGGGAAACATGTGAACCACTCGGGATGTACGCTACTGTTTACCAGGCAGAAGTACATGCAATAAACGTATGCGTGCAAGAGAATCTCAGGAGAGGCTACAGAGGAAGGAAAATCCTTATCCTTAGTGACAGCCAAGCTGCAATCAAAACCATCTCCTGTCGGGAAACCAAATCCAAACAAGTCATGGACTGTCAGCAAAACCTTGTCACACTGGGAGTATCTAACGATGTCACTCTTGAATGGATACCAGGACACACAGGGATAGCTGGGAACGAGCGGGCGGATCTACTAGCACGCAAAGCTGCAAACACACCACTTCTGGGTCCAGAACCTGCTATTGGTATTACAAAATCCTCTGTGAGAGGTTGGCTGAACTGTTGGTCCAAAAAACAACAGAAAGCTAGATGGTGCCAATCACCAGGACTGAAACACAGTAAATTAATGATGGCAGACGAGATAAAATCATCATTTTCTGGAAGCCTACTGAAACTCAGCAGGAATCAGCTTAGGAAAGTAACAGGTATATTAACCGGACACTGCACTCTAAGGAAACACATGCATATCATGGGTCTTTTCAACGAGGAACCCATATGTAGGCTGTGCAACGAGGAGGAGGAAACAGCCGCCCACATTGTATTTGAATGTGGAGAGCTGGCGTACTGGAGAAGAGATAATGGGGAATTCACAACCACTCCTCAAAGGACGAACAGGAAAACAGTAGAACGAGTTATAAACCTTATTTGGGCAATGGAGCTCTTCGCCTGGGAGATTGGCACAGAGAAGATAGAATAAGCAGGACTAGAGGCTGCGGTGTCGGGGCCAACAGCCCGAAACTCGTAGCGCCTGTACTTCAGTAATCAGTGATCAGCACCATGACGGCATGGCTTGGTACTAACAGTAGTAGTAACACGTTGATAACTGCAAATGCCAATGAACATGTGTCTCTCGTCATCGAAGGCTTGATCAGATATCGACATTTATGACGCTGGTAACTTTATGATTCTTATCAATCAACTCACGGCACCCATGATACTAAAACACACAAGATATGATCAATTGCTGGACGAAATTAGAACCAACTCATTAAGTTACCATTTGCTGGTCAAAATTTGAACTGGCTCAGCCATGACGTCCCCGAGTTACATTTATTGTTGAGATTTGAGGTAGGTCACGTGATGACTTCTGAAGTGGGATGTGCGAGAGTTTATCTTGTTTTTTTCAGTATCATGGTGACCGAGTTACCTAGGAAACCTATGAATTTCAAGGTTCGGTCACGCAATGACGTCAACAAAACCTGCGCGAGATCATATCTTGTTTGTTTTAGTATCATGACCGCACCGGTATGCAAGACAATATAGGATTCAAGTTGCCGACACCTTTGTGGATCCCTGACATTGACTTTTCCACATACTGGAGAAAAATAGCTTGAAGTTTCAGTTCATCTGGCTACAGTGTTTTTCCTGGTAAGTTTACACATAGAGTAACTGTGGTGGCGCATTTTATCAGTTTGTAATATTTTTACAAGCGACTCCGCTGTCGGAAGCTTCGCTTCTTTAGAAAATTTCATTTAACAAATGGCAAAAAGCTATTGAAAAATTTCAAGATCAAACAGTCAAACAATAACATGTCGCCACATCGTCCAAAGATGCACGCCACTTGCAGTATGATACACGCCGCAAAAGTATCCCGATTCCCGTCTATTGCTCATGTGTATTTGAATACGAATTCGATGCCATGATTAGAATACTACACGTCAATGCGTGTTTCATTGTCGGTATGCATATACACGCAGATATATGGCTCAACTTGTTATTAAAACACAAATGTGATGACACAAATGCGTTATGCATGTGTCGTGCAGCTTTGGTGTGCGGACTTACTAAAAGGAGATTATGGTATTCTTGTGTATAAAAGAAGCTGAAGAGAATGAGATTCTCTGCTTTGATAGTTGTTGATGTGATTAAACTGAGCGGTCGCAAAGAATTGGCATTACAAGAAAAAAACTCCGGACCATTTTCAAGAAGCTGAGCTACTAAACAACGACGGCATTTTTGTGCTTTATTGAGATGTTAATAGACATCTTATAGGTAGTGCTCGAAAAAATGCTTTTTATATCAACCCCTACACACAAAGTGAGGACATCAACGTATGTGGCGAAATGCTTGACGTGGAAAAAACAATTTAACAAAATGCTTTGCAATTATAGCTGATGAGACTACCGACATTGCGGAAGAGGAACACATGTCACTGTGAGGCCGTGGTATAGAAAAAGAAGAATAATTTGTTTTTCGCAAAGATTCTCTTGGGTTGATGCCATCAGTAGATACAAGGAAAATAAATAGAATCCAAAAAACAACTAATTCAGTGTTCATTTCATTAATCTTGCGATTTGCCATGCTATAGCAAAGCTAATCATTTGAAGAACCATTATGACTCAATCATATATTTATAGTCAACTACAAAGGACTTACAGGAAGTCATTATGAAGAATCCATCTGAAATACGGTGGATCTAATCAACTGTCATAGAATGAGATTCAAAGAAGTATGAAGTATGTCGTTTCTTCAGAACAATATATGTCATCAGTGTTTCCACCGCTGAAGTAATATTCAAACATTCTCTCGATAATCAGACTGTTGATTTTCATTCGATCTCAGCTACGGACCATGTTCAAAATTCATTATGTCGTGGGTAGTAGGTGATTGATATCAGCCAGAACATGGATTTATGCTTCTCCAGTATTTTTACTCTTATGCGTGAGCAGCTCAAAAGAACGACATAGATAAAAGTTGGACAAGTTAAGATAATTCATTTGATTCATGTCTTTACCACATTATTTATGTTTTATAGCCCGATGAAAATCAATCAATAGTCGAAACGTTGTTGAACAGATAAGAACGTCTTATTTTGCTAATAACAACACCCCAACTCTTTCTTGGATAAGTGATGGAAGTTATCTGTGCAGTATCTTTATTCAGTTATATTGCTCTGCTATTAAGATGACAGGGATGATACACTCATGTCCTCTTGTATAATACTGACAAAACATAAAGTTGTAGCAAACTCCTCATTTATCCAAGTTGTTGTAGTAGCACATAAGCCGGCAACGCTGTTACTAGTGTCAGATAACGGACAGGTAACTTGAAAAATTGCGATAGACTGATTTTTTTAATTTGTATGTTAATTTCAAAGCTTGATTAAAATAAGAGCAGTTAATTTTGAACGTGCGTGTCAATCTCTATCAGGCAGACCCAAAAACCACCCACAACTCCTAAGCTGGCGCCCAACGTGGGACCTGAAACATTGGAAACGCATGCAAAATAGCTGACTGTCAGTGGACATTTGCTCCTTGTGACTAAAGGAAGGCCTGCAATACTGTGAGTACTGTACTCTCTTATTTTGCGAGGTCCTGCAGAAGAAGGACCGGGCTCGGCAACAATGGCGGTCACATCAACGGATGAACAATTCAGAGTACTTTTAGAGAGACTTTCTGTTGCTCCTCAAAATCAAGCGCCTGCTATTCAAGTCCTACAAAGAAATTTTGCGAGATGCTCATCGCGTTTCAACGGTGTCCAAAATTCTGACGCGAATGCTTTTATTGGTGCCATTTCGATTTATGAAGACTGTGCGCAAGTTAAGGACAAAAATGCTCTTCGGGGACTTTCAATGTTGTTGGACGGATTTGCAGCAACCTAGTACCAGGGTGTAAAATCATCGGTTGACACATGGCAAGACGCTCTGAACTTGTTACGAGTAACATATTTTCCCCAGAAACCCCCTTATCGTGTTTATAGAGAACTCTTTTCATCCGAACAGGATGTTGCTACACCCACGGATATTTTCGCCTGTGAGGCGCGGTCGGTGTTAGCCCAGCTGCCCCCAAATGCTCTTAGGAAGGAAATTCAAATTGACATGGTATATGGGCTGCTTCACAAGAAAATTCGAGAAAAGTTACCCCGTGATAATGCTAATAACTTAAACGAACTCCTTGCTAAGGCTAGACTAGAAGCTTTTGAGTTCAACGAGCATGTGGATACTAAAGAGAATCCTCAGGATAGCCGTCCTCGATGTCAATTTTGTTGGAATTTTGGACACTCTAAAGAGAATTGTAGAAAGCTACTTTACGCTAAGGAGAATAAGGACACTCTCATGCAGGTTCCCAATCCAACAGTTGGAGGTAGCGCGTCGGTAAAAACCAATGCCAATTTATCGATCAGCTCCCATTCGTCCACTCGTCATCGGTCGAATGCTATGTTTGCGGAAAAATAGGATTTATCCGGTCTAACTGCCCGAACTGCAAAAAACCCGAGACCTCTTCATCATCAATTGAATTCTGCAGGTTTGACACTTTGATAAGCCCTCGTAACAGACCAGTTTTACCAATATCCGTATTAGAACACCAGGGTCAAGGATTAATTGATACAGCAGCAAAACAAAGGCTGTGCTAGCGCTTTATTCAAAATTTTGCAGAATGAAGGTCACGCCTTTGATAATGAAAAAATTATGCGATGGAAGGTGTGATTTGAAAAAGGTACTCACCTCAAAGGTTGACTTCATTTTACACTGCAAACCAATACCGACGACATTTATTGTGTTTCCCAACACAGAGGCCCGTACTCTACTCGGCATTGACTTCATTCAGGACGCGAAAATTGTTTTGAATTTCCATAAGAGAACATGGGCATTCACTGATAATCCTAACGTGGAATTTGACCTTCTCTACGAGCCACCTCAATCCAGAGCAATGACATCGAAAAAATATTGGAAGAAGCTAAAGTAACTTTTGACATGTCATACACGGATATCCTTCGTCCAGATGACGGGGCTGTGCACAGAGTTTGAAACGGGAAAGCTGAATGCGATTTTGATAATCAGGACCCTGATTCTTGAATTGGGAGCGGCATAGATACATGCCGAATGATCACTTGAGAGCCACGCTGTTTAATTCTAGAATTGTGATCGGACTGACCGGATCTCATGAAATTCATACGCTCCGGAACGCTTGGTGTAAAGTGGAGGAATAGGGGTAGAACGTCTAACAGATCGGGTGACGCATGCGAAGTAAGGGGTTTTTCCTTGTTTTCTAACCAACATCAATTTGTATTACCTTTCAAATTCACTTTCGATGGCTGCCAAACAACTACTTATCAACTTAACGTGTCCAGCTTATATACAGGGTGAATCAGGAGGAATGGCCCAAATTTCAGGAGTGTATTCTACACGCGAAAACAATGTAGAAAAACACATATGTTCTTATCATCTCTGAATTTGAATAAGTATTCCGCATTTTGCAACACTTTAATCACTGAAACTTGAAAATAAACGTTTAAGTACTGCTAAAATAGATAAAAATTAATAATAATAATAATAATTAATAATCTAATCACGTGAAAATTTTGATAAAATTGACGTAGAAAAAAAAATTATATTGCGCTATAACTTGAAAACAAAAAAAATTCGGATGAGAACATATGGGTTTTTTTCACATTGTTTTCGCGTGTAGAATACACTCCTGAGATTTGGGCCATTCCTCCCGACTTCCCTTGTATAATATAATATATCAATATTTTATTTGAATGTTCAATCACTAATCAACTTTATTACCTACGTCAGTTCCGATGTACTCCTGATACCAGCCTTGCAAGTATGTGGTTTGGTTTTGGAAAATGAATGATTTTTATTTTTAAAATGTGAAGCAAAAAGCATAATGTGAACAAAACCCTAGCAAAGAGAGATCATCGAATTAGTGAGGCCCTATCTGCCTACTCAAGGTGGGACTTCTACCTGACATCCCAGTTGAAGTTGAGGTTTATAAAATTCAAGGTAAAACTGAATCCAATCTTTTATTAGAGATTGAAGTTACTTTTCAAAGTCTAGAATTTGGGAGTGGCATTTGGATATGAAATGAAATTAACAAAAAGTCAAATTACCAAAGTTGACACTTTATCAATTTCATTAAAAAATTGAGTTAGGTTAAACATGATTTGATTGGTTGAAATTGTTGAGAGTAAGTCAGATGCACCGATTACAGCTGGCAACATGGCAAGGTTTGCTAGATAGTTCAAGAATTGTTCGGTTTAGACCAGGTGAAGTGATAGATCCAAAGCCGTGGATCCCATCGCAAAAGAGAGAGATCGGATCGTATGACTTTCAAGAATTGGGGTTCTGGAAGGATATCTTTAAAGTGTGGGGAGAACCAGTACTCTTTGCTACAAAGTAAATCAATATTAAGGATCATCAGCCTCTAAGGCTTCCTCTTTATTAGCAGGCCCCTCAAAAGCGACAAGTCCTGAAGAAAGAATCTCGCCTGTTTTCTTGGTTCAGAAAAAGGACCTAAGGAAACATCATCAGGATCAGAACAGACGGGAAGCTCCCATTTATCGAGTTGAAGATCAAGTATGGGTCAAAGTTCAGGCAATAGGCAATGTCAGGAAGCCACTTAGCTCAACGTTTTATTCCCGGGTTTATCCGAAATGCGATGGACCATACGGAATAATGAAAGGAGTATCGCCGACTAGTTATCAGGTGGTTCAATCCGGCGATCTTGGGAGTGCATCACGTGTCTTTGCTAACTGCAGTCAAGACCAAAACAGCTAACGAGACATGAAGAAGATTTCTGGCCTTTCCTCGGGACGAGTTCAAGGCCAGGGGAGAAGTGTGTAAAAAACTAAATGAGGAGTTTTTCACTAACCCAAACTAACCCAAACTAACCCAAGTTGCTGTAGTAACACATAAGCCGGCAACGGTAATGTGAGGTGAAAAATTGCGATAGACTGACGTTTTGTGATTTGAATGTTGAATTCAAAGCTTAATTTGAATAAAAGCTGTGAATTTTGGACGTGAGTGTCAATCTTTATCAGGAAGACACCAGAAGCACCCACAAGCCCTACAGAGTTGAATAAAACCAGTTCCATCGATAAGCTAGTTTTTTTTCATTATACAGGGTGTCCGAGAAAATGTGGGAGATCTTTTGGATTCAGATAGAACATTGAAAAATAATGATAAGTTCATGAAGCGAGTGTTAGTTGTGTTCTCCAATGAATCCAAATAATAGAGTCTGACGTGGATTCTGAGAGTTTCTTATTGGTTATGTGATTAGGGTAGGGAGTATTATTGCAAAGGGTTATAGATTGCCATATTTAATTTGTGGTTTGTGATTGATATTTCGAAAGACAGCTTTATATTGAGTAAGAAAGTAGTTAAACTGTGAACAGTGATTCAAAATCACGTTTTTGTTTAAAGCAAAAAGTAAAGTCACCAGTCTGAATTTCCCATCGGGAGCTCAAGTTAGCTAGGCTACGCCCGAACCGTTCCACGGGTGGTTCGTTTTAACAGGGCGTGTTCGCCTACTTAAATCACCGGTGCCATTTAAAAAAAACTTCTTTCATGTCTAGATCTAATCCAGATTGGTCAAGGTGAAATATGCCAAAAGAGGTCAAACGAATTCTTCCGTTATACTGTTACAACAATGATTTTTTCAAGTCACTATGACCTTTCTAAGTGATACGGTAAAGCATCATGATGATTTTATTTCAGGAAATTAGATTGAAAGTTCAAAAGGTTCCTTAGACCGATGCCCTTGACTTCCTGGAGCGTAATAATTTCTTTTCCGAAGTATTGCATCCTAGCGCTCACAAAAGCCAAAGACTTCTTGAAAATGTGGATAATGGTCCCCTCATCTTCGAGGCACTAGAAGCAGAATCAGGCTCGACTATTAGTGCCTTTGTATGTAACATGCCTGCGGGACGTTGCGTTGTTCCAACATTGAGTGATATCTTGCCTTGACTACTTTTGTTGCATTTGGACGCCTACCATTGATTTGGGACATATTGGCTCTCTTGGAGAAAAGATTTGGACGGATCGGCCTTTTCGTCCCCCTTTATCCAGCTGTGACCTGGAGCTCATTGGCCTAACTTTCTTGCTGCTCTGCATAATATTTTGCAGGACCTCTTCGGAGCCTACTACGTGTCTCACAACAGTCCTAAATGCAGATGTGCTGTCTGAACAAATGTTGAATGTTCTGTGATCTATGCCGCTCTAACATTGAGTTATAGCCTAGCTTTCGTCCAAGAGGATCGTGGCATGCATCTTGAGCGAGAAGGTCATTTTGGCGTCCCTCCTGCCCTCGCACAGCCCCGCTCCTGTGCCTCTTCATCAATGAACCATCACACGTCTTGTATTGTGGAATAGTCTATCCTGTTCCATCCGATCTTCTGGCCTAGGAATGATCAGCTGAGGTATCCTGCTTGCAAAAAAGATTGAAGTCATGTGGTCGGAGTGATATTTGACAACAATCTGTCTGTTCCAAAAAATGTATCCATGGTAAGGAATAGTTATCTACATTTTTTTCGTCCTCAATTCACTATTTTTATCCAACAGTTCTCTCAAACAAAAATGAGTACAGGCAGAGCCGTCTATATTGTAACACAAGCCATGAAGTAATGACGTGCAACGTCGCAATTTGGACCACTGTTGACGTTAATCGGTGGTCGAAATTTTGCATTGATTGAAGGTGTTTTCTTTAGGTGAGTTCGAGTTCCGCTCCGAGCGCGAAATTGTCCATTTATGCGCGTACAATTTTTGGCGCTCCGAGTATTCAGAGCGAATACTCGAACTCACCTTTTGAAAATTGAGGTATTTCACTATCACGAGTTACGGAAAATGTTCAATAAAACAGTAACTTGAAAGAATAACTTATATATTATCGCAACAGGTATGATGTTCATCAAATTATAGCATAAGAATTAACATAATACATATCCTAACCTAACAACAGTTTTATGATTCTTTGGGAAAAAATATTGATTCCAAACAATAAAACATCAAAACCGCCAGAAAGGTAAATGGTTACAGATTTTGAGATGTGATTTCTTCAGTTTCTGGAGGACAGTAGTTGATAATTACTATTATTAAAACAGAGAAACCAAAAAGCACCATCTCCGTCACGCCCCAAAATGTTTCTCCAAAGTCCTAAACGAAACAGCACTCGTTTTCTATGATTTTTCCACATAACATAGATGCTGATGCATATGTATGAGGAATTCAGGATTAGGCATTAATTCATCCATTTTCCCTATCTAAATATGTATTTTTTTCTTTAGTACCCACCCTCTCACCTTAATCTTGAATTATTTTTAGAACGCAGAAACCACATTTTTTCACTGAGCTTCTTTCTCATTCTCACACTCTCAAAATACAATTTCAAGTTGAATGAGGGAAATGTTTTGTGGTTGAATTTGAATGAAAGCACTGAACACTGGAAGCAGTTTTGAAACGTTGAATGTCTGGGAACCTAGGTAACATTCAATTTTATTTCGAAGTGGAACTGTCAAATTTCCGCTTGGCAAACGGGAATCATATGCTATCATCTACATATGATTCCCGAAGCATATGATTCCCGTTCATAACTCACTTTAAGAAAGCACATTCAATCAATGCAAAATTTCGACCACCGTTTAACGTCAACGGTGGTCCAAAATTGGGACGTTGCAATTGTTGACTTCATGGCTTGTATTACAATATAGACGGCTCTGGTACAGGCTAGACATGTTTTAGTTGCATGATGGTGAGATATCTCTAGCCTGTAGTCGTTTTTCGGTTGGGAGAACTGTTGGATCAAAGAAGTAGAGTGAGGCCAAAAAAGATAGATAACTATTTCTTCCCATAGATACATTTTTTGAAACAAACATATTGCATGCAAGACATATAAAAAAAAAACGAAACGTCAAAGCCGAACCGGCACATATATTTTATTCAAAATCAGGTCAACACTGGACACCGGACGTTTTTTTTTTTCAGGTCACGAAACGACAATTGAACATCCCTGGTCAATTATTCAAGCGCCGCCTAATTTTGTCAATGAATTCTGCGGACGTTTTTATTTTTATTGTTATAATTATTTGAACGTTGAAAGTGTAAGAATTGAACAGTACACATTCTGAATGTAGATAAAATTGTGAAAAATTACATGAACTTTTGGATATGTATCTACTACGTCCAACGATGTGGTATCGACATGGCGCTGAGAGTCAACTTTTTCATAAGCAAATACCAGAGAAGTGAATCCGGAGATACTCTTATTTCTCAATCTCTTATAGTTTCCATAATCATAGTTCACATGTGTATCATGTGACAACAACTATGGCTTTTAATCAATTTTCTTTAGTTCATGATCATTATTGAGAGCCTAGTTGTAATACTACATGTCTACGCCACCATTATCTGATTGTACGTAAATAGAACAAAGCAAAACAAAATTATCATATAATGATACACATGTTACTGGTTTGCTATCGTAGCGTAGAGTTTCTTGGGTGAACGCTTCATTGTACAATATTGTCTCTTATATCCAGGGATCCTATTAGAGCAAGACAATATTTCGAGGGGACAAATGATGCGTCCTGGGTCATACTTAGTTCCAAAGCCCCTCATGTTATCTAAGCTCATTTGGCACAGTAGCTGGAGCTTGATTGTTTTAATTTCCCTCTTAGAAAATTGTGTAGACTGATTCGGTTGGCTTGATTTAAAGTTAATTGTTTGAAGAATATTCTGACAGAAGTGACAATAAATGCGATTTTCCTAGCCATGTGTACTGGGAAAATACGTTAGTTGAAAGTACATGGACATGATGGCGCTTAAAACTCAACCAATCAATCGATTGACTCTATGAAATTTTACAGAGAAATGGGTAAAAATTTATTGATAAAAACATTTTTGGTTTCTTTTTGGAATAGTGATCTCAAAATTACAATACCAATGTTATCTAAAATTGATCATAACTTGTCAATACCACCAAGAAGCAAAGTAATAAGACTTTGCGAGGTTGGGAATGAAGGTGATTATGTCATTAAATCCGAAGTGCGTGAGGTCCGCGGTTAAAGTCCCTGTTGCGTATTTCGACAGCCGTACTCAAGTCGTCCCCTACATGGTGCCGAAATAGGGACGCATTTATCAATTCAAAATGTGCATGAAAACCGTACTAAGATCTACAACAAATTGGGAACGCTTTTCATGTGAGATTTGCAGTGAATGCGCAAGTAAATCCGTCTAAAGCTGTTTGGGCCGAACAAACTGTTATTGCTTTGCTGAGGTCAACTATAGGATCATATTATGAAATGTATCATTTTAATTATTAGGTATTGATTATTATGAATTTATCTTATCCGGGTATGTGAATTTATTATAGATGTATTGTTCATTTATTAAAAAAACAAGACTGTTTGATGGTTACTATGAAAAAATGCAATTTACTCCGGGGACGGCTGGGCTGTTACGAACCTCCTCACGGAACACTTTTTCTGTTTCGTCCCCTTTGTTCGACCTTTTTAGGATGGTGTCTCTCAGTCTGTTGATTTGTTGTGGAATACTCTCAGTGCATGCAAATTAGTCGTGAAAACGATGGATAGGAGAAAAAAATTATAAAGATTTGAAATGTTGGTACTGGACTCACAGAAGGAACCCAAAAACCGATCCGAATAGTTCCCACTCCCTCGGAGGGAACTTCATTTCTTTTTGCCCCAAAACCCCCCAAACGTGTTCTCACGACGCTTTTTGGCATTTTTCTTTTAAATCGTAACTTTAGCAAAAAAATATTTTGAGACTTTTCATATTCTCGATTATATTCTCCATAAAAATTGTTTCATGACGTATTTGCGTATCTGTCACCCAACACAGCGCTCAGCACGAAGACAAAAATATGCCCAGCGTCATTTTTCACGGCGTTTATCTCGAAAGGATTGGTATGAGCAAGAAAACATTTGGTTTCAAAATTACAGAACAGTTCTTACTTCACAAGGCCTGCATAGATTAAATATTTTTGAGAAAGTAGTATTCGTCCTCCTCGATATAATTAAGACAGCTCTGCACATGACAATCAGAGCGCATTGTTGTGCAGCGCAAACCAAATCTCACACAGCTGCAGCGCTTTCCACATCTTTTTTTTACAGCCGCAGGATATCAGACGATTTGCACATTTTTTGGAAACATGGAAAATATAAGGATTAGTAGGTACTGATGCCATTGATGTTTAAAAAATCAACCTACGACCTCTCATAATGTAGTGATGACCGCCAATCAACATCCACTACGTCACAGAATACACTATCTATCTTTGTCTTGAGATGACTCTCTTTTGCGGAAGGGTGATATGGCCCCACCCCGTTTGCGATCATACAGTGAAATTCGCGTCTTCTTTTTCATTTATTTAGTATATTTTTGGGTATTTCGTGAAAAAAAATCGCTGGTGACTTTAAAATAATGTCTAGAATACGTATATAAAATTTCAGGTCATTTAAAAATGTATGCAAATTGTCCATTGAAGTTGGAGCTGGAGCTTGAGTGGTGGGTACCGGCACCAGAATTTTGTTCACTTTTTTCCAGCCCCATTCCGTTGCATCCAAACTAATTCCTTCCCACTTTGTAAAATTCTATCCTTCACACTCAGCGTTCGGATCTCAAAGATGGTTTGACGTTTCGAAATTGGTTCCTTTGCTTCTGATAAGAGGTCAGAGTTTTCAGCACGAAACAGACATCTATTTTGAAAGTCGAGCTGTCCGACAGATCTCAAAGTTTTCCGTTTATCATCACCGCTACACCTCATACCAGTTTGCACATATTGCCGAATATTTCGCTCCTTTACGTACTCACGTCTACATATTTTATGAACGGTGGTCACTTCATGCTTCTCCAATAGTTTATATTTATCGTTTTTTCGGATCTTGCTGACTGCTATCAAATTCGCAACCCCCTGTCCAACACGCACAATATCACCAATTTCCAGCGTTTTTTCGCAAATGAAAGAGTATGTTGTCGCCATGATAAGTCGCACACTTATTTGCTGCTTACAAACTTCAAGAAAATTGTAAAGAACAAATAAGTTTGACTATACCTTGGTTTGAGATTGATAGATTTACACAGTAGCAAAAAACAACTAGTGCCATGTCGTATTTTGAAAAATGATCATCTCCCTGCTCTGACATCCTGCAGAGAGAACTAACTCGACTATACGAGGTCGTTTAAATGAGAGAACTGGTAGTATTTTTTTCCGCTGATTAACGTGGTATTAACAGAGAACCAATTGAACACCGCGTTCTCGATTTATTTGAAAAAATATACTGTTTTTGTATTGGATTTAGCTGAGATTACTTCGACATTTCCTCGGAATTTTTTTTCTGCATCCTCCAGTAGCATTTACAGCGAGATAACTTTTTCTGAAGATGAAAACATACATATGAAGACAGACAGAATAGATTGACCTCAAGAAACGCACAGAAAAGTGGATTCTGTATTTTGTAAGAATTCATAAAAAATGATGACAAAAAAGTTGATTTTCGTATTTTGTAAGAATTCCTGAGAAATGATAGAGATGTATGTTTGTTTCTTGTAATTCACCTACTGTCAATCAAGCAAGCCAAAATGCCGGAGTCAGTAAGTCCGGTGAAGAAGCAGGAGTCGGCCGAAGTCAGTATGTTGGCCGGACCAACCCTACTCATTATTATCGATCGCCTACTCTTTCCTGAAAACGAAAGATTATTATGAATTTTGTCCTGAAACCAAACAAAAACGGAGTTATACCTTTTTTAATTTTTTTGCAACTTTGACATGAAATTTGAAATTTTGACAAAATAATACAAATCGGTTGCCACATTTGTTATTGACCTTCTTATTTCGTGGTAAACGATTGTTTGTTGAGCTCATCTTGAAACAATTAAATCATTGAAACTAGAAACTAGAGGAAAAAAATGATGTATTTGCGGATTTTGGTATAGGTGTAGGGTGAGGTGTCCTGAATAACATACAGAAAGTCCTGATCGGTGCGGGGCGAGCTAAGGAGGTGGAGGGTGTCTGAAGATTTTTTTCTGGTTTTTCATGAATAGCAGGAGAACCAGGACCTTTAGCAAATAAACATAAGAATACTCAATTATTTTACTGAAATTCTCATTAAAAAAGGTTGAGTACATATTGTCGCTAGGATTGACAGGTAAGGAGATGTGGATGAAGGAAAAACTATATGAATATACGTGGTGTTCCCTAGACATTTGTAAAAAAATGCGTTGGGTGATTCATTCTCACAGGGTATTTCCATCAGGTATTTGCACAAAAAAAAGTTCCTATAAAAATGTGTCAAACATTTTTATCCATGGGAGCTACACCCCTTTAGATAGGGCACTTCAAAGACTTTTCTTTCTCAATATCTCCCAAAAAGTTTATACAAAATTCATGAAATTTTATATATCGCATGAATTTTCAAAGCAGAATCAGAATTTGAGCTGAAAATTTCGAAATTTCAATCAGTGGCGGACCAAACTGTAAGGGTTGAGTGAAGGTTGAGTGTATAGCTTAGACCTCGATAAATGGAGGTGTACGAAGACTCTTCGTAGACCACTTGACACAGTAAGTTAGGCGAATGACTGAGTGATAGTGCATCGGTGGCTCATCGGAGAAAGCAGTTTAAACTTAATTTATATTTTCTTAATAAGAAAAATTGATTTTTGAACATTTATCCAGTTTATATTTTCCTTCTAGCTAAAAATACACGAGAGACTTTTTTGTATAAAATTTTACATAGAATAATTTGGTACTTTTTTGCTGGGTGGTCTTGTTCTCAAGTTATTCAAGAGAAACGTAGAAAAATGACCTACAGAGACACCGCTTCACTTAAGCTCGCACCCCACCGATCAGGACTTTTATTATGTCCTTTAAGACCCTTCAACCTACACCTTTACCAAAATTCGCAAATACACTAATTTTTTCCTCTATAGGGCATATTTTTGGTCTTCGTTGCCTGAGCTATACGCATAACTCCGTTATTTTTGGTTTTAGGAAAAAAATCAAAATGACCTTTCATGTTCAGAAAAGAGTGGCTAATCAACTATGATAAAAATATACACGGTACACCATTAAAAAAAAAAAAATTTCGAAATAAATCGCGAACGCGTTGTTCAATTGTGTTTTTTGTCAGCATAACGTTGATCCGCAGAAAAAATACTACTAGCTCTCTCATTTAAACGACCTTTGGTCTTCAATAATAAAGAAGTCAGCAATAGTGCCGACTTAATCGGGGACACCCTGAATACGTTAATTGTGAATCTCAAAGTGAAAAAATTAAGATCTAAAAGAAGCCACAATATCGCTACATATTGAAACTACAAAATTACTGTTAAAAACACAAAATCACTGTTGAAACCACAAGACTATGAAATGTTGATAATTATTGACTCAGCTCAAGTATATTCACTTGTGCAAAGCGAAAATGCACAGGTATAAAAAATTATTATATGACCACTCACCCTTTCTCAACATTTTTTTATTTGATATAGGCCTTATAGGGAAAGAACTGCTGTTCAATTTTGGTCCTGTACGTTTTCTGGCTCACGCTAATATTTCTCGAGATAATCCCCCCAAACACGATTCTCGGCTCATTTTTGTCTTCGCGCTGAGAACTATGTTGATTTTCCAAAAATACGCAAAAACACTAATTGCATTTTTTGTATAGAATTTAATGGAGAACATATTAAGTCCCATAACATTTTCTCACAAGAGTCACGGTTTACGAGCAAACCGCCAAAATGCGTCGGTAGGTCACGTTTTGGGGGGTTTTGGAGCAAAAGGGAATGAGGCTATCTAATACCCGTACCTATAGTCGGATCTCAATCCCAGACTCAAGTTTCATTATACTATGGTCAAAGCTTTGTCAAATCTCGGTATAGCAGGGGTTGAGTACTCATTTTCGAGATACGTTTGTCCTTATCGTATTTTTTTCTAATCGATTTTGAAAGGTGACATCAACTGACAATTATTCTGAGTATTTCTGAGATCATAACCTCATGCTAGTTATTTGACATGCTTATTTTCCATAAAACATCAAGGGGGTATGATTATATGCTTTGTAGTACCTATTTTCCGTAAGTACCAACGTTGTACCTTTTCGATTTCTTTTCATAGTGTTTTCACGAATTTTTAAACCGTGAAGATATCGTGGATTTTTTTTTGGTAATTGACTGTGGCGAAAAATACAAACATTTCATAGGAAAAATGTCGTCTGATCAAAGCCAAAAAACTGTCTAATAAAACCACTTTCAACATAATAATATAATATTATTGTATTCTTTTGTACAAAGAATCAATAGTTCCAGCAAGTAATTCAGATTTTGTTATGTATTTTTGAATCAAGGATACATCTCAAAAGTCAAAAACGTTTCCACAGGTGTATATAAATGAAGAATTTGGTTAAAAATCACAAACTAAACATCAATTTCACAAAAACACGACAGTGAACATCAACCAAACAGCCCCAATGCCCAATGCCTCGATCAAAGCACATAATAACGATAATAACATAATATTATAACCTCGCATTTTGTCTAAATCGTTGCTAAAGGTAGGGTCTGACCAAACTTATGACTCGAACAACGCATGCCCAGTTGTCATGTGAGTACTGAGGCCAAGATTTGTCTATAGTCGGCATTTCTGATCTCAAGCCGTTGTCAAGTCTGACTTTGACTCAAGTCTCGACTATAAGTAGCCACACCACCTAAGCCTAACAACAACAAGCAAAACGTTTTGGCCCTTCCAGTAGAAAAATAGAAGAGCTGAAATCGATACGGATTTACTAACGCATTAACTGCAAATCTAACTAGAAAAGCGTCTCCGCAATACGACGATTTGTGTACGTTTTTCAAGTACATTTTGTGTTGATACCACCATACAGGGGACGAATTGAAGACGGCTTCCGAAATACGCGATCCGGACGTGTATTTACGTTTCCGTGTTCATCTGAAACCAGATCAACACGGAAAACTAAGGCAACTGACAAACTCGTTTTCATTTGAAGGCGCCAGACTTTGAACCATGCACGCATTTGTTTCGAAATAATCTGCGTTTTGTATTGTAGAATGTTTAAAATTTTATAGATAGACCTCTTTACCAGCGTACCAAATAAACAATCTTTTTTGACCTGATTTCTCCCGACGATTTTGAACGCAAAAAAAAAATATCCATCTATAGGGGTCCTATAGAAGAAAAAAATATATTTTAATTTATTTTGGACCTTGAAGACATTTTGAAGGTTGTTATAAGGACAATTATGTTTTTTAAATAGGAAAATATCTCTTCTATTGCAGATTTTTTTCAATAAAAATTATTGTTTTTTTTTTTCGTAGAATAAGATTCTTCAATGAGAAAAATACATTATCATTTTTAAATAAATAGTTTATATTGAAAAACAAGGTCAAAAAAATATGTAATCAATATCATTGTATCTCCCAAAGCACCAAACAACTTTTTTTCAATTTTTTTTTCGATGACCCACCGTTTGTCAGATATCGAGCTGTCTCAATATAAAGGAACCATCCTGTTTATTGACATTCAAACGTATATTATAGAAAATTACTCCATAAAATTTCTGCATAAGTTCCTGAAGGGTGAGATTGATTGTTCCTATCTCTTGGAGCGATTGCAGTTCCGTGTACCTCGACTTGGAACACGTCATCATGTGACTTTCGAAGTAGAGCATGCTTGTTCAAATATTTCATCACAATCCCACTTTTTTATGTGCAAAAATTTCAACCTTGTCAGTTATTCTTGCGATATCCACCTCGACTCCATTAATTTCATCCTCAATACCTTCCTGAATCAAAATTATTCATGTTAATGCTTAATCTGTGTGTGCATGTTTTAATTGTTATTCATATTATGTTTTTATTTCATTTACCATCATTTTTTTATACGTTCATAATAATTTCTGCAGCATTTGTGTATCTGGAATTTCCTCTAATTATGTAATAACCTGTTGGAAATAGACGACTATCATTATTATTATTATTATTATTATGATTAAAAACCAAAGTTTTTGAAAAAAATTTCGTTACTTTAAGACTCAGATTATTTTCCTTACAATCGAATTTTATTTTTTTTTCTCTTGTCTTGTCATTCACTATGATCGTTTGTTTCTGATAGCTGATAAACTCAAAACTTCCGGCACACATAACGTTCCAACAGGTAAGTATAGGAAAAAGTGTCAACACGAGTTTGGATGTGAATTACTCGGCTTACCTCTAACAAGTCCGCGCGTGTTTCAATGTTTGACGCCTTGAAAACAGGTTTGGAAATGAATATTGCGTGACAAATCCGTGTTTATTTGAAGACCGCACAGATCTGAAATTAACACGGAAACGGAAATACGCGACCCGGACCCGACTCTCTTTATCACCCATTGGCCGATCGGTCGGCGAACGAGTCGTGGCTGACCGATCCGGCGATCCCTTCCGCTGATGGATGGGGGCTTTAGACCTCCGATTTTGCTACACTACTATTCTTATTTTCTCCTTGATTCGACGACATACCTTTCAGTAATACAACTTTATAATAAAAATGTGATAAAAGAAAAATATATCAGACTAATTTTGATAGCTTCATTCCCATAATGGATGCATCCGATCTACATATCTTCATAGTAAAATTATCAAAATAGTTTTGACCAAATCGATGTTTGACAAAATAATCTATCTATGTGCGGCGAAATTATAGAAGAATTCACACTTGTCCATCAAAACAAAAAAAAAACATCTCAAGTATCTTTTCCAACATGACATTATTACTTTCTCTCTGTCAATAGTTGGCCCTTTGCCATTTCCGCTAAATCGATTCCAGAAACGGAAAAATGTTGGACAGAAATGAAAATATCTCCCGTCGTGAATATTCAGAATATTTCTCTCTGCATTATTTTCAAAATTGAATAAAACCTAATAAAAAGCTTTGCTCACTATTATACCTATACACCGATTCCATTCGGATTTAGAATACTTGATATCAAGTAGTCCTAGTTATTGGAATAGGATATAAGTACGGCTCTCATTATCGTGTTTTTTTCCCGGTTCTATTGACCGTATTGATCCTTGTGATATTGATATATTCGGGCATTAATTTTTTTTTATTTCGAATGGTTGAAAAAAGAACTAGGTAACCTATCAGAGACGAGATACATATTTTTTCATTGTACCTGTGCAGTTAAAAAATTAGCTTGTTTCACCATCTAGTTACATCATTATTTTGCTGTATGTAACAACATATTTTAACTATATTGATTGATCTACAACCGTGAAAATAATACGGGAAAGATCTTATGCATTTGATGGATATCATAAGGAAAAAGTGAACTTTGGAAAATGATGTTTGTGTGACATAATACCAATGGAACTCATGACAAAAAAACAACCCTGAATTTCCTCATTCAATTATTTGGTGGAATCTCAGATCATTGAAAGGCTAGGACCAGTAGAGGACGACATTGTTAGAGTTTGAGCTCAACACAGGAGTGAGAAGGGTTTTTGTTCACGGCGTTCGTGGAGTGCGAACATTGTGAACCAGGTTGAAAAAATAATTTGAGGACCGTGGTAAGTGGCTAATCATCTACAAATTTTGTCAACACACTTTTGGATCAAGGTTTCTATATATTTACTAAGTAATAAAAACTAACAACTCTGTAAGTTCAAAAAATCATAAAATAGCGAGTAACAGTCGTCGGTATCCGGTATCCGAAATTTCGTCCGTTTCTCTCGATTCACCCTGTATATCCATACTTATATTATACAGTGACCGGCTAAAATATTGAACAAATTTATTTTAAAGTCAGGATTTTGATTTTTTGAGAAACGCTCGGACACGTCAATTTGTATTTTTAGATAAAGTTTTTTTCATGTCAAATTTTTATCGCAGGGTGCACCAAAAATAAGTTACAACTATCAACTTCTTTTTTTCAAAAGAAAACACCTGTTTTTTATTCCATTTTTGAATTCTGTGTGGAATTCGAAGTAAATTTCATATAATACACCCCATACTCATATCCAACCGTTTTCAAGAAAATGGGCTCATAAATCCATAATATTTTTGTTCAAAAAACAGGTCAATGATCTTAGTGGTTCAATAATCGAATTGAATCTTCTATCAGCAACGTGAAGAAGTAGTAACTAAGCAACTAAAAGAAACGGAATCGCGTAGTTGTCTTTTTTTAAATTCACCGCAAAAAGGCAGCAATATAAACAATAGTTAACTACGCGATAATGTTTTTTTTTTCAGTCTGTTACCACTCAATAACATTGCTGAATAAACATTTTATTCAATTTTTCAACTGTTAAGAACATTAACCAGCTTTCAAATAATTAATATTATGGATTTAAAATGCTATTTTCTCGAAAACAGTTAGATATAATTTAGGGGGGGTATTTATGAAATATACTCAGAATTTCACGAAGAACTCAAAAATTAAATGAAAAATACATGTTTCCATTTGAAACAAAGAAGTTGATGGTCGTAACATATTTTTGGTCCACCCTGCTAACATCAATTTGCCAGTAAACAAACCGTATCGACAAATTAAAATCGACGTGTTCAAGCGTTTAAAATGAATTTGTTCCATATACAGGATGTCTCACGGTCTATGGTACGTTAGACGTTTACGGAAAACTAGACATAGGATCGACCTGAAAATTTGGCTGATACCATAATCGAGTATGATCTATATTTTGAAAATATTTTCAGTTCTGCAGTGTTGCCGCTTCTACCCAAAAGTCGTGGCAACTTTCTTATTTTAAATGGACCATCCTGTATATTATTATTTTTTTAGATTCCTTGACTGATTCAAATCACTTTTGCTTGATATACTCCTATACCTATCGGCAGCGGTTTTCGAGATATAAATTAATTTATAATATTTCTGTTGTAAAACACAGCAATGGATTGAGTTCAATAATTTCGTACTTGAAAACGGTGGAGAGTTGAAATTGCTATGCCGACTAGAGGAAGGTGGGTTTATATGGTTCCAATGGAGAAACCGATCTGTAAATATACAGGGTGCTTCAAATTCATTAATCTTTTTCATTCACACAAAAATCATAAAAAATCATTTTTTTCAAATGGAACCCCCTGTATATTACTTGAAAAATGAAAAGGCCAATAAATTTTCTTTCAAATGGTATTCCATGTTCCTATACCTAAACCTTCAGGATCTACAAGAGAAATGCATTTTACTAAAAAATAATTATATTGGTATGCATCTTCAAATTTTTAGTGCATAGGGCATATGCACTAAACACCTATCCGGGGACATATTGTCTACCGGGTGAGGCACGAAGATCTTTAATTTTTGGTGTTTTGGCCGCCTACCCCTGTACCCCCAAGCGGGGGTAACAGGTACCCAAGAACTTTAAATGAAAAGGGAGGTCGGGTAATACGTCATTTGATAGGTATTTTTAACAAGATTATAACCCCGAAGTTTCAACTCAAGCAGCAAGGCAACGTCCGTTCAACGTTGTCCTATGCAACTGGGACGTTGGGTGACAACGTTGAGACGACCTCGTAGCGACCGGCAAGAAGACGAAATAAAAATAAAAATAATATTTCAAAAAGTAACTTCCAATAACAAAATATTTTTCATATGACGTGGTATTTTTCCTATTTTTATATTGCTCCGAAGTGCAAGAATACCTTATTTATTAGCACAAAGCTCCCGCGCTTTTCGCATCTTCTACTCCGTTGAATAGTCACACTGCTATCTGTCAGTCTGTCCCAGCCTATGTGTGTATTCGTTCGGCGCTCAAGTCAAATGATTTTTTTTTCTATGGAAATCACTCGGAACTATTCGGGAAATCGCCTGATATAAGCGCGCCACCGTCCGATTTTTGAAGACACACTATAGGGCAAAGAAGCGTTTCTACTTTTTTAGGTGAAGTGCTTCTTCTGTCAGATTTACGACAAAATGTTATTGAAAAAAGTTGTTTAGACTGAATGAGAATGCAAAATTTCAAAATCGTCCGCCTTCTTTGATATTTTGTATTTTTTCATTCCAACTTTTGAAAATAGCAGGAAAATAAATTTAATCTTAATACTTTGTTCTCAATGATGGTTCAACGTTGAACCCGGTTCAAGTACATTGGACTGTGTATCTTTGAACGCACAGTTCAACGTTGAACCTTCGTTGAACTGGACTTGAGAAACCGGGCCTGAGAGTGTTTGTGTTTTTTTTTTTTTTTGAACTTCGTTTTTGATTTGCAAAATTGCGTAATTCATCATTTAAAGAGTTTTTGGTGATAGACTCTTCTAATATCTTCAAAAAATCAAAGTGGGCTGAGGATTTTGAAATTGTGCATTCTAACTCAGTTTTCTATTCTGAACAATTTTGTTCAATAACATTTTGTCGAATCTCCTATAGAAGAAGTACTTTACAAGTGAGAAGTAAAGCTTCTTGGTTAATTTCCAAGACATGCTTGATTTTTCGAAGCTGAAATTATGACACCAATTAGTTTATATCCAAGCAGGGCTGAACCCCAGAAAATGAAATTTCAATTCAAAATTGTTTTCTTTTTTACCTATTCATGCGTCGATCTGGGAAGTTTACACACTGTATATACGGGGTTCGCCAAGGTAAGTGGCCTATCAGAATATCTCGGAAAATAAAGCGATTGGGATTCTGACAATTTGTAGAAAGAAATTGTTGAAAATGTTCTCTTCAAATGAAATACTAGAGACTACCGGATATACCGCAAGTAGGTGTCAACTCGGTTATTTCAAATGGAACACTATATATATAATATTACAATTCTAGATTCTGCGTAAAATTCTAGGCAGATTTCATGTATCATGTCCTATACCTAAGTATCAGCGTTTTTGAAATATTTTATTTTGAATGTCAAAAATGACGTTTGTAGGTTCCTATTTAAATGTGAGCTTTTCGTATAAGAAAGCCTTTATTATTCAATTTGTATTTTGATTTCTTGATGAAATGGACCTACTTGACAAGATTTTTCACAACATTTTGAAAACTATTATTACAGAGTGGCCTAAAAATGAGGTCAAAATTTGAATTGAGAAAACTGCCAAAAATCAATTTTTTCAAAGGAACACCCCAAATTTTTATCATTTTATCTTTTTGAGCATCAAAAATAAGGGTGAGTTTTTAAAAGATTGACCATCCCAATAATTAAAAAAACAAAATAATAAAAATAATAATTTTTGAATTGGACAATCTTACACAAACTCACCTTTATTTTCAATGCTCAACAGGATTAAATGATAAAAATTGGGGGTTTCCATTTCAAAAAATTGATTTTTGGCAGTTTTCTTCATTTTGACCTTATTTTTGGGCCACTCTGTGATAATAGTTTGAAAAATCTTTTGAAGTAGGTCCCTTTCAACAAGAAATCCAATATCAATTAAATAACGAAGGCTTTCTTATGCCAAAAATTTACGTCTAAATAGGAGCCTACAATCGTCATTTTTGACATAAAAACTAAAATATTTCAAAAACGCTTATACTTAGCTATGGGTCATGATGCATAAAATCTTTCTAGAATTTTACGTAAAAATCGAAAATCAAATAATATATAGTGTGTTCCATTTGAAACAAGCGATTTGACACATACTTCCGGTATAACCGGATGTCGCGCAGCGTCGTTAATATTTTATTTGAAGAGAGCATCATTGAAAATCTCACCATACAAATTTTAGAAATCTCAATCGCTTCATTTACCGAGATATTCTAATAGGCCACTCACTTTGGCGAACCCTGTATAGCTCTTTCTGTTATATTCACTACGTTATATCTCTTTTCTCTCTGTAACAAAATCTGAAATCGTGACATGTTACGTCTTACATGTTACATATTCAAATGTTACAAGTTACATGGGTTAACAAAGCTCCCCCCTTTCAGCGCCGCACTGTATGTCATTCCCGTATGTTCTGATACTGTTCGTGAGAAGCCGTAGTACGATGGTCAAAAAATAAAAAAAACGCGATCAAAACCTATAGCGCTCGAATGAAATGGATACAGAGTTCATTTTGAGTTGGTCTCGTTTCTGCTAGATGTAGGATACAATGAGAAAGTATTTTTAGCTAGAATTTTTGGGTGTCACCTCAAAAAAGACTCTCTAAAATATAGTGGTTGGTATTTTTATTGATACACATTTTTTTCAACTTCTGTTATCGGTCTCAAGTTCAAATGAGTAGAAATACTGCTTCCAAAACAGACTGTACTGTACAACATTATGATAGTATAATATAAGTAATAGTATATACAGGGAGGCTCATTCAACTTGAGAGAGCTTGCGATAGCGAAAACGCTGAACTTCTAGAAAAAATTTTACTGAAAGGCATAAGACAAGGAAAATAGTGAAATTTCTTCATGAACTTGATATTTGAAACCACCAGCATTTTAAGTTTAGATTCATTTTTCAAAAACTCTCCGTTCTTGCTATATAAAGCTGTCTCAACTTTAATGAACCACCCCGTATATAATAAAAGATAGAAATACAAAAAAGATATTCCTTCAAATACATTGTTCATCGTCTTCTGAATATTCTATGCATATATACAGGGTGACAATTTAAAAAGGACCAGCATCTGATTGTGTCCAAACCAATGATAGTATGAAGATTTGGCGAGACACGTCAATTAAGATATCGGGGGGAACAGCTTTTGAGGTATCTGTTGTTTTTCTGGGATCAACCTTCTCACGCCCATGGTAGCTACCCCTGAAATTTCAAATAGCAACACCCACCTATTTTGCGATTTTTAAAATGTTGTCGTTATTCTCCATACGCTACATCACTTTTTTTTTCAAAATTGAAGTTCTTAACCTCACAAAAATTTTCAAACGAACAGAATTAATTATTCTTTGAACTGACGATAGTATAAAAATTTGGTGAGACACATCAATTCAGATATCGAGGGAAAAAAGCTGATGTGCTTGCAATTTGTTTTGCTTGTCTCTGATTCGACTATGCCCTGGGCAAATTCAAAATGCAGATAACAAAGACCAACGCTGTTGTCAACCACTCAGGCAACTGGGTACCACGAACATGTCTGAGATTGTTTGGAAAAATAAAATAACAAGCAGTGCTTGAAAAGCGATTGCAGGGCACGTAAGAATCGCATAAAAGCATTTATGTATTATGAATGCGCGTATCATTCACTTTTCAGGTAATGTTACAAAAAAGAAGCATTCAATAATCGCTTATTGAATGATGATATAAAATACTATCTTTTTGCATGTCGGACGCAAGAAATGAAGCATGCTGCAATCGGCGCGCGGCGTGCTATCTATGGAGCATTTATTCGGCAGTCCTGATGTGCTTCACATTTCAACAAAATTAGAAGTTGTTTAGGAAGCGCTGGCAAAGTATATACTATTCGCATAAAAATGAATGCATATTATGGGCACATATCTTCCGCTTTTGATGTAGTCTTGCCAAAAACAAGTATTTGATAAGCGCCTTGTAGGTAAATGATATAAAGTGCTCCCTTTTTGATCGCCGGCCGTAGGAAATTAAGGACCTTGCAGCAGAGTGTGATATCTGTGTACAGAACATCAGGAAATAGATCGTACCTTCTTTCATTTTTGAAGTCATCTACAGACCAAATAGGGATTAACAAGTTTAGAAAATGTTAAATAGTTACATGGCTCTTAGGTAATTAGGCTAGAAATTGATATACACCTCGTTCAATATTTTTGTGTTGCACATTTATGTACAGAAAGATTATCATACTCTATTAAAAAGAGCAGATATTTGAACTCCATCTAACGCAATACTAGAAACTCCAACAAAAAAAGTCATATTTTTGGCTGAATATCTAGACATATCAAACTTTATACATTCAAGTCTCCATAAGTCTAGAACGAATTCAATAATGAACTTGCTACTCTGTCAAATATTGTGTTGGTCAATTGAGACTATCACTATGTTAAAATAATCAAATTTGCAGCTTGTCCAAAAAATAAGTTTTGATCGAGTTTTTTAATTTTTGACCAACGTGCGATGGTGTCTGCAACAACTGCCTCCAAAACCGAAATTCCAGCCACCTACTTCATTTAATTTATTGACATCGTATTTTCTTTCATTCTCTATTATTCAACGAACCAGTTGAATTTGCCGCAAAATCAAGAATATGATCATATCGCGAATTGGAAATCTTTCATCAAAAATAAATGCCCCTGTTCGTGCACACTTTCCAACCCTAGTTCCAACCTCTCCATAAATAAAACGATTTAAGCTCTTTCTTCAAGAGAGTTGATCTTTCATAGTCATAGCACTGAATTGAAGTGATCAGTGAATAGCCCTGAAAGATGAATTGAATCAAAATTGCTAGATCGTTGAAATGGCTAGGACAATTATTTTTCACTTTGCTCAAGGAATCCCAGCAATTAACTGTCATTGAAATACACTCACCAACAAGTGTAATCATAATGATACTTTTTGATGTACCTACATATTTTTGGGTACCTATATAATTCTCTGGACCTACAGGGTTGAAAGAGTGCGAACTCATGGTCTGGGGGGACGAGATGTCACTTTTCAAGGGCAGGGTAGATAAGTTCATCTACCAATTTCCATCAAAATCTGTGCGTTGCCCTCAGCGTGGAAATAGAATCCTCAGATCACACTATGTATTTTTTTACCGTCGTGTAGCGGATTGTTTGTCGCAAGCTTTTATAAATCAAAGTAAAGATGCAAAATAGTGGCATCATCAAAGCAAAATATAAGTTCATAAATACACTCACCGTGTATTATTTATTCTTCCATTATCCAAATCTTCTCCGTTGAGCCCGGTCCACGTCAAGTTGGCTCCGGGATAAAAAAATCCAGGCTGACAAACGCACCGATATCTGGTTTTTCTCTCTTCTTTCGCATGCCGTTCGCTGACACACTAAAAAACAAATTAGCCATGTTGGTAGCAAGAAAAAAAAAAGGATTTTTGTGAAGATCGAGTATGATGGAATATTGGCTTTCATATTATATCGACACGTCGCTAAGTTATAGAAGGGATTGACTTGCCCAATCGAGCTCATTTATTTAATAGTTATTCATGGTACTATGGTGTTGTGTTGAAAATAAATCACGCGAGAAACATCAGGTTTGTTACAAGCTACACAATTGGTACCGCTCCGGAACGGTTATTGGAATTGTTCGAATTGAATTATTGCGCATGATCTAGATTTTCATCATTTCCATCCCGATCCCAGAATCGCAGCAGTTTGAACGGATATGAGTACCGATCAAAAGAATCGGTTTTTCAATTTTCTTCATATCTCATTATAATGAAATATGTTCACTCAAAAATAGAAAAAACGAGAACCTTATCTGCACTATCAACAAAAAAACACATTAAGTACTACTGCATAGTAAATACAAATCCAAACCATACATAAATAAACTGAAATGGCTAGCCGAGCATGCTAGAGTGCGCATGTCATCCCAATCAATTCCCACTTTTAGTCAGGTATCGAGCAAATCGTTCAGGAATCGATTCCGGAACGGTTCCAAGATAGGTTGGAACGCGTAACAAGACAGTGCAAGGAATCATTCATACGCAGTAAGAACGGAATTTCTTTAGTGCGTAAGACGAGGAGCGTTCCTAGAACGATCCTCGGTCGGGTTGGAACAAACCTATTACATTCTCTAGTGGCTTGGGAAACATAACACATGAGTGGAATACAATGTTTCAACCAACAAGTGGAAGAACTCGTTTTTTCAAAAATATTTTTTCCATTTTCACGGCCGTACAGGCAACAGAACTAGTTTGTTCTGAGAAGTGGATAAAACAATAAACATGAATGACGAAATAGATATTGAGGTGGTGCGGTTGCGGTTGCAAATGTCGGACATCGGAAAACGTTACCATTTTGATCACTCAATTATCTGCTTCAACAATGTCAAACCAGTGTGAATAGAAATCACTTTCGGTATACGGCCGGACCAATCACGTGCTGGTCACTGTTGTGTGTGGATAGAATTTACACTATTGATAGACTTTTGAGGTCTATCCACACACAACAGTGAGAGCTCGTTTCATGAACGGCACGTGATTGGTCTACTGACAGTGATTTCTATCAACACTGTTCCGTGGACAGTGTCGTTGCCAAGGTAGTGTTAATGATTCAGTGATCAGTATCAAAACGTTTTCCGATGCCGAACTTTTAATCGCACCAACTCAACTTTTTCATCAGTCATGTTTCTGTTTACTTCTTACTTCCAAAAACAAACTAGTTCTGTTGCCTGTTTTTTGCGGCCGTGAAAATGGAAAAACTATCGTCGGGAACAAATCCAAGAATGTCGGTACGGTAGCGGCGTCGGCTGCATCACGATCAACACTGTCACGTTCGCGCATCGAGTGTGAATGTGACCATCTAAATCCATATCAAGAATAATTTTGATTTTGTCGCTCAAATCACGTGCCGATTACAGTACCGTGTCGTCACTCTTTTGTGTGAATTGGCCTTTAAGGTCTATCCACACACAACAGGGACAGCACGTGATTTGACCGGCCGTATAACGACAGAGATTTCTATTCATACTGGTCCATGTTGCGATATAGTCCGGAAGGTACACTAGTCCGTGTGTTGGTGTTGGTAGGAGCGATATAGGTCTATAGTCAGCAGGAGAATCGACATCTCCAGACTTGAAAAGTGAAAGCACTGATGCTGATTTCAGTAGGTAAACCAGGGAATTCACCATCTCCTATGCTTCTGTTTATTGAGTCAGCCAAGAAAGTAATCATATCATCGGCCAAGTTTCTGAAGATATTTATAGATATCTCATCCCATCCAGCGGATCCATTTTTAACGTCTTCAATGACAGATCTCAGTTCCATCACATCCACAGGAACAAAAAATAATGTCTCAGGAACGTGAGAATTCTTGAGAGAGCTTGCGGGATACTTTTCATTGGCACCAAGATTTGCTCGAAGATTTTTAGCAATCGAGCAGAAGAAGATGTTGATATTATCAGCTTTCAAGCTAGGCAATTGCGATGTTGAAAAAAAGATTTCCTTCATTTGTTGGATGGAACATTGTATGGCACTCGTGCGTTATGTTTCACAAGTCACCTGAGAATCAGTATCACTCGGCCCAATGGCCTCGTGATTTATTTTCAACACAACGCACTAGTACCATGAATAACTATAATTTTTTGTTTTGGAGCAAAATGGCAAATAAAAAAATAAATCATATCTGAAGACTATACAGGGTGTCTGTAAAAGGTCTTCACAAAATCTTCCCACATATTCCTGGCGTCAAAATAAGCCGATTCAAACCAACTTACCTCATACCAAAACTTCTCCGTTTCACCGTTTCTTAGATACAGAAAGGTAAAGTGGAACAATGAAAATCGAATTTTGGAAAATGTGTGAACATTGGTATTACTTTGAAAATTTGTATAAGGGTTTTATTTGGAATGCGAAACCTGAATATGGACTCCTTTTATCCTGGTCTCAAGAGGGCATTGTACACTCCACTTCTTCAATGGTTTAAATTGGCCATACCTTTTTTTCAGTATACTTTTCAATTTTTTGTTTGAATAAGATTATTATCTTCTTGCTTTTTCAGGCAAAAAAAGTACCCTTGTTATAATTCGCTAGAGTAAGTAGTTTTCAAGATATTTTGGTTGTTAGTATTCGATGCCGCATCAGAATATTTATATTACTTACCTTTAGGATGAAATTTGGTCAGTGAATAGTATGAGTGAGTAGTGTTATGATCGTATCAAAATTAAGAATAACATCAATCCATGGGCGTGGACGTGGACCGATATTAATCTTGATTTTTATACAGTGCGGATCTAAAAGGTCCCCCCCCTTTTTTTTAATGTGTGCACCAAAAATTTTGAAACTTGGCTTACTCTAATTGCTGTCGAAATACTACTTTTTGATGTTACTGACGTACTTTTAGTATTCAAGATGGCAGCTGGGCGCCATTTTGAAACATTTTTTTAAATGGAAAGGGGGGTCGTCTGACACATCATTCGAAAGGTCTTCTCGAGTAGATTATTGTGTGAAAATTTCATAGGATTAAGCGCATCCGTGCGGATATGACAGCCTGCCAAACTTTTAGTTTTTAAAAATGTCGTTTACATTAAGTTTCAATTTTTTAACGAGCTGACAAATCAGATTCTGGAAAAATGATGGTGAACCTAAGCAAAACAGTACAGGTTAACAAATAGGAATGCTGATACAAAGCCGAGAAAGAATTTCAAGATGATAAAAAAAAATTGGGAAGCATTTATTAGCATTATAATACTAAAATCTAAATTAAGATGGAGATACAGTTTCCACACTACCTCGCCACAGCACTAAAGTTTAGCCAAATGTGAAAATCTTGAAACAACATGAGCCAGTTGTTTGATTATTGTGTTTATTAGGAAGTGCTACAAAAATGCCCAATTCGCGTCCCCTCGCAGAAAAAATTGAAGCAATTTTTATTTATGGCGGAAATCGTAATTTCCATGAGACGGAAATAATCTTCAATGAGCGCTTCCCGGACCGTCCGATATGCAGGAAATATCTTCGCAAATTAGTGCGGAGATTTATCGAGACTGGTAGTGTTCATAGCTTGAAGAATCAAGGGCGACCATCTATTTCGGAAGATAAACAAATTGCAATCATTGGTGAGATGGTGGTAAATCCTGACCAGTCGACTTCTCAGGTTGCAGACATCTGTGATACTTCGTCTGCTTCTGTAAAACGATTGCTGAAAAAACAGAGATTTTATCCTTATAAATTTCAAATGGTGCACCAGTTGACTGAAGATGATCCTGACAGACGTGTGGAATTATGCGAAATTATTAGTGTTTTCGATTGGGAAAACAAGGGTTGCACTGGGTTTGACCTCGGGCAAAACCAGTTATGATGAAAATTTGCTCTAGGGCAATCCCAATCGAACATACATTTTTCATCGTGTGCTATAATACTGCACGCTAAAATTCCGATTGAATTGAAATTGGAATCATTAAACTTCTTGAAAATCTAATATTATGTTGTCTCTGCGTAGCGGCTGAAGTGACTCTAAAACTAAACTAATTAGAAGTCCATTTCTCATTGCCAAATGACAAAATCTTGAGACCAATCAATAGTTTTGTATTATACAGGATGTCCGGGAAAATGTGGGAGATCTCTCGGATTCAGATAGAGCATTAAAAAATAAGATGACAAGTTCTCATAAATTTTTTTTCCTAGCGGCCCTCCCTACGGAGATACGGCCCCCTAAAGGACCCCACTGGAAATCGGTTTTTCTTGAATAACTTTTGAACGACTCAATATAATTCAATGAAAATTTAATATGATAAACAGTAGTGAAGACCTCTCAAAATACTTCCCTTAAAACATAATTAGCTTGTTTAGTTTACCAGGGACGGACTAGATTGTACATTTTAAAGCTCAAATTGTTAACACCCTGTATGATAAGGAGTTAAAAAAAATAAATTTGGATACCTTGAACATTAAGCTAAAGAAAAGGTACTTTTGTTCATTGTCGATAAAATGAACCATTTTCGAGAAAAAACAATTTTTATTAAACAAAACCTCGAAAAAAGCCATGACGAAGTGGTGCTCTTGACGAAATTGTGAACCTAACGCTAGAAAAAAAAATTATGGGAACTTGTCATCTTATTTTTTAATATTCTATCAGAATCCGAGAGATCTCCCACATTTTCCCGGACACCCTGTATAGATCATAGATACTAGGAAACATTTTTTTGAAAAATTAGGTATATGCACCACATTTTAAATGAAATTAATTCAGTTTTGAGTAGGTACTAGTTTTCCATAACTCGTCAACGCCAGTATTTCTTTTTTTCCGGCACTACTAGATTCCAACAAAAATAACTAACTCGAAATCTTTTGTCCACTCACAGAATCACCTCACGCGACGTTTATATCCACCATTTTTCATGTTTTTTTTTTCAATTTTGCTATTGCCCTGAAATTGCACTATACCAGCACGAGCTCAAAGACCTCGTGCCAAAAAATCTGCACTGGGTGCAAAACTCATTGACCCGGTTTCCCAATCGAACATACAAATCCGCTAGATTTCTACCAATCGAACATAAATATTGCCTTAGTGTTGCACCAGTGCTGCCCGATTTTACCAATCGAAAACGCTATTTGACCGATAGAATAGGCCAAAAATCGAGATACGTTCAAAATATTCGTTAAAGTGACGAGTGTTTCTTCTTTTTAAATGGCCGCGTACAAACGCAAAATGTATGTTCGTTATTGGAGTGACGTGAATCCGCATGTTTTTAGGGAAACCCACACGCAATATTCCGAATAGGTTAACGTATGGGCTGGCATATGGGGAACCATATTGTTGGTCCTGTTTTCATTCATGAAAATTTGACAGGGGACCTGTATTTGAACTTGTTAGAAACTACAATAGAGCCTTTGATTGTACAAATACGTCAGAATAATCCCAACAAATTTGGCATGGCACCAATTTTCCAACAGGATGGTGCGCCTCCTAATTTCAGCAAAAATGTGAGGCAGTATTCGGACATAACTTACCCCAATCGTTGGATTGGTCGTCGGGGTCCTACCGAATGGCCTGCCAGGTCGCCCGATTTAACACCATTGGACTTATGGAGGATGGGGATATTTAAAACAGAATGTATATGCAACACAGCCAACTCTCTTTTAGATTTGCAGCAAAGAATTACTGCTTTGTGTCAAAATATTGATGTAGATACTCTCGAAAAAGTCCGTCAGGAGTTCCCAGACAGATCATTTCATTGTTTGGGGGTCAACGAAGGACATTTTCAACATTTTTCACAATAAAAATTGAAGTATGCTTTCTTTGTTCTTATTTCACGAATTTTTTTATCTTGTTAGTTTGACAGTCCGTCATATCCGCACGGTTGTTCAATCCTATGAAATTTTCGCACAATAATCAACTCGATAAGACCTTTCGAATGATGTGTCACACGACCCCCCTTTCCATTTGGAAAAATGTTTCAAAATGGCGCACAGCCACCATCTTGAATACTAAAAGTACGTCAGTAACATCAAAAAGTAGTATTTCGACAGCAATTAAAGTATGTCAAGTTTCAAAATTTTTGGTGCACACATCAAAAAACAAAAGGAGGGGCCTTTTGGAGCCGCACTGTATGATATGTTTGTCTCATAAAGCTATGTCAACCTGTAAAATTCAAATACTACTGATTCACTGAACAAATTTCGGCCTTGAGGGTGACAATTTTTTTCTAGCGGTCATAATGAAAGCACATGTTTTGCCTAAAAAGACGTAATACATAATTTCCTTGAAAAAAAATCAAAGCTTCACTGGTAAAAAAGTTATGGCGATTTCGAACCATCAGAAGTGCAAAGTGCAGCGCCCTCTAACGACCATAATGAAAAGGTTTCCATATTCAGGTTTCGCATTCCAAAAAACCCCCGGGTACCAGTTTCTAAAGCAATGCGTTGAATAATGTTCACACAATTCGAAAAATTCGATTTTTATATTTCAACTTCACAACCCTGTATCTAGAAAACGGAGCAATGAGATAAATGGTTTAAACTGACTTATTTTGACCTCAGGAATATGTGGTAAGATTTTGTACAGACCTTTCACGGACACCCATGATTCTAAATTTCCAACTCAGTTTTCCAGATCTTACTTTTGTTTCTAATGTATTCTTTTTCAGATCATTTCACGTATCCTTCACCTACAGAGTGACCCATTTGAAAGCGAGCCAGCCTCATAACTTTTCAATTTATTGATCGATTTTAACGATTTTTTTTTTCGAAATGTAGAGAGGGGAATGATATATTTTGAGGCCATACGTCGCCCAGTTTTTTCCAAAAACCAAGGTCTACTAGAGTATATTTTTAGGCTGAAAAATCCAGAACACATATTAGCGATTTTTTTAGAGAAAATATGCCTAATATGTGTAATTTTTTTTTCAATATTTTTTTGTCAGTCTCGTTTGTTTGTTTTCATTGTATTTTGACATAAGAATATCTATCAAATGTTTATATATATTTTTTTTTCTGATAGATTTGCTATCGCAGGAGTTTCGAGGTAAAATACTTCTTGATGCATGAAAAAATTAATCGTCGATTTTCAAATTTTTGCATGAAATTTGGTACAGATCCATTTCAGGGTATGACCAATCCAGTGGCGTAGACAGATTTAAAAAAAAAAACGCTTATATGAATTCTGGATTTTTCAGCCTCAAAAATATGATCTAGTTGCCTTGAACTTTGAAAAAACTTGACGCCGTCTGGCCTCAAAATAAACCTTTACGCTCTCCACTTTTCAAAAAAAAATCGTCAAAATCGCTCCATAAATGAAAATGTTATGGGGGTGGCCCGCTTACAAATGGGTCACTCTGTATGTATGAAAAAAAATGTAAAATAAATAAGGGAAACGTCAAATTATGAAAATAGAGTTGCAAATTAGCGTCCAAAAGTTTTGATAACTGATGAGTTTCTTTTGTCGGGAATAATGGACTGTGTTTGATGAAAAACCTCTATTGTTCTTTCAGCGACGTTTCGACGTTTGGTTTACGTCTTTATCAAGCTATAATACAGCACAATGTCAAATTACACAAAAATTATTATGTCTAGGTGTTGAAAAAACTTACCATTAAGAATAGTAAGGTGAACACAATAATAAACGGCCACAAACATTGAAAAAGGCCGACAGATATAACACTAACATATAAACTATTCAGTCACATCCACATAACATCACATTGTATGCCAGAAGAGAAACAATTACATTTGATAAAATTGGATAAACTAAACACATCTGAATACCTTAGGTTGTTAATATGGTCTAATTCAATGTTATAAAACTAATCCTATCAGTGTCGATAGCATGGTAGTGAAACACCGTTGTCACATGGTCAATAAAGTCCGCAATTAAGGTGAACGTTCGCGCGTTGCTTTGAATTTTTCGATTAAACTATTATAGATGACTGACAAATGACTGACATCAGTTCTATAATTAACCGTCACCTCTGACGAGGCTTTAATGAAAACCATTTCGGATATATTTCTTTTGTAGTAATTCGTTTCATTATCTAAGATACTCACGTCCTTGAATGAAAATTCGTGGTTGTGATCGAAATGATGGAAGGCCAAAGCAGTTTTCTCTAGTTTGTCTCTATATTTATTTTGACAGACATCTATATTTATATTTTCAAACACCCTCAAACAATATAAGAACATTTTATCGGACTATCAAAAAACGCGCAAATTCTTAAAGTCTCATTTCGATATCATAGTAGCACGATCAGATAAAGGAAATAGTACGGTCCTCATGCATAAAACGGAATACGTCATGGCGATGCTTGAGATGCTGTCGGATTTGGACACGTATGAAATTATCCATTCAGATCCGACTGAGAAATATCAGAATTTGGCTAATAAATTCATTGAATCTTTAAAAAAGGATGGTTCGATTGATATAGAGTCCGCTAAGAAACTTAAAAGGTTCAATTCAGTGCCACCCAAATTGTATGGATTGAGGAAAACCCATAAGCCAGGTTTAAAAATGAGACCAGTCGTTTCATGCATCAACTCACCAATTTACAATATTTCGAAATTGCTTCATAAAATTCTTTATCCCGTAACCTCAATATTTACACATAACGTAGAGAATTCTTTCGAATTTGTAGAAATAATTGAATCTCTTGAAGTCCCGCCTGGACATGTGATGGTTTCGCTTGATGTCATCTCACTATTTACCAACATACCAAAAGTTCTTGTACTTGACATCATAGAACATGAATGGAACTACATATCATCTTATATCGCGTTAAGTGATGAAACTATTTGTCGCCTGATTAGTATGTGTTTCGAGACCAGTTATTTCGGATTTGATGGGAAATTTTATAGACAGCTGGACGGAAGTGCCATGGGTAACCCAGCAAGCCCTGTACTTGCCAATCTGATAATGAACTTTGTCATAACAAAAGTTGTGAAGAGCATTCCATTCGATATTCCGTTTTTGTTTGTATACGTGGATGACACTTTTCTGTGCGCGCCTGAAGTGGAGATAGACAACCTGCTGGAATACTTCAACTCACTTTGCCCCAAAATCCAATTCACCTTGGAGAAGGAATCCGATCAACGACTATCATTCATTGATGTTACTGTCATTCGAGGTGACGATGGCTCTATGACAACTGATTGGTTTATGAAGCCAACAGCGTCAGGTAGAATACTGAATCATTTCTCGTACCATGCTACGAAACACAAAATAGCAACTATTTCTAATCTGCTCTACCGAATCGTTCATTTGAGCTCCGCTCGTTACTGGGAGCAGAATTTCAGCAAATTGAGACGTATGGCAAGGAACAACAACTATTCCAAAAGTTTCGTTAATGGAATAATAGAAAAATTCAAAAGAAAAAATTTGATTGGAGCTGAACACCACCATAAAAAGAACTTTGAAATGCAAAATATAGGACATGTTCGATTTCCTTTCATAGCTGGACTATCCCAAAAAATACAGGCGTTGATAAATTCTAATAATTCAAAAGTCGTTTTCTATAATATAAAATCTACGAAGCAACTATTTACACGTCTGAAAGATCCTATATCGATATCTAATAGATCTAACGTTATCTACAGTATTCCGTGCCAATGTGGTAAGACCTATATTGGTCAGACAAGACAGTATGTGAACCCAGGTAGCAGCATCACGTGAAAATGACGTGGAATTCTGGTCAGCCAGTGACGAGTTATGACGAGTCAAATGACGTCAAAATGACGTGAAAATCACCTCCTAATGTCTCGGACGAATGACGTCATATTAGGGACGTCATTATAACGTGTTTTTAAGAATTGAATATGACGTGCTTTGTACGTCATATTCACGTGATACTTACGTGACATGTAACGGAAATGAAACTCACTGCATTTTTGAAAAAACTATATATTAAAAAAAAATACACTCTTATTTTAAATTACACTAAGTATGATGGGAAGTGTCACCAAGCCTTTATCGTTGTATGGGAAAGCGACGCATTTGCCAATAACCTCAGTGATAGAAACCGCTTTAAGCTTTGATAAATTATTCACAACAAATATGTTCAAAAGGCTAGAGGGGTATGGATATGAGTACAGATCAGAATAACAAATAAATTCTTTAGCGATAAGATAAATTTCATTGTCGCTGGCTTTAACGATATTATGTATTTCAATTACTTTATTTTCATTTTGACACAAGCAATAGCAGTCTGCCTTTGATTGAGTTAATACTGACAAAGTGGTATCATGAAAAATAACTTTACTAAACTGTTTAAGATACCTGTGTTCGGGAAAAATAGGTAATGGGCCTCTCGAATGTTCTAGAAGAAGTTTGAGATGATCATCAGACTGAGAGCTCACCTTTGAAATTAATAATAAGTCTCTTTCAATTAGCCGACGATGAATCTGCTGTAAAGGATTTGTTGGAGATTTCACTAAAGATTTTAATTGGCCCAAGTAGTTCTCAAACGGGAAAGCAGAAAAATTATCAAGCACACCAAATAATTCTACATCATCACAAATGTGTGATAACAAGTGTAGATTATAAACCAAAAACTCTAAACCATATATGGTCTTTAAATGTTCAATAAAAATATTAATAATATTTCTTACAAATGAAGCTCCAAATTTTGTAATATGATTTTTTGATAATAATATAAAAATCGAAAAATGAAATGCAAGAAAATTTTCATGAATTGCAATGTCTAAAACATCCTTCAAAACCAAAGGCCCCAAGTAAATTAGAAACATTCGAAATTCTGTGGCTTTCCAATATGACAGCTCATCGAGAGAACGAGGTTTTCGATTAAACTCCAGAGGAATATGATTTTTTAAATCAAGTAGGCGCTGAGATATTATTTTTACTTTTTGATTTGGCAATCTGACTTTCAAAGGACCCCCAAGCCAAGTGTTGAGTAATTTTTTAACGATTCCCAAGCAAATATTATGCATATAGTCGGTAGGGAAACATTTAATCAAGTCAATCGGTAATTCAACTAATGGAGATTGACCAGTGTGATGCTCTTCATCAAGTTGCTGTCGAAATGATTCGTCCGTGCGTGTTTGGGATATCAAGCTATCAAAAACAACTTTGTTTTCATAATACACTCCATGGACAGTGCATTTATCGCAACAAGAATATCCCGTGTGTGATTTGGTACACTTTAAAAAAGCTCGTGCAGGGGCATCGCAAATAAAACTATGAACTTTTACATCAAAATAATTGTTCGACCCCTTAACAAATCCATTTTGTATTTAAAGGTTTTGGTTTACTTTTGCCACAAAAAACTGCAACTGTAAAAGGATTACTATAGGGAATATTTTTAATCAATCCTAAAATTGGCCAAAGTTGTAATTTTGAACTTTTGAATAGGGGGATACCATCAACATTGAAACTAACATGAATTTCGCTTTCAAAAGTGTTATTTAAAACAATTTTTGAAAAAATGTTTTCAAATCCAAAATAACAAAACTGACCTGTCTCCAAATTAATTATTTCAGTAGAAATGGGAGTGGCTAGTAAGGTTCGACTATCTAAAGGGAGTTCGGGATGATAAGGGGAAAGTAAATGAAGAAGGTCTGTTAAAGCGGAGTGTGTTATTTTATGTTTCACGGTTGCCCATTCGACTAATTTCTGAGAAAGTGTATTTTTTGGTTTGGATGAATTATCTTCGTCGGACACTAACGATGACGTAGAATTTAAAGAAGATGCAGTATCACTATAAAGGCTACTGTCATGGTCAGCAATTAATTTCGGTGATGTTAAAGACCCTTCATTTGGAGGATCAGAATTCGGTATTACACAAATATTACTTTCCACGTGATACGATTCACTGAGATTATTGGCAGCAGTGTCCTTACAAATATCTTTGACAAATTCTTCGGAAGCCTTTAAAGCTCTCCTTGATTTTTGTCTTGCCCCAACGAACTCTTTTTCTTTTCGTTTTGACATTATCAAATACAAAATAATATTATCAACTTTCTCAACTACAAAATAAGATTGTCAACACAAAGTAAGATTACTCACGTTTACAAAAAAGACATGAAAAACTATTCGAGAATAGAGTTTTGCTCTTTTTTTTGTATTATCTGCTTTGCATGTTTCAGCCATATTTTTACTGCATTCTCAATATCAGCATTAGTGGTAGAAGGAGATGTAATCTGTATAGCGCCTATCGATAAAGAAAAATGGTTAGAATAAATAGGTAGTACGTTTCTCTTGTTTGCTTACGTATGATCACAGAATTTAGCTTGGTACTTCCGAATGCTTGTTTGTTCCGTTGCCCGGCGAAATTGTAGTTTGCAGCTAAATGATCTGACATGACCATTCTGAGAATTTTATTGACCTGCGCATGAGTTCCATTACCCCCAAGAGTTGAAAAATAGGAAGCCTAAAACAGAAAATTATTTGTATAAAATACCTATGTGGATATCATTTTTTTTTTCTAAATTTAAATAAATAAATAACCAATTACCAAATCATTCAATTTGTCGTCTTCTATATTTAGATACTCCTCTAATAATTTCAAATTCGTGATACTAGTCAAAGGAAACTCCACAGGAATATCATTGGGTAAACAAGAAATAACACATCTTGAGTTACTTGATTGTTTAAACAATCCCTTGACTTCTTTCAACTCTTCTCTTAATTTCCTGATTTCTTTAAAAATTTTCTCCAAACCTAAAAATAGATACCTCACAGTAAGTATAGATTTACAAACAACAGTGTATATACTACTACCGTTGGCAGATACAGTGATGGTTCTATTGCTGTCACTTAAGACTGGTTCGCTATGAAGTGATGAAGTTATGTCCTCATCTTCAGGAATAGCCGATGATGGTGATGCACTAAAAGTTTCCCTCGACGCTTGTGGTTTCAATAATGCACGTTGACAAGTTGTTGGTGTACTGGTAAAACTTTTGTTGCATCCAGATTTATCATCGTTATAACCTCTGGTTGGTCTTGGTGTATCGTTCAAATTTTTCTTGGAATTTGAGCTACCTGTTTAGAAATACATATTGAGCATACCAAATTTTTGATCATGATTAACTTGAAAAAAAATTAATATTTGTATGTTTATTATTACCGGGTTTTATTATCACTTTTGGGAAAATAGGTGGCCTTGGCAGTTTCGAAAGTGGCTCTTCGTCTTCGCTACTTGATAAACATCTCTTGGAAGTAAATCTTTTTCTAACGGTCAAGTCCAAATCTGATTCTGATGACTGTATATCTGAAGTCTCTTCACATTTTTTTAGTTTCTTTTGAGCTTTTTCAAAGTTATCTAAATTCCTATTGTTAGACTAAAGGAAAGCAATTTGTTAGTTGTTGATATTTTTCAAAAATACAAAGGAATACCCATAGCAAAATTCAAATTAAATTCATGCACAACTCAGAAATATATAAAAAATGTACAAACCACACTCAAAAAACAGACGTTTTATGGGGTACAATTTCCAACTACTCTGATCAGGTTCTTCAGGAGTCACTATTGCTTTATTAAAAAGATTTGATGTTTTATAAGGAGGCCAAAATGCTTCTTTTTTTAGAGGTGTAAGCCAGGAAGAGTGAACCACTGCTATTCCGCCACCACCTCCCAAAAATTCCACGCCTACATAATCCATGTTTTGTTTCTATACTCTTCTACTACTGATCTAAGTTAAATCCACTTCTACAACTGTTAAACAATTCTAGTAAATTGCATTTTATAAGGTTGATGATTTTTTTCAAATATAGGTAGGCGAAAATAAACTTTTGCCAATAAGTATGTTGCAGCTAAACTTATTTTCATCAAATCAATGTTCGAGTTAAGTAAGTTGATATTCATGGTTTTCAAAGTTGCTGGTGTGAAAAAATATCATGAAAACATTATGTATACCCACTGAATGATGCAAGCAGATCAATATTTCATAATAGTTTGTGTTCTTTCGACATATTCTCATATGTCACTATTTCTACATCACTTTAGTGCAACAAAAACTCATCATTTTTGTTTGAGAAGAATATACATTAACATTTTCCATGGTGTACCAGGAAAGGAATATTATTCGCAAACTAAACACAGATTATCCCAAACTAACCATACAAAACTAACCCAAACATTTGTCAATAACCTCTACTCTCTACTCCGCTAAGAAAAAGTAGCAATTTTATTTGTATTTCTTGAAAAATATAAAGTTTGTTGCACTAAAAAGAGATATACCTATCACCGAGTACGGTTTAAAAAAAATGGAAAAATGAATTTATGAGTAGGTAATGAAAAAATCCGTTGATGGCTGGTAGAGATGGAGGGGTTGCCTTTTGAGACTATTTTCCAGCACCATGATTTTTTTACCTTACCAAATTGTATACTTACTATACTTGGTAATAAAATAGGAATCTTACTTACCGTAAATGTATCTCAACTCTCGAGGAAATAAAGAGAACACTAAACCACAGGCCAATAATTAGTTTACTGTGCACACCATTGATTAATGACACCAAGGTGTCATTAATCAATGGTGCACACTAAACAAAAACAAGCTTTGCCGTTTGCATAGATAAATATGGCCGTTTGCCGGTGGCTTTGCAACAAGAACAAGTGAAGTGTGACATACTGACATGTGACATGACGCGGGACGCCAGACGCCACACCGGGGTGAGTTCGAGGAGCACGTTATCACACAAACGCCCTATTTACTCCGATCATCAGCTATCGTGTTTTGTCTCTTTTTGTTTTACGTTTATAAAAAGAGACAAAACACGCAGCAGCTGTTGATAGGGTTGATCGGATGGGGATCGGATCTCTGTATACTTAAATCTACATGTCAAGTAGCACCTAATAGCGGAAATAGCGTGTCCCCGAACTCGCACTTGACCGCCAATCAAATAATCAATTTTTCCTTTGACATAGCGGCAAATTCAAACGCCCGGGACGATGTACTGCACTTTACCTTACGGTTTTCCACCAATTTTTTCACAACTGCATAAATTACTTTAGATCTGTTTTGTCACAAATATCTAATTTTCGTCAGTAAAGCAATTTTGATTGATTGATTGATTGGAAATATGTAATCCATGGGATGGGACTAGTGCCGAAAAAAGTAAATAATTTGGTTGGTGGGTTTTTGGCGCTGCTCGTATTGTGCATTTTGCCAGATTGAGTAAATATAAGTTCGGGTTTTTTTTTAATATATAATTTATGTATATTATTTGTCGTGCGCTTGGTTTTGGAATTATCAAAATGGTGGAAAAGGACATAATATCTAATAGTGGTAGCAGATAAAATGATCAACTTTCAACTGTTTATAATTTATTTGCAATGAAAACTTGTCACTTATCTGACGTCATTATGTCGTCATTTATCTAACGTGATTATGTCGTCAGTTTTGTGACGTGATTATGTCGTCAGTTTTGGGTGATTTTTTGACCACTGACGAGTTCTGACGAGTTATCACCATATAATCACGTCATTATGACGTGACCCTGCTACCTGGGAAGACAAGGATGAAAGGACACACTTATGATTGTCAAAATAAATATAGAGACAAACTAGAGAAAACTGCTTTGGCCTCCCATCATTTCGATCATAACCACGAATTTTCATTCAAGGACGTGAGTATCTTAGATAATGAAACGAATTACTACAAAAGAAATATATCCGAAATGGTTTTCATTAAAGCCTCGTCAGAGGTGACGGTTAATTATAGAACTGATGTCAGTCATTTGTCAGTCATCTATAATAGTTTAATCGAAAAATTCAAAGCAACGCGCGAACGTTCACCTTAATTGCGGACTTTATTGACCATGTGACAACGGTGTTTCACTACCATGCTATCGACACTGATAGGATTAGTTTTATAACAAAGAATTAGACCATATTAACAACCTAAGGTATTCAGATGTGTTTAGTTTATCCAATTTTATCAAATGTAATTGTTTTTCTTCTGGCATACAATGTGATGTTATGTGGATGTGACTGAATAGTTTATATGTTAGTTTTATATCTGTCGGCCTTTTTCAATGTTTGTGGCCGTTTATTATTGTGTTCACCTTACTATTCTTAATGGTAAGTTTTTTCAACACCTAGACATAATAATTTTTGTGTAATTTGACATTGTGCTGTATTATAGCTTGATAAAGACGTAAACCAAACGTCGAAACGTCGCTGAAAGAACAATAGAGGTTTTTCATCAAACACAGTCCATTATTCCCGACAAAAGAAACTCATCAATTATGAAAATAGATTCAGTATAGTAGATCCGTGCTTTTCCTGATAATTTTGGGAATTGCGCATAAACTTTTTGATGGTCAATAGCTTAACTCGGAGTTTTTGGGAAAATCGAAGGTGAGCTTACCACGCCATCTTGAGAATAAGGGCGCGTGTGTTTCCTCCGTTCCTGTTAGAATATCGATAAAATATCATCGAACCAAAGCTATTCAGAATTACATCCCCAAAAACTTTTATTCCAAACTTTTTTTTCCAAAATGAATGATAAAAAATCTACAGGGTGATTCTTCGAATGGAAAAAAAAACGTACAGGACGAGAGTAGTGCAGATTAACATTCCCAGCAAATTTTTTCCATTTATTTTAATGGTTGCTTAGAATTTTATTCTGCACAACTTTCGTCCTATACGATTTCTTTCCACTATTGAATCACCCCGTAAATTTTTTATTACTGATTTTAGAAAAAAAAAGTTTTTAGTGAAGAAAAGTTATTGAGAATGTGAATTCGAACAATTTTGGTTGTATGATATTTTATCTTAAGTCTATAATAGGAACGAACAAAAGAAGTGGCGCATTTGTTTTCAAGGTGGCGAGGTAAGCTCACCTTCGATTTTCCAGAAAACTCAGAGTTAAGCTGATAGCTGTTATTCAGGCCCCACACCCATACCAAAATCCGCAAATACACAAGTTTTTTCCTCTATTTTTTTTTCGTTGCCTGGGCTATAAAAGAGACAAAATTTTAAAACTTTACAGAAAAATAATATTTATACATATCTCAAAGGAGCGAGATGTCATCAGATATGTTATATTTGAGATGTGTCTTTGTGGCTACAGATAATTGGAGCTTTCCATTAAAAAATTAAAAAAACTTTTTGTTGGTCCCTCGTATAGCTTGGAAACTACAGAAAATCACAATTGATATTTGAAGTGCAAAAAAAAATCATTTTGGAGTCAGTATTTTTTATTTAGCTGTAAGTACGATAAAAAATAAAAAAAAGTTAAGGGGTGTGTCAGTTTATACGGTGTCACCCGGTACATACAAAGTAAACAAAACAGATACAAAATTTACAAAGTGTTGGCGGAGGTGAGCTCCTCCACCGGAAAGTGACCAATAAAAGACCATTACACACTGTCACCGGGCACTGGGGGCTGATGATCACCCTAAAACCTGCCTATCTTTCCCTTAAAATAATAACGCACTGGTACCTCTCCTGCGAGTGTTACATTTTTGGGTACATGACTGAGGGCTATGGTCATCCGGAAATGACTTAAAACAATGGATAAATGCCAAACGTGATGAATGAAATAGTTGATGTTAAATGTCTGAGATATGAGGAGAACCGAGATGAAAACAATCAAAAAACCTGAAGAAATTGTTCATGACTAGACTCTGAGAACCAAACAATTGTTGTGAACTTGTCAACCCACAATTTAATGGAATAGGCGAAGTTAGCAGTCGCTTGAAAAGCGCTCATTGAACGTACGAGTTAGTACATAATAAAATCAGGTTTCTTGTTATTGAATCAATCCATTTGCTGCATAATAATTGAATAATCGCCAAGTTTCAACTATTCCCGAATTCTCGTGGAGCATGTCGTAATTGACAGGCTATACAAGATGCACCGCTGCTTGATATTGCAGTATACATATGACTCAGCAGGTTCGTGATGGCTCATGTCATGTTTAATATGATATGAATACTGACAACTATATCAATCGACTAACAGATCAACTGAACGTATATTACAACTTTCCTATTCTGATAAAATTGATAAAGGAATGGATCTACAAATGCGTGTTCTGTGGATCCAACATGATAATTTATTATTTCGTCAAAGTATTCTGTTTATTTCTAGCTTCTATATTATATCTATCTTCATAATGATTAATAATTTTACTGAGAGAAAAGCGACTATGAAAGTTCATTTTCCGGTTCTACTGACAGCGAATCAACGCCCAAGTACGATCAAGATATATCCATTTTAAATATTTTAGCAAACAATAAAGCTTGTTTCCTAACTAACGATGTTCGATGAAACGGGGAAAATTCATGACATTAATTCATGTGATAAATCGTTCGGATATTTGATTAATGATTCCAGGTTTTTATGGGTGAGTTGGAGGTCGAGATAGAATTTATCAGCCCAATCAATGGAGCTGGTGGGAACAGCAGCCTGGCTCGAAACCCTTTGGCTGTGTCATCAAATTAATAATATCCGATACATTTCATAGAGTTTCCTTGATCATTAGCAACTTCCATGCAATCACTGATGATAATGATGATAATATTATTTTATACAACACTACTTATTAGCTTTCCAGAGCGATGATGGAGAGGTAGCAAGATGTTTCTGAATGGCGCACTCTACATCGTAAATGAAAATAACTGTTGGCGTTGGTGTTTATGTGTATCTGCCTAATATACAGGGTTATTCGCGTTATTAGACACCAAACATCAATGGCTAAAGTATTTGATTTCAAAGAAGTTTCTTTTTCTTGATGGATAGGGATCCTTCAAGGCTACATTTTGAAAATACTTTCATGTTATACAGGGTGTTTCCAAAACATGAAACGAATCAAAGTTTTATTTTTTTGAATGGAACCCCCTGTATATTATTAATTGATACTTCAATTCTTCCTTCAATTTCGAACAAAAATTGTGATACAACTAATGTTCTCAAATTCAACCGTAATAGAGATATCGCATTAACAAAATAACATTTTTGCATCTTTGACATGCTGTAAAACTCAAACTGTTCAAGTTAGGAAAAAATGGTCTGCACTTTCTGATCATGACTTTCCAAGACCTATTCAAAGACAATAAATTCATTCCTGTGAATAAATGTGTCGAAAAGAGTTGACAGTTATCCAAATGACAGAATAGCTCTTGAAAATTTCAAATGAGAAAGTGCAGACATTTTCTTATAACTTGAACAGTTTGAGTTTTTATAGCATGTCAAAGATTAAAAAATATAAATATTATATGTTATCTGAAACCCTTTCACCTTACAATGGTGTAGGGCGGTTATCTTAGAGGTTTCTCACATATTTCTTCCACTTGTTTTTGTCCAATTTTTCTTGCATCTTCCCAAGTTTTTTCATTGCTCTCAATTATTCCTCCTATAACTGTGTCCAATGTTCTTCGCGGTCTTTCTTTCTTCATGTTTTTCAATATTTTTGCTTTCCATGTTCTTCTAACTGTCGTAGTCTCTTCCATTCTCTGCAGGTGGCCCCGCCAACCAAGTTTTCTTTCTTCTATGTACTGTAATTTTGATTGTACTTGTAGGTCTTCTCTTATTTTTGTGTTTCTCACTCTGTCCCTCTTGATCACTCCCTTCACTCTTCTAAGGTATTTCATTTCTACTGCTTCAATTTTTTTTTTGGCGTTCTGTAAGCACCCATGTTTCGCAACCGTTGGCTAGTACAGGTCGATAAATTGTTTTGAATATTTTCGTTTTTGATTCTCTAGAGATTTCCTTATTATTCATAAATGTTTTGTTCATCGAGTAGTATAGTCTCATTGTTTTCTCTTTTCTGTAATTTATTTCGATTTCCTGTGTACCCTCTCGTCTATGTTCACTCCAACGTATTGAAATAAATTCACCTGTTCTATTTCTGTTTCATCAATTTTAATCTTCAATTCTTCTCTTTTTTTCTACTGTCATCACTTTGATTTTGTCTTTATTTATTTTTGTTCCGTGTTCCTCTATGATTTTGTTCCACAATTCAATGTTGTTTTGCAATTTGTTTTCTTTTTTTACATTGATTGCTATATCATCTGCGAACAGACAATCAGATAATTCTCCTCTTTGCTTTGTAGATTCTTATTTCCGATATTTAGTTCTGCGCCTTGCATCGCATGAGCATTTCTTCATTATTTCGTATACGTTTATTATGAAGAGAACTGTGCTTGAACATTCACCTTGTCTTAGTCCGTCTCTCTTTGTGAATATATCTGAGTGTGTATAGATTTTTTGTATTATTCTAACCATCTTGTTCCGACCGGGGGCAAGCTCTGGTTGCAGCCGCCGGCCCCATGGATTCTGGGGTGAGCCAACCATCCATTTCTCCTCACGAAGTAGGGAACAACTTCGAGCTTTACCAAGGAGCACAAACTAGGAATGTCGAAAAGACGCCCATGGACCTGGAGGCTCCACCAACTCCAACCCACTAAATCACCAGATCCGGAGCAGGAACGCCAACTGCTCAAAAGCGAAAGCGAAACAACTGACAAGGGCTCTACTGTGGACGCCCTTGCTCAGATAAACCTAAACAAGAGGAGACTATCCGGAGCTGCAAGGAGACGGCCCGGAAGCTCCTCAAGGACGGGTGGGACTACAAATCCGCATCTGAAAAGACAATGAAAGGAGAGCTGGAGCCGGTGGTGGCGGAGGGTAAAAGCTTTTCCAGCTCCAAGCGTCAGCAGTCCTCCAGTGCCACGAAGAGGCCTGGCTGATTAAACCTGACCTGCGCGGACAAACAAAGTGCTCAATGGCAGGCGGAGACGTCGTCTATCCTTCAGCCATTAAAAGGAGCACAACTGATGTTCGTCAGGGGGGAAGACCTCCCTAGGCCACATGTCGTTGTCGCCTACATTCCGAACGACGAGCAGCCGAGTCGTCTCACTGCTCAAGATGTAACATCGCGTCTCCATGCGCAAAACAGTGGCCTGAACACTGTCGAATGAGTGAACTGAACAGGGAGAATTCTGGACCGGGCCAAACATGGATGTTCGCCATTGACGGGCAGTCCATGCAAGCTCTGAAGAGCCTGGAGATACGGCCCTTCTTTGGCTTCGGAAGAGTAATCTTCCGTTCCAAAGCTAGGGATCGGGTGTCCGGGACTGCTGGGCCTTCCGAGCAAAGGGACCCAGAGGCGAAAGAGGCTCCTAAGGGACAATCAAGTGCCCAGGAAGCGAAGGGAGCTCCTTCAAAGGACTCCAAGCGAAAACGTGGGGCGCCTCGGAAGCAACCTCGGAGGGAGGAGGAAAATGGTAGGGGTAAGGGGAAGAGTATTCCCGGCAAGTCCACTCCCAATAAGCTACCGCGTCGCGGTCCCCCTGTCCTCCACAGTGTCCTCGCGAAAGACCGTGTCGGGATGTTGGAGCTATGAAAAAGCCCGATGGCCGATGGCACGTTCACCTCCACGGAAAAAAAACTCTGGAAGTCTTGGCCAAACACCACTTTCCCGGTAGCCTATTTCTTGATGCAAATCAAGCACCAAATCCAATTATCTCTGGAAGTAGGCCAACCCACGAGGATTGGACAACGGTCAAAAGAATAATACACGCCGACGCGATTAACATAGCCATCACGTCTTTCAAACCATTCAAATCTCCGCGGAAGGATGAAATCTTTCCAGCTCCAATTTAGCACGGACTGGAATGCCTCCTTTTCCTCTTGATAAAACTCTTTCGGACCTTTCTCGCTTGGGGCTATGTCCCAAAGGGATGGACCAGAGTAAAAGTAGTCTATATACCGAAGGCAGGACGATCGGACCCTAGTCCAAAATCGCTCCGTTCAATGAACCCCACTTCTTTTCTACTGAAAAGTTTGAAAAAGATCCTGGACGTCCACATCAGGGGGGGAGCCCTAATGGCAAGACTCCCAAACATACATCAATATGCATACCAAGCAGGAAAATTAACGGAACTGGCCCTTAACAACATAGTAGGGAAAATAAACGAATCTCTCGAGCCCAAAAGTATCGCAGTGGATATTTTCCTAGATATAGAGGGAGCATTTGATAATGCACTACCCGACTCCCTCTACGAGTCGGTATGCTCAAGAGGGGTCGAATCTGCAGTGTCAACATTTATTAGTTGCACACTGGAGAGCCGGGTGATCAAGACCTCCCTCAACTACACGGAGGTACGTTTCAGGGCCGCGAGAGGATGCCCACAGGGAAGTGTACTTTCGCTCTTCTTGTGGTTCCTTCTTATTGCTGACCTGCCAGCCATGATGGAATTGTTGGAGGTGGACGTACTCGGCGATTCCGATGATGTAGTTGTCCTGATCAGAAATTTCCCGGATGAAGAGATCAATGGGAAGATCCAAGAGGTCATTGACCTTGTGAATGATTGGTGCAGGAGAGAGCAGATGTCTGTTAACCCTGCCAAATTAATCATAATACTCTTCACTAGAAGAAGGAAGCTGAACTCCCTTCTTTCCCTCATTTTAATGAGGTATCTGTGCCATTTGAGACAGAGGTGAAATATCTGGGTGTCACGCTAGACAAAACCCCGACCTACAATGCTCATCAGGAGATTGTCATCCGCAAAGCAAAAATGTCTATGGATATGCGAACGCATTTGTGGATAACCTGGGAAATCAACCTCAAACAGATGTAGAGGTTATATGTTACGTTGCAATTGTTTGGTATGTGAAGGGCAATCAAAGCACATCCAGCTCCAAACTACAGCGTCAAGACAGCCAGGCCATCTGTCCGCAGCGCTTGAATGCCTGCTAAATCTCCCTCCTCTACACATTGTGCTAGAGAAGGAGGCGAGAAGGGCAACGTAAAGAATCATAACTATCCATAGAGGTAGCAAGGCAGACACAGTAACACCCAACAGACTAATCAGAGAATTGGAGGACCATCGTACTCTAGGTGCTTTCTATGATGTCATGCCCACCAAGACCACCAGTAGGAAAAACTATGACATACTCATCCCTTTTCGGAGAAAGTGGACACAGGACCTCTTCAGCCTAACAAGAGCTGACACCTGCTGGTACACGGACGGATCAAAAACGCCCTTTGGCGTAGGATCTGAAGCCTATTGTAGCCAGGAAAAAGTTCAAATATCACACAGCCTGGAAAAACTAGCTACAATATTCCAAGCTGAACTATCAGCTATTGATGTCAGTGCTCAATGCATGCTCAACCACGATTGGACGGCTACCACAATAAAAATTTTCTCAGACAGTCATGCGGCCCGAGAAATTCTGGAACTCAATAGACAGGAAATCCGAGTAGCGGTGTGTTTATACACCGGTCACTGCCTGTTAAGAATGCCAATGCACAGAATGAGGCTCACTGAGGACACTGAATGCAGACTGTGCCTGGAGGAGGAAGAGACAGCCAGACACATTCTCTGTGAGTATGCGCCCGGCGATTGCTCGCCTCCGACAAAATGTCTTCGGTAGCCCTCGGATTACTGCAATTGATCTGAATAATGCCTCACCCAGAGCGGCTATCAGTCTGTTTAAAGGACTGGGCCCCATGGGTGAATGGAACCATCTTGTCTGTGATGCCTCTTTTCCTCAGTGTCTTCCATAACTTCACTCTTGGGATTTTATCGAGCACTCTTTCTAGGTCTATGAATGCAATGTTTATTGTTTTCTCCTCTTGTATTGCTTTTTGTGTGATTTGAACTATCGTGAATATGTGATCTTGTATGCTCCTTCCTCCTCTAAATCCGCTCTGTGCATCTTGTAGCGTAGGACCCACTGTTGCTCTTATTCTGTTTTCTATTATTCGTTCCAGAATTTTCATTCCTGTTCTTAGTAGTGTTAAACCTCTATGATTGCTTCAATCTTTTCTGTCTCCTTTCTTATGTATTGGTACTATCAGTGCTATCTGCCAATCTTTCCATATTTTCCCATTTCTTTCTCGTTGCATCCTGCAGTTCTCTCAGCTCTATTCCACCCCCTACGCCCCCTACGAGTATATTCTCTTCTCCAGTTCCCTCGTGTGCTTCTGTCCCTTCTTAGCTCACTTCTTATGCTTTTAGTAGTTCTTGAAAATATTCCTTCCACCTTCCCATTATTTCGTTTTCTTCGTTCAACATTTCTCCATTTTTATTTTTGATATAGTCAATTTTTTTTGTTTTCTGTTGTCTTGTAGCTTTGAGCAATTTTTGATCTGCATTTCTGCTTTTGTCCATCTTTTCTCCAAATTATCTCCATTCTTTGTTTTTTGCTTCTTTTACCAGTTCTTGCACATAAGATAAGGAAAAGAAGCTCGGGGCGTGACGAAAGCTCAATTGATGTTTTTCGGAACTTTTCGGATACCATGTTGATTGCACTCTGTGATGCAATTGATGCCTCCATTGGGATAAGATGTTTTCCTGCTTCTCTGAAGATGGCTTCCATAGTTCCACTTTTCAAGTCTGCTGATATGGATTGTCCTTCAAATTTCACGCCAATCTCTCTTCTGCCAACTTTGAGCAAAATTATTGAAAAGGCAGTAAAAACTAGAATGGTAAGCTTCCTCACTGCCCTTGAAATACTGACTCCTAAACAGTTTGGATCTCAATCTGGGATCAGCACTGACGATGCAATTTTTCACACACTGGAGGAACTCTATTGCTCTCTCAACTTGGGTGAGGCAGCTTCAGCAGTTTTCTGTCTGATTTCTGTCTTAACAAAAGCCTTTGATTGCGTCAGTCATGACATCTTGCTTCGAAAGCAAGGATCAGTTCTTGGCCCCCTTTTGTTTCTAATATACGTGAATGATCTCCCTACAGTTGTCAAGCATGGTTTATGTACATCATTTGCCGACGACACAACTCTGTTGTAGCGCCATAAAGATCCGACCACCCTGAAGGGTATAGTTGACCACGACCTTGCTGCTGTTAAGGGTTGGTGTGACTCAAGCCGCCGCTGAAGTTAACGCGTTTGAAAGGTGATTCGAACGTAAAAGTATTTGTCGTTTTTTAAGGTGTTATCCTGAAGTAAGTTGTTTCTTTCTCCCGCCATCTGCAGGATTCGGCGAGTGGATAACTTTCGGGTTAATTGTACCGGCGGGTGGTTCAGCTCACTTTTCTTCGGGTACGTCCACTCTAGACGAAGGCTGGATCACGTCTCCCCAACCCTAGCCTTATATCTGAGCTTGGCTTTTTCAAGATGGGAGGTAGAGTCTGGGTTTTGATTGGAAGAAATGTTACGACACAATAAGTCGATACGCCAAAATTGAGACGCGTTTTGTTAGCCATTATATGTTTCCAAAAATGCGTGTTTCCATCGACCAGAATTGTGAAGGTCAAGCAAATGCTGTTGTGAAAACAACTTGCTGGCGTTTTTTTTCAGGTGGTCTAAGAAGTTCAGGCGCACGGAATGTTGCTGCTAGTGATTTCCAGTGATGACACTTTTCATCCTGGACAATTATTATTACTAATGTTAAAAAAATACAGAAATCGTGGTCTCCGGTGAATTCTTTCACTCCCGGACGAGTACAAAAAAACCATAATCTCCACTCCCGGACGATTACTACAGAAAACAATGCATATTAAAAAACCTGATTCGAAGTGCATTTTTTTTATTTTATACATAGGTGAGTTCATTACCTATTCAATATAAAAGACAAAATAATCTTTTTCTGAGACGTCATGTTTTTGATATCTAGGCAGAATCAGAAATTCTGAACAAATATTCTCTATAAAATTTTGATAGATTTCTTGAAATAAGGGTACTTTACCCTTGTACAATTTTCATATTTTTTCACCCACCGTGTATGCTGTTTGACTTGCAACCATTCCAGTTGCACCCTAATGAGATTATCGAATATGCAACAACTATCGGCAAAATTTGGATTCTGGTTGTAAAATTAATAAAAAAAAATCTCACATTGTTGCACACTTAAATGACCACGCTGTAGATATACTGAGCATCTTGTGACTGAGCTGTGACGTCATAACTCAGCGATTCAAGATTCAAGCACATTTCAAAGCGTTATATCAATTTTCGACTAACTAGAAGAAGAAAAAACACGTCTCTGCTCATTTTCCATGGACTTTCGAATCCAGCAATATAAAAAAATTGATGCAGGTTCCCTATTGATATTGGTCCGGGTGGTACAGTCACTTTTGTCCGTGTCATTTATGTACTTTTGGATCTGCCGTCAAGTTATAGTTTTTGTTATGGAGTTGATATCAAAATTTGTGAGCTGGCGCGACTTGGGTGCCTAACGGTGAAGACCATTTTGGTGTTAAAATTTTTTTATTCATTTCAGTACAGCTGAAAATCTGTGGATAGTTTCGTTAAAAGGTTTAAATTGGAAAAAAAATGTCAGCTGCTAAGTTGGCAAAATTTGTCAGCAGGCCGTGTCAATGTGTAAAAAATCATGTCCACATGACAACTTTTGCCACTAATCCTATGAAGCTGACATATTTTTTCTCAATTGTCAGATATTTCAGACAATAGTTCAAAATCGCGTTTGCTGCCGGAAATATTCTGATTTTGATAACGTTCTTGGGACAGTTCCGGAAATTAGTACAAAGAGGCTTCTGGAGTTACCGCACGTGTGTGTAACATGTTCTTTTTCAAATTATACCTTTTCGTTCGTCGCCAGGAAACCTGACAGCCGCGGGATGAACGTATTTTCCGCTACATTTTCCACGCCTCTCCCCCGCTCTATCCTCGTGAAAATAACCCGGTTTTCCCGATATATTTTCTGTCTACGCCGTCGAAAAAAAAACTCATTTTCATAACCGCTGTTTTTACGTTTAGAAGTCCGCCGTAAAATCCGTCACCTCAAAATACGATCACATCACTCCTTCACATCCTGTTTATCCGATATAAGGCTGATGTTGAATAACGTTTTATTTAGCTGATATTTCAAATCTCCTCCGGTTGAGATTCGTTGTTGGAGTTCCGTACTCCGCTTGGAAATCGATCGATTTTTCCAACTTGTTTTTGTCGTGAAACTTGTTCCCGGCCGGTTTTTGTTTTTGATCATAGAAATTTCGACAAATCGCTTTGATGTCATGATTTTCAAAGGAACCGACATGGAGTGAGCGAACTGTATGTTATATAAATTGTGCCTGTGACATCAAATATTAACTAAAGTGCAATTTTGTCTTCATTTTGTTATCAAAACAAACAATACTTCATTACTTACCTTGACTAGTTCTGTCAAATTGAAATTTCTCGTGCCAAGTTAATTGAAGATCCCCAAGAAAAATCCCATAATATGTTGCACACTTGAATGGCACTGTATAAAGGGTGACTGGTAACAAGACGTATTCCTTTGAGGTCATAGTAGACCCCATTTGCTATCGACTAAACGTAATTTACCTCTATACCAATCTTAAGCCCCATCGACGTATGTCAATTATTTTATTTTTTCAAGAAATTCACTTTGTTTCGAACGAAGTGAGCTTTTTTAAATGTCGGTTACTTGATCACCCCTAACCAAAATTTTTTGATATTGATCTATCTTTGACAATTTCATTTCAGAATCATAGCCTTGAATGATTTTTACGCGAAAAAGATACTCTTTTTCGAAGACTGTGATTCCACAATAAAAATGTCAAAAATAAATCAACATCAATAAATGGGGTCGTTTTTACCCCTGACCCTTTCTTTATGATGCGCTCAAATCACGATGTAAGAAAAAGGAACCATAAAAAGTAGGGTACGCCCATTGAGTTTTATAAGGCTTTAGAGAAGGAAACCTTCAAAAATAATGGCACCATCATCCAATTTTGGACGTATGTCTTGAGAAATTCACTGTATCGCTATCCTTGTCGAGTTATATCTATCTGCGTCGCCGAAAACTGACCTGCTTTGGACGCGGTTGCCGATTTGAGCAAATCTTCATCAATGAAAATTCCTCTGTGTACGAAATTGATTGATAAGACATGATACAATGAAAATTAAGGAGGATTGAGTATTGTTCATTTTTCAAGAAGGTGCATCAAGGTTCACTATTCTAGATTATCGCATAATGAGACACATTCACAACCATGATTTCGTGTGAATCAACTCAATGTTGAACGGTGATAGTGTCTAATGATGATATCATTTCATATCATAAATAATGTGAAACATTTTTGTGCTACTCAAAGCTTAATTACTAACATTCATTAAATAATGATTTTTTGTGCATTGGATACAGGCGATACATAGTAAATATTAGTCCTAGTACACGGCAACGCTGCCTTTAAACAGCTGGTTTCGATTTTGAAGGTAGTGCGGTGATGCCATGGGGTTTCAACTTGAAAACTTCTACTTTCGTGCTTGTGAAGTGTTGTATTGTGACTTTATTTGTGAAAAATGGTAAGATTGTGCTTGCTGTGTCAAAAACTGGACCATTCGGATCCAGAAATTACCATTCACAGGTAAGTGTCAAATTTGCATTGAGCATTGACTGGAGAGGGATCCAGTGGTGTAGAGTGTAGGCATCATCATATTTCATTCATGTATATGTTTGTTTTTATTCGTGAATAGGTAACAACGAAAAAATAAAACTGATTTGGAAAAAAAGCCTGAATGGTAGTGTTTTATGCAATAGGAACCGATTGTTCTCAAATAAGAAAGGATATTCATATTACTTGAATACCTATTCCATTATTTCCTCGATTATTTCATACACAGTAAAGATGAATCATTTATTGGATACTTCCTCAACTGTCTTATTTTCGTTTTTTTTATTACAATAAGGTTGAAGTCTTCAGTAAGAATGCTTACTTTTACAATTATTATTATTATAATCACTTTTTAGAGCTCTTAAAGCCTCGCGTTTATCTCGAAATTAACTTTTTGACATATCGCCCTCTTTGCCTGTACCTTTCAATTGGAATTAAAAATTTTGACGACGCCCAGTCTTTCTTCCTGAAAAAGCGAAATATAGTTTTTCCAACAATTTGCTCGAAACCAATCAATAGACTTTTATGAAGGGAAATTTTTGTCAGAAACGTCAAATAAAAAAGATAAAGGGTCTCAATTAATATATAAAAAAACCTTGTACAGGGCACAGCTAAATGGACCCCGCAATTCACTTTTTAATTTGACGTTTGGAAAAAAGTTTTAAATAAAAGTTCAATGGTTGAAAATAGATATTTACCCTGTTCCCAAGGCTTCCGAATAAACCTTTACATTTTAAAACGTGCCAGAAAAAATGGCAATTTTGTTTTTAAGGTAGGTATAGGATATATAAAAAATGTTCAATTTTCTGGAGAATGCGAAAAGTGAATAGAAACTGCAAATATTGGTACTTGCAAATTGAAGCAGGGTACCTACGCATTATGTATTGTTTATTTGCCCATACTTCTTTGAATAAATGTTTTTGGGCCAAATCTATGTCTAAACATACAAAATTAAATTTATGTCTAGACATTAATTTAAAGAAGAATAGACCAATAAACAATATTGCTTACCTGCTTCAATTTGCAGGTATACCAATATTTGCGGTCTTTGTTTAGTATGACTCCTGCACCATATTTCTTCGAATTTATCTCCACTCACTTTCCAGCACTGATAATCATTTTGGTATAGTTAAAAATAGTTTTTCGGCCATTTATTTATAATACTTTTCGCCTGAACATATACTTATGTATTAGAAACAAGAAAAGTAAAACGTTGCTGTTTCCTATTTTTATATATTTTTCTTGTTATCCAATTTTAGATTTCCAAAAAATGAAGAGCTGCGAAATATTTGGTGTTCTTTGGTGAAGATTGACGAGGACCGACTTTGAATCAAACCTCCCTTTTTGTGTTCGGCCCATTTTAACCCACAAGACTATTTACGTGACATTGATGGAATCAAATATTTAAAACCGGGAAGCTTGCCAATCATGACTCACCGGCAGACCATACAGTTTCCCGTCTCCAAAAACAAAAATCATATGGCAAATTGAGTAAAATGGCCTTAGAGATATGTAAGAAAGGCAAAATATATTTTGTATTTTGGTTGTCATTTTATTCGGAACCGTAATTCATTATTGTCGAAAGAACAGCAGGAGATTTTATTTTTAATGTTATGAAAATTTCAATTTTTATTGATTCAGAAAGTCAAAAATGTGATATACTGTCATATAACAATAACGACATAGGTGCCTACCCAAATTAATATTCATTTATATTTTTTATGCAAAACGGTAGAAACTCGAAATGTGCCGCCGCTGTTCCAGATGAAAATCGAGTTCGGACGTACGTATTATAAGAATCACATGTTCTGATGCGGTGTTGCCCGATGGGTTCGGAGTCCTCGTTTTATCTCTTTCCACTCATAGTGTTGTCTCTTTCGCACTTATTGTGATGTTGGCGTCAAGACTAATACCATTTGATGAATGGGATGCCCAGTCTATAGTATTTAAAGTCAATGGGTACGCCCCTGAATAAAATTTTGATATTTGAGCTTAAATACTAATTCAGATTAAAGAAGAGGAAGGAAACATTTTTCGATAAATGTTTATAAGAACTTGTTTTCATGAAAATACCTCAGGAATCAGCCTTTGAATTTTTTACTAATGTTCAGGAAACACCCTGTATACCAAAGTTGAAACTTGAATAACTCTTGAAAAAATCATATTTGAAGAAAATAGAAACCTATAAATTTTTTTGCGATTTTCTACAGTTTGCAATAAAAATAATAGACTTGATGTTGTTCCCATCGCATAGCCAGGAAACACATTTGTTCGGCAAGGTGAATATTTAATGATGACATCGTTGGCATCATGATGGCAAATTATTGTTGTGCATTATTTGCAAAATATTAACAACGGAAAACATTCATTGTTTGTCAAATAAAGAAAAGGTGCTGGCGTACAGAAGTTTCACTTTGATAAATTGGATCATCACTCAACAGAGGAGAACATTTTTGATGATGTGTTATTCTGAATAGCTTCCGTAGAACTACTCAAATCACTTTATTATACAACAAACTTATGATTATTACCCAAATGGGTATACTTCCCCGACATACTTTATCGTTTTGTTCCCGACATATGCTTTGAGATCGGTACAATTTAAATTTTGATTTTGAAAGAAGTGTTTAACTGTTTAATAATATGCTTTTCTCTGCAACCAACGAATATTTCATCAATATCGAAACCATTGTAACTGAGATACAATACTGTTTTTGTCTAAAACCGTAATTACGTATTTTATCAAAAATAAATTTTATATAGGTAAATGGAAACAATATCTATCAAGTATCATTATCTGTGAAACCATCGATCTTTCGTTTTGCACGTCCTATTTGTGTCAAATATTCAATTCTCAATATCTTTTAAATTGTGCACTTGAGGGTCGACTGTCTATTTCAAACCATCGAAATGGGTCCTCTCCGTTGTTTCCTCGTTGTATAGTTTCGCAACATTTCCGACAGCTGCTCATCCCAATCAGTAATTTGATAGGATATTTTGGAGGGATATAGCAAATGGAGAGCAACTGGATTGGTATAAAGAATATACTTTTTATTATGAAAATTGCAACACTCAAGAATAATAATTACTTCAGAAAACATTGAGTCGCTTGAGTTTTGGTGGAGGATTTAATTTTTTTCAATAATAATCTTCTAGAATAAGCATCTTGGATTTGTATTACTTGAACCCATTTGATTAACAGTCTGTGAATTGTGTAGAATATGTTTTGATACCGTGACGTATATCCTGGTGACGCATTAGATAAAACAATATTTGAGTCTAAGATTGAGTTTCATTTTCGTTCTTGTTTTTCTCCTTTTGCGATTAATTTTCAAGTTATATTTATTTTTTGTTGTTTTCTATGTACCTAAGGAGCCTTAACAGCGTCAATCTCAAAGATGATTCATGATTTTTGAGTATGCTTCAGTCTCTCGGATGCATAGAGGGGAGATAAAACTTTCATTACGAGTTTATAGGTATAGTGAAAAGCATTGGAATTCGCACACAGTATTTTTAACAATCCTCGTAAAATACCAAACTTTGTCATAGTACTAGATCACCCTTGTCAAAATGACAAGCCATTGGTAAACATCTAAGCTGCTTTTTGGTTTTGGGACTGATTATTTGAGCTTAGTTCAAGTAATTTGAAAACAAGAGGGTTTCTCACATATTATATTATCCAGTAATGCGAAAGGCAATTGAATTATTGGCTAATGTGTAGGATATTTTCGTGGAAAAGAAATTGGAAAAAAATGACTGAATTTTTTTTTATACATGATTTAAAACCAAAAGTCATCGAAGTAAACATACTACACGTGATCAGAGAAAGTGGAACGATCTAGCAGATCACATGTGTTGGTTTATATCATCCAGGTCTATCCTTTCCAAGTTCAAATTAGCACGAATCACAATCAAAATGGCATTACTCAATTTCAAATGAGCAGTAATCAAAATCAAATTGACAATAATCGAAACCAAAATGGCACTTATCAATTTCAGATCGACATTGAATCAGATTCAATTTGAATCTTATTAAATTTCAATTTGAAATTATTGATAAGTGCCATTTTTCTTTTGATTATTGCCATTTTGAAATTAAAAATGTCGATTCGAAATTGATTAATGCCATTTTGATTTTGATTAGCACCAATTTGTAATTGAAAAGGTATAGTCTTTGGGCATATTACGAGGGTTGTCGAAAAGTAACTGTTTTAAATAATGTGTGCGAACTCCGATGGATGCCACTGTAGAGTAGAGTGATCCACCATAATGTCGCCCTCCTTGAACTTTTTTATTTCAAGTTTTACATAAAATTTGAAGGTATAATCATGTAGGAAGGTACAGTAAAAAAAATTAAAAAATAAATAAATTCCCTTGATTTTGTTTACAAATTTTTATTTTCTTTACATTTTGTTTTTGCAATTTGTAACTAGTTTAGTAAAGTAGACGCAATAAATCTTAGAGAGTCAATTTTTTTTTTATTATCAACAATAACAACAATTGATGTCCCGTTGTAGTATTTTCATGTATTATTACAATAACCTGTAAAACAAAAACCTATTTTTATCGAAAACGGTTAGTTTTATCGGAAAAAAGAACAGCAGCTTTTTTGTTGAGAAAAGATCAGAGTATTTGAAAAAGTGGTTTTTAGCTCTGTAAAATGACACCTGTCAAGAATTGGGCCCAAATGCTTTGATTGCCTGTCCGTTCCTGGTTTCCTCACAATTTAAAATATTGACTTTACTATGTTTTAGGAGTCTTCATGGCCTACACAACATACTGTGATTTCATCAAATTATATAAGGGGGTTTAAAATTTTGATTAAAATAAATCTCGCACGTGAATGGTAAATGTCTTTTCAATTTTCTATAATCAATGCAACAATACAATATTTTTCTCAAATATGTCTAGTTAATATAAAATTTATGTTTTATTGTGATTTCTGTCCATATAGACCAATGAGTTAGAAAGAGATAGATATCCGTGAATATCGCTATTTCTACTTGCTTAACTCTCGATAATAGGCACCTCCGTTCCAGGTACGTAGTAAGGACTTCAATGCGTCATTGCAACGCATTTCAAATAGCTTGATTGATGCCCAACGTTGCCGTTTGTGATAAAAACTCCTCTTATCAACTTTTTAGTGTAAGAGATCCAGGAAAATCGTTCAAGTATTCAACGACAAGTATTAATAGAGATGAAAAAAAGGCCACACTCTCCTTGAATATTGAAAAGAAATACATTTATTTGATGATGGTGAATTTCAAGTCATTGTTATTGAATTGGTGACAGAAAATCTAGTGAAAGGTCTTACAAGGAAGTAGATATGGTAAACCAGAAGCTTGCTTTTACCCTTTCCCCCCATGTTTACATTTACATGTTCGACTCACACAATATTGTTTTTTATGCTTCTAGTGGTTCAATATTCGGAGGAATTAACAGAACAGCCATTCAAAAGCCCTATGTGTCATAATTTTGAAAAAAAGTCGATATTTCCAAAACGAAAAGGTATAACAAGCACTTGGGCATATCGAAAAAAAAGCTCCAAACTCCAAAACATATCTGTGAAAATGGGAGGACAGTAAAGAGAAATAAAATGTACAATACTTTTTTCACCACCCTGTATAAAAGAAGCTTTTGAAGAAATTGATTTTTTGAACCATCCGCATGAACCGCGAAGAAATGCTCTGCATCGTGGTGCAAACCGCATATTTTTTCATCGATTTGTTAAAAAATTATCAGTGTCCAAACATAGGCTAAATTCTCGGGTGTACCGTTTTTTTTGTTTAGTTTAGTAAAATGAATTATATTTAGAATCTTGGGAGGAATCCAAAAATACATTCAAATAAAGGTTTATCCATTGAAAGAAAAAACTTTTTGATTTCGCCGGCATACTAATGATTTTCCAAATATTTTGTACACGTTGAAAAAAAGCATTTTTCAGTAACTACATACCCATACCTTCAAATTTTTTGGGACACTTGAGATAAAAAAGTTAAAGGGGGCGACATTCTGGTGGATCACCCTGTACATAATATAAACTTCTCACCTAAAGTGACTACTGCCACTACTGCCTACTATAAGGGATATATCAAACTCATCATAGATAATTGGCCACATATTTTTTTTCTTAAATCGGTAAGGAACCTAAGAAGTCCAGGGACTTGTATCAGGTGTTTTGAATGAAATCTATAAATAAACATTTATGAAAATTAACATTACCCAGTTAGTGTGGGCAAATGAGACAAAAATTTGACCAAACCTGAACATTTCAAACAAGCCTAAACGTGTTCGTGAACATGTTACGGGTGATGTATCAATAGAGCCCCACATACGGAGCACAGTAACCTTGCGGAGCGAAGAGGTCAGTCGAGCGAGGCAGACCGGGTCGGCCGACCAGATCTGCCATACCATATCCGCCGACTTGGTCTGTGAGCGATCTTATATGTCGTGTTCACACACGAACATACTTGGTCCGCCATTTATCATCGATCTGTTCTTGCACGGACACAACACCTCAATACGGCCCCACATGAAAAAAAATTTGAATCACGATCAAACGACGAGCCTAACGTCTTGTTCTTGACGTTGGTTGTTAATGAACATTTGACTGTAGAGTGTATCGACATTAGGGAGATAAAGCCAATTGCCATTTTTCAAACGTATCCGTATACGTATATGTGACACATCGTGTTACGTTAATGGGGAGGAAAGCCATATAAAGCCACTTATCACCGTATCGCTCATACGTATACCAATCTTCCTTTTAAATGTCCGGTACATACGTCATGTCATGTTGTGATCGTTTGAATTCGAACTAAATATATTCGTATTTTAATTTGAAAAATATGAATGCTTTAGTTGACCACTTTGTGTTTGCCGATGACGACGATCAGGATGATGATCTGGATGATGCCATCATCATGCATATATGACATGATGAAGAATTATTGGGCAATAGAGCTGTTGTACTGTATGGAGCTTTTAATTTAAACAATTTGAATAATGCTAAGTGTATGAAGTTGTTTTGTTTCGGTTTAGGAAGGAAGTAGGTACCATAACTGCCGACATGTTTATTTCCGTACTTATTTTAAAGCTTTGATGAAATGTTCAAATTTTGTAATCAAAAACTATCAGCTATTTTGTTGACACATTTTTGACGTCTGTCGTTCAAAAGACAGATGTTCGTAGGCGGTTAAGTATACCGTAGGGGCCCGTTACGATACGTACAACGTAACGCAAATCTGCCAACGTATCCCTTCTGCACTTGCGCAGTTCGATACGTATACGGATACGTTTGAAATTTTGGTTTGGCTTTAACTCCCTATTAGACACTTAAAGCAAACCCAACATTTTTTTACGTATCCGCATCCGGATCCGTAAACAAATCGACATACGTTGATCATTAAAAACCCGCTTAAGCAGCGATCGGTTCTACGTATACGAAACGGATTGGTGAAACGTCAAAGTTGTCAAACTTCGCGTTTTGTAACCCAGATATTGATTCTTGTTTATATTTTTGGTTTGGTTTGTATGTTTGTGTGTTTTTCGTTTATCGTTTTTGAAGAGCTTTTGTTATAATTCTTCGATTAGTTAAGATGTGTTCTCGGATACGGATACGATGAAAGGCCCGCAACGATACGTGTAACGGAACGAAACGGAACCCCCGCATCTATTCTGAGCATGCGCAGATTGATGCGGATACGGATACGTTTGAAATTTAGGACGTGCTTAAAGTGTCTATTATCGACAAGGTCTTTCACCGACGACGTATTTTACCGACCGGGTCCGTCGTTCCGCACTAACGGGCGGTCAAAGTATGGAAAATTAGACAGACACTGTCCGCTGCATATCAAGTCGCTCAAAATGTCGCTCCATGTGTGGGGTCCTGATAATTGAACTCCCAAAATTACACAAGAATATATCTACGAGAAAATCAGCTCTCTTGGAAAAACTGGCACCATATTGGAATATTCGAATTATTTTAAGCATAGCGAGTGAACCGACCATCCAATTTTATCAATTTTTGTTCGAAATTGTTCATAATCTCTATTATACTGGACAACAACAGAGTTTATAGTCGATGGAGTTTTTCTTTTGTACCGGGTTGTGTGGGCCTCCAGTATGTGAAGTAGGTACGTGAAAAATCATTTTGAGCAAAATGCTAACGTTTTGAAGAACACACCAAAAGAAACGCCAGGGACCATGCTTTGACCTCAACATCACAACAAGGAACGTTTTTGGCAAATGTGAAAAACAAGGTTTGATTTCTTTGGGTGTGGTGAAATACCCAAAAAAAATTGTTGAACTTTTTTCTTATTACAAGATGTCGAATTTTCCGGATAGAAAGGAAAAAAACGTACTCGAGAAATACGTATGATTCGAAACCAAATCTCTCGACAAGATATATAATAAAAATCCAGGTACGTATTTGGAATTATTTAGTTGATGATGGTTGCCGGAGAAAGGAACGTTTCGCGTGTCGTTTGCGTGATTCCAGGTCATCAGATTGTGAAATCTTCGATTGTTACAATAACTTTCAAATTCAAACTATGTTCTCATAACTGTCTCATAACTTTGGTACTGAGGTTCATATCTATCCATGTTTTGAGCTAAAAACAGAATACAATGGAACGTTTTCAAGCATTGATTTTTTAAATATGATGAGCCGTACCTACGTTAGTTCCTGACGAGGACTTTACAGGATCTGAACGTCGTCAATAATATTTGTGTGGTACATCATTGAATTTATATCTGTATCTCGTAAACTGAAGAAGATTTTGTAACAGAGTGAATGGATCTACATTGCAATGAGCTTCGAAAATGGCATGTTTTCCGGTTAACTCGGAAAAATATTCGTAGCACTTACGGTTTCGAAGATAGCAATAGTAGTGATATTATTTAATTCTTTTCATTTGATGAAAATTGAGGATTAGTATGACTGTGCATGGCGGAGATTGATAATGATTACAGTATGGCTTTTCAATCAAAACGCGAGATTACTCCATTATTCCATAGACCACTCTATTGATATGAGAACGATAGAAGTACCAATATTCAATTATTGTTAAAATCTCACTCATGCAAGAATTTCATTCACAGATGATAGATAATATTATGATGAATATGATCTAGACTCACCATTTGTGTTCCTTCACATTTTGCTTCCTTTCCAAATATCTCCGAGATGCTTTTGTCACACCGATCCAAATCAAGCATACTGAGAATCCCAATTTTTAAGTCGTTGATCTTATCAACATATAGATGAAACCATGACGCAAAGTAGCTACAATCTTTGAACGGCTTTCCCCATCCCGTAGTTGTGGCCTCAAACGCTTTCCAGAAGACCTCCGTTTCCTCAGTTTTATTGGGAAATATCTTGAGCCTAGAATCTATATTCAGGGCCAATGTTTTTCCATTTGATCTCGATAAAATCAAGCCGGTAATATCGGGATGTATGGATAAAAGTTTGCGGAATGCCAATGAAAAATTAATGTCGGGGGAATGTTCTAAAAGTCTTGTTCTAACTTCATGGGAGATTTTTGAGACATTGTATCTCAATCTGGTTGGAGTGACACTATTTGAAAGGAAGCGAATCTTGCATTCTCCATTATTTGTTAGGTTTTCTGAGTGGACACTTGTAGAAAGTAGAAGAAATATAAAAGTTGTTTTCATGCCGTCATCACATCGTCCATGTGGAATGTACTGATTCTATCAGCATCCTGAAATATAAAGAGTTGATGTAGAAATAATATACTTGATACGTTTTTCATAACTATTTTGAATTGAAATGGATGGAGCATTGTTCACAAGGAAGACTTATTCAAAATTGAAATAAAATTAAACTGTATTTATAAATGATCCTGTGGAAGATTTTATAAAATCATCTTGCAATTTCGAACTGTTGTCAAAATAAATATTTCACACATAATCAACTGTAGTCATTGTTTTCAACAGGAAACAGAACTCGTATGACACTTTTTCGAAAGAAAAATTGCCACAACACAAAATATCTTGAGCAAATCTATACTGTACCAGTCAGTGGAAATATTTTATCATTCACCTCAAAGCCTTGGAGAGATTAAACAGTCAAAAAAATTTAAACGAATGGTGCACTCTTAGATAAGGCCTACTACACAAATGATGAATTCCCCAACCGAAAACTGTGATACCTTGAATGTGATAGTATATGCGTTGTTTTGTTGATCTGTTTGCTGGACTATTGTAAGAATACTTTGTTTTTTCACTTCTGTGACTTTTCATTTTTGGCTCTATTCATGTTAGTAGGTAGTTTTTCAATATTTTATTTCATTTTTGTATTGTTAAGAAGTAGGTTGCTTTGCCTACAAAATAACTGAGACTTGTCAAAAAAAATAGTTTTTTGGACTAACGAAAGATGTGATTTTCTTTGACAAGACTAAAAATATGGTTTTCGGCTTTTACCTACAAATAGCTTTGTACTAAAAAGTATTTTTAGGGTAAAAATTAGTTATCGGGTGCCAACAAAAAAACAAGAAACATGTGGTTTTTAGGTATTTCTTTTTGTAAGTAACCAATAATAACTCTGAAAAATAACTTTATTATGTACATGCAACATAGTAATACATTCTAAGAACATACATTTGCAGGTTGTTAAAAACCCAACCTCAACAAGCAGTCAAAATACGTACGTTGTTTTATGAATATTGCCCAGACTCTGGGGGGTAATAGTACTCATAAAAAAAAAGTTGCAGAAACCTAACCGACTTGCCCTGATTTTGAACACTCTATATCTCGGACTCGTGGCGTTTCCGGACATAATATGTTTATAAAAACTTTTTTTTATGAGTACTATCACCTCTTTATGAAACACCCTGTATATGTGCAATCAAAAATTATTTTCTTAAAAACCACACATGTCCCTAAAAAGTGTTGTTTTTACAGAAATTCCATTTTTACTTGAGATGTTTTTACGGAAACCCCTAAATTCTAGACGCCCATAACTCGGACATCTCAGCTTTTTTTGGTAAACTTTTGAGTCAGAACATTGCCCGCTCGGTGAATATTGCAGCGGCGTTGCCAACTTATTTTAGAACAATTTTGACAAGTGAGGCTATTCCGGGAAACCCCGCAATTGTTTTGACAAATAAATCTCATTTGATTTGCTTTGACATCAATGTATGTGATACATTGATGTCACAAAATGCAGCTTCATGGTGCTAAAACATGAATTAATTAACAAATAAAGTACATTCAATTAATTTGAGACCATAAAATCGCGAACATTGCTAACTAGCAAAGAGCGTGCGAACGATGAAATTAGCTAACAGTGTTAGTTTACTATTTTTTAACATTGTCAGTATATCTGAAGCGTGCAAACGTTGAAATAACATCTGCTTCCAAACAGCACTTTCATAGAAATAGTCGACAACTCAATATAGTTAACAGAAAAAAGTATTCGATTATAATGAGAAGTTTTTATTAACTGTTGTATGGAAAATAGTGTTAAGAGTTCCAAAGCACTCGAGATTTTGACTTTGTCTTTTTTTGAATCTATGAGAAGAAAATTTTGAACAATCTTTTAACACAAGAGAATCCTTGGCGTCGCATGAGCATCTTTCAGAAGCTGTTGAATAACTCCACCGACGATCCAATATAATACTCAGTTGCCAAGTCAGGTCTATGAATTTTTTTTTTAAAGGGTATTTGAATTAGCAAACAGAAAATCAGTTCCAGAATAAAGCTATTTTGGCGATTGAGCAGAATTGGTAAATGAGTGGACCATTTGGTATATTTCCAAGATAAATACTTGCTATAAATAGAATCACTTCCGGGGATTTCATAATCAGGGTGACCTTCGAATTGATGAAACATTTTGCTTTTCATGAACGTTTGTATGCATCTTTTAAATTGTTAGTGTACAAGTAAGTTGCTAGTCATTAACCATTCTAATATGATTACAGAATTAATGGGATACCTAAGTATGTTTTACGCCGCGAGAATAAAAAAAAGCAAAATTTCTACAAGAGTAGAATAAGAAAAGGTTGAGACATACAGCTCAAAGTTTTCCGTTTTTTTTTGACCCTTGACAATAATAAGCCAAAGCAAGCAAAAGGTAAATGGATGACCAAGAGTATCTATGATGCTTTCAATTTTCCATTTAGCGTAGTGGTCGTATCGTCCTTATTTCTTTCTGAAAATATAATCATGATAAATATTTTTCCATATCATTGTTTTCTCATACACTGTCAGGTTTTCACTCACAAATATGTTTTCCAGTCTGTTTGTGCGATAGGAATATGATTTCCAATCTGCGATCTTCGAATCTGATTTCTGTGGCGGCTCACGGTTTGAAAACTAAGTGAAGTGCTACTGAATGGGGTTGTCAGCAGACTACAAATAATATCGTCAACTGGATTCAGTTTGAACTGTTTGAATAACAAAAACAAATTAAAGATCAAAGATCCGAACTCAATCGCAAAAAAAAGTTTACCCATTATTTCTGATGCATCTTGGAGAGGATCATTAGTTAAATCTCATATTTCCTTATAAAAACTGACTCTTGAGTGCTCTCTGGACTGATCAAAAAGACTCTGGAATGCTCTCTTAACCCTCGACTAGACTACAAAGCAGCCTTTGTGTGATTTTTTTCAAAAGAATATGGTCATTCCACTCTATTCATGCAAACCAAATCGTCCAACTGGGTTAGTTACATCATTTCCAACAAGAAAAGTGATTTTCAGACTCTGCAATGCTTTTCAGACTAATTACGAAGCAGCTTTTATCTGATTTTATTCCAGAAATATGTTCATTCTACTTTATTCATGCAAACCATACTGTCCAACTATAGGTCTCCTACACCATTTTTTAAAGAGAAAAGTGGTTTTCAGACTCTGCTCTGCTCTGCAGACTGCTTGAAAAGAAGACTTTTTTAATATTTTTCCGTGTGTGTGTTCATTCTGCTTTATTCATGCAAATCAAATTGTCCAACTGGGTGTATTACACCTAGTTTGAAGAAAAAAGTAATTTCCAGACTCTGAAATGCTCTCCCGACCTATTAAAAAGCAACTTTTATCTGATTTCATCAAAGAAATAAGTTCATTTTACTTTATTCATGCAAACCAATTTGTCCATCTGGGTTTCCTACATCATTCTCTAAAGATAAATGTGGTTTGCTGTCTAGACTGATGAAAAAGCAGCTTTTTTTTGTTTTTTTTTTCCTTGTTCTCTTATATCTACCGAATATTGGAACGATTCACTCATTTGAGTATTCAAAAGTGAAGACTTTGATAGAGTTTTTGCTATACTTTGGAGAATCGATTCCTCCTGCTCATTCTTCGAAGATTTAAAGATTTCGTTGGATCTTTCTTTTTCATTGGATGGGGTTTCACTTTTTTCTGAATCTTCCAAAAGATGCAACAACTAACTTTTGCTTCTGGAAACAGAAGATATTCTTGGATGTTGTTGCTCAATTTTGACAGATTAAACCTTCCGTAGATTGGAAAGATTGGTACGATAAATTGAAGACCATGAAGATTTTTCTGGCTTCCGATTTTCAACTTTGACGATGAATCCTTCCTGCTATTTCTCATAAAACACTTGAGAATTTGTCAGGAATGTGCTCTTCGATTGCTTCACATTCTTCCGAACCTTCCGTAGATTGCAATGAGCATGCTTCCATAAGTTACTTTTTTACCAGCAGATATAGGAACACAAATAGCAGCAATAAACAAAATTTGCCACAATATAGAAAAGTAGAGGAAGGAGAAGTACAAATAAAGACAGTTAGGATGTCTCCAATTCTTCTTCACCAACAGATACAAGAACAAAAATAGCAGCAAAACTTGTGCAGCAAACAAAATTTTCCCAAATATAGCAAGAGGTGTACAGGAAGAAGAAGCACAAGTTTAGGACAATGAAGATGTTTCCGTGTTTTCTTCACCAACAGATACAAGAACTCGAAAAGCAGCAGAATCTTGCAACAACCAAAATTTGCCACAATATAGAGTGGAAGCACAAGTTGAAGACTATGCGTTGTCATGGCATGCGTTCCATTTGTCAAATAGAGCACTGTGTAGGCTAATCATAACGAATTTAAGAACGTAATTGGAGTCAGGTCGGCTGAGCAAACTTGTAAATATGGATAAAATCCTAAGCAGTTATCGATAGGACCCCGGAATTTGGTCACTGAATCTGGTAGAAACAATAAGTGGGAAGTATTTTGATTTTTGATTATTCTGTGCAGTGTTAGATATACTTTCTATTCTGACAACTTTTATTGTGTAAAAGATTGTGAAAATATGGCTGAATTTAGTATGCTTAGGGAACTCGTGCTGTCTAAATTTTAATTTGTTTTACACACACAAACTAATGTATTTATGTTGATTTTATATTTGTTTTGATTTACTTTTATTGAAATCATTGTATTTTTCATAGCTATATGCTAAATAAAGATTATTTATTTACATTTATTTATTTGTATCCTGGTATTGAGACAAAGTGAAATTATTGTGCATAGCGCAATATTCCCATAATTCGCGGAGATTTTGAAGATTTTGAGATGAGAGTTTATTTTGATGAACTTTATTGACTGATTTATTGTGGATATTTGTATAGGTACATCATGAATGTGTGCTTATCACAATACTTTCATCGTGTCATTCTGTTGAAAATCAACGACTGTGAGTGACTAGACCATACTTTTCATATCATGTTATTCAGCAAAGTGTTCAAGGTTTGAAAATCATCGATTTTGAATGTTTAAACTATACTTTTCAATAATGTCATTCTGTTCAACTTTGAAAGTTTGAAAATCAACGACGATTATGAGTAACTAAACCACACGTGTCATCGTGTTTGTGCATCATTTCCATTGTGTTATTATATGGATTGTTATAAATGAAATGTAAACTGATACTGAGGTCAGAGTAGTCTGACTAATGTTCTTTGCAGTTATTTATTCTAGCGGAAATTAAAAGTTTGTTGTTGTATGTTAGTGGGTTCCTGGATTTTATATTTCACGACTTGTGCAGTCCAAGAGCGAAATGATGTCAGTTTGACCTTGTTCGATTCCGTATTAAATATCTAAACTTATCTAGGATAATATGAATTTAATAAAAAAGCTATTTTATAAATATAGGAGTCAAAGTTTGGTTTTTTAAAAAGTGATATGAAGAACGGATGTTTGATTTGGAAAATGCTCCCACTTTCTACTTTGCTAAACAACACAAGCAAGTTCTGTTGTTTTCAGATTTTTGACATTTATTCAAATACCTACTGAAAAAAATATATCGATTGGCTCACGTTCGGTATCCGTTGCAATACACCTCACATCAATAAAGACAATGCCAAAATTAAATGCAGCAAACAATATATTTTTCTCAGGGGTTCGCAGTTAATATAGTTGCTGTCTTCTTGTGAATGAGAAATGAGTGCATGCAAAATATTTATTCGACTGGGTCTGAAGAAAATTTTCTTGGAGACCCTCTCATGTCTCTTTCGTACTTAGTGCTTTCTTTAAATATTCTGCAAGAAGTTCTGAGAAGATACCGTTAAACTCTAAGGGGCATCAAAAAAGCGGTTTTGTTTATTTTCGGGAGATTAGAATATCTGGGGAAATAAGACGCTTGGAATTCTGAAAATTTCTATGGTGAGATTTTCAAATATGCGGTTTTCAAACGAAATAACAGCGACGTTGCACGACTTCCAGATATAACGGAAGTAGGTGTCAATTCTCTGATTTTAAATTGAACACCCTATCCTATATACTATCACATTCTTAGATTCTATGCAATTTGTGTTGGATTTCTTGTTAAAAGTGGCCTTCTATAAAAGATTTGTCTACATTTTGACAACGATTAATACAGGGTGGTCAAAAAATAAGATCAAAAATGAAATCGTGAAAACTGCCAAATATCATTTTTTTTAATGAAAACACCCGAATTTTATCATTGAATAGTATTTAGCATTTAGAATAAAGGTAGGTTTGTATAAGATTGTCCTTTCCATTTTTTCTTATTTTTTTACAATTTTTGAAATCGACAATGTTATACAAACTAACCTTCACTTCCAATACTACATAGGATGAGAAATTGAAAAAAAAAAATCATAAAAAAAACGATTTTTGTATCTTGTATTAATATTTATCAAAATATTGCAAAGAATCCTTTATAGCAGTTCTCTTGCAATAAGGAATCCAACACAAATTGAATAATGGAGGCTTTCTTATACGTTAAATTCACATCTAAACTGCAGCCTACAAACCTAATTTTTGACACAAAAAAATCATATATTCCAAAAACTCGTATTATACTACACCTACTATATACCTAGATATATTGGATTCATCAAATGAGCCTAGCATTTCACGTAGAATTCAAAAATGTAATAAGATATTGGTTGTTTCATTCAAAACAAAAGAGTTGACACCTACTTCCGGTATAACCGGAAGTCGCACAAGGTATCAATAACTTCATTGGAAAAGAGCATCCCTGAAAATCTCACCTTACAAATTTTCAGAATCCCAATCGTTTTATTTTCCGAGATATTCTAACGAACGGTCACCGAGAGACACCCCCCAAACGTGTTTTGATAGATGATGAAACTTTTTCCAATGACGTATCATCCTCTTGATGAAACTGATAGTTTTTGGATAGATAGATACATACATCTATGGGTTGACATCCAAAGGTGAGAACATTCGGACAAGCTTCATATCAAAAACAAAAACTGCTGATATAAGATGTAAGTCATATCAGCATAGATTATGATGACTGTGGTGTGAATGTGTAGTGTTTTAATCATTTAAAAAATTATCACAATCAAACAGAAATATCCAAGGTCAGAAATTTGGCATCAATAAAACTCCACTTCTGTTATATCCATAAAATAATTCAGTATAAAAGTTTCAGATTCTTTCGTGTACTGATTACTGATTACTGAAGTACAGGCGCTACGAGTTTCAAGCTGTTGGCCCCGACACCGCAGCCTCTAGTTGGGCTTATTGTATCTTCTCTGTGCCTGTCTCTCAGTCGAAGAGCTCCATTGCCCAAATAAGGTTCATGACTCGTTCTACTGTTTCCGTGTCCGTCCTTTGAGGAGTGGTTGTGAATTCCCCATTATCTCTTCTCCAGTACGCCAGCGCTTCACATTCGAATACAATGTGGGAGGCTGTTTCCTCCTCCTCGTTGCACAGCCTACATATGGGTTGTTGAAAAGACCCATGATATGCATGTGTTTCCTTAGGGTGCAGTGTCCAGTTAATATACCTGTTACTTTCCTAAGCTGATTCCTGCTGAGTTTCAGTAGGCTTCCAGAAAATGATGATTCGATCTCGTCTGCCATCATTAATTTACTGTGTTTCAGACCTGGTGATTGGCACCATCTAGCTTTCTATTGTTTTTTGGACCAACAGTTCAGCCAACCTCTCACAGAGGATTTTGTAATACCAATAGCAGGTTCTGGACCCAGAAGTGGTGTGTTTGCAGCTTTGCGTGCTAGTGGATCCGCCCGCTCGTTTCCAGCTATCCCTGTGTGTCCTGGTATCCATTCAAGAGTGACATCGTTAGATACTCCCAGTGTGACAAGGTTTTGCTGACAGTCCATGACTTGTTTGGATTTGGTTTCCCGACAGGAGATGGTTTTGATTGCAGCTTGGCTGTCACTAAGGATAAGGATTTTCCTTCCTCTGTAGCCTCTCCTGAGATTCTCTTGCACGCATACGTTTATTGCATGTACTTCTGCCTGAAAAACTGTAGCGTACATCCCGAGTGGTTCACATGTTTCCCACTTTGGATTTTCACCTACGATTCCGGCACCAGTTCCACGGCTTGTTTTGGAGCCGTCTGTGTACCATATTGCCCCATTAGCCATCCGGAGTTGATTCACCGTTTCCTCTTCCCATATTAGCTTGGTCTTGGGAGACGTGCTAAAGTTGATATTTTTCAACATGATATCACTCCTCATTGTTACTAAGTGGTTCGTGACTGTGCTGGTTATCTTAGTGTGTCCTTGGGAGTTTGAGTGGCTCCAGTTCCCGGTGTTGCTAAGTCTATATGCTCCCATTCTTGCTTCCATTTTGATATAGATATCTAAAGGAGGTAGATTAAGCATGGCCTCCATGGCAAGTGTTGGAGTCGTTTTCATGGCTCCCGTTACACAGAGACATGCTAGCCTCTGAACTTTTGCAAGTTCCGTGGCTGCTTGTCGCTGCTCGGCCACCCCACAACAGAGCTATAAGAAAGGGTGAGTCTTACCACGGTACAGTAGAGCCAGTGTACCATGCGCGGATTTATGCCCCAATTCTTCCCCATCGCTCTTTTTGTTGCCATTATTGTGGCTTTACCTCGATTCACTATTTTCTGTAGGTGTGAATTCCATGTGAGTTTGTCATCCAGGATGATGCCTAGTTATTTGACTTCTCTTACCACCTGCAGTTCTTGTCCAAAGAACATGGGTTTGAATAATTCCGCTGTCTTCCTCTTTCTCGTAAAGCTGACCAGGGAGGTTTTCTCAGGATTGACCTTCAGGTTCACCTTCCTGCACCAATCTTCTACGATTGTCAGAGCTGTCTGCATCAGTTCTGATATTGTCTTGGTGTGTTTGCCAGTGATAAGTATTGCTACGTCATCGGCATAGCCTTGGGCGTAGAAACCTTCGCTGTTTAACTCTACCAGTAGTTCATCTGCGACTAGGTTCCAGAGGAGAGGGGACAAGACTCCACCCTGGGAGCAGCCTTTAGCTGCCGCTATAGTTACAGTTTTGTCAAGCATAGTTGCTTGAATTCTTCTACCTTTCAGCATGTTTCTTATCCACCTACAAACTGTGTCTTTAATTCCACGCCGATTGATTGCGGTGGTCATTGAATCGAAGGAGGTGTGATCAAATGCTCCTTCTATATCAAGGAATGCAGCTAGGGCAACTCCTTGGTTGTTTAGTGGTTGCTCTATTTTATGAACAAGTTCATGCAGAGCAGTTTCACATGATTTACCAGGTTGATAGGCGTTTTGGTTTTTGTGTAGTGGCCTCTCTATTAGGGAGGTCTCCCTAATGTGCCTTTCAATCACTTTCTCCATCGTTTTGAGTAGAAACGACGAGAGATTTATTGTTCTGAATGCCTTGGGCTGAGAGCTATCTTTCCCGGGTTTTGGTATAAAGACCACTCGTGAGAGTTTCCATATCATGGGTATGTGTCCCGTTGCCAGGCTTGCTCTGAATAGTTGGCAAAGCATCGATATGAGTTGGGCTTCGCCCTGCTGCAGGTGTGCCGGTATTATCCCATCGCATCCAGGTGCTTTGTATGGTTCGAATGAGTTTATGGCCCATTCGATTCTATTTGGAGTCACAATCTGTCGGGCTATGACCCAATCATCTCTTGATCCTCTCATCCGGAGGATCTCAGAGGATAGGGAGTTGGTTCCCTGTTGCGAGTTGATTATGGTCGAGTCTGGAAAGTGTGCCCTGAGTAGTGTCTTAATGGTTTCTTCGCTATTTTTCGTGTATTCCCCATTTGGTTTCTTTAGTGTTTCCATTGGTGGAAGGGGATCTTTAGCTAGGATTCTCTGGAGGCGTGCGCCTTCCGAGGTTTTTTCGACCTCAGTGCAAAACTTCCTCCAGGACTTCCTCTTAGCTTCCCTTACTTCTTTGTTGTATCTCGTCAGAGTATGGTGGTATTCATCCCATTCACCGGTTTTCTTGGCCACATTGAAGAGTCTGCGTGTTTCCCCCTTCATCTTGTCAAGTTTCTTGTTCCACCAGGTTATGTCCTTGCATGAAGAACGCCGGATTAGCGGACAGCTTTGATGGTGTGAGTAAATTATGGCGTTTTGTAGTTGTTCCGCTACCACCTCAACATCAAATCTGTTACGCATACGTTCCTTGATCCCGCTCAACCCCGCCTCCAGCTCCTCCCGGTATTCAGTCCAGTTTGTTTTGCGTGGGTTGCGGTACATTTCTGACGGCTCGTCAATACTATTGATTTCCATCAGTATATACCTATGGTCCGACAGGGATGGTTCATCGGATACGCGCCACCGCTGGATATCGGGATTGATACGGGAGGTGGACAGAGTGACATCAATAACTTCCGACCGTATGCGGTTTGCAAAAGTAGGCTTGTTGCCCTTGTTTAGAATCTCCAAATCATGGGTTATTTCTTTCGTGTAAGAAAATTTCAAAATTGTTAGTGATTTTATTGGAATTTTTTTTCAAACTAATCCCGCAAACTCACTTAGACCTGATAATTATACTCACATGATGGATCGCTAGAAAATATTTTACGATTTGCTATGATGTTTATTATGTTTTCGTTTCAATTGGCTTACTTTTTTGTGTAGTCCTGAACACAACTGCCGTGAAAAAAAAAAGTATTGGGTGCAAGAAGGAGGAATGGAGATATTGAGATTACCATATTCAAATCCAAATTCAAATCTTCATTGTCCCAAAAAAAAATAGACACAAAAAAATTTACCTATGCCTTTTGCCAATTCTATCTGGAATTTTATAATTTCAAAACTGCTGAATTCCAGTGATTGTTTTGACATACTTAAAATAGAGCTAGCTTAAAACTCATTGCAAGTGATGAATCACTTAATGCCAATAGTCTCATGCAGTCTTCTGTTTAAAAAAAAAAACGAAAAATCGTTTCAAGTTCAAATGAAAAAAATCAATTTACGGCAGCAGAACAATCGATTCTCCGAAAATCGATGATCGATCTTTTTTATGTGAAAACTGGATAAAAATACGATTCGAAATTTGGGGTTATTGGTCAAGTTGGAAATAATGACGACGCTGACATGGTACCCTATGGTACCTTCTTGTTAAGTAGTAGTAGCAAGTTACCTCATCAGGGAGTGAGGTAATATGCCTCATGCTTCATAAGAGATAATAAAAATTTCATTGCAGATATTACTTCAAAGAAAATATAAAGAGTTGCAAATTAGCGTCCAAAAGTTTCGATAACTGATGAGTTTTTTTTGTCGGGAATAATGGACTGTGTTTGATGAAAAACCTCTATTGTTCTTTCAGCGACGTTTCGACGTTTGGTTTACGTCTTTATCAAGCTATAATACAGCACAATGTCAAATTACACAAAAATTGTTATGTCTAGGTGTTGAAAAAACTTACCATTAAGAATAGTAAGGTGAACACAATAATAAACGGCCACAAACATTGAAAAAGGCCGACAGATATAAAACTAACATATAAACTATTCAGTCACATCCACATACCATCACATTTTATGCCAGAAGAAAAACAATAATTACATTTGATAAAATTGGATAAACTAAACACATCTGAATACGTTAGGTTGTTAATATGGTCTAATTCTTTGTTATAAAACTAATCCTATCAGTGTCGATAGCATGGAGTGAAGTGAGTGAGAGAGAAAATATAAATTTATAAAAAGTCTTATTTGCGGAGTTTCAAAATACTTATTCACTGATGCGATCAAATATACAGTGTAACTCATATGTTTTCGTGTCACCCTGAAAAGAAGTTTAATACCGATTTGGCTCGATTTTTTTTTATTGTAGAGCCTGAAAAACTGAATCTTCTCATCAAAAATAACCTCGCCCACACAAAATCCAAGGCCAACTTTGCCAGTTCCCATGTGAAAAATTTTGATAAACCACATTAGCGATTTTTTTGGAAAAAGTCTATGCCCACCACTGGATTCGGCATCCCTCAAAACGGGCCTATACCAAATTTTACCAAAAAAAAATTATTCATTAAATCTAATTTTTCAATTCATGCCTATGGCGAAATCGCTTGACTCAAATAACGGATGTGATTTTCAATATTCGCAAAAGGAATGGCTTGGTGAAAATTACTAGAATTTAGTCGTTTTCTCATGACCAACTGTGAAGTTTGGAAAATAAGTGGCTAATCTATTTTTTTTTACGGAACAGTTAGTACTTGATACTTTCTGATGAAATTTGGTATAAGTCCGTTTTGAGGGATGCCGAATCCAATGGCGTGCACAGTTTATTATTTTTTAAATCGCCAATTTGGTTTGTCAGAATTTTGCCCCCGAGAATTGATTAAGAAGGCCCTGCATTTTGTATGAGCAAGGTCATTCTTGACAAGAAGATGCAGTTTGTCAAGCTCTACAATAAAAAAAAAACTCGATCCAAATTGGTCAAGTGATAATTTTTTTTTAAGGGTGACTCGAAAACAAATGAGTCACACTGTATGTAATTCCAGCATAATCTAATACGACTGATAATGGGAGTAGGATTGTTCTGCTTTCAATAAAATTAGGTTTTGAATGCTAGCGATTTTTTCGCTTTGCGATTTCTCCCGTCTCCGATTCCGTCCAGGGTGCCTATTCTGGGACCGATAGAACGGCCATATGGAGAGAAAGGGAGAGACAGTGAACAGAGAATTATATGGATCGTTTATCCCTCTCGTATGACCGTTCTATCGGTCCCATAATCGGTACACAGAAATGTTCAAGCGTCACTGTCACTTTGCCATCATGAAAAGTGATTGCGTGCAGTGCTACAATATACTGGGTCGCATAATGATTTCGACAATACTTCTCTTTATACTTTGAAAGCATCAAACAAACAGTTCAGTTTCATAGCTCTAAGTAGAGGAAATAGGTACACGAAATATAGCTAATCGCAGAACTGCAGTCATTTTTCCGCTCGTAAGAGATGTAATTCTGCCACGAAATAAGCTCAAGACGGTAAAATTCATTGAAAAGCAGGGCTGCTAGAAAAATAAAACTTCGAACGTGTATGCCAGATAATATATCACCTGGTTTCACAATCTTTCCAGAAGAAACGGAACAAAACATTCAGAAAGACCTCATGCATTTCTCAATAGACAGGATGTTCCAGCTCAATTGGTCACTACTGCAAACCCATGGTCGGAAGTGCCCGATTTACTAGATACAGGGTGTACATTTTTCAAAAAAAAATTAATATCTGAATTTATTGTGGAAACCGCTCAACCGAATTCGATGAAATTTTTGGGGTTCAAGTACTAAATTAATGGTATTGCATGTTTCTGAGTATTTAGAAAAAAAAAACTGGTCCAGGGCCGGAGATGGAGAACATGTGTGCACTATTTAAAAAAAAAAAAAATAGTATGAGATAGTTTTTCCAGAACAATTATACTTTTTGCTTGAACTTCGTTCAATTTTCAACAAAATAGCTCTCTTGATTTTTTTCTGTCCGATGCACCGTTTTCGAGTAAAAAAATGAGAACCATACTAGAGTCCTTGAAAGCGTTGATAACCAAAAATTTTAAGTTCCGGTAATAGTAGGAAATCCTACTGTTCTACTCGTCGGCGTCGGAAAGAGAAAACTCAATAGACTTTTGTCATTGGAAATTGAATGAGCATTTTGAAAGAAATCAAAATTTTGTCCAAAAAACAGTGACGTGTGATTTTTTTTTCTCGAATAACAAAACACTCTGTATCTTGAAAACGAGGCACTTCCGGCCATGGGTTTTCCATTTCAAACTTCTCATTTATGGTTCCTCTATTTGCTGTATAAGTGATGACCAGTTGATCTGGGACAGCCTGTATTTGTATTGTTGCATACATCCACTATTTTTAATTCAAATATAACAGAAGATACTACCAAAAATGTGATAATATACAAAATGACTTGATATAGATTCAACAGTTATTATAACAATCAAACATTTCATTAGAAAATTATTGTTATAGCGGTTTGTGGAATTGGTACACTTTACCTTGCATGAAATGAGGTAGTTCTGATTTTTTTATATGTTATCTGATGAAGTGATAATGACAAGTCCAAGTTTTCGTCCTCGAAGGCCCTCCGGCTCATTGCTAAATTCTACAAAAACCGCTAAATGTTGTCTATTTTTTGATATTTCTTGAATTTTGACCAGTAAGGACTAATTTTGTGACAAAAATCGTTATTTACAATTTTAAAGTAAACAAAATCTCAAAAAAACGAGATTGATCTGGTCTTTGTAGATGAAATAGTTTCGAAGATACAGCATTTCAAAGTTTTACATTTTAAAAAAAAAAAACAGTTTTTTTTCCAGTTTTTCCCAATATTTAATCTCCAACGCGAGTTGTTTTGGAAATATTCAATTTTACTTGTTGCAACGATTGATTTTCCTAAAATTTTGTTTTTAAATGCTGTTCTTGAAGAATCCCCTTGATTGATTTTAGATGGGAAGTACCCAAGGCTTCATTCCGCAAACGATGACAAAACCACCAGCCCCTCAGCCCCTGCTAAAAATGATTTTCTGCAACTGCGAAGAAGGTTGAACCAACAATAATTGCGGTTGTAGAAAAGCAGGACTTAGATGCTCGGCTATTTGCTGCCACTGTAGTGGTTAATCTTGTGAAAACCAGACTTTGTGACGACATTGATGAATTAATCACACATCGATGATTCAGTATCAGATAATGATTTCGACCTGCCTGTTCCGATCCATGAAGAAATACTAACAAAACCAACTGCCCCAAAAAAAAAGCGCTGTGGTTTTCAAGGACCAGTACAGTACAAGAATTAAGAGGAGCAAACGTACATAAGTACTGAATATATTGGATGAATTATTCCATATTACAAAAAGTTTTCTTCAACATTCGTAGTTTATTTCACAAACCTCTTTTTAAATATTTGCTTAACGACCTCATCAACTTTGAACAGCTAGTCCTTAATAATACTGTATATGATTACTATAACCGTTAGTGGTCAATATTGAGAGAAACTGGAAAAAAAACTCTTTATTTTACTAGAAATGTTGCAAAACTTTAAACTGCTGTATCTTAGAAACTATTTCATGTACCAAGATCAGATTAATCTCGTTTTTTGAAGGAATTTTATTTAAAACTGTACATAACGAATTTTGCCATAAAATTAGTCCTTGGTGGACAAAATTGAGAAAATGTCAAAAACGTGACGAAATTAAGCGGTTTTTGTGGAGTTTAGCAATGATCCGGAAGGCTTTCGAAGTCGAAAACTCGGATTTGTCATCATCAGTCCATCATATACAACGTATTAAAAAATCAGAAATACCTCATTTCATGCAAGGTAACACCATTTTTTAGTACGATCTCCATGTAGTATATCCAAAAACCGCTATAACAATAATTTTCCAATGAAATGTTTGATCGTTATAATTGTTGAATCTATACTGAGTCATTTTTCAGAAACGTTAACCGTTTTTCAATTGAAAAATGCATAATAACTTTTCGCGTTCTCGGAGCCCTTCTAAAAATCATCTGAAGCCATGGAAATGACATGACCCTTTTTTTAAATGAAAAGAGAGATTTCCGAGCACATTTTTGAATTGAAATTTCATCTTCTGGGCTTCAGCCCTGCTTGGATGGAAACTGATTTGTGTCATAGTTTTAGTTTCAAAAAATCTGGTATGTTCCGGAAATTAACCTAAAAGCTATTTCTTCTACAAATAAATACTTCTTCTTTAAGAGATACAACAAAATGTTTTTGAAAGAAGTTTTTCATAATGGAAAACTAAGTGAGAATAAATGAAAATCGTCCATTTTCTCTAAGAGGGCCTTTTCTTAATTTGGATAATTAAAAACTCAACGTCTTTGGGCCTCAATATTATAATTAAAGAAATTACGTGACACGTGTTTCGCCACTATATGGCATCATCAGACCTGAGATAAAACACTAAATAATTACACGAAAAAATATAAACATTTCACACTAAATTACCTTAAGTAGGCTGTCACAAGATGTACAAACAGACAATACCCACACACTTCACTATAGAATCAACACTGCAAGGCGTACCGATATATGAACCAAACGGAGAAAAAATGCGTTGATAACAAATCTCTGAGAATAAAAAACGAATACAAACATAAAAAAAAAAAAAAAGATTTTACCTATCCTGGAATCGAACCCTGATAGGTAAAATATTTTTTTTTTATGTTTTTATTCGTTTTTTATTCTCAAAGATTTGTTATCGACGCATTTTTTCTCCGTTTGGTTCATATATCGGTACGCCTTGCAGTGTTGATTCTATAGTGAAGTGTGTGGGTATTGTCTGTTTGTACATCTTGTGACAGCCTACTTAAGGTAATTTAGTGTGAAATGTTTATATTTTTTCGTGTAATTAGTTAGTGTTTTATCTTAGGTCTGATGATTCCATATAGTGGCGAAACACGTGTCACGTTATTTCTTTAGTTTTAATATTGAGGCCCAAAGACGTTGAGTTTTTAATTATCCAAACTAAGTGAGAATGCAAAATTTCAGAACCCTCCACTTACTTTGATATTTTGCATTTTTCCATTCCAAGTATTTAGAATAGCATGAAAATATATTTAATCGTGATATTTTGAACGTTTATCAGTGTTTTCTTGATTTTTGAATACTTTTATACTTCGCAGAACTGCGTTATTCAGCATTAAAAAGAATTTGCTCATGAACTTTTCTAATTTTTTCAAAATATATCGGAGGGTTATGAGATTTTGCATTCCCACTCAGTTTTTTATTTTCAACAATTTTTCTCGATAACATTTTGTCGTATCTCTTATGAAAAAAATTCTTTACTGGTTAGAGAAGAAGCTTTCAGGTTAATTTCCAAGACATACTTGATGTTTCGAAATTGAAACTATGACACAACTTAGTTTCCATCCAAGCAGGGCTGAACCCCAGAAGATGAAATCCCAATTCCATTTTTTTTGTCTATTTCACCCATTCCCGCGTCGCTCCGGGGACACACTGTATAACCTGGAAAATTGCAACTTTTTCCCAGTCAACCATTTCACGTCCCATTTATACAAAAACCACCAGTCAGAGCCAATCAGCATTCAGCATTTGCAGTTTGCAAACTATTTTTAATTATTTTGACCAATCGATGAAGCGCTGATCGATTTGTAATTGTTCTACAAACAGACCTATAATTTGTATAATACACATTATTGGGATTTTTGGAAACACTTGACAACATGCTTATAAAATAAAAAGCGCGTTTTCACCTCCCAAAATCGTAATCGGTGTACTACAATGAATCGTTTGTTTTACTATCAAGAAACAGGGATAACACAGACCCAAGCGTAGATTTTTGCTCAGATATTATTATATGCCAGAAATTGTCAAATCCAGTTGCTCAATTCTCCAATTGATACCGTACACGGATAGTGTAAAGATCTTGGTGGAAATCGAATCCATATTCGTAGATGAATTAATTGGAGAATTGACTACCAGAAGATTCTTTTGATTCAGAACAGAAACAAGCCTCATAGTGCACTGAAAAAGAGGCAAAAATGTTTCAAATTTTTTTTTTGGCGTACAATCGCATGGGATGTTCAAAACATGATAGACTAGGTCTCTGGGCATTGGAAATCGGAACTTACAACATTTTTTATCAGGGCCGAAATTTTTTATTACGAAATTTGTCATAAATCTGTTAAAAGTGTGTTTCACTTCTTTTTCACACATACTTCGTCATATCTCCGGAAAAAATCTAGTTATCAGAAACTTTTTTTTTAATTGATGAAGGAATTGTGGGAGAAGGTAACCGGGGTAGTTTCGTTAGCATGAGAAATTTAGTTTTTTCGTAAAACTGCGAAAAACTTCAACATTAACATTTTCTGCAGAGCCATTCTCAGTAAGCGAGAGACTTTTTTATTTTAAAGAATTTTGCTATACTATCTGCGTATGAAATAAAGCCAAAGGTTCAAAAAAGTTTTTGAAAGAAGAATCAGCATTCTGAGTTATATACTTTTTGAGTTATAATTAGTCAAATTTGAGTTGTATTTATACGCACAACATATGCTTACGTTTTACGATTTTTATGTCATGTGTTCCATAGTTAAGAGCGTCTTAATTGTGTTTTTTTTTTATCTCAATATCCAAAATCCTAATCATTTTTTTAATGTCACAGGACCCAATAACTTTCACTTTAACTTTTCAAATAACTATCGTTTTTTAGATATCGGGCTGTCTCAACTCAAATAGACCACCCAGTATAACAAATACGAAACTCAAATTAATCTGTTAATCATGTTTTCTTAGATGTCTGTATTATTCAAGAATTTGATACAATTCAAATAAAGCAAAAAAGAAGATACTTGGAAGGTCACTTTTTCCACTCAAGAATCAGTGTTCGATGATGTGAGAGAAACTTTGACGACAAGATGTCAAAGTTTATTTCTTGCATTGCATCAGAAAAATATGCGAATTGCATTAACAGCCTAAACCAAGAAAGCTTAACAGATTGTGAAGATCATTGATCCAAGAATATTATTTACTTCCGAATCTTTCTGAACTTGTTTTTACAGTTTGGAGTTTACACATAAAACCAATTGGACGGCATAATAGCGCTATGATAGTATTTAATGCATGACGCGGCATGGCATGGCTGTTTAAACGCCACGCCGCGAGCCGCCCATGCGGAGACTCAACTTCAAAAAATTAGTCGAAAACTGGACATCTTAGGAGGTTGATACTTTTTTCAAAAAATGTTTTGATCCTTTGGCTTTATTTCGTACGCAGATAGTATAGCAAAATTCCTTAGAACAAAAATAATCTCGCTTACTGAAAATAGTTTAGAAGAAAATGTTATTGTTGAAGTTTTTCGCAGTTTTACAAAAAAACTAAATTTTTTATACCAACGAAACTACCTCGGTTGCCTTCTTCCAATTCCACTTTTGACATATTTCGCAATAAAAAATTCCGGCACTGATAATAGTATGTTATTTTATATGGAGAAAGTAACTTTTCCCCCAAATAAAATATGCTATTTTTTCTTTAAATGTCGACAAATTTATAATCTATGCAAAAACATAATGTTTTCAATTTGCCATGAATATAGCCTCGGGCGGCGGCGTCAGGCTCACGTTTTCGTTGTCATGGTTACTTTCCCCTCCGGCGGAGGAAAAGTTACTTTTTCTCCGGCGGAGAGAAAGTAAAACTTTGCGATCAGTCGAGCAATGTCCGTTTTACTGACGTTTGAAGAAAAAAAATGTTGTAATTTCCGATTTCAAATGCCCAGAGACCTAGTCCATCATTTTATAAACATACCATGCGGTTGAACGCCAAAAAAAATTTTACGAGAAGAAGACGACTTTTTCCCTGTTTTGCAGTGCACTATCAGGAATAAATCCGCGATCGTCAATACGAATGTGTGATTGCCTGATCTGTTTGTCAATTGGCTTATACGATTCCTATATCTTTTTTGATTTTAATATTCAATTTGATTTCTATGAGAACGCCACAGGTGAAAGTAATGGAGACATAATTTCCACCTTAAATTTCAACAAAATATCGAAAGCGGTCTCCATGAAATCAAAGAAAGCTCGATTTTTCCATCAAATTTTCAACCTAGAATTATTGTTAATTACGCTATAGTGGCCCTGCATCAATATATCTCCTCTCCTTGGGGATCAGCATCTTATTATGAAACACTTAGTATAATAACGTCAAAATGGCTACATCTTGAAGCATACCTACACAAAACAAGTCTGACATTTTTGTTACCCAATCATGAAGAATGTAAAGTGCAAAATAATGTTCTTATCACGAAAAGCCCATATACCACCATTATTTCAGGCTTTTATCCAACAGTTCGACATGAGTTCCGGATGATTTTTCTCTATACCGCAAAATCAAATCTGAGATAAAAGACAATTTATCATGTTGGCCTTTTAGTATAGGAACACAAAAAGACTCCTGACAAAAGGTCCGATCGGACACTTATCTTCTCACTTCAATCACACGTTTATGGACCATATACGAGAGGTCAGGTCACGTAAACTAAAGATTCTACGGTTGGAAAAATACAGAATGCGTAGAATAAAATAAATGTTTTCATAATTCATGGTGTTTCAGAACTATGGGATCAAACTTCTAGGGGTTATCCAGTGCAATAGTAGAAAACATTTGAGCCTAGGGTCCTATGTTCGGAGAAAAAAACAACCCACAAGCGCCGGTTAATTGTTTAAAATCATCAGTTAAACAATGTTTGAACATTGACATTGACGTGGACATTATGAACAACATTGTGATGATATCATGTACAAAAAGCAAAAATTAAATGCAATAAATCATATTTGGGCAAGGAACAATTTGCATACATTTTCAAATGATTTGAAATTTTATAAACGTATTCTACACAATATTAGAAAGTCATCAGCCATTTTTTTTCCAAAATTCCAAAAAATATACTGAATAAATAGAAAAGAAAACGCAAATTCCACTGTATGATCAAAAATGGGGTGGAGCTCTATCTCGAGAGAGAGAGTCATCTCAGTCAATACGCCAGACGGAGATAGATAATGTATTCTGTAACGTAGTGGATGTTGATTGGCGCTCTTTAATCGGTGATTACAACAATAATAGAGGTGTCGTAGCTTGATTTTTTGGTAATTATTGCTCATACGGTTTTCAGCTATTTTTCGATTTTTTCAAAATTTTCTTATATAGACACATTCTAGAGTCTTCAAGGATTGCAAATTTACTGGCGGAGAGAAGTTTTTTTTTAGGTTAGGTCGGGTTAGTTTGGGTTAGTTTGAGTTAGTTTTGGTTAGATTGGGTTAGGTTGGGTTAGATTTGGTTAGTTTGAGTTAGTTTTTTCTGCAGTGAGTGGTTTAGTGACTGGCCGAGTTTCAAGTAAAAGGCGTAGTAGTAGGGAAGCAGTCAATGATACAGTTGGGCAGTTAGATGCTCAGTTTATTGATCGTCGAGCTTTCGGGAGACATTTTCTCCCTTCATCATCTAGTTGTCCTGATGAAGGGAGGAAATGTCTTCCGAAAGCTTGACGATCAATAAACTGAGCATCTAACTGCCCAACTGTATAATTGACTGCTTCCCTACTACTCCGCCTTCTACTTAGCTTTTTCTGGCATAAATGGATGCCGCGTGAGCGGCATCCTTAATACGTTAATAATAATAAAAATTAAATAACATAATTTTTCCCTCCGTTAGTGAATTTGCAATCCCTAGAGACAGTAGAATATGACCAAACAAGAAAATTTGGAAATCATCGAAAAATAGCAGAAAACCGTATAAGCAATTGTTACCGATTTTTTAAACATCAATGGCATCAGTACTTACTAATCTCTATATTTGTTATATTTCTAAAAAATGTGCAAACTGTCCATTCATCGTCTTTATAAATTTTAACGCGTGATGCCGTAGTGACACTCTTCTGGACATGGGTACCTATATTATTCAAATGTTTTCTACTGTTGCACTGAATATCCCTCAGAAATTTGATACCATAGTTCTGAAACACCCTGTACAAGAACTGACATGTATGTAATGATCTTCACCACGTTTCAAAAAATGAGCACACTTGAAAATTGAATGTGTAAATTATCGACGTATTTGCCTCGTCAAGCCTTTAGGAAATATTTCTTTGATCGCAAAACTGAGAAGCTAGAGCGTGTATTCTGTAACGTCATAGTGAAGACATTTTTTTCTATAAAGCATAGAGAGGAATGCATTATAGAAATAAATTTTTGTCTCTATGACGCTCTGGTTTTCCTCCACACGACCCATTCATTCGTGGTGATCGATTCGTCAAGACTCATTTATGCTTTTTGAATGAAATGGTTTTCTAAAGATTTTTTTATGTCGTCGCTACCAACTGCATTCGCCGCGACTGGCTGATTTGAAAGCAGTCTGGCGACTATTTCGCGGCGAATTTCGGAGAAGCGTTATCGTGATTAAAAAGAATTGACACTTTTTCAAATGCTACAAATGCGGCTAGAGATAAACAAATTCTAATTTGATATCCAAATATTCACAAATTTAGGATCGCAAAGACAAATCCTATAGATTACAGAAGTAAAGTTTGGATTCCATGTTTTCTCTTGTGGATATCGGTGAAACATGTTGCCTTTCTCATGTTTGATTAATAGTTGTATCATATCTTTTTCATATTTATAAAAGGTCCTTCAAGAGACTTTCATTTTTACACAACAAATTCGTTGTGTCACCATTCGGATGGAAACAGAAAGTTCATGGCGAATTAGTCGCTGATACTTGGTCGTAGTTGCTGAAGACTGGCTCGAAGAATGTATTCCTGGTGATTTATTTATACACTGTTTGAGCACACAATGTATACAAATATATTGCTGAAGTACACTCCCATTGTGTAATCTTTATGAGACTTAAAGTTAATGATCATCCTTTTCTTGCTACAGCTTGACTAGTAAAGTAGAAGTTTTCGAAGTGATATAAACCGAACTCCTGAAGTTGAACTACATGCGACGCTTGCATGAAGCGAAGTGGGCCCATCAGGTGGATCCATCTTAGCTTTGAGATTTGTTGTATAATCCCCCAAGTGTCCCATCCCAATGCTGCCAAGAGCTTAATATTCCGATAGGATGTGAACTACGTTATCCTCATCCTCTAAGCATCATCTTCCGTCTCGTCAGGGCTACACCCCAGGTACTTTCACTATTTAATTTCCTACATCCGAAACAGATGTGGATATAACTAATTATTGGATTGTCGAACTCTATGTGTTTGTAAGCTCTTTTATATAAATGGATGGAGTGTGGGATGTGTGGCAGGCGTTCTGTATACAGTAGTTTCTAAATATCAAATTGAAACTGTGTGCCAAATTAAGTAAGAACGTGATTGGATCCCTAATAGTTTTTTTGTTTGATTATGGATTTTGATGATTTTTGGATATCATATTGGTCAATATGTTTTGGATGTTCCTCCAGAACTAAGCTTTAGAATTTTGGCCAGGACCGGACCACGTTTTTATGAAATGGGTGCATTCAAGTTCGTCGCAAAAACGAACTTACAGACCATCTGCTGATATTGTATTTTTTGAGAAGGGCATTGACGAGAAAAAGTATCCTGAAAATATCAATATTTTAGAACAGTAACCTAAGTAAAGATGTTTTTTTTGTGTTGATGGTCCTTGTCAGCATTAAATCTATTTCACTTCCTTCTGATCAAAGTTTCTTCAAATTCCATAGCAACGTGGATTGTCTTTTGAAAATTTTTAAAACTTTTGAGATTATACGTTTATTTGACGGTTGTAGATCTTGAAAAAAAAAGAGAGTTTTGGACATCCATCGTCTCTATTATATTTGGTTGACACGACGTTTCGATCAGTAGTATCTTTGATTATACGTTTATTTTAAGGTTGTAGATCTTGAAAAAGAAACAGAGGTCTGAACATCCATCGTCTCTATTATATTTGGTTAACACGACGTTCCGATCAGTAGTATCTTTGATCGTCATAAGGTGTGATCTGAGATCATATCCTTCGGCACAGGCTTAATAAGTGAGGAGATAAACTTAAATAGTAAGTTTGAGCAATCAAACGATAACCGATGCAGAATGCACTCAAGGATGCGAGGATGAGGAAAAGTCCGTCAAGCTTGAGGGTAGGAGTCCGACCAAGCACAGGTCTCCAGATGTTCAGGATTTTGACGATGCTGTTACAAAAAACTCCTTCGTTCTGTTCGATAAAAGCAGCTTCTAGGAACTCCCGCTTCCTAAAAGGTGACTCCCTGTGTAGAATCTGGGACTTCGACCACTTGATCTGATGTTGATTGGCCAAACATGATCCGCAATGCCTGGCCTTGTGATTTCTGGTTTTATGTTCCCGGAGTCTAACAGTCAGTGGCCGCTTTGTTTCACCAATATAGGATTCGTCACACTCGCATGAGATTTGGTGAATACAATCCTTTTGTTGTTGACATCCAATTCAATCATCCGGTTTTGTTTTGGTCAGTACACTTTTTGTCTTGTCTTGCTAGACCGACAAGCAACCTTGTCACCGAACCGGTTAGCCACTCACCGTATTTTCTCGGAAACGCATTGGAAGTATGAGATCATCAGGAATGCATTGGTCTCGTCTTGATTTCTTTGTTTTGATTCGTGCTGGAAAATAGTCTTTGTTATTAGATCGAGCGAATAACCATTTTGCTGAAGGTCTATTTCGAGATTGGATATTTCAAACTAAAGATTCTCGGGAAAGCTGCAAGGCTGAACAAACATATTGTCTTCATGACACCGCGTTCAGTGACAGCAGAATGATCAGACGCTTTATTGAGAGAGTTAACGATATAGTCGTCTTGACGTTGGATCCCGTTCGTTCAACGAGTACGTCCAGAAGCGGGAGTTTTCCATTTCCATGGTGAATTTGAAGGAAGGCCTAAAATTGTTAAAGTGATGAATATATTCAGAAAGTTCGTGATCGCTGCCAGATCAAACAATGAATGTGTCTTCGACGTATCTTAGACGTAGCTTAGACGTTGTCTTTGCTGAATTAATGACCTGTATTTCGAACCACTCCATGTATAGGTTCGCCAGGACCGGAGAGAGAGACGAGCCCATTAGAAGTCCATCGTCCTGTGCATAAAACATTTCGTTCACCTGAAAGTAGGAATCACGCAAACAGCTTTTCAAGAGCTAAACCACTTCCTCAGGCGGTAGCGACGTGCATTCAAGGAGCGTTCGGTTTTCCTGTATAATCTCTGTCCAAGTACGTCAAGTGACTCTTCTATTGGCGCCTTGGTGTGGAGGCCTCAATATCACAACCGATAAACTTATTTTTGTCATTCAAATGCGTTGCTTACGATAATTTCAACAAAGTGCCAAGAGTTTTGTGCAAAAGACTGTGTTTTACCTTGTAATGACTAAATAGTCTTCAGAAGAAACTTTGAAAGTTTGCTGGTTGCAGAACCATGGAAGCTAGTTATTGGTCTTAACTGCATGTGCCAAAAGAAGAGTCACTCGACGTACTCAGACAGAATTTACGGAAAGACGAAACGCTCCATGAACGAACGACGCTTCCGCCTGAGGGAGTGATTGAGATCTTAGATTGCTGTCTGCGTAATTCCTACTTTACGTGAAGAACAGATTTTGATAACAGTACGATGGACTTCCAATGAGCTCGCCTCTCTCTCTGGTCGTGGTGAACCTACATATGGAGTAGTTCGAAACACAGGTAATTTGATCCAGTAAAAACAACGCTTGAGCTCTGACTGAGGTACGTCGATGACAGTTCTATTAGACAGTTTTCGTTGCTCCCAAAATTTTTACCGGTAGCGGTTACGAAAGCAGTAGCGATAGTCGCTATTTGACAGATAAAGATATAGTTTTCGGTGTGAGCAAGAAACGAATCCGCTTAACCCCAACCCTAACGAAAGTTATTGGCAAATGACATCGCAGTCTTGTTTTGCTTATGTTTTTGTGTTATTTTTTCAAAATGATTGATGATATGGTATTATTGGACTCCAGATTCTGATTTTGAAGATGCTATTTTATTAGAAGTATTGAACAACAACGCTATCCAATATAGACCAGACATTTATATCATCTGAGACTTTCCGGAAATCGTTGACCTTTTTCTTTTCCTTAATCTTTTTCAATAGGTACATACATAGGTATGTAATGTTCTAAACTCCCCTCACAGACACCTCTTTACAAGTGACCTCCAAAAAATTGGAAAACAACCACACTCTATTTAGATACATATCCTCATATGGATTCTCTGCCAATATTTCAGTGAGTAAGATCTGATCATGTTCATCGGTAAACCGAATTGGTTTTAAAAAACTTGCTGTTTCTTGATTTGGATTCATTTCGTTAATTGTCTTGGTCTTGAATCTAGCGAAAGTATAAACAAAAACAATGAAATCAAACCTGAAAACATTGACAATCAAATGACAAATAAGATATCTTCTTGTACTGCGCATGCGTTTTGCTACGCTAACCACTATGACTAACGTCCGTTAACAACCGGCATTTATCGGGATCGATATACGATGAATGACATCCAAATGTCAAAGTTGTCAATTAGCGTTAACCGGAGCTACATTTTTTCAACAACGAAAACTGTCTATTGTTTGGTCAAATAGTGATAAAGAACTTTCTGAATATCTTCATCACCTTAACAATTTCAGGCATTCTATCAAATTCACTATGGAAATGACAAGTAACAACCGGCTCCCGTCTCTGGACGTACTCGTAGAACGAACGGAATCCAACTTTAGAACACTGTGTATCGTAGACCCACTTACACGGGGCAATACCTCAATAAAGCGTCTTATCATTGTGCTGCCACCAAACGCGATGTTATTAGTACTGTGGCGTTTGCCCGCTGAAGGAACACTGACCAGCTTCAATTAATTTAATAATGTTAATTTATTTCCAGACAACCAAGTGATTTTACATAAGTACCGTCACTTATTTATGTTTTTAAATTGCCCGTTCACAACTATTGTTCAACAACCAAAACCAACACACTACTGTTCCTCCCATGGCGAAAAGCCTTTCTTTATATGTATACCCCAGCTCCTTCGCTGATTTATCGAGAATCCTTGATAAATGACGAAGCTTCTAGTACAACAGAGTAAACTCTCGAAAATTCGATGTTCGCCCACAGTGGATCGACTTTGTGCTGGCCTTTTTTCTTCACATTGCTCCCTCCTTAGAGCATTTTGTCTCGAAATGTTTCCATGTCGGTATCGGCAACTGTCCCCGAATCTGCAGTATGAGATTTGATGAAAATAGCAGTCCATTGTCCTCTGGTTCGTCCTCCGGGAATGATAGCAGCACACCAGGATGTCAATGCCACTTCCCTTGAAGATCACCTCCAGAATGCTTCTCACCACTCGCCAGTCGACTCGGTCATATCCAGCTGTCTTTATTGGACGCCATTTTGGACTTTTTGGTTATTTGAGTATAGAGACGTGACATGTCCTCGTCGAGAGTCTTGCTCTGCCTCACTCCTGGCGTCTCGATCGTCATGGTTCCTGGCATACCGAGCCAAACGGTTGAAATGAACAACCCTCGGTTCTCTTGGTGGCTTCCAAATCCTGTAGACGACGTCGTTGATTTATGGAAAGGAGTCCATCGCCTCTGTGGGTCATGCAGCCAGACCAAATCTCCAACCTGGAAACCGCCTTCCTCAGAATTCACGTCACAAGCCTCCTTCATCCTATCGCTGGCACTCCGGATGTTCAAACGGACTCGCGGATGTATAATAATATCTGCGAAGATAGCTTGCGTAGTCTTCTCCAGCGACATCCTCACCAGGTGGACAGCCAAACTTCGGATCGCAGGGTAGACGGAGTTCACAACCCATGATGATCCTTGCAGACCGGTATGCCAAAAGGAAAAAGTGAAGGTGTTTGTCTCAGTCTCGTTGATGGTCAGAGACAACCTTGGCCAAGTGTCAGTTGATGGTCCTGTTCATTCGCTCCATGGTTGGGCATGGCATACGCTTCGACCCATTTGCTGAAGTGATCCTCCATGACCAGGATGTATTTATTTCCTACGTTTGACTCAGAAAACGGTCCAGCAACAACTATTGCGATCCTCTCAAACGGGCTTCCAATATTTTACTGGCGCATAGAAGCTTTCGGGCATTTCTGAGGTCCGTTACTTGCAGCACATATGGCGCACTTTCTGCACAACTTCCGGACATCGGACTGGCAGTTGACCCAGTAAACCTTTATTGCAGCTTGCCCAACGTCTTGGTTATTCCCAGATGCCCACCCGTGACGCCATCATGGACCTGTTTCATCACTTCGGCCTGTCTGCTCCGAGGAAACACTTTCTCTCTCCGATCTTCCGTGTCGTCCAGATTCACCGGCCTCTTCAGGATGCCATCGCTGAGAACCATCGAGTCCCATCAAGCGCAGTAGGACTTCACGGTGGTCGAGGATCGCAACTTCTATCTAAGTTGATTGTTGTCCTGCCTGTTTTCAGCCGATGATTGGCTTCAGATCTGGATCTTGCTCCTAGTCTCCTAAAAGTGCGTGAGATTGACAGGAGTCGTCTACCACAGCTGTTCTGCACATGCTGACTTCCTTCTCCTCAGCTCTATGGCAGTTCTGACAGAGCTCTAGGCAAGGTCTTCTGGACAATGCATCAGCATTCTTGTGGCTTGATACAGCTCGATGTTCAGTGTCGAAATCGAACTCCTGGAGTTTCTCGATCCAACGAGACACTTGACCTTCCGGGTTCTTGGATTGTGAAAGCCACTTGAGCTCAGCATGATCGGTTCTTAGCAGAAACTTTCCGTAAAAGTCCTCTTCCCCTTTGACTACTGCCAGCAGCTCTCTTCTTTTAACGCATTGGTTCCTTTCAGGCTTCGACAAAGTTTTGCTAAAGTGACAGATGTCCTTCCATGTCCCTGCTGCATCTGGGTCAGCACTGTACCAAGTCTCACGTTGCTGGCATCCGTGTCCAAGATAAAGTTCCCTTCAGGTAGTGGATAGCCAAGGATGAGCGCGCTGGCAAGTGCCCTTTTTAACGTGACGAAGACTCTCTGGCATTCTTCATCCCATCTGTGTCTCCGTGAGCCTATGGAGAGGTCGACTGATGTTGACAAACCCTTGGATATAACGCCGGCAGTACGAGCAAAAACCCAGGAAACTTCGTAATTCGTGAAGGTTCTTTGACACTAGCCATTCCTCAACTGCCTCACCTTTTGCGGTTCGACAGCTACTTCCTTCGTCGACACGATATGACCCAGGTATTAAACTTCACTCCGGAATAGTTGGCATTTCTTTGGGCTCAGCCTCAAACCAGATCTTCTCAGCCTCTGGAATAAAGTTCTTCAGGTGGTCTTCGAATGTTTTGCCAACCACGAATATGTTGTCGTGATACACCAGGCATGTTGAACACGATAAATCCTTGAGCACCGTCTTCATTTCATCCATGCGTAGCAGGGGCGTTGCATAATCCAAATGGCATTACAGTGAGCTGTCGCAGGAAATTCACGAGCAGAGTCCCAACGACGTTACTTCCCATATAGAATCACCTCTTCGTTGTTGACTCTCAATGTTCCATGACTGAAATCCAATCGGAAGCCATGATGTCCATTCCGATAATGATTTCTTCTTCAATGTCAGCAACCAGCATTGGATGTTCGAAGATGGTACTCTCCAGAATTCACTTTCCCATGTATTTTCGCCAGGTCTTCTGTTAGGAGACTTGGCACATTTATTCGTCACTTTGTTGGATTGATCATTATCGGTGTTGTGACAATATTGGGTCTGATGACCGTTTTCGACGCACCTTTATCCAGTAGTATATTTCGATGTTCTCCATTGATCCAGCCATCAACAAAGACGCTGTTTTATTTGGGTCCTGAAGAGGCAACTATGGTGGTTTTCCTCGGGGCACACTGGTTACAGGTCGAAAATTGCCCCTTTGCATCGACCTTTGACGCCAAAGCAGCTGCCAGGACTTTTTCCTACATCGGTTTCAACTATGGCCAAGCTACCAACAATTTTGGCACCGCGAATTTCTTTGCTTGGTGGCCTCTACTTCCTTAATGATCCTCCACACAGTTGTTCTGAAGGCGGCCTACTCTATTTCTCCACCCGTCGCACGCGTTCTCCTTAACAGACTCCTTCGCCGCTTCAAATTCCAGAGCAGTTGCCAGCGCATGCACCAGTTTGTCGGGTCAAAGAAGAATGAGGAACATGGTTATCTCTTGGACCCGTAGTCCATCCGGAAAGGCCTGAACTGCAAGTCCCTCCATCACATCCTGTGACGTAGTTGGATAAGCCAGTCGTGCAAGGCGAGCTACATCCGCTTGAAACTTCTGCAGGCTCTCGTTGGTCTTCTGACAGCAGTTCTTCAACTGAGAATGAAAGACGTACCCCAAGTGAGTTTGCCCATACCACATTTGCTTGACTAGTACATCGTAGTCCTCCTGCTCCTAAGAGTTCAGCGTCTGGGGTTTAATTCAACAAATGGCCCCCTGCAGGATTTTCGTTGCCTTAACCACGAGGTGTCAAGGTCAAGGCTAGGGCTTTCTTGGTTCCCGTTCATCCATTTGCCCTTGCTACTGCCTAGAACTGGCGATGGTAATTGTTCCAGGACAGCTTGCCATCAAACTGTGGGGCTTCCATGTAGACTCTGATAGTATCAGCTTCATTTTAGCACAAGTCCCTTGGCTCACGATTGCTACCTCCGGTTGTTTCATAATTGCGGCGACTTGCCTTCTCACCTCGTCTTCCAGAGTCTTTGCAGTCTCTCCAAGTCATTTCTCCATGCTCTCAATCTCTTCTGCTACATGATTCTTCAAACGGTTGTGGTTGTCCACCAGCCGTTTCTTGATTTTCTCCTCCATAGCTATAGAATATTCTTCAAAGCTTCTTTTCAATTGCTCTAGATAATTCTTGGAACTTCTCCTCCATAACTCTAGAAGATTCTTTCAACTTCTCCAATTTCCTCGAGTTCTTCTCCATAGCTCAAGAAGATTCTTCGAGCCCCTGTTCCAATTTTCCTTCCATTGCTTTGGAGGATTCTTCCAGCTTCTCTGCCATGGGTCTAAAAAATTCCTCAAACTTCTCTTCAATTTTCCTAACAACTGCATTGGGATCAGGAATCTCGAATTGGAACGTATCGGGATCAATGCCATCTTCTATCCAAGCCTCCCGAAGCCGTTGTTGTAGATCAGCTTTCTTCCCATTTGTATCCAAATCACGCTCCTCCAGCCCTCTCTCCAACTCGGCAACCTTCAATCCGGTTAAAAGCACTAGTTGATCGAGAGGCGGTAAATTTGATCTTCTAAGTTTGTTGGGTATTCGCTATAATGGCTACGACATCATAACGAATACCCAACAAAAATAGTAGATCAAATTCACCGCCTCTCGATCTACGAATTGGTCGAGAAATAATAATGTCCAATTGAGAGAAGCGCAAAATTACCGACATTTGTCTACATATTTCTCTATCGAAAAAAAACTCAAGTAATTTGGAAGTAATAAATAGGTCGATAGGTCCTTGCCAACCACTGGGTTGAAGGTGAATATAGGAACGGTCAATCTGTTTTACGTCAAAATGTCGGAAATCTGACCGTATCTTGGCCCTTAATGTAACCTATTTTTTACCTGTTAGTAAATAACAATGACAAGGAAAATACGTTTTTTGCCTATTAATGTGAGATGGACAAGGATAAAGAACTATGGCACAGTCGCGCACACGTGTAAATAATGAAGTTAGGATTTTGTCACGTGTCTAAGTGAAAGAATCACTATGGTGTCATACTGAGTATAGTATTCACGTAGGAGTTTATTGCTCATTGGAAGCAAATGTCACTGCGAAACAAACTTTTCTGTTTAATATCGGGAAGATACTTGCAGAAAATTGAATGCGCTCTGAATACATGTCCATTGATACATTATTGCCAGAGATTGCGAAATTTTGAAACTTAACATTGAATCCAAAATAACTATAACAGCCTGGGAGTGTTATAGACAGACTTGCCAGTGGTTGTAATTATCTTTGAATATGTGAATATCCGCGAAAGTAGTCAGAAATTAAATACAATTTGGAGATTAAGCATCATAACCTAATATAGCAAATGCCAAACAGCTTTCGATCCACGTCATAATTGCCACCAAGCACGTTGTTATGAAGTTTGCTGGTGGCCAAATTTGGTTGTAACCCAACAGACAGGCATCGATATGTTGGTCATTGTTTAGTAATAGTCCACCTTCATTCAGAAGAAATATCTTCTTGTCCTTGAAGGCAACTTTTTTGGTTAAGACTTCATGGGTATACCTTATACAGTGTTTCCCTGGATCGACGCATGAATAGGTGAAAAAGACAAACCAAATTTGAATTGAAATTTCATCTTCTGGGGTTCGGCGTTCAGTCCTGCTCAAATAATAACTAATTTGTGTCATAGTTTTAGTTTCGAAAAATCAAGAATCTTTTGGAAATTAACCCATAAGCTATTTCTCTCACCCGTAATGAGCTTTTTCTATAAGAGATACGACAACATATTAGTGAAGAAAGTTGTTCCGAATGAGAAACTGAGTGAGGACGCAAAATTTCAAAGCCCTCCGCCTACTTTGATATTATTTAAGCCTGTAGCACTGTATAAACACTAACCAGTGATATATCTCGTGACGTAGCTTACATTTGAGCTGATGACTTTCATGACTGTTCGGTTGAGAGAACTCCCAACCGACGACGGTAGCAGTGCAGTCCAGTCCGTTTTCTATATGACAAACATAAACCTATACCTACCTATTTAATATGAGACGCCTATGGTTGCTATGGATACTATGAAAAATTGTGAAAATTTGACAAGCGGGATCAATCAAGGTTACCGGTTACTCGAGCGATTAATGAATGAACGACACTGGAAATATACTACTGGTTAGTGTATATACTGTGCCTGTAGCCTGAGGATAAGATCTCAGTTCATACCTGATGACGATCAAAGATAGTATTGATTAAAACGTCGTGTTGATCAAATAAAATAAACCAAGAGCCTAAGAGGCTAAGGGTTGCGATAGACTTGAATTTCTCTACCACAGATCCATCCGCAGACGCGTTTCGCTGTATCAAAGCTCATCGGAAAAAAGATAAAGAGGAGACTTTTTGTTCCTTTTCTATATGTTTTTATACATTGCGTAGGTACATAAATTTGAAAGATGATGTTTGATTTGGGGTTTAATGTTTTGTAGTGGAGATGCAGTCATTGAGCTTTTCATTCAGAGCCCACAAATACAGTGAGGACGCGTATGTTGGAATAAATCCATTTAAAAAACGCTCGGACACGTCGACTTTCATTTTCAAATATGTTTTTTTAATGATACTTTCATGTGTACAGGCAGGACCAAAAATAAGTAACTACCATCAATCATATTTTTTCAAATGAAAACCCCCATTTTTCATTTAATTTTCGAGTTCTACATCAAATTCTTAGCAATATGATGATGATAATTTTATATGTACAAGTGGACCAAAAATAGTTAACTGTCATAAACTTGAATTTTCCAAACGGAAATCCTCTTTTTAATTTTATTTTTGAATTCCACATCAAATTCTAAGTAGGTTTCGTGTACCATGTCCTCAACCTAACCCCAACAGTTATCGAGAAATGAACGATTGTTCAGAAACACAGACCATTTGATCAATCGTAAATTTCTCGATAACTGTGGGCTCAGGTTGAAGTCATGGTCCATTAAACTTACTTGAAATTTGATGTAGAATTCGAAAATGAAATAAAAAATGGGGGTTTTCATTTGAAAAAATGAAGCTCATGGTCGTAACTTATTTTTGGTCCACCCTCTGAACATAAAATTATCATCAGAAAAACCGCAGTCAAAAATAAAAATCGACGTGTCCGAGCGTTTTCTCACAGAACAAACCGCTGAATTTTGAATGAATCTATTCCAACCTACGCGTCCTCACTGTATAACTAAACTACTCAACCAAAAAAACACTACACCCGAAATTTTCGCCTATGTTTGGACACTCATAATTTTTTAACGAATCGATAAAAACATATGCGGTTTGCACCACGATGCAGAGCATTTCTTTGCGGTTTATGCGGATGGTTAATAAAATCAATTTACTCTTATACTTCTTTTATACAGGGTGGTAAAAAAGGTACTGTAAATTTTCTTCTTTTTACTATCCTCCCATTTCCACAGAGATTTTTTGGAGCTTTTTTTCGATATGCCCAAGTGGGACATTTTTGGATTTTTGTTGATATCTTCTTTCGTTTTTGAAATATCGACTTTTTTTCAAAATTATGACACATAGGGCTTTGAATGGCTGTTCTGCTAATTCTAAGTTTACAACTGATAATGTTAGGGCATAGATCTATTGTTTAGCTGTCTTTCTGATGACTTATTGGATACTCAGCAATATTTTGAGTATACAGGGTGTGCCAAAGAATTTTGATCATGAGTAAAGCACTTTTTAGTTATTTTGTCAGGTTTTCTTGAAAATTATTATGTCGAAGAAGCTGAAGTAAATGATTGATTGATAAATAATATTAGATAAACAAATATTTATTGTTTCAGTTAAAAGAAAAATAAAGGGTTTTTTTCGTAAAGATTTATGCTGTCCAGGCAAAAAATTTGTCAAATATCAAGATTATTGAAATAAATGGTACACTCGTATTGTTTTTATGATTATTGATAAATACTTAACAAGTCTATCCAATATTTTTCTTCTCGGAATCTATCATTTTGTTTCTACCAACAAACTTCAAGATAAGAATACTTTTTAATGATTCGAGCATAGCTACGACAATTATTATTATTTGAAACAAAATAATAAACACGTGGTTGATGATGGAATACTAATAACACGGTTATTAATCAAGGCTAAGCTAATGAAAAGAAAGTTAATAAGTGGAGTATATTTTCGGAATCAGGAAAAATATTTTTTTTCAAATATCAAATAATATACAAGGTAACACAAATTCGAATCAATGTATGGGGATCTCCGTTATTATAAAATATAAGGTCGGTTAAATGGAGGCAAAGTTGCACATATATGCTCAACAAAATGCCATTTCAAAATTTGAAAAATCGCAACTGGTTTCGAAGGTATTCCAAGAATACCAAAATTAAAAATCCGATTCAAAAACAGAAAAGCATCCCGAAAAAGTCTTTCTATTCAAAGATCAAGTCTTTGATTATCTGGAGTGGCAGTGAACTTGCTTGAATTTTATCTTATTTATGATTATCTAATTATTTACAAAATAGATTGTGGCAAGTGAACTAGTTCCAGTTGTAGCGATGCTGTTTGGGTGTCATTCTTGATTATGTTCCGTTGGAGAGGAGATATGGAAACCAGACTAGTGATTCAGTTAACAACTCCGGAATCTTCACATCTATACTGGTACAGGTAGTTCGTAAAAAAACTGGTATTGCTAATAGTTTACAAAATTGAGCACTGTAATATTTGTTTTGACAAAACTATACGACAGTGACATGTCATTCAAGTGAAAAGTTTGGGTATGTTATGATGTATGTATGTAAATAATTGATTTGAATCAGGTAGATTTGCAAATTTTGATACACATCCCCCATATGCACCGTAGAAATCTTATCCGGATGAAGTCTTTATCGCGATTAACTTCCATATCACCCAATGGAAAATAATCGCGATAAAGTCTTCATCCGGATTAAATTTCTACGGTGCATATGGGGGATAATCGATCAATTCAATATTTTCGCTTGAGTTCCTGTACTCATGTGAGGATTCATTTGAAAAAAATATTCAAAAGTATCAACCAGTCAAAAATATGACGTCATACTTTTTTATTTTGTCAAACCAAATATTACACTGCTCAATTTTTTGAACATTTCTATGAGCAATACCAGTTTTTTTACGAACCAGCTGTACAACACAGCAATCATGATCGAACACACTTGAACATTTTGAAAGACTTAAAATATCATTTATCAGCGTTCTCACTGTATCTTATTATAGATAATAATAATTATAATCCACAACAGCGTTTTCTCGAAAAAATCCAAAAGAATTGCTGAAAACTTGGAACTACAAACGAAGAAAGCATATTAGAATAAAATTGTGGCTATGACTCAAACACCAACCTATTTGATAAGTCTAATATTTCAAGGAAGTTGAATTTTTGAAAAACAATATTCTTAATTTCCTAGACCTTTATCCTATCGATATTCAAAGCCCTTTTGATAAACGATTTTTTTTACGGTGGATTCCTCTGATTTTTGACATAATTTTGACACGCTTCCATGTAAAATGCGTCATCAAGAGCCGATACATCAATGTCCATTTAAGATTAAGGTACACTCAACGGTTATTTTGGATTTGTCTCCCGTGAGTGCCGTGTTCCAATACGCGACGTTTTTGAAAACGTCACAGGCACCATATGATTGGTCGTGGCCGAATCTGGTATCCAAACAAGCTTTTGTGACATTTGGTTCTGTATTGTTTGAGTTTGAAATCATTGTTTGTGTTTTATTTGGACTTCTTTGTACTATATTTTTGGGTGTATTAGTATTACATATATCGTGTGTCCCGTTAGTGCGTATTTGATTAGCCGAGTGGAAAGTCAGCTTTTGAGGTAATAAAAAATAGTTTGTTTGAATATTTCCGTCTGACAGCTGACGTCATGACGTCACAGAAACCTAGCGTATTGCGACACCCACATTAGATCCTTAGCTAAATGAAAGGAGTTGCGCAATTGAGAAACGGCACTTTCGGTGGTCAATTTTAAAATTCAGATCAATTTTAAGTAGGTATACCTTAGCTAAAATGTCAAAATGCATGTAAAATTGTCAAGTTGAGGGTCCCTCAGCGTTAAGTATCCTCAAAATAGGTTGGTGCAATCGGCAATTAAGAATCAAGGTGACATATAAGGTGTGTTTGTTATTTCGGTGTAGTGTAGGGTAGTGCAGACTGCTGGTGTAAGTCATGGCTGTCAGTGTGAAGGAGATTCAACAAACGCGTTTGTGCAGATTCTGCAGATATTCGTACCTGAAAAAATAAACAAACAAAAACAAAACAACGATGTATGATTCGAATAGTATTGTTAAAGTATAAGGGATTATATTGTCTGAAGTTTTTGACGATGGTGATGATTCCTTATCTTCAAGTTATGATTCTGAAGACAGCTTAACCGTAATAAGTTTAAATGCTTGTGACCGCGAAAGAAGCGAACTGTATAAAAACAGTTTTTTCAAACTGTAAGTAGTGCTTGGTGCCTGCCCACACGGATATTGAATACCGAAGGCATTTCCGTATTGGCAGAGATTTATTCATAACCAAAAGCCCAAAGGCTAGGGGTTGCGAAAGAAATGCATTTCTCTCCCACAGATCCTGCATTGTTGCTGTGTGGGATAGATGCGTTTATTCTTGAAATTGTGGCAAATGCCTTTTCAAGTTTTCTACACAATACATGTGAATACTACACATGTTAGTTCTTGATAGTAGGTTTCTCATCACCAACAATAGATGGAGATCCTGTCTCCAAACCTTGGAGATTTACTCGACAAATTATCTTTATATATCAACAATTTAGCTAATACTCTATCAACAGTTGAGTTGGATCAAGGCTAGCATGCTCTTCCAGATAAGCCACTGCAGCTTGGCTTGGGATCATTATCGTGATTGCTGCTTGATTTTTGAGAGTTTATGAGAAATGTTGCGAATTCCAAAACTAAGCAGGAAAGGAAATTGAATAAGAATAAAAAATATAGATCAATACAAAGCTTACTAGTTTCGCATCTTTTTACTTTTTGCATCGTTAGTGGGTATAAAATACATTCACTTTCACTATTTTCATCACCCATTTAAATTTATTTGGTAAGATTCACACTGATTCTCCACTACAAATTTTCCTTTTTGTTTGTTTATCTGTATTATTCGTTAAGTCAAGACATGGTTTGTTTACAAAATACACGAAATAAGCTCCCCACCCTATTCTACACTACGCTACACTTGTCACACCTCCTCTTGACCTGGGGTAGCGAGTGCAGTAATGAGCAACCTACCCTGATATAACAAACACTCTACACTGTTTGCACAACATAACAAACACCGCAGGGTAGAAATGTGTAGTTTCATGTGCACTAGCGGAGCATGACAAACACACCTATTGAGATGTCGGCCCTAAGTCTGAGTGTCAAAAACTCCGAAGATTAATTAATATAAACTGCTTCGGCCAGGATTTTCGCAGACACCGTGGGTGTTTGGGGTATATGCATGGAGGTAGAAAGGGGGGTATATGCTTTCATGATAAATCGGTTATACAGCATTAGAAGAATGGAAATAACCATTGAAGATGGATGCAGCGATGACACTTCTTCTCAAGACGTACGGTTAAAAAACGTAAGAATGGTTAACTTGTGGAAGATTCGAATGAATCCGTACAAAAAAGCTCTTATTATAGATGCACGAGAGATCCTATACCTATACCAGAAAAAATGATCCAGCTCCGTATTTCACGCAGCGATCCGGCGGAGTATCTAAGGCGAGTTCATTATGCTTTGGTGGGTCAAAATAAACGGATTGGTTAAATTTCGACATTTTTTGGTATCTGTTTAGTGCATGTGTCATCACCGTTTTGACGTATGATACCAAACTTTGCCAACATCGTTTGGTATCGTGGATTATTGGTTCGCGGCAAACGGCATGTCTTGATATCTTATAAAATATTTTCCATAAATCACAGCATATTATTAAGGGCATTGATGTTGTAACATGCATTTATAGAAAATTCCCTACTTCTCACTTTATTATTGTATTTACTATTTATTATTAACCTGTCAAAACAAAAATAGAAAACCTGCGTTTTGGAGGGAGAGAGAGTCTTATACCAAAAATATCAACCATTTTCAGACATCGGTATCTCGTTGACCGACCAACGCTTACCAAATCTGCCGGGACGTCAGCGCCATAAAGAATTCCCTATAGAGGTTTTTCGTAAATGAGCAATGGCGATATTATGTTGGGGACCAGTCCATCCACCATACAGCGCTGAAGTCGCCGTTCATGACAAGATTGTCACGTGAATGACAAGTTGAGTTTTCGAGTTTGTCAGTGTCAGCCAGCCATATTTTATAATTTGTGAAAAAATACTATTAGTTATCCTCATTGTGTCTGTGAAAAGTACTGAAACGTACCTGAAAGCACTAGAAGTGAGCAGTGAGCATATTCAGAAGGCATTGATTTCCTAAATCAGAACCTGGATTACTTAGGCAGAGGGTGAGAGCCTAAACAACTCAAAACTTGTCGAAAAGATTTTGGATTCAATTACAGGGAACCAAGAGAGGCTTGAAAAGAAGTGCTGTTCCTACTTGTATCAACCTAGTGAGTTCCTGTTCCTAAAATATTAAATGATTATGTATTGGAACCAAAATACTAGTTTTACATGGAGAGTGCCATGTAGGTAGTATATTTTTGAATGAGTTCTCCAGAGTTATTAAGGTTAGATAGGGATTTTTCGAGGGATTTTTTTAGAACTTGTTCTGATTTGATTATAATAGGTAATAATTAGATGATTTACTTTTGTATTGTTTTTTTTGTAAAATTTGAATGGATGAATGACGAAAAATGAATAAATATACCTATTTATGTATTTGCAAATTATTTCTGGGGTGTTCGTATTATCATGAATAATTTTGTGAATTATTTTGTGCCTACAAAAATCTTTTTGATGTTTATTTGGAATAAATTGTTTTTCTCTCATACGTAAGATAAAAAATACTATTTCCTTATATCCATTAAAAAGATCTTTCAAGCACAAAATGGTTCCACTACCTATAAAATTCATATTTATAATATCCCCCATTTAAATTTGGCGCCATTAGTTCCCAGTCCATCCACTTCACTGGTGGCGCTAACAATAATCCAACGTCACTATTGTCAGACGGCGCTCTATAGGGGTTTCTTTATGGTCAGCGCTTAACGTATGGTCCGAGAGTCTTGGAAAAAAATTCACCTGGTTTGATTGAGTGACAAAATGCTTTTAATGAAGTAGGTCATGGAAACTACAGTGACTCGATAAACTACAGTGACGCCATTGAGGCCATGTTAAGGCGAACGCTGGGGCGCGTTCAGGAACGTCGCAATTTTTGAAAAATAGGAATAAGAAAATAATATGATAAATAAGTACGTACCTTATGAACAAATAGTCAAATCACAAAGAAACCTTGGTAAAAAATATTTTTCACAAACCGCAACTTAATAACATTTTAAACTCTCAATGGTTGTCAATGGCAACACAACAATAAACATTGGTCGCGTTCATAAGACGACCGAGTGCCCGCTACGCTCCGGGAGCACTCTTTAGCATCTGACAGTTGAATGTTGAGTCTTATATGAGACTTCCGCTTAATTCATAAGAAGGAGCGGAAACAGTTCCACAACTAAACCTTATGAATGCGAGCAATGTTCTGCCAGAATATGGCGGACGACCAATAGAAACGACGACATGCATTGGCGTCACTGTGGTTTATCGAGTCACTGTAATGGAAACGAAGTGTCACCAGTCATGTCATTTTGACATGGAGGTTTTGATAAACAAAGCGAAAGTTTTTGGTTTCTGCTTCACAAAATGTCTCATAAAATTGATCTTCGTCGAGGTATTTATAATCTGGTTGGGCGAATGCAATATTGAGTCGGAAAGTTTATAATAACGGATGGAAAGGATAAAATCAAGAACAATTGCGACGCCGTATATCCATTGAAATTAGAGAGATCAACGCTGTGGTCGTCCAAAGGATGATGCAATGCGTCAGGGGAATTCTTATGCAAATCAAAAATATCGGTCCCTTGTCGATCATTTGAATTTTGCTTTATAATAAGAATAGTTTAGATAGATTGTTTAAAAATATGATAAAAAAAATTAACTATTTTTATGAGAGTTATAAGCCTTTGTAATAAACCAAACTGTTTACCAAAACCATGACGAAATCGCCTCTAGCAGTCATCAAACTAGCAGTTGGTATCGAAACATTTGAAAATACATTAGCTGCCTTGCATCGGAAAAGAGGTTTATTGATGCAAAGAACTTAGGCTATGTGGCGGCGTTATTTATAGAGGATACAAATTACGGAGAACAGAACACATTACTTCCATAGGGCGATGAACGCTTGAACGAGCGCCCAAAATTAGTGAAAACTGGGGCATTTGGAGGGTAAACAAAGTGGCAATTTATTAAAGAAAATATACATAAAACATGTGAGCGTAATTTTATCCATTAGGGGACTCCAAGCAGGCAATAAAGGGACTAGGAACCAGATAAAGCAGGATATCTCCCTGATTCCACTTCAGAAGTGTCAATCGAAGCAGGGACAACTAACAAATCGTCAAATAAGCCAAAAACGATTGAAAGATCTGTTATCACTTTCGCTGCTGATCAATATGAGTCAGCAGCGGAAATAGTATTTTGTTGAATATTTGGACTACACTAGCGCTTTCAGGTTGTCTTGAAACGAGAAACGAATATCGAATTTGTGTGTCCAAATGGTTCACTAAGGTGCTCATGAACCAATAAATACCCCGCCGCAGTGCTAGGAAAAATTAGAAGCATTGAACGTGAGTGGGGGAAAGTGGGGGTACCGTCCGCACCATTAAAAATCCAAATAGCGCAGTTAAAGTTGAAAGTTTTGGCAGAAAGACATGAAGTAGGTATTTGATGGTGAGCACTGAGCAGGGCGCTAAGAGCGGAAACTTTGGTGATATTATTTTTTCATTGAACAAAGTTTTTGTGTATGGACGTTTTTTAAAATTGATTTTCTGGTGTACGAAATAAGAAGTTGAGTTCATAATTCATATCTGATAATTCTGAAATGAACATTTTCTTGAAGAATGAGATGAACTTGTCCTCTACAATCAATTTTGTCATATTTTGCTGACTAGTTTTCGTGATATTGCGAGGTTCTTGTTTTTCTCTCGCACTAAATTGAATAGCGAAAAATGTATCTATTGTAGCAGATACCATGAAAGTACATGAGTACGTGGAACATATATAAATTCTTATGGTGAATAATCATAACAGAAAGCATTGAATGCAATTCAAAACGAGGACAGAAAAATTAGTGAAGTGAGAAGATCTTATTTTCCAGAGTCGACACTGAGAAAAAGCTTGTTCAAAGTAAAAACTTCAAACCAAGCAAAGTCAAACAATGTTGCCGGACTTGACAGTTTTCATAAGATTCACTTTGATATAAACATTCACAAAGACAAATTAACCATATCAAATGCTTAAAAGCTCACAATAATTTCCAATGCTTTGACATATGAGCACATTGGCAACACATGCCTAGAAAATGTCTGCCCCCATAGCACAGCATAAATTTATGCTGTGCCCATAGTGTCTAAGAAAATTTGGATGCGCAGTTGTCCAAACTGATTCTCGTACCTCTATATCTCTGGAAGCGGCCAGTCCAATTCTCTCTTAGTACGTCCATGCTCTGGGAGAAGTTGTGTCATGGACGTACTAAGAGCATTGAAATGCATACTATCGTACCTGGAAGGGACTCGTCAATTGCTGACAGAATACAAAAGTGAGGCAAATTAGATTGATGAATAACAGCGCGGGTTGCATAACTAAGTGGGGTATTCCTTCATCTCGAATAAGCAATAACTGGTTGCATAAGTTTTCACAATAATTACTGTGATCATTTTGATTTATATTTAAGCATTGAAATGCATACTATTGCATACTATCGTACCTGGAAGGGACTCGTGAATTGCCAAATTACTGTAAATTTGAGGCAATGCGACAGAAAGAGATGTAATGTCAAATGAATATTATTAAATGGCGGATTCTGTTTTGAACACAATAGGTGTGTTTGTTTTCTGCTCCACTAGTGCACCCCACTTAGTTATGCAACCCGCGCTGTTATTCATCAATCTAATTTGCCTCACTTTTGTATCGTGTCAGGGCCTTTCCAGGTCGTATTTATTTCAATGGCTAAGAGAGATTTGTGTTGATAGGCAACGACTATGATAAACGCGTGGAATGGCCTTTAAGTAAGGTCGTAGGGTCAATCACTGGAAAAGATGGACGAACGCGATTGGTCAAGTTGATCACTGCCAGGCGATTCCTTTTGCGACCGATCCAGCGTCTTTATCCGTTGGAGTGTGCAGATGGAGAACTTTTGCCATCACCAGATGGTTGCCCAAAACCTTCCATGGACCCTCCAGATGATCTCTAGAACCAGACGCAGGAATGGGTGAGCGAACCTATTCCAACTGGGAGCAATGGTGAAAGTGACATTTCGCGTAGTGAGGAAGTTTATCCCAAAAGCAGAGTACCCGAATCGTGGTTGCGCGAAAAGGTGACGAAGAGTGAACGCATTAGTAAGGTCCCTAATCGCTGTTGTAAATGAAGTATTCGAGAGTGTTCTTTGTATTTAGGTTTAAGCTTTGTATTTTCGCTCCTATTGTATTTTTAGTTTTTAGCTACTTTTGTGAGGTTTTCTAGTATCTGAAAAGGTGTGAGGATGTGAGGAACCACCAATAGTCGATTTCGGCTCGTTCGGTACATGCTTTGGTCTGTCAAACACCTACCAACCAATTTCGGATCCTAAAATGATGACGTCACATCAAGTTTGATATGTGTTTTGGTCTGTCAAAATGCCTACCGCGGTTTGCAGCACGGTTCTTTGGTTTGGTTTAGTGGTATCTTTGTCTATTCTTCTTTTGTCTCGCTCGGGAGTAGTAAACAATTTCATCGTGAATGATCAAGTGAATGACGTAAATAAACAAATCGACAAGTTTTATTCAAATTTCAGTCTGTGCTTCACTGGTTGTAATTGTTTATGTTCTGTCTGATCTTAAAGTTGGTTTGCTGTTGATTGGAGTTTAGTTTTTTGTCAGTGTTCTACGACTATATTTACGTCAATCATTTTTCCCCCCAATCGTTAGTTGAGAAATAGCCATAGAGATTATGGAAATAGCCGAGGAAACGGAAGAAGGAAATTTGTGAATCGGGGACGTTTATAATATAATTCCAGAACAGCCAAAACCATAGCAGCTTTTCTTTTGGGCATTTTGAGTAATGCGGCCATTGCGGCCACAATCTTTTTAGTCTTTTCACCAAATCACTGGACAAGCTTCAAGTTTTAACTTTAAGATAGATGAACTAAGTACCTAGTGATAAACTAACCTGTAACATATATATTTTTTATCTACGACTGTAACTGAACATCAACATAAACAGAAAAGTTGGGTTATAAACACTCCGCTTTTGACAGTTTTGACCAAACAACTACCAAACGATTTTGGTAAAATGTTGGTCATGACGTCATCACCATGACGTTGCAGTTACCGTTTGGTTAACCAAAATGTAAACCAACCAAACGAGCCGAAATCGACTAATGTATTTTGCCTGTCAGGCTCAACGAGTGACGCTGTGCGTTCCATTTCTGTTTTTCCAGTCTGTTTCAAGATGATTCTGTTGAATTATCTACAATTCTACAAGTCGGTTGTATGGTTATTACCAGAGCCGTCTAGCCATGAAGTAACAATTGCAACGTCGCATCTAACGTCAACGATTGTCAAAATTTTGCATTGATTGAAGGGGCTTTCTTTGAAAATTAAGGTATATTACGATTACGAGATACCTATGAAAATTATTCAATGAAACTGTGATCTGGAAGAATAACTTATGTATTATCGCAACAGGTATTATGTTCGTCACCGACGTCACCTCATGACGTAAAAATTTACATAAAACATATCCAAACCTCACAAGAGTTTTATGATTTGTTGGGAAAAATATTAATTCTAAACAATAAAACATTATAACTGGAAGATAGGTAGATGGTTACAGATTTTGGGATGTGATTGAAGCAGTTTCTGGAAGACTGGAGTTGATAATAACGTTTAAAATTGATCAACCAGAAAGCACTATATCTAGGTACGTCGCCATATTGATTTTCCAAAGTGAACGAAACAAAACTCGTTTTTTCTGATTTTTCCGCATGACATAGAAGCTGGTGCTTAGATATATGTGTGAGAAATCCAGGATGAGGCATCAATTATTAATCAAGTTTTCCTATTTAAATATGTATTTTTTTCATCCAGTATTTCACGAAAGACATAGACACACACATACCATAATATGAAACTATCTACCAGTCTATTATGATAATAGATCGCGATATCTTTGGCACCTAACATTACCTACCCACTTACCTCAATCTCAACGCAAAGATCACTTCATTTTTCACCGTGTTTCTCAGTTTTTCAAAATACAACTTGAAGTTCAATGAAAGCAGGTTGAAAGCAGTTAAATAGGTGCAGAGCCATCTAGTTTTATAGTTGGATCTAGAAGTGAACATAACCTCAATCGAGACCATACGCGGTGTTGCCAAAACCATTACTTCATGGCTTGTATTACAATATAGACGGCTCTGTTATTACTCTTCTTCTTCTTCTTCTTCTTTGCGAGAGCTAAAAGATTGTTACACCCAATATCACCCCCCCTCATCTCGTTCCTGCGATATTGATGAGTTCTAACTGTCTTTCCATCTCTTTGGCGGTCTTCCTGGCGGTCGCTTTGATGCTGGTTTTCCATTTCTCACCACCTTCGCCAGCCTATTATCTCTCATTCGTGATACGTGCTCGTTCCAGAATCTTTTTCTCGCTCGCATCCACCTTACTACATCCTCAGTTTGGCACTTTTCTCTGATCTCACTGCTCCTCCTCTGATCTCTTAGCGGATTTCCGGTAATTGTCCTGAGTATTCTCATCTCGTTCGTGCGTGCCATTCTTTTTGTTTTGGCCGTGTCAGCTCTTGTTTCCGCCGTGTATGTCTTTACTGGTCTTACACATGCCTTGTAAATTTTCACCTTGCTCGTGGTTGTCATATGGTTATTCTTCGAAATTGTGCTTCTTAGTGCGCCTGCTATTCTGGCCGCTTTATTCATATGGTGTCTCACACTTTCTTTCAAATTCCCATATGGTGAGATCATCGTGCCCAGATAGTTGAATTCAGAGACTTGTTCGATTATTTTGCTGTTAAGCTGTGGCTCACATCGGCGCAGTTCTCTGGCAATCACCATAGTTTCTGTTTTAGAGGTTGATATTTCCATGCTAAGCCTCCGGGCCTCTTTGTTAAAAGCCTGAAGCAACCACTGTAGACCACTTTCACTATCCGCAAACAGCACTGCATCATCTGCGTAGCACAGGATCTTCACGATTTAATGTCCCATCTGTTATTACTCATTATTAACAATAATTGGACACTTTTGCGAATCTGTTGTAATACGTCGAAAAAAAGGACATTATTGACCGCCTCACAAGTACATATGGTCAGTTATCGGGTTTTGTACAGGGTGATTCATTTTGTACACCGGACTTGGAATGAAAGCATTCGTTTTGCACACTGGCTTTTATTCAATTTTCGAACCATCGTTGTCCCAGTTGACGGGTAGTTTTCGAGGGACACGACAGGGGGCATTCAAGAATCACACTCAATAATTGTCTACTGAACGTGCTAATCATGAAATTATTGAGGATCCTCAATCTTCGACATTAACATCATCTGATGACGTATCGTATGAAGAAAAATACTTTACCGATAGTACAATCATAAAAATGGAAATAAATGGAGAGTGAGCATGGGAAGAGCCATATATCAGTTCTATATTATTTACGAATTGAAGCCTACGGAATAAGCCATCTTTGGCCTTTATTAACGTTGACCATAAATATCTGAAACTACATTTGGAATGTTGCCAAAAATACGTCATTGGATATTAAAACACGTGGTTTTATCACGTATTTTTATTTTGCGAGCACATGACCCATTTCTATATCACGTGGAAAGAGACGATAATGGAATGTGTTTGGTTACCTAGAATATGAGAAACTGCTTATTAGAATTAGAAGCGTCTTGGTTTGCATATCATAATATATAGATTCATTTGAAGGTAATGAGAGGTTCAAGAGACCGAAACCCTTCGGCGTACACAAAAATACTTCACTACATCAAAGCAGAAAATGCTGAAATGTATGATTGGATCAGGATAATAGAAACCTAAATTGTCATGTTAAAAACTGCAATAACCAGCCAGCTTATGCTTAAACTCGGTGATGCTTGGGAGAACTTAACATATAAAACACATTTCGTTCCCACTATATACCACAATATCATAGATTTAAACGATCCCTGTGTTGTTCAATTGATTAAACCATGTCAGTTATTCAATACCCAAACAAGATTTCGTGAATTTTCGCAACCAGTGGAAACACGGCAGAGATATCAAATAATGATTAGATTGATGATAAGAATTTATCATGATAAGAAACGAAGAGCATATTCTCAGTAGGTACACTTGTCCAGGTGTAATCCTTGAATACATCTTCACAAAGGAATAATACTTAATAATTAGTATTATATCTATGTTACTCGTTTTAATGATCCGCTCCGTTCCATACGGGAATGCAAATAAGTTTATTGAAAATCGTGCTCGTGATCACAATGCACACCATCAAAATTTTATTATTCAAAGAACACAATTCCCTCCGCCTTAACTGCATTAGTAACATCTGTTACGGTTCTCTCGTTACCTGAGTGTCTTGCCAAATTGAATATGGATTTTGGACTCTAGTCCCCGGTTTTTAGGGCTATCGGGATTATGATTGATTGTTTCTGATCCAGTTTGTATGAGGATGCAGAACTTTCTTGACATCACGTTGTTTGAGTTGAAGTTGAGTTAGAATGGGATAAGATATTTATTGTACATGTATCTGCAAAAAAATTGACGTTTGGTTTAAAATTTCGAAGTCTATGTACAGTTGCCACTGGAAAAAACGACGACGGCACTATTGCAGCCCCCAAACAAAACCCTTTGAAAATAAGTTCACTTATTACCATGAAAACAAAAATTAATGGACTGTACGTTTCTATCATCTGAAATTAAATTATTATTATACGTTTGAAACTTATTACATTTCAAAGCTCAGACTACTTGTTTAGCTGGTATCAAGTATATGTATATTTCTAATCGTCTAGGAAAAGAAATGTTATCGGTAGTATTTCAGCTGTAGAAATCAAGGGATCTGTCAATTCTGTCATCAGTTCAACGACGGTCAGCACCTCGAGAATTTGGGAATCATTATCATGACTTATGTTGTCCATGCACATCCTCATCGTTTTAACATACCTCTATTCGTCTAGAGCGTACAGACCATTGCAACAAACAGCGCAAAACATAATCGTCAGCATATACCTATAAAACTTATCGTCAGTTTGGACGGTGGCGCCCTCAATCATGCGTGCGCGCACTCTGTTTTCTGTGTTTTTGGTGCGGGATGGAAAACGTACTCAAAGTTCTGCGCTGTTTGCTGCATCAGTCTGTACGCACCTTTAGAGATTTTTGATAGGTAACCATGATACAAAAAAAATGTTTGGTAAAAATGTCTTCTTCACGAGGGCATCTTGACAGGTTTGCATTGGATTAAAAAAAAACGTATAGCTTTTTTATTTGGAAAGCTAGAAAAAAGTGTGAAACATGAATGTTGTGCCGAATTTTGTCGACAATTCAAACCAACTATTTTTTACTGCGACTTTGCATCTGAAAATGACAAGTAAACTTGAAAAATTCCCGTCGTCCGTATATTCTATTAAATAAACTCGCCTCTTCTGATCGGAGTCACTCGAAATTACAAAATTCTGGAGGAACAGACCCTCCCCTTTATGACGAAACCAATATCAATGGGTTGGGTAGTTTCAAGGAAATAGGCATTCTTGAGTTGTGAACTTTGACAGCTGACAAATGTCTTATTTGACATGCTAGAAATTCATAAAACTAATTTAAAGGAAATTTCTCAAACAATTCATAGCGGTACTCATCATGTAGTTCTATTTGAAGATCTCGAGAAAACAGCAATTTTGTTTTTTGCCGTCATCGTTTCGCTATCCTGTGGACATCCTTCTAATATATTTCCAGCATTTTCTCTGGGGCATATTACTCCATAAAAATGAAAAATGTTTTTGCAAGTCCTTAAGATCAATAGTTTCGGAGATCTGGCACCTAGGCTAGGTTGCCATTCTTTAAAAAACACTCTGATGTACTTTGAAGAGGTTAAAGTAGATCTCGACGAATGAATAATAGTTATTTATGGTACTGGTGCGTTGAAAATGAGTCACGCGAGAAAGATTTCAAATTCTCAAGTGACTTGTAGAACATCACGCACAAGTGCCATACAATGTTTCATCCAACAAATGGAGAAAATTGTTTTTTTTATGAGTTAATTATTAAATATAAGTTTCAGTGTCAGAATGACTCGACAGTGACATGTTAACATTTTGGTCAAAATATGTTATTGTTTGTTTGGTTTCCACGGGAACGTGATGGGTTGTTTGTTTGTTTGCCACGGAAACATGAGTTAAAATCCATAACTCACTGGTGACTGGCGAGTTATGGATCATAACACACTAGATAAAGATATATTTATCCAACACATGATAGTTATAGGTGTCATTATTGATGTCATTTTGGACAAGTGAAGTGTTAAATAACACTACACTCTATTCACAAGCAAAAGTCACCAATGAAAACAAACTACACGTGATCAAACAAAGGAAAATGAGATAAAACAACTTATGTGATCAGTTCAATCGTTTCGCTATGTCTAACCACGTGTAGATTGTTTACTTGTTTGACTCTTCGTTGCGATTAGGATGAAGTGTGTTATGATCCATAACTCACTAGTCACTATTGCCTAAGTTATGGATTATAACTCACGTTCCCGTGGCAAACAAACAAACAACCTATCATGTTCCTGTAGCAACCAAAAAACAATAACCTATTTTGACCAAAATGTAAACATCTCACTGTGTAGTCATTTTGACACTGAAATTTATATTCAATAATAATTATCTCATAAAAAAATCGATTTTCTCCATTTATTGGATAAAACATTGTATGCCCCTCGTGCATTAAATTTCCCAAGTCATTTGAGAATGTTTACCACGTGATATCTTTCTCGCTTGATTTTAATTTCAACATAATGCACTATGTAGTACCATAAATAACTATTTTCTAGAGTCACACCTTCATTTGAGCGATATCGAATTATAATTATTATTATACAGGGTGTCCCTGAAATGACTATACAACGCTTAACCACAAATTCCTTAACCAAAAATAAGGCGATCTAGGCAAACTTACTTATACCCAGAATTGCTTCGTTTAGCCTTCAGAGGGTGTCAATGATTAAAACAAAATGGTTTTTCCTACATCTTTCGAAAACATGCAAATCGATTTTGATAATTTTTGGTACCTAGTCTTGAATAATCAGGCGCGGTCCCAGGATTTTCTTGAGGGGGGGCGCAAAATAAAAAAATATTCTCACATGTATTATTACTGGCACTGGCGCCGCAGGCGAAAAATTTTGTGGTTGTATTTCCCCTCCTTAATAATTAATTTTCCCTCATTTCTGGTAGGGGAAGTTCCGTTCTATAGTAAGGGATATTTGGGCTAAGTTTGATTCCACTTGCTCTTCGATTTGATTCTTTGTTTTCAGTTTTTTAAAATAACTGAGAATAGTATTTCCTGCTGGAGCAGCTCTTTTCTCCGATCCCTGAGACATTTCACATTCCAATTCTCAATATATTGGAGAACTAAACAACTCTACAACTCAACACAACAGAGGGAAAAAAACAACTTTAACTTTAATCTTAAATAAAGAGTAGACAAAGATTTTCTATTCGATGATTGACGCGAATAAATTAGCGCGGAGCGCAGCACAGTCGAAAGAGCAGCGAAAAGTTGAAGCGCGCTTCATCTATACCTTGCTTTTGGCGCGCGATATAAATGACATGCGATGATGCCGGCTTGTAGTTAAAGTTCGGACTTGAAATAATTTGTGTCGGTAGTTGATTATTAAGAATGGAGAAAGAGAATCAAGATAATCTCACATTTTGATGTTTATACCAACATAAAAGAAAAAAAAAATCTAGAAATCTAGTACTGAGGGGGGGGCGCGCGCCCCCTGCGCTCCCCCCCTGGGACCGCCACTGTGAATAATGAAATTACGTTTTTTGTTTTAATAGCGACCGGTAGTAATTAACCGGAAGTGTTGTGAGGGCTACGTCACATGTAGTTATTTCTTTTGATTATTTTTGGAATTGACTTTTTAATTCACATACTTTTATCTAATCGCTCGAAATAATGGGGAGTTTTTCTCTCTTTTGAGAAATTTCGCTGGAATAAGTGGTTGTGCCAGAAAATAAATATTTTCAATCAGGTACACAGATATTTTATTGTTGAATAATTTTTTTCTAGCATAACCACTTTTCCCAGCAATTTTTTTTCAAAAGAGGAAAAAGCTTTCTCATACTCTGAGTTATTTGATAAAAACGTCTAAAATATCAGAAAATCAATTCCGAAAAATCAAAAGATATAGCCGCATAAGACATTACTATTTTTAATAGAACTGACTTTCTGATAATTCAGATGAAATAGTTATGCTAGAGAAAAATAAATCAATAATAAAATATCTGTGCAGCTAATTCAAAAGATCTTTTTTCTTGCACAACACTTATCTTGGCAAAATTTTTCAAGAGTCAAGAGAAAGAAAAACTACCCAATACATAAGACTTTTGGATAAATACATCTGAATTATCAAAAAGTATATGCCAAAAAAAAAGAAATAACCACATCGTCACCTTTATCACTTCAGCCTAATCACAACCGGTCGCTATAGAAACAAAAAACGTGATTTCATCAAGATCAAGACAAAGATCAGTATACAAGAGGTTGCCTCACTTCGCCTGAGGTAAAGACGGAAGGGGGGAAATATGACGTCATTTGTGGATAGCGGTCTAAAACAGTGCGCGTTCTGTCATTTGAGTGTCATTCCTGTCATGCAATTGAATCGGACTGCATCATGTCGTGTCATGTGTCATTCGATCAATGATTGATAAAACGTTGAATTTCTTGCTAATTTTATCATTTAAATCAAAATAAAATATTAATAGAGGTGTAAAATTAGCTTTTGGGACATTATTATTGTATATTATTGGTCAAGGAAGCGAAAATACTGTTCCAAATGTGAGTATTTTATAAATGTATATTCAAAACATCAACCCCAAGATTTCCACAACTTTTTAACTATTATTTTATATTAGTCCTGCCTATATATACTGAGAAATCTACTATTGAAATATAATGAAAGCTACATTTAGGTAGAATAGAATAAACAGTTGAACACAATACATGTGAACAAACTCTATTATGATCATTTCTAGACACACCTACCTTTAAAACACTATATTTGATAGACAAATCCAAGGATAAGACACTTATAAACAGTTTTCAAAACGTAAATGGATGATTTCACAAAAGAAAAACCATCGACAGCAAAAAATATCTCGTCCACCTGGAAATAAATAGTGAGTTTATGATATTGATGAATGATGAATGGTTCGAGAAATGGCCGCAGTGGCGCTACAGTAGACACAAATGACGTCATGACCATAAAAGTGAGGCAACCTCTTATATAGAAACCTTGGTTTAAGACTAGATACCAAAAACTATCAAAATCCATTTGAACGTTTATGAATAATGGAGAAATCTTTTTTAGGATCTTTGGCGCCCTCTGTAGACTTACCGAAGCAATTTTGGATATAGGTAAGTTTGCCTAGATCATTGAACTCGATAATCGAGTTCAATGGCCTAGATCGAATTATTTTTGGTTAAGGAATTTGTGATTGAGCGTAGTACAGTCATTTCAGGGACACCGTGAATATTCCAAACTGCTGTTTGTTTTGAAAATGAAATTATTAAGACATCAATTTGAAATTGACTGACTATCTCTAAATGAATAATGAACTTCAAACGGTAATACTTTTTTTGACAAATTATTTTACGAAAAAAAATGATTTGAACTTTTTTTTCGTATCTGCTACAGTTTCGCAGGAAATGGATCTACTTTTGTTTTTCAACATTTTTTTCAATCTACTTGGTAACGCGGAAGTGACCTTGGGGGTGGAAAATTGAATTGATTTTTTTTAGTTATTCAAGTTGCAATAATACACCATAATACTACGGCGAGACACTAGTTGTTGGTATTTTTGGTTTTGAAAAATTTTTCGACACTCTCAGGTTGACTGCCTATACTTGAATTAGTTGAAAAGTGGAAAAAAATGGAAATCAAAAAAAAAATCAAGTATTTTTTTTTTCAAATTTGGCAAATTTAAGTACTGTCAATCACTCTGAGAGTGTCAAAACAAATTTCAATACCAACAATAACAACAACCGATGTCTCGCCGTAGTATTTTAGTGTATTATTGCAATAACAAACCTATTTTTCTCGAAAACGGTTACTTTTATCGGAACAAAAGAGGAGCACCTTTTTTGATGAGAAAAGGTCGGAGTATTTGAAGAAGTTTTTTTTTCAGATCTATAAAATGACACCTGTCAAAAATTGGGCCCAAAATGTCTGATGGCCAGTTCGTTTCTGGCTCCCCCTACAATTCCATATATTTACTTAACTATGGTTTTATGAGTCTTCACTACACAACATACTAAAATTTAATCAAATTTTACAAGCCGGTTCAAAAGTGGGAGCCAAAGAATTAAATCGATGTGTACCCCTTGAGGGCTCTGTATCTCCATTAGGAGGCGCGTTAGGAAAAAGTTTTATCACAAACTGGGGTTGTTTTGATCTCCCCTATACGCTCCCGAACTCATGCCATATACTTACCGGACACCCTGTATTATGTGGTTTTTCTTATTGCAAATGGCGTCCCCTATCGCCCGGAGCAGTTTGTTCCATGACTTATTGGACACCCTGTAGTAGTAGCGATGAGAACATTATGGCGGTATTGCAATAGCATGTTCAAATAATAGGCTCTTAAATAAACCTTTGATGCTTATTTGAAATATCGAATGTCCTGAATATTATCCGTTCATTATTTTCCCATAGATACGTGTTAGTCAGTGAAGCTGGCCATTTATTTCTGTAATTATTCCAATCAGGAAAATGTTTTAGACAAAATATTTTGCTTAATCCTGTTCTATATTTTGAGAGAAGAGTTATCTATAGAAAGTCAATTTTAAATGGCATCCTATATTTTTTATTACATTTTCGATTTCTGTGCGTAAAATTCTAGATAGCTTTGATTCAATGATGATTGTTGAAATAATATTCGTTTCAAAAAAAAATTGGACAGGCAAGAGTATTCCTCCGGAACTCCGGTTGAACTGGTGAACAATGATTAGTCCACACGAACTGTAGTAAGTTATCATATTTGGTCTACCCAAACTCATTGCGAAAATGCTCAAATTTTGTTCCAGTCACCCTCAGCTATTTAGTAATTGGGTCTGCTTGTTCAACCACGCCATATTAAATTGGGCCTGATGACAAATTTTGTGAAGACGGTGGATGGCAATGGATTTTAATATTCAAAATAAAAAATTCCCATACCCATACCTATGATTATAGAGTTCTATAAAGCTTATCATCTTTGAATTCTATTTTCAAAAATCATACAGGTAATCTGTATTTTCAGTGATTCACTCTACCGATCAATAAGCTTATAATAAATAAATAGAAGATCCCTAAGCGGCAATTCGCAATAATTTATTAAATCCAACTGTTCTGGTGAGCGCTTTAAAATATTTATGATCGGCCTATTTATAGAATGGTTTGATGGATGATATCGTTCAGATCCCTATGAATTGATCTATTGCAACAAAAGCAATTTTACTCATAATCAAAATTTGATGCGTCACAAACTGTAGTTATGATATGAAACACTAATGTTGATAAATGATAAATAAGAACTTTCATTAGTTCAGAGCTCTGACATAAGGAATCATGAATATTGATTCGACGTGAGGTTTGTAACGAAGTTACAGAATTTTAAATTATTTTCAGGTTTTTTATCTGGTAATTTCCGTTTTGCATTAGCTCAGTAATTAATGGATCAATCAATCATAAAATCATTTTTAAAATTCTACGTCCATAATAATATCTTCAATTAATTATCCTGCCAAATCAACCATTATATCAAAAGTCAACGCCGTGAAATCGATTGATGGATTTGTCTACATGCAAAACTCATGGTACGATTTTCGGTAACAAGCGCACCTTTCTCCACTTTTTGGCCTTGCCAAAATTGAGAATCTCAGACAGTAGAGAAGAGCAGCAAGCAGTTTTTTTTTCTTTTATCTATGCTACTATTATCATTTTATAATATAGTCTTATTATCAAATGCTACTATGCAAGCAGCAGTCCCCAGGTCCCCGTGGACCCATATAGATGTGCGTCCGTTGAAACTCTCGCGATCTTTCCGTACAAGTTCAAATTCAATTCTTTTCCAAGTAAATCTCACGAGGTATGAATAATTCACAGTTTGTCTTAACCGAAATTCTCCCAAGTATCCGTGTGTACGTATTAAAACAAATCGTTAATGGGTGTTTAATTGGTTTGATCTTGTTTTTCCGGTTTTGATGTGGATTTTCTGGGTTTTAGACTGTTTTGGTGGAAGTCCCTACCATCTCTATCGGAATAAGTTGGAATGCGTAGGATTCGCCTAGATCATTCTAAGGTTATGATATTTTCCAGGACTTATTCGGGTTGTTTAGGGAAAACTTTCCGGAAACATAACGAATGAGAGCCTGGGTAATGATGTTATCTGTAAATTCAGGGGTTATTTTTTTTAATTGAATTTTCGTCATAAAGTATTCAGGGAGATCGTACACTTTGTTCGGGTGGGTTAGATATAACAAAAACTTTCAAAACCGCGTGCTGCCGTAAATTCCTTTGTTTTTTTTTCAATTCTCAAGTCTTGCGATAATTCCGGTGAAATTTCCATAAATAAAAAACCAACCTTCTGGAGCCGTACGAGTACCTACTGAACTGTAAACCTTGTTGATTTCTATTCTTTTCTGCTTCACGTTTTTTTTTTCAATAAATACCTGTTTTTTTTTCTGCGTTGCGTCCGTTTTCTGTCTGAGTTTATCGAGTTTCTATATTTTTCTGCATAACATCCGTTTGTCGAAAATCGTCGACCTTTAATAATTTTATTTCTATTTTTGCACCCGTGATTCGTTCCTAAAACATACTCTACGTCGTCGGACAAATTTATAAAAATTATCTTCTGTAATTTTCTGCTATTTTCAACGCCGTCGTTAACTTCGTACACACCCGCCTTCTCATAAAGTTATTAGTTTTCTGCTTACTGTCGTTAAGATTTCACTTTGCTGCCGTCATTGTCTCAACGGTGTTTTCTGATCCTATTTCCCGGACAGTATTATCGTGAAGTTGTTTTGAAGTTTGATTACTCCCTACCGGAGACGAAGGAATTAATTCCGGACCTATAGTTGTAAATATGCGCCCATACGTTCCTGGTGTAGGAATAGGACATTTTTGGCAATGTATATAGGGATTTTATTTGAAGTAACTGTCAAACGAGCGCCCATACGTTTGTGTAGGGATAGGCGGTTTGACAGGATAGGAAGTTGTGAAGTAGCTATTATCAGGAGAAGCCAAGTGAGTCCTGGATGAAGGATGGCTGTCTGATAACCGGTTTATGTTTAAACAATTACAATCTAGGCACTTGGATTTTTTAAGATCAATTTAAAGACAGTACCAGAATGTCTGAAAGATGTGACGACTCCAGCTGAAGCACAAAACAAAATGGATCTTATCCTGAAAAAAGGAGAAAAAAGTGGAAAAGCAGCCGTGCCCCTATTCTTGAATTTCAGGCAGTAGAGATCATGAGAGAGATTTGACGTTTCTCCCTGAAGTCTACAAAAAACCCTATTCTTGAAATATATCTACGGAAATATGTACGTTTTATCTCCGTGCCCCTATTCTTGAATTTCAGGGAATATAGATTAGGGGAGAAAGTTGACGTTTCTCCTTGAAGTTTTCAGAAACCCTACTTTTGAATTGTTTGTATAGACATTTGTGTGACTTTCAATTTCCCAGGGAGTTTGAAATTTCTATTGGTCATGAGCAAGTGAGAATGACTGGGAGTAAAAATAATTTGAAAATATGACGTATTTTCTATTGTATTTCGTGTTTTATATTATGTATTGTATTATATTCGTGTTTTTGTTTTTATGTGGAGAAAGTGTTTTTTTTTTAATGGACAATATAAATCGAATGTTGATTCGGAATAATCTCATGAAGTATAATGATGTGTGGGAAGTTCTAGAGGAGGGGCGGTCGATATAGGTATAGATATTCTAGTATTATAGAAGTATAGTGATTTTATAAAATCACTGTGTGTCGATGAAATATTCGATGAAATGATAGATGTGTTGAGTGGTGATGAGGATGTAGATTTCCCCGAATCAGGGTGATTTTTAAGTTGATACATTCCTGGTAACACTGTATAGAATGTAAGAAAATTAGAAAAATGTTCAAATGAAATTATGTCTGAAAATGCTTTGTTTCCGTGATACTGGGTGATAGAGTTTTAGAAAAAAATGCCATTTTTCACAAAACTTTCCTACCCCTTCAGATATTTCCACAAAACTTGTTCCGACCGTTAAATTACATTTATTGATGTGAAAGTTTTTAAAAAATGTCTACCAGTGGCGTTCGAACAAGATTTGTTTTCTATTTTTTTTGAAGAAAAAATGAAGGCAACTGCTTTTTCCTGTAAACAATATTATCTTTGAAATACCCGTTTACTTCGAAATTGATTTGGTCTCTTGATATTTTTTCATACGACTAACGGTTTTCTTTTAAAGATATGAAAGTCATTTTGATGCATGAAATAATCGCTAAAACCTGATAATATGGTGTTTTGTATGTGAAATTCATTTTTGCCCAATTTGTATTAAAGTCTGGTCGATTACATACATCACTACAATTCAAATGTGACTGATAATAAAATTATCCCATCTCGAAAACGAAGCATTTTTGGACATGAATTTGATTAAAATATTTTCCTATTTTCTTTCATTCTATACAGTGTTAATGAACTAGCATTTCCTTTTTGCGTTCGCTATTTTTTTTGCAAGGCGAGTCTGTTTTATATCTTCACTGATAAAGTCTTCCCGTTATTATTCTAGACCAGAAGCAGTGGAATGTCTTCACAATATACAGTGTGTCCCAGATTCGGTTCTCTATATACAGGGATCTTGGCTCCTATTATACCTACAGCAAAGGTTAAATGGAGAAAGTTTTAGATAAAGCTTAGTGCATTCGATATCCGGTTTCAGATTTGCGACCGATAAATTGGTTTTGGAAATATCGGCGAAAAACCAAAAATGGCGGATTTTGTTTTTGCCAGTAAATCCGAAACGGCTAATTGGACAGCTATGAAAATGTGACATTATTTGGACACTTTTTTAAGACGAATAAAATGGTGTGTATGACATGTCTCAATCGTCTTTTGTTTTCCCGCAACCCGCCTCAACTTTCACTTTTCTTATGGCCGTCATATTGGATTTTTGGGTTTTTGGAAAGAGTGCAAAATTTCCAGTCTAGTGATGTCTCACAAGTGCATAAAAGATCTAAGTATCTTCGGAATATCACATTTCGTAGTTAGGACCCAATCTTTTCTAAGCAGGCCATGATTTAATTTGATCAACTTTGGGGCCTTCGGACAGCCTAGAAGCGGATACAACATTGAAAATGAGAATCGCAACAGAAACATTTTACAAGCTGTCAACGAAGACCCTAGTAGATCGGTGAGAACTGTGGAACGGGAGATTGGTGTGTCAAAATCAACAGTACAGAGAGTGCTAAAAAAGAATGAGTACCATTCATACAGACCCACAGTAGTTCAAGGACTTAAAAAAACTGATTTTCCAAGACGAATGCGCTCCTGTGAGTGCTATACAAGGAAGTGTAATGACAATCCCGATTTTGTAAATCATGTCTTGTGGTCCGATGAAAGTAGGTTTACGAATTGTGGGGTTTTTAATAAGCACAACACTCATCATTGGGCTGTGGAAAACCGTCACGAAGTGGCAGCGAGACGTCTACAGACCAGATTTGGGTTTAACGTTTGGTTTGGGTCATTGGTAATTTAATCCAACTTACCTTTCTTGATTGGGCAACTATCAATCAATCATTTCAGGATATCGACCTATAGGACCATTTTCATTTGACTACAGCCTAAACGGACAGAGATACCTAGAGCTTTTGCGAAATCAGGTTGTGCCGGCATTACGAGCTACTCTTACCGAAGATGAGTTCAGAAGAACCTGGTTTTAACAGAATGGATGTCCGGCTCACAACACCATTCAAGTCAGGAACTTCTTGATAGAGCAGTTTGAGGAAAGGATCATTTCATTAAATAACCAAAAGCCCAATGGCTAGGGGTTGCGAAAGACATGCATTTCTCTCCCACAAATCCATCCACAGACGCGTTTCGCTGTATCACAGCTCATCAGTGCGGCTAGGATCTGCAGGAGCTATTGAGCCCTATGCAGTAAGCACCTTGACTTGATGTCAAGGTTGAAATTATGACAGAAGAATGTGTGGGATAGAAACGTTTATTCTTGAAATTGTGGCAAATGCCTTTTCAAGTTTCCTACATCATGTGAATACTACGTATTATAGTTCTTGATAGTAGGTCCGGATCAAGCTGGATGAAATGAATCTCTCGTAGAAACAAAGAATCATGATATACAGGGTGATTCATTCCAGTGAGCATCGAATTCAGGCGATACAATAATGGTTTGTTACTTGAGTGATGTCAATATCTCCAGATATTTTTGTCAGTTTTCGAATTCAACCCCGTCGCCATTAGATACGCTCACAAACATCATGGAGGTGGAGCAAAATGTTTGAAATTATGGATTTCGATGGTTTTTGCAGAATACCTTGAAGGAAAAAATACAATGAACATTTTTTTTTAACGATAAGGCATCTACTCTCATGGTCCGATAAATGGCACAAGCCTAGACTTTGATAAAACTTTGATATTGCATCAGTTTGCAAAGAAGTACTTATTGGTGCATATAAAAGCTTCAATCGATTTGGCAGTTAATGGGAACTGGCGATTTGAAAAAAAAATTGTTTGGGGCCCTTTTAACACGTTTAAAAAAGATGACAACAATAAAACTTTGTTCTGTGTAGCTTTTGAGAAAAATGTCTAGCTCCATTTCAAAGAGGTGCAAGATTTATGAAATTTCTCAATTACTGAACAAAGGATAGCTATGAGATTTTAAACATGGCAGAAATGGCCCATTTTTCATGATTTCTTCAAAATTTTTCAAGTTTAAAATTTCATAGCTACACTATCCTTTGTTCAATTATTGTGACATTTTCGATTGATGCTAGCCATTTTGATCAAAAGTTATCCAAAGAAAAATTAACTTTCAACATCTTTTTTTAAACGTGATAAAAAGGCTGTGTGTGCTTGTGCTATTGATCTGACCATGAGTCCATGATACTTTATCGATTTCAAACAAAAATGTTCATTCAAATTTTTCTTTTGATAAGTGAAAAAGGTCTCTGCAAAAACCGTAGAATTCCGTGAATCGATTGCAAAGTTACAGCGTTCAAACATTTTGCTGACCTGTACCTTGATGTTTGTAAGGGTATCTTATGACAATGCGCTTGAATTCAAAAACTGACTAACCCAAACTAACCCAAACCAACCTGTACCTTGATGTTTGTAAGGGTTTCTAATGACAATGCGCTTGAATACAAAAACTGACAAAAATGTCTAGAGATATGGACATTACTAAAGTAACAAACCATATTTTATTGCCTGAATTCGATGCTCACTGGAATGGCATACTCACAAAAATTTTGATTTTTTGCATGACTCCATGAATCACCCTGTATATCATGATTCTTTGTTTCTACGAAAGATCCATTCCATCCAGTTTGATCCGGATGAAACTAGCTTCAAAATTCCGCAATCCGAATTGAAATATCTCTATTCTCGTTGTTGAAGTTATTGGACTTTGAACTTTTTACTTTACATAAAAATGTGCGTGTATAAGTTCGAGTGTCCTGCAGTTTAGATGACTTGGAGAAGGTTTCTCCATCTATTGGTTTCCACAATAGAGGCCCCGTGTTAATGCCACAATACATAAATAAACAAATGTTGTAAAGAATTAACACTTCAATCTGAAATAAAATTACGCGTTTGGGGTTTGGGCTTTTGACAAAGGGCTATCCTGCTGTTAAAAATTCAACTGGTAGGTACGATTGGACAAAATACAATAATTTCAAATCTTGGCAACTATGTGTGCAATCTTACTTCCTCCTTTTGTTCACGAACACGGGATTTTTATACTGGGAGAAATACGTGGAAGTAGAGAAACAAGGGAGTCAATTTGTAAGAATTTTCTCTATTACTTTCAAGTAATATGAGCACAGTTCAGCACAGGGAGTTTAAAATCTCTATTATTGGTCATGAGCAAGTGAGAAATTGCTGGGAGTAAAAATAATTCGAAAACCCGGTCCCGTGTCATTATTGTTACTTTACCTAACTATAATCTGCCGTATTTTTGTTTTGTATTTCGTGTTTTTTTTTTCGCGGAGAAAGTGAATGTTTTTTTTTCTAATGGACAATATAAATCAAATCTTGATTTGGAATAACCTCATGAATGATGTGCATGGAGATAGCTCTGAAGGATGTCGAATAAACACTTGATAGAATAATGTTTAAGGGGGAAACACTTCAATCTGACAAATGAGTGTTTGACACACGGCTGTTCGGAATTTTTGAACTAAAAGAGATACGTGAGAGTAGAGAAAATTCTCCCAAACTGTCTCCCGTTTGGGAGAATTTTCTCTATTACTTTCAAGAATAGGGGCACAGGGAAAACGCGAGGAAAATGCGGATAGGCTAGGAGCGCTTGTAAACTGTTTTTATTTTCATTTCTTTTTGGTTAAGACTGATCGGAGATCAGGGTATTGTAAAATTCTGGTGGCCAATAGAAAAATGTTTTTTTTTTTCAATGCGTGTTTCAATTGAAAGTTCAGTGAACCTTCCTAGAGTGGAAAATGGAGAAATCTGGGAAAATACGATCGCCTGGAACTTCTCTACTGTTTCAAAGCTACCCGATAGGCACTGTGGGCCCTTTACATCGTTAATCCAAAGGGTGGCGCCCAAGATTTGGAAAAACGGTTTTCCCTCCCCGTCGAAAATCTTCGGAAAATCCTGGGTTAGTTTTGGTTAGTGGGCAAATAAACCTGTGACGCTAACAGGTTTATTTGCCCAAGATATACCCCTATGGTAACTCTTAAATATACAAATATACTCACAGACATCAAATTCGGGACAACTGAAATTTGGATCAAATTTAATGTATGATAACTTCTTCTTTTTTCGATTTAGTTTTTTTTTTTTTTTAATGTAGATGATTGTTTCGGTTCTTATTAATTTCATGCAATTTCCAAAAATTTGGTTTAGATGTTGGAAAATACCGGAAAATTAAAAAGTACCTATATTTTTTCACTTAAGTCTGTAACATCCTGTAGGGCAACGACGCGACGGTCAAAGGCTGGCTCATCTGTGCGCCACTGGGGCGGATCAAAGCAAACACGGCTGCGTTGGAGATTGTTCTAGGGCTAACCCCTCTGGACCTCTGGACCACATGGTAGCAATGTATTAGGTTCCGGAAGTCATATAAAATGATATATGACCCTGCAATCTGGCAAAAAACCTTTTTTGAATGGGAGTTTGGTTTGGTACACGGACGTCTCAAAGACGGATGAGGAAGTTGAGGCCGGCATATATGCCACTGAACCCTGCACAAGCCTAAGTATCCTTGTATAGGATACAACAAGCGAAACTCATTCAACTCAAGCATGTGCGCAAGAGATTGCTAGACTGGGCTGCAATAACCAGAACATCTTAATGCTCTAGGATAGTCAGGCTACACTGAAATTCCTGAACTCAGAACTCCTATCGTTCACATCGAAGATCGCGATTGATTGCCTTCACGACCTAGAAAAGATGGCACTAGTAAAAAACAGAGTGACGCTGATCTGGGTTCCCAGCCACTCAAATATAGAAGGAAACATCAAAGCTGATGAGCTGATGAGAGTCGTCACAGCTATACCGTTTAGAAGAGCTAAGACCTTAATAGGAGGGTCTACAAAGACGGTTAAAGCGGCAACACAGGGAAAATAATAATAATAATAATAATAATAACAATAACAATAACGACAGCGGCTCTACCCACTCATGGTTTAGAACAGTCTCAATCTGCTCCTCCCACGAGACGGACACAAAGGCTGAAATGGACAAAACAAAATAACATAGATGTTTTCAAAGCCTTTTTCAGAGCTGCCCATAATGTCGGATAGTAAGAAAAAACGTGAAATAGTCAACAAGGTGTGAGTTTTGCGAAAGCCCTCATTACCTTTTACCACATAGAAAATGTGAGACTAACCAATGAGAACAATAATAATAATAATAATATTAATAGTAATAATAATGAATAATTTATAATAATAATAATAATAATAATAATATTAATTAATGATAATTACAAGCATGGGCATCGAACCCACTTCATGGAAGGCACGCCAATGAGGTTAATCAGGATAATGTCGACAAGGAAGCGTCGAACAACTGGTTGACTTCGGGCACAAAAACTCCGGGGCAACTCTTCCCAGAAACAAAAGGCTTTATGTTAGCTATACAGGACCAAGTGATCCCAACTAGAAATTATCTGAAATTTATCATTGGGGATCCGTCAGTGAAAGGCGACCGGTGCAGGTATGGATGTCCATCTTCGGAAACAATACAACATGTTACAGGAGGATGCCAGGCATTTGCACCAACAGAATACAAGTAGCGACATGAATTCTTTTCGAACGCCACTGGTAGAAATTTTTCAAAAACTTTTACATCAAAAAATGTAGTTTAACGGTCAAAAGAAGTGTATCAAATGTTGTCGAAACATCTGAAGTGGTAGGAGAGTTATGACAAAAATTGCATTTTTTTCTTAAACCTTCAACACCACCTGTATCTTAGACACGAAGCATTTTTGGACATAAATCTTATTTGAAAAAATTTCTTATTCTCTTGCATTCATACTGTGTCAAAAGGAAACCTCCAACTTAAAATACACCCTGTAGAGTAATTTTACAATGTAAACTGAACTGGATATGCTTTTCTGCAAAGTTTGATGCGGTATCGTTATCGGTTTATTAGATATGAATTTTTGAAACAAACTATACATTACCATATTGACTTTCGAACAGAACTTGCCTTTATTGACAGAGGAGCCCTAACTGCCCGAACGTTAAGGGTTTTCTTACATATTGACACACCCTTTATCTTTTTCATTTGACTGACTGTTTCGGAAAAAAATGTCTCAAATGAAAGTTTCATGGTTCTGAATAAATTTTAAAAAAACTTCAAATTTTATATACAGGGTGGGAAAAAAGTCTGGAATATTGCTAATATCTTCCAAACCGCTAGGATTTTTTTAATACAAATTTGCCCACCCACATAATTTTTAGTGAGGAATTAGATGAAAATAGTCTCGTTTTCAAAAATATACAGGGTAAGTCAAAAATATGATCAAGTTTTTTATTTTAAATGGATCACCCTGTATATTTTTTTGGATATCGATAGATCTTTTTGGAACAATTTCAATGATATGGGGTTTGATTTGTTTATCTGTCAAAATGACAAAGTTATACCAATTTTATTAAAAAAACGCATTTATGATTTTTTACGCAAAATTCAATTGAAATAAGTCAAAATGTAACAATCACAACATGTTTTTGCTTCTACAGGGTGACTTAAACATTATTAAGTACATAGACAATTCGGAACAAAAAAATAAAATAAAAAGGAGTTAAACAACCTGAACAATGATTACTATTGTTTAGTACTTTAAACGAACCAAAATAAAAAAAATGATGTATTATTAAAAATAAAATCGGCTATTTTATTAAATGTTCGCTGTTGAATGTGAACCCTATACAATAGCTTGTCGCCTCGCGGATCGCGTTAGGTCCAGCAATTGATCTGTTTTATCGTGAACATGTAATATGTTTTTTTTTATTCAATATTCTCATAGTTATTGTATAATTTAGGCTAGATTAGGCTATGTTATGCATTTGATTGTAGGATATATGGTTTTTACTTTTTTAATCCTCTGAATTGTACATATGACACCATTTATCTAAATACGCTATCATGTATTTTTATAAATTAAGAGATTGAAACAATAACCAACCTTATCCCTAAATTCTTGCAAAACATTATCAAAAGAATCCCAATAATGAATTAAATGAATAACAGTATTGATTTTATCTTTCAAATGAACAATATTTTCGGGCCTCTTCTCATCAACTTTATTTTTCTAATGTCCCCAAAGATAAAAGTCTATAGGGATGAGGTCCTGGGTCCTTTGATAGGTAAGAGCAGACCGAGAAGCAAACATTCTAATAATTGCAAAGTATACTTCTTACAAAAATATAATTGAAAGAATCTTACAATACAGCTTTAGTAATTGATCAATTAAACAAATCACGTAACAACGTAAACAATGACAACCAGGCTGAGACTCTGTACTCTGTAACTTACATTCTCTATGAAAGAGAAAGAGAAGCGAAACGAAAAGATCTCTTGTCAATCGAGGTACTCCATTACTCCATAGACGTTTCTCCATTGGCCTCGGCTACTAGCTTGTCAAGAACAATGGGCTGGTAGTTGATGCCAAGAAAAAAAGAGGATAATTTTTCAATTTCAACCTCACAAATATATTCGCGGTATATTGTTGTTTTTTTAAATTTGGTAAATGATAATTGATAAGCTTTGTTATTATACTCCCCATTCGCAGTTTATTTCAAATAGGTATCATGAATATAATATTTTGGGAGTAGATGAAAAATAATCTAATAAACCTCCAATAAAAAAGTGTTTTGGAAGAATAGGTGTAGGTAATTCATAAGTTTATATGAGTTTATATCCGTTCCAAAATACATGTTACCTACCTACCGGTCTTATCTAGGAGAATTATAGTTCTCGCCTCTTGCGATATTCTCCAGAACCCAATTTTATTTAAATGTATGATTAGCTTATAGCATAACATCTTCACATTAACTCCAATGAATCGATGATTCACCATCTCTTTATAATTCTCGATGAAATCAATAATTGCAGCTCGTTGTTTATTGGGTTTTGGAGCTCTTTTGAACGATAAAATCATTTTTACATTTTATTCCACATCCAAACTATTCCAAACCATAAACAAAAGACATGTTTTGGTTTTGGTCAAAAATTTAAATATGGCAAGAGGCAAGAACTATAGATCCGCTAGACTAGACAGGTAGGTAGGTAACATGTATTTTGGAACGGATATAAACTCATATGAACTTATGAATTGTACCTATTCATCCAACAGATTTTTAATGGAGGTTTATTAGATCATTTTTCATCTACTTCCAAAATATTATATTTATTGATTCCTATTTGAAATAAACTGCGAGTAGGGATGATAATAACAATAGCTTATCAATCATCATTTACCAAATTAAAAATAACAACAAAATACCGCGAATATATTTGTGAGGTTAAGATAAAAAAAATTATCCTCTCTTTTTCTTGGCATCAACTACCAGCCCAATGTTTTTGACAAGCTAGTACGTAGATTCGCTACCAAAACGAAAAGCCGAGGCCAATAGAGAAAGAATCGGAGTACCTCGAATGACAAGAGATCTTTTCGTTCCGCTTCTCTTTCTCTTTCATAGAGAATGTAAGTTACAGAGTCTCAGCACAGTTGCCTTACTTCTGAACTAAAAAATTTTAAATAGGTATTTTACTCTGTCAGTTTGACAGATAAACAGATAAAACTTTATATCGCTTGAATTATTTCAAAAAAATGTATCAATATTCATAAATATACAGGGTGATCAATTTGGAATAAAAAAGTTGTTCGCATTTTTGACTCACCCTCTATATCTTTGAAAACGAAATTATTTTCATCTTATTCCTCGTTGAGAGTTATGCAGGTAGCCAAATTTTTATCAAAAAAATGTCAGCGGTTTGGAAGATATTAGCAATATTCCAGACTTTTTTTCCACCCTGTATACAGTGTACAGGGTGCCTCAGAAACTGTGGGCGTGGACCAACTTTCTTATTTCAAATCAGAACCCAATTTTTTTATTCAATTTTTAATTTTAACTATAAAAATAAAATATTTGTCATATTATGTAAAAAGGAAAGATTTGTATAACGTGTATGTAGAGGAAAATTTATTTAGCAAAGCGCTTTCGGTGTGTCCACCTTCATCAGTGCTTATACAGTCAGACAAAAAACGTGAGCGAACACTGAGCGAACTTTACTAACAGGTGCATATATACATGAAACATTGATTAATAATTACACATTAAAATGTCGAAGTCAAAAATCAAAATAAATCCTTGATTTATTTTGATCGATATTTTAATGTGTAATTTATAATTGAAAAGTTTGCTCAGTGTTACGTTTTTTGTCTGACTATAATATAAGCACTGATGAAGGTGGACACACCGAAAGCGCTTTGCTCAATAAATTTTCCTCTACATACACGTTATACAAATCTTTCTTTTTTACATACTACTCCACGTGTACTCAACCATTCTACTTCCATAAATATTTGTCAGTCTTTGTTTCACAGTTTGATTTTTTATTTTGAGATAACGCGAACTGAAACTGAATTGATGGTTATTATTGCTTTCTGAAATAAGATTGACTAATCTGGAATACATTTGACGCTTTCTGAAATGAAACTGACGATTTCTGAAATACATATGGAAAAGGTGTAGTTTGGTGGGAATCAAATTAAAAAAAAACATATATCTACAACGATACGTTACGGGCACATGGAAGAAATAGGCGTTGTAATTCAATGTAAACAATAATAGAGTGAACAAATATTTGCTTAAAATGTATTACTCGATCATAATGGTATTGTTAATACAATACCTGGTATATTGTGCAAAATGTGGAGGTAAATGTTACCTCGATACATTTTATCTGTGTAGCCAAATCCTATGAATATTATACAGTATTTTTGAAAAGTTTGACAACACATGGAATCATAAGTATTTACAGAGGTATTCACTTTTCCAAACAAGAAATCTTCATACAAATTATGCATACAGAAATCTAATTTGAACATGTTGATAGGAATCAAAAATCAAATGTTTTAAGATTGAATTGCAAGAAATTTCGGAATAAAGTACGCAAATATTGGTGTACATCATTCTGATCTGACACCGTCTTGACCAGAAAGAATACTCGGATGAGTGCCTTATATGATAACATCAGCTTCACTATTATGACGAATGATATAGTTTGTTAAATATTCTCAATAGGATTGAGAATAAACACATTGTTTGCTGGAGTACTTAGGTAAATATCGAGTGAGAGCCTTGATTTTAGTGGATGGTGTTATTGCGATGTATGCAGATATTGAAGTATTTTCCCAGTGACCCATTCGTCTGGATCCACCTTCACGATGATATTCATTTAACTGAATTTCGAAATAAAATAAAAACTGGAGTTCATATCTCTCAAAACAGTTTCTCAACATAGACGTAATTGGGTTTTTGAAAAAATGTTTTTAGCGAAAGGTAAGTCAAGGAAGCAATGGAAAATAATATTCATATTGAATTCGAAAAAGTACAAAATTACAAATCATTTCTCTACTTACATTTTTTTTTCTTAAACGCAGAGGAAACAAGTAGAAGGGTTAATTCACATTAGGGCGAAGAAATTCCTGAGAAAAGTCAGTAGCTGAGAAGCGAACAGTGCAAAAGCGCGGAAAACAGTGTAGGTGGTTTTCTTCGAAGAACGAGAGTGAAGGGGAAACTGACCAACAGGCCCGGAAAGTCGGGTCGACCGTTTTCGCAGGCTTCCCGACAACGAAATATTTAGCACGCTGTGGGAAACATCTGGGAATCCGCGAAAGTGGCGGCTTGTCCGGAATTGTGTGCGCAGATCGACCTGCCGTTGTCCTGGATACGGAGCGGGAACTAACTTGAACATAATATGGCAATTATCGTAAATAGAATGGAAAATATCTGCGGCATTGTGTATCACACTACCGATATCGTCTAAATTTGTCATATAATATGTCCCTTATTCATTCGACGTAGGGTAATTTGCTTGTTTGATCCCGAGCTTCTAGCTATAGATAACTACGGAGGGGTCGCTTTCGAATACCTATTAGTTTATTGCGGTCGGCAAAACACCAAGAAATACTTATTCCCGAATTTAGTGGAGCTGGTTTCGTAGACATATTGTGTTGTCTGTGTTGATTAGTCTCCCACCACGCTTGTAGATGCAAATGTTAAAGTGGGTGGCATAAGACAAAACCTGTTGAGGCCTCATGAGGGTGTTGCGACCCACAAGTAATTGAAGTGAATCTATTAAAGATAAGAGGCTTTCGGAAAGCTCAGCAGTTCTTTCAAATTGATCCTTTTTTCACCAAGAGCCGGACCAATCCGTTAGGATGTGGACTACGGAACTCTAGGAGTCACAAAAGTCTTTAATGCTATGTGAACAGAATGGTGAATGTTCTATGGTTCATGCTGCTCTCTAGAGTGTCATACGAACATTGTGTAAGATAATTCTACTGCCCCTTCTGCCCCTGCAGATCAGTGCTTCTCTCTCTCAGATGCTCATAGCCATCAGTCAACCACCACGAATCATCTTGTGTGTGTGAGAGTTGACGGTGTCGTCTGGGAATGATCAGCTCAGGCGAGCTGCTTACAAAAAAGATTGGGGTCATGTGGTCAAGGTGCATGAGCAGCACTCTATTCTTTAGCAGGGATTCACTCATAATGGCAGAGTGTATCTTGCACCTCAGCTACTTACAGTTGTCCCAAACAGTTCTTGTAAAATATCATTGAATTGTTTAATTTTGAGACAAGTAATCAACCTTATATAATAAAAAATTGCAACCAGAAATTAAAGAAAACCTCATGACTACAATGAAATTCTAGAGAGCCGCCAAACTGCCAAGAATGAAATTTGATGCAAACGGTTTTTACAAGGGATATTATAATCATATTCAGAGTAATGATCAGGCTTGATTTGATTTTTCACATGATGTGATCATATATAAAAATAAATTATCGGAATCCGAACTAAAAAGGGTTCTGAGTTGCCTTTTTCTGTGCCTCCTTGCTAAACAAAAAAAACAATAAAAAAGGTTTCAATCAATCAGAATCCAGAAGAAAATGATTTTCCCAATGTGCAAAATTCATTCAAAATGTCTTGTTTATTCTGATGATCAGTTTATTTACCCATCTTGAGACAAATTCTGATCTTTATATTACCGTCAAACATTCATTAAAAATAATGATTGTACATATCAAATAGAATACATCAAATGATCAATGATAACAGATGATCTGCGTAATATTTAATAAAGCGAAATATAATTCATGATTCCTAAATTTAATCTTAATAAAATACTATAAACTGACAACCCAAATTCATTTGACATAGAATTGCTCCAAGTTGACATAAACACACCAATATCTCAAGATTCAAAGCTTGTGTATTTACAGGAGAACCTCAAAAGAACGCGACATCCTCAGAAAAAGCGCCGACTAACCTGAATTCACCCTTTCCTAAAATCGCTCGTAGAAATTGTGGGGATTTTGCCGAATACAAACTAGGCCTGACGCAATTTGCTCGTAAAACAAATTCCTTTTGAGCGGGAGCTGGAAAAAGTATTTCGAGAGTTTTCGTCGTCGAATCTTGGTGTTCGTTGGACTGAATGCTGTTTAGACGATGTGATTCAGAGAGCATGGAGGCAATTCTTGATCCAATCAGGGACCTTTCCCTGTTATCAATGTTGATATTTTCACCTGACGCTAAAGAACCTGTAAATAAGAATTCAAACTTACATTCAATAAATTGTAGAAATATATTATTTATACGTTCTAGGATATCAATGAATACTCTATTCAAGGAAAATGAACCCTAACTGTCTCTTACTTTTCAAATAAGTAAGTATCTACAGTATTTGCCAAAAGTAGATCGACCGCCAATTTGTCAAAACTTTAACCCTAGGGGTACATCAGTCATCAAAAAACTGATGGTGCATTTCAAAACTTCAATCCATTTGAAAGTTTGCGTGTCCTGGCGATTTTTTCCAAACAATTCTTTAGTGTCCTTTTTTACGTTAAAAAAAAGGACACTTTCAAAAACTTGTTTCTGTGTAGTTTTTTTTTATAGAAAATGGCTAGCACCATTCGAAAGAGAGGCAAAAATTATGAACTTACTGAAAATTTCACAATGATTGAATAAAGGCTAGTTTAGGTATTATAAAATTTTGAGCTTGGCAGAAAATGACCATTTTTCATGATTTCTTCAAAAGCGTCGTATCAACAATATTTTAATCTTGAATTATTACATCAACATATTATCAGGTTGTTGGTTATTGGTACAGTACCCAAGTTATGATAACACAATTTATAAAATAACAAAGCGGTATTCAACATTTTAAGCACACATGACATGAGAAATAGTGGCCACCTTAGCAACCTTTTACTTAACAGGCTGTGAACTGAGCGCCATCTCCACCACGCGCTTCTCACGTACTGGGTATTGCATATTCGTTTAGTTGTTCTGGGGCCGTTACCAGCGCTGTTATATAGTTGTACAATTTGTTTGTGTAGGTACTCAGTTTCAGTCTATGACTATTAGGGCCGGTTGCATGAAACCGTGGTTCACTCTGTTGATCCGCAGTTCAAAGAGTTTATGCAACCTGCCCTTAGTATGTTTATAGTACTAATAGTTATTTTCATTTTATTCAGCTTTATCGATTAAATTGACAATATTTTTCATGGTAATGGTATTTTGATTTGATTTGATGTGCATTTGATTTGATGTGCATCTAATAAAACTTACGTTTTTATCTATTATTGAAACAATTTTTTCAAAATTAGCAACGGCCTTTTATGTTCGAATTAAGCAGTTTATGAAAGTTCATCATGTCGTTTTGGTACGGAATATTGCAGAAATGTGAGTTATTCATTTGTCTTACAGAAAAAAAGTAATATTAATATATATTATGACAAAATGTATACGCAGCCCTCAAGAAGAATCGTAGAGTGGTAGAATTAGTACGGGAGTTACGAGAAATGCAGTTTATGACATTGATCAAAACAGCGCTTATTTTCAATATTTTTTGCTTAATACTACTTTCAATCAATAAAAGTACTGCTGGTTCGAAAAAAAAATGGTATTATTCATAGAAATGTTGAAAAAATTGAGCAGTGTAATATTTGTTTTGACAAAACAAAAAATTATGACGTCATATGTTACCCAGGTTGATACTTTTGAATATTTTTTTCAAATGGCTCCTCACATGAGTACAGGAACAAGAGCGCAAATATTGAATTGATCGACTCTATGTTTATCAACATTTTCAAATCTACCTGATTTGAATCAATTATTTACAAACATACATCATAGTCATGATACTAAAAAATACAAGATATGATCAATTGCTGGACGAAATTAGAACCAAGCCGCGCATGTCGTCACCGCAAGCCAAAAGTGAGGTTGGATTTAGAACATCCATAACGTTACCTTGTTACCATTTGCTGGTCAAAATTTGAACTGGCTCACGCATGACGTACCCGCGTGACATTGATTGTATAGGTTTGAGGTAGGTCACGTGATGACTTCTGAAGTGGGATTTGCGAGAGTTAATCTTGTTTGTTCCAGTATCATGGTAACCCAGTTAACTAGGAAACCTATACATTTTGAGGTTCGGACACGCAATGACCTCAGCGAAACCTGCGCGTGATCATATCTTGTTTGTTATAGTATCATGCATCGTAGTATAATAAGGCATACATCATAACATACCCAAACTTTTCAATTGAATCTTTTAAACATTTCTTTGAGTAAAACCACTTTTTTTTCGAACCAGCTATCTTTTTGTTCGTATATTTTTCAATATAGTTCTCCGTGCATAAAATAGCAAGTAGTAGCGACTGCTACATGGCGACTGTATACGACAAAGCGGTTACAGTAGCCACCTTGAAAGAATTCACGGAACTATATTTTTGTGGTATAATAATAAAACTGATGATATCATTCCATTTTACAAAAATAGTCGACCAATAACTGCTAAAGCCTACGAAATCGAATTCATTTATTTTGTATCAAAAGTTTGGTGGTCGTTATACTAAAATGTGAACTAGTGACCTCTGTTCCCGGACGTCCCCTATTCTTCCAAAAAATGACGCCGTTCGCAAAGATCGGCGCAAACCGTTTCCGCCAACGGAGAAGTCCTAGCTGATCGGTTTTTAAACTGTGGCAGTAGTACAGTAGTAGTAGGGAATATTAAAGGCAACAGATACCACATATTATACACAGATACTAATCCAGCCAATACCACGCTCATCACAGTAAAAATATCACCCGTTGGAGTTTTTTGCGTAGTTGGCAGATACGCAAAAAACAAGCAATATGAACGAAGGAGCTTTACCCAGGGCATTACTAAGTATGCGAAAAACGTTGTAATATACCAAACTGATCCATGCATCCACATGTAGATATACAGGATGTCCAGAATAAAATGATGTATATTGCCCCAGATGGGCATAATGAAAACGGAACGGAGATACTGGAAGAATAAGATTTGCGTATTTGTATGCCCAAAAATATTCTTCATTTGTCTTATTTTGAATCTGTACCGTAATGTAGATACAGGGTGAAAAAGGAAAATCTACATTTTTAAAAATCCACAATATTTTGCTTGTTATAAAAGCTAACTCTTTCAAATTTTCAGGATATATATATCCTCTAACTTGATACGACGATTCTGAAAACGGCGTAAAAAAAATTATACGCCTACTATGTTGCGTGCAGCCAAAGTCAAGTTTTTTCTTATGGGAGTAATATTTTTGAAAACCATTTTTAATGCGGATTTTGAAAATGGAGAAATTCAATACGACTTCCATAGGACTCGGCCGGAGGCAACATAGCAGGTCTACAATTTTTTTGATGCCCGTTTCAGAATCGTCGTATCCTCTCACCCATATCCTGAAAATGTGAAAACGTTAGTTCTAATAATAAGCAAAATATTGTGGTTTTTTCAAAATTGACATTTTACTTTTTCACCATACAGGGCACAGGGTGCCACAGATTCGAGTGCATGCATGGAGATCTCAGTTATTATAAGAGATACAGGGTCGGTGGAAGGATTGCAAAGTTGCGCATTTTTATGCTCAAGAAAATGCCACTTGGAAATTTGGAAAATTCCGACTACTTTCTAACATATTCGACCAAAACCCTAAATTTCGCAGAAACATTTTTATTTTTTCCTGCTGAAAAGACATTTTGAAATAAATTACACCCACTTTTTCCCCTCTACAAGATGGTGATATCAAATTGGAAATCTGACGTTTCGTCTTCGAGCTGCCATCATCAAGTTTATTTTTTTAAATACGGACCTGGATTTTTTAATTTATTTTTAGTTACTCAATATTTTCAATTATTATTCACATGTTTTCCAACCAAACAATGTGTTAGGAAAACAAGGATTGCCTAACTAGTTTGCTCTGGTATTATTTTTTAAATGAGTATTTTTTTCGACGGTTGCGATATCATCATGCATTAATGACGTCAAGAGATAACTAAAAATAAAATGAAAAATCAGGTCAGTATTTAAAAAAACTTAACTTGATGATGGCCGCTTGAAGACGAAACGTCAGATTTCTAATTTGATACTGCCGTATTGTAAAGGAGAGAAAGTGGCAATGAGAAAGTGGTATTTATTTTGAAATATGTTCTCAAATAAACTCAGGAAATGATAATAACGTTTATGCGAAATTTCGGTTTTCCCGAATATCTTCGGGAGTAGTGGGAGTTTTCCAATTGTCAAAATGACATTTTGTTGAGCATAAAAATCCGCAACTTTGCATTCATTCAATCGACCCTGTATCTCTTATAATATTTATAATAACTGAAATCCCCATGCGTGCACTTGAATCTGTGGCATCCCGTATATCTACATTACTGTATCGATTCAAAACAAAACAAAGAAAGAACATTTTTGGGCATACAAAAACGCGACATTTCTTTTCTTTGAGCGACGCGACGTCGCGTCGTATCTCTTACCGTTTCCCATGCATGTATGTACAGGGTGTCTATTTGCGAATGGCAAGGTGCCAGATCTCAGAAACTAGGCATCCTAGAGACTTGCGGAAAGAAAATTGCAGGGTAATATGGAAGAGAGAAAATGCTGGAAATATATCAGAAGTTGCTAAAATAGCCACAAGATGGCGTAACGGTGCTATGTGCTATCAAAACACAAAATTGCTGTTTTTTCCTGATTTTTAAATAGAAACAAATATAAATGAGTACCGTTATGGATTCCTTGAGAAATTTCCTTCAAATTTCTTTTTCTGATATTTTTTACTAGCATGTCAAATAAGACGGGTATCAGCTGTCAAACCTCACAACGCAAGAATGCTAATAGCTTTGAAACAACCCAACCGATTGACGCGATTTTGGTCTCGTGTTCAACAAAATTGTGGAAGAAGAGAACCTCCTCCTCTTCCACAGTTTTGTGCGAAATTTAGTCGACATTCCAGACGAACTATTTTAACTATGCCTCTGTATTCAAAAACTTAGAGTTAATTTGAAAAATGTTCGTCGTCCGCATATTATATTCAATAAAGTCGTCTCTTCTGATCAGAATCATTTGAAATCCGAAAATTGTGGAAGAGGAGAGCCTCCTCTGCAAAATGAGACCAGGATCGCGTCAGTCGCTCGGGTTGTTTCAAAGTTATGAGCATTCTTGCGTTGTAAGGTTTGACAGCTGATACCTGTCTAATTCGACATGCTAGAAAAAAAAAACAAAAAAAACAAATTTGAAGGAAATTTCCCCAGGAATCCATAGCGGTACTCATTTATATTTGTTTTCCAAAAAAAAAAAACAATTTTGTGTTTTGATCGCACCTTTACGCCATCTTGTGTCTATCTTAAGAACTTCTGATATATTTCCAGCATTTTCTCTATTCCATATTACACAGTAATATTTTTTCCGCAAGTCTCTTGGATGCCTTGTTTCTGAGATCTGGCACCTTGCCATTCTCAAATGGACACCCTGTACATCATTTTAATCTGGACACACTGTATACCAGATATTTACCAGAAGACAAGGATGATTACAAGATCTTGATCTTTTAGTGATCTAATAGAACATACTACGCTCCCATTACCTCAATTTTGGTAAAGTAATCTTCACCCATACATTTAGCAAGTAGTCACATCAAATATCCAACGAAAATCTAAGCAACCTGAAATTCGAAGAAAAGAGAAAACTTTAAACGGTCAATTTGGAAAAAAATAATTTTTCATTTTTTTCTTGTCGTTTTGTCAGTTACCTATTCAAACATTTCATTCACTCGCGTGATTTTTAGTGTTTTTTTCCCTAAAAACTGTTGAACATAAGGTCCGAGGAGGTAGGGAGACCATAGGGAGGTTTTGGATATCGATGAGGACCTTTATTCAAGATATGAATCTGAATAAATCTAGATCTATTGATTAAGTTTTTGAAATAATATTTGAGTTCAATTTTTTTCAAGTTTTTGTATGTGTTGTTGTATTCGATAAAGGAAAACCCCGGTTTTTTGTCAGAAAGAAAAAAAAAAAGAAAAAAAAAATGTTCTCCTCCCAGGTGTTAAAACACTATATACAGGGACGCTGATATGTATGGAAACGTTCGACTGTTGGGTAAAATATAAGAGGTGCCAGAAAAAGTTAAATTCGAAAGTTTTTTAATGCCTATAGGTTGGTGAAAATGGAACAGCCTGTATATTAATGAATGTTGCAATTCATTCTTGAATTTTCAGCGAAAATTATGTTATACCCACCTACATAATGTTAGTTAGTTTAACATTTTTGAAGAAATCATGAAAAATCGCTCATTTTTGCCAAGTTCAAAATTTTAAGGAAGCAAATACTTTTTGCCCCTCTTTCGAATTGTGATGGTCATTTTTATCAAAAGTTACACAGAAAAAAGTAAGAAAAGTAGCCTTTTTTGAACATGAAAAAAAGGCACTAAACAATATTTTGAAAAAAATCGCCAAGACACGTACACTGAAAAATGAATTGAAGTTTTTTAATGCACCATCACTTCTTTGATAACTGATGCAGGATTGAAGTTTCATCAAATTTTAGGCGGTTGCTTTAATTTTTGCCGCTACTGTAACTGGTCGATTTGGTAATCGAATTACTATGGGATCAAAGTTGATCTGCTACATTCTGTTGATTGGTACGTATTATATATTGTGTCTTCATGATAGCGAAACCACAACAAACTCATTTTTTTCCGATTCTGGACAAAACGCATTTTGATAAGTCATACACTCATGTTTATTATTAATTGTCACTGCCTAATGGGCATTTAAAAGCCCAATAACTTGTACCCCACTTTTTTTTAAGATTGTATAGTTTACCTAATAATCGACCGTTTCAATACATATTTATTTATGTAGGGTGAGGCGGAGTAAATGTAATTATGGGGCAAGTGTGATCAAGCGACCTGTATTTTTTGGTATTACGTTTGCTAATTTTTATTGTCCAGGATTCAAAAATATAGCCCTTTTATACCCTTATTACTTCTCATCAACCTCTTCTAGTTCCAGTTTGAGAACATTTGCAATTTTTTTATTGTGTCTGCATTTATACTCGTGTCGTGAGTGTATTTTCAATTCCCTGCCACTACCTACCTCAAATATTACAATAGAGTTATGATATTTTGCTCCCTTGAGTAATTTTTAATAAGGACTGATTCTGCCGTCAACAACAACGCGGTAAAGCATTGATCACGACATCAGATCAAAATTCGTATAATTCAGTTTTTCACTCGCCTAAACAAGACTTGTTACTAGAGGATCATGACACAGTGGCTGCATCGGATATAGAGCTAGTTTTATCAGATCTCATTTCAGGACAACGGGCACGTAAATTTAAAAAAAAATGCATTTTACTTTCTATTTCACTCAAATACCCAAATGATATTTTTCGAAAAAGAAAAAACAAATGAGTTTCAATTCCTTGTCATTGGCCCAGAAAAAAGTTCATAACTGCCTTATAAATCAAGATATCACGTTATTGTCTTTGTTGTTCAAACTATAATGTTCACAGTGGGGAACAGCCAAATGGAATAAATTCGATAACTAATGAATGGCGACGTTTTCGGACACGTCGATTGATATTTTTGGTTGTACATTTCTTCCAGCAGAAACATTTTATACAGGGTGTGCCATGTACCAGTGGCTGATACCAACTTTGTTAATTTAAATACAACAGTCTGTACATTATTCAAATTTTGGATTCTCTAGAAAAATAGACATATTTCATGTACCTATCTGCAACTGTTTCGGAAATATTGAGGGTTTTCAAATTTCTTGAAAACATTTTTAAAAAAATGTGAAATGTTGTAGTACCTACCTAACGCCATCTATCGGTAGAATTTGTCAATCTTAAGGATGGAGTTCCCATCAATCTATGAAAGACTTCTAGTAGGACGAAACGTACATGGATTGGTCATGGTCAGACTGAGGAAACAGTTTCAAGATTTTCCCATTAAAAAAAAAAGAAATTCACTGAAACACAGTCAATAATCATCTCCCATTTAGGCCTTGCTATTTGGAAAGTATGTGGAAACCATTTTAGCGTGTGTTTCTACGGATGTGAAAATATTAAAAAATTGTCGGACTGCATGACAGAGTAGTTGTCAGACTTTACCTATTACCTATTCAGAAATAGACAGCATCACTACTTGGTGTTTGATTGTTCTCGGGAAGTTCTGTCATGGAATAATTTAATTTCTGTAATATTAATTTTTGCAATGAATCTGAAAACACTTGATATTTCCAAAACAGTTAAAGATAGGTATAGGATAACAAAATAGTACATGAAATATGTCAAGAATTTTCTAGAGAACTCAAAAAATGAATAAAATACTGGGTGTTGTAGACTAAAACCTCGACTAAAACCAAAATATAATGCACACAGTGATAATGAAAACATATCAGCGACCCTGTATACATTGATGAACTACGCAAGATATCATTTCCAAGAATGACCTCATAAAGAATGCAAAACATCCAATAATAAAATAGAAATAGATACATCACAAATCACAAGCTAGCTAAGCTGGAACTCGAAAAGAAACAAGAACAACCCAAAATATCTCGCCATAACGTTAGTCTCTTTCTACCTATTTTCAAAGGTCAAAAAACTATACCATAATATGGATTTCATTAAACTAAATTGATCACTACTCAAGTGAATTGACAAAACATCACAATAAAAGATTGCAATTCATAATTCATACCTGAGGATAAAATACCTTTCAAATTTGAATATAAATTTCACGTGAAAAAAGCTATTCTTATTAAAAAAAAACACTGTGAAAATACATTTGCTTTCTTCGGAATAGTTTACAAAGGCAAGAGAATTATTTTACACACTACGTCATTAAGGAGCCATGTGCCACGCGGAGTCAATTTATATTCAAGAAGTTTCCAGTAAGACGAGGTAATTTCTTAATTCCTGCTCTCAGAGTTTTTGCGTATTTCTCTTAGCCTTTGACATTTATAAACTTGGCTAAGATATGTATCTCTTCATTTCTTGACAAATCTGAGCAATTATTTTTTTTTTCGTACATTTTGTAAAAGATCTGATGGTTTTTCTTTTCAAAGTTATCTTTATTCCCCAATTTTAACAGAACACTTAGGGCCGATATTTCAATCTAACCTTAAGTGACATTTTAGCTAAGGTATACTTGAATTTGATGTAAATTTTAAAATTGGCCACCGAAACTGCCGTTTTTCAATTGCGCCACATCTTTCATTTAGCTAAGGATCTTATGTGAGTGTCGCAATTGAAACACGACACTCACAGCAGACAAATTCAAGGTCCAAAATAACATTTAAGTGTACCTCAATCTTAAATGGACATTGAAATATCGGCCCTTATTCTTCGTTCTTTTATTCTTCTCCAACCCCGGAGTACGAATCGCTCAAAGTTCGTCTCGACCATGAAGGAGATTTTTTCATATTAAATATATGTCTCTGAAATGAATCAATTAATGTGCAGGGTGTTTTTTTCATTAAATGTCGATACTCAGGTGTGATAATCCTAGGATTATTCTAAAATAGTACATTTTGTATCAAGGGCGGAAAGAATATGATTTTGACGAGGGTATAAGTAGCAGCACGAGCGAAGCGAGGGCAGATCCTTGGAGTGGCAAACCGTTCGCCAATTCATGGGAGTCAAGGCCGGGAAAACTTTCGATCTGGCCGCAACGCATGACGATCCTGTGCTCAAAGCTCTGGTGGATTACGATCCAGCAGATCTCTGTGCACAGGTTCGTAAGAGACCAAGAAACCAGTTGTAGGTTTCGCTTTACAAAAAACCTGGGAGATGTACCAAGCTAGGTCGTTCGAAACTAAGAGACAAAACGCACCAAGCGCTAGTATGTAAGTTAGGACAAAATCCGTCTCGCACGCGATTCACTACTGGAAGAGGCTCCACTTTGTTCGTATTTTCATTTTCTTTTTCTTTTATTTCTCGTAGCCTTTAGAGATCAGACTGCGCAGGTAGGAATCGGGTTTTTGGCATTCCTACCTGTATTTCTAGATGCCTTCCGGAAGGTAACCCGTTACCAAAGAAGTCAAATTAAGTTGGAAGACTGGGACACTAAAGGGATTATCCCTGACGTCCTAATGCGGAGGAGAGGTTTAGTGGGTAAAACCCCACACTACCTCTCGGACCATAGGGTGTCTGGTTTCAGATTCCTCTTCTTGGGGCCGGAACCCCTGAACAAAAAAAAAACGAGGGCAGATATCAGCCGAGTCAAAATCAACTTTCGTCCGTGGTGCAAACAGCTCTTTTTGTACAACCAGTTTGTAATCATTTAAAAAAGGATGATAATTATGAAAATCAAAAATAAATAATCGATACACTGCACTACACTCACAAAACATTCCCCTTCCTTAGAACTGCGTGTCTCTTATGGGCAATGACAGTACAGTGTTTTTACTTGGCCGAACTACAGTGAGAGGCGCTGAAAGCTTTGACAGTTAGATAACAGTTATTGACGTCACAAAAGAGCCCATTGAGCCTGAATAAAGAAAGGGGTTACATTAAAATTTGATTTCGAAGTGAAACTGTCAAATTTTTGCTTGGCAAACCAAAACCATATGCTACCATTCACATTGAGTTTGGCGTAGGCGTGATCTGTAACACATATTCGATGTAGCTGGTAGCATAGGTCTTCCGTGTGCCAAACGGAAATTTGAAAGTTTCACTTCGAAATGAGATTGAATGTAACTCAGGCAAGCCAAGCCAACGCCATTTTATAAGCGGCCACAAAGAATCCCCCTTTAGAGCTTTAAGTCAAATGGCGGAGAGTGAACATGATATAGCTTCTGCGACCAGTTTATAGAGGCGCCACTGGGCGTCAAAAATACAGAAAACTGTAGTATGTAGTACCTAGAGTTTCGCATTGACAGCTGTCAGCGTCATCCGCGTAGGAGCATCATGTAAGGTTCACATGAATCTCATTTCGAAGTGGAACTGTCTAATTTCCGCTTGGCAAACGGGAATCATATGCTAACATTCACATTTCATTTGTGTTCAAAGTCAAGCTTACGCTCAATTCAATGTAGATGGTACCATAATGATTCCCGTTTGCCAAGCGGAAATTTGACAGTTCCATTTCGAAATTAGATTCAATGTAAACCAGGCAGCATCACTAGCATCAGGGCATCAGTCAGCCATTTGTATTTTCGGTGTTTATGGTGTTTGATGGTTTTTTGTGTTTTTGAGTTTTGATTGGTATTAGTGAGTTTTCGAGTCTGGCTAAAATTTCTGGATGGATTGAATGTAACTTTGAATTTGAATTTTGGATAGCGCGAGATCGGCTGAACCAAATACCAACATATATTATATATTTTGAATCAGAAGAAACAGTTTGTTCCATTTAAAAAAATATCACTCAATAATTTTTTTCTATTTTATAAAGTCAATTTTTCGTTTCCGCTATCATGCACTAAAAGATACTACGTGAAAAAACCTAAAACTTTTGTATTCAAAGTTTTTTAACCACTCAGAATAAGAGCTGTGGGAGGGGGTCAAAATATAATAGATAACCCTGTACCTATGTTGCTATCGAATGTTGGGATTAGAGCAAAGAGTTATACAAATTTCTTCAAAAATCGGACCTCGCATAGAAAACAGAATAAAATTACCTGAATGCATTTTTTGAAATTATTGCATATGAAATTAAACCAGTATAATCGAATTAAAGAAAACATGATTTATCATGAGCTATTCTTATGTGTGAGCAACAAAGGGTTCATAAACATTGAATTAATATAAACTAAAAATAATACGAAAAACTCCCTGCCAAGCTTAATTTAACGGCGACTTTTAAAGTAACGGTAAAAAATAACGTTTTAGCATTGCGAAGACTCCACCCCTAGTTCTGCGACCAGTTTCGAGGGGGCGCGGAAACTTGTAACCATTTCTATACGTGGAGCTTCCTACTCTAAAGGGGGATTCTTTGTGTAAGCGGCTTTGTCCCTTGATTGTTGTGCTTTTCGAATTTTGTGACTTTTTTCTGTGTTTTGTCAAGTTTTGTGTTTGGATTTCTAATTCTTTTTCTCGAATCGTTCCAAAATATTGTTTGGAAAATGGATTGTATCGTATAATAGTAAATATTTCAAGTATTTTCTGTAATTGTATTTTTGATTAATAAAGACAATATTGAAATAAACTGTGAACTATTTACACTCAGTCAACCAACAAATTGGAAAACCTCATCATTTCCGACGTTAATTGGTCAGTGAATCAACATACATGTGTTTTGATTGTCTTGTTTAAGACATTTTCTAGTGTTCCTACTTGTGGTACTCAAAACATGCAATGATTGCATATTCTGAACTGTGCCAACATTAATATTTTTGTATACAAATTCAAGCAGGTATGAGTATTTTCCGTTAATCTTTGTGTAAATTTAGCGGAACTTTATGAAATGTCCTTGAATAATGTCCCTTTAAATATTAATATCAAACTCATTTTCTATTATCGAACAAATATTTCAGAAAATATACGAAGCCTAATTGTTTTGATCAGCGTAAGTATAATCTTCATTAATATAAAAAATATGTTTATTCTTTTATGACTAAATTTTCTAAAAGCGAATTTCTCGCAAATTAGTTCTTAGACAATTTGCCTCAAATCATCAATAATAACAAATATGTACTACATACTATAAGACAAAACATTAACAAAACTAATGAAACCGCCTAAAAAGAAGTAATGTTGTATTTGAAAACTTTAATCCATTTGTCAGTCTACGCATCTTGGCGATTTTGGTTAGTGCCTTTTTGATACGAGTAATTTTTGTTTTGATAAAAACGGCCATCACCATCCAAAAGAGGAGCAAAAATTATGTACTTCCCGAAAATGTCACAATAATTGAGCAAAGCATAGTCCTGCTTTAAAATGTTGAACTGCCCCTCTTTCGAATAATGCCAGCCATGCATTTTTATCAAAAATTACACAAAAAAACGTTTATTTAAAAAAAAAGTCAAAACACGTAAACTGACTGAAAAATTGATTAATATTTTTAAATGCACCATTGCTTCTTTAAAAATCAATGCATGATCAAAATTTCATCAAATTTAAGGCCGTTCCATCAGTGCAAGTCATATTTTCAATGTATGTTACAGTGAATGTTAGAAATTCAGTGAAAGCTAGCTTTTACTAGTTGATGCTAGCAATTACTTGATCCGTTAGGAAATGTTAAATTTTGAAGAATATTGTACACTTTTACTAGTGAATGTTGGAGAAACTTTATCAAATCAACTTTTACTGAAAGCACTTAGGAAAAGTACTTTTTAAAACTTATTTCCGCCATTTAACTAACCCAAGGTGCACGGGGCACTAAATGATGGATGGATTACTAAATCATTAAGGAAGGTGATTCAGCCTAGTTTTTAATTCCAGGTGCGTTTGTTCTGGCCAAGAGTGAAGCTGAGCTCGGTAAACCAGTCAATTATTTATTTGTTATTGTTACAAATACATCCTGACAATTGTTGGAAGTGAATTTTATTCCACATATGGATGAAAAGTTGCGCATTTTTATGCTCAACAAAACGCCGTTTCGAAATTTGAAAAATTCTGACAACTTCTGAAGTCTACGGGAAAAAACGAAATTTCGCAAAAACGTTATTTTAATTTCCAGAATTTATTTTAGAAGATCTTTTAAAACGAATTATACTTTCTCATTGCCACTTTTTCTCCTCTACATTATGGCAGTATCAAATTGAAAACCTGACGTTTTGTCTTTGGGCGCCCATCGTTAAGTTCATTTTTTCAAATACGGACTTGAATTTTGTATTTTATTTCTAGTTATCTTTCGACGTCTGTATAATGCATTGAGGTATCGCAACCGTCGAAAAAAATACTGATCTGAAAAATAACATATTGTTGTCACTGTTCCAAATTAATATTGTCTGTTTCGGATATGTATATGTAAATTTGATAACAATTCATTTTATCCGTGAGTTTTGGCAACAGGGTCATATCAAATGTCATTAGTTGTAAGAATTGATTTGTCATTGTTCGCTGTTTTTTGATAAAGTAATGTGATTTTTCGATGTTTCGATTTCATCTGTATGTGAAACGTTATTTTATAATTTTTGATGTTCAACCCTTTTGACACGCTTCAACATAATTAAGTAAGTAGTAACTGCAATTGTAATTTTTAATCTTACCGTATGTCTATTTTTGTTCTAGCCCTTGATAAAGGCGAAAAATTAAATGCCGGAACGTTGGGAAAATTAAAATGTAGAGGGTTTTTCTTTCTGTCCTTATTCCCGCTAACTAACTTTACGTATTGAAAATAACAATAATAGGTGAAAAATTATTAAAAATATTGAGGTATTCTAGACATTATTTGAAAGTCACCAGCGAACAATTTTTTCCGAAATACCCAAAAATATAGTAAATAAATGAAAAAGAAGACGCGAATTTCACTGTATGATCGCAAACGGGGTGGGCCCATATTACCCTCCCGGGAGAGAGAGAGTCATCTCAGTCAATACGACAGACGGAGATAGATAGTGTGGTGGACGTCAAAATATCAATAAAAATAAAATACAAACTCCAGGTCCGTATTAAAAAAAATAATAATAATAAAGATGATGGCAGCCCAAGGACCAAACGTTAGATTTTCAATTTAATACCCTCATCTTGTAGAGGGGAAAAAGTAGCGATGATAATAATTTCAAGATATCCTTTCAAAAAAACTCAGGAAATAATATAAACGGTTTTGTCGTAGTCGTAATTTTGCAAATTTCAAAATGACATTTTGTTGAACATAAAAATGCGCAGCTTTGCATAAATTAAACCTACCCTGTATCTCTAAATATACTCGAATCTGTGGCACCCTGTATATTTTGAAAGTTATTGAAAACCAAAACGCCAACTATGACGATACATCACAACACTATAGATAATATACAAGGTGGAGCACGAAAAACTTCCCAATCAGGTTTTCTCTATGACGCTTTTGTAAACATCGCTCGGACATGTGAATTTCTGTTTGATGGTCGTATTTTCAACCTCTACCTGTCAACCTCTAAGAGACAGGTTTTCACCCTTCCAAAAAAATAATAATAAAAAATTACAAATGGTATTGAATTTTAATAAGTAGTAGCAACTTGAAACTTCGGGGATATAATCTTGGTAAAATACCTATCAAATGACATATTACTCATTCTCGACCACCTTTCCCATTTAATGTTCTTAGATACCTGTCACTCCCGCTTAGGGGTACAAATATAGTGGGCTAGAACACCAAAAATGAAGATTTTCGTGCCCCACCCAGTATATAAACACACCGGCAAAATTAGGGGAACGCACAAAATATATATATACAAAGTTTGACATCAATTTTCTCTAGAACTCTATGCTCGATTTCAATATATTTTTTACTGGATTGTCGATCGGCTCTTCAAGAATACATCTGACTAGTTTTCGTTATAAAATTATTCGTCTTATACCATATACAGGGGCGAAAAGGAAGTGAAGATTTTTTGTTGTTTTTTGAGACACTCTGTGGATTGAACCGCTGACAGTTGAATATGGTCTATAGCATCACATTGTAGCCTGATCTTTTCCAAACATTTCCGTTTTTTATTTTCTGTGATATCTCAATTTTTAACGAAAATACAGGGTTACATATATTATATATAAATACAGGTTAAATACAGCGTTCCCCTAATTTTGCCGGCGTGTGTATTATCACCATCACCAATAATGATTGTCAGACAATACTGTTTATTTTATATAATATACCGGGTGTCCACCCCTGTGAAATTTTTGTCTATACACCTATTTTCAAAACAAAAATTGTTTGATAGGCCGACAAACACTATTTAAGCATATTATTATGCCAAATTCGTTCCAGGGGCGTACTTAAAATGGGTGTTCAAAAGGGATCAAATTTCAAAAAAAGATATCAAGGCATTTTCTAGATAAAAAAACATACATAGAAATCTTAATCAGCATCCCCAAAAACCCCCCTCTACACATTTTCAAGAGAAAAATCTTGTGTTGGATATTTTGTTTTGTTAATTTGTTAATCTACTACTTACACGTTACTGCTTATTGAGCTTCCTGTGCGCAATAAAGATGTCGATAAAATCCCCGAATGAGTGTTTTAAATAAAAAATCATCAATACCTAATACAGAGTGGTGCGACAATGGGTTTTAGTTCACGATTTTTATCAAACTTCGGACTATTTTATTCGTGCACCTTGTGGATTAGAGGGTTAAAAATTTGTACAGAGGGGTTTTTGGTGATGCAGATTGAGATTTCGTTTTCATTTTTTTTTCTTCTAAAAATGCCCTTATATCATTTTCTGAGATTTGACCCCCTCTGAACTCTCACAATTACCCATAAGTACGCCCCTGGAATCAATTTCGCATATGCTCAAAAAGTGTTCGTCGAGACCTATCAAACAAAAAAAAAATTGAAAATCGGTTGATAAACAAACATTTTTGCATGGGTGGGAATACTTTAGGGTGGACACCCTGTAGGTATAGATATACATGGTGATTCTTCAAGTGGGTCATGCTTTCGAATAATGATGAGGGATGTCGAAATATTAATTTTGATATAGCAAACTATGAATCGGAAATGCCTCTTACGCAAGATACAAGGTGTACGACATCTACGCCACTGGTTGAAACTAACGATACCTTTTTTTGTTAGAGAACTGTCAAAGAAGAGGTATCTTTAATTTTTCAAAAACTTCAACACCCTTTATCTTGCGTGAGAGGGATTTGCGACCCATATTGTGCTATATCAAAATTGATATTTCGACGTTCCCCATCATCTTTCATGATGACACACTTACAGGAATCACAATCATCCAATATATGGAATAATTAAAAGGAAACCTCAAACTGTATTTAAATATAATCAAAAATAACCAAGCCGAAAAACTACAAAACGCGACTCTATAAAAAGTTATTAAAGCAGAACGCAAACTTCCTCAACATAACATAAACTCACAGACTGTTCCAAAAATAAGCTTATTGTTTTAAATATATAGATAAATCTCTTGTTCAAGTTGATTTTCATCATAGTTTTACTAAACTGCTCAACAAAAAAAAACGGGCCACTGAGCCACCGGGGCTGGAAATATTTAGAATTCTGGGTACACCCGACATGTTACTAAACAAAGAGTAGCGACAGCTCACGTCAACCCCTTTCTGTCTCAATGACAGAAATTCGCCTCATATACAGGGTGTTTATCAATTGAATGCCGATACTTAAGGGTGATAATCCTTGGATGATTTTAAGACAAAAAGTTCATATGAACATCGGTCCGCAAGAGCTTAATTTTCAAGATACAGGGTGTTGAAATATTAAAAAATACATGATTTTTTTATAATTACTTTGATACTATTCCAGATATCTTTATGAAATCTGGTACACGTCTTCTAGGCTTCAATATGCATTTTGTGATGGACAAACAATTTCATTATTTTCACCAGTGGCGTCCGTACGGGCTTTGCACTCAATATTTTTGGAGAAAAAACTTGTACGCCACTGCTTCCTTCCAAAATAAAAATCATTTTTAAGATCTCTATTTACTTCTGAGCCAATTTGTTCTCTTGATTTTTTTCCGTCCGGCGCATGGTTTTCGCTTAAAAAAATAAAATCTACTTAATTGCATTGACACCTTGCTGTGTCATCCAATATTCTTAAATCAGTGGCGCCCTCTCTAACATTCCCATGCATTTTGATGCATAGAAGACGTGTACCATATTTCAAAAAGATATCTGGAATAGTATCAAAGTCATGATAAAAAAAAGTTTTTTTTTTTAAATTTCAACACCCTGTATCTTAAAATCTATGCTCTTGCGGACCTATGTCCATACGAACTTTTTGTCTTAAAATCATCCAAGGATTATCACCCTTAAGTATCGGCATTCAATTGATAAACACCCTGTATACCCCGCTAACATTTTGGAATGTGAAACTGCTTTCTAAATCAAGACTTTGAAACTTCGCATGAATCTTTAGACATACACTGCACAGTGGGTAATCGTATTTTATAATTTGATAGATAATTCACCTATGTATCAGTATCAGTATCATTGAAAAAATCATGGAATCTGCTACAGTATGGTTTTATTTTACATTTCATAAGGTTAGCAGTGTATAAATGAGGCGAATTTTTGTCATTGAGACAGAACGAAATTTAACCACATAAGTTAATGGAGCTGTCGCTACTTGTTGTTTATTATACTATGCCGTCACTGTCTTGTAATTTGTAATTATTATCACTGTAGTTTTTCATAAACAAATACGCAAAAATTTAATATGCAAAATAGTTTTGGCTCATCCTGGTAACCAGACGATCATTAAAAAAAAAACATGTTGATTGGTGCACGACAACTGGCTCACGGACTGTCTTAAAAAAGAGCTTGGAGTGATAGATTCTCAATTGATGATTTTTTTTTAAAGCTCTTCACAACTTGATATTAGGTACCTACTTGTTTTGAAAAAATTAATGAGTATTTTATAACTGCATATTATTATTTATTCAATGAAATGGATATTCAATGGAAATTCAAATCCCTTTTATTGTAACAATGATTTATAACGTTGAGCACCTGATTTATCGGACATGACAAATAAATGTGATATAATATAAGTGGTAGATTTGTCCCCATTTGCATTGTGTTAAGGATGAACATCATCCTGACCTTAAAAGTATCATGTTAAGATTGTTAAGGTCTGTTTTAGGTATTCTCTGTCTGTAAAAACAACAATTTTTTGAAGCTTTCTTAGGAAGCAGTTTTCGAGAAATGTCTATAAGGAACTCTTTTTCATGAAAATACCTCAGAAATCACCCCACGAATTTTTCACCAATGTTTAGAAAACACCCTGTATAGTGAGATCTTTCACGAAAATAATAAAGAAGTTTTTGCCTTTCTTTTTTTCGTCTGGTTTATTTTTCTCCGGTCTATTTCTGCGACCATCAGGGTTAATCACCGACGCCAGGGAATTTGTCTCACCCCATCTGGTAATTTTGCCCAATCCCTCTCTGTAGAGGGTAGGGTTCTTCAACGTGCCAGCCTCCATGACACATAATGCTTCGCGAGACCACAAGACTAGGTAGTCTTGGTCTTGGTGACAAGACCAAGTCCCGAAATTTTTTTGTCTTGAAAAAAAAATCAATACAATGTTTAATAAAATCTGAAAATGTCTCTATCTACTTTCAATAAGTCTTTTAAGTACATCAATTCTTCAAATAGGTATGTTTTATTTGAATTTTCCGAATCACAGTAGAAGATCATTGAAATAAATATCCGTAAATTTGATCGCAATTTTTCAGTAGATTCCGCTGAATGTGTATTTTTCCACATCACAAAAAAATGATCATAATATTCCATCTAATCAAACAATAACAGTGTTAAAAAAAAGGAATTGAACTCTGTAACAATTAATAAATAAATGTAACAAAATACTTAAATCATCAAGTAATGTACATACATTCCTACGTGAAAAGTGAATGATTTTTGAAGAAAAAAGGTTTCAGCTTTTCTTGGACAATATATTAACGATCAATATCAATAAGCCAACTGGTCCGTTGCATCATCAGGGCTAAAACATGAAACATGGAAGAACATTACATAACATACGGCCTCTTTCTTTCTGTGTATTGTGTTGTGAGATTTTATATATGGAAAAAGTTTCGATATGTAAGAAGAGAAGACATACGGTCTGTCTTTGGCATTTTTAGAACGTTTTTCTTCATTGACAATAGTTTGCATATTTTTTATTGCCTATTAGGCCAAACTATACGGGCTGTACAATATAAACTCATTTTTTTTCTTCGGTTCAGAACTGCGATTTCAAAGAAACATTCACGTTTTATGAAAAACATCTATTGTAGGATTGTTATGCTGTATGTTGTTCAATAGATCAAAGATTCGAAATAGAACTTCTTGGAGTTTCCTGATACCACAAAAACTCAATCAAGTGATAGCTTTTTCATTTCATTTCTTTAGTTTGTTCTAGAGGAATGCATCTTCCTAACAACTGCATTCTTTCGAGTGTTGGCCTCAGTTGAATTATATTTTTTTATCAATATTTTGTATGCTCCATCCCTTTTTGCCTTATCATGATTATCTTTAGATCTAACATGCCAAGGACAAGGTTCACGTTGATATATTTGAATAAACTCAAGTTTTTCCCAAATATTTTTTTCATATCGCCAGACATGGTTGCGACAAATTCAACAAAACCCAGTTATGATTGGAAGTTTGATCATACAAACTGTCAAATTAATGTCACATACGTTTGGTTTTGCTCGTGCAAGCCCACTGTGATTGAATTGATCCAATCTTTTGCAAACATGAAGCTTTTGCAAAATTATCCCACAGATGCTGCAACATGTTTCTAATAATATACTGATCATGCCATGCGAGATTGTCAAGCCCTCCATGCACTGACATATCTATAAAGCCTTTGAAAGCCAGTTCTCCAATATAAGGAAAAGCTAATCACGAAACAGGACTGAAGTTGGAATTATACATGCCGCTTCTAGAAAAATTGATTTTTAGATTAATCAACATACCCCTGCAGCTGACTCATGAAAAGTCTGATATGCTGTTGGAAAATATCATCACGTTTCCACAAACTATTTCTTATTCCCGTTATGAGAAGCGGAAAATGTGAATAATTGAATGCAATTTTTCCAGCTAGCATGCCATTAGATCGTCCTTTGTTTCTGGACTTTCGAGCTAACTGCTTTAATTAAATTTTTCATAAACCGTAGCTGCCATAATTGTGAGATAACAGTGCAATATTTGAAAATGTTTGAAAATAATTTTTAAAAGTTTTTAAATAGTTTTCAAGTTCGAAATGCTTGATGATATTGTTGATATTTCAAAATGATAATAAGAGAGATCTTCACATATCAGGTTTTGCAAAACGGGCCTAGGTCATTCAATGCATGTGAATGATCCAATTGGATTCAGGATTGCCTGTATAATCTTAAAAATATACTTGTTATTGAATGAGTGCAAAACTGTACCCGTGCTTGGACTTTACTTATATCAAATGTGAAGTTGATTGATGCGCACAGAAGCTACATCAATACTAGGAGAAATACATATCTCTGTATACTCTGTGCCCCAGAGCCCAGACTGTATTGAGTCCAATTTCTATGGTGAAGTACTTTTTGTTTGTTTACTCATTGAAATTTTCTGGTCTTTCCAATGGTAAACGGTATCAAGTCCTAACTGGCCGCATTTCCGATAACAATGTGATGTTAGTACTGGCTAAAAAAACTTCAGGTCCAGACATTATCATAATTTGTTATTGGATTTTACTACTTGAAAAGATAATATTTCTGAGCCATATGAACTCAAGTCCAATCATTTTTCAATTCAAGTCACAGTCCTTGTCAGAAGCAGACTGTTTTATGTCCAGTCTTGGCGTCAAGCATCAACTTGAATATTAAGTCACCTAAACATTGAGTCCATCATGAGAGAAAAAGAATATTAACTCCAATTTATTAAACGGAATTGTTTAGGAAAGTTTCTTTTAAACAACTAAAACATATGCTCTTCACTCAGTGAAACAATTGAATCGATATGTACACTACTTCAAAATGTATACCTTTGTTTCGCCCACCTGTAAATTGACTCGATATAGTCTAGCTCTGAGGTACAGATGACATATAAATAAAATTCCAAAAAAATCTTTTTCACTTCACAAAATTTATTTGTGGATTTTCTTCAATTTTATGAAGTTTTGAATAAATTGAAAGTCCAATTTTCTATACAATAGAAATTTGAATATACAATGTGACCCATTGATTGACCGATTCGGTTCGAGTTTTTTTTTTGTAGCCCAACTATATCTTTTCAACAAAGATCATCACGCGCATACAAAATCCAAGAGCTACATTGCCAGTTCCCAGGAGCAAAATGTTGATAAACCACATCAGCGATTTTTCAAGGAAAAGACTATGCACGTCACTGGATGTGGCATTCCTCAAAACGACACTATTCCAAATTTCATAAAAAAAATTATTCATTGATCATTTTTTTTTTAAATCTAAGCCTGCGCTGAAATCACTTCACAGGAAATATGGAATGCTTTGTTGGAATAATCAGAATTTAGTTGATACTTTCTGGCTTGATATGACTAAAGCCACAATGATTTCTTCCAAAAATAAGGCGAACTTGGCAGTCTTACCTATGAACAATATTGCATCGTTTCGCCGCTACGAGGCGCCAAAATCCTCAATAATCGTTTTTTTTTCAAAATAGTTTCTAAACGGCTTTATCGATTTCCGCTGATTTGGGACTAATAGCGGGTTTGGTCGCAAAGGTGATCTTATTTCGATAATAATAATTATTGTAGTATTTTGAAGGGTGCGGGATTCATAGATAAAATTTTTAATTTTTGTGACCTCCCGTATAAATAATAATCTTAATTCTTTTTTCTGAGACTTTCGTTGTGAAACTTTCTTGAGCCTCGTGGCATATTCATTAAATTCAAAAAAATTATTTGCAATACCTTGTATTTATTTTGGAACTAGAAAAAAACACCATATTTTTTTTAGTTTTCTTTTTGATACATAGGTACATAATATATTGAATCATTGCTTTTAGAATATTTTCAAACCTCTATTTCCTTTCAAGTTTTAAGTAGGTATAGTTTATGTGAAAGCAAGAAAGAACCTAGATGATAGATGTTGAATTGCTAACTAAAAAAGTCACGACAAAGGCCGAAACTATCTCGCTCTCATTTTTCATGGTTTTTTCAAAGGGCCATTTTTGCCAAGTTCAAAACTTTATAGCTGGACTATCCTTACAATTTTTATGAAAGTTCCAGGACTTACAGGGTTTTCACGTTTATTTTGGCCAATAGCTATCTCCGTTAATATTAACCCTAGAGAATGGTTCAAATGGGCAAAGTTGTAGTACTTTTTCTGAATTATCAGAATTTGTTATCAGAAAAATCAATTGAGCATCAGAAGTAAAAAAAATTGAGGCTTTCTATCTTTTTTTGAATGGGACACCCTATATATTATCCCTCAGCTCGATAGATAATTCTTCCCTGATTTCAAATATATAAGGGTTGAGGGTGTTATCTCTGACGATTTTGTTTGTACTTTTCGACAAAACGCTGAAATAACTCTGCTTGCATGCAATGAATACAATAGTATATTGTGCAACAAGCATGGAATGATACCCATTTCCTACGAGTATCAAGGTTTGTAGCACGAGCCGAAGGTGAGTGCAACAATTCATACGAGTAGGAAATGGTCATTCCATGCGAGTTGTACACTATACTTTTTCTACGACTCTTAATTATTATCACTATTGTGTAATTAATATCGATTTTCACTTTTTGATTTTGGCGGAGGTGTCAGATCATTTCATTTCCATTCAGTTTGCACTCGTTTCCATGGCAACAGTTAGGGAATGGTTTCATTTTCGTACAGTTGTACAATGTGCTACGTTTCCTAACCGAGATCGATTGCACAATGATGATATTACCGTACAGTGGTAGAAAATAGTTATTTACCTAACAAGTGTGGAAAGTGATACTTTACCGCACGCGACGGCAGTGACCGACCGACGCGAAGCGAAGTTCGGTCACAACGTCAAAGGCGGTAAAGACACTTTCCACATGTGTTAGGTACAAAATTTTACCTTTGAGTTGAAATTTCACATTTTCTTCAACATGGAAATCTGCCTCTCCATAATTTTGTCATAGTAACCACCAAAGAAATGTCATTCATATTCAGTATGACACGATGGTTACCTACAGACATTGGTGGTTACTATAGCAAAACAATTATTTGCGTGCTGTGAAGTACTTTACCACACTCCGTGCGGTAAAGTGCTACTTGCCACACGCAAATGCGTGCTGTAAAGTACACTTCCACGCACGCGAGTAGGTAAAATCATTTTAAAAAAGTAATTACATATTTTTAAATTTTCAACTTCTTTAGTATTCATTGGTTTCTTTTGACACCAAATTATAAAAATTTTACCAAACACATATAGTCCGTCACTTTTGACTGCATCATTTTGATATTCTTGGTCCTGCCGCCAAACTGTAGCCTTTGTTCTGGAAACAATATAAAAATTGTCAGCTGGCACGATAAGGGGGATTAACGGTGTAGGAGGCCATCGAAGTATTTCTTTTTCCGGGTCATTTCAAACTCCGTCAGCTGAAACTCCGTCTTTCGTTGTAAGGTATATATTTTAAAAAAAAATTGTCAGCTGCGTAGGCTGGAGACAAAAGTTGTCAGCTGGCCATGTCAATTTGTAAAAAAAAGTTTTTTTTTCTGAAAATGATTTACGTTATCAAATACTATTGATGTGAAAAACTATTTCAAAAGTGTCAGCTAGGTATTTGAAAAGTACTTATACCTTAGTGCTCGGATGCTCTACAATCACGCGTAACTATTCATGTGAAGTAATTATTAAAATCACCAAATGAAAATACTTAAGTTTAATGATAAAAATCGAAACGAAAAGAAATCATTATTTCCCACAGTAGTGGTTGGAAACGAGGTTATTGTTAATGGATGTTAAGTTCTCAAAATAAATTTGAACAACGTACAGGGTGACTCAATATTATCCGACAAAATTTAAAATTTAGATTCTACTAATTAAAATGTACAATCTTTATTATATGGACATTTATTCCAATAGACGACGAAATAGCCTCTCGAACCATGACAAAATCTACTCAAACAATAGGAGTTATCTTCTTTTTTAAAAAAGACTTCTAAAAGGAAACTAAATATTTTAAAGGTTTACATAGAATAAAAATTGTTCATTTTAATTACTTGGTGGAATCCGAGGTGGAATCTAAATTTGGAATATTGTAGGATAAAACTGGATCACCCTGTATGTATAAAGAGAATATTTCAACTTTTTTCTCTTCGCAATATAACTTGTTCAAATCTTTCTTGACAAGTTGACATCTATTAACAATTACTTCGTTTCAAGGCTTCGAAATAATACCATACATTTAAAAACATACTCGAAAAATAACCAATTTCTGATGTCAATATCTTCTTATTGGTTGAATTTGGGTTTAGGGTATTCTATTGGAAAAATGTTAAAAATTTTCCGATGAATGCAAAAATCGAACAAAAAAATAGGGTTGTAGTTTGAAATAGGAAAGTTGGACCACTCTCAGAAGTCCTGTATATGTGAAAACCTGGTTTTCACAAAATTCATTTTGAACCATTTAATTTTCATGTGATTTTTGTTTTCCCAAACAACAAATTAAAAGGTTGATGGGGTGTCCATTTATCTGTGAACACCCTGTACATTGGACTTTGCATGTTTGAACCCAGTTCAACGTTGAACTGAGTTTGAAACATAATAATTCATAAACCGGCCCCAATAACACACACAACAGCAAAGACAAATCCAACAAATCAATAAACAGCTTTACTTCCAACACAACCACATAAAAACGCCCGCCAGTCAGTGTCAGTCAGTGTCAAAGTTTTGTTGTTGTTAAATTGACGGACTATTTTGAATACCTCCGTTTTTCCTAATGCCTGGTTTATACAACAAATTCATGAGCAGAAGCATAACTTTAGTCATAAGCACAAAAGTTGAACGTATGGTTTCTCATGAACGCGTTCATACAAGCTTTCACAAGCATAACGATAAGCATAAGGATAAGAAAGTTGATAACTTTCATCTTTATGACGAAAGTTATGCAAAAATCGGAACAGCGCAGGCGTCATTTCTGACAATCTACGGTAAAAGTCAAATATAGTCCTGTCTTCATATACGTATTATCATAGTATAATAAACAACAAGTAGCGACAGCTCCATATATCTGTGGTCAAATTTCGTTCTGTCTCAATGACAGAAATTCGCCTCATTTATACCCTGCTAACATTTTGAAATGTAAAACTGTTTTCTAAATCAAGACTTTGAAACTTCGCATAGATCTTTTCACATACTGCATAGTGGGTAATCGTATTGTATAGCTTGATTGATAATTCACATACGTATCAGTATCATTGAAGTCATGGAATCGGCTACAGTATGGTTTTATTTTGAATTTCACAAGGTTAGCAGTGTATAAATGAGGCGAATTTCTGTCATTGAGACAGACGAAATTTGACCACCCTCAGGTATATGGAGTTGTCGCTACTTGTTGTTTATTATACTATGGTATTATTTAGTTTTCTTTTGTGCTTGGCTTCTCGATAGTTGTTGATGTTCTGCTTTGGTTTCTGAACTGTTTACTCGTTGATTGTATAAAACTTATTCAATCAACGGTTTACTGTTTTGTGCATTTCTGTGAATATTTCAATATTTTCTGAAGTCAGTTTTAATTTGATGTTAAGTATGAGTTTTGATTGGCAGGCAGTTGCTTCTGAAGTTGTATATAAACCACCTTGAAGTTACGCCTATGTTTACGACTGTTCTTATAACTAAAGTTATGTTTATGCTTATGAATCTGTTGTATAAACCAGGCATAAGTTTCAACAGTTTTCCTAGATTTCAATAGCTATTATCCTTTTTGTGATCAAAACAAATCCAACAAAGCAGTAATCATGAAATTTGGTCCAGCCGTTATCGAGTGATGCGGCATGATAACCAAACGGATCTTATTTTATAATATATCAAGATTTATTCATAACTCCCCAAAATAAGGTCTATTACTAGGGGGTGGCAAATTATAAGGAAATACCTTGTACAGTATCGGACAAAACTGGAGCAACAGCATTTGATAAAACTTATCAAAAAAGAAATGATTCATTTAAAAACTTCAATCTATCCTGGCGATTTATTCCAGAAAATTGTCTGATTCTCTTTTTCCACGTTTAAAAAAGGGTAATAAATAAAACTTTTTTCTGTGTAACTTTTGATAAAAATGACCATTCGAAAGTGGAGCAAAATTTATGCTCGTTGATTAAATTGTCATCTAGCTATTGAATTTTGAACTTGGCAAACAAACACAGAAGTGTTTGTTTGCCAAGTTAGAAGCCCATTTTTAAAGAAATCGCGAAAAATGGGTTATTCTTGTCAAGCTCAACATTTTATAGGTAGAGGACCTTTCGCTCAATTATTACGGTGAAATTTTCAGGAAGAATACAGAATACGCAAACGTCCAATTAAAAAAAAACAAAGTGACAAAACTTTAGGAAATATTTTTTTTGTAGAATATCTGGGGTTCTTGAGCATCCTTTTGAGAAATCCGTTTGAGTTCGACTTTTCCAGGACAAGGGTGATTTTTTTATGAAAAAAGTAGTACGCCATCGAGTTTCACAAAGTAGAAATAATTTCTTGGTTTTCCGTTCAAGTATCCTGACTTTTTCCTTTTAAATTCTTTGTTTATAAGTTAAGAAAACAAAAATCATCGTAATGACAGAAAAAATCATTTATTGCAAGCTTCAAGAACAATGGAAAATCAATTGATTTCATAACAACTGCACTTTGTTGCCTAAAAAAAAAAAAAAACTCCAAAAAATCATTATGATTTTATTGACAAAACATTATTTGCGGATATATTTCCCTTTACAAAAAGTGAACATTTTTCGACTGCAAATCTTCATATTGTATGAACCTCTGCTTTTCTAAACGCTGTTATAATAAGACGATTTCGAGGTTTTTTCATCGAAGAAAATATTATTGGGGAATTAGAGGAGGATTTCTTGAATTGAAGAGACGCTTAACTCTACAACATCTTGTGCTCGAAACTCTGTGTTTCAGAAACATTTTGAATGGGTGGTTCTTCGGTTGTCTCCGTTGAGCATGCTGCGCCGTTTTAAATCTAATTCGAATGATGCGTTCAACTAAATAAAATATGTCAACTCACCAATACATCTGCAAACATCCTCCTCATCAACTCCCTGCGGATTTAACTTGTAAGCAAGCGAATTGATCTGGGAAATCTGCAACTCAAGACCAGTGACCTCTTGTATGAAAAGCTCGAAACGCTTCGGCTGCAGTTTAATGTCTCGGGAGATCCTTTCGCCGTGTTTGAGAAGGCTGGTGACGCGGGAACCCACTTCAGTTATGTCGGATGTGAGGTTCTCGACTTCATCGATCAATCGACAGATGGCGGCTTGAGAAAGGATTGGTATTACTAGTTCTGCTATTTGACCAACAGACCGGAAATCTGCAAAAAAGAAAAATTTCAATAAGAAAGATTATTAAATGTAGTTATTTTTTCGAGGTGATGATCATTCACGTGTCCATTTGAAAATCAGAGTTTCTCACACAATACCCATTACAAATAAAGGTGAATGAACCGACAAAAATAAAATATTTCTTCAAATATTTGTTGTGCACTTCTTCTTCACGAAGATGCCACATTTTATTTCATGAATGTTGAATTGACTTCTGCGATGATATAAGTTATTCAATACATCATGACACTTGAAGATCAAATTATTTTTGCGTTATTAAACATAATATCTCGACAAAAACGGTGCATTATTACTTAAATGTGTATTTGGATAATATGTCATATCGATAGATATTATCATCAAATAAATAAAAAAAAACTTCCGAAATGAGATTCATTAAAAACGTTATTATTGAACAAATCCCTAGGGCTCTTAATCACAACTGATTTCTTCAATTATGGACAAGGATATTATAATATGAAACATAACTTAATTTTCCACTGGCCGATCAGATATCGCTCGAGCTTCCAACTCTCAAAATTATAAGAAATGCAACAATATATTTCTGGTCAATATAGTGGAAAATCCGTAGAGAACGAAGGTGAGATGTCCATGAGCATGGCAATATTGAATAAGTTTTCTTACTATATCGCCCAGGCAACTTATTCTGAATTTCGAACTATTTTCAGGTTTTAGACTTCGATCAAACTTGGCACCAGTTTAAAAAGTTTTCAAGATTTGAGATTACTACTAAGGGAAAATAGAAAATCGATGTTTAAGAGTCTTTTATAATAGCTGAAAGGACTGGATTCTTCACTTTTCATGTCTAATGAAGTATACAGTGCGATCGTAAAGGTTGGAATAAATTCATTTAAAATTCAATAACTCGATAACTGTTGGGTTAGGTGAAAGACATGGTACATTGAACTTACTTAGAATTTGATGTAGAATTCGAAAATGAGATAAAAAAATTGGGTTTTTATTTGAAAAAATGACGTTGACGGTTGCAACTGATTTTCGGTCTACCCTGTATACTAGAATTATCATCATCATAACACTCAGAATTCAACGTATAATTCAAAAATTGAATGAAAAATTGAGATTTCCATTTGAAAAAATTAAGTTGATGGTCGTAACTTATTTTTGGTCCACCCTGTAAACATAAAATTATCATGCATCATAAAACTGCAGTAAAAATAAAAATTGAAGTGTCCAAGCATTTTCCCGCAAAAAAAACCTGAATTTTGAATGAATTTATTCCAACCTTTACAGTGGCACTGTATACCAAAGTTGACATACCTAGGAATTGTAATACTTTCTCTGCCTCCCTTGTATCATCAAATAATCGTTTTTGTCTATTAGCCGGAATAGGTCTGGCAGTCTCCCACATCTCCACCCAAATATTATCTTCGAGCTGCATTCTAGGACTAAGACTTCCTTTTTTCTGTCCATAAATATCCAGCTCATCTGATTCGATCCAATCTCGAGGGGAGTACCTGAATAGCAAGAAAATAGAAGAAACATTACAAAAAAAATCTCATTTAGAAGGCAAATTCACTACAAGTTTCAAACTCGATGAAATTTTTGCGGATCGAGTTTTATTTTAGTTTACGACTCATGATCCATACATTTTTTCCTACTTCCCCCTAGTTCAGAACTTGAAACTTTATAATGATCAAATTTAATATTTCCAAGGAATCAAAGGGAATGTTTACTACTGACAATGAAATAGTCGTCGCATACAATATGATGATTTCTCACCATCTTATGAAGTCTTCAAGGATGCACCCCGGATTGGCAGCTTTGAATGATTCCATATCAGATAACAGGCTGGCACTCATAATTCTCGCACGCAATTCTGAGGCTTCTTGATCCGATCCAAGTTTAAGCAAAATATCTGAAAAATACGCACATTCAGAATCCGTTTCCATCATCATATCAAATGTCTCACCTGTATCTTCTTCCAATTGATCTTCAGTTTTCAGAACAGGATCTTGAGTGAAAGGTATATACAGGTGTTCTCCAGTCTGAAGTAACTTCATACCACCAAATTTGCTAAGTCTGCCAACAGGCTTATCAGACAAGGTATGTTTGTCTCTCCGTTTGTCATCAATATCGTCATTAGCATCAAAAAATTCCTCGTCGGATTCCTCGGAGTTCTCTGCTGAAGCAAATTTGGCTTCTCTTGCAATTTTTCTTTCTAAACAACAGTTTAGCAATTGCAGTTTCTGGTTCAAAAGACATGATCGAAGATCTGGCATACCGGGCGTCAACCTGAAAAAAGTTTTTTCATCAAAATTACTAGTAGCTTGAAGCTTGGTGATAATGAATTGCAGATAAAATTCTAGACTGGTAACACAAAAAACGAAAATTCATTGAAACATCCTATCAAACAAACACTGATAATGGACAATTTGCATACATTTTCAAATGACTTGAAATTTTATATACGTATTCTAGACATTATTTGAAAGTCATCAGCGAAAAAAAATTTCCGAAATACCCAAAAATATACTAAATAAATATGAAAGAAGACGCGAATTTCACTGCATGATCGCAAAAAGGATGGGGCCATATTACCCTCCCGAGAGAGAGAGAGTCATCTCAGTCAATACGTCAGACGGAGATAGATAGTGTGTTCTGTGACGTAGGTGGATGTTGATTGGCGCTCTTTAATCGGTGCTTACTACATTATTAGAGGTCGTAGGTTGATTTTTTAAACATCAATGGCATCAGTACTTACTTATCCTTATATTTTTCATATTTCCAAAAAATGTGCAAATTGTCCATTCCTGATGATCTGAAAGATATCCGGTAGTACACATTGTGTTTCATTTTGATTGGCCACTATTCAGTAAAGAAGTAAAAATGGGTCTATTTTTACAAAAAAAAAATGAGTTCATAGTACTCGATTTTTTTTTGACAATGTCATTTCCATGGCTCTCTATAATTGATGGGTCTTTTAAAACATAAATGTTATAAGACATTTTTCAAATTAAAAAACAGATAGCGTTTCTGAATAAGCGTCTTCAAAAATTGTTGTAACGAAAATTTTCTTATAAAGCTTTATACTGGATGTTCAAAAGGCCAGGTCAAATTTGGAAAAGTCAAGAATTACTCTAACCACTCCGTATAAACTAAAGCAAAGATTTTGCTAAAAGTATTGGTCATTTGTTCAGGTGTGACGCTAACTGTAGCTAGTTTTTTCAGATACTCATTATAGACTAAAAAAAATCGAATTGGTCCATTTTCAAATAAGTAAATACCGGATTGTAGCCAATCAAAATGTATTCAATTCAATATATACCTATTCTGAATTCTCAAAAATATCTAGGACTGTATAGAACATTATGAACATAACAAAGGCCACTGTTCTTCTTTTATTTCAAATATCATCCCACCACATCAGTCTAGAGCTTGTCTTCATAACAAACGTTTGTGTTATCCACTTGCTTTCATGCTTACGTTAATTAATTAAAAATGATAATCTTTCTAGTATGAGAATAACTTCCAAACTGAGGTTCAGTGAACTGAAAATAGTCAGCTTTCAATGGGGAAAAGGAACAGTTTTTCTGTTAAGTTTTTCCACAATGAATTATGCATTCATAATAATTTAGCAGAACAAGTTGTTCGACACCCACGTGAGACCGTTTTTAAATGGGAAAATAATTATTAATCCACTTAGATATATGGAGATTTTGAAACTTTGTCATGTACTCATATGTCTATGCAAAATATCGGACAACACATACTGTGAGAACTAGAGCAAGTTACCTAATGGGTGTTTCATATCGTTAATAATAAGTTCCACAAAACAATGATGAATATTCAGGCGATTTGTTACGACTATAATCCCTGAACACAGACCACATAGGAGAAAATATTGTTATAATAAATTAGTGTTATGAGTTATGGAGTTACAACATTGTTTGTTGGGCAGAGATGTTTAGATGAACATAAGATATAGGCGACGCTCAATCTTATTTGTTGACGCCTTTATGAAATGTTATGGTTTGTCGGCATCAATCAAATTTAAATATCAATTTCTTTTATACATGGATACAAAACATTTTTTTTTTAACTCAGGTCAAAACTTTATGAAAAAAAAAAACAAGTTTCATATCAACGTTATGCGAAGTGTCCCAAATTGCTATTCCGAGACGGTATAAGTGCTACAAGGTCGGTTGAATCACAGAAAAGTTTCCGTTTTTGATGATCATTTAAAAAATTAAGAGTTTTGGTATTTGCGTAAAAATCCAGGTCCGTTAATGAAAAAATCATGTTGATAGGAGTTGCCCGAAAACAAAAATATAATGGACGATCATGTTGTTATAGAACTATAAAAATCAAAAAACTTTTTGAACTGTCTCGAAAATAAATATTTTCTGCAATATTCAACCAAATTACACAAATTCACAATTATTTGCCCTCTTGCAAAAAAATGAAAATGTTGTGAATGGATCTTGCATGAGTTTAAAAAACGGCAAGGCTTTTTTGGCTGTAGATTCCAAACGTGAAACGTCTCAAGAGATTTGAATAATATTTACGTGGTTTCGTTTCTTTAAAACAAAAATGTATTGATTTTCCTTTAACAAAGCTTATATACAAGCGAATTTATCTGACATTACAATGTTATTTTTTAATCTAAAAAAAACTCATCAAAGAAGAAAAACGCAACGATCACACATGTTTTTGTAAAGGAATACCGAGTGCCACAGATTCGAGTGCATGCATGGAGATCTCTCTTATTATAAGAGATACAGGGTTGATCAAATGGATGGAAAGTTGCGGATTTTTATGCTCAACAAAAATTTGAAATTTGAAATATTCCGACTGCTTCCGAAGATATTCGAAAAAAAAACGAAATTTCGCTAAAACGTTTTTTTTATCTCCTGCGTTTGTTTGAAAAGACATTTTAAAACAAATTACACGTTGTCATCATCAACTTTATTCTTTAAATACGGACCTGGATTTTTTATTTTATTCTTAGTTATCTTTTGACGTCCTTGAGGCATTGAGGTGATTAGATGAGGGTGTAGAGCATATAATATCTATTAATAACTATATGGGAAGCAATTCTACACGCTTGATGCCAGGATGGGATAGAAGATCCCGCTGTACTGTATATTTTTCGCACAAGTCTATCCTTTTCTATCGCGAGGGGACGGTCCTTGGTTCAGTCAATTAGTTTTGTTTAGCTGTGCTGGTTTTCGCATAAGAATAACGTGTCGAATGAAGATGGATTTATGAACCAAACTATGTGTCCGGGAGACAAGGGTTGCCTAACTAATCTTCTCTGAGATTGTTTTTTAGATGAGTATTTTTTCGACGGTTGCGATACCTCAATGCATCAAGGACGTCAAAAGATAACTAAAAATAAAATAAAAAATCCAGGTCCGTGTTTTAAAAAATTAACTTGATGACGGCCGTTCAAAGTTTCGTCTTCGTTCAGATTTTTAATTTGATACCGAAATATTGTTGAGAAGAAAAAATGTCAACTAGAAAGTGCAATTGATTTTTAAATATTTTGCTAAATAAACTCTTTTGCGAAATTTCGTTTTTTTTTTTCGAATATCTGCGGAAGTAGTGGGAGTTTTTCAAATGTTAAAATGACATTGTATAATAACTGAGATCCCAATGCATGCACTTGAATCTGTGGCACCCTGTACAGGACTCATTCTGTAAATTATTCTGAGATCGAATCATAGCCTCCCTAAATTTAATGAAACCTCTTCGTTGACAGAGCTTTATAATTTCTCCGTAATTCCTCAACCTTCCGATTGCGGATTTCATTCCGGTCCTTTTTTTTCACAATTATATCCGTTGGATATCAAAATGAATTCCCAACATTCCATGTTCATATCACCAATAAATGCTCGAAGGAGGATAAACATATTCCCAGATACATTCAAACCTCTCAACATTTTGTTAAGAAGACTCTTGCTTAAGCTTCCGACTCTTCATCCTACTCCAGATATGAAGTTGATGGGTAAACGCGTTCGGAGGCTGGCGGACAAACAAAAAATACATAATACGTTGAGAAAAATCAATGATCTGAAAATGTGATTTTCCCTTCATTACTTGACTACTACATACCACAAAAGAGCCGAAGTAAAAAACGAAAATGTAATATAGAGAGCGTGAAAAGTTAGAAAATAATTTCTTGAAAAGAGAGGAAATAAGCTACAATTATGTGCTCTGGATATGCAGCCACGCGATGTGAAGTTTTCTATCTTCAAGTATTTCGGTAGCTCTAATCATTTTTGTTTAAGTGACAAGCTGTAGAAGGCAAGCCTCGCCTGCGATAATGCATGGAAACAGAAATAGTTTATGACACAATAGTAGGTATATGTACAGAGATATCATTGGAGTGGTGTGAGAAGTCCCAAGTTACTTCAGATAACGACTTCATAGTTCAGATAATAAATACTTCTAGTCTAGTCTGAAACTACTATACAACTATCATATACATTATAAAATGACAAAAATTCAATCAGGTATAAATAATGTAGATGATAAACATGTTACATAATTATTATATGATCCCAGTGAGTACAAATGTCAATACAATAGAAAGATTTTATAATATAGCAATTATTACTTATTTCCTATGACATATAGACGACCACTCTGTCTTTTGGGATCATAGAACGATTGATCTGTATTGCACCTTCATGATAAATGAAGCTTGAGATCCTTCTGGCATGTGCTCTCTAATTTTTCATTTCTCAATAGTTGTTCAGCTTTCAGTAGATACACAAAAACATACAATGCCATACCAAATGCAGTACTATTTAGGTATCCTGTATTATAAGAGACGTAGAACTAGGATGGTGTAAAACTCGAATGGAATGTCCATTTCCTATTTGCATGATTTGTAACATTTGCTTGCGGCTCGTGTGCTAACGTTTCATACTCGTAGGAAATGAATGCCATTCCATACAAGTTACACAGCATAATATTATCATGCATTCTTAGTCAGTTTCACACATCTTTGCTCTATTAGTCCCCATCAATCAATAATTGCATCAGAATGCGTGAAACTGAAATCTTTGAGAAATTTCGTTTTTCTGATTCGTACCGTTGCATACTCAATACAGAGTGAGTCTCCAACTTAGAATAAATTCAGTAGCTAAAAAAAAAGTTTTTTTTTTTGAAAATATGCTCGGATACGTTGATTAGTATTTTAAACTGAGCTCTTTTTGATGTACGAAAATGTTATACAGGGTGTCTGTCCGGAATTTGAGATATGACTTCATTGATCACAGGAGAAAAGAAAGGTTGAACTTTTCGCATGCATGTATAACTTGATCTTCCCTTCAAAAATAGTTTTAAATAAATTAGGGTTGCCTCATACCTCAAATTTTGGTCATTATATTTTGGAATCAGATAAATGATATACACCCAACGACAAGGAGAAACCGCCTAAAATTTGCGAAAACTTTGATCCTGCATCAGTTATCAAAGAACTGATGGTGCATTTAGACTCTTGGATTCATTTTTGTCAGTTTACGTGTCCTGGCGATTTTTTCCAAAAAACTGTTTAGTGACCTTTTTTCACGTTTAAAAAAGGACACTTTTCAAAACTTCTTTCTGTGTAATTGTTGATAAAAATGGCAAGCACCATTCGAAAGATGGGCAAAAATTATGTAGTTCCTGAAAATTTCACAATAATTGAGCAAAGGATAGTCCAGCTATAAAATATTAAACTTGGCAAAAATGACCCAGTATTCATGATTTCTTCGTTTAAGATTTCATACCTAGACTATCCTTTGTTCAATTAATGTGAAATTTTGAGAAGTACATAATGTTTACCCCGTTCTCGAATGGTGTTAGCCATTTTTATCCAAAATCACACAGAAAAAAGTTTTCAAAACTGTCCTTTTTTGAACGTGAAAAAAAGGGCACCAAACTATTTTTTTTTAGAAATCGCCAGGACACGCAAACTGACAAATGGATTGGAGTTTTTAAATACACCAACACTTCTTTGATGACTGATGCAGGGTCAAAGTTTTCTCAAATTTTAGGCGGTTTATCCACTTTTGTCGGTGGGTGTATGTACAGGGTGTTTCCGTATATTTCCTCTGCAGACTAACTTGCTTATTATGCAAGATAGATAGCGACTTTAAATACAAAGTTGGTAGGTATTAACATGAACCGCCAGAAAAAGATATTTTTTTGTATACCGGGTGCACGAGAAAAGTGTGACAGACACAACTTGCATTTTTTTAAATGGAACACCCTATATATTATTCTATAATCAAATTGACATTATTTTTCTGATCTCAAAAATATACAGCATGTAGTCATTCCTTCCAGCCGTTTTTAAAATATTTGAGTTTTAAAGTTGGTTTTTTGGTATTGCCAAATTTAGTATCTATGACTACAATGATTGTTTGAACAATGTTTATTAATTTTTATCCTTCCAATAATCTAAAACAACGAATATAACAAGTGAATACATTATATTATTAACAAATTGATATCATAGAGTGCAATTATTAAATATGCCCGCCATTATCCACAACACATTTTCTTAAATGCATTTTTTCATGATATCAATTTATTTATAATACAATGTATTCACTTGTTATATTCGTTGTTTCAGATTATTGGAAGGATACAAATTAATAAATAATGCTCAAACAATTATTGTACCTAGTCATAGATACTAAATTTGGCAATACCAAAAAACCAACTTTAAAACTTAAATATTTTGAAAACGGCTGGAAGGAATGCCTACATGTTGTATATTTTTGAGATCAGAAAAATAATGTCTATTTGATATAAATGCAAGTTGTGTCTGCCACACTTTTCTAGTGCACCTGGTATACGAAAAAATATTTTTTTCTGGCGGTTCATGTTAATACCTACCAACTTTGTATTTAAAGTCCCTATCTATCTTGCATAATAAGCGAGTTAGTCTGCAGACGAAATATACGGAAACACCCTGTACTTCATCTTAATAGCTTAACGTCATCACAAATAACTGACTTGATAATTACCACAATCGCAAAAACTTCTATTTCTCCAATGAATAATTTGCTTGCCAAGCGGAGCGCAAGATGATCACCCAAGCAGATCAAGATTCAGAATTTGGGCAAATGAGAAATTTTACTTTTTTATTTTCATTTCACTTGCGGTGGGAATGTGATTTCCTGAATACAACAGAAAAAAAAATAAAAAAAAATCATTACTTTGACGAGAAGATTGATATGAGATAGTCCGTAATGAGGGTATATAATCTACCGGAAAGGTCTGTCCATTTTAAAATGAAACAGAATAATAAAACTTTGGGTGATTGTACTTTGGTATATCAGGGGCAGAGAAGGAGGTGGGAAAAGTTTGGCAACGGACGGTATTCTCTGACATCGAATTTAGCCGAATATAGCATTTTGTAAAAAATATCTTTGAATGCTGTGTTTTTTAATAATTTTTTAAAGCCACTGTGTACAAATCACTCGAATTGAATGCACGAGTGTAAGTGAAAAAATCTGGAAATGCCAACAACAGAAAAGTTATGTATGATGCATTATTATTTTCAAGAAGAGAAGAGTTACTTGAAAATAAATTTGAAAAGTTGGGTTCGTATTTGGAAAAAAAAAGTTGATGATGCCCCCGAGAATTGGAACCGATATCTTTAAATAAATTCAGGGCAAAATAAAGAAGGATTTTGAAAAAATCGGTTATTGCCGGATATATCCGGAAGTCTTTGGAATTTCACAGGTTTCGAAGCGCCATTTTTTTTCCGATTTAAATTACTCAAATTTGCCTCCATTGAACCGACGTTGTATCCTATTATGGTTAACGAATTACCAATGCTATACAGGGTGGTACTTAATGGTATGTCATAATTTCAAGGGAAGTTCCTGGATACATTTTAAGTCAAAAAGGACATATAAACATGGGTCTTAAAATGCTTGGTTTTTAAGATACAGGGTGTTAAAGATTAAAGATTTATCTTATTTTCAGTTTTTAATACATTTTCCAAAGGTTTGAAATATTGAACTGAATTTTGCCACATGATATTATGGTATAGGAACACACTTTTTTTTATTTTTATTTTTTTATTTGCAATTTATTTTATTTTATTTTATTTTTTTTTTTTTTAGAACCAAGTTTATATGACCTTTTCGACTTAAAATGTATCCAGGAACTCCCCCTTAAAATTATGACATACCATTAAGTAACACCTTGTATACTCGAATTTGTGAGAAAAAAAAATGGCGTTTACATTGAGTTAGTTTGGGTAGAAATCAAGAAATCTACCACTTTTTCATGAATCCTCCAATGACATACAACGGAATGACATGGTGTCAACATGAGCTATTTATTGTACGATCTTTGTTGGAGCCAACGTTGGCTCCTATGAAAGACAAAACTCACATTGGACTTAATAAATATTTTATTTTTCACTGTAGCTGCTCCAAGCTTTCTTAAGGTCACCTGTCCTGTCCTAAATTCTACAAGTAATAGCAGATGAAAATCAATTGGAATCTGGTCTAAAGAAAATCAAGATATTCAAATGACATTGGAAGATTGGAAAAAAATCTGGTATTTAGAGGTTGACTACCGTAAAACTCTACTTGGATTCGTTATCCCTCGATTAATTTTTTTTTTTTTTATTGTCGGTTTCACAACGTTCTACGACGTCTTCCGATACCCAGTCGCCATTCGGCTCGGCTGTTCCACTGGCCTTCTTCTAACCCCCTCTCTTCCATTTCTTTATCAATTCCTTCTCTCCAGCTTTTTCTGGGTATCCCTCTTCTTCTTCTGCCCGTTGGTGTCCATTGTAGGATTAGTTTTGGGAGTCTCTCTGGATTCATTCTTTGCACGTGCCCGTACCATTTTAGTTGCTTTATTTTGATGTCTTCCACTATCGTGTGTTTGACTCCCATCACTTCTCGAATTCTTTCGTTCCGTATTCTCTCCAACCTGGATTTGCCTGCCGATCGCCGCCAAAAGTCCATTTCCGTCGCCTCCAGTGTTTTCATAGACTTCTCTTTCCGTTGCCAGACTTCACTACCATATGTCACAATGCTTTTCACGATCGTGTTGTAAATACGATGTTTATTTTCCTTGCTGATTTTTTGGTCCCACAGAATAGTGTTGAGCCTTCTTATAGCTTTTCTGCCTTGTATATTTCTTTCTTTGATAGCTTCATCTAAAGTCCCGTCATTTGTTATGTTTAGGCCTAGGTATTTGTATTTACTGCACGATTTTAGTGTGCGTCCATCTTCCAGCATCAAATCTTGTTGTGTTCCTCCTATGCACATGTATTTTGTTTTGGTTAAGTTGACTTCTAACCCCCACTTTTCGTACTCTTCAACCAGTTTTCTTGTCATGTATTCTAGGTCTTCTATGTCTTGTGCCAGTACTATTTGATCGTCTGCGAAACTTAATGTGTATAGAATATTTTCGTTTAGGGGGATGCCCATCCCTTTGCATTTTTGTTTCCACTTCGAGAGTGCCTTTTCTAGGAAGATTTTGAAAAGTGTGGGTGACATACAACATCCTTGTTTAAGTCCTTTATTCGGCAAAAAGCCTTTTGAGATCTTGTTGCCGATTTTTATTTTTATTTGACAGTTTCTGTTGTTAATTTCATTTTGTATAAATCATGCAAAATGATGCATAGGTATTTTATTAATTTTGATCTTCTCTTACAAGTGGAGGGGTTAGACACTTTGCAATTTATTAGACGTGAATCTATCTAGCCCCTGGCGTGATCTGACGAGTAGTTCAATACTCCATCTTAATGCACCAAAAGTATTGGTGGTTTATTTGCATACCTCCCGATCGGATCACTAAAATCTCAAACAACTTCAATGCCGCGTTATTTGAACAACCCTTACCGACACGGTTTCTTGTTATCTGGATTTATCAAAGTGACGACGGAAGCTTAAGAGATAAATACAACAAGAATCCACTGCAATCATAGCAAGACAACAAAAAGTCTAACTTGTATACTCATAGAAACAACATCATAACGTGTGCTGAGACCTGCAACCGTTAATTTGTCACGAAGCCAGCGTAGATTTGTGGTTTTCAGCTCCGCATTCAATCCTTGAAGCGGTCGCATCACGTCTCATCATTCTGCAACAATGTATTTTTTTGTCATCGCCTAACCGCTTGGGGCTACGTAGTTTCTATGGGTGGAGGGTCGTGAGTGGATAATTTGACTGTTGCTGGATAGAAAATCATTGAACAAGCATTATTACTGTCATATTACTGCCTTGTTAAAAACGACGAGATCTTCTTCAATACATGGTATGGTTTGAGAGCAATAATTCTGTGTTCAGGTTGTGTTCGCATGCGGTTACCAGGGGCCCGATCCTCGAGTTAGGGAACAACGCTCTCTGGGATCACTCCCTGTACTTTGATACTTAGTTGCGTTCAGCTAGTCATTCTACGTATTTTTCATCCTCCAATTTTTTATTATAATATGTCGATAGTTTGGGAGATAATTTTGTTTTTCTGAAAAACTCAACAAATCCTATCATTTTTTTTTTGACATATCAACGTCAAAGTGACCATCATTTTGAACAGTTTTTGTGATTCGCAGTTGAATGTTCTCGCTATTTATTTGTTATACCTACCTCAATATAAATAAATGCTTAGTTCCTTGTTCCGTCAATTCAAGTTTCTTTGATTTCTAGTACTATTCTGCGGTTACGTCAACAAAAATTTCACGTACCTACCTATGTCTTGACTCAACCGGACGTCAAAGTCGTTCGCCGCCAATCACTCATGACAAATGTCAGGTTTTGAGATAGTATCGACTATTGTCAAATTTTCGAATTCGACAGTCTCGGCACAACGATACACAGCAAATTATTATAACTTCAATGCTAATTGGTCATTTTGAAAAAGAAAGAGATACTGGTATATGGAACGCAGTACCTATATAAAACCATCTCGAACATGTTTGTATAAATCATAGTATAATAAACAACAGGACAGCTCCATATAAAGTGCATTCCTTTTAAAATCCAATCACCCCTGAGCTAGTCGCACTTGGGAAACTCCGAGCTTCTCTGAAAAGAACGCGTTGTTTTGCGGAATAATGCGGGTCACACGTAACATAACCCAACTAAATTTTTGTTTTGTTGATACATTTCATTTTTCAAGAATCTCATTGGAAAAATCTGTTTTAATAATTTGCTTACAAAACCTCAACCAAAAGTGTCAAATTATTCTTGAAAAACCACACCACAGCTACATACAGCATACAATCATACATAAACATTGAACATAACCTAAAAGGGCTTAACGCACCCCCCGCAAATTTAGTGCAACAGGGGCAGGGGGGGAGGATTCGGAGTCACACTAGTGGATGCCGAGCGAACCAATTTTACATATTTCCATCAGCGGTGTTGCCATATCCACATCGAAAACGGAGACACGCGACCGGTTGATGAATGACGATGGAGGACGGAGGACATTCGTTTTGTAATTATCATAATGAGACAATTTTGAAAAGTCCTTTACATGTCCACGGATACAGGGCTCAAGAGGATAAATTCACTGACAATTTAATTTTTCGACCAAATGTCATTCTTCATTAAAAGTTCTACCTACTTGTTTTGAGAAGTCTAAAGTAAAATGAGTACTTCAATTATGAAAATATTACCATGATATTGCCGTATTCAAAGCCCCTTCATTTTCAAAATTTCAAAATCTAAAATCACATTGCATATATTAGTTGAAGTTCAAATATCTTTAAAAAGGTAACTCCTAGCCGATTCTATAAAGTATGCCCTTTTTATGTAAATATGATGTAAAACCCAACTTTTCGATTTTGAAAAAATGTATGAGTGCGTAAAAAAAAGTTCTGACTATTTGAATGAGTGAATAGGTGTGTAAGTGCCGCCCCCTACAAGTAAAAGCAATTCCGTGCTCAGATTTGAATTTTGCCTGTCAGTGTATCTATAGGTACCAAATTTCATCAATATAGGTAACTTGATTATTTCGAAAGTTATTCAAATAAATCAAAAATTGAAATTCAACTTTGACACGCTGCGTATCTTTGTCAAGTCATCTTTTGGGATAGACAAGTTCGGGGCGATTGCAATATTTGTTCGTGAAGAATCTACTGTTGCCATTATGTTCCATTCTTTCTGGTACACCCTGTATAATACATGTTGGTATTTGGTTCAGCCGATTTTGTGCTATTTAAGTTCAAATTCGTATTCTATTCATCCAGAAATTTGAGCCAGACTCAAAAATTCTTGTTTTTTGTCACTAAAAGAACAGATTTATTCAAATAGGTACAGAGCGACTGGGAAAATAAGTCGAAAAAGATTCCACTGCCTTCTGGACTAATACGGTGGAATCCAGATCAACGTTATGTTATATTTTCATGAGACTTGAATAGCGCAAAAACGACTGATTTCCACACACGGAGCAATAGACCGGCAATGTAATGCAATTAAAATATGAATCCGAGTATGAATCAAACTCAAAACGTAACATAAATCAGAACATAAGACGCAAACAGACACAATCACAATCCATCAACCTCGACATTACCAAAATATAAATATGAACGGCATAGATAAAATAAAAATAAAACCCTAGAAAAACCAAACTAATATTGGTTTTTCTCGGATAAAACGGTGACGTGACATTGACAATACAAATATAACTACCTCTACAACGTACGTGCCTACGACTACGACATCGAAGCATCAACGTTGCCAAATGTGAAAGATGAAAATGTGTAAATTTTGGTTCGCCACGGATCCATAAGTCGGAGTAACTCGTGGACGACAAACACATTTTAAATAGAACAGACCACGACCACGTCGAAAGCCGGGCCGCTCGGACGGACACAGAGCGGCTCCGGCATGTAAAAGGAATGCAGTTATACCTACCTAAAGGTGGTCAAATTTCGTCTGTCTCAATGACAGAAATTCGCCTCATTTATACACTGCTAACCTTATGAAATGTAAAATAAAACCATACTGTAGCCGATTCCATGACTTCAATGATACTGATACATAGGTGAATTATCAATCAAGTTATACAATACGATTACCCACTATGCAGTATGTCTAAAGATGTATGCGAAGTTTCAAAGTCTTGATTTAGAAAACAGTTGTACATTCCAAAATGTTAGCAGGGTATAAATGAGGCGAATTTCTGTCATTGAGACAGAACGAGATTTGACCACAGATATATGGAGCTGTCGCTACTTGTTGTTTATTATACTATGGTATAAATCGATATCTTCGACATACTGGCAAACATCAAATACTGTGACGTAACCGCAGAAAAGCAATGAACATGATACTAAGGCCCGTATTCTCCGTTCGTACTTAAACCCGTTTAAGATTTGACGGCGTTTGACTACAAGATTTCATATGCACCGGCGAAATTAGACACGTTCAAGTGGGTTAAACGCATTCAAAGTTAATCGCCCGGTTTGGAGCGTTTAAGGATTTAAACGGCTTCAATTGTGGTGGAAGATGCGTGCGCCTTGAAAAAATAAATCTTCACATAATACATATAAACTAATACCACCGAACATATTATTTATTATATAATGGATATTCGGTACTGATACCTCATTGTTTTTCTTATCATCTCACTGTGAGTGTGTTTATTTTATTTTTTACTTTGAAGACGAATTATACCTATTTCTTGAAGCCGATATTTTCGACAAATTAATAGTTCTTGCATGGCTTTACATAAAAATGAAAAATACTATAAGCGGACGGACGTTATGTCATTTTTCCGGAGATTTCATTTTTTTCGTGTTATCTACAAAGTCAGTAATGCCAAAGTAGATGTATGTTCAAGATAAATCCAAATGCCATTTGCAATAATTTATGAAATAATTATTATCACCAAATAAAATAGTATCACGTTTTCGGATGTCCGTAAAATGATAATTCATCACGTAATTTTATTTTAATTCATTCAAGCTTCCTGTCCTCCCGTATTATCATTTTATCAATAGAACTGAAATTATTGGTTCTGTAGGTGGTGCTGAGGGGATAAGAAAAATCAAGCCAAAATCACGTATCATAAAATAAAAATTGATGATTCTATGCGTAAACACATACGAAAATGGAGCAGACACAAAAATAACTTTGAAAAAAACCTATAGGTTCAAACTTTACATGATGGCGGAAATAATAATAAAAAGAAAATAATCTTGAACCACATGAATGCCTTTGAGATTTTATGTGGTTCACGTTCACTTCTGCATGGGCAAATATGGATATTTTGACCCATCCTAAAAAAACGTATAACGTATATGTCTGTTCATGGCTTTCCTGCGGTCACGTCACAGTATTTGACGTTTGGCAGTATGTCGAAGATTGATCGCTCAACATGTGATATTTGTCAAATTGATCCGAAGGACCCTCGTCCAGACGTACGTGATCTTTTTTTCAATGTGTAAGAGAGAGACGGAAAAGTATGACGTAACCGCAGGAAAGCCATGAGCAAAGTATACCTATGAATAGCATAGACCTCTGCCTCTGATGGCTTACATTGAACTTCAATTCGAAGTGGAAGCGATCGATCTCCTCCCATTTCTCTGATTTCCTCTTGCCAAATGAAAATCATAAGATACCATCTACATTGAATCCGGCATTAGCGTGAGTTTGAACACAAGTTCAATGTGGATAGTATATAACATATGATTCCCGTTTTCCAAGAAGAAATTTGACAGCTCCACTTCGAAGTGAAATTCAATGTAAACCTTACATAACTATACATCCAAATGTCAAATTGATGTCCACTGTCAACATCATGGTTGCCAATAAACTTGAATTCCACCAAAATATTCCTAGAATTTCCAACGTTGCCGACCTTTTTCTAGGTTTAACTAAACGCTGCGAAGATTTGCACGGTGCATACCAAGCGCAAGTTGAGGACGTTTAACTATTTGAATGCGTTCAGTTGAAGGCGTTTATCTGTAGAATCGGAGAATACGGTCCTAAGGGGTATATGCACCGTAGAAATCTAATCCGGATGAAGGCTTTATCATGAGCAATGAACAAGCTGTAGTTTGGAGAGGCATACAAGAAAAATGTCATTTTGACGTTGATAGGTCTGCTTTGGAAAAATTATTAAAACCCAAATAATCTCTCAAACCATCGACTTTTGTAAACAAATTGTGTGATGAAAAAAGTAACAAAGTACAGGGAGTGCTATTTGGAAAAATCCAGTTATGGTGCTTTAGAGTTTACCAAACATTGAAGTGTCACAACAAAGTGGTACCATAATGTAAATCGACGGCACCAAAACATACCCAAGGCGGTTGTTTAAACACTGTCCAAGTCTCAACTTGATATCTCAAAAACCAAGTGCTATGTGGTATCGTTGATCAATAATCAATGGTTGCAAGCGCAAGAATAACTTTTAAACGGTTGAAGCGAATTGCAAGAACTAAACGGATTTGAAATTCCCGAAAAGTTTCAAATGCAAATATGTAAAGATAAACAGGGGTTGCCGTTTAAAAAAACTATGTTCATGCCTGCTCTGCAAAAATGATACACCCTGTATATTGAAAACATTTTCACAAACACTGGTCATCTTGTTATCTTGTATTCAAAACCATTTTGCTCAATTCGATATCTATGAACGGTTTAGGCGTAACTTAGCGTTCCCGTTTCAATGACTCACCCTGTATATTATAAGACGAATATTGAAGACGATGCAGATTACTACGAATCAGAAATATCGAAAACAATCATGAAAAAATCTCTAAAATAATGATATATCACTTTCACATCGCAGGACTTGATTAAATTTGGAATCTCTTGAAATCATGAAACTCTCTGGCTGTGCTCACATTATTAACTGAAAAAACCTAAAAATATGATCATTGTCATATAAACTCGAACACTAATTTATCTTCGATAAGATTCAATGTTCACTCACTCTTATACAAAGCATATTAAGATCTTTCTTGAAAAAGAAGCCATCATGTTGATTTGATTTGAACTCAAAAATTAAAAAAAATATTCAGAATGAATGAAGCTATACAATGGTATAAGAAAAGTCGATTTTTATTTGTATACTCCACAGTTTTTCAAAATTTTGGAGCCAAATTGGTAGGGTTTCCAATCCGAGGACTCAGGATCCCGGGGACCCCGAACATTTTTCCATCCCGAAATCGCGAAAGAAATCCCGATTTTATCTCGAAATGTTATGTCATGTATTATAGAGGGTAACTTTTTTAAAGTGTTACAATGCCATGTGTCAGAAACGGCTTGAAATATTTTTTTTCACATTTTGATGGACGGAAGCACTTCAAGGATGAGTTTTTGTGTTACAAAGCGATACGAGAAACGGCTTCATTTTTTTTACACTTTGATGACGCGATTATTTCACGGGGGACACATTTCATGATTACCCCCCACCGCTCTCATTTTTCAATTTTTTCCGGGAGTTCGAGATTTATCCAGGGATTCCAGGATGTAAATTGGAAATCCCGAAATCCCGAAATTCAATCCCGATCCCGAAATTTGGAAACCCTACAAATTGGTAATTAGCATAAAATTATGCATTGGGTGAAATATCCTGAACTTTGAAACACTTTGTATGTGTATGGCCATTTAGGCGTGTGTGTACCACGTCAATTATTTCCCCAAAAACCTTTTTTTTTCAAAGTTTTTGACGATATCAAACACAAGTTTAAAATTTCGCAAAAAATCTGTTGAACATTATTAAACATCAGTAAAAATACCTATGCACATTGAAAAACTCATTTTTTGAAAGCAAGCTTCTATTTTATACTATGAACTTATTTAAATGTTTTGTTTTTGGTGAGTATTTGTATGTGTATAAATTAAAAAAAAATACTTTTCTTATGCAAAATTATTGTAGCTTTATTCATTCTGAACATTTTGATTTTTGAGTTTACATGATAGCTTCTTTTCCAAGGGAGATTGGAAGCTTTATATGACAGCATGTAAGCGTTGAATCTTAATATGTAGTATAGTAAATCCGTGCTTAAAATAGGGTCATCTGAGAGTTTTGGTAAAAACGCAAAACTTTCTTTTGAACATGTTTGGGGGGCTTTCAGTAGCTTAAGTCTGAGTTTTTGGAAAAATCAAAGATGAACTTACCCCGCCATCTTGGAAATAAGGGCACTACTTTTTTTTCTCGGTTCCTTTTTCAGACTTCTGATAAAATATCATAGAACCAAAATTGTCCGAATTTACTTTCTCAATAACTTTCATATCAAACCTTTTTTCCTCAAACCAGTAATAAATAATCTACAGGGCCATTCCATGATGGAAAGAGATCGTACAGGACGAAAGTGCTGAGAATGTAATCCTGCACTATTTTCGTTCTGTACGTTTTTTTTTCACATGCCAGATGGAGAAATCACTCTGTAGATTTTTTATTATTGATTTTGGAGAAAGTTTGTAATAAAAGTTGTTGGTAATGTATATCTAAACCCCTTTGATTCTATGATATTTTGTCGTAAGTAATAGGAACATAGAAAACACACGCGCCCTTATTTTAAAGATGGCAGGGTTTGGCCAAGAGTTTGGCTATATAGGGCCCCCTCCACAATTGAAAAAATGCGTATCCCCAAAAATTCTCCGGAAAAGCACGGATTTACTGTACTAATGGAAGAAATGAGTTTTCAGGTTTCTATGTCACTGAGTAAATTATACTAAGCTAATTCAAAAAGTCAAAGCAATAGAATTTTGATTTTATTATCACAGCGCAGTGCTTTTCGTGTCATACTAATAAAACTCGAAAATTCATGTTATTGTCCACTAATAATTATGAAATTGAAAAGCTTTGTAGATTTAGTGATTTTAATTGCACCCAATCATCAATTTGTCATTTTTATTGGCTCTTGATGATTTACTTAAAGGTCTCGCATGTATTTCAAAATTAATGTTAATAATTCATTTATCCCGAAGACTGGACTTTTTGAGCAGACCGCACCTGCTCAATCAGCAGCCATGAATAAGTTGAAACAAAAAACCACTCTGCTAACCAGGATGAGTTTCTAGGATCATTCGAATGTTGAGCAATAGTAGCGTTGTTGTCAAATGTCCACAAGTACATAGAACAGCTATACAAGCAAATAATACTAAAGCCATTGCTCCAACCATGTCACCGACATGAACGATTGCAGTTTGCTCGAGAGCACTTGCCGTGGGGTGAAGATGAATATGGTAATGTTTGATCTACTGTAGGATCCCGTTTTTGCCTTGACAGCAATGATATAGACGTGCTTGACTGAAAACGTTCAGAAGACATGGTGGGTTCTATGCTTTGACGTATGTAAGCATTTTTAAATATGCACTGAACATGAATAAATCAGAATGAACAATTTGAATTTGAATTTGAGTTTTATTTCAAAGAGACTGTTCAGAAAGATAATACAATATAATTCAAAACTATCAACCTCTTTCTGGAGAATTTCATACATAATTCCGAAACGTTGTCTGGCATATCTAGGTTGTTATTGTATATCATTGAATAAATCGTTTTTTAGTTTCGTATTCATATTCAATATTCAATACCATAGGCGACCACTGATCTAAACAGCTGTATAAGCAGAACGCTGCACTCGAAATGGCTAAGCTAAATTACGAACGAAAAAAGTAAATAAGCTCTAACATTTCTCGGCAAGTTTCTAAGTCTAAGTCTAAAGTTTCTGAGAAACGGTGTAGGTCCATAATCAATCATTGTATGTCCTGAGAGTCTATAGAGAACTGAAACTTTTACACAAGTGTCGCACAACTCTATTGGTAACAAAAGTCAAACCAGATCTTCAAAAAACGCGCATAAATATACTCAGTGACATTGGAAGTGTTACACCGACTTATTTCCCATATGTTTCCCGTAAGACTCAATGTAAACATGACCTAATACAAAGCTTCATATCTCCTTTGAAAAGGATATCAAATTTACCAAAAGAGCAAAGTGTTCAGAATGAATGAAACTTCAATATAGGAGAAATTCCATTTCTACCAGAAAACTCTATAGAGAGTTTTGAATTTCCAGCACATTCCACCCAATGCTAATTGCATTGCTAGTTTGACTACAAAATTTTGAAACACTTTATAGAGTTCCATTCATTCTGGACATTTTGTTTTTTTTTTGATGAATTTGATTTTTTTTTCAAAGAAGATATGAAGCTTTGTATATGGTCATGTTCACATTGGGTCTCATGGGAAATTAATCGGTGTAGCACTTCTAATGTCACAGAGTATATAAAGGCTGTAAAAGGTCTTTACAAAATCTCACCATGCACATATTCCTGAGGTCAAAATAAGCCGATTCAATGCAACTTACCTCATTCCAAAATTGCTCCGTTTCCTAGATACAGGGTGGTAAAGTTGAAAAATAAAAATCGAATTTTCCAAATTGTGTGAACATTAGTTAACTTATTGCTTCAAAAATCGATTCCTGGGGTTTTTTGGGATGCAAAACCTGAATATGGACACCTTTTCATTGTGGTAGTTAGAGGGCACTGCACACTGTACTTCTAATGGTTCAAAATGGCCATAAGTTTTTTATTGATTTTTAGTGTTCCATGCCACAACGGAATATTCAAATTACTTCGAATTACAAAGAATGTTCTTACCTATAAGGTTGAGATTTGGTCAGTGAATCGGTAGCATTTGCAACTATCTCGAAAACTTACTCTAGCGGATTATAGCAGAAGTATCTTTTTTGCCAAAAAATGTCTAGAAGATCATTTCCTTTACAACAAAAGTAAAAAAGTATACTGAGAAAAAAGTTATTGCCAATTTAAAAAATCAGAAGTGGAGTATGCAGCGCTCTCTAAAGGTCACAACGAAAACAATTCAGGTTTCGCATCCCAAAAAAACCCCGGGTACCAGTTTTCAAAGTAATACGTTGAAAAATGTATACACTATTTGAAGAATTCGATATTTTGTTTAACTTTGCCACCCTGTATCTTGGAAACGAAGCAATTTCGGACAAAGGTAAGTTGATTTCGATCGGCTTATTTTGACCTCAGAAATATGTGGTAATTTTGTAAAAACATCACAGACACCCTGTATAATAATTTATAAAACATTCTAAACTTTAATTCGAAGAACAACAGATAAATCAACAAAACAAGAAAAAACATAGTTAAACATTAATGATATGAAATCACATTACTTTGCGGCTTTCCGACGTTATAATGGAAAATTAACACAAAGCGGCAATAAACATAGAATCTTCTGTTTCAGTGAATTATTATCCCCAAACGAAGCGAATTAATAATAATTGGCCATGCAAAATTAAAAGTTTCTCAAAAAAGCACCTACTATTTATTATCAAATTACTGATACTTATGTAAAAGGTTTGGTTGATGGCGATAAACTGTAATAAATTAAATTTGGGAGAAGAAACTCAAGTCAGGAAAGTTGGAATCGGATAATGTAGGTATACTAATGCACAGTGCATTAGTATACCTCAGTGCATTATGCACTGAACATGAGTTCCTTATTTCAAAAACTATTGGTTGGAAGCATAAGTATTTCATAATATGACAAATAGTATTGTTATCACCTGATTTTCAATCATTTTCTGTAGTCATATGTAATTTTTCAAATTCTGAAACATTTATCTGCTATCGGTGAATATAATTTTTTGCATGATTATGCTAATCTTCAATGAAAACCAATTTTATCACGTCAACAACCAAATTCACAAATTCTTATGTAAATAAAGTCTGAAGATTCACTAGTATTCTGAACGCGATGATACATACTGGTTCACCTTGTATTGGTGTAAAATTCGCAAATATTTATTCGAGCATTAACCCCGAACTTGTGCTCGCACTTTGATATAATGATCTGTGATTTATGTATGAATACTGTTATGTAAAAAAATAGTAGCGGCAAACGAACTAGAAGGAAAGATTTTATTCAATATGATGCTCTAATAACTAAAAATCACAAGGATTTCAAAATTGGAGCAAAAAAAAATACTTTGAATATAATTGTGTGATACACACAATTTAACACAAACATAGTGTAAGATCTCCTTGCGGACAGCTCTAATAAGCGGACATCTCTTTTAACCGGACAAATTTCCTAGAACAAAATTTCGGAACATCATTTCCGATGTGAAATGCTTTCCAATAAGCGGACGCTCTTATAAACGGACGCGGATACTAGATTATTTCCCAGTGTGACTAAAAATAACCATACGCGGACGCGAATCTCTAATAGTCGAACGATTTTTCAGGTCCGCTTATAAGAATGTTCATTAAATTCGGAATTCTGATTTTATATTCCCCTTCAAGTATGACATAAAATATGTCCCTTGCAAGAGAGAACTAAACTAAAATATCGCAAACACGGCTGAACCAAACATAAACTTGTATGGTATTTTTGAAATCAGAGCAAGGAGCTTTTTCATTTGAGCAAATAATATACCGGGTGTTCCATTCGAAAAAGACAAGATGGATGTTTTTTTGAACTTTGCGATGCGCACTTGTTTTTTTCGTACCTCCAATATACACAAAAACACCTTTAACTTTTTCAAACAAATTTCTTCCAAGCTCCTGAAATATGGTTTCTAAGTACTAAGTATCACCCTGTTCATATAGTGTGTCTAGAATAGAATGATGTACATGGGGATATTCGAAATGGTAAGAGATACGACGTCGCTTAAATGGAAGAAAAGTTGCGTATTTGTATGCTCAAAAATATTATATATAGCTTTGTTTAAGTTTGAATCGATACGGTAATGTGGATACAGAGTGAAAAAGAAGAAAAATGTCCATTTTTGAAAATCCACGATATCTCGCTTATTATAAAAGCTAACATTTCCAAATTTTCGGGGATGGATTGGTAAGAGGATAAGACGATTTTGAAAACGCCAGATCAACTATTGTTTTTCTTATCATTTTCAAAATCCGTATTGAAAATGATTTTCATAAATATGACTTTCATAAAAAAAAACAGACTTGACTTTGGCTGGACGCAACATAGTGAGACTAAAATTTTTTTGACGTCGTTTTTAAGAATTGTCGTATCCTCTTATCCATATCCTGAAAATTTTAAAGTTTTAGCTTTCAGCATAAGCAAAATATTGTGAAAGTTTTAGCTTTTTTAATAAGCAAAATATTGTGGTTTTTTGAAAATGTGCCTTTTCTTTTTTTTTACCCTGTATTTACATACGCTACTTTTCTTCTATTTAAGCAACGTCGTTTCTTTCACCGTTTCCAATATCCCTATATTGTGACATGTACATCATTTTATTCTGGACACACTTTATATACCGGGTGTTCATTTGAAAACTTTCCACCCCGGTTTTATCAAAAATTACTGATTTAAAAAAAAACTCAGAGACACATCAAAAGTCTTGTCAAGGGGACGACTTTTTAAGTAAAAATATTTTAGCATTTTCAAAAAGATGATATTCGACAAAAACCGGAACAGATAATTTTTCAAAAATTAAATTTACGTTTATTGTATCTATCGCCAACGCATAATTCCAACCATTTATTAAACCAAACCAAAAAAGTTGGCGAAGTATTTCTTTATCGTATCGTACCTTTAAGTAATTTTTTTGTTATTAAGGTAACGAAATATTTCGTTACCCAGCATTCTATTTGCTGTCAGTTGTATTTGTAACAATATCGAAATATTTAACAATTTTGATTTTACTTCCAAAATGGGTTCACACGCTGGGTGAAAGAGTGGAACTGATTCTAATTAATGATGCCGAAAATCAATGTGTTCGGCGAACTGCCGTCACGCAAGACATCCGGAGAAGACAACTTCGCTTAGGTATGTTCTGGACCTTGTTGCTAAATTTATTGAAACTGGATCTATTGCAAACAAAAAACGTGATCACCGAAGAGTTTTGGATGAAGCCGCTCAGGTTGAAGTTTTAGGCCATTTTGGCATGGATCCGAATACTTCCTTACGGAAAGTTGTTGATGCAACCGGTATTTCATTAGGCTCTGTACACAAAGTTACTAAAATCCATAAATACCATCCTTATAAAATGCAATTACACCAAGGGTTGAGCGAAGACGACTTCGATAGGCGAGTCGAGTTTTACGAACGAATGACTGCAGCGATCAATGATAACGCCATTCAGGTAAAGAATATTTGCTTCAGTGATGAATGCACGTACCTTAACGGATTTGTGAATAAGCAAAACTGCAGCTATTGGAGTAATGAAACTCCTTATGCTTTTGTAGAAGGGCATACCCAGTATTCCCAAAAAATTAATGTATGGGCAGGCATTTTAGGAAACAAAGTAATTGGGCCGTTGTTTATTGATGGAGATTTGAATGGAGAAATTTATTTGGATATGTTGCAAACTACCATCAATCCCCTCATGATTGAAGCAATCGAATACCAAATCGATGAGGTTGGAAACCCTGTACTTGATGAGGCTGAGGTATATTTCCAGCAAGACGGTGCTCCTCCTCACTATGTTCTTCCGGTTCGACAATGGCTAGATGACGAGTTTCCAAACAAATGGATAGGACGAAAAGGACCTATGGAATGGCCTGCTAGGTCACCTGATTTGACGCCATTGGACTTTTTTTATGGGGTCATTCAAAATCTATAGTGTTTACTCCCCAACCTCAAACTTTAGAGGAACTTCGTCAACGCATCACCGAAAAGTGCCATGATATTCCACAAGATGTTTTTGAAAATGTGCGTCAGGAATTTGAACATCGCCTATATTATTGTATGGCCAATAACGGACATTTTGAACACTTACAAAAAAAGTGATATTTTAGTTTGTTGCTGTTTGGTATTTATTGTGACTTTAATAATTTTTTTAATTACTATTGTTTTTTTGAAATGTTAAAATATTTTTTCAAATTTCTCGAAAACGAATCGACCGATTTCAAAAATTCAAACGTCATAATAAAGCACTTGATATTCCAAACAAGCTATTACTCGATACCCTTTCCCATTTAAGATTCCTCGCCTCAGCGACAAGCTTATTGTGAAGGATTATAAATTATTAAAGAAAAAAGAAAAAAAAAACAGTGTTCGTCTAGCGACAAGTCGTAACATTCAGGTCCTCACGTCATTTCGTCAGATTCAAGTTACATACAATACATGTGTATACCTATTCATATTTCTAAGAAGTACTGAGTTCTCTCCTTTTTTCATCTTTCATAAGCGGACAAAATTGGCAGAACCGAGAGTATCCATGGGAGCTTTCATCGTATAATACAAAATTGAGGGCGTGACATCCTGAGTCCACTACCCGTCTGATATTGTCAATACCAATTTTTATAATGTGAAAATGAAGAGTTTCAACTCATGGGCACACTCAAAAAACAATAGTGTTTCCCGACATTTAGACTTGAGATAGTTCCCACGATAAATTAATTTGGATTCAGTGAATAGAATCGGATTGAGAAACTATAGTTTAAAAGTATGCGATACATCAATTCATCGATACCATAATAAATCACTGGCGACCAAACAACAGTATCCACAGTCCGGCACACCTCGCATGGGTTCTGAAGATTAGAGGCGCAGGTGGTGCAGCATGGTTAGAAGACCATCGAACCAAGGCAGTACCCGGCAAGTGAAGTAGTTTGGTACAAGAAGTGCGCACGGTTAGATATACAGAGGCGCGAGCATACGATACATTTGTTCTTCGCGACGGTATACTGGGAATTGATATTGTTATGGTGCAATTTTGATTTGTGCTTTTAGGATTTACTCCCAATCTTATAAGTAAGTTGTTATATTGAATTTTAAGATAATTATAATTTTCACTAGGCACTTTGTTTTGTTCGATGTTTTCTGTAGTCGCTTATTATGCCATTTATACATGAATCCTGAATCACACTTTTATTTTGAAGTAATGGATTTGTGACTAGCTCTCATCGAAACATAAAAATATAATAATTGGATTAACATTAGGAGGTTTTGTAGATTAGGTACGTAAGACTACAACGGCCTTCCAGAATAGAGTTGTTCAAGTTGTTTACGGACATTGTAAAACTGGTCCTTATTTATTTATCGTATGCATGGCAATGTGTTTTTTCTTTATTTCAAGAATTTGTCAAATCAAATCAACAATGCTTCAAATGAACTTAATGAATTTTATGGTATACCTGGAAATTTTTTGAATGAATTGATGATTGGTCCCGTATCTGGGTATAGGGAGAATCGTGTCCAGATGTTTCTCGAATCTGCCTGATGGTTTGAATTGAAATAATGAGGATATCAGAAGATAATCTGCATCAATGATTGATATTGTAGAAAACAATAAGAAAAAACAGGGCAATCTATCTATTATTATTATAAACAAGTTAGTGAAACTGGTTTGAATAAATTGCCATAAATCAACGAAAATCATAAAATCTCTACCTATTTATTCATTGTTTCATGTAAGGTGAACGTTAATCCTCACCTCACAGCAGTGGCGGCTCCTCCTTATGGTTTGAAGGTTTGCGCAACCCCCAAATACTGTATAGGTAAAATGCTATTAATCATATATTTGTTCAATTCTTAGTCATGCCAAAAGACCATATCAACAAATCAACATTAAAACGGGAGAAACAGTTAAACAATCTCACCAACTTCCCTTGATTATCTTCAACATTCTCGCGTCTCCCGCTCCCGATGCTTCGCCGCTTCCATGCGGTTTGCATCGCGAATGCAAACCATCCCCCAGCCCGGCTATTATGAAGTTGCGGGGATCGATTTTCTACGCGTGGATTTCAGTTCCGTCCCCGTAAGCTCAATGAGGTTGCAGGCCGACTACAAACTTGTTTATTTCGCCTGATTACTGATTTTAGATTGACGTGTGTTGTATGTTTGCATTTTTATCAGTTTTGTGTTGTAAAATATAAATTCTGTTGAAAGTTTAGTCTCAAAGCCATTCTGTAGTCCATCATGATTCGATAAGGCTAAAATAAAAAGACTTGGGACGCCTATTCCGAATTTAAAAATAGAATAATCTATGTCTAGCAAAAAAATACATTTTACCAGGACAGGACAGGAGCTTAATGATAAAAAAGAGTCTTATTGAAAGCATACCTGACTTTGAGGAGATATTGAAGTTTGATGTTGCTAAATATAGGCGTATGGATCTCCTTTTCAAATAAATCTCAATTAGCTGTTCTTTTTTGTAAAATTGATATGTGTTGTTATTAACGTTTGTAACCTAACTTTATATATTGAATCATTTTAGATCCATTGCTTACAACTTTTTTTGGACGTGGACCCAGAAATTGGTTTTGCCCCAGGGTAGCCGCCCCTGCAACCCCCACATTTTTATTGTACGATCCGCCACTGCCTCACAGCATAAAAGCTCCATTTATAAAGCAATATGTATGTGGATACTCGACAAATGCAAATATTTGCTTAGGATCTGACTAAGCTTCAGTTATCTCATTTCGTATAACCTTTGAATACATTTTATAAGGTCTTTTGAATTGCATCCTATGCAATGTTTGAGAATTCATCTCATTCTAATCAAGGAATGCTTTTGAGAATATACTTTTCTTTTAAACATTTTCCCTATCTCCATCAATCTTACTTTATAAGCTCAGATAGCAATCAAAGTACAGGGTGGTGCAACCAAGATGGGGTGGACGATTGTGGGAAAATGGTGAGAGATTTGGATAATTTTTTTTTTGTTTATCATAGTTAGTCGAAGAGGCTATGTTTTAAAAATATAGTCATAGTACAGGGTGTCCCAAAAAGTCTATGGCAAACCAAACTTGTATTTTTTTAAATGGAACACCCTGTATATTAATTGATATTCCAATTCTTCCCTCAATTTTGAACAAAAATTGTTATACAACTAATGTCATTAAATTCAAACGTTATCGAGATATCGCGTTTTAAAAATGGCATTTTTGCAACTTTGACATGCTATAAAACTCAAACTATTCAAGTTAGAGGAAAATGGTTTACACTTTCCTATCTTAATTTTCAAGAGCTCTTCTGTCATTTGGATAGAAGGTAACGTCAACTGTCAACTTTTTTCAGCACATTTTGACATTTTTTCACAAGAATGAATTTAATCTCCTTGAATAGCTCTTGAAGAGTTAAGATAGGAATGTGCAATCCATTTTTCTCTAACTTGAATAGTTTGAGCTTTATAGCATGTCAAAGTTGCAAAAATGCCATTTTTAAAACGCGATATCTCGATAACGGTTGAATTTAGGAACATTAGTTGCATTACAATTTTTGTTCCAAATTGAAGAAAGAATTGACTTATCAATTATTATACAGGGGTTTCCATTTAAAAAAATACAAGTTTGGTTTGCCATAAACTTTTTGGGACACCCTGTACTATGACTATATTTTTAAAACATAGCCTTTTTGACTAACTATGATATACAAAAAAAAAATATCCAAATTTCTCACCATTTTCCCACAATCGTCCACCCCATCTTGGTTGCACCACCCTGTATAAGTAATCAATTTTTTTTGGGGAGCTGTGTTATGTCTAGTTTTTTTTATGCATTAGATACATACTTATTATACCTATATTGGTGGCCAAAAGTGGATTGATTCATTTATTTGAAAACTTCAATCCATTTGTCAGTTACGGGTCCTGGAGTTTTTTTTCGAAATATTATTTAGTGCCCTTTTGTCACATTTAAAAAAGTGTTCAGAAAAATTCTTTTTTTCTATGCAGTTTTGTATAAGATTGGCTAGCACCATTCGAGAGAGGTGTATATCCTGACCTTAGAGTGTGATAATGATTCAACAAAGGATAGTTCAACTAAAAAAGTTTCGAACTTTGTAGAAATTACCCAATTTTCATGAATTCTTCAATAAGGAATGTATCAAAAAGAATATTGATTGAGTGATTTCTCAGCACATTCTACGAACAAAAGTTCCTGGAATACACACAACGGACCTCTCTGATATTTTACAAAATATGTTATTGTGAAGTGAAATAGGAAATATTTGTTGAGGAATATTTATTTCGGAATATACTTTTCTGTGAAAACAATGTTTTCACAAAATTGGAATGAATTGTCAACCATTATCAAATTTGAAAGATGTAGCAACATTTTTGTAAATTCAATTAAACAAAAACAGGTTAATTCCACTTTTGTGTTAAAACTAAACTTAAATTAATGACCTCCTCTTGAATCCAAGGTCCACGTCTCCTGGATGACGATTTGGGTTAGTTTGGGTTAGACGATTTGGGTAGTGTAGGATGTGATCGATCGAGCGATAGAAGTCACCTATCACCTTTTCAAATCGCCGTATTCTTGGTATCGTGTGAAAAGCCATGAAAGATGATCGATGTTGTCAAGACGTCATAACGTATTTGAACTGAATTAAAACTCTGAAGTTGTACAGGGTGTCCGGATACGTAGTTGTAACTCTTTTGAAGCTCGTTCTTGGGGCGTAACTGCTTTGAAGAAACCTACTCACGTTGTCTCGGAAAGAATCATGATGAGCTAAAGCTTTGAAAACGCAATTTTATAGCCTTAAGTGATACTGATACATTTCACTTCATGACAATTTTTTGTATCATTAATAATAAGGGAGGGGAAGGCCAATGCATCTCTCAATATTTGAATAGTGAAAGGGTAGATCGGGGCAATAGCCCGCACCTAACAGATAAGCGCTAAAATGTCCGCCATTTTGAGAAATTTGAATGATCGTTTCATGCGTGTATATTCAGTTCATTCAAATTAACAGGGAGGAACGGAAGCTACTTTTTTACCCTTAAGTTCTCAACACCCTGTGGAAAAATTGAGCGGCAACATTTAGCTCCATCATATTCTGTTGTGAAGTGCGTCCTTTTCTCAACAAAATGTTTTTTTTTTGTCATGTCAATATCTGCTTTTTCAGAGAAGATACAGATGTTTGAAGAAAATGCTGCAGTCTTTCGATATTTCATCAACAATGATTAGAAAAAATTGGTTATATTCCACGGGATTCGACAAACTGTTTTATGCATACTGCCCTACAGAACCACGGTTGCTTCTTTTGAATCTACGCTATACAAAAAACGACTTTCATCCCGTAGCGGGATTTTGTCCCGATCTACGTTATCTCCTGAGCCGTTCAACCGATTTAAGCATTCTTTGAAAGAGCAAATTCTGGTCTTTCAAAAATATAACAATTCACATATTGAAAGATGCATTAGCCTCCCCCTCCCTTATTATGACAGATACGGAAAAATGTCATGGAACAAAATTAACCGGTATCACTCAAACTTCACAATGGCGTTTTCGAAGTTATATCTTATCGTGTATCTTTCCGAGACAGCGTGAATTTTATGTTTCTTCATAGCAGTTACGCCAATATACGTCGAATTACGGACTTCAAAATAATTTCTCTTGCACGCTTCATTTGTAGTCGAGTTTGTAGTGATCTTTCTCCCAATCCTCCCAATCCCAATACAGCCGATCATTCCCAGAATATGACATTTCCAATTTCAGTAGAAGTGATCGTTCACGTCTCTCGATATGACGGTCCCAGAATCTGCACCCCGAGACAATTATTTAATTCTTCTACTGGCGCTACGATCAACTCAGCAGCATTTTGAGATGCGCATCAATACGGCGGAGAACTAATCTGGAGATAAAATCCTTCATGTTTTTTATAGAATTTTAACATGATGAGTTCGCTGGCCAAGGAAGTCTGACAATATTATTATGACCTTGTGGAGGTGCTCTTTCAACAGATCATGCGCGATGTGGCCAGGCGTTATCGTCCATAAAAAAAAATCTCATGTGGATTGATAATGGGTTTGAGTCCTATAGAAAACATCTGGGATTTTAAAAATGTGAGGAAGTTCTTGGATATGGGAACACAATAAAAGACAAAGGTCTTACTGTCTTCGCGAAGTCTATAAAATAGACCAAACGTCGCGAAGACAGTAAGACCTTTGTCTTTTATTGTGTTCCCATATCCAAGAACTTCCTCACATCTTTGAACAACTCTGGAACAAGACTAACTCTACAATAATCTGGGATATTGTCTTCAGGGCAGATCACCGCCACATTGTGGAAAAATAAAATAATTTTCCTAAGGACACGATCAATAACTTGATATGTTATTAAATAATAGACGTCATAATTCATGTGAAGTTGAAAAGAAAAGTGAAATGATCCAGTTTTTGTACTATTTAAACCATAGACTTAATATCACAAGACAAGACAAGTAACAAATATATCTAACCCAAACATCCCTCATATGAATATTTGATCTTTTTTCAGCTATGTTGTCATGTGCCCTGACTGTTCAAAAGCTTTATGAAAAAATACCAGAAAAAATAAATTAATTCAACTGCTGATCTTCTAAATCATCGCAATTCCAGAGCAAACATAATTCCCTTTATGTTCAGTTTTTCGTCACAAAGTAATTTGTGTCATCAAAAAACATATTTGAAGGTGTAAATTGGTATTGAGGTTTACGTTTTGTGTTGATACTTGGCAACAGCTCTCCGCAAAAATAAGGCCAGTTTCTCTGTTGTTTACAAACACCGTTTTGTAAGGTTAGGAAGTTAGTAGTCAGTTTTTTCCTCAATTTCTCGGGAAATTACCTAGCCCTGTGAATTATTTTCTGTTCTAAATTTCGCTATTTAGTGTTTTATTGATAAAACAATGCCAAGAAAGTCTGTATTGTGTGACCAGAAAGTATAATCAGGCAGACATTTTGTCATTTCACCGGTAAGTAAACAAAAACAAACCTCTTCTATCATTGTGTTTGGACCAAAACATTCAATGCTAAAGGTAAAGGCTTTATGTATCTTGTTATTGTAAGTCTATGATTTATGACAAAGACCTCAATGTGACCTAGAGTATCGATAGATAATTTTGCGCAACTTCAAATGCAAGAGATAATCTTCGAATAAGCACAATTTTCTTTTCTCAGTTCTCAACTTCATAATATCCCATGATTTTTTGCACATACACTACTATTTGTTTCATCATATAATATTCACGAAGTTAATCACATTGGTACCTATAACATTATTCACAAAGAATAAAACCAAGTTTTGGCAATATTCCAGAATTACAATGCCCTTCTCTAGAGTAATTTCCAATAAAAATAGAACGAATAGCACAAATTAGATATTAGTAGATGTATCAACCCAGAAATAATAATTGCTATTTTGAACCGGCTGCATGAAATAAACTGCGATATCACAGAACGGAGATACAATTAGTAATTAAATAATGAATCTTTTTCCGCTTGCCGGTCATGAATAGTATCATTAACGTCATAATTTTGAACAACAAAGTGTAAAATAGACCGCCTGTCACACTTTCTTATTTAGAAGAAAATAAAAACCGCATCATTAATTGCCAATAAAAGAACTGCAATTCTATTATGAAATCCTGTATCCTGTAAAGAAAAACTGTTTGCACTTGGTTTTAGATTACCTGACAAGTATCGATTAGTGAACCAACTTGAAAACGTTTTATAGAATAGTTAGTCGATAGAGCAAATTAACTGGTAGAATGTGTTGGTAAATATTGGCGATTGCATGTAGATTACATGCGAAAAATGCGTATTTGATAAAAGAGAAGGGGATTTAATTTAATTCAACACCACTATGTAAAAAAAATCAGTCCAACTGATGTGGAAGTATGTTACCCCCAGTCTCTGAACAAGATATCTATTCTATTGATCGAATAAACAACCAACTTCGATGATATTTCAAGTTATCGGATCCATGAGTTGACATTGCTGTTATATTGACGTTGAGAAACTGGGCATTAGACATGTTTGTGTTTCGCGATATTCAAAAGCACTTTCTCCCATCTAATTTTTAGCCCATCTTATCGCTCTTTTTTGCTCATTTGAGTGATGAACAGTGTTTGTCCTCCACTTTTCGCCACACAGCCTGTTCGCATTTCGCTATGATTCGATATGATCATAACTGACTGACTAGTTTCGAAAAGTTAATTCAATTATTTTTCCAATTATCTCAACACGAATGCTTTTCCATATGAACTATATTTGTTTGAACTACAAATTTTCCAACATTATTTTGACACGGAGAGTAAAGCATTTTTTCGGAAAACTCCACAAATTCCATCTCGCGACAATTTATACAGTAAAAGTTTGATTAGTTAGCAATTTAATTATGAGAGCTTTATAAAAGTTAAATTAAATTTTATTACCCTAGAACAGGAAAAGCTTCGCGAGAAAGTATAAATTATTGTACATTAGCTTCAATGGAGATCGTCAAAATGTCTGAAGTAGATATGGAGGAAACTTGATACAAGATAATCATCTGGATATAATAGATAGATTCATATCGATTAATTGTAGGTATATTGAATCAAAAATTGCCGGATTGTGGAGACACGTGCAATTATAAAATAAAAGAAACTACAGCTCATTGTCAATAAATGATTCTTGAATTTGTTGGAGGTAAAGGTTATGGCTCTTCCAATGGTTTCCGGAGCCAGCAAAGAAGTCCTTAGCAAATTGACTCATGCGCGATGATGTTTGTACTATGGATCTTGAAAAAACGCAACAAGGATTGACGGCATTGTCATGACAATTTTGAATATTTCATCCATTACTCTCACTTAGCTTATTAGGTCTTACGTCTTTCCGCCTTTGTCCAAAAGTAACGCTGTGACTGTTGTGACTCATCTCGAACAATTGTATTCAAATTATTACGCTTAGCTGGTGGCGGTTTGAAAACAAATTGAATGCATTTCAACCTTTGATTTAATAAAAGAACAAAATGAAGTATAAAAATGGAGAAAGCGAAAGAAAGCGAAAAAGGACGGAATGCCACTAGCGAACGGCTAAGATAATATGAAATCTCTGGATATACCTTTGCGGTACTTTGAACACTGAATTGGACTGAATTGAACACTGAAAAATGTATCAAAAACTAGAATTGTGATTCAATCACTGAGATGATCCGGAGAAATGTCACAGCTGATACAATACATCAGTAATTTTTATCATGATCTTAAATCTGATGTTGCCGTGAACCCTGCAGTAATCACTAGAATATCATAATGTGTTCAAAACCAATAAAATTCAAATTTGTCAAATCACCTAGAGTTTAATGAACTTGCATAAAGTTTGGCAAATCTTTCCAAAATAGTATTACAAAAGCAAACAAGATCACGACAAATCGGCTTGTAAAAAATAATACTGAAAGGTGTTCCGTGAAAAAATCACAACAAACGTCAGGTGTGCTGAATGTTAAGTATCGTGACCAACAGCCCCAATATTACCATATTATAACGGACATAGCTGATCAACCGATTCTATCCAACAAATGGTGGAAAAGGCCTTGACTGGGACATTAAACTCTGTGACACACTTGTTTCACGTTCGACCTAAAGCTTGACCATAAGAAGATTCACCATTATTCTGAATCGATTATTAGTAACTAATAAAGGGTGAGTCTTATTCAATAATACGTGAGCAATAATTTCAAACCAAATACGTACTTAGAATAATCATATTCCGAAGATAAAATCATTGATTGGACGCTATTGTTTCATTCGTTTCCACGTTATTGAACTTTGATCTGATCAAAAATTATTTGTCAAAATAGAAAAAATAATCGAAAAAAAAAGTGATAGATTTCAACAACTTTGATACTGATTTATTAAAGTCAACGTAGCACAGTAGTACATACATTTGAAGTCATTGAAATCTTTTATCCCATGCCCATGCGCTTCCATTAATAGTGGTTTGTTCAACTATCACAGGCTAACTATCTCATAATCTATTTTCTAATTAGATTCCTAACCTTCTAAAGTTTTATGATAAACGAGGGAATGTTCAAACAATAAAAACATTATTTCTTTTTGATGAAAACTAAATAAAAACATCTAATTTGAAATGATTAAATGTGTTTATTAATGTGTACGGAATCAAGCATAATGTGATCTAAATACTTACTGTTAATTTATTATTTCTTAACGAATTGAATTATTTAGCTTTATATAGATTGGCAGATCTAGTTTCTGAATTACACAACGTTATCCGCAGCACATTTCGCACGAAGTCTCAGGAAAACAATATGTATTACATGTTGTGCTTGATCAGGTCTTGTGTATATACGGTGTCCCGAAATTAGACGTCAATATTTTAACCACGTATTCTACGCCCCAAAATAGAGATAAAACTTCATATAAACAAGTATCCATAAACTCTTCGTTTTCAAGATACACAATTAACACCCTGTTTAAAGGTGAAGACCTGATGACGGTTTTTTGTGGATAATTTCGAAACTTGTGGAGCTTGTTGAATAAAATTTGGTACAGTTACTAAACTTTTTACACTCTATCTAATGAATGAAGACTTAGTATTGTATACCATTCACGACTGGGATATGCAGGGACGAGTTTTACAAAAATAGGCCCCAAATTTTGTGGTTGTTGATCTTTAGTAGCTTTGCCTTCAGATTGTTGTAACTCTCTGAGACGCACGATTTTCGAGAAGAACGCATTTAAAAATCTTTTTACACACTGTTTATGGTGCATCCGTGCTTTTGCTGAGAGTTTCGGGATATGCAATTTTGTTGGTAATAAGATTTTGAAATACATTTTTCTCGAAAATGGTACGTCCCAGCGAGGTAGGAGAAGAGTACTTTATCTATGTCAAAATTCTAGATTTGAAATTGTGCAAAACAACTAAAAATCAACATCCTAAAAATCTAGGGCACATTTTTCATAAGCCCGTCCCTGTAGCCATGAAGGTAATACAATACTAAGTCTCCATTCATTATGTAGAGCGTAGAAAGGTTGGTAACTAAAAAATTTTACCTTTAACTCTCTGTATCCTGTAACTTGAAAACGAAGAGTCTGTGGATACTAGTCTATATGAAGTTTTATTTCTATTTTGGGGTGTAGAATACGCGGTTGAAATATTGACGTCTGATTTCGGGACACCCTGTATAATCTCGAATTAGTTTTTATGGAATGCACGCGAGTGCCTTCTGGAAATTCTTATTCGCCTTCTTCTTTGACTATACTTTCTTTTTGCCCAACAAATTCGAGTGTTTCTTCTGTCTTACCAAACATTGCCATCAAAAAAACTCATCAGTCCTCCATGAAGATGTAACATATATCTTCACTGAAGAACTACAGGAGCATTTCTCTCTATATTATAATATAGTCTGATGCATTTTTGAATTCCAACATCCACTCAAGTTGAAAAGGTGTAATTCGTGAATGCAATAAAGTATAGAGACATAATAACGAGTGTTCAATAAAAAATATGGCTTCTCACCTATGGATTGCAATTGTTTCAAAAACGTTTGTCTTGGCTAACATCGCAAACAATATTACATGACAGCCATCAAATCCACTTTTTAACCTAACAATTGTATAGTTGTCGACTTTATGAGAAGTTTTGGGTTTTTGAGTTTCTGTGCCTTTTTATAAATCAAAACTAGTTCTTTTCAGAACTTGACAAGAGTTGTCGCTATATTTTTGCTCACCTGAGCGATTTGCGAGTCCGCGTTTCCGCTCTTTTCTTCTGGACTTCTAACGTGGGCCTCGCAATGGTTTTTACTTTTGAACCAAAACAATTTATGGTGGAAGCCTATTTCTTTTAATGGAGTGTGGACTTATTCAATATAATCCGCTCGCAAAGCTTATCTGAAGCAATCCTCACATAAAACTGGTACTAATTCCAACTACGTCCGAAATTTTCCGAAAAAAAACCCAAATTTTTCAAAATCGTTTTCAATTTTTTCTGACCACAATTTGAAGAGATATTTTAAAATGAATGGAACTTTTCCATTGCCACTTTTCGCCCTTTACAAGATAGTGTTATTAAATTAAAGAACCGACGTTTCGTCTATGAGCGGCCATCATCAACTTTGTTATTTTAAATACGGTCCTGGATTTTTCATCACGGATTTCAAGAGCCTCTTATATTCCTAAAACAACGATGTATCGCAATTATTCAAAAAATGGATTACATATATGGTTTTTTTCATGAGAACTCATGTGTTAGAGAAAGACAAAAAAATTATTTTTAATAGGATCAAAAACAAACACCTTCTTTTTAATAAGTGCGATACATCGTTGGTTCAGGAACATGAGAGGCTCTTATAATCCGTAATAAAAGATCCAGGACCGTATTTAAAAAAACAAAGTTGATGGCTGCTCATAGACGAAACGTCGGTTCTTTGATTTAATAACGCTATCTTGTAAAGGGCAAAAAGTGGCAACGAAAAAGTTCCATTCATTTTAAAATATCTCTTCAAATGTGATCAGAAAACAATTAAAACAATTTTGAAAAATTTCGGTTTTTTTCGGATAATTTTGGACGTAGTCGGAATTTCTTGGCTCTCAAAACGTCATTTTGTTAAGCATCAAAATACGCAACTTTGCCTCGATTTAACCGACCTTGTATCTCTTACAGTTGACGAGATCCCCATGCATACACTCGAATTTGTAACACCCTGTATAGGTAAAGCTCTTTCGTGCATAAATACATTTTCGCACTACAACAAAACGAACAAGTACTTACCAGAAACGCCAATTGCATTCCACTTTCCATCTCTTGTTAACAATAATGACCCGCTAGTTTTTGCACTTTTTTAACTGCCCAACACCGGTGTATCTCCGAAGTCTCTAATTAAGTTGTTTGAGTAACTATGTAGGAGTAATTGTGGAAACTGGTTGAACACCCATTTTGAAATAAAATTGGAAGAATACCAAAATAAACATATTAGAACAGTAACAATGAATCTGATGAAAAATGTTTTTTTTTGATTCTCGAAAATAAGGCTTTGCAAGATGATGAGAATAGTAATTCACAGAAGAAATGATTGTTTTCGTTCTATTAATGATCTAGGAACTGAAATTTGTGGACATGTGGAAAGATAATAATATAATGAGCCAGAGCACAACAACTAGACCATGACAGAGGTTCATCAACGTCAACCCACTTGAATTCTCCGACTAAATTGATGTCCCCTTTTGTTTCTACTACGCCTGGCGTAGTTTATAACGAATGAGTCTTCTGATAAGAATGACTCTACTGAAGCCAAGCCACCAAAGCATATTTTATTAGATCTTCGATACTACCAATTCCAAGTTCTAGCAAAAGTATCATTTGCACGTTTACTGGTCGGGAGGTCCATAGTTTGCTGCGAGGTGTGCTGATGGTTTTCAAAAAATTCTTTTTAACTAGCAATGTCGTGATGTACCTATGTAATTTTAATTAATCTGATACTGTAGTGCCATCCGTAGAAGTCATTTGGCATATAGACTTGTGATGTGATTCTTACTGCTATCGGAAAGATGTAAGTATGTCCTTTCTGTCCTTTTATCTTTTACCTACTGCTTTTTCCTCTACCTATATTATTGGGCCTCCCAAAAATGTGAACTAATCTTTCGGATACGTACAGCATGAGTTCATATGACATGTTATCCTGAAATGTCCTTTAGCGGAGATATCGATCCCCAAAGAAGTACCCGGATTATAAGTGGGTTTCCAACTTTCGAAAGCTACCGTACATTTTAATAAAATTTGAACAATGTGTTTATGATGAACACAACATAGGCTCATTCATAAAGCAGCTTCGATAGCTTCTATGGATTTTGTTTGTAACTTGAATGGACTGTATATTGAAACCCAACTTGAGTTTACAAATATATCTATATTGTTGAAGCACAATAATTGGGATCAACTAATGATAGTTAGTTTAACACATAAACTCTAAGGGTTATTATAGCAACATAGCTATGCAAAGTATGAGCTTCGTGTCAATTTTTGATAGACTTTTTGTGTGTCTTTTTGTGAAATCTCTATGAATTTTTTATGAATGACTTTTTGTCAAAACTTGACAACACACCTGGCAAAGCTATGTTACGTAAATCACATTTTCTTATAATTTAAATTTGAACACAATGTATATTGTAAAAGCAGGTTAGTTTGAATTTTCATTATATCCATATTTCTTTGAACTAAACCCTTGTGATGTGAGTATATTTCTTTATTTTCCTTACCATTATCAAAGCACTCGGTATAGTATTGGACAGGTCCCAGGGCATGAGAACAAATATGAGGTTTTGTCAAATATTAAACTCTTGGCAACATTGTGGTATTGCCATGGGTTGTTGGTAGTTGTCTGACTGAATAAGTGTCAGTGTGACAAGTGGGCTTTTGGGGTTTTTGAGAAAGGTTGATGATGAGTAGTTGTGTGATTGTGAGGGGGGCCCACGTGTTATTGTGCGATAGTGGTGGGTGCGATAGTGGTGGTCTGCGATAGTGGTGAGCCGAAGCGGTCTGTGTGTCCTGGTGGTCTGTGTGACCCGAAGCGGTCTGTGTGGCCTGATTAGCCGAAATAGCTGGAAAATCCTACTACCTTCGAGATTGTGAACGTGTGACACTAACTAGTCGTCGAAGAATGGATTATGATGATATATTGATGTTGACGATGATAATGATGTAATCCTTTACAATAAGGATGTTGCTAAGGCGACATCCATCTATTACCAAACACAAACTAACCTTATCAAACTCACAACTAGTTTTGTGTAATTTCAACTCACGTCATTCCGGCGACGATTAATAGACACTTGTTGCCGATTGCATTATTAATAAGATCCTCACCTCGAATTAACTTGTCGCTACAGACCCAACGTCCAATGTACTCCTTGTCTTGCGCATGCGCAAAAATCAACCGCTTAGAAAGTATATAAATTTCATATTTCACAATAAGGATATCGTTCAAGCGACATCCATTTTTTACCAAACACAAACTAGCCAAAATTTACAACTAACTTTCTTCAATCTTTACTTTTAACACAAATAATATATAATTTGAGTGATGCATGCGACTTCCCAACACAGCCGATAAATTATCGACTTTTGCGCACGCGGATGCTCGGGAGCACGATAAGTCATTGGGTCTAGCTGTTTTTGAAATTACTCTTGTGAAGTGCTCAGGTGCAGTCTAGTCGTTAGTGTTTTTTTCACATAAAATACAAAATATGTACGTGAACAACAACCATTGTTACTATGGACGTTGTTCAAAATTAAGTTTACAAACATATGTTTGGGCATTGAGATCATCAGATGTACCCAATCATACCATGCTCAGTGTTTAGTTCCGCATCGGCATATGCAGTGAATAGGCATTTCGGAATGTGTCCAAATCATGTTATCCTGGTGCCGGATTGTATATTTATTTTGGACAATTCGCGATATGTCGAATTATTTCGGCCACCGACCGAATTCGCCATCGGACGTCAACATATACAGGGTGCCACAGATTCGAGTGCATGCATGCGGATCTCAGTTATTATACCAGATACAAGGTCGATTAAATGGATGCAAAGTTGCGCATTTTATGCTCAACAAAATGTTATTTTGACATTTGAAAAATTCCCATTACTTCGGAGTTTATTCGAGAATTTTCTATTTTATTTCTAGTTATCTTTTGACGTCTTCAATGCATCAAGGTATCGCAACCGTCGAAAAAATACTCATCTAAAAAATAATACCAGAGAAAATTAGTTGGGCATCCCTTTTGTCTCTCTAACACATAGTTTGGTTCATGAATCCATCTTTATTCGACACGTTATTCTTATGAGAAAACCTGCACAACTAAACAAAACTGATTGACTGAACCAAAATCGAATAACATCCAATAACGATACATTTAATGAAATTAAATCAAATCCACAAATGACATGGAAAGTGAAAAAAGTTACATATAAAATCACCTCAATGCCTCAAGGACGTCAAAAAGTAACTAAAAATTGAATAAAAAATCCTGGTCCGTATTAAAAAAAATACAGTTGATGATGGCAACTTGGAGACGAGACGTCAGATGTTCAATTTGATACCACCATCTTGTAGAGGAGAAAAAGTGGCAAGGACAAAGTGTAATTTATTTTAAAATAACATTTCAAACAAACGGAGAAAATAATAGAAACGTTTTGGCGAAATTTGGGAAATAGTCGGAATTTTTCAATTTTTTTGAGCATAAAAATGCGCAACTTTGCATCCATTGAACCGACCCTGTATCTCTTATGATAACTGAGATCCCCATGCATACACTCGAATCTGTGGCACCCTTTATATGGAATAAGGCTTCACAAGATTCATCTATTTTGACAGCGATTTAGCCACAGGATATCACCGTTTTGGGATTCCGATGAAAACAAATTGCAGGCTCGCCGAAATTATAAATTCAATGTTTTGTGAGTAGAGATTTTGATCAACGTCCACATAGGCAAAATAACGTTGGATATATTAAAATATGTTTCCTGAACCAAGATGTGTATCTTTGCTGCTGAGAATTCGAAGGCCACTTATAATAAAATGCAATGGAAATGTCGATACAAAATTGAAAGAGGAGTGTTAAAGGTTACAGGCAGAGTTTGATTTTTCATTCCACTGCTCATCCTTTCTTGATAAAATACCATTCTTTGTTGTGTTGTATAGACAATGATAATAACATGTTCAAAATTTTGAATGACCATCCTAAAAAATGATCACAAATGCTTCTTACCCAGCCCGCAAAAAAAACATAGAAGAACATCTTTCAACCTTCATGATAAACCAAATGCCGTGTGAACAAAAATGTATTTTCATGCTATCACTATACAGAGTGTTAATTAAGTACTTCAACAAACTTTAACCCCTAGTTTCTAACAGCAAGATATCTATTCGATAGGTTTATTTATTGGATAAACAACCAACCGCAATGATATTATGTCATCTCATCGGATCCACAAGTTGACAATGTTGACATTAATGTTGAGAAACTGGGCATAAAAGGATAATCTTTGGCCAAAAAGTTCATGTGAACATGGCTTGGTTTCTGAGATACAGGACGTCCAAAAAACTATTTTATTTGGTTAGTAAAACTTTCAAAACCTCTCTTGTGAAGATTGTCATATTATTCTTTATAGAGAACCGCTGGTCATGTACTATTTTTTGGGGCTAAGATATGTACTACCAACTTTTGGTTATAAAATAAAAAAAAAAGATTGGTTGACATCAACCAAACCGACACCGCGTCAAATATGTTCGGGCAACATCCACACCCACAGCAGCTCAAATTGTGTTGAACTTTACCATCACTTATGATTTACCACACTAAATAATACAAACATCTATATGTATAAGCTTACATAACTGAATATAGGATACAATTAAGAATAACATCGTGATATGCAAAAAGAACATAGACTATGGTAATAACATGGTGCAACTGACATTTTAATGACAAGTTATTGACATTTGAATATCTGTTTTGGCAAATTAGCACACAATGAATAAATTCAAAAAATATTTGAAGTATAGGACACTACTGAAAGAAGTGGGTATCTAAATAAACATATTTCAACCTATATAACTATGATTATTAATTTCGATTGATATAAGAATCATTTGATCGATTATATTATTATGTCGATGAACAACGCAGTGGCAGTTTAACATTTTTTCATTAAAACAGGGCATTCAAAAAAGAACTAGACTAGAGAGAGGATTTAGGTATTGAACATATATGTACCAATTTCTAGAAATTGGACAAAAATACACTAACAATAATTGAAGTATGTCAGTTAAAAATTTATTTATAAATAAATGGGAGTCGTCAACCAAACTATTTTGAAATTTTTATTTCATTTAGAACATATCCACAAGACAAGGATTTTCTTGTATAATATTAAAAACATGATTATACCTATACTCTTGTTTGATAACAGAGTCCGTACCTACCCATTTCGTAGATTCATTTATCATAACTTGACTATTTGGTTTATACTTTGGCTAAAAGGAAGCATTTTCGAATGTACGAGCGTCATGTGTTGCGTCTTATGATGTAAGCTGAACTAGAACGAACTTATTCTCTGGAAAAAAATCCAATGCTTTACGCATATTAAAAAGCAATGTATGTATATCAAGTCTTGATAAATTTTATAAAATAAACTGAAACTATCTCCAGTCAGATTATCAGACTTGAATCTACTGCTTTGACTCTTTCAGAGTTTCACTTTCTTCGTTAGACTTTTCATTCCAATTTCTAAATAGTCATGCATATCATGTTTCTTATGTCTTATTCATCTTATCATTCCAAGTCTGTATTATATACCTTTGATGATACCAATCTTGACATCAATTAGAGATTTTAGAAAATCCAATAAAAATTATTAATAGAGACCAGCGAAGATCAGCAGAAGATCAGATTCAATTAATGAAAGATAATTATCCGCGATTATACTGATGGTGACCTTGACTACTCGGTACTAATGAAGGCACAATCTATGAATTTGCATAACAAATTCTTCCATCTTCAAATCACAATCAGTGTATCATAATAGTCGGCAGAAGACGGAACAAGTTCACTGGAAAAAAACAGTTACGTTTACGGTATTCGATCTGTCTGTGTATAAGGATATAACTGGACATCCGACAACTTGAGATATTTTAGTAGAAGCAGCTGTATTGCAAGATACTATTGATTCTGTGATACCATTATCAGCCACGCAGACTTTACCGCAACTGTATTTTTTAAAAACCGTTTTGTTGATCAGGCAGCGGTCATTTGTGGTGTTCCTTTTTTATCTACAATGTGTATGTAGTTTCATTAAAAAATATAACTGAAGCAATAGAAAAAGAGTTCATATAAATGTAATGGAAAACACAATAGGTACATAATAAAGTATTTTCTTTAATAATCAAAAGTTCGATATAAACCAATAGAAAAGGGAAAATTTTTTTTTAAATAAATCAATTGTTCGTGTGGGTGTTTATTCGATCTAGTTTTCCCCCTTTACCGTGCTCTCATCTGTAAAAAAATTTCAATATAAAAATAATGCAAAAGAGGTAAATGGCAGCTATGTAAAAAATGTGCAATCTAGGTCAATGCCAATTGATGTGCAAAAGTGTGTCAATATTACCGGAATGTATGTGTATCAGATCTAAGTATTATGAATATTATGTCAGTTGTCTGATTTAGATTTACAGACAGTGCGGCTCAAAAAGGTCCCCCCCCCTTCTATCTTCTGAACCGTCTGATTCATGCGAACGAAATATGGTCACACCATGTGAGGACGTTCTGCATTTTTTGACATAGTTGTGACTGATGAGAATCTCGAAATGACAGCTGGGCGACATTTTGAATGATAAAATTGAATGAAAAGGGGGGTCGAGTAATACCTTATTTTGAAGGCCCTAAGAACTGCCAAGTTTCAACCCTCTTGTATCAATCCTGTTGATATGACAGCGTGTCATTTTTTTTTTTTCATTTTTGTTAATCAGTACTGACCCGCAAGAGTTGAGAAGTCCAACCCAAACTAAGAGGATATGATGAGGTACAGAAGATCTCCAAAATGAGCTATCACTCAATCTTCTTGATGAGGATGAATTTCACAAAAAAAAATAAGGTGAAAAAATTTCTTACACATATGGTGTGTCGAAATTTCGTTCGCATAAATCAATGGAGGGACCTTTTAGAGCCGCACTGTATACATACAGACCTAAATGAAGAAGAAAGCACTATAATTCAATGAAAAGCGTGGATCTTGTCCAATGTAGACGAATATTTTATCGGTCCCGTTTAGTACAAAAATTATTGCTGGTAATGACCAACTCACAAATTAAAAAAAATTAGAAAGTGAAGTCACTAGAATAAGAGTTTGATAGGTTCACAAGTTGTGAAAAGTTATTAAGCCGTAGATTAGAATTTGTTGATGGAGTTGCGAATAATATAGCTCCTTTATTTTGATGTGTTGTTTCCAAAAAAACCTACTAGGTACTTGAAATCTCGATGTCCCTTTCCATCTAGGGGATCTCATCTCTTTCTAAAACTATATTTTTTCGGAGCAAAGCAACTTGTCACATCAACTCTATGATTATGCAAATCCCTCAGAAACCACAATATTTTTTTGAAATGCATCTATCGAAATGCATCCGAGAAATCCTGTTCATATGATGCGAAAAGCTTTCTTAAGAAAACTAGATTGAGGATGAACCAATCTTTTATCAAGGTATTTTTTTCCCTATCAAGGTACTAACTCAGCAAGTGGTGACCATAAAAAACATAATAACGTTACCAGTTGAGTACAGGTCATTGAACGTGTCAGAGACGGCAGGTTGTATGGAATTCCATTTTGGTCTTGTTCAGTTCTTCACCGTAATCCTCCGAATACTAATCAAAGGCCGGCGTAATGGCCGTCTTGTTATTTATGCGCAATGCATCCTTGCCCTCCATAACCTACTTCTCCGGGTCTTCGAATTTCAAGTCGATTTTTTGCTAAATTTATTTGGACTTTTGGGTCAGCACTATAATGAATCTGAACACATTTTGTAACGACGACTTTCCTTTTGTACTGCTGTTATGATTTCTTTTGTAGTACAACTATAGTTTACTTTCGTTGCATTTTCACTCTGAGTAATCGGTATTGGATAGGGGTCAGATATTTTATGGTTCAATAAACACAGTTAGAGAAGGATACCATCTGAATTACTACGACGTGATTAAAGTGCTTGGACTACAAAACATAGATTCAAATATTGTAAATAAAAGGTGTGAGCACGTTGAATATATATGTTATAAAACCGAATTTTAATCGATAGACGTTCCAATTTCCTTCACCACTGTTGATCATCAGTTTATCTTGTTTGCTCCTTTAGTAGCCTTCACCAGAAATTGGTCATTACATCTACGTTAATAATGAGACATTTTTTACAATGAAAAAGAGTATCAGATCTTCAACTTAGTTTGGATAAGCGACCATCGAGCACTAATAGCATGACTATTCTACTGCTAATGGCCTGCATGCTGTTTTGCCAACTAGGATGCTGATAATTGCCATTTTATGTTGTGGAGTTTTCTATTGTGGCTTGATACTCCGTTTATTTTTCTTATAATAATCTTCAATTTGGAAATTTTCTTTCTTGATTTGCCAATGATTTCTCATCATCAGAATTTACAATACAAATAATGAAGTACAATAATTATTTATATAGGATTCAATTTTTTTCTCAAGTTGGAAGTCCAAGTTGTTTTTAACTTTCTGGTAAGAGTACACAGAACGGATTTTTGAATCCTATAGCACCTGCAGGCTATCGTATTAGCTTTTGTACAAGAGACATGGAAGCACATAAATACAATAATGTTTTTCTGTGCAGTAAAAAATCATGGTCTACTGATTCCACACAAAGAAACATTTCACTGGCTTGATCTTGCTAAATACATTTTTAGGATGATATTGGAGAAGAATATGCAGTGCTAAAACATCTTCTTTTCACGTGAGAGTGTTTTTTAGTAGGCTCGTTCAGCATATTTTTTTCATCACATATTCTGAAAAAGCGTATTGTATTCAGTATTTGTGCAAAATTTCACAATCTGATCCCGTTTTCATATGTAAATAAATTATCAAAACCTTGCAAACTTGAAACGCTCCGACGTCACTGCACTTGTCGCGTCTGACTGGTGTTGAGTGAACACTGAACAGTATCGCCGGTCGATACAGCGATGTTTTCAACTGTCAGTTTAGAATATTTTTTTGTCCGCATCACACATTTTTAAGCACAAATCAATAGCAGAACGGCTGATCGATAGAATTATGACCAAAGCAATGAACTATCCAGTAAAACAATTTGAAACCTACGCGTGCCGTTGCTCAACCGGTAGCCGGTATTGAGGCGAGATATGCAGTGACTTCACAGCGACGCTAAAAATATTTTGATATTGGAAGGCCCGCGAGTTTTTCAATTTCATGAACTTTGTGAACTCAATGAAGGATTGTTTTGATATCTTCCGGTATATTTGGATTCTCACCATCCGATTCGGGTGAAATGCGGTTAAACTGGGTATGATGGTGTGATTTCATGAATGTTTTACCTTATTGTCATATTCGTCGTAAAATCATGACGTGATTTTGTAGTAATTTAAAGTGATTTATCAGTTTCATTAATACCCCGTAATGTGATTTTGACAATGTTCAACTTGACCACTAGGTACTTCATTATCTAACGAAGTTTTGTATACAATAGATACAAGATACAAGGTGTGGTATTATTCTTGTATTCACCATTATGACTTTCAAATTTGTAATAGATTGTATTCTGAAGAAAGGCGTATAATTGGTGACCAAGAAAATAAAGTGCGTAGAATCACAACGTTTGAAAAGACAAAAAGTATTGTAATTATGCAATAATCACTTTTCTACAACATGTTTTGAGATGTGTAGAGTTCAATCAATCAATCCTCATATTTGGCATCCATATCAAAGACCATGGATGAACATGTTGGGGCAATACATGGTTTATTATTCTTGAATGGTAGGTGAATACAGATCCATAATAAATGTCGAGAGTCACATTTGTGTGAGTGATGCCCTCCAGATATCGGTTTCACCTCGAATGATAAGGAGTCAGACAGCACTCACAAAAATAATTCTTGACAAATACCCAAATCTCATTACCAATTTATATTTTTACGGCCCTGTAAAATAATGTCTCTGTGTGAGTTATTGGGTATCAAAACTATAGGAAAATCAAAACGTCCCATTTTTCAAAATGAATGGAATAAAAAAAAGGAAAAGGAAGCAGCACTTTTACCAAATTTCACTGAATATACAGGGCTTTTCACTTAAAACTCCCCACGTCAATATCTCGAAAACGAATAGGAATATTTGATTTCTGTAAAAAGTAGTCAATGTATGGGGTCGAGTAGTTATTTTTCACAGTTAAAAAAATTCGACGCCTACCAAGACTAAAGCGTCGCGACGCATCGAAAATATTAATTGATTGCAGGAACTTTGAAATTACGCGCATGCAAAAGTACAAGTTATTCATAAACTTTTTTGTTATTCAGTCGAACACATTTATTCTACTCAGTTTTGAGATATACAGTGTGTCCAAGATAACGATGTCTATCATGGGGATCTTGAAAACCGTGCGAGATACAAGGTCGGTTAAATGGAGGCAAAGTTGCGTATTTTGATGCTTAACAAAATGCCGTTTTAAAAGCCAAGAAATTCCGACTAAGTCCGAAATTATCCAAAAAAAACCGACATTTTTCAAAATTGTTTTCATTTTTTTCTGACCACATTTGAAGAGATATTTCGAAATGAATGAAACTTCTTCATCGCCACTTTTTGCCCTTTACAAGATAACGTTATCAAATTGAAGAACCGACGTTTCGTCTATGAGCAGCCATCATCAACTTGGTTTTTTCAAATACGGTCCTGGATTTTTTATCACGGATTTTGAGAGCCTCTTATGTTCCTAAAACAACTATGTATCGCACTTATTAAAAAAAAGTTGTTTGTTTTTGATCCTATTAAAAATGTATTTTTTGTCTCTCTCTAACACATGAGTTCTTATGGAAAAATCCACCAACATAATTTTTTTGAATAATTGCGATACATTGTTGGTTTAGGAACATGAGAGGCCCTCAAAATCCGTCATAAAAAATCCAGGACCGTATTTAAAAAAACAAAGTTGATGATGGCTGCTCATAGACGAAACGTCGGTTCTTCAATTCAATAACGCTATCTTGTAAAGGGCAAAAAGTGGCAATGAAGAAGTTCCATCCATTTCAAAATATCTTTTTAAATGTGGTCAGAAAAAAATGAAAACAATTTTGAAAAATTTCGTTTTTTTTTCGGATAATTTCGGACTTAGTCGGAATTTCTTGGCTTTTAAAACGGCATTTTGTTAAGCATCAAAATACGCAACTTTGCCTCCATTTAACCGACCTTGTATCTCGCACGGTTTTCAAGATCCCCATGATAGACATCGTTATCTTGGACACACTGTATATCTCAAAACTGAGTAGAATAAATGAGTTCGACTGAATAACAAAAAAGTTTATAAATAACATGTACTTTAGCATGCGCGTAATTTCAAAGTCCCTGCAATCGATTGATATTTTCGATGCGTCGCGACGCTTTAGTCTTGGTAGGCGTCGAATTTTTTCAACTGTGAAAAATAACTACTCGACCCCATACATTGACTACTTTTTACAGAAATCAAATATTCCTATTCGTTTCCGAGATATTGACGTGGGGAGTTTTAAGTGAAAAGCCCTGTATAGTTAATTTAATTAAAATAATAATTTTTCATTGTGAAGTATACTTCATCAATATAGGTTAGTTAAGGCGTTGTTTAAATAAATAGTATTTCAAATGACTGAGTCTGGACAAGTCACTTGTGACTTAGGGTACTGGGTTGTATAGATATTTTTGTAAAACTATCCTTTTTTTTTGGTAAATAAATTTGAATTTAGAATTTGAATTTGAATTTGAAGGGTGATAATCCTCGAATGATTCTAAGACAAGAAGTTCCTAGGAATAGGAATAGGTGTTGAAAATACAGGGTATCCAAAAAAAAATGCTTCCTACTCATCATTTTTAGGACTGTTTGATAATTTTCTCAAATTTGCTAGGTGAAAACTTACTCTATTGAATAGATTAGGAGTCTAGAGAATATTGGGCAGAAACAATTTTTTTTTAATCTATTTTGGAAACTATACGCGGTTACGGTTCATAGGAACTTTATTATTTTAGAATCTTCCGAGGATCATCACACTTAAGTATCGGCATCCAATTTAAAAAAATAATAAGATTATATTTTTATTTATCGCCAGCTTATCAAAATCCAAAAAAAGAAAGGTAAATTCTTCATAAAGGAGATCTAGATATTAGCAAGTTCTCTGCGAAGGATTCATAATTCAAATTTTCTCAAGAGAAACTTATACATAACTTTTTGACCAAAATGTTTTACCTATGTTCCTAATTCCGCGAATCTATCGCTCGTGGGATTTCTTGTTGGTTGTGGAACCTCGAACAAAAAAAAATTTCTTGAATTTTAAAACCAGTTCAAAGATAAAGCAACCTCTATATTGGTATAGTATATTCTTTACCTATGAGCTCTTTTCAGATAAGTGGGTAAACTATTCTTGTTCTCTGAATCTGAAACAATTGGTGAAAAATTCAGCAATGTATCTATTTGCTATTGCCATTTCTATAAAAAAAAATATATCGAAAATTCCTTCAGAATTATCATTCATAAGTTTAATACTCCCAAAAGATTCGTAATTCATTATCATATTATAATATGAGCATTTTGTGTGGCGAACTATCTCTCGATGGTATAACAACCCAAGGAAGATAAGTTAGAAAAGTAGTGGAGGTATTCTATATGATAAAATAAGCGTTTAAAAAAAAAAACCCTGGTCACCATTCATTGAAGAATAATCGAATACTATTCAGTTCGGCGTAATGCCCCACGTGGCAATACTCACAATGAAACAATGGAAGGAAACCGATCAATGTCTGCATATATGAAAGAATTGCGATGAAAATGACCATTCTGCCCAGTTAAATATGTTTTACTCATATTTATCATCCACAGACATAGGTGTTCTTATATGAATCCAGTCTATGGATATCGTTCAAGAAGTATCGTTACTGATAGTACAGTTTTCATTTCTTTGCTAACGACTGAAAATAATAAAGTAGAGTCTCTTCAGTTACATAACAGTAGAGTTTCTCATACATAATTGAACATATGGATTGAATTGTGAGAAAGTATTTTAGAAGTGTAGCGAAACACTAATTATTGTAAGTATCTGATTATTTTCTTTTTTTCGGAAAAAACTGTGAAAAGGACTGGAGGTATGTTCAATGATACGTTGCACTGAAAAATTATATTTCATAAAATACTTGACGCGAACTTGAAGAAAAAAAATCAAAAATAACATTATCCAAATCATCAGAAAGTAATATCCATTAGTGAATAGCAGCTTGGAGAATTAATTTCTTGAAAACTAGAAACTTTTGTTGATCAATCGTGTCTGAGTAAATACTTCCATTACTTGAAGTGCAATTTTTAATTTGATAGACTGCTCCTCCGGCTCTGAAGAAAGTTTTCTCATTGGAAATAAATTGTCTGTAGCTAAAAAGATACTGATAACGAAGTAATAGATTTACTTATTATAGAGTTATGAGTGAACAAATTACTCAGTATTTCACCGTATCATTTTACTTTACATTGACAAATATGATATCTTCATGTGCATGTATGGCGTTCCTCAACCAAAACCACGGTGTAAAAAACCAATCTATAGTTTTTTTAATGCATTTCTATATCCTCTCCCATTGAAAACATTATGTTGTCATTAATTCCCAATCTTTCATCTTCATTACATTGCTAAAGCGTTATTTTTGTTACATCTTGTTTTCCGAAACTTTCTGGCAAGAATAAAAATTTAGTTCACGAACAATTTAGATAATAATCAGATATCTGGATATTCAAATTATTCTACTTATGTGCATCACTTTATCTTAGTTCCAGGAATTATGTTGAATCTTCTATCGAACTGGAAAGTGAATGTATTTTACAAATTTGTTACCAAATTCCTAGCATTATCTGTGCCAAATCCTCTTTTTTGTGAAGAAAAAAAAAGCAAACAAGAACAGAAAATTCGATGTATCATCAAGAATAAAAATCTTAACTGACTTATGGTCGCATGAACATGATATTATACAAAATTCAAAAGATTACAAACATCCAGTCACCTTCAAAGTACCGCAAGTCCCACATATTTTACATGTGACTCAATCTGAAAGTTCAAATCACACGTGAGGCAACACAATTGAATAGATTATGGGAACTATTACTAGAAAATCCAATACTGGCAACAAATCCATGTTTAAGGAGCCGCACCGGTAAAATAATAATAATTAATGTGAATTTAAATTATTCATTGTTTTGATAAAAACAATGCAGTTAGAACGGTATCTTGTTGATGTGTTGTGTTGATAGTGTATCATTTTATTCAATAATGACGGCTTCCGTGTAAATAATATTGCGAATAATATTAACAATATTCCCTGTGACAGTATAAGATTTATACATGGGAATAAATCTTGTGAGAAAATATGTGTTAGGTATATTATATAGCAATTTAAAAACACTCGAAATTAGAAAGATTTCATCAGAACCAGTGATAAATTAATGTGTCCAATTATTGATAAATCAACGATACAGCTGCACCATTCGATAAGACTACTTATTCATTAATGTCAAACTTGTATCCCACTCCCCCCAGAAATGGGAGACCCAACATGAAATCATTGGCGCCTTAGTAAGGTATAGTCGAGCTCATTTTTAATGTCGCCTTCTACTTTATACTGACCGGTAATTAGCTAATCACTTATTATAACTTCATGCACAGGTGATTTTTCAAATGGGACTCTCACCTAACTGTATCACACTTTGTAGCGCACGATATAGCCTAGATTCAACTTGTGAATAATAATATTATGTACATTGGTAATTCACTTAATTTATTGGTGAAATAGTGTTGTTTCAAAATGACTTGGTCAGACATGGATGGAAAGACTGGATCGGAAAGTGTTCATTGAAAAATCCAGTCTGTTCAAAATGACATAACAAATTAACTTGTCAAAAGTAATAATACCTAGTATGCAACGAGGTAATGCAATAAATCTTTTTTTTTGTATTTCATAATCACAAAATGATGATATTCACATGATGTAAAACTAAACTTATTTTGCGCAGTAGGCGAAGGATTCCAAAAACGTTCCGGGAAAACCTAACACAGATGCAGAAGGTGATACAAAAACTGATTATTTACAAATAATGACTATTGCAGCCTATTCTGATGCACCCTGTTTACTTGGAAATCGGAACCTTCAACAAAAAACCTCTGAATCATTGTGAAGCCCAGAAAATTTCCCATCGACAGTGAAAAGCAGAAGACTCTACATGCCTCAGTGCAGAAAATACAGGATTCCAAAGAAAGACTAGATAATTCAATATCCCTATTTATTTTTCAGTAGTTTATTTGAAACAATAATTGTATATCAACTACTCAAGTAAATTTTGCCCTGATTGATCGCCATTTGTATCATACTGTAAAATACTGCTAGTATACTGCATAACTTCAGATACCTATTCAGGGCCCAAAAATAAACATAAAAGTTTCTATAAATATGGGTCCGCAAGGCCTCTGTTTTCGAAATACAGGGTGTTGAAAGTGAAGACCTGATGACGGTTTTTTGTAGATATTTTCGAAACCTGTCAAGATAATTGAATAAAATTTGGTACAGTTACCAAACATTTTACACTCCATCTAATGAACGAAAACTTAGTAGTATTGTATTACCTTCATGAGTGGGATATACAGGGACGGGTTTAAGAACAATTTGATCTACATTTTTTGGTTGATGATTTTTAGTAGCTGTGGCTACTTATTCTGAAATCAGGTTTCCAAAGTGATACTAATACTGATGATACCATGTTCCATACACTATAGGAACTTTATACATATACATATATTCAAAAATACATGATAAGTTCATTAATCACCCCAAAAATGCTATGTGCTTTCAAAATAAATCTATTAATAGTTTATTGTTCGAACGCCCCAAAACTGGATAAAAAAACCCATGCATCATCGTTAATCGATGAGTTTTTTTGGTAAAACCGATGAGCATTGATCAAATCATTTTTATGATCTCACACATATCCGTGTTTCCCTCGATACGGTAACTCATAAATTCGATTTAAAAGAAGATTCCTTTGATGGCACTGACATTGCAAAGTTTGGGTGTCTGAATAGTATAGAAAATTTATTTCTACTGCAAAATAATCCAATAAAATATTTGCGAATTTTCTTCTGAATGTACTTTTTTGAAATATTCTACAAAAGAGAGAGAAGAGTTTTGTACAACTATTGCAGAATAGGAAAACCGAGAACTATGTATGACGCCGATATGCGCTCATATTTTGGTTATGATGAAGACACAGTTTTCATAAATGTATTCCATAACACCGTACACCAAATCAACTACAGTGATTTTATTTTTCTTCAAATGATCCTATGCGAAGTAGATTTTCATTTCTTAATATTTTATAACAAAGTTACTCAGGAATATCTCATTATTCTAAAGTTGGTTGTTTTCCCCCGATGAATACACGCCATAAATATTACCAAAACCCAAAGCCATCATCCATGCTAAACATGCATTTCAGAAGCAAAGTGAATTTGGCATGATTTTCACATCACGTCACGTTACAGTAATTCTAGTTCAGTGTTACATAGCTTGAAGGATTTGCGTTTTCAGGATCACAATTAAAATGCATTCATGCAGTAGCAACCATGCTCAAAACAGCATAGAATAATAGGTGTAATTCTGAATAGGAATCACTGTTAAATTGTTCAAATTAGGGTATAATTTGCCAAGTTCTTTTGACACAAATGAGCATGGAACACAAATTGAAAGATATGAAAATTGAAACTTATAGTCTTTGGATAATGATTCAGGTTTCAACAAAGGTTTAAGCAGTCCGTATAATGCCAATCAAAAAAAGTTTTATGGAAAAAGTTCAACATTGACCTAATTTTCAATGCTCAAGTCATCCAACATACTACATACAATGACCTTTTTTTTCCAGACAACTATTTTGTATGTATGTACATAATATGTATTTGAAAAATCAGCATAAAAATGATATTTTAACAGTCTTCGCCGAAGACTTGCCTGCAAATCAAACCATATTGTCGTTTCCATCTCGAAGTGTGGAAAAGATTGTAGGTTCTGTATAGGCCAACCCTGTCGGGCGAGAGGATATTTCATTAAACCATTGAAGTTTTTTAACAAAAAAAAAGTAGTTTTCTTTTAACTCATTCATATCAATGGAATTGAGAGATTCGGAATGCAAATGTAAATTGATTAATTCTCTTTTATAACAAGTTTATTCGGGAAGTGAACTACTGGAAACCACTCGACGTAGTCAACCGAACAATTATCGATCAGACTTTTTATCAAAACCAATAATATTATTATAATTATTCATGCAGTTACATAAATTCAATCGATCCCAACATAGCGACCCAATAACCAATAGTTACCACTAATTACATTTGGCTAGTCGTGAAAGTAAGTTACTAATTTCACACCTGCATGAGAGTGTTATAAAAATGATTAGTCTAGACTCTAGATTCTAGATAACTCCGTTCCTTAGAAGGATTGATTATATGTTAGGAAATAGTTCACTACCTATGATGAAAACCAATTATCTTTACTAACCATTATCTCATTAATTCATTATTTAAACCGTTTATAGCAACAAATGATTCACACATCAACACCGATAAAATTATTCATACAAAAACAGACCGTTGGTTGGAAGACTAAAAAAATGACCAAACACGCACTATTGCGTTTACATCAAGAATAAAAAATAATAAATAATGAATCAGGCATCTGAATAATATCCATAATATTTAATTATTAACTAGAATATTTGACATATTGAGGAAAAATATGATTTAATGCGTTGATTAATCTACGCAAATTTTATCGGTTTATAAACGGTCTGCTCGCGCACATGGCTACTATTTTATCTAGATCAACTTTTACCACAATGAAAATTGAAATTTATTGGCTGCATCGTTGAACCTGCTAATATGGCAGCCATGTATATTATAGACTGCATTTTAATTTCATCATTATCAATTTTTATGCTCTATCGATAGACCATTTTTGTTTTCAAACTGTCAGAGGAGAAAATGTATATACATTTGAAACCACTGAGAGATCAACAGCAAATTGTTGTAATTACAACAAAAATTATTATAAAAATGTTGAAGTGAGTCATTAAAAACGTACGTTCATATTTTACACTTTTTTTATATTTCAAGTTTTCTGAATTGCGAGAAGGAGATGGAATATTTTTTACATAGACTAGAATTTGATGTTTAGTTTTTGATGAATATTGATTGAGTGTACCTATTATTTTGTGAATTTAACAGCACAACAAATTCTCCAAGTCAACTTTTTAGAACTCATTATTAACATAAACTATGGGAATGATTTCCATTGACAATGGATATGTCCATCATCTACCTACAGCGTCCTCTGAACTAAAAATACGCTATCCAGCAATACGTTATCGATAATTTTCCTCATTCAAAAAACATAGATTTTTTGAACTTTGAATAATAGAAATTGGAGATCTGAAAACCACTGGCCAGACAGAAATGTTTGCATCAAAACATGACAGGTGATGAGAACTGGATCAACACTTGCATAGAAATCAGACCATCTGTTCAAAACTATTCATAGGATTCGAAAAAATACATAATCATATATGTACATCAATATAATATCAGGAGAAATTGACGTCTAACAAAAAAAGTGTTTTCTTTTATAGTCATTGAATCTTATTTTAGCGCCGCTGGCAGGAAAAGCCAAAAGTATAAATGAGTAGATCCAGACCCCCTTACAACATGAGAAGGAGATATTATTTTTTGGTGCATTCACTTGGCAATTTTACAAACACAATTTTTCATCCAATATGGCAAAATGTGTAAAGAGATAATTGGAAAATCTTGAATCCTGGAACTATTAGAATTATAATAATGTGCTTTATTGTCAAAATACAATGCATTGTGGACAAAGCTGTTAACCTCTAAATATATTTCAATTTCTTATAAATAACAGTCCTAACCTACAAAATAACATAATCACTTAATAATAGACCACGTACTTACATAAATTCAAACCAGAAATCACAAAATACCACGCATTAACATTCATGGGAAGAAGTCATAATTTAGCTTGAAAAGTAGTTGCAAAGAATAGTTTTTTTGGCGCGAAGTCTTCACAGAAATATTCCATTCACGCTACGCTAGCAAGACATCAGGAAAAAATACCAAATCACGAATACTTCAAGCTAGGTGAGCTCTAGGTTTGAGACGAATGTATCATTCGATTCAAAAACTACGGTGATCGAAAAAAAAATTAAATTCTTTTTATTGCCCAAGAAAGATCCTGGATGTATGTAATCGGAATCACAGGACCAGTTTTTGATCTCTTTCGAAAATGTAGTTTACCGATGAATTGATGATAGACTCAAACCAATCAATTAATTTTTTTTTGTATCAATAACCTTTATTTTAAATATTCTATGGTATCGTTGTCTTATATTTTTTAATTTTTTCTGAAGTTAGCATCAGTGATTCTGCTTTTGAAGCTTGGAGATGTGAAGATTGTGAAGTCCCTTGCTGATTATAGGCCTAGATCCCTCCTATCTACACTATGCAAAATCATATAGAGGCTTTTGAAGAAAGGAATGCTCTCCTTTGTGGTCCAATTTAAAATACTTTTTAAGACACAATTTGGTTTCCAATGTGATAAATTCTGATGATGCCATGTTCCATACACTAGAGGAACTTTATACAGGGTGTTTCTTGATTGCGTACATTAAATTCAACGGCGTATTCCTTAGCTAATTTCAAGAAAAAAGTTCATAAAACAAGGGCCCGGCAGTGCATCGTTTTCAAGATACGGTGTTGAACTTTTTTTTGAAAAATCGTTTTTTTACAAATGTTACAAATATATGCTTGAACCTATTTTTTGGCAGATTTATTTTTAGTAATAAAAGCCTACTTTAGCCTTAGGTAGGTGAAAATTATAGAGATCAGTGCCGTCCCGAGTGGCATCTTACCGAATATCTCTGTTAAATAAATGTACGACACTGACTCACTCGTAGTTTTTATTTTTTTCTTAAAAAATACAACTTTTTTGCCTCTTAGATTTTCTTAGATTCTGACCTTGTTTTCGAAAAAAAAATCTTTCAGACTCCGCAAAATATTTTTATTTCTTTTTCAAACGGGTAAAGTATTTTGAAGCAAGTAAAACGATGCCAGACACGAAAAAAATTCATGAGGAACATGTTGTATTTTTGGTTGCTTCATTCAAGAAAACAATAAAAATCACATCAAAGTCAGTGACACACAATTTATTTTTTTTCCCAACACCCTGTTTCTTAAAAACAATGCATTTACGGACCCATGTTTATATTGGCTTTTTTTTTCATAAAATTGGTTTAGGAATAGGCCCTTAAATTTATTGTACGCACTTAGGAAACACACCCTTTATATCAATCAAAGAGATTCTGGTTTGGTCGATTTGTTAAGAAAACAGGAGGTTTATGATTTTCGGGGAACTTTACATTATTTACATCGTATCTATCTGGACACACTCAGAAAGTGAACCATGGTGTAAAGAAGATCCCGAAAGACTAAAGGAGATGGTAAAGTCAGACCTCGCTTCATCAAGGGTGTGTTGTGCCTGAAATGGTCTTTCGTTCAATGTTTCATCAAGTGCAACCTTGATGAGGTAGTGAAGGGTGGTGAAGAGGTGAAGAAGATGTCAGAGTGCAGATTCCTGAGACTGATGATCTTTGACAGATTAAAGTTTGAAGGTCACATTTCCAACCTGTCAACCAAGATGTCTTGGGGATGCTATACCGTTCGAGAGGTGAGGACGGAACTGATGGGTGTTGCTGCCGCTTAAAATGTTCACCATGCATCAATAGAACCTCACCATACTCTTTGGGTCTGTGGAACCACGTCTTTCGGATTTAAAAACGAGCCATCCGATTTATCTACTGGATTCATGCAGACCACACTTCACTGGGGAGAGGACTTTGACACTGACATCCCTATCTATTCTTTCTACGGCTATTCTTATACATCAGATTTCCAGCGTCAAAATAGGAAAAACACAAAAAATACATCTGCCTATTCCCACTTCTACCCTTATCAAGTAATCCATATTTTAGAGTAGTAAAAAAATAGTTACTCATTGGTGGTTGCTTTTAAGAAGAGACTATGACTACGTGTTTTTAAAAGAAAATTGAACAATATTTTGTTGGATCACAGTTTTTAGTCTTTGGATGAGTTATTCAACTGCAACTGACTCTTTAGATTCACCATTGCATTGTAGACTGATAACATGTTTCTTTGATTAGATTCGTCCTGATGAAGCTAAGTTTAGAAACTTAGAGCGAAAGCTTGAATAAGATTCAATATACACTTTAAAACGAGCGTCCAACATCTTATTGCTCCCTCCTTTCAAGAATCTTTGGGGCCATCCCAATAGTTAACCCTAACTGCGTATATATATATATATATATATATATATATATATACATCGGGTTACAACGTTTTACGCCTTCCGATTCCTAATCGCCATTTCTCTCTGCTCATCCACAGGCCTTCTTCCAGATCCGTCTCTCGAATTTCCTTGTCCACTCCGTCTCTCCAGCTTCTTTGCGGTGTTCTTCGTTTTCGGTTTCCTTGAGGGTTCCAGCTAAGTACTTTCTTTGGTATTCTGTGTTCTGGCAGTTTTTGGACGTGTCCATAGCATATTAGCTGTTTAGTTATAATGTAATCTCCAGAAGTCCATTTCTGTGGCTTTCAGCTTCCCTTTTGTTTTTTCATTTATCGGCCACACCTCCGAGCTATATGTTATTATGCTTTTCACGATGGAGTTGTATATCCTTTTTTTATTCTCTTTTGTGATGGTTTTGTCACATAGAATACTGTTCAGCATAGAGGTAGCTCTTCTTCCCTGTACATTTCTGTCCGATATTGCTTCGTCGAGTGTCCCTTCCTTAGAAATATTCATTCCTAGGTATTTGTATATATTGCAGTGTTTGATGATCTGTCCCGTTGTTAGACGTAGGTCTTCTTGCTGTCCTCCTATGCACATATACTCCGACAGCAATAAAATGTATTTAAATAACTCGAGATTTTTTCTTGAATTTTACTGTTGTGATACGTCCAACTATAATAATGGTTCACTACTCATTATAGAATGTGGTGTCAAATGTCAAAACCGGTCAATAATTGAACCCTAGGCTGACACAACGTTGTAAACGCCAAATATTGTTTTGTTGGGAAATTAAAAAAAAAAAACAAAACAGGATCTATTGCTGAATCTTGTAAAATTATTATACGACATTAACACTACTTATTGGCAGTTAAAACGTTGTTCCAGCATAGTATTTAATTCTAAAAAATATAAAGTACGCTCCAAAAAGTAAGGGTTTTTATCACTAATATTTGTAAAAAGTCCATGTTCTTCAAGATATTACTGATATAAACACTCATGAGAAGCGATTCAAAAATATGTTAGATAATTGCTCATAGCCCCTTTGAAAGCAAAGTGCTTTCAAAAAAAAAATCTATCAATAGAGCATTGTTCAAACTCCCCTAAAGTGAACCAGAAAACCCCTGCATCGACGTTAATCGATGGGTTTTTTGAAACATTGATACTCAATTGGATTGGTATTGCCCATAAATTGATTGAAAACTGATGAACATTAATCAAATCCCATTGAAAACAGTTTTGGAAACCCAGTCAACAAATTTGAATAGAGAACAAACACCGACAAATAGATTCATATTTGCCATGCAATAATACCTAATTCAAAATACTCAGCGATTCAATTTTGTAAATTCCAATGCTGTTAAGCAACAAGCCCACAAAGCCATTTTCATAACACTTTGCCGCAGCATCAAACCCATCAATTCACTAACTGTTAGGTAATTTGCGAGCCGAGATTCAACATAATGTAGGCAAATTTCAGAACAAAGGTATCCACAAGGTCTAACCACCTACCTAGTACCTATTCAGGTTTAGCTAGCGAACAATGCCAAGAATGTCGATGCGTACTTTCGATATGGTGGCGAAAGTGATTGGATATTATGTCAATCAGTTACTCAGAAAGTCCATGATGAGCTGATGTACATTAGACCGGCTCATATTCTTCAGTTCAAATTAATTTAATTAATTTTGCACCACTTGTCTGGTTTCTGAACATGGTTCGAGATATTTTCTCATAAATATCATGATACTTCATCACTCACCTGCTGCTTGTATAGTATGTATTGAAACAATGCCGACTTACCTGCAAAAAATAAATATTATTCACAACTGTTACAATTAAGAGAATGTTTATATGACTATTACAAAATATATCATTTGATTGGTTTCCCACACCCAGTAACCTCAATAATTAACTACGCCCATTTGGTTTTGTTCCCCATTAGTTCGTTCAGTTGGACATATACCTACTTCAACTGATATATTATGGTCAAGTTCAAAAGGTCAGTAGGTGGTGCATTACACAAATTATCCCACACCTAGAACAGCACATCATGATGAAAAAATATAATTACCATCCATTATGAGACCATAATGAGAGATCTCTGTCCATCATCAATTTCGATAGAATTAACTTAATAATACGGTTTTGGTTCGAGGAAGATAAATCTTAACAGGATAATTCAAGTAAGGATAACTCTTCTTAATTTTTTATGTCTGGAACGCAAATAAATTGTTATGAGCTAAGTTGGAATAGCGATTTAGCCTAGGTTTCCGAGGGCAATACTTGGTTGGGATGTCTTGAGTAAGTTTCGATAAGTTTGAGTCAAATCCAAACTTGAACCAAATAAACTCAAAAATATATCCAAAACGTGCTCGTTACATTAACTTTACCAAGATTATACCTATATTCATTCACAGGCAAAAGTATTGCATAAACATAATCACCTACTTATATTTTTATATCGCTAAATTTTGCGTGTCTTAAAATTTAGTACAGATGGATGAATTTTAACATTAACATATATAAATATTGGAGTTCTAATGGCGGATCTCTTGGTATCCAAGACAACATGTTTGAATACAAATTGCAAGAAATTATGAGTAATAAAGTTAGACTTATCTGTATCTGATTGCAGAGCAGACTAAGGACTATATCAATGTATTACCATACATGATGTCTGTAGATAGCATCACTATTACACATAAAATATAAGAGAAGATGATGAAGAATTTATTATGGCTGGTTGTAAGAAGTCTTTACAACAGATGTAGATAAGAAAGTGATATTTGTCTGCTCTCATCTCAATGTTTGTTTTGTTTCTCAGATATTATCATAACCTTATGATCTTCCCATAATTCCTTCAACCTTCATAAACAGAAGGCATGAACATCAACAAACTAATAAAAATATAAAAGTCTTAAGCGATGGTACAACTCTTTTGTTTATGTTGCAGTACCTTGTACCACGTCGTGAATGTTCTGTTTCTTTTTCCTTTTCTAACTCCCTTCAAATCAAACCTCATCAATCTGTTTTTGACGAATCTTTAGATCGACTAATTTCAAGAACAATATCATTTAACTTATTAATGCATATGTATTGCTTGAAGGTTAAGGTCGGGTTTAAGATTCACCCCTTCAACGGTCTCATGTTTATGTTTTAATGAAATTTGTTTTGATGCACAGTCTATTCAAAAAGATCAATTTCTGATGAACATGTATAAAGGTATATGGCTCTAAGTTGGCAGTATGAGCTGAGGAAATGAACGTCTCAAAATATCAATTAGATGATAATTCCTTCAATAATAATAATTATGTGCTGTATGATGTCTCACGTACTTTGAAAATATACGTGATTCCTAATATCGATTAGAATATTATCCGATAGACTATCTCAATAATCGTTTCAACATGACGCAATTCATATGAAGTGTGCTGAACATGAAACATGACAATCCATGTTAACTTAGCAAGCAGAAAGGGGAAGAGTTTTTTGATTAATTGAGATTTGGTCACGAAAATTGCACATCTACCGTCAGATTTCATGAGGACTATAATACGATAATAATTGGGTCGCACATGACTAATCAATAATTCTAGTTAAAAGGTTTGAGATTTTGATAATATAAGATATAAGATTCATTTACTTTAGAATAAGCTGTCTTTTGAATTACTTCCGATCTAATAATTTATATTTCGACGATAATATTTTGTACAAATGTGCATTGTTGAGCATACAGGGTGCCACAGATTCGAGTGTATGCATGGGGATCTCAGTTATTTTATTATTTTGGTAATTATATTGTTTTAATCATTTCCTGAGTTTGTTTGAAAAGATATTTTAAAATAAATCACACTTTGACATTGCCACTTTTTCTCCTTCACAAAATGGTGGTGTCAATTTGAATTTCTGACGTTTCGTCTTTGAGCCGCCTTCCTCAACTTTATTTTTTTTTAAATACGGACCAGGATTTTTTTTCTGATTTTAGTCATCTTTTGATGTCCTTGAGGCATTGAGGTGATTAGATGAAGGTGTAGAGTAATGGGTTGTCAAAGCAACCTCAATATTTTCAATAATTATTCACCTATTATTGTTCTGTTCAATATTTTTTTCAAATGGAAATATTTTTGAATATTTACGCAGAAATTGATATATTTTGAAGTTTTTTATATGCAATTTTTTTAATTTCCATGTCATTTGTAGATTTAATTGAATTTTAACAAATGTATCGTTATTGGATGTTATTTCGATTTTGATACAGTCAATTAGTTTTGTTTACTTGTGCAAGTTTTCTCATAAGAATAACGTGTCGAATAAAGATGGATTTCGGAACGAAACTTTAGACAAAACTATGTGTTAGAAAGACAAGGGTTGCCAACGTATGTAATCAGTTATTTATATAGACGGTATTTTATAGTGGGGACTGATCGTTATCAACAAAAGATAGTGTGAATTTTTTCTGGTATTATTTTTTGGATGTGTTTTTTTTTCAACAGTTGCGATACCTCAATGCCTTAAGGCCGCCAACATAACTTAAAATAAAATGAAAAATCCAGGTCCGTATTTAAAGAAATGAAATTGACGATGGCCGCTTAAAGACGAAACGTCAGATTTTTGATTTGATACCGCCATATAGTAGAGGACAAAAAATGGCAATGAGAAATGTATAATTCATTTTATAATATCTTCTCAAATAAACTCAGGAGATAATCATGACGTTTTTGTGAAATTTCTTCTCTTTTTCGAATATCTGCGGAAGTAGTAGGAATTTTTCAAATTTCAAAATGGCATTTTCTTGAGCATAAAAATGCGCAATTTTAAATCCATATAACCAATTCTGTATACCGATTCTAATAACTGAGATACACATGCATACACTAGAATCTGTGGCACCCTGTATAACATCAAGTGGTAACGAATACTCGTGTTTGAAACATTGAAATCTTGTTAGTTTGAGAAACTTTCATGCAGTTCTGCAAGAGTTATGGGCACACAAAACAATAAATCTAATTTCCAATGTATGTACTCAGTTATTTATTTTATATAGGAAGTATTTCATAGTGGGGACTGATCGTTACAAAAAGATAGTTTGAATTTGATGATTTTATTGCTGTTCATGTTTAAATGTCGGAATCGAGGTATCTTTTCATGAGAAGAATTTGAATAAACTCATACATTTTATAAAGTACGGCTCAAAAATCTCCCTCCCCTTCTAACTTTTGACCCGTTTGATATATGCGAACCAAATTTGCACACACCATATGTGCGGACGTTCTGCATTTTTTGACATAGTAGTGACAGCTAAAGATGTGAAAATGATAGCTGGGCGCGTTTTTAATGAAAAAATTAAATGGAAGTGATAGCTTATTTTGAACGCCCTTTGACACTGATTACAACTGCCGAGTTTCAAGCCTATGCTATCATATTTGTTTCTTAATCAATATACTTACTTACCCGCAAGAGTTGACTTTTCCAAACTAAGAGGATATGATGAGGAACAGAAAATCTTCAGAATGAGCTATTACTCAATCTTTTTGACAAGGATGAATTTCACCTATGAAATTAAAAAATTGAGGTAAAAAAAATCCTCTATTAAGAGATTGCTCATTTTGAAGATGTTCTGTACCTACCTTATCATATCCTCTTAGTTTGGAGAAGTCAACTCTTTCGGGTTAGTATTGATTAAGTTACAAAAATGAAAAAAAAAATTACACGCTATCATATGAACACGAATGATAACAGAGAACTACAATATCAAAAAATGCAGAACGTCCCCACATAATATGGTGTGTCCAAATTTCGTTCGCAAATATCAAACGGTTCAAGAGTTAGAAGGGGAGGGACCTTTTTGAGCCGCACTGTATAATATGTTTTTGTGAAGAAAAAGTTTTAACCACAGAAAAGTTTTGGTGGGAATTGAAACACGATAAACTACGTATGTTTTATCAGATTCAATAAACGGGTACTGTAATGTATTGAGATAATTGAATATCAAGGTATAGAGCTTTTTTCACTCAAGGAAATTGTTTTGGTATTTAGAATCGGCATACTTAGTTCTGGAACTATCATATTCCAACGTGATTCGTTTCACCAATTGTATTGTCTACCGGCTGCTGACATTTGAATTCTGCTAAAGGTACACTCTTCCCTATTACGTTCTTGTTTCCTTATGTCATACTAGCTGGAAAACCCGCGACTCCGCTCGCCTGTTTGTAAGTTAATATAGAATAACAAACTTTCGATTCAATATTTTTTCTAAAGCAAAAGGTTAAAATACTTCAATTAATATGTTCTCACAGATTTATCTAATACAATATCACTATTCTACTTGACGTTTCTCATTTACATTCACCACACAACGCTAATATTTATTTAATGTGAACGCGGCTTGACGTTCTGTATGTACCAAGAGAACAAAACATTCCTCAACTTACTGTCATTAATGGAAAGGAAATGGCAAATGCTGACAAATGATGACATTAAACCAAAAAAATTAAATATAAATCTCAATTTTTCAAAATCAGCTATGAGTTGACGAATAAAACCATGACCTTGGACTATTCCGTGATTAAACTGATAACTCTGCAAATTTTCACGCAACTTCGTTCTGCAGTTCTTGAGTTACTAGAACACAAACACAGAGATTTCCATTTTTATATAGTAGATTGTTATTGTTTTCTCGATTGCTTGTTATTCTTGTGGAGACCTGTCCAGGGGACAGCTCAACAGGGTACCACAATTCTGATAAACAATAATTTATACAAAGTGGATGCACTTATTCAAATCAATAAGATGCTCCCACTTGTTAGTAAACTAGCAAAACCAATACAGTTCAAACTCCAATTAAACACTCGTGTCGGAACATTCCAAATCTCCCCCACGTGCTCAATCATATTTCTTGACCTTAACATCTGATCAGGTTTCAACTGTTATTTTATTCGCATGCCCGGGTTGCCAGTATCATGGAATTGCAACGGTGAAAGGACTCTGACGTCATCAGATGTAACGAATGTCAGTTATCAATTCCGTATTTATCCTACACATTATTGTAAGAAATAACAATACAAGTATATATTTAAAATATTACAAACTCTTGAATATCAGAACATTTATCTCAGAACTTTTGGCGAGGAATCATCAAACTTTGCCGACAGCATTTTCGAAATCTGTCATTTCTTGAAGAAAGCGGGACATTTTTTTCCATAACTTTGTCCTAAATATAATAATAAACCAAATATTATGCTACTTTAGTAAACTGTCAATACCTATTTTTTACTCTGAATGACGCCTTGACCTGCTCGATACGTCCTATTTCCACAGAAACATACATATAGAAAATTGTGGCCACTTAACGGACCATCAAAACTTATTGTTTTCCCTTTCGTTATTTTCAGGCTCAATCGACCATATCAGATTCGCGTATCCATTGTCTTCACCTAGAGCCTGCAGGCCTTCTTATTTGAAGATCAGCTTGTAGATAGAAGAGATCTTGGTGACGATTTAACGGGTAAAAATAAATAGTTGCAGCGTCATTCCATCGGACCAAAAAAAAACAGGATAATGGCGAGATGACTGGAAAATAACTAGATCGATCAAGATAAGCAGTAAGTATCTAAGTTCTTTTGAATACCTATATCATATTCGAATTCACTGCTTGTCAAAAATCGAGATAAAATCTTGACCTGGTCGTAATTGTTCTATAAATTGAACAATATCCTCCAAATACCAAAATCAAGTAAAAGTCCTACAGAACGACATGACGGATCATTGCTAAACTATCTCAACTAAGTTCCCCCATATGGCGCATGAACAGTACGTTCGATTTAATGCATATAAAATGCTCCGATTAAAGGTAACAAGAATGTTGAAACTGCATACCCGATAAATTACATATAATAACAGGTTACGGAACCGTATCGACATTCTCATGAGACTTTACTGCAGTTGTACCGTTTAATTCACCAATTGGGTCAGTATGATCAGCAGAACCTGCTGGTCATCGTCGCCTAGTCATGTGTTGGTCCTGTTGATATTTATACTGGTGGAACAAATCTTTTTTTATTATTTCTGCAATCTATATACCCGTTGATAAATAGTGGTAGTGGAATTTGGTGAAGGAGTGGCTTCAATTTATGACAATAGATAACTGAAAAAATAGCCAATTTCCTACAACATTATTATGGAATAAATGTTGAATATTTCCTAACCGTTCATGGTCACTTCACCAATACCGAACCCACATACGGTGACAAGTGTTCTGTTTCAAGAACTAGTGCTTGCACTGGCTTGCAGACCAAAAAATTTGCAAAGAGGAGTTATTTGGCTCATCTGACTTAAGAAATAGGAATCAAAATGTCGCAATACATCATAAAAACATTCTTATATCAATGTTTGGGGTTATAATGATATAGATGGAAACCTACATATCGATCCTTCAAAAAAAAAACTAGTTAAATCATAGCCTAATTGCTCAAGATAAAATAATCAAGTGAATGAGAAAGTCTGAACAGACTATTATCTACGAAGTTAGAAAAGATAGAGAAACCAAATTTTGGCGATCACAAATGAAGAAATACTTTTCTTTGTCAAGTTCTTTATTAGTATTTGTATTTAAACGATTTTTTTTTAATTCTGTTCGCTACAATAACACCACAAAGGTTAACAAACGTTCGGATAGGATTCCAAAATAGAAAAAATTTCATAAAATAAAAAAAAACTTTGACAACACTCGCATTTTTTAATAATCCCTTATCACGCGAGAACGAATGATCGTAGTCGTGGACACATCTAGTTTATGCAAAAACTTTAGTTTTTTATACATATTATTATCGATAAAGCGTTCCCTTTAAAATTTTGAGGTGGAGAAGATTTCATACATATTAAACGCTAAAATTTAGTTTCCCTACCTTAACTTACTAACTTTGAAGATATTGTCGCGTACCTACTACCAAAAGCGAATACTTTTATTCGGTATAGATTTTTGTTTTTGCATTGTTGGATTTCACAGTTGTGCTTAGATAGGCTTAGACAACTGGACAAAATTTCTGAGATCTGGACAGATTTTAAACCGCAACTTGAGGATTTTTTTTGAGGTTTGTCTACTCTCACATTCTCTCCAACTGTCAAATTGATTCATTGAAGCTGATTTGAGTTTCTCAGTTCTTTGTGAACCTACACAAACTGATCCGCACTCTATTGAACCCATATTGTCTTGTCTTTATCCATTCCATGATTGATTGCCTTTTTTTATCTTTTTGCCTTCAGTCAAATCCATTTGGTATAAGAAAACAATATCATAATATAACATCGAATATCCATCAACACTACTTGTAATAGCTAATGCATGCTTAGTCGGCAAAATCTTATTAACCAATTCCATGACAGCCAGTCTTCAAAATATATTTCCTTGAGGTGTAATGACCATATCTACGTGAAGATTGTTCAGAGACGAAAGAATATTGGAGGTAGCCTTAAATACATGTTTTCTTGTGAAAAGGATGAGACTTTTAAGATTCACACAATTAGATGTAGATATTGGTGGGGGTGGTAAATACCACAGCACTAAGGCCACACAGCGGGCCGATTGTGCATCTCCAAGATTAGAGGTTGCTCTCTTGAGCAGTCGTCGTCAAACCTTAGCAACTCAGCTTAGCCGACAACATAATCATCAAGCGGCAACTTAGCCCAAGGGTCCCTCCGAACTCTTCCGAATATCAAAGTTCCAACCAAAGTGTTTATTGAGAACATCACCCAGTTTTTAGTATTGAACGTGCAGGAACCAATACAACAGTCCACTCAGTTTCATTACCCCCTGAAGATGCCACTAAATATTCGAACAGAAAATAGTTTCTGAATACCGTGGGAATAAAACCCACGACCATCAGAGACTCAGTCTTTCCTTCAGGCTGACGCACTGCGCCGCTCGACCACGGAGATCCCAAACTGAAGAAGAGTCTACCACATTTTCTCTGAAAACTGACGTTTATACAACAACTTGAGCACATCAAAACAAGTCACCTATGGCCTGTAAGACGTTCTAATAATAATAGATTGTCTTTTGGAGCTCAAACTAGAAAATCGGTCACTCAACATCATTTCAATATTCGTACCTACCTTTTTTTATGTAATCCAACATTTGGAACAAATAATGCTTTGGGTCATTCCGTCTCTGGCACGTTTTAAGTTGCTTAATTCACTTTTTTCCGCTCAGTCACATTTCTTACAAGAAATAGGTAAACTGTATTCAGCGCAATTTTGATTGAAAATACAATTGACTAATCACCATCAAACATGACTTAATTACACTAAGAAATGTTTTGCAAACTAGATTTATTAACGACAATCCGAATGGAATGCCACTTTCAACTTTGTCGCAACAATACCATTAGTCCATGAGAATCGGACCATTCTTTTGTTAGACCCTTTTTCATATCTAAAACTATAATCCATGTGAAAACTCCGAACAAAGTAAATTACTTATTTGAAATAGCAAAACAATTGCGGAGATTACAAGAGCACGTGTAAATCGGACGAGATTCGTGCCTTAACAAAGCTAGATTAAATTTAATCTCATGAGAGTGAGTTGGGAAATTTGAAAACATTTTCAGACAGAACGGATAATTATAAGTGTTAGCAAAAGTGTGGAAATTCTAGGTAGATACAGGCCGCTCCATTTTTGCCCGTATTTAATTAAATTCTTGCAAATGTTTGAACTATGGCTAATTGGATGTGGGAAGTATTATCCGAGTATTCAAAATGTGGTTTCATTTCATGCTCGAATAAATACGTCGAGAGATTTGCTCGTGAAAAATATACTATTCAACAATTATAAAACTTTTTTGGAATGCGAAAAATTATGTTGGTTTTTCTAATATCTCGTAGGTAGGGGTGAGAAATTACTCATGAAACGAAGACAAAATAATACACAGAAAGATACTGCGGTGTGATAACTATTTCTTGATTTTTTTTATTTTTCAAGTAACAGAATTTGTGATCACTTGAATAAAAGGGTTTTCAACATTAAGTCGGCAATTATGGCTAACTTTGTAATTATTGGATTTCAATGAGCAGACTGTAATAGAGGGCCGCCAAACAGACGGACGCTCTGACTTGTTACCCATAAATCAACCAGCAACCTCTCAACTAAGGATTTTTTAGTCGAGCGCTCAGTATTGTTTTGTATGCGGTTAAAAATCTTCTCGTTTAACTCTTGTCCAGTGGGTTAAGTACTTTTTTCCCTTATTACGATGATAAAAAGGGAACAAAAAAGCGCGTTCAGTATTTATACAGTGAGGACACGTAGGTTGGAATAAATTCATTTAAAATTCAGGGGTTTGTTTTCTGGAAAAACGCTCGGACCCGTCAATTTTTATTTTTGACTGCGGTTTTTTTTATGGTAATTTTATTTTTACAGGGTGGACCAAAAATAAGTTACGACCATCAACCTAATTTTTTCAAATGGCAACCCCCATTTTTTATTTCATTTTCGAATTCTACATCAAATTCTAAGTAATATGATGATGATCATTCTAGTATACAGGGTGGAACAAAAATAAGTTAGGACCATCAACTTCATTTTTTCAAATGGAAACCCCCTTTTTTTATTTCATTTTCGAATTCTACATCAAATTCTAAGTAGGTTTCATGTACCATGTCCTTAGCCTAACCCCAACAGTTATCGAGAAATTTACGATTGATCAAATCGACTGTGCTTCTGAACAATCGTAAATTTAAATTTGACATTTATTTTTGTTTGTTGCCATAGCAACTATTAAATTATGCATTTAATTTCAGAAAATTGTCATTTATTTGGGTGTTTATGAGAAAAAGTGCATACTGTTATATATTTTTGAAAAAGTAAAAAAAAAAAAAACTTATGGACTAAAAATATATATATATATATTTTAAAAAATAAAGTTGGGTCCGATAACTTTTTGACCTGACCCTGTATACTAATTCCGAAGGCAGCATCGAGTTCTACGGGAAAAGTTATATGAAAAACAGTTTTCACATTTTCCATACCTTATCTGATAGTTTAGATACGAGGGGTACCTTAAAATGCAACATTTTCAGTTTAGCCCTGTATCTTAAAAACTAAAAGGGCTATGAATTTTTTTACCGGCATCTTTAGTTTCACGAAAAAGTAGCACACTGTCACGAAAACCGCAACTTTCTATCTATAAGAATAACGGAGATACCTTGCAAAAGTACCCAAAATGGGACACCCTGTACATACCATTGGAAAAATTGGATTTTATTTACGTAACTTCTAAAAGCTATGGTCGTTCTTTGTTCGGTTTTCACCATTGTAATAAGCGGAAAAAGTGCTACCAATTCGCTCATCCAACCGAGTTTGTAGCTCCAATAATGACAAAGTCAGCAATAGTGCCGACTTGAATTTGAAAACCCTGTATAAAAAAAAATATTAATCAATTACCTATTGGATATCGTTGTCTAGGTGAGTCCTTTCACTTATTTCTAGCTTAACGGTGAATTACCTAAGAAAAATTGCTCATCTTTAGCTCATCAAGCGGTCTATTCTATTTCTTTTTTTACTAGAAAGATAAGCACATCTTGCGCTTGCTTTAGAAAAATCTCCCTCTCTCAAACTTATGCAGCAAAAAATAGCATAGCGCAATCCCCTTGACGAATTCAATCATATCGTTTATATGCTGTATCTGAATATGAATCAAATAACACAACAAATCGCTTCTATTCAGATATATTCAAAATCTGACATATTTCCAGCTAGACCGACTTTTTCCGAGTCGATTTTCTTAAATTTACTAAATCTGGGTAATACAAAAAGGGATAATATCTAAAAAGAATCAAATCGAAAGTGCATACAAATATGAGTGTTTGATCTCGAAAAGCAGGAGATTACTTGCTATTTCAATTAAAGGGAAAATAAAAGTTATTTTTGGTACAACCTACACGTAAAGTCCACTTTTCAATGCATGCAATCTAGCAGACGGAAAGTCGCTAATTTTGGCAGCCGGGCCTAAAAGTACGCAAAAGTAGGTCGCTTAGCAACGGTTCCTTGGATCCCAACGCCTCTGAATGTAATAACCACGTGACAGTCTAGCATACTAACAGCCATATGCACCGTACGAGAGCTTAGCCAATCTCGATTAATTTTCAAAGTTAGATTAAGCGGTGTTTTGTATGCACCGAAGAATTCGCTGCAAGGATCGTTAATCCCTGTTGAGACTTTTGACAACGTCACAAAATAACCTAGAAAAATATATAAATAACAATTCTGAAATTTATGTTGCGTGATTTGTTTTGAGTTTTGCTATTTGCTTGCAAGTTTTAATGAAAAATGAGCAACAATATGGATCAGTAACATCCGCAAGCCTGATATGACGTTTAGCAAACATAAGCCAAGGGGTTTTTCTTGTAAATTCAATATTTGGTGTAGGTATCAACTTTTATTCTTGAACCATTCGTATATTTGCTTTTCCTCTTTTCTTGGGCTTAGATTTCATGATATTGAGTGGTTATTATATACTGTATACCTAGTCTAATACAGCAAGAATAACAATTCCATCCATCTGATGATAAATAAAAACATCAATTTTTACAACACAAGAAAATATATTTTAGTAGAAACAAGTGGTTAATTACATGAATTTGTAAGGAATGCACCGAGGAATGCCCATTGATAAATTGACAATATTGTATAATTTTCAAACTCATTATCTACTTTGAAATTATTACAAATATGTATAACTCGATGTACAAACTTTGGACAACGCATCGTTTGACAACTCAAGAAAAGAGGAAAAACAAATATAATTAAAATAATGTCCTATATAGTTGATAAAAACACAAACCTGCTTCTATTGGGATATCTATCATAAATTGGGACTTGGATGAAGTCAAGAAAATTGAATGAAAAGATCTCATTTGGGAAAACTAATATAAAAAGTTATGAGACCATCAGTTTTAAAGGTTTTTATTTTAGTTTATCTTGTAGAGATGATTAGTACCTAAAGCTTTAAAAAAAAGGAAATCAATGAGTCTATTTGTTTATGAGTCTGGGTTTACCCATAAACTTGAAATTTTGAATTGAATTAGAATTAGACAAAACTTTGAGATAAGTAGCCATTAGATACCTCTACAGGATATAGATAGGTAGGTACCTATACTTTCAACACCAATCCAAATTGAGTCGATGGATTGAACGATAAAAAATCATAGGTGAAATATGCGGTAGATATCAGAGTGTGATAGGTACACTGTTTTTTTTGTACCTACCTACAAAAATAGGTACCTATTCAATTCAATATTCTATTGAGCAATTCGCATTATTATGAGTGTGTTGTGGAGCAATAAATATTGCTTGATATTGAGATCTTTTTTGTATATAGTACGCATTGACCACCTATTGGAATTGGAAAAGAATCCTACTCCAATCGATGATTTTTTAAAAATCTAAATAATCCTCCGTTGATATTCCACTTTCATAGTTTTGTCTTTAGTCGCAAAACCTCAAAATCTGGTAGGATAAACAAACATAAACAAATGAAAGACTAGGTTAGAATTCGTTGAAATTCTTCGATTAAGCCTAGAAAATGGGGCAATCAGAGTTAAGCGACCGATTCAGGCTTAAGCGCTGCGGTGCATCCAAAGATTGGAATATAATCGCGATAAAGACTTCATCCGGATTAGATTTCTACGGTGCATATAGGTGTAAAAGGAACTTATCACGTGACAATCTCGGTGACAATGAATCCGCAGCACAAAAGAATACGGGAACACACCTATTGTAACCATGATTTGACAGTTGTCACTTGTCAGTTGTCTGACTTGTCAGCAGTGTAGAGTGTAGTGCAGTGTATCGATTATTTATTTTTGATTTTCATGATTATTCTTTTTCAAATGATTACAAACTGGTTGTACAAAAAGCATTGTTTGCACCACGGACGAAAGATGATTTTGACTCGGCTAATATCTGCCCTCGCTTCGCTCGTGCTGCTTCTTATACCCTCGTCAAAATCATCTACTTTCCGCCCTTGATACAAAATGTACTATATGTTACTAGCAAAGTCTGGACTTTGGTAGTAGTGCGTTGTGCTGAAAAGAAGTCACGCGACAAATATTTGTACCACGGGCCGTTAGGCCGAGTGGTATAAATTCTCAAGTGACTTGTGAAACATGACGCACAAGTGCCATACAATGTTTTATATAACAAATGAAGGAAATTGTTTTTCATGAGATAAATATTAAATATAAGTTTCAGTGTCAGAATGACTAGACAGTGACATTACATTTTGGTTAAAATAGGTTATTGTTTGTTTGGTTGACACGGGAACGTGATAGGTTGTTTCTTTGTTTGCCACGGGAACGTGAGTTATAATCCATAACTCACTAGTGACTGGTGAGTTATGGATTATAACACACAAGTGTGCTTTTTGACACTTTACTTATCCAGGATGACATCAATAATAACACCTATAACTATCATGCGTTTGATAAAATACTTTTTATTGATAAAGGATCTCAGTTTATTTTGACATTTTTTCTTCAACTCCTGAATGAAATCAAAGGGTTCTGGGACTTTGATAGATACTCTAGTTTCCAAATTTGGAATTCGTTATATTTTGAATTGTTGTATTTCAATAGTAAAAAGTATTCCAGAAAATATTGAAGGGTTAAAAAGATTGATTGGACATCAGAATGACAATTGAATGACGGACGACCATAAAACGGTCACTAAATCTGGCAATTCTCTATCTTAGAGTCTGTTCTATGAACAACAATAAAATAACGGACTGTGACGACTTCTTCTCTATTCCACAATCTACTTTATGTATAATGTTTAACGGAAAACGGAAGATTTAATGCTGTCAAAGAAAACCCACTGTTGGCTTGTCATTTCAGATTTCAAAGCATTCTTTCTATTAGTCAACTTTTCTATTACAGAACAAAAAGTCTGAACCTATTCAATAAACAAACATGCGACATCATAAATGAACTAGACAAATGGATTGAATCTATTTCTATCACAATAGTGGATACATTAGATCTTTTGAATACTGAAAAATCTATGACAGAATGGACATACCACAGCTTAAAATTTAAGCTGTGGTCATACTATGCTGGAATATGAAATTTTAATCTCAAATTTGACCTCACACGTGGTGAATGGTCATTTGAATTTCCGTTTCCCATTGGAAATCGAAATCTTTTCATATTCCAGTATTATGCGGAATGGTTGATTTGAATGCATGGAGATGAAAGACGGAAATATGGTAATTTGGTAATCAAAATCAAAAACAATTAATCAAAAAAACGACATGCTTTGGAGAATTATTGAATAATAGAATAATATTACATTGTGGCTGTTTATGACCAGATGTTTCCAAGTGCATCTGACCAAAAAAAACACTTTTCTTGATCATTATAGATTTCTGCTCACATATTCCAGCCTCAATAAACCCAGACACGACTAAATTTTCAAACAAATTTTAAGTTTTGGTGTTCGAAGAAGACTGAAAATACAATACCTACTTTTGTTTCATGGACCAGTTATAGTCATTCAAAATAGACAAGGCAGTGTGAACTGTGTGAACTATCAGTCTTCATTCACTCAGGAATAATCGCGAAAAAAACATTGCTGTGAGAAAAATGGATGAAATCACTCAATCAAGAAAAATTATAAGAGAAGGCTAACAGCTCATCACTTGATTTTCAGGACAGACAGTATAGAGAAACAATTTATACATGGTGATTTTTAAGTTGTTACCTTTTAACACTGTAAAGAATGCAAGAAAATTTTCAAGTTCATGGGAAGACATACTTTTTATTAGGTATTTGATTTAGGAAAAATATTTAAAAAAATGGAATTTTCTCTTGAAACTCGGTATTCGGGGTTAAAATACTTAAAATATCTCTGACGCGAAGCAAAATGTCGAGAATTGATTTGCCAAGAAGAAATAGGCTGGGTTTAGACATCAAATTTAAGTTAAATATCCAAAATAGTAGAGCTCATCAGTCTTTCGAACCCCAACTCCTTCAAATAGGGTGCATGTATTTATTTTAACTGCGACACACCGATTCCTCTTATTCAATAGCCGATTCCTCTTATTAATCGGAAATGATTGAATAGACTTTGCAATGCTTCACGGTAGTAAAATGAGATCGACAAAAACTCAAGATACTTCACTTTCTGTGAGAGTTGAGCCAATTCACGTATAAATAGAGGCAAGAATAAATTATTTGAAAGAAACCTTCCCTCTTTGTTATATCACATAGTACGACGAATAAAGGACACAAAAGTAGGTGGAGCACCATAAATATGTCCGGTGTCATTGCGAATAATAAAATAACTTCTTTAGCAATCGTCATTCACGAAGAATAGTTTCCTACTCGCCTCTAATCAGCATAAATCAGCTTTATAGGTATGAACAATGACTGCAATGACTGAAAATACTCGGTTAATACATTCAGTATTCAGTTTCTTTTGCAAAGAAGAAAGGCTTTTTACTGAGTACTTGATTCAGTTGAGCGAACAATTTCATAAAAAAAAATAAACTGTGAAATCACTCCTAGCAAAACCTTTAATTTTTAAGCAAAATTATATTTTGAATGCTAAAACTACGATACCCGATGAAAAAAAAACGTTTATTATACAGAGTACTCAACAATAATAATTAAGAACACACATGCCAACCGTTTCATGCAGGAATTCGAGAAATACAGGGTCCTTCATTAGTGCGTCGGGCAATCCTAGCGTGGTTATTTACAAAAGTAGAAAAAAAAGTTTTATACAAAAGTTGTAGAATGTGACTTTATGCATATTTTAAAAATATTTTCAAACATACAGGGTGCGTCACAAAAGTATGGCACGAAAAAGTATGATTTTTTTAAATGGAACCCCCTGTATATTAATTGATATTTCAATTCTTTATTCAATTTGGAACAAAAATTGTGCTACAACTAATGTTCCTAAATTCAACCGTTATCGAGATATCGCGTTTTAAAAATGGCATTTTTGCAACTTTGACATGCTATAAAATTCAAACTATTCAAGTTAGAGAAAAATGGATTGCACATTCCTATCGTAACTTTTCAAAAGCTATTCAAGGAGATTAAATCCATTATTGTGAAAAAATGTCAAAATGTGCCGAAAAAAGATGACAGTTGACGTTACCTTCTATCCAAATGACAGAAGAGCTCTTGAAAAGTTAAGATAGGAATGTGCAATCCATTTTTCTCTAACTTGAATAGTTTGAGTTTTATAGCATTTCAAAGTTGCAAAAATGCCATTTTTAAAACGCGATATCTCGATAACGGTTGAATTTAGGAACATTAGTTGTAGCACAATTTTTGTTCCAAATTGAAGAAAGAATTGAAATATCAATTAATATACAGGGGGTTCCATTTAAAAAAATCATACTTTTTCGTGCCATACTTTTGTGACGCACCCTGTATGTTTGAAAATATTTTTAAAATATGCATAAAGTCACATTCTACAACTTTTGTATAAAACTTTTTTTTCTACTTTTGTAAATAACCACGCTAGGATTGCCCGACGCACTAATGAAGGACCCTGTATAATATGTACAATGTATTCAGAATTACATACTTCAAAAAATAAAAATGAACTAAAGAGAAATCAATATCATTAGGATTATAAGGCATACCTAGGTAGTGAATAGAAATTGATAAAAAATCAAGTTGCCTATCAATAATTATTGCCCCAACAAATGAGTAAATTTTCTCAGAGATAACAGTAGGTGCGTCGTTCTTGAGATTGGTTCTATGGCTTGAATTATTTTAAAATCAACTCAACATCATTCAAGTTCTGTTAACAAGGTGATATAATGCCAGTTTGTTGATATTCAATTTCAGCGTCCATGAGAAGTTCCATTTTCGTATGTGTTCACGCCACACCTGTGTAGATCGTAGGTACAAGATTTTATTTCTTAATACACCATACGAACAATATTTTCTGTTGTTATCAAAACTTCTATTTTGTATGTCAAATAAGAAGAGATAATGTTTTATCACATAAACAGTTTTTCCTAAAACATAAAACCGCTTTTGAATGGTTCAATATCTACACCAGATTTCCTTCAAATCACCATCGAATACATTTTTCTACTCCCTCATGTATCAGTTTTTGAAGTGGAACTTTTGCGGCGTTGTGATAATTTATCGACAATGGAGAGTGAATTGGAAAAAAAATGGAAAGCAAATGAAACGCTTTTCCAGATTTCATCACAGAGAGAGATAAAAGATATTATAACGTAGTGAGAATGACAAGAAGAGCTATATGCTAAAAAAAACTTGGGACTCGATTTTTTCTTACTTCAAATGCCCACATTGATTCAAAACTTTGCACACTTGTCATGGAACGATGACAATACAATAATTTCAATTGAAAAAATCTGAAAAGTAATCAATAATTTTTAATTTAACAAAATCGTGGTATAGTCGAATTATTTGACTTTTGCATAGAATAATGTTTTGGCCTTTGGCTTGTCAAGCTGAATGAAAGACTTGTTGATGTTGTCGCTTTGACGGGTGACCTGTGCATCGTTGCCAAGGTAATTTTCATGTCAAGGCTGTGTGCTGTGATTACTTAATATCCTTGAACCTTTTTTATGTAAGTATATTTGAACAATTAAAATATCAAAAATAATATTTCTAAGCCTAACTAGGTCAACAAATTAAAAATAGATAAAACGGAAAGATGAGAAAAAGACCGAATATTTGTCGCAAAAATGTTGTGCTTATCTTTTTAAATCATTCCTTTCTCTCTCTCTCTCTCTCTCTCTCTCTCTCTCTTTCTCTCCTTCTCTAGTTTGGAAAAAGTTTCACTCATGCCACGTGTACGATGCTGCACATGATTTTTTTATCCTGGTTTATTTCTAAACGGAAGTATCGATCTTATGTACCTTTGATATTTTTAAGCTAACCGTTCCAGAAAAACTAGTCCGTCAACTGACAATAATTTCCATTTAAACCACATGTTTTCTTCACTTTGAGCAGTACTAATTATCCACCTCATCGTCGTTATTTCTATAAAACTAGTCTCAATATCGCCTATATTTTATAGTTCACGGTCTCCAATGCAATACTCAATAAAACAATTATTATTTTCAGTATCATGTATTTACCCCTGTATTTAGTTAAACATTTACATCTTTTTGAACTATAAAATCTTATTTTCACGAAGAATGAAACAACCATTTCTGATTCATTCAAAAAAAGTTTTTGTTCGATTGACCCTACTGCCAAAACCAATAAATGCAAATCATTTTTGTACTTAACCGCAATAAGGGATGACAGGGAAAACAAGGAGGCGCCACTACGTCGCTCCTAACAGCATGGAAAAAATGCATGAGATAATATTTTCCGATATAACCATAAATGGTATAAACTCAACTGAGAATTATTGTTTTTATCATTTTCTGTTCAGAACGGAACTAGATAATAATGAAAAAACTTTCTCCCCTCCTGCTCAATTTTTTTCAATTCAGATACAAATTATGATATTGACTTTTCATTCTGCCGTCTTTAGAAAGACATTGATGAATAAAGGATAATCCATTCGAAAACATATTTCAAAATATGTTTCATTGCGAGTCTTATTGATAGTTTGAAATACTAAGTTTTTTTTTAGATGGTTGGGATTGTTGTTTTCTAATAAGCTTACTGATTTTCATAACTACAATAGCTATAAAATTCATAACTGTACATCAATAATTGAAAGTACATTTTTATTCTTCACATAGGAAGATTTATAAGTGTATGGTAACGTCACATGAAACCTGTACATTGAACAAATAAAACATTTATCACAGTAAACGTGTATACAGCAATTTCTCTTAAGAAGTGGTTTATGAACCAATCAATATAGTTTATCCGATATACCCACCCCAATCCCTATAAATAATCTTTTTATACCACCATTATATGCATGGTTGGTCAAACTGAACATCCATATTTATAAGACAAAAATTATCTTTACCGGTACAAATGCCGTGAGCAATAGAAAACTGGAAAATTCAAATATTCAGTTCATTAACCTTGAATTGTTCCCCTATATTCATCGACATATGTTATCATGTTGATAGACAATGTTGTGAATAAAATATCTTATTAAACTCTTGATCTAGGTTACGATTTCATTGTATACATGTTAAATTTTCTGTTCTAATGGCAGGTGTCTTTAACAAAATGAATGAGTTAGAGACCAGTCAATCATAGGGATTTTTTTAATTTGATAGTTGAATAATCCAGACTGTCCAATCAATCATCAAATTGTTAGGAGCAAGATTAGGAGTATCAACATGAACAAACAAGATTGATACATACAACATATTTTGAACATTGCAAACCAAAGTCATTTTGACTGATGCGGATTCTTTGATAAAAAAATCCGTAAATTAGTGTTAATGGTGCATTGCATTGAGCGGTTAACACAAGATATGACCACTTGCTGCAGATGTCAGATTGAGACCCAAATCTATAGGAAAGATATTAACAGCTATCATTCCTATCATCAACGTATCCCATGCATTTTGAAGGGTGAGCACCCTATGACGTGGGCGTATGATACAAGTGATCATATCTTGTTTGTTATAGTATCATGGATTCTGCTGAAGTATGTAGCTAAAGCTCGTGGAAAAAATGTAATTCCTAACAATTGCGAGAATACCGCACTTGAATCCCGCACTTGTTATGAAAATAGCACTTTAAATTATTATGGTGAGTTAATAAAAATGTTCTCAACCTTAACACACAATTGTATTTTTTTAGAATAGATTATATCAACAGTTATTTTCATTTCAAATACTTCGCTTCGATGCATCAATCCTCAAGCAAGGCATACAATCAAGCTCTTGAATTTCAATTAGTTGATTGCACAAGCAAGAGTATTAATTGTGGACTTCAAAGTTTTACTAATCTATGTCAACACTACAGCATAGGAATCTTGAATTGCATCGCTAAAAATATCTAAGATATTTGAGCGGATTTTTATATAATTTAACAAATAATCCTCATATACAGGGAGTTAATTTTAAAAATAACGACCCCTATATCCGTTAAAAATTTCAGTGGTATCCCCGAGGGTGAATGGTTTAAAGTAGTTCATGGTAGGTACCATCCAATTTCTCGCGATAAAACTTATTTGGTTGAAGACTTTTGGCGAACTTCACATATCTATCTTTCTCTGCAGATGGCGGTAAGTTTCGATCTAGCTGGCCTTTCCAACTTCCAGCTTGGTTTACATTTTTCAATAACTTTCTAGTCTTGATCATATTTTCACATTTTCGTTTTTCTCGTAATCAAAGATATATTTCCATCTACACTGTGGGCCAAATTAAATTAAAACCTAATTTGACGCTTGATAACTTTTTTGTTTGTTCATGGATTTTGATGATTCTTGGATATGATATTGGTCAGTATGTTCTGATTATTACCCTAAAATTGAGCTTCCGAATTTTAGCCAGGACCGGACTTAGAACGTTTCTATGAAGTGGGTGCATTTAAGCTCGTTGCAAAAACAAACTGCGCTACTCACAGACCCACTGATATATTTTTTGAGAAGGGCATAAGTGGGAAAAGGTATCCTGAAAATATGAATATTCCAGAACCATAACCTAAGAAACGATGTTTTTTTCTGTAGGATAGTGCTTGTCGGCATAAAAACTATTTCACTTCATTTTGATCAAAGTTTCTTGAAATTTCATAGCAACGTGGATTGTTTGTTGGAGATTTGTCGTTTTTTTCACATTTTAGAATTTTTAATTTGGAAAAAGAAATTATTAATAATTGAAAAAATTTTTTTTTTTCGTTGAATAAACTTTGTTAAATTTTACTCAATAATTTGAAAGAGACCGCGACATTTCCGTGCATCCATATTCTTTTCCATTAATTGTTTAATCGAGATTTAATCTTTCAAATATAGAACCATGTCTACAATATTTAAAATCAAACAGGCAAACTCTAGAATCTCAAATGTTAAAAATATTTAACAAACAATCAAAGTTGCTATGGAATTTCAAGAAACTTAGATCAAAATAAAGAGAAACAGTTTTTATACCGACAAGTACCATCAAACAGAAAAAAACATCGTTTCTTAGGTTATGGTTCTAAAATATTGATATTTTCAGGATACCTTTTCCCACTTATGCCCTTCTCAAAAAATATATCAGTGGATCTGTGAGTAGCGCAGTTTGTTTTTGCAACGAGCTTAAATGCACCCACTTCATAGAAACGTTCTAAGTCCTGTCCTGGCTAAAATTCGGAAGCTCAATTTTAGGGTAATAATCAGAACATATTGACCAATATCATATTCAAAAATCATCAAAATCCATAAACATACAAAAAAGTTATCAAGCGTCAAATTAGGTTCTAATTTAATTTGGCCCACAGTGTATACAAGATTTCCATCTAAAACCGACACCCTGAAAATGAACAAGTTTAGGTAGTCGGACAAAGTGGAAGTACCTAATATTTTTGTCGGCAATGTTATACTGACGCATGACTACACCCGGTTAAGCATTCCTGGAAGTATCAGCTTTGCTGCTCATCACATAACCTAAAATCATGACATCGAAATATTTACCGAGGTGCCGAAGAAAAACGTCCCACGGACAAAGTTTTTCCACGTAGAGAGGTTGTTTTACTCGTCACGGATAAGCTATACACGAACTTACAGCTTGATGATAATCAACTTTTTTTGTACGCCGTATCAAGTATACTTAAACGCAGAGTTTGAAATATCTGATCCAATCTGTAATTATTATCATATGTCTACTTTTTCCAGATTTATTGGTATACATTGAATTAAAAATCATAAGCGAAAGCACTTCACTCGACAAGTTCTGAATCAATAAAGTTAATTCCATATAAATGATATGTATACATTTTTTTCTAGGTCATGAAGATATCATTCTGTTTCTTCCTGATATTATGGACAACGTCATTCGCCCAATGTCCTTGGCAACGAGATATTCCAGATCTGCAATCTTCATGCATATGTTCCTACAACTCGGGTGATGAACTATCAGTGCAATGTGATATGGTGAACTGGCCAAAACTTTTATCCGCACTCAACAAGTATGCCACACAAACCGCCTTGGACTTACTCTATGTAAATAATTCAACAGTAGGAGTACTGCAAGATAATATAATTGTGAATTTGAAAATTCATAATATTCAATTATCTGGATGTAAAATAAGGACTGTGGAAAGTGCTGCATTCACTGGCCAAGAAAACCACCTGAAAAATTTGAATCTGCAGGACAATGAATTGACCGTTGTACCTGTTGATAGTCTTAAATCATTAGAAAACTTACAGCTATTAGATCTCTCTCACAACCGTATAACAAACGTACCATCAGGAGCGTTCGAAACGTTATTAAAACTCACAACGTTGAAATTATCAGACAACAATGTTACTTTAGAAACAGGTGCTTTGAGCGGCCTTGAAAAAAGTTTGAAGAATCTTAATCTCAAAGGAACTAGACAGACCCGCGTACCTGCAGCAATCCAGGGCATGAAAACATTAGCTTTCTTAGATTTATCTCAAAACAGTTTGAGGGAACTTCCAGGTTTAGATGGAGATAACACCTTTGGTGGTTTGAAAGCACTGACTGCATTGAATTTAGAAAGAAACTTATTGCAAGACCTGAAAGAAAATGCCTTTTTTGGCATCAAGAAGACTCTGAGCTCATTAAGTTTACTAAATAACTTACTGCCAGACTTCCCAACTGCGGCAATGAGCAGTCTGAAAGAGCTGCGAGTATTAGATATTGGCTTCAATCTATTAACAGAACTACCTGAGGATGCCTTCAAAGGTAATCCCAGCATCACTTTGTTGGCACTTGATGGAAACCCTTTATCAACGATACCACAAGAAGCACTGAGTCACCTTAATAGTACTTTGAGAGGACTGAGCCTTGGTGGTAGATTTCTACATTGTGACTGTCGATTATTGTGGATTATTGAATGGATCAAAACAGGTGACCTCCAGGTGACATCCAGAGAAAGGAATCCACAATTTTGTGGTAGCCCGCCGAAGTTTAGAGACAAGAACTTTTACAGTATCCAAATTGATGATATGTCGTGTCCAAAACAAGAAGATCCACCTGAAAAAGAGGAGGATCAAACACAAACAAAACTAATCCAACCAATTGGCATTGCTACTGTAGTGAGCGCTGATATTGATGATCTAGTTTTGCCGCAACACACTCCGTCAACTACTTCGACAACTACCAGTACAACTACCGCAACCTCGACAACAAAAGAGCCGAGTACTAGTAAATCGACAATTTCTACAACAGTTACCTACTCCACAACCAAATTAACCTCGTTAAGTACAACCACAAAGGGAACTACGACGACTCAAAAAATGAAAACCAAACCAACGTCGGCGTGGAAAACGAGTCCAAAGCCTCCATTGGTGATGGCTGGTTTTCCATCTAGAAGCAAGGCAGATGAAAGCAAAGAAGTAATAGTGAAAAATGCCTTCAGACAAGACAACTCCGTGATAATCCAATGGGGATCTGAAACCGCCAACATTCTAGGATTCAGAGTTGTGTATAGGTTATTTGGAGATAGGACTTTCAAGCAGGGACCACCTCTAGAGGCCAGTGAGAGGGAATTCAAAATCAAAAACGTTCCTTCGCAAGTGAGTATGCAACTTGATCATAAAAGTTATAATATGATATTTTGAAAGCGAATGATAATTGATCTAACTCTAACTTGTCACGTAAATACCTCACTATCCTCACATTATTCGAACGAACCGACGCGACACCCAGATAAATAAAATGTTCGTATGGCCATATTATGGAGGAATTTATAATATTGGATCTCCGGATGCCGTGAAAGAATTTGATATAACATGAAAGTGTGCTGAGGCTATGAACGAACGAAAACCGTTTTGCACTAAATTTCTTTTCTCATCTGTATGCATATGACATTTTATGTGAATAGGCCAAAATTGTCCGTCTTCTTAATATTTTCAATATTTTTAGGAATGTATTATAGTCTGCGTAGTGTCTTTGGAAGAACTGAATGTAACCCCTGAAAATGTGCCATACGCTCAATGTCGTGAAGTTAGGACCGTTTCTTCTGCTACGTCAAACATGGACAAGATAACCATAGCGGCTAGTGCTGCAATTTGTGGAACCATTGTTGTGGCCGTGATTGTTTTCATTGGTAAGTTTGTTCTTATAATCCTACGAATAAAATGTATTGTGGTAGTTTTGTCACTGTGCAGTGTTCACTTGGGTAGCTTCAAAATCGTTAAAAAAACGATTTATCTAGAAAGTTTGTCCTTCGAGATATCCTGCAGTTGTTGAAGATTATGGAATGGAATATTCAAAACACTATAGTCTTCTTGAGTTTTCGGAACAGTAAAATAGTATTTATAAACTAGTAATAGAATTATTGAAACATTGTAGGTTGCTAATGTAGGTATTTGATGTCGTGTATAAAAAAGAAAGAGACATTTCGAAATGATCGACCGGTTGAACAATTTACCAGGACCCAATCATTTTTGTTGTATTAAATAAATCGATAATAACGGTTATAATTTTGCAACCTTGAAATAAAAAAAAAGAATATAGTTGGTGGCACATTAAAGCAACGAAAAAATGTGACGTTGAGGAAGTACAGGGTGTTTCATTTGAGAAAATCAACCTTTGGGTTTTATCTGCTATCATGAACATAATTCAAGGATGCCATTGTACTCTACGTTAAAAGATCTATCAGGAACAGTGTTTACCTAATTCAACTCACATGATAATCCATAGTCAAAATCTTACTTTACATGTATATTAATAACGACTCATGAAAATGTGAAACCACCATTAAACTTGTAAGGTTCATCAGAAATCATTTTTATACATCATTTTAAATGTGGTGTGAAAAAAATTCAACATTTTTTATATTTGATTATAGTTTTTTTTTGCCAAATTATAAAAAAATAACAAATAAACTGATCAACAATTGAAATGATCCACTCCGCAAAAATGGTTTAAAATCGGTTTGGAGTTTTTAAATGAACATTAGGGAAAAAATAAATGTTAGTAACATATTTTTAATAAAAAGTCATTGTTTATTCCCAAAAAAAAAGATGTTCATTCACGTATTCAAAAAAAAAATGAAAAAACGAACAAAACATAATTCACGAATAATTTTAATTAACAACCTTAAAAACGAATCAATATTTGGTAGGTCCTCCTCGTTTACGAATAACCTCCCGACACCTGTTTGGCATGCTGTTTATTAGGTTAGATATGAAATGTTGATCCAGCTGATTCCATTCCTCTACAACAGCATTCCTGAGTTGATGAAAGTTCTCTATGGGATCATTTCGGAGAACAAGTCGCCTTTTAACTTCGACCAAACATGTTCTATCGGATTGAATTCAGGGGAGTTTGCTGGCCACTGCACGTAGCATCTTTTAGAGTGGATCATTTCAATTGTTGGGCAGTTTATTTAATTATTTAGGTTACAAGTATAAATACAGAATATTCTATTCAATTGTGAACAAGATACAAAAAAATAGTCATGATTCTGATGCTTTTGTACATCAAAAAATGCATCCGTGTATAGGGTAACAGTTTGCTAAATGAATGAAGAGTTTTAACAAAAAAAAAATGCAGATGTACCTACATACTCGAATGAAACTAATTGCCGTGCATCAAGCTTATTTTCCAGTGATTTTTCAAAACCAATTGCAAGAAAAAAACATAAAAAATGAGAAAACATCCTAAATTTCAATAAGTTGGGCCTTGTCAAACATCACAAGGTAATCTCAATTTTTGCAGTTTTTGTTTTTTGTAATTGAAACAGTTGCTGTTGATTGCCGGCTTCTGCAAAGTTTTGTAGATATGCGATCTATTATGCAATTCAAGAATTAGGGTATACTCAATTTCGACTGGTCTACATAAAAGCTATTTTTGTTTTCAGCCGCATCTAGAAGGAGATCGAGGAAATTGCATGAGCTGCAACAACATAAAATGAATGGAATGAAACACGGCATACCCATAGCAGGACTTCCAGTCAATTGCTGTACCCTACCACAAAGTCCTATTGAACCTCTATCACCTTTAGCTACCTTGAGTGCTTATAATACCAGTAAGGTAAATCGTTTTTTTTGCATTTCTATTGACATAATTTAGTAAATATTCAATGAACCATTATTATCAGCAATTATGAATTGTTACACAATACTCTCGAATGAACCACTCAGAAATGTTATGACACTCACTTATCAGATGATTTTCTCTTTGAACAATAGTCAATTATACAGTACGAAAAGCTACAAATTGCTCTTTAAAAGGATAATAAATGCATGTAGGTACATAAAACGCAAGACAAAAGGCATGTGAAAACAGGTTTGCAAGAACTATAAAATTTTCAATGATCTATGCAGTCATAGACAAGTCACTTGAAATGTGATTTTACAGGATTGGGATCAAGTTTCAGTATACAGTGCCCACAGCCAAAGACCAAGAATGTACACAGTGGAACAACCCCCTTCTTTGGATGAGCTAAGATCACACTTTAGCAAAGCGAGTAAAGCGAGATCAATGGCAGATGGACAATCGCAGAATAGTTTTTCCAACCATTCTGGAAGATATTTGACAGCTACTGCTTTTCCGAACAATCTTTTGGCATCAAGACAAGGTATTTCAAACAAAAAACAATTCATTCGCAACATTTCCATTTCATTATCAAAGAAATGCTCTTGCTAAACTAGTAGTATAATTTCCACTTCTGGATCCAAAAAAAACACGTTTATTCTTCTATTACTGAGAAATAGAACTTTTTTCCAAAAGTGAAGTGGTCCTCTCTAAGGAAACATCATCAAAATCATGTTCTTTTTGAGAAGGGACGTTATTGTATACATATCCAGTATGAAATTTGGATCGGAAATTACTTTCACGACATCAGAAAAAAAAAACAAAAACCGTGATCTTTCATGTGTTGCTCGACTTGCGTTAAGGCCAAAAACCCCATTCCCATAGCACCTCGTGGTAGACTAAGCGGCGCGTTTTTTTGACATGGTATCACCATAAGGCCTAATCCACTTGCAATTCACAATTCCAAAATTTGGGCGTATTCTTATTCTCCTCTGCTTTGCTATTATTGATAAACCAAGTTTTTGATAAAACTCGTTCATTGTCTTTAGTACGGACCAAAACTTCACTGATTGGTATTTCTTCCACATCATCCTCTATGGGATTATCAGTTTCATCTTTCATCTTTCATCGCAATCCTCCTCATTCTTGATTTCATCAAACGTTCGCGTCCGTTTCGTCCTCTTCCTCGCTAAATGGACCTCGTAAGAATTTCCATCCGCAAATACAAAAAGACATGTCAGAAAGACTGAGGGTGCAAAAAAGTTTTACCTTATATGCACGAATTACAGTGGTACCTGTGAATGCTCGCAAAATCAATTACAAGATAGCGATGATGAGAAAGAGACGTAGACTATTTTCCAGTAGATTGTCTTTCCGCGATGCTTCATTTCCAGGTTTGGGCCACTACTAGCTTTCCGTAGTTAAAACCTTCGTTATGACAGACCTATTTCTCAAAAGGAAAAAATGTTTAGCTTCGTAATTTTCCGTCAGAATTCGGAGAATCCATCGACACTTTTCGGTCACCCGTACAATATTCTGACAAGTCCAGAATTTCCCCATATTGTAACGCACAATTTTATTCACCTGATTGATGCTTATCCGGTCCGTACGAATCGCGTTTTTCAATTACTATCTGCCTTCAAAAATAATTGTTTTACCGATGGAACACTTTGACCGTCCAGAGTGCTGTTTCGGCGAATGGTGTCACAAAGAGTAGTATTGATAAAGCAAAATAAATGCTTATACTATAATACTATCTTTCTCAGTTGTTTATAAAAGTATAATTTCATTTCAATAAATTCGAGTATAAGCATTTACTAGTGCTTTCTGAATAACAACCAAAATCTCGATAGGTTCTACGTCCTCCGGCGACAAAAACGTAATAGAAATGCTCCCTTGATCTTGACATCCCTTCTCACAAACAATGCAACGACAACATAGGTTTCACCTGAGAAGCGTTAAAAATAAATATGTCAAGGTATTCATATAAGAATCCCCAATACAAAATGAGAACCAACCAATCAAAAAACTTATAATGATGATCAGAAAAAAGTAGGTCCAAAAATCTCACAGACTCTGTGTTTTATTATGATGAACTCACATTGGTTATCAACTCATTCAAAAATCTTATATTTGTCGCTTTCAGATCTGCGACAATCTCGACAATCCTTAGCAATGCAGCCAGAGCGCATGTCTAGCAGGTTACCAACACATCACGGACCGTCACACTCTGTCGCATCTTCAACAAGGAGATCCAGGCCCAGATCCAGGTCACGTGACCATCATAGACCTAGCAGCAGATATAGTACTGCTGGATCAACCCACACTTTGAATAACTATTGCGACAATTCAGATAACTGGACTGATCATGACATGGACATTTATATGGCTAGAAATCCCACCACAAGAAACGGACTGGTACCCCTGTGATTGTTTCGACAACAATAGGTTTTAGTGCTATTGAATGAAAAGAGACTTCAGGATGTAAATCGAGGATATTTGCTCAAACTATTCCAATGATATGTTTGAATAAGAATAGAAAAATACACAAGTTGAAACGAATGTTTTGAATTAGACCAACAATGATGTATGATACTGAATTTTACAAAAATACGTCAATCGTTCAACCAATGTGTATATGGATTGTACATACAAATTACAATACATTTTTTTTCACGAAAAAGTATACATATAGGGTGCAATTGAAGGTTTTATACTTTTGAGCGATATGGATGTGTGCTTTAGATTAATTAAGAGCATCTAGTATTATGAACTACATAACAAACATCTTATTGATATAGGAACAAATTATTTAGGACTTTTGTAAATATTACTTGAATAAAAAATCTGTGTGTAAAAGATCTTGCTTGACCGTTTGAATCTGACCTTGTTCTTTTTAAATCATGCAAGATACTTAGGTTTATATCAAAATCTTGCTCGAATGAATAAGTTATTACTCACCCAGGAATTGGCATACTTTTTTCCCAGCGATAGCGCATCTCTTGAACAAACTCATACCAAACATGGCAAAAAGGCTTCAATCCACCCAGACTTTGTAGAGAATGAGATAGAACAATTGCAAGCCTCCAGATCAAGGAATCTTCTGCACAAGTCTTGAACCCTTTGAATTCATCGTCTTGGTTGGCAAAAAGCTGAAAAGAAAAGTGTTTAAACTTTGGACTACCTATTTCAAATTGTCGTCTCGGATATTAAACAACTATACACTTCCCGGCAATAAATTCCGGAAAAGAATAACTTGAGTCAATTTGATATCCGTGTAACTTTTTCAATTATTGTCCAATTTTGGTAAAAGTTTTATCAAAGTGTAGCTCTATGTCTTGAGATATTACCCTTGATTTTGGTTTTCAAAAAATACTGATGCCTAGGTCATTATACAGGGAGGAACAAAAGCAACTTTTTTGCCGTCAAGTTTTCAACACCCTGTGGAAAAATTTAGAGGCAAAAATTGGCTTTATTATGTTTGATTGTGAAGTGCAATGTTTTCTCAACAAAATATTTATTATATTATATTTTTGTTCTTGTCAATATCTGCTTTTTCAGAGAAGATACAGATGTTTGAAGAAAACGCTGTAGGTTTTCGATATTTCATCAACAAGTAAATGAAAACATTCTCAAACTAGCATGATTTATCATCATTGTATTATCATCTCATATTCTCGTATCCATATGACTTCTGCCATGCGACGTGACATGCTTTTGATGCAGATCTGAATTGCCTCTTGAGGAATATTCCCCCATTTTTCAAAAAGCGCAAATCGGGCAATGTTTTCATAATATGTCAATTGTGAACATGGCATATTTCATGCATGTTCGATTTCCCATTTTCAATCAATAGAAGATCTGTACGGCGATGTATTGATACCCCAGCCCACATGACACTACCGCCCCCAAAGGGTGTTCTGGGTGATATGAAACATTGGACAAATTGTTCACCTCGTCTCCTCCAGACACGTTCCCGTCTGTCGGGCGAACGCATACAAAACCTTGAATAATACGAGTGAATACTTTTCTGACTTCCACTGGCGACTGGAACTGCCCCAGTTTCTATTGTCATGAGCAAAAATATCGAAAAAGTGCAGCATATTTTGAAAATACTTGTATCTTTTCTAAAAGATCAGATATCGACATGAATAAAAAAACATTTTGTTAAGAAAAGATCGTACTTCAAAACAGAACCTAAAAGATCTAAATTTTGAATCTCAATTTGGTAAAAGGTTCACCAAAATAGCACTTTTTAAAAAAGTTACATGGATATCAAAATGATTCAAATTGTTCCTGACCAGAATTGATTGTCAGGGAGTATAGTTAGAAAGAAATCAATGCGTGGAATTCTCTAAGCATATTTTTGAGTACCTATTCAGTTGAAAACATAAGAGGGTGTTAAAAATTAGTCTTGACGTTTTCCAAAAACTTCTTCATTAAAAAACAGGCTACCGGATTCGCAGTATCAGGACTGAATCATCAGGCCAGAAAGACTTTGATGAAAAGGGTGTATAAGTACATGGAAAACTGCGTGGTTATTGAAACGAAATGGAGATTCACACAACCGAAACACAAAAAAGTTATAAAAAGGTACCCACGTCGTAACCTGACGAGACTTGTCATATACAGTTTGTCCGTGAATCGACGCATGAATAGGTAAAAAAGACAAAAAAAAGTCGAATTGATATTTCATCTTCTGGGGTTCAGCCTTGCTTGGATGGAAACTGATAATTGTAGAGTGGTCGTGATAAGTGATCTAAGTTCGTGCCAAAAATGAAAATCTCAAGAAATTACGGAAAACTGTTTAATATCAAATATGAAACAAATGTTCATTTTTAAAAACGGCTTTATTATCGAACAAAGAGATACAGTTGATCATGTTTCAACCAATAGGAAATCAAATAATCATTATGCCGGAAAATAAATGAAAAAAAATGGAAATGATCTACGTCCACAAGTATATGATACGATTAAACATCTAAAATAGACGTAAAAAATTACAATTACATTTACAGGCGATCTGAAACAGAAGAATCTGTTGATAACCAGTTTAAAACATTATTGTGGCTTCACATTAGGAGGAATAATCTGTTACTCACTAGTCTCACTTTTTGGAACAGATTTTCCAGGCTTTTGCAGCTTGGATCTTTGTGTAACATAGTTTGCTTCATTGTTTTCACTACAAAACATCAATAGAACTTTAAATTACCGTCTGGACGCATCTTTGAACATAGTTTTGAACCTACTACATTACAATTGGCACTTAGATGTTTTACTGGGACACTGGCACGCACTTACATCACTTAACAGGACCACTCTTCAATTTGTATCATAATTTTGGTTTTAAAAAATCAAGCATGGCTCGGAAATTAACTCAAAAGCTATTTCTCTCACCAGTAAAGAGCTTCTTCTATAAGAGATACGAAAAATGTTATTGAAGAAAGTGGTTCAGAATAAAAAACTGAGTGAGAATGAAAAATTTCAAAACCGTCCGTCCGCCTACTTTGATATTTTGAAGAAATTAGAAAAGTTTATCAGCAAATTATTTTCAATGATGAATTACGCAATTCTGCAAAATATAAAAGTATTTAAAAATTGGGAAAACACAAATAAACGTTCCAAATATCAAGATTTAAATGTATTTCCGTAATATTATGAAAATATGCAATGGAAAAATGCAAAATATCAAAGTAGGCGAAAGGTTTGGAAATTTTGCATTCTCACTCAGTTTTTCATTCTGAACAACTTTCTTCAACAACGTTTTGTCGTATCTCTGAAGCTCATTACTAGTGAGAGGAATAGCTTTTAGGTTAATTTGCAGGACATATTTGATTTTTCGAAACTAAAATTATGACACAAGTAAGTTTCTATTCAAGCAGGGCTAAGCCTCGGAAGATAAAATTCAAATTCAAACTAAACAGTTGGGTCTTGTTTCGTCCCATTGACCAATTGTTGATCGTTTATGGATTTGTTTTGTGAATTACTATATTATGTCTTCATGTGTAAAAGTAAGCCGTTGTTTCCTGTGTCTAGGAGTTGTCTGTGTAGTTTTATGTCAGGATACTTCACTGATTATAAATAGCCTTGAAAAAGAGCCCAATTAATTTAATGAATTCCATTTTACGCTTTCTCAGTTACAATAACATTCTCAATTGATTCGATAAGAAGCAAAGGGGAGTAAGTGACTTAAAAAAAAAAGAATAGTTATGTGCAAAGACACATCTTTGAAGTAATATTCTATTTGGTGGGAAAGAGATGAATCACGTTACCAAAGGTGGTATCCACCCAAAATAAAAAAATCCCATAAGGCTAGCTATGTTCTGTTAATCAGAATTCTATGTTCTTTTTCCTACAGCCGTGCGGAAAATTCAATTTTCCGCACCGATTTCCGTGTGGAAATAGTTATTTTCCTAACAAGTTCGCAAAGTGATGCTTTCCCGCACGCAAAAGCAGTTAGACGAACGACGCGAAGCGGAGTTCGGATATGCTTTAAGGGCGGGAAAGACACTTTGCGAACTTGTTAGGAACAATATTTTTTCTACGAGCGTTCACAGATTAGACACGAAAAACTTTAGATAATATATTATTTGAACACACTTAAAAACATAGAACTTGAGAATGATGATTATTTATGCTTAACAATATATTTATATTGAAAGAACAGTTTGTGGCGGCAGCTGGAAATTGGATAATATGGGTTTAATCAAAATCATAATTGATTTATTTTATATTTGAAATGCAAGGGCATGTCCGATCACTGTTCATAAAATTTCCTCTTTTGTCGCCTTATTCCATGCTATTGGCAACACTGTTTTGATTTGACATGACACTCTAGACAGCTGCGTCATTAAGATCAGTCAGTCTTCGTTTAATCGTTTATACTTTTATAAATTTGATTGTCCGTTTGTTTGTATACATGATCAGGTTTTTTTGATGCCAGTATTCAGCTCAAATCTTTCGAATATTTCCGATAAACACAGTAGTTTGAACCAAAATCAAGCAAGAACAACTCACAAATGCCGATTGAAAGTCATCATTATCAATGTTTGTTTACGTTACTGGCGAATGCGTTTTTAACGCAGAAAAAGAATTGTGTGTTTCATTTTGATTTTGACTGAAAAGGGAAAAGTAACAAGAACATTATTTTGTGAATTACAAAGTGCATTATCTACAGTTTGGTTGGCATGGAAACGAAGTTTAAAACAACAAATTGGTAGGTAGTTATTTGAGTTGACATTTGAGTGCGTGAAAAATTTTTACCGCACTAGTGCGGGAAAAGGTTACTTTGCACACGCAAATGAGTGTGCGAAGTGGCTACTTTGCGCACGCTCGTAGAAAAATCAGATTTTCCGCACCAGTGCGGAAAAATTAACAATATCATAAGCAAACAGCAACCAGGTTTCCAGGTAACTATGGTCGCTTAGTTACCCATTTCGACATTCATTATTATTTATTTGTCATTAGTTGCATTAGAAACTTTTAAATTACGAATTATATCCTTATTTCCGCACGTCTGTAGAAAAACTATCGTACCTAACACTTGCGGAAAATGTTTTTCCGCACTCGGCTGCTTCACCGAACTCCGCTACGCGTCGGTCGGTGAACGGCAGACTCGTGCGGAAAAACTTATTTTCCGCACTTGTTAGGTAAATAGCTATTTCAATCCACACACTATATACGTAATGTACAACTTCACAACAATTAATCTGTGTCCTATATGAGTGATAAGTGCTTTTTGTTTTACTCACAATTTGGTAAGTGCCCTCTATATTTTATTTTGTGATGGTACTATTACTCTTATATTACTACTAGTTGTCCTGATGAAGGGAGGAAATGTCTCCCGAAAGCTTGACGATCAATAAACTGAGCATCTAACTGCCCAACTGTATCATTGACTGCTTCCCTACTACTTCGCCTTCTACTTTTTGTTTAGCAAATGTTAAATATCTATGACTGAGAAATTGAGTGGACTTGTTTTCATTTTTTGAATCCATCCAGAAAATTCAGCCAGACTCACGTACACTCAATATTGTAACTGTTTGGTTCTGGTTCTGATCACACATTATTTAGTACCGGTTGTACAAGACCTGCTCCATGATCATTCATCGTTTAACTGGGTTCGAAATATGATAAGAGAAACTTCCGTTAAAAAACCTAATGAACATTTTTTCAAATATTTTTCATTACTTTTCAACTTTTTACTTATTAGGAGAAAATCGGGCTACCAGAACAAATACACACGCAAATAATGATGCCTCGAACTCAAGAAAAAAAAATCCAAACAATTCCTTGGCATTACCCTTCAAGTACCAATCGAGGTACCAATTTCTATGATTTTTGTATGAACGGTTTCGAAAATATTGAGGAAATCCCGTTTTCCGTGTAATCTTGAAGGATTGTAGCCCCCTTGGGAAGCATGTTCGACAAATATTAACAGGAACCTTTTTACATGAACAAAATGAATTGTTTTTTTTTTCACCAATGTTATACAGGGTGTCAGGAACGGGCTCAGGTTAAAAATGTCAGAGCAAAAAGAATGTAATTCATATTTTAAAAGTTGTCAGAGTATAATATTTTAGCTCTCAGTTTTAATAATCGTTGGGCGGGGCGGATTTTGGCGTTAACCAGGTTACGAATTTCCCAACCTAACTTTTCTTCGCAGTAGGGGCAAATCTCTTGGGAGGTGCCTGATTAAGTAGTTATGTTATACCATAAATAATACTTTTAGTAACCAGAACATTTTGGGGTTAGATCTCGAGCTGGTATCGATACAGAGCAACCAATGGACAATTTGCATACATTTTCAAATGACTTGAAAATTTATATACGTATTCTAGACATTATTTGAAAGTCACCAGCGAATTTTTTTTTCGAAATACCCAAAAATATACTAAATACATGAAAAAAAAGACGCGAATCTCTCTGTATGATCGCAAACGGGGTGGGGCCATATTACTCTCCCGAGAGAAAGAGAGTCATCTCAGTCAATACGACAGACGGAGATAGATAGTGTATTCTGTGACGTAGTGGATGTTGATGTTGGCGCTCTTTATTCGGTAATTACTACATCATAAGAGGTCTTGGGTTGATTTTTTTAAACATCAATGGCATCAGTACTTACTAATCCTTATATTTTTCATATTTCCAAAAAATGTGCAAATTGTCCATTACTTACCAAACCTGGTAACGACAAATCGTTACCTGGTTAACGCCAAAATCCGCCTATTATTGTTATCTGTTGTCACAATTGAAGATTTACATTCAATCTAAAGCGTTGGATCTTTGAACGGGTAGTTCCTGGGTGCAACATAATTTGGCGACCGTGACAGACCTGGATGTGAATCAGTGATTCCTGAAATATAATTCACACGGCATTCGGGACTGCATTACTTCAGTGTAAGGTTCGCGAAGGATTGCCAAGAGAGTAAGAGAGTGATCATTATAGACGTCGGCATTCGTGGAAGCATTCTAATTGGTTTCCGAAACAACCTGTCTTATCAAATTGCGACATTATGGCGGATATGGAAGCGGTAAAAAAGAATACAAGAATAATGAGAACCGTTTTTTACAAAAATTGTAATGATTTGGATGAGCTAATCAAGAATAATAGTGACATTCGAGATGTCAAGATTTTATGGAATATGCTTCTAGATAAAAATATGATAGAATGAAAGCAATTGATGAGGAGCTGTACAACTTATTGTTTGAACATGGTGATGAAGAGGAATCAATTGCCGAATTAGATGGTTGTGATGTTTTTAAGAAAAGGTACTTTCATCTCAGAGACCAATGTGAACAGCTTACCACCGATGGGGTTGTCAATTCACAAAGTGTAAGCTTCCACTCGCTTGAAAGGGATAAACGAAAATTTAAATTACCAACTATTCAATTTAAAACATTTGATGGAAATGTTAAAGAATGGTTACCATTTTGGTCCCAGTTTAGTAAAATAAACGATGATCCAGATATATATTCTAACGATGAAGTAGAATATTTGTACCAGGCAACTGTACCGGGTAGTAGAGCTAGACAACTTGTTTTCCGTTAATCGGTGAAAAATATAGAGAAATGGTAGAGTGTCTCTGCACGATTTGGAAGAGTTGATATTCAAATTGAGGTACAAGTAAGAGAATTGTTAAAAATTATCATTGATAATGCAATCTGGATCATCTGTAGTTGAACTGTGTACATTATATGATGGACTTGAGAGTAGGTTGAGGTCGTTGGAAACATTGCGGATCACAATTGAAGGTTATGCGGCTATATTATTTCCACTGGTCGAGTCTTCTTTCCAGAATTATGATCCCATAAAGATGCAGGAGCTTCTTCTATCAACTGACTGGAACAATGATGTGTCGGATGTGGATGCACTTGCGAATAGCTTCACTACACAAATCTCCCAGATTTTGGATCAAATGTGCCCTAAAAACTCTATAAAAATACAGCAGGGTCACCTCATTAAGAAATGGATCACACAGGACATAAGAGAAAAGATGAGAAGGAGAGATTCATTATATAAACGTGCTTTACAGGAACAAAATGATGTCATCTGGATGGAATTCAAGAGAACTCGTAATGAAATAGTAGACACTATAAGGAAGGAAAAAGAAGCATTCTATAACAGGACCATTGACGAAAATAAAAATAATCCTAGAGAACTCTAGAAAAACTTTAACTCTACTCCCTGGAAAAAAATCAAATCTTCCTGAGGAAATTATTTTTGATGATGGAGTTGAGACATCTGAGGCAGCAATTGCCAGAAAATTCAATCAGTATTTCTTGGATAGCCTTGATGATATTATTGCCCAAATACAAGTTTCCCGAAATAATTTTTCCTTACCACAGGTGACATACACAAAATTCAGTTCTTTTGAAAAGTTAACTATGTTGAAAATGAAAACTATTCTTAAAGGCATGAAAGTGTCTGGTGGTGGTGATGATGGTATATCCAAGTCAGTGTTGTGTGATGCTGTTGCTGTGGTTGGAGACAGGCTGCTGGATGTCATAAATACTTCTCTTTCGAATGGTATATTCCCTGCAGCATGGAAAACATCAATAGTGATTCCAGTGCCAAAGGTACGTGACACAAAAAGACACTGTGAGTTCCGACCTATAAATACAGTCCCCACATCGGAAAAGATTCTTGAAGCTCATGTCAAAGAGCAACTATTGACTCACTGTTTCAATAACAATATTTTAGTGTCTAATCAATCTGGTTTTCGGGAGGGTCAATCATGTGAGACTGTGATTATCAATCTTTGCGATGATTTTAAGCGAGCAATTGACAGTGATAATCTGGTGTTAGCGGTGTTCTTAGATTTACGAACAGCTTTTGAAACTCTAAATAGAAGTGTTTTGATGAGAAAATTAGATTATGTTGGACTTGAGAGCACTATTTTGAATTGGTTTCACTCTTACTTGAGTGATGGGTCCCAAAAAGTCAAGTTTAAAAATGTCCTGTCAGAGTCAATGACGGTTAATTCTGGTGTTCCTCAGGGTACTGTGCTAGGCCCCCTGTTGTTTTTATTGTATATAAATGATATTGTAAATAGTGTAACTCAATGTAAGGAAGTGTTGTTCGCGGATGATACTATGATCTACATTATCAGGAAGACATTAATCTAATGCGGAATGTAATTGTTGGTGAACTGGACAGGCTATTTCAATGGCTATGTGAAAATAATCTTTGTTTAAACACCACTGAGTCCCAATTCTGTATTTATGGAAAAAAGTCACAATTGTCTCATATTGATCAGGATAACCTTAGTATAGTCATGAATAATAGTAAGCTGTTTCACTCTTACTTGAGTGATGAGTCCCAAAAAGTCAAGTTTAAAAATGTCCTGTCAGACTCAATGACGGTTAATTCTGGTGTTCCTCAGGGTACTGTGCTAGGCCCCCTGTTGTTTTTATTGTATATAAATGATATTGTAAATAGTGTAACTAAATGTAAGGTAGTGTTGTTCGCGGATGATACTATGATCTACATTATCAGGAAAGACATTAATCTAATGCGGAACGTAATTGTTGGTGAACTGGACAGGCTATTTCAATGGCTATGTGAAAATAATCTTTGTTTAAACACCACTGAGTCCCAATTCTGTATTTATGGAAAAAAGTCACAATTGTCTCATATTGATCAGGATAACCTTAGTATAGTCATGAATAATAGTAAGCTGAAGCATTCTAGTAGTATTGAGTACTTGGGAACCTTTCTGGATGTCAATTTGTCGTTTCATACTCATGCAGACTATATTATGAGGAAGTTCTCAAAAAAAGTTAGATTTATCTGCAGAGTAGGAAAAAACTTATCCATGTCTACTATATTGATGCTATACAATGCCATTGCCTTGCCACATTTGCAATATTGCTCCACGTTGCTCTATAATTTACCAAGTTACAAAATTCAACAACTACAAAAACTCCAAAATCGAGCGATGAGAGCCATATTGAAAACTAAGAGGGCGACTCCTATCAAATTGATGTTAGACACACTTGACATGCTGTCGGTTAAAAAAAAAATTGTGTTTGATGTTAATGTGTTCATTTTCAAGTTGATAAACAGAATGTTACCCGAATATCTCAGTAATAAAATGAAACTTTTCAAAGATGTACACAAATATAATACGCGAAACAACGGAGATTTTATTGTAACAGATAAATGTAACACAGCACAGCTGCACGGCTCCATTTTTTATAAAGGTCTCCTTGACTTTAACCAGTTACCTGATGAGATAAAAAACTGTGATAACTTGAATACATTTAAGCGACTTCTAAGACCTTTTGTGCAATATTGTGATCGATTTATTATTATTTGTCTTTGTCATGTGTAGATACTCTTTTTAATTTTTAATTATACTACCTAATGCTATTTATTGTTTTATATTCTACAACATTCTAGTATAAGTGAGCTTTATTGTTTTATATTTTATCTTACCCATGTAGCACATTGCTAAATAAAGATTATTATCAGAAGAGTTGTTGAGGGTATGGCAACGTTCATCGGTAGCAATTGCATGTAACTCAGATGATGTAGAGGTATCTAGCTTGGAAAAACGCCTCAACAGTCTTAGGGTATTCATTCGAAATGAAGTAAATAATGAACAGCGTATTACTTTGGCTACAGAGGGACTTGTATTCAGTTCTTAAAAACAACATTATGTAACAAAAATCAGAACTGAATGCAAGAAAAATGCACCTTCTGCGTTGGGGTTATTAAATCAGCAACCAATTGTAAAATGTGTATTTTGCGATGGCAATCATCAGACTTCATCATGTTTTAAAGTTTCGGATATACCTATGAAGAAAAAGAAATCTATTCTTATGGAAAAACATGCTTGTTTCAAATGTATGAAAATCGGACATTCGGTGAAAAAATGTAAAGTAAATGTGAAATGTATTTTATGTGGGAAATCTCATGCAACATTGATGTGTTTTGAAGTTCTCCCGCAGTCTACCAATGGTGAATGGGAAACGAAAAAAAAACGTGAGAAATCGTTGGTTCCTTGTTCGATATTTAACACCGCAGTATTATTGTTCTACCCATAATTTTTGATTTTGCTGTGTTATTGCTTTACTGACTTGTCATCATAACATAACTGGAAGTGTGCCAATGTTTATTGTTGTCCATGAGCAATTTCCAATTAAAGGTACTGTGCTAGGCCCCCTGTTGTTTTTATTGTATATAAATGATATTGTAAATAGTGTAACTAAATGTAAGGTAGTGTTGTTCGCGGATGATACTATGATCTACATTATCAGAAAAGACATTAATCTAATGCGGAACGTAATTGTTGGTGAACTGGACAGGCTATTTCAATGGCTATGTGAAAATAATCTTTGTTTAAACACCACTGAGTCCCAATTCTGTATTTATGGAAAAAAGTCACAATTGTCTCATATTGATCAGGATAACCTTAGTATAGTCATGAATAATAGTAAGCTGAAGCATTCTAGTAGTATTGAGTACTTGGGAACCTTTCTGGATGTCAATTTGTCGTTTCATACTCATGCAGACTATATTATGAGGAAGTTCTCAAAAAAAGTTAGATTTATCTGCAGAGTAGGAAAAAACTTATCCATGTCTACTATATTGATGCTATACAATGCCATTGCCTTGCCACATTTGCAATATTGCTCCACGTTGCTCTATAATTTACCAAGTTACAAAATTCAACAACTACAAAAACTCCAAAATCGAGCGATGAGAGCCATATTGAAAACTAAGAGGGCGACTCCTATCAAATTGATGTTAGACACACTTGACATGCTGTCGGTTAAAAAAAAAATTGTGTTTGATGTTAATGTGTTCATTTTCAAGTTGATAAACAGAATGTTACCCGAATATCTCAGTAATAAAATGAAACTTTTCAAAGATGTACACAAATATAATACGCGAAACAACGGAGATTTTATTGTAACAGATAAATGTAACACAGCACAGCTGCACGGCTCCATTTTTTATAAAGGTCTCCTTGACTTTAACCAGTTACCTGATGAGATAAAAAACTGTGATAACTTGAATACATTTAAGCGACTTCTAAGACCTTTTGTGCAATATTGTGATCGATTTATTATTATTTGTCTTTGTCATGTGTAGATACTCTTTTTAATTTTTAATTATACTACCTAATGCTATTTATTGTTTTATATTCTACAACATTCTAGTATAAGTGAGCTTTATTGTTTTATATTTTATCTTACCCATGTAGCACATTGCTAAATAAAGATTATTATCAGAAGAGTTGTTGAGGGTATGGCAACGTTCATCGGTAGCAATTGCATGTAACTCAGATGATGTAGAGGTATCTAGCTTGGAAAAACGCCTCAACAGTCTTATGGTATTCATTCGAAATGAAGTAAATAATGAACAGCGTATTACTTTGGCTACAGAGGGACTTGTATTCAGTTCTTAAAAACAACATCATGTAACAAAAATCAGAACTGAATGCAAGAAAAATGCACCTTCTGCGTTGGGGTTATTAAATCAGCAACCAATTGTAAAATGTGTATTTTGCGATGGCAATCATCAGACTTCATCATGTTTTAAAGTTTCGGATATACCTATGAAGAAAAAGAAATCTATTCTTATGGAAAAACATGCTTGTTTCAAATGTATGAAAATCGGACATTCGGTGAAAAAATGTAAAGTAAATGTGAAATGTATTTTATGTGGGAAATCTCATGCAACATTGATGTGTTTTGAAGTTCTCCCGCAGTCTACCAATGGTGAATGGGAAACGAAAAAAAAACGTGAGAAATCGTTGGTTCCTTGTTCGATATTTAACACCGCAGTATTATTGTTCTACCCATAATTTTTGATTTTGCTGTGTTATTGCTTTACTGACTTGTCATCATAACATAACTGGAAGTGTGCCAATGTTTATTGTTGTCCATGAACAATTTCCAATTAAATTTAAATTTGACAAAATATTGGGAAAATATATTTGTACTAGTTTTGTTCTATTATTCACGTAATTGTTCACGTAATGTATACTATTATCATGTTTTGTATTGTTTTACCCTAGCATTTTGTATTTGCTTTGTCCATAAAATTTATTTAACTTTTTCTGTGGCAATAACGCATATTTGATTTGATTCGATTTGACATCAAAAAATCAAAAGACTGGTGATAAAAGTTCGTCAGAGCTTCTTTCTTGTACAAATGGTACCAATTCTCTCGTATTTTTACAAACTTTAGAAGTGGGTTTGATTGGAAGAAGCGGTTCAAGAAGAGTTAGAACGCTGATTGAGACAGGTTCCCAGAATTCATACATACTGAACGATACTGCAAAGATACTAGGTTACAATTCCAAACAAACAAGTACGATTTCACATTCTTTTTTTAGAGGAAGCAGTATTAATCAGAGTCATGGATGTTATAGCATTGAATTAGGTTACAACGAATATAGATGTGCTATTGAGGCACTTTCACAACCTACAATATGTGGCGATATTTCACCGGTGTTCAATGGCCCTTGGATCCAAGAATTGGATAGATTGAACATTGTGTTATCAGATTTTGATGATTCCGCTCCAATAGAAATACTTTTAGGCTCAGATATAGTTGGAAAATTATACACAGGAAAAAGACATATTCTAAAATGCGGATTGGTTGCAGTTGAGACATATTTAGGATGGACGTTGATGGGCAGAATACCGCTGAATAAATCATCTAGGATTAGTGTTACAGCTGTTTCACTTCATATCAATAGTGCATCACTTGCTCAGCTTTGGGAATTGGACGCAATTGGTATCACAGATCCTTCAGAAAAGAAGTTGCAGGAGCAACTTGCAATGTAGGTTAAGACTTTTTTTCTGGAAACCATTAAAGTAAATAATGAAGGCAGGTATGAAGTCAGATTACCCTGATTAGAAGGACATCCTTTACTTCCAACTAATTGCAATATTGCTCACAAAAGATTATCCAACATAGTGTATAAATTAAAAAAGGATGGACTATTTTCTACATATGACAAAGTATTCAAAGAATAGGAATTTTTGAATATAATTGAAAAAGCGGATGAATCAGCTAAAGGCCTCTTTTCACCTCATAGACCAGTATTGAAGGAAGCATACAGCACTGAGACCAGTATTTGATGCATCAGCAAAGAAGAAGAATAGCCCTTCACTAAATATGTGTCTCGAGAAAGGTTTGAATTTGCTTCAACTTATACCAATATTATTGTTACAATTCAGACTGTTTAGATATGGAGTGATATCAGATATAGAGAAAGCTTTTTTGCAGATAAGTTTGAACGAACATGATCGTGACTGTTTGAAGTTTTTATGGTTGGATGAGAATGGCGAAGAAATGGTTTATCGACACCGATGAGTAGTATTTGGAGTAAGCAAGTCCATTTTTTCTTTGGGCTACTCTAAATATCATTTATCAAAGTAAACTGATGGAACAGATACTAGATACGATAACCATGTTATCAACAAACTTTCTCGTTGTTTTTATGTCGATAATTGTGTTGCAAGTTTGTCCGATATCAAGAGTTCAAATGATTTCATCATACAAGCTATAGGCATTTTAGCTGGAGGACACTTTAATTTGAGAGGGTGGGAGTTTACTGGAAATGGTGATGATACGGACAAATCTACATCTGTTCTTGGAATCGAGTGGTATCCTCATTATGATGACTCAAGTCTTAATGAAGCAATTATTGTTAACTTGGATGGTGAGACAGTTACGAAACGAAATTCACTGTCCATAACACAAAAGGTATTTGATCCAGTCGTATTCACTGCTCCAGCTACTCTAGTACCTAAACCTCTTTTACAACAACTTTGAGAGATGAAAATTGGTTAGGTTGGTTAGAAGAATTGTCATACCTTCTGAAAATTAGAACTCCACGATGGGTATCAATGGATGAAGACCAAGAAAATGATACTAGCTTACACGTATTTTGTGATGCAAGCAAAACAGCTAATTATGCTGCAGTTATATATTTGCGTGTATGTAGAGATGAACAGGTATTTATTTATTTATTGGTTGCTGAATCCAGGGTGGCACCCATAAGAAAACTTACTATCCCATCAAGTTGACCAAAGTATGAAGACCAAAATCAATTGGAATATACCTGTCTATTTTTGGAGTGATTCAACCACTGTCATTAGTTGGATACGTCGTCATGCCTACATTTGTCTACAATCGAGTCAGTGAGAACAGAAGTCTGACTGGTGTAGAGTCATGAAATCATGTTTCGGGTGTGATGAATCCCGCAGACCTTTTATCCAGAGGTTGCTCTCCCAAACAGTTATACGAGTCCAAATGGTGGGAGGGTCCCGCTTGGTTATGCCAACATGAAGATTCATGGCCGCAAAACGTTTTTCATTGCAATGAGGAGGAGATATTGCATGAGAGAAAGAAAACAGTAAGTGTATTATTGGTATCTTAACGAGCTGAGACTATGAATAGTGGAGACTGGCATTTGAATTATTTTTCCAAATTCACAAAATCGATTAGAATAATGGCATGGATTCTGCGGTATATTCTTCATTCAAAATCGCCAGACAATTTTCGTAAAGGCCAATTAATGGGGGAAGAAATTGACAATGCTGAAAGACAGATTTTCAAAATTATACAGTCAGAAGAATTTAATGAATCATCCGATCCGCGGTTGAACAGTCTCCGTGTATTCAAGGGTGACATGGGAATCATCAGAGTCAAGTCTCAAGTTAGTGAACGTGAAGATAGTGAAGGTTTCAGATATCCTGTTGTACTTCCCAGTAAACATCCAGTTGTAGTCAGTTTTATTATGAATACTCACATAAAGCTATGTCATGTGAGAACCCAAGGATTAATAAGTAATTTGAGGGAGAAATTTTGGATCTTGGGAGGATGGCGTGGGATAAAATCAGCAATAACAAGTTGTGTTATCTGTAAAATATATGATGGGAAGTCATTTCAAGTTGAGGTTCCGCCGCTGCCCATGGATAGAGTTCGCGATTCTACAGTGTTTGAAATTACTGGTGTGAATCTTGCAGGCCCTTTGATGCTCAGAAGTGGTGAGAAAATTCGGATTTGTCTGTTCACCTGTGCAGTTTATCGGGCAGTGCACCTGGAATTGTGTTGTTCTTTGTCAGTGCCTAATTTTATTATGGCATTACGACGTTTTACTGCTAGACGAGGTAGACCCAAAATCATTAATAGCGATGATGGAACAAATTTCGTTGGTACAAATAACGCCTTAAATAATCTCGATAGGGAGGATATTCTAGAACAATGCAGTGGGGAGCGCATCGAATGGAAATTCAATCCAACCACAGCAGCATGGCGGGGAGGATTTTGGGAGCGTCTGGTTGGAGTTTTAAAGCAAATTTTGAGGAAAGTATTGGGATGTGCTTCGTTAAGTTACGAAGAGATGCTTACAATATTGTGTGAATGTGAAGGAGTCATCAACAGTAGACCATTGACTTATATGTCCAACAATCCTGAAGAGTTGGCCCCATTGACACCAATGCATTTTCTCAAGACAAGTATTTGTTCAAAGTCCAGTTTTTGGGATGTAATGGATTGTGATGAAATTCGTCGACAGATACTTTGCAAAAGGTTGATATATCAACAAAAAGTACTGGATGACCTGAGACATCATTTTCGAAATGAATATCTTGGACAGCTTTCATTGCATCAACGAATTAGAGGAAGGAGTAGAGAAATTGTCCTGGGAGAAGTGGCGCTAATAGGTAATGATCGAGATAAAAGGATCAATTGGACATTAGGACGTGTGTCAGAAATTATTCCTGATAAAAATGATACTACAAGATTAGTTAGGGTCCGGAGGTTTTAGAAGAAATCACTGATATCGTGAAACCATATGGTTCCCAGTGAAAAGGAAGACAATAGTCTCACTGGAACGGGCTCTGGTGAAAAATGTCAGAGAAAAAAGAATGTCATTCATATTTCAAAAGTTGTCAGAGTATAATATTTTAGCTCTAAGTTTTAATAATCATTGTTATCTGTTGTCACAATTAAAGATTTACATTCAATCTGAAGCGTTGGATTTTTGAACGGGTAGTTCCTGGATGCAACACAGGGTGTCCCGAGATCAGGTTGAAATATTTGAACAGTTTATTCTACACTGAAAAAAAACTAATAGTTTCCTATATAAAAATTTCTTTGAAAACGCCTTGTTTTCGAGATAGGTACAGGGTGTCAAAGTTTAATTTCTATTTTTGTTTTATCTAAATAAATCCCATAATTCTGATAATTTAACAAAAATCGGCATATTTTTTTTTTTTTTCAAATAAGTACGGACCCAACTTTTTTAATTCATTTTTAGATAAGACTTCGCTCCTTAAAAATAGTGATGAGACGATTCTCCACTTTTTTTTCGTTTTAATTTTTTTCGAGATTTTTTTTAATTCCATTTTTTCAGACTTTTTTCAAAATTTGAGCTTGGAGCTTCTCTATTCAAGTCAAAAGTTATTATTGTTACCATGACTTCGATCCTCCCCACGACGCGAAACGGTTTTTGAAAAAGTCGGTTATTGTCGGAAATTTCCGGAAGTATTATTTGTTATTTTCCAAGTTTGGAAACGGCATTTTTTTTAAATTAAAATTGCACAACCGACGTTGTTTCTCTTATGGTAAACAAGTTACCAATGCTATACAGGGTATTTCATTAATATTGCGAAAACATTCAGGATCAGTCTGCTGCTCAAAAATAAGAAGAAAACTTCATATTTGTCCCTCATTACAGGCCTACAGGGTGTTGAATTTTTATTTTTGTTTTTTCTGAATAGTTTTTGAACCAATGTCGATATTTTGATAAAAAGTGATGTCTGGCAGTTTCTTGACATGCGTAATTCGAATTTGATCTCAGTATGGCTCCACTTAGTATGGCTCTAACTTGTAGATAACACCACCTACATCTACTTTCCTGTTATATACAGCCATAATTTTTTTGGACGTACCTGTATCACATTTTCAAGCAACAAAATAGATTTATGTATGTATTGTATTTGTTAAAAGTTGGTACGGGCGATCATTCTCGAGATATTTGGATTTGAAATAAAAAAAACATGTGGTTTGGAAATTATGGCGGAGGTGACCCGCTAGAAATTATAAAATATTTCGTATGATTACCACAACATATTTCCAGTAAAAAGATTAAATTTAACTAGTATATGATTTGAACAACAATTTTTATTGAAATATTATTCAAAAAAGAAAATAGAAAAATAATGAAAAAAAAAAACTTCAACATCCTGTTGAAGCTCTGTAAAGAATCATTTCCGGAAACATGTTTATGGAAAGTTTTCTTCCTATTTTTAAGCAGGGAAACTCATCCCAATTTTTTTTCTCAATAAAAATGCAAAACGTTGCTTGACCATAGTCTCAAAATCACATGCATTCTTTATTTCAAATCCAAATATCTCGAGAATAGTTGCACGTAGCGACTTTCAACAAGTATATATATTTTTTCGCGTAAAAATGATAAAGAAATCTATTTTTTTCCAAAAAAGTTACGACTCTAAATAATAGGAAAAATATGTGTAGGCAACGCCTACCAGTTAGAGCCATACTAAGATCAAATCCGAACATCCTCTATATTTAGGTACTATGTTTATTTTTTTTTTACTAAAATGCCTAGGAAAAATTGTACGTATTTTGTGTAAGGGATGAGGACTTGTAACATAAAATAAATTATCACGACTATTATGAGTGGAGGGTACAAAACTCACCCACCTTAAACTTTCGTGGTGTAGGTTCCTTCTCGTCTTTCGCATTATAAGGATACGACAAATTGTTGTCAGCATCCGGAAATAAGAAATACAACAATGGAACTAGTACATTCTCTTGCAGTGGAGGATTTCCTGTTAAACGAAAATAGAGATGAAAACTCGACTGAAAATAATCCTGAACTGAACTTGCCTCGCTTATTTTTTGCCAAGGAAGACCGGGCAGCTCGACTCAACAGACTGGATATACTGGGAACCGAATGTTCTGTCAGCAAATCCAAGGGATTACTATCAGGTTGAGTATGTAAAACAGCAAAATCACCCAAAATGTCATAGACAGAATGATTATTATTGAGAACGTCCAAAATCTCTCCTAAGCACTCTCCCAGTAAGCAAACTGGATCTTGCGTAAACGTTACTGAGCAATGCCATTTCTGTGCTTTTAACGGATCAAAATCAGTATAACTCTCCGTATCAATGACTGAATGTTCTGATAACTGACTCCAAATGGCTTTAAGGTGGATGATATTGATGGGTTCAACACTCACGCCAAATGGAAGGATAAATAGATTCTCAATATCCATGCTTTCCTGAAGAAGGTCTTGTTTCCAGATGAAGTTGCCAAAATCTTGCAAAGTGTAAGTTCCTCGGTACGATACCAAAATATTGTCGATTGTACATGGAGACATTATTTTTGTTTTGAACATATCGAGCAAGCCCGTGAGATATTGACAATAATACAGCCCTCTTTTAAGATGGACAATATCGAAGTTGGTTCTGATTCCATTGGACTCATGAATGCCACAGTAAACTTTCTGCCACTTGTCACGGATTTGAATGAATATTGGGATTTCTAGCGACAAGTTGTTGATAAGAACAGCACCAGAACTGAGTAATATTTTAGCTCGGCTCTCATTATTTGTAACCCCCACATTTCCAGCAGCGCTAAGAACAACATATTCATCCAATCCATACCATTCAGTTAAGCTAATATCTTTGTGCTGGTCCGTATAGTTGTCGAGAGAAAAGTCGTGCCATTTGTCGAGAGGGTGTTTAAGCTTCTCTTCACTGACATCAGTCAGGTTATTACATTCCTCTTTGATCTTCTTATACCATTTGAAATCGAAATCTGTATCAATATAGACCAGTTTTTCCGATTTTATGAGCCATCCATTTGAATTCGGTAGACTTTCACTTTTCTTGAGGTCATCAGTTTTCCACTGATTTACAATTTCTTCCATATGTGCCACTAGGATCTCCCAATCTGAAGCAGTAGTGAAATCTTCATGGTAGAATTCACTTTCGTCAATTTCCTCATTCATGATCAGAATTTCAAAACAAAATCTCCAAAAATCAAAATATTTATCACCAGAAAAAGAAGGTTAGAATTATGACAGCTTATTGCTTTCAGATGTGTTCTCTTGGATGGCAAGAGGAGCATCGATATCGATATCAGCTAAATTTAAAAAATAAAGAAGAATGTTTTTGTGGCATATGGATAGAAGGGAAAGTGGGAAAAGTTGGCACCAGGCAGGCGGCAGGACTCGAACCCACGAACTTTGTCCTACCAGGACAATGATCTACCAACTTCTTCATATTTATTGGACAACAAAAACTCTCACATCAAAGAATAAAAATAGGAGTTTTTACAAAAGTACCTACCCATGAAGTTTTTTTAACGTATAACTTTAAGAATTTGTACCCGGGGTATTTTTGAGATGCGTGACCGATAGAGGGCGCTGCTCAGTGCGCTTCTGATGATTTATAATTTCAAAATTTCTTTCCCAGTATGATTTTCAAGTTTTTTTTGATGATTTTCTAAACATTTTCAAGTGGGAATTTTTCCGGTATAACCGCTAGAGTAAGCAGTTTTCGAGATATTTATTTTCGTTTTTAGTATTCGATGCCGCACCGAAATATTCAAATAACTTATCTTTAAGGAAAGGATAAAAATTTGGTCAGTGCATGAATTAATATCAGAGAAAATTCAAACTAGTAGAGAAGTGACAAAACTCGTCGGCTCCATTGATGTCGGTGTTCCGTTTTCGGTCGAGCCATTTGACGGGAACGCCACACGAGGCCGAAAGTGTATGTGGCCGAAATCCCAGTGGGCTCGAGGCCGAATCGGGAATGCTCATGTAGCCGAACACGTGATGTGCATGCAGCCGAAAGAGTCGAAATGGAAGAGGCTGTTCTCGCCAGTGGTGCTGAACTTCTAAATAGTTGGTTTTAAGTGTTATTGGATAGCTTTATCGTTTTGCAAGGTTCCGTTTTTCTATGAGCTTGCGATTTGTCTACAAATAAAACATCATTAGAATGTATTCTCTTCAGGATGATTTCGAAGTTCTCGATATTATTTAACACGGATTTTTCACAAAGCCGTAACGTAAAGTAGACCAATTCACTGCCAGGAAACCAGCGTTTTCAGGTTTAGGCTGTATAAAATGTTGTTCTATAAGTAAATGGACGACTTTAGATTTTTCAAAAGGTCTAGGCTGTTTAAAAATAACGTTATAGATTATTCTCGAACAAATTAGACATGAACTGTCGAAACACCCTGATTGATTGAACTTGATAGGCAAGTGGGTACTTAACTTTCTACCTATTTTTTCATTTTTGTGTCTCATTCTTTTAGACAAACTAAGTATAGCTTATTTTATTTCTGCTAACAACAGCGTTTCTCCAATGAATCAGTAGCTGTTATTATGAAGTAATCCATATAGCGCTAGCCACAAAACGTGTAAATTATTGTGCCGCTCGGCTCTTTACCTAACTCGAAGACAGCATTTTTGACTAATATTAAAAACATTTCTGAATACATTACAGAACGTTGTCTAGTTATATAAGAGAACAAAAAAATAAGTTCTCTGGTTATATGTTGTTAGGACTCTTTTTTTTGTGAAATACATCCTCGTCTAAATGATCTCAACAAAAACATAAAATGTCAAAAATAGGTACCAAAGTCTCGCGGCGCAGTTCTTCCACCGTGAAAAGCTGCAAGGTCTTTTGTACCACCAAGTCAGAGATTTTAGTTGGTACCTATTTATGAAAGCACTCATTCAACATCTTTTTTGTGAATTGTTGTCTAATAAATTCCTACCATAATTTATTGTAATCGTATCGACATGAAGACATCATCTTTATTTCTACAATAATAAATAAAATGACTTGGTTATCATGCTGATTGCTGCTGCTGCATAATCATGCTGATGTTGCATAACCCAAACTATAAAACTATTCAGACATAAAATATAAAGTCAATATTATTATCTTACTTGATGCATAATCATTTTCTTGTTTTCCTAGATAATTTGAATCTTTTACCGGATCCGGATCATAGCGGTTCATACTCTCTTGGAAATTATTGAATTCTAAATAAATTTACCACTGGCGACATAGGTTTTGACGAAAATGACCTTCTGAAGCGGAAAACAAGACAAATTCCGATCTCTGACGAATCATAAATCGTTTGCTTCCGTTTCGGCTACGCGCGCTTTCGGCTTCGCGCACTTTCGGCCTCGTGAAGTCGTGAAGCCATCTCCATTTGACGACCCTAGACCCTACCACGTTTAACACCGAGAAAAAAAAATTGGTGGTAATAGACGGTGGGCATATGTTCTCTGGATACACGGCAATACTGAGAAAAAGTTGGTGTTCGACATAAATTCGATTTTTGATGGACAATTTTTTAATAGCCATTCATAGGAAATTTTTTTATATCATTTGGGAGAATATTTTAATAAATGTATAGTTGCATTTGTAATTTATTTCTCATTCTTAATTTCATTTTCATTTGACAAAATCGACGGAAACTCCAATACATCAGTACATATTCAGTGTGTATAATAATCGTAAAACTACTTACCGTTCTGGATCGTCCTTAGGAAAAGAGAAAAAAAATAAATCATCGACTGTCATCATATGACATCCTCGGAACGCACAACTATAAGGCATGATGATGATAATCACGACTAGAAGACACAAATTAAAAATTTCGTCTCTGGCACGCTTACAAGTATTTACAAGCATATGCATTCGGAAGTCATAATATTATGATGCTACCCGAGAAAAATTGATTTTTTTCGGATGCTAACATCCACGATACACAAACAATGGAATGCTGTTTTGTTTTTTCAAATTTTGTTTCGTGCCTCCCAGAATAAAGGCAGAATTATTCTTGTTGCTCTGCCATCAACTAAGGGTTGAGTTGTGCTGTTGTGCATGTTGGACATTTGATATTAATCGTATTTTTGTTGTGGTTTTTGTGTGTTAAAAATATTTCAAAGTTTATTTTGGTGGATTTTGGAGCAATTTTTCACTTTAACGTGACGTACTTTGAATGTATGTTTACAGGCACGGGTACGCTAAATTCAATGTAAATGGTAGCATAATTATGATTCTCGTTTAGTAAGCGGAAATCTGTCACTTCCAATTCGGAGTCAGATTGAATGAAGATCAGGGCCACATTTGATTGGAAATAAGCTAAAACGATTAGTTTCACTTGAAGTGATCTGATCCGAAAGCCCTTGATAAAACGATTATTGACATATACATTAACGACGGATCAGCTCATCTTAATTTTTGTATTCTAATTCTTATAAAACCATCTTTATAAAAGTTAGTTTTCACGGTTTTCCTTCGTAAAGGAAGATTTCAAAGATTTCATGTTTGTTTATAATCATCAAATCGAGAAAAATAGGAAAAAGTTAGATTATGAAATGATCAATCCGAACTGCTAAAATATTGGGATCATTGAAAACTGATCTCAGATCAGTTCAGAGGTTGTGCAGATACTGAACCATTTCCAATCAAATACGGATCATATCACTTGTAATAAGTTCGATCGATCCAATCATGTCAATCAAAAATACGCCTCGGCCAATAAGTCGAATTAAAACTGAATAAGCTCACGGACTAAATGTTTGCCGGTGGGCGGGTACATTCTACCACACATTTCGGTCATGCGTATACAAAAACGGAACTTCGACTTCGAATATATAAAAATGAACTTTGTTCTATGAACGGAACCGACGCTGTCGCTTCTCTACTAGTTGAATTTTCTCTGTTGATATAGTATTTTGAATGTGTAGGTTGACATAGAGCTTTATATGGGGCAAGAAGAATTCATCTCAAAACTTAGGATAAATATCAATCCATGGGCTGATATGAATCTCATAGCAATTTCGGTCCACTGCTCTCGATTTCGGATAAAGGAATAGATAGCTGCTGTTACTCAGGGCACCAATTTCAGTTGTAAAATGCGATTGCTCCGAATCTTAAATGAGCGCTCTATGTTGATCTGACAGATGTTGTGGGGTCCTGAAATTCTAGCCCCAAGTTTTTGATTTGATTGACCAGACTCTTGCAAAATTTTGAGGTGATCATAATCCATTATGAATATCAAACTGTCCAGGCGCGCAAAATAAAAAAATATTCTCACATGTATTATTACTGGCACTGGTGCACTACCGCAGGCAAAGCGCCGCAGGCGAAAAATTGTGTGGTTGTATTTCCCCTCCTTTATAATTAATTTTCCCTCATTTCTGGTAGGGGAAGTTCCGTTCTATAGTAAGGGATATTTGTGCTGAGTTTGATTCCACTTGCTCTTCGATTGGATTCTTTGTTTTCAGTTTTTTAAAATAACTGAGAATAGTACTTCCTGCTGGAGCAGCATTCCAATTCTCAATATATTGGAGAACTAAACAACTCTACAAGACAACACAACAGAGGGAAAAAAACAACTTTAACTTTGATCTTGAATAAAGAGTAGACAAAGATTTTCTATTCGATGATTGACGCGAATAAAATAGCGCGGAGCGCAGCACAGTCGAAAGAGCAGCGAAAAGTTGAATCGCGTTTCATCTATACCTTGCTTTTGGCGCGCGATATAAATGACATGCGATGATGCCAGCTTGTAGTTAAAGTTCGGGGTTGAAATAATTTGTGTCGGTAGTTGATTATTAAGAATGGAGAAAGAGAATCAAAATAATCTCACATTTTGATGTTTATACCTACATAAAAGGAAAAATAAATCTAGAAATCTAGTACTGAGGGGGGGCGCGCGTTCCCTGCGCCCCCCCCCCCTGGGACCGCCACTGAAACTGTCCAGCTCAAACCAAAAGCCAAAGATTCAATGTCCAAGAAGGAAGTGACTGATGCACTGGAGCACTGGCACTGTCTAGACAGATTCCCAATAAAATTTGCTGCACTGTCCAACATGCGCAGTGCGCCGTTGTCATGTTTACGATGAATATAAATAGAACCTAAAAAGTTGAACTGAGTTGAATTCGAAATTCCTACTTCGGTTCTTCGGTATGACTATCTCCTTATTATTTCCTATGATGTTATTCATGTTGTGTAAAACGAGATAAAGCCCAAAATATGGAATGTCCACGATTACCACTGAATAAGTTCCTATCAACATCAAAGTGGGCGATACATTTCGTGATTTGGAACACTTTTGAAAACATTATTTTGAAGAAGATATGCGCTTCAAAATTTCAATTTCATTCAATCAGCCATAGATAAAAAAAATCGCAGATATGTATCTGTATTTCTTTTTAGGCAAATTTTTCTTCAGTAAAAAGCGCTTTTTTTAAATTTTTGATAGCATTCTCTCATGTATGAGGAACTAACACTCTATCAACAATAGTTTCCCAAAAGCCCTATCTCACATCATCTACCGGGGCGAGTTCAGAAACGTCACACCCGGTGTGAGTGTGATCCAAGTGTCAAACACTAACCCTTCAGATACGGCAAGTCGTTTTACTTTTTATTCATCTGTGCTTATAAAGTGTCATACAAACAGTTTTCATGATACTTTATGAGCAGGGTTGAATAAAAAGCAGACCGGCTTGCCAGATGTGAACGGTTAGGGTTTGACACTTGGATCACACTCGCACCGGATGTGACGTTTCTGAACTCGCCCCTGTAACGTTATGCCATGGTAGATCTATTCTGATTGAACCTCTGTCACATATTATTGTTCGTCTTAAGCCTAGTGTACACCGATAACTCGGATTGTGCGGTAGGACCAATGCTTGCTTCCGCCCGTTTACATCGTCTTGCAACGCGTGAAGTACATGATTGTCAAATGACACAAACAAGTCGAACTTATTTATAAAATCAGTTCGTGACCAAACAATTAATCCATATGTCAGTACGCTCAGATTGCCTTGAGAAACTCAGAACCAACACAATTCACAAAAATAACAATCAACATAACCTCATAATTTTGATCCAGATCGAACCAAGTTTTGTTCGGTACACCAGCTGGCGAGTACCGAACCAAGAGCGGACCAGAATAGTCCGCAACTGTTTACACCATTCGAACCAAATATTTGGTTCTGATATAGTTCGAATTTAGTACTTGGTCCGCGGACCAAGTTGTCGGTGTAAACAAGGCTTTTGCACGCCGCACCACCTAATAAGTTTTCGGGGAAGAAAGTCAAGTGAGACTGTAAAAATGGATTTTCAACTACATTATAGAATTAGTAGGTAGTTGTGTAGGAGACCAGTAATAAAGTTTTCTAATGATGTTTAAACAAAAATAGAAATTAGACTTTCAGATTCAAACACATTGATCCCCGAAACGTCGCTTTCTCGGACCCATGTTGATGGAAAATGTTTGTCTTATTTTTATTGCGCCTACTTCTTACTTTGGAAATCATGCCTTGTATAGATAATCACTGTCTCCTCAATATTGACAGCGCAGCGCAGCAATATCTTCCCGCACTGTCAGTATCTTCCGGTTCCGTCTAGTTCACGGACTTGACCTTGGTCTAGCTCGGCAACGCACTGCGCATGTAGGACAGTGCAGCAAATTTTATTGGGAATCAGTCTAGACAGTGCACTAGTCACTTCCTTCAAGAAAACAACATATATATTTTTTATCTATGGAAACAACGTCAATCTTCTCATAAGTTCTTAGGTTATGTTGTCATGTTTAATGACATTTCATTCAAAAGAATTCCCGCCTTTTTTCAGTTGAGCCAGCAAGATTGCGCCTAGTGCACTGCACTGAGACGACTCTCAATCGGAATCGGAGTAAGATCGGTCGTCCACAAAGCATCATCTCCCGCGGAGCAATTTCAGAGCAGTAGACCGACATCGCTATTTATTGATCTTGGAAATATGATTTTTTTTGTCTCAAAAATTTTTGTCAATCTATAAAATCTTAACACAATTATCACTTACCAAATTTCGGCATTGAGGTAACAACATTTTTTTTTAATCAAAATAATTTGAATATTCCGGTACGGCATTCAACCATTGGCGTAGCTAGGGGGGGGGCAGGCTTGATGTACCTCTGGCACCCCTGTGAGATTCGTCAACTTTTTGAAGCTCCGAGTATTCTGCCTATTTTGAGTTCGACGTGCAGAAGGTCTTCTAGTTAATATGCTCTGTAGTTTCGTGGCGCATCCATGATTTACCAGATTTTTTGGGTATTTCGTCACACCCTATCAGAAAATTCTCACTTGGCTTGAACGCAAGTTAAAATAAAAAATCACTTGATCGGAAATCTAAGATTCATTCAAGTGACTGTTAACTTAAAATAATAACCAAACCAGTGCTCAGATACCTGATCTTCTTATTTGTCACCTGAGAAAGGGCCTATCAGTAAAAATAATAAAACCTATTAAAATCAAACGTTCCGGAAGTGTCTGCTTCCGTCGCCAGAGAAAACTAAAAATTTGAATTTGCACTTTTATTTTTCTTTTTATGTTACAATGATGACGAGAGTAGACTCGTTTCCGAAACGTTTGATATTATGAAATAGGTTTTATTATTTACCACCTTTTTTGGGTAACAAATAAAGATGGTCAGGTATCTGAGCACTGATTGATTTTTTGAGTAGACAGTCACTTGAATAGATCTTAGATTTCTAATAAAGTGATTTTTTATTAGTTCAAGCAAAGTAAGAATTTTTCCCGGAATTTTTTGGAGGTGGCGAAATACCCAAAAAAATCTGGTAGGTTTTCTTCTGCCATAAGGAGGATATCTGATTGATTGAGAACGACCCTGCTGACTGCCTGCCTCAAGACAGACATTTGTTGTATATTGAAAAAGATGTTGATGTCGACTTGGAGAGTGTTGGGTTCTTTCCAGCCAACAGCGTAGAAAACTCAACTTTTCTTGTTGATGATCAATACCTACTTTTTATACTTAATAATCGCTGTTTATCAGTTGACGAATTCATGTAATTTTGGAGTATCGCACAACCACTATTTTATATAGCGTCCTATTTTTCACAATTCCTTACAACTTACAACAACATTTTTTTGTTTTTTATTTACACCTGGGGCTCGGGTTGTCACGGGACATTTTCTTAATATACGTGACTCTGACTTGAAAAACGGGACAGTCACGTAAATTAAAAAATCTCCCGGGTCCTGAGTTTCGACGAATGACCCAATTGTTCCGTATTTTGTAACAAATACAAAATAACATGGACAAAGGTTGTTATCTATAATAACGACAACAAAACCATGGCTGTGAGAGTTTTCATTCAAATGGGCACACCATCGCTACTCGCGCTTGATTGGTCAGCCATTTACATTCTGTCCTTTTCACAAACCTTGTTCAAATATCAATAAATCAAAAATCGTACGCGGATAATTCTAGTCTGAGAAGATATGAATCTCCGGCGATTCGCTGGCGATACGAGCTCAACACATTAGCGGCGAATAGAACGGAACTTCCCCTACTGGAAATGATTGGAAATTAATTATAAAGGAGGGGAAGTCCCAACAAAAAAATCCCGCCTGCGGCGCAACAACTTTTTCTTGCCTCGCATTTCAAAAATTGCAAACTGGCAACTGTGCCTGGGGCCACGATTCCCCCAAAAAACTGAAGCTAGCTACGCCAATGCATTGAACACTCTAAACCGAAATATCTCGAACTCACTTTAGCTTTTTCTAGTAATAACCACTGGAGCATAATTTTTGCGTCGAAATGCTAACCTAACCCAAACAAAGTAAAAATCTGCAAAAGAGAAAAAGTTCATGACCATCTCAAACCATCAGTGGTGCAGTTTCAAGCGTTCTTACCGCCATAATGAAAAAGTATCGATATTCAGGTTTCGCATACCAAAAAACCCCCGGGTATCACACCAAAAACAATAAGGCGCATACTCGACTGGGGAAGCACTACGTATTACGTATGCACTTGTGCTTCTATAGAAGCGAGTAATTACCGCGCTATCGACACAACTATATGGTCTCTGAGAGCTGCATATTCCTAGTAATTTATATTCATGTTTCGGATCACCAATCACATTTTATTGTGACGAAACAAGCTGACAGCGAAGACAACGCTCCAACCTCCAACCATTATGTCTCGGCATAACATTTCGACTCTTGCCTCTTTTGGCACAAAGTCAACCGACTGTGGCCGGCTGTCGATCTTTCCAGCTGTTTCGCTGTCAATATATAGTACGTTCTAGCGTCACCAAAAGGCGGATTCGAGCAGCTTCCTACAACCTACAACCTACAACATTCTGCAGTGTTCTATTCCATTCTGCGGTATTCGGGAAGATTTGGCGAGACGGGTATATGATAAGGTCCACCATCTGAAGAAATTCTAGTTCAGTTACTAGATAGTTTACACCGATAACTCGTTTAGTTCGGTACGATAGGACCAAGTGGGTGGGGATAGTACGGTAGGACCAATGCTCACTTCTCGCCTGTTTACACCGTCTTGCAACGCGTGAGCTAAATGAGTACACGCGCAATTCGTCAAACGTCAAAAACAAGTCGAAATTATCTATCAACACAATTCGTAACCAGAAAAAACATAAGTAAGTACGCTCAGATTGCCTTACAGCCATATGCACCGTATGTGAGCTTAGCCAATCTCGATTAATTTTCAAAGTTAGATTAAGCGGTGTTTTGTATGCACCGAAGAATTCGCTGCAAGGATCGTTAATCCCTGGTGAGACATTTGACAACGTCACAAAATAACCTGGAAAAAAATATCAATCACAATTTTGAAATTTATGTTGAGTGATTTGTATTGAGTTTTGCTATTTGCTTGCAAGTTTTGATGAAAAATGAGCAACTATATGGATCAGTCACATCTGCAAGCCTGATATGACGTTTAGCAAACATTAGCCAAGGGGTTTTTCTTGTAAATTCAATATTTGGTGTAGGTATCAACTTTTATTCTTGAATCATTCCTATATTTGCTTTTCCTCTTTTCTTCGGCTTAGATTTCATGATATTGAGTGATTATCATATACTGGTATACCTGGTCTAATACAGCAAGAATAACAATCCCATCCCCCTGATGATAAATAAAAACATCACTTTTTACAACACAAAAAAATATATTTTAGAAGAAACAAGTGGTTAATTAAATGATTTTGTAAGGAATGCCCCGAGGAATGCCCATTGATAAATTGATAATATTGTATAATTCTCAAAATCATTATCTGCCTACTTTGAAATTATTACAAATATGTACAACTTTTGGAAAACGCATCGTTTGACAACTCAAGGAAAGAGGAAAAACAAATATAATTAAAATAATTTCTTATATAGTTGATAAAAACACAAACCTTCTTATATTGGGATATCTGTTATAAATAATTGGGACTTGGATGAAGTCAAGAAAATTGAATGAAAAAATCTCATTTGGGAAAATAAATAAAAAGTGATGAGACCATCAGTTTCAAAGGTTTTTATTTTAGTTTTTCTTGTAGAGAGGATTAGTATCTGAAGCTTGAATAAAAAAAGTAAATCAACAAGTCTATTTGTTTATGGGAGTCTGGGTTTACCCATAAACTTAAAATTTTGAATTGAATTAGAATAAGACAACACTTTGAGATAGGTTGCCATTAGATACCTCTATAGGATAAAGATAGGTAGTTACCTACTTTCAACACCAATCCAAATTGAGTCGATCGATTGAATGATAAAAAATCATAGGTAAAATATGCGGTAGATATCCGAGTGAGATAGGTACACTGTTTTTTTTTTGTACCTACCCACAAAAATGGGTACCTATTCAATTCAGTATTCTATTGAGCAATTCGCATTATTATGAGTGCATTGTGGAGCAATAAATATTGCTTGATATTGAGATCTATTTTGTATAGTACTCATTGACTCGAGCATTGACTATACCTATTGGAATTGGATAAGAATCCTACACCAATCGATGATTTTTTAAAAATCTTAATAATTTTCCGTTAATATTTCACTCTCATAGTTTTGTCTTTAGTCGCAAAACCTCAAAATTTGTACGAAAAACATAAACAAATGAAAGACTAGGTTAGAATTCGTTGAAATTCTCCGATTAAGCCTAGAAAATGGGGCGATCAGAGTTAAGCGACCGGTTCAGGCTTAAGCGCTGCGGTGCATAACAAAATTGGAATATAATCGCGATAAAGACTTCATCCGGATTAGATTTCTACGGTGCATATAGGTGTTAGAAACTCAGAACCAATAACAATCAACATAACCTCATAATTTTGATCCAGATCGAACCAAATTTAGTTCGGTACACGTACTGGCAAGTACCGAACCAAGAGCGGACCAGCTTAGTCCGCAACTGTTTACACCATCCGAACCAAATATTTGGTTCTGATATGGTTCGAATTTAGTACTTGGTCCGCGGACCAAGTTGTCGGTGTAAACTAGGCTATTGATCATCGCGAAATATAAATCGTGAAAGTTAAATGATAAGCTGTGGTTTTTTTATACAAATAGTCTGATTGTCGTGTATACAGAGTGACTTAAAATAAATAAATTAAAACTGGACAGGTGTTTTTATAGCAGAAAAATACTAGATTATATTGATTCAATAAAGAATACAATTCGAAACAACAACCTATATACACGAAAGAGGTTTTGTAGAAATTTAATTCATTAAAATCATATGAATCAAGAAAAAGAGTCTTAAATTCTGCTGATAAAGTAATAATAAACATATAGTTAGAACTTCAACTTTAATACAATGATACTCAACTGACTAACCTTGCCTTTTCATACATACAATGATCACAACACACATTGTTTTGTAAACTATAGAGAAGATTCAGTTCAATGAAATGAAAATTTTCTGAGTTATCTGAATGATTCCAGTTTATTTAACTGTAATATCAAATAGTGTAAGCATCCAAGAACAGCAAATGAGAAGCTCAAAGGAAACCATCCAGCTTTGATCCAAGTCCAAACTGTTGGCCTGAAATAAAATGACGACGGCTTACTGACTTCTTTTCATATTAAGCATCAGGGAGCAATATTATTTTTGCTATATCAAAAGGAGAAATATTCCCGATCAAAAGTGAATGTAAGCATTGACATACTGACTTATCGATCTCAATCTAATTAAACTCACTCATAATTTTTGTGATCATCATAATATGGCTGAATTTGAATCTCGCCACACTTCGTAATCCTAACCCTTTTGGTGAGTCGGTCTTTGAAATCAGTTTTCATATGCTCGATTTTATGAATAACCTCGTTGCCTTTCAACACCTGCAATTTGAATAAGATCATCATCAATATTCACTTTGAAATTAACGGATGAACTTGCTTTTCCAAAGACTACATTCTTATCGTTTAGCCAAGGTGTAGGCAAAGTCGTTATGAAAAACATACATCCATTTGTGTTGGGAACTGAAATGATAACGAGTCAAAATATTGATTTGCATTGAAGCTGAATCCTGAAATGGGCAAATGCAATTTTTGAAAAATTCTTACTTCCAAGATTAGCCATTGCTACTAATCCTGTTGATTCATGTTTTATTTCAAAACTCTCGTCTTCGAAATAATCTCCATAAATACTTCTATATCCAGTTCCATTGTTATGTAGAATATCCCCACCTGAAAAAATTATTTCAGCAATCAATAGAAATATGCGTGTAGCTTTTCTCCTGCATATGCATAATACTGCGCTTAGTAGATCGCCGTTGTTTGAGTATAGTGTAGATCATCATTCATTGGTGAAGTTTAAAGTTTTATATTTTCTTGTTCATGACTTTTCTAAGACAAAAAGCAATGATTTTTTGAAAAAATCTACGACAAATCAACCTAAAAAAATGTAAAGTGACACTTTGGGAATCACACTGAGGGAGAGAAGCTGGGGGGCTAAATACGAGATTCCACGCGTTATTGCAGAGTTTCGGGAGGAAGTTTGTGAAATGTTGAGAAAAAAAATCAGTTCCAATATGGGGTTTTTCGTTTTTAAAACTCCATCACGTGTATTAAGCCGATAAATGAATACAAAGTATTAACAAATCTTTCTTACCCAAAATCATCACTTTTTTTAGAGCAATCAAAAAATCTGTTCCTGCATAACTCTTTCCTTCTATTCCTTGCAGAGCTATCTGTTTGAAGTTTTCAACAGTCTTGGGTACAACCTCTCCGAATAAACCAAATACTATCCTACCAATATGTTTGCCGTCTACTTTCACATCCATATAAACTTGATCAGTTATCTTGTAGTCAGTAGAATGAACCTATAATCAATCATACAGTAGATGAATCAGTTGTCAGATGTAACATGTCTTACCATATCAGATCCTAAAAGGGCCACAAAGGCAAATGTCAAAAGTTTTTTTCTCATTCTCATTAAGAGCAGAAATGGACAATACAAGAAGTATTCTTTTAGAATGATATTGTGAGAAGCATAGTAAGTTTTGACATTGAAAAAGCTTGAAGTTTTTGAAAGGTTTCTTCCAATTTGCCTAATGGTTTGATAATCGGATCAATTTGCGAAGGTCACAGTATGGATGTATTTTCATTTCCCCACGACATGGGAGCAGCAATGAATATAAAAAGAAACATACTATAAGTATTGCCTGGATTTAAAAATTCCCAATTTTAAAAATAAAATTCGCGACTTTTTTCCAGGATGAAAATGTTCATTATTTGCAAGGTGAACATTGAAAACAATGCAAAGGAGGATCGAATGATGATTTTTTTGAAGGTATAATTATAATTGCCGTAATTGGTGAGCCTACCAATTTTTGTTTTCAACCTTTTTTAATTTTGATACATTGTGTGATATGAATAAGGAGAAGTTAAAATGCTTTTACTCTGGTACTATCTTTGTCAGTTATTCATAAAGTGTATTCCAAGAAATTCAAGTACCTACCTAAAAGCATTTTGCTTGTTCTTTATTCATACCACCCATTATTTTTCCCCGTCTTTTGAGATGGATATACTCTCTCTTAGCTGGGATATTCTGTTTTAGAAAATGAAACTTTAATCTGAAATAGGGGAATAGGAAAAAGGGCTAAACCAAACATGAACTTACATAGTATTTTTGAAATCACGAATAAAAAGATCTTTCGTTCTACATACAAAATATACGGGTCATAATTCCATTTGATTTTTCAAAATGTTGACTTATTTCCAATAGTTATTTGATTTTTTTTCACCGGATTATAAAGATCTGACCAAAAACAACTTTTGTATTCATCATTTTCTTTATAACTCCTGAAACAATAGCTATAGGGGAGATGAGATAATATATTCGCCCCTTGATAGTCGAATTCCTGAGTTACGCATTGAAATCAGAGATACTCCAAAAAGCAAAACTTCTGAAAGGTACAAATATCTATATCTCGCAGGATTATATGTCCGAAGTCTATCAAACAATAAGAAAAGAATTGAGGCATCATCTCATTCTGGCCAAAGAAAATAATTACGAGGCCTCAATAAAAAATAATATTTTGATTGTAGAGGGCAAGAAATACACAATAAGCGACTTAAAAAGCATTGGAGAATATTTTGAGACAAAAAATCCTGACCTTGGAACAAATTCCGAAATATTGGAAACAGGTCTAAAGCAACAACCAAACAGAAAAGGGGCGTTTTTTCTGGAAAAGCCAAATCAACTAAAAAGAAAATCGGAGTCAGATCCACCAAACGAAGAGAGCAGCCGACTCAAGCGTGCAACACGTCAGGCAGCAGCAAGCACTTCCAACAAATAGTCCACAACCCGTTTCTATAATATAATGTAGTTAAGAATGGACCAATATATCAGAGATTTTGAAGTAACAGCAGAGTTCCAATCTGAAATTATAAATCATGGTCAAGAATATCTATCAAAAATTGAGAGTATCAACAAAAATTTTGATGAAATGGTTTGTCATATTAGAACTTTCATGTCTTGTCAGAATCAATTCGATGTCATTGTATTCACGGAAACCTGGCAAGTCAGAGATGAAAAAATGTTTGAATTGGATGGTTACACTGGCTTTTTTTAATGATGGAGACTTTAATCAGAACGACGAAGTGATTTTGTATGTAAGGAAAATATATGAGAACCAACTGAAACTAGAAACAAAATATCTGGGGAAATTTAAATTTATAAATATCTGCTTGACAAAGTTAAAAATTGATATAACTCCAATTTACAGGCCGCATGGAATAAACCCTATCACGTTCATAGAAGATTTGCAGAATTATATCGAAAATAAAACACTTACTGATTTCATATATTATATTGTTGGGGATCTTAACATAGATATAAAACGTACCAACGATGTAACTAGAGAATATTTGAACATAATGAGCTCTAACGGATACAGCTGTATAGACCATATTTTCCTGAAACCTGAAGCATCCTCGTACTTTGGCACTGGATGATGTTCAATCTTTCACATACAGAACAGATGTCACGGATCACTTTCCAATAATATCGCCCCCATCAGACTGAAGAGAGAAGCACCCTCAACAATGCCAGAAAAAAATAGAGAAAACAAAATTATAAACCACAAAAAACTGAAAAAAGAACTGAAAACCGAGAAATGGACTGATGTTCATAACAGCGACAATCTGAACTATAGTTTTGCAGAATTCGTTTCAATATTGCAAGAACATATAGATAACTGCTCTTCAAAAAAAAAGTTCACAATAAAACAGAGAAAACGTCAGCCATGGTTTACTCAGGGGCTTATTGTATCAGTGCATATAAAGCAAACGGTGTACAAAATTCACCATTTGAGTCCTGAAAATATAGATGCTCATAGAGAATATAAAGCCTACAAAAACGGTTTAAAAAAACTCCTAGAAGAAGCAAAAATCAACTATTATAAAGAAACACTATATGAAGGATATAATAACTCAAAAACAATGTGGAGTACCGTCAACGAGATTACCAATAGTAAAACAAAATGTAAGAGAAAAGCAGAAATAGCACATAATGGATTCATGATCAAAGGAAAAAAAGAAATAGCAGATGTAATGAATTAATATCTCTCTCAAGTAGGTCGTAGATTGGCAAACCAAATCACAGAGCCAAAAATATCTGTTTCAAGACAGAAAAAAAATAATCATTCTATATTCTTGGAACCAACTGACGAAAATGAGATATCATGTATAATAAGGTCATTGAAAAACAATAAAACTCCTGGCTATGACAACACCACTGCAGAGACTCTAAAAAACTTAATTCCATACATAGTTCATCCTCTGAATCATTTGATAAATAGAGCTCTAGAAGCGGGTCAGTTTCCTGATTGTTTGAAAAAAGGAGTTCTCATGCCAATCTATAAAAATGATGATTCAAGAGACAAAAATAATTATAGACCAATAACTATGATCTCATGTCTGTCCAAAGTCCTTGAGAAAGTCATTAAGACCAGACTTGTCAACTTTATTGATAAGCATAAACTGTTATCAGAAAAACAATATGGTTTCCGAGAAAAAGTATCTATTCATGATGACGCTGTTATATATCTGACTTCAAGAATTCATGAAAAAATGGATGATAATAAATACGTTTTAGCTGTATTTTTAGATCTAACAAAAGCTTTTGATACTGTTAATCACAATATCCTGATCAAAATTCTGGAAGAAAATGGTATTCGTGGAATTGCTTTAAACTTATTCAAGTCTTACCTTTTTGAAAAAGTCCAAATGGTTGATATCGAAGGAGTGAGGAGTGGTGATCAAATGATGATATATGGCATTCCACAGGGAACAGTCCTGGGTCCAGTTTTATTTACGCTCTACATAAATAGCCTCCTAGAGTATCAAACTAGTGGCCTCATAACATCATACGCCGATGATACTGTGATTATATACGAAGGCAATGGCAATGATTGGAGTCATGCACAAAGAATAGCCGAAAACGATTGATGTCAATTGAAACTGTGGTTTGATGAGATGTCTTTGACAATAAATTTTTTATAAAACAAAATATGTGCCATTTAGCTGTAACAAAAGCAGTACTCTCAACTATGACAAATTGAGCATCGACGTTAAGGCTACTACGTTTGAAATTTTCGGAACTGATAATATTTAATATTTGGGCCTGAATATTGATAGCCATTTGAGGTGGGACTTCCATATAAATAAAGTAGTGAAAAAACTGCGACAAATACAGTGTAAATTTAGACAGCTAAAGAAAATTATTGAAATTCCATATTTAATAAGAATATTTTATGCCCTTATTGAGTCTCACCTACGATACGGCATTGTGGCATGGGGAGGAACATACATGAAATATATCAAGCCTCTCGAAGTCATGCGGAAACTTTCATCAAAATTATATTTGAGAAAAAAAATACTTACCCCAGTGATGAATTGTACCAGGAGAGCGGATTACTGGATATAAGGCAACTGTATGTACTGAGTACTTTGATATCAGTTCAAAAGTCGATCACTATTGCACCCTATCGATCACGATTACAATACGAGACTTAAGTTAAGATTGAATACAACCACCTTGAAGGTAAACAAGACAATATCGCAAAAATCATACTGGTTCTTGGCACCGTACATGTATCGTCTATTACTCAGGTTAATAAACCTTGTTTATTAATCTGAGGTCTATTACCTGCATCAGTGAAAAACTCAAATGGTTCAAATTCTTTCAAGAAAAACCTCAAGATCGGGTTATTCATGACATGATGGAATAATTAGGATACTTTTAGGAACGCTTACGTAAATTTATCTATCTTATATTTTTCGCACACGGAATTTACATTGTATACCTGATTGTAGAGTTTTTTTTTTAAGTTATGCCATTTTATAATAAGACCATTTTATAATATTTTTATAATAAGACTATATTATAAAATGGTTATGCTAATTGTATGGAGTATGCGTGGGAAGGAATGCCTCTCACAAGTCTTTTGATTTCTGAGGTTGGTTGTATCTTTTCGTTCTCCTTCTCTATTTTGTGTATCCCAACAATTTTATATAGCTGTTTCTTACTCTGATTGAGAGATTGTGTGAACTTGAAATTATAAACTTTTGTGTGAGGATGTATAGTCTCCTACAAGTCTTAAGACTTCCTGAGACTCGAATCTTTTTTATTTCCAATCTAGTTTTCTAATTTTTTCTTTCACAGTGTAATGGTTTTTATCTAATTTTGGAAATAAATTATTATTATTATTATATCCAATGACCCTGAATGTATAATGTGGGCATGTCAACAATCATTTTATTTTTCAAATAAAAAAAATTAGAAGCTACTTCTCATTTTTTCTTCTCATAAATATCACAACACAACTATGAAGGACATAAACAAAACCATCCTTTTCCTTTATTGAAATTCACTCCTTTTAGTCCTTTTACTATGGAGATATAGAATAGGATGGAAATGTTATGGGTTGATCAGACATGCGACCTTGCATTTCAAATATAAAATGAATCAATTATGATTTTGATTATACTCATATAATCTAATCTCCAGCTGCCGCCACAACCTGTTCATTGAATATTCATTGTTAACCATAAATATTTATTCCCAGTTTGTTCTATGTCGTTGTTATGTGCGTTCCAATAAATATATTATCTAATATTATCCATACTTTGAGCTATATGCGATTAGGTTAATAGCTCGAGGACTCATCCTGAGCTGATACGTAAAATCAAGATCAAGCTTCCAAGCCTTGATCTCAGATAGTTGAGACGTCGCTCATACTGCAATAGGCGTAAGTCGCAAAGTGGGCCATTTTTCACGAGAGTGAAAAAACTGTCTCAAGTGTCCAGCTTGGAATTGAAAAATATGTTTATTTGTCTACATTATATCCGTTTTATTGCTCATTTAAAGATGAAATTGAATTTTGATTGAAAAATGATGTAACATTTACGACTCATCGCTGGAAAAATGGAATTATTTTTTGTGACATGAGCACATCGCTGTTTATACAGTGCTTTTCTTTAATGTCCCCCCCCCCTTTATTTTTTGAACGGCTTCAAAATGAGGTGTCACATGACCCCTATTCCTATTGAAAAAAACATTCCAAGATGGTGCCCAGCCGCCATCTTGAATTTTTCATATCTCAATTTTATGTCAAAACATAGTAAACATGCTTGTATTTCATCACCTAGAATTTGAAGTCTCTAAGTTGAGCCGTTCAAAAAATAAAAGGGGGGGGGGACATTAAAGAAAAGCACTGTAAAATACACAGTTGGTTCACTCCCAGGCGGCCTATTGGAAAATCGTGTCTCTAAAGCGATTTGCCGAAATTCCTAAAATCATAAACAAAATCCGACCAAAAACCGGTCCAGACCAGGTTTTACGAGGGACACAATTTGAAATATAAGGATTGATTTCCAAGCGGTGTACGAAATTCCAACGACGAATATCAGCCGAAATTCACAATCGGCGACGCCTGGTATGATGTTGGGACCAGAGCGGGACTGGGAATGCGGCGAGCCGGAGCCACTTTTGACGACGAGTGAACCTTCTTGTCTTTATCTAATATTCGGTGACATAAGCCAGTTTCGAATTTTCATTATGAGAAATCTCCAAAACTGGTGACATAAATGCGGAGTCTTGCAAATGTATGAAGGAGATTATTTTGGTTAATAGCATATATCTATTAACAACAGATATATGGTAAATAGGTTAATAGCCTAGTTTACACCGATAACTCGTTTAGTTCGGTCCGATAGGACCAAGTGGGTAGGGATAGTACGGTGGGACTAATGCTTGCTTCTCGCCCGTTTACACCGTTTTGCAACGCGTGAACTAAATGAGTACGAGCGCAATTCGTCAATTGTCAAAAACAAGTCGAAACTATTGATCAACACAATTCGTAACCAAAAAAAATATAAGTAAGTACGCTCAGATTTCCTTAGAAATAGAACCAACAAAATCACAATACATCAACAGACAACATAACCTCATAATTTTGATTGGGATCGCACCAAATCCGGACCAAATTTAGTTCGGTACACCTGCTGGCAAATACCGAACCATGAGCGGACAAGCTTAGTCCGCAACCGTTTACACCATTTGAACCAAATATATTTGGTTCTGATAAAGTTCGAATTTAGTACTTGGTCCGAGGACCAAGTTGTCGGTGTAAACCAAGCATGTTTCTATAAGAGGTTGCCTCACTTTTACGGTCATGACGTCATTTGTGTCTACTGTAGCGCCACTGCGGCCATTTCTCGAACCATTCCATCATAAAATCAAGAATGTCATTTATCGACGTCGTTGCATTTATCAATATCATAACCTCACTATTTATTTCGTGGTGCGTGGTGGACGAGAGATTTTTTGCTGTCGGTCTTTCTTTTAGAAATTATCCATTTACGTTTTGAAAACTGTTTATAAGTATCTCATCCTTGGATTTGTCTATCAAATGCCTATAGTGTATTAAAGGTAGGTGTGTCTAGAAATGATCATAATAGAGTTTGTTTACATTTGTTCAACTATTTAGTTTATTCTATTCTACCTAAATTTAGCTTTCATTATATTTCAATAGTAGATTTCTCAGTATATTTAGGCAGGACTAATATAAAATAATAGTTAAAAAGAAATCTGAGGGTTCATGTTTTGAATATACATATAGAAAATACTCACATTTGGAACAGTATTTTCGCTTCCTTGACCAATAATATACAATAATAATGTCCCAAAAGATAATTTTACACCTCTATTGATATTTTATTTCGATTTAAATGATAAAATTAGCAAGAAATTCAACGTTTTATCAATCATTGATCGAATGAGACATGGCACGACACGATGCAGTCCGATTCAATTGCATGACAGGAATGACACTCAAATGACAGAATGCGGACTGTTTCAGACCGCTACCCTCAAATGACGTCATATTTTCTCCCTTCCGTCTTTCTTTACCTCAGGCGAAGTGAGGCAACCTCTTACATAGAAACCTTGGGTGTAAACCAGGCTAATGGTTATCATGAACACATAAACTCAAATGACGTACCTTTATTGGTTGTGACATAACTGACATACGACGTTTTGCAGATTGTAGTATCAACGAAGTGAGAGCTGTTCTACAGAGAAGAATTCGATTCAAATGATCCTCTAAGTGTCCTACACACAGAGTTTTCTCTGAAGGTCTAACTCTCATGCAGGATTGTCCACGAGCAGATGTTTCAATTCCCCACAGACACGCAGTTTGTCTCGAAGGTTCAACTGCACAGGTTTTCCTAATTTGAGTCTTCGAATCTCCTCCCGTTTCGGTTCATGCTTATGTTTCATTTGAGGTGATCTGTTTTTCAGGAACATAGTAAAGACTTTGTGTCTGATATGGAGCGTTGGCACTAGAGCGAAAATATCAAAACTCTCCGGCGAACCGTGTCAGGGGATCTTCTGCAGGGAAAACTGTGTGTATAGGGCGCTTCAAGTTGCCCAATGCAAATATTATATATCTTTTTTTTTTGTTGTTGTTGGGTGAACACTACTTATTTGCGTCCTAATCTCATATTAGTATTATCTATACATTATTATTAACATTTTATCAAGAGACGAATGAGCTATTTAGTTTTAAACGTAACGTTGTGAGTCACGAAACGAATTCTTCTTTTCTCTTTGTTTTCTTCAATCCATTCCATCCATGAGCAGGTTTCAATGATCGATATTCCCATAATCGACTTCTGGGACCAGCTCTATTCTACAAAGATGACACCCTGTCAAAATTAAAAACAAAATTGACGTATACTTGCATACTTGCAATCTGTCATTCAAATCCCATTGTTTATCCTGCATTGGTGATAGTCTTAAATTTTAAGTGTTTTTCCCATATCATTCAAATTCACAATGAGCAACATAAATAAAAACGAGGGAAAAATCACCCAGGTTGGAGGAAGCAATCTGTCTCTTACATCTAGCGATAAGGTAGTTCAAGAAGTCCTGAACACCTTCACAGACTTGAGACTTTACTCCAGAGAAATCGAAAACGAACTTAATGATACCGAAAAAGAATCCATCCGTGTTTATATAGGCGAAAGTTGTAATCTAACTACTTTGCACAGACAAATTGCAGCTTGTGACGCTATACTAGAGAGGATGGAAAGCATGTTATTAACATTCCAAGGCGATTTAGGCGATATTAGTTATGAAATTTTAACACTACAAAAAAAATCTGTCACTATGAGTCAAGAATTGGCCAATAGACAGGCGATCAGAGGCCAACTTGGTCAATTTATAGAGGACATGGAAGTGCCTCAAACCATGATTCATACTATAATGGATTCGAGCGTAACAGATCAGGAATTCTTAGAAGCGATTGAACTTCTCAACCACAAAATCTGTTTTCACAAAGAACAGAACTTCAAGGAAACAAAATGTGTTAAAGAAGTCAAAGAAATCCTAGAAAAACTTCGAATAAAAGCCATGTCGAAGATCAGAGTCTATCTATTAGATCAAATTCAAAGATTCAAGAGGCCACTCGCTAATTATCAAATACCACAGCACACTCTATTAAAGTTCAAAGGTCACTATGAATTTTTATTGAAAAACGAGAGAAACACCGCCGAAGAAATCTCCAATGCATATGTCGACACCCTAAGCAAAATCTACTTTTCTTATTTCAAATCATACGAAGGTAGGATAATGAAATTGTCATATGAAGAAAGCACGAACAAAGATGATCTAATGGGTATTGAAGACACGGCTTCAAGAAGCAGTCTGTTCAATAAAAGCAGTCTGAAGCATAAAGCTACAGTATTCAGTATAGGAAATAGAGGCGATGTGCTTGCTCAGATGTTGGAAGCTCCTATTATAGTGCCTCATACTGAAACAAAAAAGGTAGGTAGGCTATCTATGAAATTGAGTCTTTTTCGAAAACTACAAAGAAATAAATTCCAACATTATTTTTGTAAGTGTCATTTTGGAATATTGAACTACCTAATTAACTGAAAACCAAGTTAAAAACTAACTTCTCATCTACTCTTAAGATATTGTGATAATTTCCAAAATTATTATCTTGAATGGGTATATGCTGGGGTATATGCTGTTTATACGCTGTGGGTGGGGTGATATGAATAAAGAAAAGTCTCGAGAAAAGTAAATGCGTCCACTATGATACTATCTTTGTCAGCTCCTTATAAAATGTATAAGTTTATCTCAAGAAATTTAAGTCAAAGCACATTTGATGTAGAATTCGAAGTAATATGATGATGATGATTCTAGTATACAGAGTGTACCAAAAATAAGTTCGGACCATCAACTTCATTTTTTTAAATGGAAACCCCCTTTTTTATTTCCTTTTCGAATTCTACATCAAATTCCAAGTAGGTTTCATGTATCACGTCCTTAGCCTAACCCCAACAGTTATCGGGAAATACGATTGTTCAGAAGCACAGTCGATTTGATGGAAGTTGATGGTCGTTACTTATTTTTGGTCGACCCTGTATAAATGAGATTACCATAAAAAAAAAGGCAGTCAAAAATAAAAATCGACGTGTCCGAGCGTTTTTCCAGAAAACAAACCCCTGAATTTTAAATAAATTTATTGCAACCTACGTGTCCTCACTCTATATTGTTATCCGATTGTTATAAGTTTTCGATATACAAGCAGGTGTTGAAAGTTTCATGAAGCAAACGATTTTATTATTTTTTGAACCAAACTTGATTCACAGCACGATGTCATAAAGAGCTTAAATATCTGCCAATATCAAGCTCTCCACTCAACCAGTGGCGGAGATAGGGGTTACCGCAAAAAAATTATTTGCAAAAAAATAATGTAACACTGTGTACCTACGATTCAAAAAAATACAATTTTCAGACAAACATTTCATCTGACGAAAAAAAAAATATTTTAAATTGTTTTCGTGTCTGCTACCGATTTGCAGGAAATGAAACTCTTATTTTTTAAATATTATGCATTACAATCGACAAGTAAGGCACTTTCTTGATGAAAAAAAATTTATGCTAGAAAATTAATAGGAAGGCCAACTCGTTCGTCAGACATAAACTCACTTGATTTTTTTAATATGTTATTTTAAAAAACAAGAGTATTTGACAGAGTCACCTGATGAGCAGACACTCAGTGAAAATTCAAAATTATTGCGGAACAAATCAAGCGCAATAAGCAAGCCCTACGACCATATACCTATAAAGCTATATACGAACCACGCTACATTTACCCAATGTGCGGAGCATAAGCCTGCCAACTTGAATCGGGACTGCAGTTTCTACGCATGAACAGAATCTTGATTTTTTGATTGGTAGTCTGCCGTGACGCGCCAATATACTGCATTTCGAAAACTTAGGGTAATAGTTGGCCACACGGTGAACATCAGGCTTCGTAGGACGAAAGCGGTTTCTCCAAAATTCAAAACAAAGCTTTTGCCGCCCGCCGTCGCGCTAGATGGGTGCGATTTGTACCGGAAACTGCTTTGGTGAGACTGCGCAGAAAAACTCGTCCCAATTCAAATGTGAGAGGAAATGATATTCTCGTTCTTACAGTCGGCTTATGGGGATGTGAGATGTGATCCGTATATAATTTTATAGGAATATGCCTACGACGAATTAAACGAAAGTTTTTTCGCAGGTGCAGACTGTGCATTAGAGCAGGTATGGACTTTTATGAACATCTTAGATAACTAAACAAATCAATTTCAATTTTTCACCCCAGTTTCACTTTCGCGTTACCAAGTAAATTGAACATAATGTTAGAAAAATTAAATCAGATTCATCTCCTCCAAAATGTCAGCCGATTATACGAAACAAATAGAACGTGTGCCCTAAAATTTTTTTTTGAGTCGTACACCGGTTTATACGACGATTATTTTTTGCAAAATTATTTTTTTTTCCACTGCCACTGGTCGACTGGAAAGCTTGATATTGGTGGATATTTTAGCTCTTCTGGCGAATGAAGACAAAAATGTAGTTGGGAAAGCCAACTTATTTTGTTATTTTCTTATTCTCTGCATGACGTCATGTCGTATAGGTATCAAGTCTGGTTTCAATATGATTTTTGGTTTGAGCAATACTTAGATAAAAAAAAATTTTTTTTCAATGACTTCAATGAATGAATGATTGATGTATTATACATCCACTTTCTATTCGTTAATGTAACTCGTTACTCATACCAGTGACTCTTTTTCCAACACTCAATTGTTTTTAACCAATGAAACCAGCCAATCACAAAATTCGACAGAATGTCAACCTTCAAATACATCATTTCGAAACAGCCCATTTGACCGTCCATACTTGTTTTATAGTCATTGTCACATTGTGTTAACAGCCCAACCTCACTTTAAGTGAACCAGTTGTCAAAAAGTGTCGTTCAAATGAAATTTATTATTTCAAAGTTCGCTTCAATTATTGAATAATTATAGAAAAAGTATAGTATTCTACTCGCGGGAAATGGATATCACTCACTCAGATGATTACGTAAACTTCATCCTCTTGAGTAATATCCACCATTTCCCGCTCGTTGAATAATAAACTATTTTCATGAAAATTCCAACACCTTGTATATCTCGACACGATCAACAATTCGATAGCAGTTTATGTTATATATGTTTTTTTTTTTTTTAACTAATATGGCATTCCCTTTCACCCAGAGCCGTTTGATCCATAACTTACTGTACACCCTGTAGAAAGCTTAGACATGGTGGAGGTACCCAACATGTTGCCTTTCCCCGTATTCTAATTTGACGCGCTCGAGTATATCCTAAAATCCCCTGTTGGGCTCCCCTCTACTATCATATGATCGATGGCCCAGTTCAAACCGATAAGGGTCGACCAAAAATAAGTTACGACCATCAACTTCCATCAAATCGACTGTGCTTCTGAACAATCGTATTTCCCGATAACTGTTGGGGTTAGGCTAAGGACGTGATACATGAAACCTACTTGGAATTTGATGTAGAATTCGAAAAGAAAATAAAAAAGGGGGTTTCCATTTGAAAAAATGAAGTTGATGGTCCGAACTTATTTTTGGTACACTCTGTATACTAGAATCATCATCATCATATTACTTGGAATTTGATGTAGAATTCGAAAATGGAATAAGAAATGGGGGTTTCCATTTGAAAAAATGGAAAAAAGTTGATGGTCCGAACTTATTTTTGGCCCACCCTGTATACTAGAATTATCATCATCATATTACTTAGAATTTGATGTAGAATTCGAAAATGAAATAAAAAATGGGGGTTCTCATTTGAAAAAAATTAAGTTGATGGTCCGAACTTATTTTTGGCCCACCCTGTATAAATGACATTTCCTCGAAAAAAACCGCAGTCAAAAATAAAAACCGATGTGCCCGAGCGTTTTTCCAGAAAACAAACCCCTGAATTTTAAATGAATTTATTCCAACCTACGTGTCCTCACTGTATGTATGAGTTTTTTTCAATGCACAATTTGCATACATTTTCAAATGTATTTAGATTTTATATACGTATTCTAGACAATATTTGAAAGTCATAAGCGAAAATTGTTTTTCCGAAATACCCTTAAATATACTAAATAAATAAAAAAACAAAACGTAGATTTCACTGTATGATCGAAAACGGGGCGGACCTAAATTACCCTCTCTCGAGAGAGATAGATTCATTACAGTCAATACGCGAGACAAAGATAAATAATGTATTCTGTGACGTCGTTGATGTTGATTAGCGCTCTTTAATCGGTGATTAACACATCAATAGAGCTCGTAGGTTGATTTTTTAACATCAATGGCATCAGTACTTTATAACCCTCATATTTTCCATATTTCCAAAAAATGTGCAAATTGTCCATTGCAAATTGAATTACCCAGAGCCGTTTGTTTCATGATTTACTGGAAACCCTGTATAGTTATGGAATTGATTGTTATTAAATGTATAGTATCAAATGATGAGAAACTGGGCATAAGTGAAAAAACGACGTTAGATCGATTTATTCTAGCGCGTCAGATTTATCGATTGTAGGTTCATTAGATGCTGGAAAGACTGCATTTTAATAATCCGACGATCTGATGAGCGTAACGTGAGCTGTGACCCTCCACAAATTCGCAAAAAATCTGATGCGCTCCGGTATTTCAATGTGGCGAATGTTTTCGCATTTATAAAAAGCTGTTACTAGCCTGCGTCACATCCAAATCGTCAGTCTTTTGATTTAGAGCTTTTTTCGGATTCACTTAACCTTAACATCACATATAAAAACCTGACGCGCTGGAAAATGTGCTTTTCTTTATTTTCAACCTTGACCCTTCCTTATGGCCGCCACCAACATGCACATATTGCAAACCGTCAGATTAACATACCTCCGTCATCAGCGGGACGTGCGGAATATACACTATTATTAACCTAACCTAATTTTTCAATGAAATTGATGCGTCAACTTTTGTAATGAGGCCAGGCTGGCGTAACGTGTAAAGCGTTGGGTCAGTAAGTGGAAACCGGTCGCGTGATTTCTAAACATCATGGACTTGTGAATGGAGTTGACGCTATTGGCCAAAGAAGGGTCACGTGTGCAACGTGGTTAGTCGATCAGCTGTTAGGCTCCGGCGTTTATTCAATATTCATCTATGGTATTATTGGTATTTTAATTATTTTGGATTTTGTATACGGACTTAACAACTTCACCTATCTATTTGCGTTTTGAGTTGAATTGAGAAAATATCAAATCCTAATTTATTAATCTGTGTGATTTTATTTTGCAAGTTTCGCAGGAGATTATTTGTGTTGTGTTATCTTACAACTATACCTATATGTTTTGTGCGATTTTTAGTTTATAGCCCTGTAAAGTTGTCGTCGGCTTATAGGGATCGGCAAAAAAGAATCCAAACAGAATGATATTTTCAAGGATGCTTGTGGACTGCATCCTGAGCATCCAATCAAAAAATCTGACACGAAGTCCTGGTACGTTTTGCGCTGAAGAGGGGGTTTTTTTGAAATTTTTTTAAAGCAAAATGAAATGAGTAAAGGTTATAGAGGATCAAAAACTAGACATTTTGGCCTCATAATTTTTTTTGACAGCTGTAACATTTGATGAATTACAGCGCTACAAATGACAAAATTCCACTGGCAACAGGAATATGGTTTCAAAAACATCTTTTCCTACAGCCGTGCGGAAAATTCAATTTTCCGCACCGATATCCGTGTGGAAAATCAGATATCCCGCACCAGTGCGGAAAAATGTTTCCGCACGGATATGTCAAAATTAACAATATCATAAGCAAACAGCAACCAGGTCTCCAGGTAACTATGGTCGCTTAGTTACACATTTTGACATTCATTATTATTTATTTGTCATTAGTTGCATCGGAAACTTTTAAATTACGAATTATATCCTTATTTCCGCACGTCTGTAGAAAAACTATTGTACCTAACACTTGCGGAAAATGTTTTTCCGCCCTCGGCTGCTTCACCGAACTCCGCTACGCGTCGGTCGGTGAACGGCAGACTCGTGCGGAAAAACTAATTTTCCGCACTTGTTAGGTAAATAGCTATTTCCTACAGCCGTGCGGAAAATTCAATTTTCCGCACCGATATCCGTGTGGAAAATCAGATTTCCCGCACCAGTGCGGAAAAATTTTTCCGCATGACATTTCCGTGCGGAAAAATTTTTCCGCACGGATATGTCAAAATTAACAATATCATAAGCAAACAGCAACCAGGTTTCCAGGTAACTATGGTCGCTTAGTTACACATTTCGACATTCATTATTATTTATTTGTCATAAGTTGCATCAGAAACTTTTAAATTACGAATTATATCCTTATTTCCGCACGTCTGTAGAAAAACTATTGTACCTAACACTTGCGGAAAATGTTTTTCCGCCCTCGGCTGCTTCACCGAACTCCGCTACGCGTCGGTCGGTGAACGGCAGACTCGTGCGGAAAAACTAATTTTCCGCACTTGTTAGGTAAATAGCTATTCTAGGGATCATGAAAAAAGTTATGAAGAAAAGTGGTTCAGCCTTGCTTCTCTGGAACTTGCATCCACGATTTATTTGCAAAAAAATGTTTTTAAAACCACTCAGCTTATTTTTGTCATTTGATGCGTTGTAACTCGTTTGGTATCAAAGCTATCATAAAATGTTATGAGGCAAAGTTGTTAAGTTCTTGGACCTCTATAGCTTTTATTTAGGTCATTTTGCTCTAAAAAAATGTTTAGGAAACCGCCTCTTCAGCGCAAAACGTACCAGGACTTCGAGTCAGATTCTTTGGTTGGATGCTCAGGAGGCAGTCCACAAGCACTCCTGAAAATATCATTCTGTTTGGGATTATTTTTTCAAAAATCCGACATCTTTACTGGGCTATGAGTATTTGGATCATATTGGACATTGTATTGGTTTCTGTTATGATGATACCAATGAATATTTTTCTCATCAAGAATACCTAGTTGTATTTTTCATTGAAGCAAATGTGTATTTTTATAAAGAATTACTTTTTGCCGACAAATGATATTTTTGGTACATTTGCTCACTTGGGACATACCTCGGGACATACCTATTTTATTATAAGACTGCGCCAAAAAAAAGGAAAGCAACTCTCATTGAAATAAATTGCCCATGTTCAAATTATTTATAACAGACTAAGAGTTGCGATAGTTTTTTTTTTCGCAACTATAAAAGCACAAAATATTATTAATTTAGTAGGTAGGATAAGGAAATAGGTATATCGAAATACCTTTCTGGATAAATTTCTGAACAAATATGTGAAACATCAATATCTGTTCCATTCAATAGACAAGCATTTTTGTTTAATTTTTTTTCATCAGTTAGGTGTTGATGCTATGAAAACAACGTATAGGTACTTCTTGCAGAGCACTTGGCGGTTGAACTTATGAATTTGGTTTCTAGAAAAAATGTAATTTTTCTTAAAAGCTTCTGAACTAACCTACATAATTTTCTCCCCACGTCATTTCATTTCAAGAATCTTTTTTTCTTCAATGTCGGATCGTTTATTCTAGTTTTTAATTGAGAGTTGAATTCAAATTTTGTATTGATCACATTATGGAAAGCGGCCTCCATGGAACTGATCAAAAACCGACATGATATCTTTAAATTTTCAACAGTGTATACTTATGTCAAAAATAAGTGGACCTACATTCTACATCAAGAATCTACACCTTTAAGGATCAGCATCTTATTCTAAAACACTCTGCTCATGATATATCTCGTCATTTTCGTAATACAAAATCAAGAATGACTTTATTGAAATGTTTCCAGTTACGCGGTTATTTTCCTAAGGCGGAGTCATGCCATGTTGCAGCCAATTGGCGGCCTCTCATTCACAAGTCCATGATGTTTAGAAATCACGCAAACCGGCCCGGTGCCCGGTGCTGGGTTCGATCCCCAGCAATGGCAGTAGACCGTAAAAAGTCGAATGCCTGGTATTCTAGCGGCACCCGCACGGCAGAGTGCAAAAGGTATAATTGTCCTCTCTATTTACGCCGATAACCAGACCGGGGGGAATCGGATATTCTCGTAGGGAACGAAGGACAAAGATACACTCTCGCCAGTCGCAGTGTTGCCAACCGTACTATAAATATAGTATTTGTACTATAATTTGAGACAATGAACTATGTACTATTGAGGGTCTTTATAGTACGCCCAACTTTTGTTACACAGATATAGCAAAAATTAAAATACACGCTACTGGCTAAAGCGCCATGCATTCCTATTATCGTATCTCTTAGTCCCTGAGCGGAGCGGCCCGTCCGTCCGTCTTGCGCCACTGCCACTGCTACGAAAAACCCGATACGCTAGATCCTATTTAAAATAGGATAATAAAGTTTGAAGTCGCGCTAGCGGGTCCATAGCATCTGTCCGACCGTCTATTTGTACGAACGTACATTAGTCCGACACATTTATAGTTTTGTTGCCAAATTGTGCATTCAGTTTGTCTAAGGAATCTTGAGACAGGAGCATGAACAGGAACCTTCTTTATCGACCACAGGCATGTGCCATCACTGTTGCCAAGTGTTCGCACTTTTCTAGAAAATTACCATTTTATTATAAAATGGTATTACACTTCAAGTCACAACGTATTATTAAATTATAGGTATTTCATTTCAACATTTGGATTACGTTGGGTAGGTAATAAATTATACTTATTTGATATTCATAGTATTTGTGGAAGAAAAAGAAGTGTGCTTTTGTCACTGATTACTGTTGGACTATTTTGTTAGGTTTCGTATGGGCCTATTTTTCGGAATGAATGTGTTATTTATCTATAGGATAAGGTATTAGCAGAGAAGGTACAACAAGTTAGTTTTGGTATCGGTGCTTTAATAAAAAAACCGATGAGAAGAAAATTCAAGAATCTTTTAAGCATAAATTAATTATTGAAATAAAATACCTATAGGTATCTGATATATTTGCATCTTGTTACAAAATATTGCAATTTCAAGTTTATATGAGATCAATACGTCTATATCGACATAATTTAGGTATCTACACCTTCTTTTTGTTTCTGTTTGAGATAATTGGAATTGGTAGGGTTATTCATTATATTTTGACCCCACCCCTACTGCTCTTATTATGAGTGATAGAAAGAAACTTTGAATAGAAAAGTTTTAGGTTTTTTCACGTAGTATCTTTCGGTGAAAGCAGAAATAAAAAATCAACTTCACAACATTGAACAAATTAACTGAGTCTTATTTTTTTAAGTAGAATACTCTATATATTTTTGACAAGAATGATAGATCTTTTTTTTCTGATTCCAAATTTATGATATATTTTGATATTTGGTTCAGCAGTTTCTGCGCTATTCAATTTCAAAGTCACATAAAATTACATCACGTTGATCTGAATTCTAACGTATCTTAGTAACCCAGATCAAGGTTCTGTATATAATTTCTATGAGACTTTGAACTTGAATAGCGCAAAAGTCTCTGAATCAAATACCAACATATTATATTATACAGGGTTATTCACGTTATTCCACACGAAACATTATGGCTGAAATATCTGATTTTGAAAAAAAAAAATTTCTGGATGGATAGGGACCCTTCAAGGCTACATTTTAAAAATATTTTCACGTTATACAGGGTGTCCCCAAATTCAAAACGCATCAAAATTGACACAGTATCACTAGTTCATAGATCAATTTTATTTAAAGTTCTGCAACTTCTGTTTTTAAAAACATATTTTCTTTAAAAGTACATCGATGTTAAAATCGAACAAAGGATCTAGATTATGATGATTACTCTGCTACTATGTGCTGTGGCTATTTATATGGTTACATAATAATATGCTGCATCAGCTGAATACAATACGATAGCTATTTGTTAGGGAAAATTACAATATAATTGATCCATCATGGCGCAAAAACAAATTCAACACAAAGATTGGAGCCGAATTGTCCCAAACAATTCAACAGCGTTCCCCAAGTGTCGTCACTTATATTATTTTTGTCCCCCTACCAGAGACAACCCCCTACTATATAAATTGTATGGATCCGATACTACCACACAGCTTATTTTTCTGTGCCCACACTACCAACCCCCAACCCCCTTAATACATGATACTATAACAGTTTGTTGTAGTATCATGGCTAACAACTTCAAAAATATCAATGTATGCCGTCGACATCCTCCTTTATTTCACGACAAAAAACCCAATTACAGCTCGGCACCGTTTATATGCTGACATACTATCTAACTATTATGACAAACAATGGAAAATTACGATAAACCCAGCAAAAACACAGGCAATATAATTATTATCACACGTAAAAGATCCAACACAATACCCACAATAACAATTATTAATAATCAAGAAATTGATTGGAAAAACGAAGCTTTTCATTTTATAAATAAAAACATTTGTTTTGAAAAATATCATATAGGTAATTAACTAGATAATAGTCAGTATAAATCAAATCAAATTGTGGCGGCGGCCTTCCATATTTCATTCTTCGTCGCGACAAAGAATAACTTTGGTCCCGTATCTCGTCCAAAATCAGAAAAACCCATTTGAAAAATCCAATGCACGACTTGCCAACCTAACTTCGTGATGTAACTCCGTCAGACACGTGCTTGCAATCGCCGCGGCGGGATAATAGAAATAATGCGAACAACCGGCAACATCTGTCGGACAAACGTACGGTCGCACAAATAGATGGTCGGACAAATGAAGGGTTCCCGCGCTAGCCGCCGGTTATAATCTGCTTTTTTCTCCAGATTCCAGATTATTTAAAGTTTGTAGTGCTTGGTTTTGGATATATAACAGGTGAGTACCTACCCCCCATCAAGAGAGGAAGGTAAACTAGTATTTCTATGTATTTTGATCACGAATTAAGTTTGAAAATGGACAATTTGCATACATTTTCAAATGAGTTGAAATTTCATATACGTATTCTAGACATTATTTGAAAGTCACTAGCGAAAAAATTTCTCCGAAATACCCAAAAATATACTAAATAAATGAAAAAGAAAACGCGAATTTCACTGCATGATCGCAAAAGAGGTGGGGCCATATTACCCTCCCGAGAGAGAGAGAGTTATCTCAGTTAATACGTCAGACGGCGATAGATAGTGTATTCTGTGACGTAGTGGATGCTGATTGGCGCTCTTTAATCGGTGATTACTACATTATTAGAGGTCGTAGCTTGATTTTTTAAACATCAATGGCATCAGTACTTACTAATCTTTATATTTTTCATATTTTCAAAAAATGTGCAAATTGTCCATTGCCATTTTTCACCACGAATCTATTCATATTAATTTGCCTTGTTTGAATATTGTTTGTATTTCATCATAAAAGGTATTTATTTATTTTCTAGAAAAAAATGCCCAAATAAACGATTGAATTAAATCCAAACTCATAATAGCTTATTTGTTATAGAAAATTCCAAGTTTGAAATTTGTTGAACGATTGAACATGATTTCAAGCTCAAGCTCAAGCAACAGTGAAGGAGAGCTATTGGTGGCTACACCTCCTAAGAAAAAAAAAAATTAAGAGGGTTCAATTATATCGATCGGAGTGGAGAAAGACTTTTAAGTGGGTGGCTCCTAATAAAGATCGCACTAAAGCGAACTGTAGTCTTTGTAATAAAACTATGACAGCTGAGATCCAAGTTTTGAAATCCCATGGAAACAGCAAATATCATAATCTTCGAGCAAGAAGTGGTACCAGTGCTCAATCAACTTTGAATACTTTTGTCGTTCCTACCAGTTCTGCTACGTCTGGAACACACGCTATGGCAGTTGCCAATGCTGAAATTTTAATTAGCGGTTTTATCGCTGAGCATAATCTACCGTTTTCTACTGTCGACCACTTAATAAAATTGTTAAAAGTAGCTGCTCCTGATTCGAAAATATTGCAAGATGTTCATATGGCAAGGACAAAAGTTACATCGATAATTAAAAATGTTATCGGTTCAGAAGCAAAAACGAAACTTGCAGAAAAACTAAGAAACACAAAATTTAGTATTCTGACAGATGAGTCGACAGATATTTCTTCAGAAAAAAGGTTTTTTGATAAGAAAACAAAAAAAATAGTGAGTAAACTATGGGAACTTGTACAGGTTTTCGATAAAACAGGCAAAGAAATGAGTGCTACAGCTGAACATTTATATAATTTGATAATTGATAGTTTCAATGCTTATAAAATACCGCCCGAGAATATTGTCGGTTTTGGCAGTGATGGCTGTAATGTAATGATGGGATGTAATAATAGTGTTGCCTCTAGATTCAGAAACAGCCATCCTGGTATAGTAGTTATGAAGTGTGTATGTCACTCCGCACATCTTTGTGCGAGTGAAGCTTGTAAGCAGTTACCTAGACGCTGTGAAGACCTAGCCCGTAATGTTTATAACGACTTCAAATCAAGTTCAAAAAGACAATATACATTGCGAGAGTTTCAGGCATTTCTGAATTTAGAGGTACATAAAATGCTACATCCATCACAAACTAGATGGCTTAGTCTTAATGAAGTAGTGATTAGAATTCTAGAACAATGGGATGCATTAAAATTATATTTTACCCAATCATGGTTAGGTGACAGAACGGTTGCTAGCGAGCATATATATAATGATTTAAGTGACCCATTCATGAAACTGTACTTCATTTTTATGAAATGGGCGTTGCCCAAATTTACGGAGTTTAACAAATATTTTCAAACAGAAAACTGTGTAATCACGGATCTTCATGCAAAGGTAAGGCAAATGTACATTGATTTACTGAAATGTTTCATGAATAATGATTCTGTAAATAGAACTTCTCTTAATGATATAGATCCATCCAATGAAACATACTTCATTCCTAGAAATAATATGTATTTAGGTGTTAATATTATACAAGAAATTGACAAAGCGAATATGCAGAGAAACCCTGCTCTTCTTGCAGAATTTTACACAAGGGCTCAAAAATTTCTGTCGATTGCTTGCTGTGAAATTAAAAAAAGGTATAATTTTGATGATGGGTTACACAATAGTTTATATGTTTTCAATCCGCGAAATGCAGTTTCTTCTGCGTTTCGAGACCATCACCCAACATTATATCCTATTTTAAAATTATCTGAAAGATTTTTACCAAAAGAATCAAATATATTACAATCAATAGACGATCAGTGGCGCAATTTACCCAACATTGGAGGTAGTTTGAACTTGGATAAAACCGATATTTTTTGGGCAGAGTTATTGGTTTTTGAAAACGCACTGGGGGAAAACGAGTTTAAGCAACTAGCAAATTACGTATCGGCTCTTCTCTCAATTCCTCATTCCAACTCAGAATGTGAGCGAAAATTTTCACAAGTCAACCTTATCAAAACCAATATTATATATTTTTGTGATGTATGCGTATGTTTTTTATTCCTGTTGCAATATGGATATATGTAGGTATTGGTTACCTAGTTACAGGGTGTTCCGTTATACTTATAGTGTTTTCGATTGGGAAAACAAGGGTTGCACTGGGTTTGACCTCGGGCAAAACCAGTTATGATGAAAATTTGCTCCAGGGCAATCCCAATCGAACATACATTTTTCATCGTGTGCTATGATACTGCACGGTAAAATTCCGATTGAATTGAAATTGGAATCATGAAACTTCTTGAAAATCTAATATTATGTTCTCTCTGCGTAGCGGCTGAAGTGACTCTAAAACTAAACTAATTAGAAGTCCATTTCTCATTGCCAAATGACAAAATCTTGAGACCAATCAATAGATTTGTATTATATAGATCATAGATATCTACTAGGAAACATTTTTTTGAGAAATTAGGTATACGCACCAGATTTTAAATGAAATTAATTCAGTTTTGAGCAGGTACTAGTTTTTCATAACTCGTCAACGCCAGTATTTTTTTTTCCGGTACTACTAGATTCCAACAATAATAACTAACTCGAAATCTGTTGTCCACTCACAGAATCACCTCACGCGACGTTTATATCCACCATGTTTCATGTTTTTTTTCAATTTTGCTAATGCACTGAAATTGCACTATACCAGCACGAGCTCAAAGACCTCGTGCCGAAAAATCTGCACTGAGTGCAAAACTCATTGACCCGGTTTCCCAATCGAACATACAAATCCGCTCGATTTCTACCAATCGAACATAAATATTGCCCGAGTGTTGCACCAGTGCTGCCCTATTTTACCAATCGAAAACGCTATTAGTTGCTAACTACTGATCTTGGCAAGATCAGTAGTTAGCACAAACGCGTTGGAGCACTGATTCGTACTTTAGCAGACGCTGGAAGTGCCCATAAATGTTATGAGTCATGGATTTGAGGGGAAATTGATTAAAAAGGAGGGGAAATTCCTCCAAATTTTCCGCCTGCGGCGCTCCATCTATCCAAAAATCCGAACCCAAAAACTCCCCCCTTATAAATTGTCTGGCTACGCCACTGTATCCATTGTACTATAATTGTGTGATGTTTTGTACTATAATCATTAATCCTCAGTTGGCAACACTGGCCAGTCGGTAGGTTCCACGTTCCACCGCGAACACAGCGTTTCTCCAGTTCACACTGGTAGAACATGTCTGTGGTCCGATGGAATCGATGACCGTGGTTCGGAAACCACGTTAAACTGTAGGACCCATTGCAAGGAATGTAAAACCGGTTCCCCCTCCCTTTTTGACCAACTATAATATACAAAAAAAAATATTTAAATTCCCAACCATTTTTCCACAATCGTCCACCCCATCTTCGTTGCACCACCCTGTATATATATACACGGTTATTCACGTTGTTCGACACGAAACATTATGGCCGAAGTATATGATTTTGAAAAAGTTTTTTTTTCTGGATGGATAGGGACCCTTTAAGGCTACATTTTAAAAATATTTTCACGTTATACAGGGTGTCCCCAAAACACGAAACGCATCAAAGTTGTATTTTTTTAAATGGAACCCCCTGTATATTAATTGATATTCCAATTCTTCCTTCAATTTTGGACAAAAATTACGATACAACTAATGTTCCTAAATTCAACCGTTATCGAGATATCGCGTTTTAAAAATGGCATTTTTGCAACTTTGACATGCTATAAAATTCAAACTATTCAAGTTAGAGGATATTGGTTTGCACTTTCCTATCTTAACTTCTCAAGAGCTCTTCTGTCATTTGGATAGAAGGTACCGTCAACTGTCAACTTTTTTCGGCACATTTTGACATTTTTTCACAAAAATGAATTTAATCTCCTTGAATAGCTCTTGAAAAGTTAAGATAGGAATGTGCAATCCATTTTTCTCTAACTTGAATAGTTTGAGTTTTGTAGCATGTCAAAGTTGCAAAAATGCCATTTTTAAAACGCGGTATCTCGATAACTGTTGAATTTAGGAACATTAGTTGTATTACAATTTTTGTTCCAAATTGAAGAAAGAATTGAAATATCAATACCATATTATATATAGAATATATAATATAATATACAGGGGGTTCCATTAAAAAAAATACAACTTTGATGCGTTTCGTGTTTTGGGGACACCCTGTATAACATGAAAATATTTTTAAAATGTAGCCTTAAAGGGGTCCCTATCCATCCAGAAAAAAAACTTTTTCAAAATCATATACTTCGGCCATATTTGACAGTTGAAGTTGAGCCAAGACGTAGACGTTAACGTAATACGTTGACGCATAAAGTTCACGTCTACGTAATGATCCAAAAGCTTGTTGAAGTGTGGCATTTGATGTACGTGAAACGTGGCGAGTTGACTTAACCTAATTTGTTGTGTTTACATATAGTTTTTCGACCTGTAAAAGTCGAAAAAAGTGATGTTTGTGACAATTTGGTTATTTAATTTTGAGGCCAAATAAAAATATGACGTGTAATGTCCAAAATTGATTCTTTGGCAAATTATCCAAGATCGGAGACTCTATCGGCAAACCTCGGATTACGTTAAAGGGATAACGTGCAATAAGTGAAGACACGCAAGGTCACGTATGTCGGTAAACGCAAACAAATATCTGAGTTTTTATGTCAAAATGACGTTTGTAGTTCCTATTCAAATGTAAATTTCTCGTATAAGAAAGCCTCCATTGTTTGATTTGTATTAGATTTCTTGTTGAAAGGGACTTTCTTGGAAAGATTTTTCACAATTCTTTTATAACTATTATTACAGGGAAGCCCAAAAAGAAGTTCAAAAATAAAATCAAGAAAATTGCCAAAAATCAATTTTTTCAAATGGAAACCCTCAATTTCCATCATTTTATCTTATTCAGCATTGAAAATAAAGGTGAGTTTGTATAAGATTGTCCACTCCAAAAATTCTTTTTTTTTCAATTTTTGTAATGGTCAATATAAACTCACCTTTATTTTCAATGCTCAATAAGATAAAATTATAAAAATTGGGAGTTTCCATTTGAAAAAAATTGATTTTTGGCAGTTTTCTGAATTTAATTCTTAATCTTATTTTTGGTCCACCCTGTAATAATAGTTTTCATAATGCGGTGAAAAATCTATCAAAGTAGGTCCTTTTCAACAGGAAATACGATAAATTTACATTTAAATAGGAACCTACAAACGTCAACTTTGACATAAATATTTCAAAAATGCTTATTCTTAGGTATAGGACATCATACATCAAATCTGTCTAGAATTGTACGTAGAATTCAAAAATGTAATAATGCATAGGGTGTTCCATTTGAAACAAGCAAGTTGACACCTTCTTTCGGTATAACCGGAAATCGCGCAACGTCACTATTATTTCATTTGAAAATAGCATTTCCGAAAATCTCTCCACACAAAGTTTCAAAATCCCAGTTGCTTTATTTCCCGAGATAGTCTAATAGGCCACTTATTTTGGCGAACCCTGTATTGTGTATATGTCACAGTAAAACCTAGTAATCAGTAGAAGCTAACTGTTACTAGGAAAAGTGAGCTTTTCCTGATTTGGAAACATTTAGCTAGTGAAAGTTGAATTCGATCGACTTCATCATACTTTTACTAGTTAATGTTAGCATTCACGTAACTATCCTAGGGAAAGCTGCTACACTGAAAATTATTATCGAATTCAATGGACGTAACTATAAATATCCTTTCTGGTCCGAATTGGAATTCGCCGACAGATTAGACGCTCGGGAAAATACGAGAGTTATGAATCGCAGGTGTACAATGTGAACATTGTTCAGATACCGTATTATAGAAAATAATTAAGTATTCTCAGTGGGGGTGAGTTTGGGTTTGGCAAAAATTTTGATGTCGCGTGAGCGACATCATTTAGTGGAGTGCTCCGTGGACCTTGGTTTAGTTAAAAGGCGGAGATAAAGTTGTAAAAAGTACTTTTCCCAACTGCCTTCAGTAAAAGTTGATTTGATAAAGTTTCTCCAACATTCACTAGTAAAAGTGTACAATATTCTTCAAAATTTAACATTTCCTAACAGATCAAGTAATTGCTAGCATCAACTAGTAAAAGCTAGCTTTCACTGAATTTCCAACATTTACTGTAACATACAGGGTGGCCCAACGAAAAGGTCCCACCCTTATTTATGACTTTCCTGATATATTTTTCGAAAAACGCTCGGACACGTCAATTTTTATTTTTAGGTGGACGTCTTTTCGTGTATGACTGTATAATACGGGATGTTCCAAAAATAAGATATCGCATTACACTTGACATTCTTGAATGGAAACCCCCATTTTTTTTTCTATTTTTGGATTCTCCATGAAGTTTTCAGTAACTTTTGTATAATACAGTTTATACCTATCTTCAACCGTTTATTAAAAAATGTAAACAAAAATTAATTACTTAGCTATAATGTGTCAAAAAGTTAATAAATGTTGAAAGTGGTTTCCGTTTACCTCCATGCAATAATAAAGATTTTGCTCAAATCTATTCCTAACATTTTCACACATTTCTGGAGTTATTTGTCTGCATTCCGCCGTAATCCGCTCCCGAAGATCTTGGATGGAGTCTGGCTTCGTACTAAAAACCTTACTTTTTAAATGTCCCCAAAGAAAGTAATCTAAAGGACTCGAGTCCGGAGACCTTGGTGGCCACTCAATGGGGCCTCGCCGTCCGATCCACTGATTTGGGAAATGGGTGTCCAAAAACTGTCGTACTGGAGCTACAAAGTGCGGTGGTGCACCATCTTGTTGGAAATGAAGTAATGGATGTAACGCATTAAACAACCGGGTGGTAGCTCTTGCAATGCTTCCGTTTTGATAATACAGTTTCGTTATTTCGACCCTTTCTTGAATTGAATAAATCATTGCAAAATATTATGATAGAACTAGGCAACTTAACGATTTCAAATCAAATATAAAGTTTTTCTATGATTTACGATGACATTGACTGATGCTAAATTTCTTGCTGGTATCCGTTATTATTTTTTTCCGTACGATCCATTATTATCAGTATTAAATTAAATGAGGTGAATTTTATGAAAAATTCAAATAACTTTAAAACGGTTGGAGATAGGTATAAACTGTATTATACAAAAGTTACTAAAAACTTCATGGAGAATCCAAAAATAGAAAAAAAATTGGGGGTTTTCATTTGAAAATGTCAAGTGTAATGCGATATCTTATTTTTGGAACACCCTGTATTATACAGTCATACACGAAAATACGTCCCCCTGAAAATGAAAATTGATGTGTCCAAGCGTTTTTCCCAAAATATACCAGGAAAGTCATAAATAAGGGACCTGGGCCACCCTGTATACACAATAACACAATCTCCATTTCATATTTGTGTAGCGTTGTGACTACATGTAGTTACATTGTTACAATGCTTACACAACGTATTTGTGATTTCGTGTGCTGTATGGGAATATACATCAGTGTCGGGCATGAGGTGATGGCCATGTATAATGATAGATAGATAATCCTTTATTTGTTCCAATGTTTATAACCCAAGTAACACACAATAGTTGAATAAACGTTTATTTTTGGTTTATACCAGGCGTATATTTGTGGTTGAGAATCAACGTTAAATAAACGATAAAATGTCCGCCCGATAAACGTTTACGAATGGGATATGATCTCCAAACTATACACGTTTATGAGACAAGAGTATTATACGTGTACGATATACGTTTGATAAACGATTCAACAACACGTTTATGCTTACTATAAAGAAAACGTTGAAGTATTAGCGATATTTGAAATAGCAACGTTCCAATCAAATAATCAGCATACTTATCTACATTCTTTATTATTCAACAAAGCTATGAAATATTCAAGGCATTTTGATAACTATGTTGCGACTGTTTCAACCATCGCAGTCCTATACTGGCATATGCTTGTCCCAATTGTTTTATCTGGGGACTCTCCAACGGTTGAACTTTTCTGCTCCTCTCCATTAAAATCTATTAAATAGGCCTAGAAGGCATCTGGAAAGGAGAATAAACTATTAGGGTACACTACACTTACATAAAATGAATCAAAATCTACGAATATGAACTATTTTTCCTGATCTATTGAATATCATAATGAATAATAAAAAAGGGAGTTTTCAAAAAAATTGATGAGAAAATAGCTGAATAGGTGCACGAAGGTACTTACCTAGCTATGGCCACAATAATAAATCATTCAATTCGAAATAATCCGATTTCCACTGAAGAGAACTCAAGCACGATATATTTCAACTGGTAACACTTTCAACAAGTGGCAAAATCGTCGAAATTGCCGAAATTAACAGTTATCCAGCAAACATCAACAGTATAGATAACCACTATTCAAGTACATTACATACAAGCCGGCTGACCAAGAAAGTGACGCTTAAAATGAAAAATCGATCGCGTTCATCATCACGTGATAAATCTCCGAAAATCTGATTGGCTCTAAGGAACGGAAACCCCCACGATACCAACTCTCGGCGTCCTGTATTATATTGGATATCATACACGTTGAGTACCATGTGGTTTTTATACAATGAATGCTTTAGATTAAAAATATACTATTGGAAACATCTCCCCACACTTTGCAAAAATGACCAGCCGATAAATGTAAGTAAGATTTGTCAAATGAATATAAAGATGAAGATGAGAAGACCCAGAACCTTTTTTTTTCAATCTATTTGTGATAAAAAGACTTACCATTTATTACACTTTGGAAGAAACGAGTATGAGAGGTATATCGTATACCAAGTCTCACATGCGCGGGTCATTTTGGTTAATCTTTGAAGTCTGACAAATACAGTTCGACACTTAGATACACATACTTGATATTCCCCACAAAAAATACCAGATTTTCATCCTGCTCCCAAAAACATAGTGTATTGTGAACGTGTATTGAACGGTTCAAAACATATACGTTTAATAAATATACCAAAACCAAATATTTCCAAAAATATGGTTGAATACACGTATATTCACCCATAATATATGATCGTGTGTTGCTTGGGAACTTACAAAGTTAATGAGCTGGCAAATTGCCCTAGCAGCAGCGTAAAACCTTCCATAACTTACCTAACCTAACTTTTGTAATTTGACTTTTTGTTGATTTAAATTTTATATCCAAATGCCACTCCCAAATTCTAGACTTTAGTAACTCCAATCTCTACTGAAAGATTGGATTCAATTTTACCGTGAATTTTACAAACCTTATCTTCAACTGAGATACAAGAAGTGGAAGTCCCACCTTCAGTAGGCAGATAAGGCCTCACTTATTCGATGATCTCTCTTTGCTAGGGTTTTGTTCACATTGTGCTTTTTGCTCCACATTCCAAAAATGAAAATTGTTCATTTTCCAAAACCAAACCACATGCCCACAAGGCTGGTATCAGGAGTACATCGGAACTGACGTTTAAAAGGTGATTTCATGATTTGTGATTCAAATAAAATAAAAAATGGTAGAAAGGACCAATCTTCTATTATTAGTCTATATAAGTTGGACACGTTAATTTTATAAGTAGTTGTTTGGCAGCCATCGAAAGTGAATTTAGAACGAAATACAACTCAATGTTTGTTAAAAAAAAACTTCTTACTTCGCATGCGTCACCCGATTCGGCCCTTATTCCTCTACTTTCCATCATGCGTTTCGGAGCGTATGAATTTCATGAGATCCAGTCAGTCCAATCACAATCCAAGAATAAAACGGCCCTCAAGTGATCATTCGGCATGTATTTATGCCGTTCCCAAATCAAGAATTAGGGTCCTGGAAGTATATAGTCATACATTGAGAAAACTTGGACATATTAACTCAAAATCATGAAAGTTTGACTTGGTCACTTTTGGCAGTACGCCCACGATATAGCCTTCATACATTTCTTAACTTCCTCTCAATCGATTTCTGCTGCCAGTTTCTTCAAATTGCTTCACCTTTTCAAAAGTTCTTGTGTCGAATTTTGGTATAATCATTTACCTAAAATAGAACACTTCTTTTTCTGCAATTTCACACCTTATTAAAGAAGCAAAGATAAACCTATTATTTATTAAACTTGACTACAAGGCCTTTTTTGATACCACTTCTTATAACTTCTATCTCTTCTTCTATCTATCTTCATAATTTCTAATATTATTCCGCATGTTGTCTTACATATCTAAATATGTTTCAGTATCCATACGAGGCACTTTTCAGGAGCTGTCAATATGCAATCGTTGACAATGCTTGTAGAGAATATTTATTTTGCTGTGAGTACTTCCTCCTGCAAAACCAGGATGCCCAAAATTTCTTCGACAACGTAATGGGAAGAACACTAGATTATCTCAGGGTAAGTGCTTGTGTTAAGCCATAAATATTTTTCCAAATAATAGTTTCCAGAGAAATGTTGAGATTTACGTATCAACTTGTTACGACTCCATAGCCGTGTTTTTGTGTTTCCACCTGACACTAAGGTATAAGCTCATGTGCCACAAACGATGTGTACCTGCAGTAGACGCATATTGGGACGATCTAGGCAGGATCTTGTTGGATAGATTCGAATACATCATGAGATTGAATATAAACAGCATCAGAGACAGTGTTGTTGGAAAATGTATTGTGGAGCGAGGACCTCATTATGTAAGTTATGAAATTCGAAATTTTTATTGTAACTCATTTTTTGTATGTATAAGTTTAAATTTTCAATTTCCTTTATCTCCTGATATTTTCTTGAAAAATGTTTTTGTTGTGCGTCTGAATCTGTTATTGTTAACATTATTTTATTCCAATTGGTGTTTTTCACCACTGCTGGGCCTATAATAATTCATATTATTGATTTTTTCTTACTTATGAAGTTCATATTTACAAAAATATCTTTTTCATTACCTGCATTCATTTGCTCTCCCAAGTAGCACACATTTATTGCGCCAATATTGGAACACTATTCAAGATAATTGGCCCAGTAAAAGATGTGGACATTTGGAAATATTGTTCCACTCACAAATAGTAATTAATATTACTGCAATATAGATTCAATATTGTTCTAAGATCGTAATGCTGATATTCTTCCAATGTCATTCATACAGTGTGTCCGGAAATGATGAGCAAAAAATTCAGGTGAGAATTCTAGACAAAAAATAAATACCTCTTCCTATAATATTTTTTTGAAGATTGACAGGAATAATAATAATAATAATAATAATAATAATAAATCGTCTTTATTAAGAATTGGAACAAAACTAAACTAAAGTGAAAAACATTACAAAGTTTGACATCAATTTTTAATGGGCCAATTTTAGCTGATGTCAGATTATAAAAACATTGGCAAAATATGTGGCAAAGCTTTTTAAACGGATTATGTGGAAATATAAAATTGACGAGTATCTTCTATAAAAAATAAATCGTTGACTACTCGGTGTGTACTCGGTAAAACAAGTTTTCCTTTAACCAGAACGTACTTAGATATTCAAAATGGTACACCTACCTAACGACGCGTCATATTTGGCATTAGGTATATTATGTCGTAAATATTAATAATATTGTTTTTTTGGCAAAAAAGTCTGTTATAGAACCAGTCAATGTAGGTATGGTAGTTATTTTATTGGAGTTATTAGCTGGTCCAAAAAATATGAGCACTGTTAGGCGCCCTTCTACGTATACCCAGGCAGGTTCTTGAAAAATATTAAAACATTCGTATGTCCAATCCCAAAGGCAAAACTACACGTTGACGTGTTAGTTCCCATACGAGTGTTACCTACCGCAAATTATATAGGTTCTTCAGCTTCGAATTGTGTAAATTCATCCTATCCTTTAGTGAAAAGAGCGATGAAAAATATTTCCTAAACGATATTGCTCCTAACAGGAACTTCAACCATGGCCAAATAAAACGGAACAATATTGTTCTTATATTGAGCGTTTTCATGGAGTATGGTATCATGAGACCATTCCAGTTTGATCTGTCATCAACGTCACTTCCAGCCAATCGGCGAGCTGCAAGTTACGTTGATGACAGACCAAACTGGAATGGTCTCATGATACCATACTCCATGAAAACGCTAATTGTATTCTTCAGTAATGCAGTCATTGGAAAATGTTGGATGTTACGATATTGGTCTAATATTACTTATTCATGAATTTATAAGATTGGTAGAACAATATACAGGGTTATTCACGTTATTCAACACGAAACATTATGGCCGAAGTATATGATTTTGAAAAAGTTTTTTTTTCTGGAATGTAGCCTTAAAGGGTTCCTCTTTAAGGCTACATTTTGAAAATATTTTCACGTTATACAGGGTGTCCCCAAAACACGAAACGCTTCAAAGTTGTATTTTTTTAATGGAACCCCCTGTATATTAATTGATATTCCAATTCTTCCTTCAATTTTGAACAAAAATTGTGATACAACTAATGTTCCTAAATTCAACCGTTATCAAGATATCGCGTTTTAAAAATGGCATTTTTGCAACTTTGACATGCTATCAAACTCAAAATATTCAAGTTAGAGAAAAATGGTTTGCTTGCACTTTCCTATCTTAACTTTTCAAGAGCTCTTCTGTCATTTGGATAGAAGGTAACGTCAACTGTCAACTTTTTTCGGCACATTTTGACATTTTTTCCCAAGAATGAATTTAATCTCCTTGAATAGCTCTTGAAAAGATAAGATAGTTTGAATTTTATAGCATGTCAAAGTTGCAAAAATGCCATTTTTAAAACGCGATATCTCGATAACGGTTGAATTTAGGAACATTAGTTGTATCACAATTTTTGTTCAAAATTGAAGGAAGAATTGGAATATCAATTAATATACAGGGGGTTCCATTTAAAAAAATACAACTTTGATGCGTTTCGTGTTTTGGGGACACCCTGTATAACGTGAAAATATTTTTAAAATGTTCCATCCAGAAAAAAAAACTTTTTCAAAATCATATACTTTGGTCATAATGTTTCGTGTCGAATAACGTGAATAACCCTGTATAACGGGGCAATGCAATGAAAGTGCTTTGAAAGTGCTGATATAAATGCCAATCCTAAGTGGTCCGCTCCTATCGACTTCTTGTCAAAAAAGCTCTTTCCGGCTTGGTTCGCAATTTGTTCAGTTTCGAAAGATCTGAATATTTCCTCTGCCAGACTCACATACTTCTTTTTTGAATCTAACCGCCGCTACGGCCTTTCTTTTTGGGGCTGCTGTACCATCGAACAATTCCACAGCATTTTCAAGTTGCAAAAGAGGGAACTTCGCTCCTGAAAAGCCACAGCATAATGGTAATGGTAATGGTAAGGGTGGAGGGACAAAATCCGGGCGAGTAGGCCTAGTGGCCTTGTTTGCCAACCCCGTGCTTCCAACCCTCTTCACTCCAGTCGTCCTGTCTTCATTGTGAAGCGGAGCAGGTTATCCCAGCTCAGGTCCCCCAACTCCACCCGAGGAATGGTTGCCGCTCCTAAGACCCTCCTCCTCAGGCGACCCCATCGATCACAGACTCCCAGTAGATGGTGGGAGGTTTCCTCCACCCTTCTACAGTAGGGACATAGGGGTGATTTGCCTATTCCTAATAAATGGAAGTGTCGGTTGAGCCTGGTGTTCTGTCAAAATGCCTACGATGATGCTCAGTACCTTCCTACTCTTGTTCAGCAACTGGGTCGTCCTTGGTTTGTTGGGTTGTGAGATTATCACTCTGGCTTGCCTACAAGTCGTGTTATTCCTCCAGTTTTTTAATGTGTTCTCTCAAGCCCACTCATTCAGGGTCTCGGAGATCAGTCGTTTACTCAGGCCCAGGTATGGTTCTGGACCGGGCTGGGGCGATGAAGACCCTAGTCTAGCTAGCTCGTCCGCGCGTTCGTTACCGAAAATTCCCATATGTCCTGGTACCCAAACCAGTTTGACCTTCTTGCTCTCGCCCAGGGCGTGCAGAGCATCACTGCACTCTTGAACCAGCGGGCAGCTGATCCTTGGCTTGCATAATGCCTTCAGTGCCGCTTGACTGTCGGAATAGATGATTATGTTATCTTCTGTCCCTCCTTGGACCTCTTTCCTCGTTGCTACCTCCAGGATAGCAAAAATCTCTGCTTGGAAGACCGTTGTGAGCTTTCCGAGAGGGAAAGCCTCCCCGGCGTTCCTGTCCTGTCTGTATACTCCGGCTCCTGTAGCCTTAGAGTTGGCCTTTGAGCCGTCGGTGAACCAGATCTGTGTGTTACCTGGTGGTTCTGCCGGTGTAGTTCGCCACTCGTCCCTGGATGGAAGGTGTTATGTTTTATAGTCTTTATTCTACACAAATTGACTACTAATTCTCTATGTCTAACTGACAAGTCTAACTCTAAAATATATTCAGGTAGCGGGTGGCATAAAGATTGATCCACACCACATCATCTCCCCATCGACGTCTCTCTTCATTCCCCTCCATCCTGGCGGCAACGGCATGGTATGAGAAACTTCCTATTTCTTATAAGAACTCTGCCACTAGGAAGTTTTACGATGTAACGTCGATATTTCCCAATTTCGGTTACTATTCCAACTCGATCCCATAATTTTGTTATTGGGTTTTGAATCCTGACTTTACATCCTTTTGGAATTGTTTTGAGCTCCTTAGAATTTCTATTGTATATTTTTGCTTGATATTCCTTTCTTTGTGCATAATTTTGGTCACACATATCAGAAATGTTATTCCACTTTTTGTCAAAAGATTTTTGATGTACGGGAACTAATGATCTCAAATTTTGTCCATACAGAATTTGTGCTGGTGATATTCCATTCTCCTTTGGTGTGTTTCTCCATTCCAGAAGTCCAGCACAAAATTTGCTTCCATCTAATCTTCCAGACTCTGTACACTTCAGTATTAACATCTTCATTGCCTTCACTGCTGCTTCTGCATGTCCATTGCTTTGAGCATAGTATGGAGTTGATGGGCTTTGACGAATATTCCAGTCTTCTAAAAACGATTTAAACTGGTAGGAGCTGAACTGAGGACCATTGTCTGATCGAAGTCTGATAGGAACTCCTGTATCTGAAAAAATTTTCTTCAAATCTTTGATGATTAAGGAACTGTTTGGATCCTTGTTTCCGTAATGACAAACTATCGGCCATCCAGAAAGTCTGTCAACATACACAAGATAATGTTTGCCAGCACAAGAGAAAAGATCAGTCGAGACATCGAGAAATGGTCTTTGAGGAAGAGGATCGTACATCATTGGTTCTTTTTGTAAAGATGGTCGTAAACTTTGACAAGTTTCACATGATTCCACCAAATTTTTAATATCGGAAGTCATTGCTGGCCAATATACTACACTTCTGGCTCTACGCAAAGTTCTCTCTATGCCTTGGTGAGAATCATGTAATCTTTCTAGAACAATTCTTCGTGCTCTCATTGGTATCAAAATTTGACATCCTTTCAAGATGAGGCCATCATCAATTGTCAAATCTTTTCTTATATTCCAAAATGGCTTGAGATTGTCTGCTAGATTTTTTCTATTTTCTGGAAAGCCATTCATAATTTGAGTTACTAAGTCTTGATAATCTGTATCACTTAAAGCTATCTCTTGAAGCTTTTCCAAGGACGGATCATGAAAAGCAGAATCTTTTTCATTGATTGACTCAATCTGTTGAACCAGTATAGCTCTTATATCTTCTGTCAAATCTTCTGCTAACAGGTCCTCTGTCAAAGGATGCGTTACTGGAGAACGGGATAAAGCATCAGGCATCACATGGTAACTGCCTTTACGCCATTCAGCTTTGAAACAAAATTCTGACAACTTCTCTTTTAGCCTTCGGAGTCTGCAGTTTTCTATTTTATCCAGAGTATAGCTATTCAAAATTGGAATCAATGGTTTGTGATCTGAAATAATTCTGAACTCCGGTAAGCCTAGTAAATACAGTTTACATTTTTGTACAGACCATGTGATTGCTAATAATTCGATTTCGATCATTGCATACCTTGATTCTGTCTCTGATAAAAATCTGGAGCCACACTGTACAAGTTTCCACATTTGTCCATGTTTTTGCAAAATAACATAGCCAATACCATTTAAGCGTGATGCATCGGCATGTAATTCAGTTTCTAACAATGGGTCATAGTGTGCTAATATAGGTGGGTTGACCAACGCAGAACGCACTTTTTTGAAAGCTTCATCGTGATTCGTTGTCCATAAAAATTTATTCTTTTTCTTCAAAAGATCTCTCAAAGGTGAGGCAGAAGCACTTATTTCAGAAGAAAAACTGCCTAGTTGATTCACTAAACCCATAAATGATCGGAGATCTTTCAGATTTTTTGGTTTTGGAAAGTTCTGTATAGCTTTCACTTTTTCAGGATCTGCGTCGATGCCATCTTTACCAACTTGATATCCAACATAGGAAACTGTTGACTCTGCGAAAGTAAATTTATGCGGATTGAGTGAAATGCTCCTAGATCTACATCGTTCAAGTACTTCAATAATTCTATTACAGTGGGTTTCAAAAGTTTCATCATGAAGCAAAATATCATCTACTACTTTTATCAAATTACCAATACCAGCTAGTGCCTCGTCACCTCTTCTACAAAACTCATCTCCAGAACTCACTAGTCCCATTGGAGCTCTCATGAACTGATATCGACCCCATGGCGTTAGAAAGATTGTTAACTTCTGGCTCTCAGGGTCTAACGGCATCTGCCAATATCCGTTAGTGGCATCAAGTGTAGAAAAGTATTTTGATTTTCTATTCACATTTGAAACTGCATCCCATGGAGATTGGAAGGGGTGTAATGGTCTTCGTACATATTTGTTCAACATAGTGTAATCTACACAGATGCGAATTTTCCCGTTTGGTTTTTGTACTATAACCATAGGACTGACAAAATCACTAGGAGTATCATCAACTGGACATATAATTTTCTTCTTGACCATTTCATCCAATTCATTTTTGACTTCAGTTTGCCAAGCGTAAGGTATTTTTCTTGGGCAAGATATTGAATAAGGAATTACATTTTCTTTCAAGTGTATATGAACAGGCTTTCCCACCATTGATCTTAATGTAGAAGTGTTCTCAAATATATCTGAATATCGTTCCAACAAAGACAGACGAATTCGTTCACGTTGTTCAAAATTAGGATTCTCAGGAATGTCATCCAATATGTTTATTGAACTAACTGCATCTGGTAACTGCTTTGGAAATTCTGGATGAATCACTGCCAAATCTATCAAAGTTCTTCTATCTAATAGAAATTCCTTAACACCTTTGCATATGATAACATTGACATATGATATTTTTCTTCCATAAAATATCTTGCATTGTATTTGTCCAAGAACTGATATCCTTGATGAGTTTGCTGCTTCTATCTTCAAGTTTGATATTTGTAACTCCACATCATAGAAATTCTTCATAAATTCTTCTCCTGCTACTGAAACTTCTGCACCTGTGTCAGGTGTAGCATCATGGAAAAACTGATGTACTTTTGATTTACCCTGTACCTCTACTCTAACCTTAATTTGACGATGTTTGTCATCTATTTGTTTATTGTCAATGGATGTCAAGCGTAAATGTCCAATATTTGTTGATTCTTCTTCTTGCTCGGGTATGAGACTTTTGATCAATTTGCTACGACAATACTTAGAAAAATGTCCTTTGATTTTACACTTGTCACAGGTTACATTTCTAGCTGGACATTCTTTCAAGTTTGAATGCCAATTTTTATTGCATCTTGGACATATGCGAGAGGGTTTTGAACTCTGTTTTGATTCACTAACTCTTGTTTCTTCTATCTTGTAGATTGATTTCTTTGAGTTTTCTTCCAATGATGCTACCTCTTCTGCTTCACAAAGTCGTACTATATCTTCTAGATTTGCATTTTCCGGCAGCATTCTACATTTCTTCCTTAGATCTGTATCAAAGAGTGATTCAATAATATGATCTGAAAGACTTCTCTCGTAGCAATGTTTGCAGGGTTCTGACAATTGGAAAAGTTTGATTTTATGTCTATAGAAACTCGTAAAAGATTCTCCATTTTGCTGTCTGCGCATCATAAACTCTCCTCGCCTTATCCTAGAGTTTTCTTTTTTCTTGAAATAGTTCTCCAACTTGTCTAGGATGTGTGTAGTGTTCGCATGATTGTAATCATCTATTTTAAGTATGAATCGTACCACATCTAGAACGTCCTGATTGAGTAGTGATATCAGAAGAGCAGTAGATTGTTTGTTGAAATTGTTCTGGAAACCTTGGAACATTAAATAGTTCTCAAATTTGCTTCGCCAGTCCTTGTATTCAGCAAACGAAAAAGTCTCGGCTAATTTCTCCGGAATGGGAATATTTCCCATGATTCTTTGGGGAATAGAATCATTTTTCTCGATATTTTCTAGCTCATGAATGGAGATGTTATTTGAATGATGATTTGTTGGGTAGTTATCTTTACTTTGGAGTTCAATAATCTTCTCCATTGCCTTTTGGATCTCCTTCATACCATCTTCTAAAGATTTAACCTGCTGTCGTGTTTCAGATAATGAATTCTCCAGTGAAATTTGATTCTCTTCACTGATTTGAGACTTTCTTCTGTTACTTTTCGGCATTTTATCATCAGAATACGTAGGATTAGTACCGCGACTGCGCCATGTTATGTTTTATAGTCTTTATTCTACACAAATTGACTACTAATTCTCTATGTCTAACTGACAAGTCTAACTCTAAAATATATTCAGGTAGCGGGTGGCATAAAGATTGATCCACACCACATCAGAAGGTGTACCTCAAGACTTCTGTGAAGTCTGAGTCTTCCAGCTGTGGCTGTCAGTCCCGCCGCCAGTAATGGTATCTCACGCCTCACAATAGAAGCTAATCTACTGTGGCCAACCTCTGTGCCTCTGCCCTTCCACACTTCCTGAGCAGACATCCTTACGTATGCTGCCATCGCTTCTCTCTTTATCCAGATTGTCAGCTCTGGCAACGCAAGAAGAATGTTCAGTGCAGCTCCTGGTGTAGTCCTCATTGCATTGGTTGTGCTCAGATAGGCCATCCTTGAAGTCTGGTTACTCTGATTTCGTTAGTGGCTTTCCCGGTCGCCGGCCACCAGACCACGGCTCCGTATGAGATCCTCGGTCACGGCTCGATAAAGCCAGTGAACGACGTGTGGTTTTAGGCCCCACCGCCTTCTCAACACTCGGCACAGCAGCCACATTGTGGCTATGCCCTTTTTAACTGTCTTTTCAATATGGGGTTCCCACGTTAACTTACTGTCCAAGATCACCCCGAGGTACTTGACCTCCTGTTTCAGTGCCAGCGGCGTCTTATACAGAATGGGTGGCTTGAACTTTTTCAGATTCCTCCTGTTAGTGAAAAGGATCAGCTCCGTTTTTATGGGATTCACTGAGAGCCCCATCCCTTTACACCATACCTCCAGAATTTTACACGCTGACCTCATACGCTCGCAGACGATTTCATGATGTTTTCCTCTCACAAGGATCAGGCCATCATCGGCGTAGGCCTGCGCATAAAAGCCCTCTAACTCTAGTTTTGTCAGGAGACTGTTCATTATCAGACACCAAAGCCTGGGTGAGAAGCAGCTGCCCTGGGGCAGCCTCCTTGTACGTCTGCCTCTACATGGAGTCTCCTAGTGACGCTTTCACCTGGCGGTCCCGAAGGGCAGACCGAACCCAATTCACCAGGGAGGCCGGGGTTCCCCTGGCCGTGAGGAACCCGCAGATGACGTCCGTTTTAGCCTTGTCGAATGCTCCTTCTACGTCAAAGAATAGGGTCAAGGCGACCTCTTTGTCGTTTAAAGTTCTTCCAGCTAGTTCCACTACGGCATGGAGAGCCGAATCCGTACTCTTACCCTTGCAGTAGGTATGCTGGTTCCTGTGAATTGGAGATCTCGAAAGAATCTCCTCCGTCAAATACCTATCGATCATCTTTTCTAAAGCTTTCATTTGGAAATATGTCACACTGATTGGCCTGTGGGATTTTGGTAGCCCGTAGACTTCCTTGCCAGCCTTTGGGATGAATTCCACCTTAGCGGTTTTCCATCGATCTGGGACGTGTCCCAAGGCGATGCTGGCTCGGAAGATGGATTTGAGTGTTGGTGTGAGCAGAAGCTTGGCTCTCTGCATCATCGCCGCTAAGATCCCATCAGGTCCTGCTGCCTTGTATGGACTGAACTCACTTAGTGCCCACTCAATGGATTCGTCGGTGACGATCTTATTCGCCGTATCTCAGTCAGCCTTGAGCATAGGGGTGGGAGCTAGTGAAGAGTTGGCGCTTTTTCCCAGGAAGTGAGTTTGGAGGAGTAGGTGTAATGTTTCCTCCCTATTGTTAGTCCATGAACGATTTTCCCTTTTCAACAGCCCTATCTCTGTTGTTCCCTCTCAGCCGAGTAGTTTCATGAGTCTCGCCGACTCCAAAAAAGATTTGATCTCCCCGCAGAATCCACGCCATGCAGCCCTCTTGCTACTTCTTACCTCTGATTTGAGTTTCCTCCGGGCCTCAACGAGGGTGTCCCATTCGAGCTGTCCTCCTCCCTTGAGAGCTCGGCGGTGCGACCTTCTGGCGTCTTTCTTAAGCCGCTCCAGAGTATCATTCCACCATGGAACTTTTTTGATTCCCGCCTTCCTGAGTGGACAGGATGCTGGAATGCGGTCAAGATTGCCCTGCTCAAGGATCTCTACCTCCGTGTCCAGTTCCTCCTTGGGGATTATGTGTCCGTCTCCGGTACCCACGGTCCCACTTAGACAGTTATTGAACTTATCCCAGTCGGTTGACCTCGGGTTTCGTTTGAGAGGCGAAGTTTCTCCTTCCGCGGATTAGCCTATATATGGTCTGGCATTGTTATGTCATTTGTAACTCGCCAGTTTTTCACCTTACACAAATAATTTGGCGACAAAACCGTTATATCTATCACCGCTTGCCTGACGCGATTAACAAAGGTCGGCTCCGTATTTTTATTGGCGACTTCGAGGTTTTCCGCTGTGAGGTACTCTAGAAGAGCAATACCCCCCGTGTTGGTGTCGGTGCTGCCCCAGATAGTGCAGTGTGCGTTAGCGTCGCAGCCGATAATAGCGGGAAAACCTGACTTTTTCGTGTACTCAAAGATTTTAATAAGTTCTTCCGTAGGGGGTAAACGCACAGTATCGTACGGAAGGTAAAGGCTTATCAAAAACAATTTACGTATGGTTCCCTGGAGTTTGTATTCTAGAAGGATCACGGTGGTGTCCCTGGTGCCCAGCTGGGGTAGGTGGGTTACCTGCAGCTCCTTGAATGCCATGATACAGGTCCGTGGTCGATCTAGTCCTCTATTACCGGCGAGGGTGTTCATGCCGGTCACCTGAAGACCTCTGACGTTTTCCCTGAAATAATAAGGCTCCTTGATTAGTACAATTTCCCACCATGACGCTCGCAAGTTCTGCGGAAGCATCTCGGCTATGTTGGAGGTTGATTTGACTTACCCTTATAGTGTCCATTGCGAGGCATTCGATAGACGGGGCCCACGCTTTACTGGCCTGTGGCCCTCTCCTCCACCGGGGGCTTGGAGGCTGCCGACGTGAATGGCAGGGCGGGCCTTCGTTGGGTGCTAACGCTGAAGACCCTGAGTGGGACCAGTTCGAAGAACATAGTCCACCCCGCCGCGTCCAGCTTTTTGACCGTTTCCCGATTAACTCGGAAAACGAGTCGCCACTCCCGTTCACCTTCAGTTTTTAGGTGTCTCCAGTTTGCGACACCTAGGGACCTGTTCTGGGGATCCAGCTTGTCCTTTCTCTGGCTTGTCCTTCTCTTCATGGTGAAGGTAACCTTCACCGGTTGAGGAGCGTCAGTGGCACGGTATGCCCTGAAGGTTCGGCCTTCCCTGACTAGTGGCGGACATTCCCTCACCAGCAAGTCTCGCGAGGCCTCGTCTTCCGCTGTGACTAGGAACCAGCCATTATCCTGTAGCCCAGAGTTGCGAAAACGGAGTTCGCGACCTCGGGAGTCCTGTGAGCAACCCGCCATGGTCAACCTCATCTTCACGATGAGGTGACTCTTTATTGCTTCCGCTTCCTCTGGGCCCACTATGAAGTCGTCTCCCTTTGGAAGGATGACCACCCCATTAGCTCTCCCGACTTCCGAGCGATAGGAGCCAGTCGAGGGGTCCTCAGCAGACGCCGGCGCCGACCCCGGGCAACTCATCAGAAGAGTTGGCCACAGCATAAGTATCCCACCAGGAATTCGTGTCTCGATATCTATCTACCCTTTCGCACCTCCGATCTAACAAAAAATTTTATCATTTACAACGCTAAGAAGCTATACAATCATCTCCCGCTACACCTCAAATCTATTCCCACATTTGCCAGCTTCCGTAAAGAAACGAAAACCTTCTTCTGGAAAGACCTTTTTATTCTATCAATGAGTTTTTCACGGAATAGTTCCATTTCTCTTTTTGAGCACCACAAGCGGCAGTTTCACAATATCTCATTGGTTAAGTGGAAGTTATTCTAGGGCATTAAGTGAACATTGGAGTATTCATATTCTTTAGGGGTCAACAATCGCCTAGTTAAGTAATTCATACAAGACTTGGGTACTTCCTCTGTAAATAATACCAACTAAACATTGCTTTATTGCAATCATGGAGGTAAGAAGGGGCGGAGACGACATCACGTGACTAAAATGGGATCACTTTCGCCATCTTACCGTGCTCGCTCTGTCAAAGTGTTTGTCTACATTTCTAGAACAGTTTTTCTGAGTTTTGGCTGTGTTGCGAGGATTATTTTGTGATTTTTGTGTGTTGTTACATTTCTCAATTATGGTTTAATGTGATCTGAGGAGTTGTGCGAGTAGAGACGCTATTGATAAGAAAAAATCGACTGGAATCCCATTTCATAGGTTACTATAGGATAATACAGGACCGGGATATGAAATTTGTGTCGAGTTTACTGAAATATTTATATGGTTGAGATTTGTAAATGTTTAATCACATTATATTGAAGATTCCAATATTTTTTTCCAATTTACTCAGTCATGGCTATGATCAAATTGTGTTGGACAATGATAGCCGAGTCATAGGTATTCACTAATGAAAAGCATTGATGCGAAGTAGGTACCTAGATATACGAGTGATTTTTTTTTTCTTTCTGAATTTTCAGTGATCTTAAAGCTTATAGTAGGTACAAGACATAAAAGTGATAAAAATATACTATCCAAAGTACACTAAAAAAAATCTCCATTATCATTATTTCTTTTTAATAGTCACCTTGCATCCTACTACTTAGGTAGAAAAAATAATTCTCAAAATTGAATATCTTTTTTATCGCATCTTAAGACCCAATCTTATCATTTTAAGGTTTCTGGATTGTGGGTTTTGGGGTCAATCAAAACTCCAGGATTGATCAGGGCTACATAAAAACAATTGTTTTGGTCAAAACGTAGGCACTGGAGTTTTCATTGACCCTGAAACCCAAAATCTAGCAATCATTAGATTAAATATTTTGTTTCATAATAGAACATGTTCGAATAATTATTATCTATAATAATAATTATTATTATTATTTCAAAAATTCGCAGAGCAGGTATGTGATTGATATTTGAATAATAATAATAAGCCTTTGATTCTTTTGATTTAATGACTTTTCTATTTTTCTGACTGACTTAAAATGTAACCCCCTTATTTTTTTTATTTGACGTTTCTGAAAAAAGCGTCCCGAATGAAAGTTTGATGGTTTCAAGTAAATTTTTCAAAAAACTCTATCTCGCATATACAGGGTGCCTCAGAAAGTCTGGGCGTCCAACTTTCTTATTCAAATGAGAACCCTAATTTTTTATTTGATTTTTATATTCTCCTAAAAATTCTAAATATTTCCTATGTATCATACCTTTTTACCTAAAATTGACGTATTAAAAGATATTGACCTCGAAAAAGTGCCTGGTTATCGTGATTGTTTTAATGTCTGATAGATTTTCTGGCAGCGTTGTTAAAAATTCCTCACAAAGATGAGACAAAATGTGATATTCTCCGAATATACTATCAAAATAACAAAAATGCATATAGGTGGATGCCAGTATGTTTATCTGATTTCAGCAATTTTTATTAAATTGCCACTTTTTCGAGGTCAGTATCTTTTTACACGTCAAATTTAGGTAAAGGGTATGCTATATAGAAAATATTTAGAATTTTTACGAGAATTTGATAATCGATTAAAAAAGTAGGGTTCTCATTCGAAATAAGAAAGTTGGACCACTCCCAGACTTTATGAGGCACCCTGTATATGCGAAATATACTTTTTTGAAAAATTCGCTTGAAACCATCAAACTTTTATTCGAGACGCTTTCTTCAGCAACGTCAAATAAAAAACATAAGGAGGGTGTCAATATATAAAGAAAAACCCTGTACAGTCGTGTCCATAAATCCGTTGTAAAGCCGCGTCCACATTAGTGAAAACTTACATTGTGTGTCGCATTTACCTCAAACACTTGTGCCCGATAAAAATAAATGCGTGTGTGGACGTGTCTTCCGCAAATTTGTCCTGCATTTTGTACAACGGATTTATGCACACGACTGACACGACTGTACATATCACCACGTTTCGCTTGCGATAAAAGATTCAAAATTCAATGCACTGTCATCTGTCCTATTCATCTTTATTTAAGTCTATTCCAGTACTGTTTCGTTTTGTACATGAATTAAGTTTTACGGTTGGAAAATACTTTTCCGGATTGTTTTATAATACTTCATACATAATATTATGAAGAATAGTGAATAGTAAATTGAAACAATTATGATTAATAAATCAAAAATATAATGTAACCGTGAATTAGGATAATGTTTAAATCTAGAGTAACAATTCTGAAGTTTCTACATCTGTCGGCCAGTTCGTCCCTGTCTACGTCGCCATATTGCAGCTACTCTAAGCTCCACATACCGATCCCATTTTTCTATCACTGTTTGAATGCTCCTTAGCGACTCTTATGATTCTATCTCGATGATTGCAAGCAAAGCGGAAACTAGTTTGTGTCAAGTTCAAAATGCACCGAGGTCGCGCACCTAGACTGTTGTTTATTTCCTGAATAGAAAATTGATATCAACACGTTTTGGTTGCAATAATGTAAACAACCCCAAGTTCCTTGTTTGATATTTGAATCAAAAATAATTACATGCTGCAGGCAGGGCGGAAACAAGATGACTTCAGATTTATAAATTGAATTTCGAGTTCACCGATTTCGCTCATCCCACCTGATGTTTATTTTTTGAATGGGAAGCGGAAAAACGTGAGCAATCATTGGTTCCTTGTTCGATATTTAACACCGCAGTATTATTGTTCTCCCCATAATTGTTGATTTCGCTATGTTATTGTTTTACTGACTTGTCATCATAACATAACTGGAAGTGGGCCAATTTTTATCGTTGTCCATGAGCAATTTCCATTTAAATTGAAATTTGACAAAATAATGTGAAAATATATTTGTACTAGTATTGTTGTTTCACGTAATGTGTACTATTATCATGTTTTGTATTGTTTTAACTTGAACATTTTGCATTTGTATTTGCTTTGTCCATAAAATGTATTTGAATTTTTCTGTGGCAGTAAAGCATATTTGATTTGATTTGTGAACGTGAAATGAAATGAACGAGAACATTGATTCGAGTGAACACTCATCCGGAATGATCCGTCTGATATCACCTTAACCGCATCCGCGGACATACTGTATACACAACATTGGATTAATATTGGCAATTGGTTGTGATAACGATGACAATTAATCAATGTAAGGCATGACATGGTAAAAGATAAATTCAGTGTTTGGCCAAGATTCTGTGCTACTTGGGCTATATTCACTGATAAGGGATCTTGGCTCACCGCCATTTTATTTTTATTTTATATATTTCACTAAAGATGATAAGAGCACGTCCATTTTCATTCTGCATTGATCAAATTCTAATATGTACTCTCATTTTTCCAAACTACATGTTAATATAACACTTATCAAACCGACACCCTGTTGAACTTTACCAGAAGATTTTTTTTGTGCTAGAATAATTCATAGTACCAATTTTTTAAACTCAAAATCCTATTACACTTTTCACAAAAGTATTTTCGCGAATAATGAACACGGTTTTAGTCTTCAGTTCTCAGCTTATTTCGCATTCGATTTCTATGACACAATTATGTTATTATTTCAGGTTGCCAGAAGATACGCTGAATTCAGCGCTGCTATAATCAGCATAAGCGAGAATTATCCAAATGAGCTAGTGACTCATCTACTAGCGAAGTTAGAGGAGGAAGTTGAGTTATTCCTTTTAAAAATGGCTAGTGCATTTCCGGATAGGAAAGATCAGTTGATATTCCTCATAAATAATTACGATATGATTTTGAATGTAATCATGGAAAGAACAAGAGACAACTGTAAAGAAGCTGAGAGTTTCAAAGCAAGGTTGGCTGGCAAGAGTGCCGAGTACGCAGAAGAAATTCTATTTCCACATTTTGGAGAAATGATACAATATGTCAAAGAATGTGAGCATTATCTTGAAACGGCTAAAATGGAGAATTTGAAAGATCTAGAGTCAAATTCAATGCATATCGTGTTGAGATTCTCAGAGACTTGGAAGAGGTCTTTGGAGGAATTAAATAGGGAAGTTCTTCTGTCATTTCCCAATTTAGTTACCGGTGCTAGTTTGTTGCAGTTAGCCTTAACTCAACTAGTGCAATATTACCATAGGTTTCATAAATTACTTGCGCCAAATGTGCGGTCGCATTTGGTTAATATTCATCATATTATCGTTGAAATGAAGAAATACAAAACATCATATTGAATGATCGATTTTCATACATGAATCATTCCACAATGAATATAAAGAAAATTGTTTTTGGCAATATGAAGATGTTAAATGTAAATAGAAAGGAGCTACTACTTATTAAATAAATATATAATTTGTATGAATTATCTTGAAAGTTGCATAAAATAGAAAATTAAAAACTGTGATGCATTTGTTTCTTATCGTATATGACATAATCTACATTTCTCTACATTGTGCGCTGTATTTTCGTTACAATAGGTTTTCAAATGTTCTGTTATAAATAGTACTACTGATTAATAAAAAGAAATGATAATATTATAATAAGATCTGGAAAATTTCATTAAAAGCTCTAGAAAGCTTTACCTTTTTTTTATTCAGTCGGTATGAAGTTCTTATCCATAGAATGCTATCTTGAGATGTTATTAAGTGAATAATGTAGTGTTCCCAATAATGATAATAAGGATTCACAGGAATGATGCCTACAATACATCTCTAATTAGGTAATACTTGGTCCATACGACTTTTCCACTGAGGCCAAATATGTAACAACTGCAACACTTGTTGAAAGGTAAGAGAACATAAGTAACCTGTTATCAATGTATAGCTGGTTCGTAAAAAAACTGGTATTGCTCATAGAAATGTTCAAAAAATTGAGCAGTGTAATATTTGTTTTGACAAAACAAAAAAATATGACGTCATATTTTTACCAGGTTGATACTTTTGAAAATTTTTTTTTCAAATGACTCCTCACATGAGTACAAGAACTAAAGCGAAAATATTGAATTGATCGATTGTGTGTATCAAAATTTGCAAATCTACCTGATTCAAATCAATTATTTACATAGATACATCATAAAATATCCAAACTTTTCACTTGAATGACATGTCACTGTCGTATAGTTTTGTCAAAAGAAATATTACACTGCTCAATTCTGTAAACATTTCTATGAGCAATACCAGTTTTTTTACGAACCAGCTGTACCTTTTGAAGTTTGAAGTTAAGAAAATGATAATCAATAATAATTCACAAAAGACCCAAGTTTGCTGAAAAAACCCTCTTATGTCGAGATATTTCTTGCAAACAATCTCAAGATTATTTCTCTTCACTCAGAAGATATTTGAAAAAACAGTGAAGTGATCTCTATCTCGAAAACATTTGTGTTCATGTGGACAGGAGATATTTAATAACTGAAGAAAAAAAAACACCCTTCCATTTTGACTGTATAAAACCATAATATTAGTAATTGGACGGTAGTAGCTATGTGAGTATCGATAAAATATTCAGTGAAGCGAGGAGTGAATTGAGAGCTCACAAATTTGTGAGGTCCATGTGGTAACGTGAAACTGGTAGACGATGTAGATCTTGATGCAGAATTTACGCTAAGTATGAAATAAAAGGTGTTTTTCAGAACACCCTTTGGAGTGAATCAGTCACAGGTGAAAATGCTGAACAACATCCATCAGTTGTAGCCACATCTCAATTTGATTTTCTCAGTTATCACGATATCTTAATTTTAAAAGAAGTTACAGAACCTTTTGATTTAAAACTTTTATTTTTTGTCTATCGTCTGTAGAAGTACAGCTGGCTCAAAAAAAAAACTGGTATTACTCATAGAAATGTTTAAAAAATTAAGCAGTGTAATATATATTGACGAAACTACAGTTCATTTTTTATTTTAAGTTACAGTGACAGATCAAAATTGTAGGTTAAAGGTTGGGAAATATGTTCTATTACGATAGTCTCAAAACTGTGATTCGTTTTATTTTGCTGTTAAAAATGTTTTTGATTTGATAGAAAAACACGTTTGAGAATAGACAGTGATGATAATTTTGAAATTGGGGATCAAAACCCTTCTTTAATCGACAAAATGAAGTTTATAATCAAATATTATATCTCTTCATTCCAATTAGCGAGCACTTCACAGCGTTTAATCTTTTTTTGCCAACCTTCAACCTCCAATTTTGATCCGTCACTGTAACTTTAAATAAAAAATGAACTTTATACGACAGTGACATGTCATTGAAGTGAAAAGTTCGGGTATGTTATGATGTACAAGGTGGCCCAACGAAAAGGTCCCACCCTTATTTATGACTTTCCTGGTATATTTTGGGAAAAACGCTCGGACACGTCAATTTTTATTTTTAGGGGGACGTCTTTTCGTGTATGACTGTATAATACAGGGTGTTCCAAAAATAAGATATCGCATTACACTTGACATTTTTAAATGGAAACCCCCCATTTTTTTTTCTATTTTTGGATTCTCCATGAAGTTTTCAGTAACTTTTGTATAATACAGTTTATACCTATCTTCAACCGTTTCAAAGTTATTTGAATTTTTCATAAAATTGGGACCTTTTCGTTGAAAAATTCAAATATTTTTAAAACGGTTGAGGATAGGTATAAACTGTATTATACAAAAGTTACTAAAAACTTCATGGAGAATTCAAAAATAGAACAAAAATTGGGGGTTTCCATTTAAAAATGTCAAGTGTTATGCGATATCTAATTTTTGGAACACCCTGTATTATACAGTCATACACGAAAAGACTTCCCCCTAAAAATAAAAATCGATGTATCCGAGCGTTTTTCCCAAAATATACCAGGAAAGTCATAAATAAGAGTGGGACCTTTTCGTTGAAAAATTCAAATAACTTTAAAACGGTTGAAGATAGGTATAAACTGTAATATACAAAAGTTACTAAAAACCTCATGGAGAATCCAAAAATAGAAAAAAAATTGGGGGTTTCCATTTAAAAATGTCAAGTGTAATGCAATATCTTATTTTTGGAACACCCTGTATTATACAGTCATACACGAAAAGACGTCCCCATAAAAATTGACATGTCCAAGCGTTTTTCCCAAAATATACCAGGAAAGTCATAAATAAGGGTGGGACCTTTTCGTTGAAAAATTCAAATAACTTTAAAACGGTTGAAGATAGGTATAAACTGTATTTTACAAAAGTTACTAAAAACTTCATGGAGAATCCAAAAATAGAAAAAAAGTTGGGGGTTTCCATTTAAAAATGTCAAGTGTAATGCGAGATCTTATTTTTGGAACACCCTGTATTATACAGTCATACACGAAAAGACGTCCTCCTAAAAATAAAAATTGACGTGTCCGAGCGTTTTTCCCAAAATATACCAGGAAAGTCATAAATAAGGGTGGGACCTTTTCGTTGGGCCACCCTGTATGTATGTAAATAATTTATTTGAATCAGGTAGATTTGGAAACTTTGATACACATAATCGATCAATTCAATATTTTCCCCTTAGGTCCTGTACTCATGTGAGGACCCATTTGAAAAAGATATTCAAAACTATCAACCTGGTAAAAATATGACGTCATACTTTTTGATTTGTTAAAACAAATATTACACTGCTCAATTTTTTAAACATTTCTATGAGTAATACCAGTTTTTTTTGAACCAGCAGTACATCATCCCAGATCTCAACTGAAGCAGCTGCCCAGCTGACAATTGCGCTTGAATCTCAACTGCAGGAACTCTGTTCCTCAGTCTTCTTCCTAACATATCTCAGACATGTTCAAACAGATTTATGGCTGGAGAGCATGCTGGCAAATCCATTGCCCTTATGTCGACGTCATTCAGAAGTCAACGAGCCACGTGGGCGTGGGCATTATAGTGCGCATAAGCGTACGTCTTCCCTGATGGAAGCAGCAAATAGCACGACATAATCTTGCAGAATATCCAAAATGTATCGATCGCTATCAAATCTTTTCGTGTCCTCAAACATACCCCAGCCCTGACCATAACTGAACCTCCACCAAAAGACGCAGTGGGAGTGAAATTGAATTATTGCTCGCGCTGTTCTCCTCTTCGACGATATATTCTTTCCTTTCATCAAATGAATTGTCGCAAAATCGGCTCTCATTTGTAAACAGAACGTTTGCCCAATCGGCATTATTCCAGTTCTCATGGAATCCAGTCCAGTATTGCCATATTCGTCGATGGGAAGTGGAGCTTTTTTTGTTCTGCGGTCCTGCAAACCTGCTTTTTTTAGTCTTTTTAATTGATCTATGACTTGTCCGTGTTCTCCGCACTTCCTCGGAGAAATTGGTAATGCAAATTTGAATAAGAGATGAGGCTACAACTGGATGTTGGTCAGCATTTTCACCTGTCACTGATTCACTCCACAGAGAGTTAGTTCTAATTGCTAAAGAATACTTTTTATTCCATTCTTTTTGCTTAGCTTATGACAAAGAAAAACTAAACAAATCATATTCCTAAGGAAAAAAGCTATACAGGGTGAAACAAATACGAGTAGGATGAAGTGGGGTAATGGTAATCAAAAAAATGATAGATGAAGTTTAAACTCTTATATCAAGAGAACCAAAAGAGATATAGGGTTTGTTTTTTGTCAGAACACTGCTTGTTTTATTCTATAATAAATACAATATCTATTAATTTTCGACCTGCGTTAGTTTTTTTCTGTTTGCAAAAATAAAAAAACATGTCCGCTGATTACACTTGCCCCGGGAAATGGGGCAAATGTAATCACGGCTTGGAACTGCCATATGCACACTGTCCATAGGGATCTGAGACAAGTATAATATAGATTGGAACGTTCTAGTTTGAACAAAAAAAAATAACATGATATCTTGATTTATAAGGAAGCTATGAACTTTTTTGTGGGCCAATGACAAGAAATTGAAAGTCAATTTTTTTTTCAAAAAGTGTACTCATGATTTGGATGTTTGAGCGAAATAGAAAGTAAAGTGCATTTTTTTTTTAATTTACGTTTTAACGTAGGTAAAGGATACGGAAAAAATTATAAGTTCTGCCCTTTGTCCTAAAATGGGTGCTGATAAAACTAGCTCTATATCAGATGCAGCCCTTGAATCATGATTCTCAAGTTCCGAGTCTTGTTTAGACGAGTGAGGATTCTAGTCTGATGATCAGTGATTACATTTACCCTAGGGTCCTGATTACACTTACCCCACATGCTCATTTTGGTGGGGTAAATGTAATCACTGGTAGAAAAAATAAAAAACAAAATGGAAATACATATTTGACGCCAGAATCAGATTCCTTATCAAAAATTACCCAAGAAAGCAAAATATCACAACTGTAATGTTATATTCGGGGTAGTTACAGAAAATTGGAAATCGTGAACGACACTCACAAAACGAGTATAATTGCATACCCAATAAAAAAATTAAAAATAATCTCAATTTGGAACTGAACAAGGTCGATGAAAAGTAATAAGGGTACAAAAAGGGTGATATTTTCGAATTCTGAACAATGAAAGTTCGCAAACGTTATACCAAAAAATACAGGTGGTCTGATTACACTTGCCCCATGATCACATTTTCCCCACTTCACCCTTTATAGTATTGGTAACTTATTAACCAAAAGAGATACAACGTCGGTTGGTTAAATGGTGACAAAGTTGCACAATTTGAATCTCAAAAATATGCCGTTTCAAAACTTGGAAAATTCTGGAGATATCCGATAATAACCGTTTTTTCGAAATCCTTTTTAATTAGGCTGTGTGTTGATTTCGAGAGATAACTAAAAACGAATGTCACTTTTTCATGGCCACTTTTTCTGCTCTTCAAGATGGAATGGTGGAGAGTTATATCTGACGTTTAAAATTTCCGCAACCATCAGCAACTTTTTTTTTCAAATACGGACTCAACTTTTTGAATTCATTTTTAGGTAAATGATGATGCATCGTACTTGATTTCCTTTTTTTTTTAATTTCGTAATTCATATGACAAAAATTCGAAATCTCAATATTTTTCGAGTTACCCACACTCGAAGATCAATTTTTGTTTTCTAGTTATCGATATGTTTGGGATATTTCTTATCGAATCAAAACGACATTTGGCATATGCACTATAATGCCCGCCCCCACGTGGCTCGTTGACTTCTAAATGACGTCGACATAATGGATTGGCCAGCATACTCCCCAGAGCTAAATCCGATAGAACATGTCTGAGATATGTTAGCAAGAAGACTGAGGAACAGAGTTCCTGCAGTTGAGAATCAAGCGCAATTGTCAGTCTCAAATCTCAACTGAAGCAGCTGCCCACTTCAGTTGAGATTTGGGATGATCTGCCGCAAAAGATGATCGACAAAAAATAAACGTTTTATATCAAAAGGTTCTGTAACTTCTTAAAAAATTAAAATATAGCAATGATCGAAAAAATCAAATTTAGATGAGGCTACAACTGATGGATGTTGATAAGCATTTTCACCTGTCACTGATTCACTCCACAGGGTATTCTGAAAAACACCTTTTATACTTAACCCTGTATATATGACAATGAACGAAACAAATCAGAACGATATCTGGACAGTCATGTTCTCGAGGGATCAAGCTTCAATTAAAAAAAAAAAAAAACAAAATCGGCTTAAGGATTGTAGAGAAAATTAACTTCAAACTCCAACTGTACTCGAGATGTGATCATTCAGGTAGGTGGGTAATACAAAAAATACAGCAGAGTTCAGATCACACCTGACATGACGATCAGAAATCTACTGAGAAATACCGTACAAAGATAATAAAATAAAGTTAACCGACATTCTGCATCAAGATGTACATCGTCTACCAGTTTCACGTTACCACTTGGACCTCACAAATTAATGAGCTCTAAATTTACTCCTCGATTCACTGACGATCTTATTGATACTCACATACCCTCTACCGTCCAATTACTAATATGGTTCCATTCAGTCTAAATGGGAGGGTGGTCAAGCGTTTCCACACATAATATGTACACATCCACTACAGGGTGTCCCAGATTAACTGGTCACTACTTATACAGCAAATAGAGGAATCATTAATAAAAAGTTTGAGATGGGAAACTCATAGCCGGAAGTGCCCCGTTTCCTAGATACAGGGTGTGCAAGTTTTTCAAAAAAATTAATATCTGAGTTTATTTTGAAAACCGCTTAACCGATCTTGATGAAATTTTCAGTGTTCAAATACTAAATGGTATTGCATGTTCCTGAGTATTTAAAAAAATACCTCGTCCAGGGCCGGAGTTAGAGAACATATGTGTGCACTATTTTGCAAAAAACAATGGTATAACATAATTTTTTCAAAATAATAATACTTTTTCCCGAAACCTTGTTCAATTTCCAACAAAATAGCTTTCGTGACATTTTTCTCTCCGGCGCACCGTTTTCGAGTAAAAAAATAAAAACAATAATAGTGTCTTTCAAAGCGTTGATAACCGAAAATGTTCAGTTTTGGTAAAAGTACGAAATCCTACTGTTTCACTCGTCGAAGAGAAAAAACTAAAGAAACCTTTTTCATTGGAAATCGAATGAGTATTTTGGAAGAAAACAAAATACTCATTCACCCTGTATCTTGGAAACGGGGCACTTCCGGCCATGGGTTTCCCATCTCAAATTTCTTATTTTTGGTTCTTCTGTATGCAGTATAAGTATTGACCAGTTTATCTGGGACACCCTGTATATGTATTTATCACCTAGATCATACGATTCACGCATTGTCTTGAAAGATTCCACAAAAACAAAAACGCCATTTTCAAAATTGGGAAAGACTTGACAAAAAATGTATACACTTCGTACGAGTCGATAAATCTAACCGTTTTACCGCAAATCGACATTAAAATAACTCACGTAAAAAATAATTACTTTTTTTGACATAATAACATGGGAAATACAACAAAAAAACAACACAAACGACAAAATCAACGAAAACCATACAGAAACAACACAAAAACATCAAAAAAAACTTAATGCATTCTATGGTTTTTGTGCGGTTTTTTTGTTGTTTGTGTTGTTTATGTGGTTGACGTGGTATTTTATGTTGTTTTTGTGTTGTTTTTCTTTGTCATCATGTCATTCGAAGCAAATTATTTTCCACATAAGTTAGTTTAATGTCAATTTGCGGTCAAACGGTTAGATTTATCGACTCGTTCAAAGAGTACATTTTTTTGTCTTGTCTTTCCCAATCTTTGAATCTGCGTTTTCGTTTTTGTGAAATCTGTCAAGACAAAAAAGATTTGAGAAATATCAAATTTGGATTTGAAGTAAAGCCCTCTAGGGGCAGAGTAGAGAAGTTTTTTTTCACAGAACAATACATATAAACAAGATAAAACTTTGTAACAAATTTCGTTTTGATTCAATAAGGAATGGTGCGAATTTATCAATAACTAGAACACAAAAATTGAACTTTAAGTGCCGGTAACTCGAAAAATATTGAGATTTCGTATTTTTGTCATACTTACCACCATTTGTTTTATCACATACTATCACCCCCGCAAGTTTCCTGACGTTGTTCCGGGACACCCTGTATGTAGTTACAAAAAAAGAGAGACTTCACACCTCATAAAACGCAATAGCGTTTCCCTATTTTGCGGATGTGTATACAGGGGGTTTGACGGAGGATAAGCCTAACCTAGCTGTGCTTGAACGACCCCGATTTTTTTTTATATCATTGTTTTTGCGATATTGTCATGTGAATACGAACGGATCAAAGGAACATGGAGTGAATCACCTCACTCAAATGAACGACGCCATGCAAAGTCAGCACATTTTCGTGTATAAATAGAAGCCGCTACGCTAGTCAAGTAGTTGGAAGAGCAGTGATTACTCCTATCTTCCTTTCCACGAGCATTGCCAGTCACAAGAAAAGAAGACTTCTCGTATTCACGCTACACCTCTGCCCCCGCAGCGATTATACCGTTGAGACCCAGACTGGCCAAGGTCCAACATGCTCATCCCACTATGTTTGCTGTAGGCTGTATTTTGGAAGACAATAGATGTTGTTATGTGCTGCCCGAGTTTTACTCCCGTCTGACGGCCCCCTTACCCTTATCGTGACAATATTTTCACGAATTCCAAAAACCTCCCACGGACAAAGTTTCTCCACGTAGAGAGTTTGTTCTACTCGTCACGGATAAACTATACTAGAACTTACAGCTTGATGGTTATCAACTTTTTTTACGCTGTATCAAGGACTATCATCATGTTTTCTCCCGTTCTACCTGTACCCGAGAGATTGCCCACATTTACTGGGACACTCTGCACCCTCTGTATATCGACTTATTCAAAATAAAGCATCAAAAAATAAATGTCAAGATTAATCAACATGAGACGGTAGAAGAATGATACCGTTATTATTTCCAATTTCTACTTTCAATCTCAATAAACCTAATGAAAAAAAATCAACAGTCGGTCACGGTCTTTTGCACTCGCGGCTTTTTTGATACTTCTACGTGAGATTGCTCTGGTGATTGATTTTTCCCGCTTTTACTTTTGTGGTCACATCGTCACTTCATATCTATCCGAGCATCAGTTAGTGAACAACATTTAGCCGAGTAGTCGTACCTACTCGGAGTAGTTGCAGAAAACTCTAAAATGCATTCGATCTTTTCCATTATTAATTTTTGCTTATATGTAACAACAATTATAGCTGTTGAGGAGTCCTGTGAAACATCTGACAAAGGAGATACTGGTTGCGAGCAAAAATTGAAAAATCTCTATTCCAAAAAGCTGAATGCACATTTGCCTGGTAAGCCTTTTGTTACACAGGGTTCGCCAAAATAAGTGGCCTATTTGATTATCTCAGGAAATAAAGCGATCGGGATTCTGAAGATTTGTAGGGAGAGATTTTTGGAGATGCTCTTTTCAAATGAAATAATAGTGACGTTGCGCGACTTCCGGTTATACTGGAAGTATGTGTCAACTCGCTTGTTTCAAATGTGACACCCTATATATTATAACATTTTTGGATTCTACGTAAAATTCTAGACAGATTTGATGTATGATGTCCAATATATAAGTATAAGTGTTTTTGAAATATTTGAGTTTTCATGTACGTCAGAAATGACGTTTGTAGGTTCCTATTTAAATGTAAATTTTCCGTATAAGAAAGCCCTCATTGTTTAATTTGTATTGGATTTCTTGCTGTAAGGGACCTACTTCAAAAGATTCTTCACAATATTTTGAAAACTATTATTACACGGTGGCCCAAAAATAAGATAAAAAATTAAATCGAGAAAACTGCCAAAAATCCATTTTTTTTAAATGGAAACCCCCAATTTTTATCATTTTATCTGATTGAGCATTGAAAATAAAGGTGAGTTTGTAGAAGATTGTCGATTCCAAAAATTCTTATTTTTGTTTATTTTTTTGAATTTTTTAAGTCGTGTGTTGAAAAACAGTGAATTTCATATCAGAACTTCAATAACCCTGACGGATGTCAACACTGGACATACCTACCTATCTATTATGCAAAAAATGATGAGTTACTTCATCTTTTCTAAATCATTATTCTCTATTCCAATCCAAAATCCAACATGCGTTATTAGCCCAAATTCTGGACAGTGGACTAAAAATCTTTTATAATGGCAATAATAATTAATAGTTAAAGATAAATAAAATAATGGTACTTACCTTCACATCCACTTCGCATCCAAATTCGCGTTTGCATGCATGGATAGTATATATTATATTATATATATATATATACTATATATTATACAGGGTGTTTCAGAATAACATGCTAATAATAAAGGGGGTGATTCTTGGGCTCATTTTAAGAAAAAAAATTCATATGAACGTATGTCCTAAACGCCTTAACTTTTGAGATACAGGGTGTCAAAGTTTTAAAAAATAGATACTTTTTTTACAATAACTTTGTCATTACTGTAGATATCTTTATGAAATTTGGGTCATGTATTTCAGGCATTAATACTCATTTTTTGATGCACCAACAATTTAATTATTCTGACCAGTGCCGTCCATGCGGGTTTTGGTTTGCATATTTTTTGGGAAATAGAAAAATTTTTTAGGACATACGTGCATATGAATTTTTTTTCTTAAAATGAGCCCAGAATCACCCCCTTTATTATTAGCATGTTATTCTGAAACACCCTGTATAGGTATATTTTTTATCAAATTTAGCTTGAATCATTATGAATTAACTAGTTGGCGAAAATTGTTCCACATATTATTTAAATTTAAGTTATGGACATTACAGGGAGTTTCAAAAGAGGCCATATCAGTTTGATACTTGGTCTTATCGTTCTCAATAGACACCTGGAAACCTTGCCTGATTGCGAGGAGCCCTTCTTGAAAAATACCTACTAAATATTTCTCAAGAGGCAATTCAGAGCTGCATCACGCTGCATCAAAAGCATGCCATTCGCATGGCTGAAGTCCTAGGGATACGAGGGGACAATACGCGCCATTAATTTTAGATCATTTGTTCATGCAAGTCTATACAAATTTTCATCCATTGTTGATGAAATATCGAACAACTGCAGCATTTTCTTCAAACATCTGTATCTTCTCTAAAAAAGCAGATATTTACATGACCAAAAAAACATTTTGTTGAGAAAAGATCGCACTCCACAACAGAATATAATGGAGGTATATTTCGCCGCTCAATTTTTCCACAGGGTGTTGAAAACTTAAGGTTAAAAAAGTTAAATTTGTTTCTGTTCCTCCCTGTATAATGACCAAGCAGACCAAGCCATCAGTATTTTTCCAAAACCAAAATCAAGGGTAATATCTCAAGACATATAGGGCTACACTTTGGTACAAATTTCTATTTTTACTTTCGGTGTGCTTCCTATTTACTATTTCGATTTTCAAAGGAATTAAAAAATCATCAGCCTGCAATCTTTAGCGAGATGTGATATGTGAATCAGTAAATCAGCTGTTTGAATTTTTTTTTATTTTTTGCTGTTTTCGAAAATCCTGGTAATCTATTCTTGTTAAATAACCATAAAACCATATACCTGTAGAAAAGGTTTAATAAAAAATATGTTAATAACCATCGAAAAACGATATCGATACGTGAGCATATCCCTACTCCAAACAGTGAGCAGTGTTGCCAGCGTTATGTCATCGTTTAGGTTTTCAAGATGTTCTCTATTCCCAAATGCAACTATAGAGAGCTTCAGCAATATATTCCCCCTTATGCTGTATCCCAAACGTTAACTTAACATGTACGTGTCGCCATGGTTACGCTGTTACCAAATGGAACATTTCCATTAGTAAACAATTATAACGTATACGTTATCTTAACGTAAATGATACAGCATAAGGGGGATTATATTATTATATTAATTCGTTTGACGTAATATAGAGACCCTTATTAAATTTGTTCAGTGGTACCTTCTGCAACTTATGGCGACTGTTATATTAACGTCAAGAGCAAGGTAATGCATGACTTGACTTTATCAATCATCATAATTAATGATTACCTACAATTCCTATTAGGTATAGGAAGAACGGGAGGTATTGACGTGACGCACATTCTTTTTTTTTAAACTTCTTCAATATGATGGTTCATTCTTCGACAATTTTGATAAGTATCTGAAATTAAAATGAAAATCGAAGAATATAGGGAACTTGCATCAATTTTTTTCATTGCTGGATTCGAAATGTCTCTTTTACTGACATTGAAGTGAAGTGTATGGTGTTGATTGTTTAACTTTACATATGTTCAGCATTTATGATTTACTTTTTTGGACTATGTTAAATTTCTTGATAAAGGTAACCATGTATCACTTAGATTTACAGAGCAAGTTGCTACACAATCATTAGAATTTAACATAATATATCTTTCTTTCTTTCTTTAAGTTTACGTTTTTTAGAACATGGCTCCTTTGCTAAGATTTTTGAATTATCCCAATTTATTCTATGATTATTATCAAATGCATGTTGACAAATTCCCGATTTATGAAATTGGAAATTCCCTTTTTTTTTCATGTATGATTTATGTTCTTCGATTCTCTTTTTTAAAGGTCGTGAGGTCTCCCCAATATCGAATTTATTACATTCACAAGGAATTTTATAGATTACATTTTTAGTGGCCTCATTAATATTATTTGGTCTAGTATTTGTTAAATTAGAGCGAAGTGTACCTATTATTAGTTTTGTAAATGGTCCGTATATTATATGTCTGACCTAAACGTTTCAGTTTATGAGAAATTCCAGGTATGTATGGAATAATCAAATTAAGTTATTGGTATATTCTGTTTTCGTTGTATAGTTTGTTCAAAACTAACAAACCACTTTTCAAGAAAATTGAGTATCTTTTGGTGGTAAGCCGTCGATTTGCATTATGATATCATATTTTGCTGTTACACTCCAATGTTGGTAGACTTCAAAGCACCAAAACTTGTTTTTTTCAAATAGCACCCACTGTACTTTGTTACTTGGTCAAGTTCACCTTGTCTTTTTACATACTTTTCATCCCACAATTTTTTTCAAAAGTGGTTAGTTTTGAAGATAATTTTGTTTTTCTGATAACTCATACAAATCTCATCGAAAACAGACTGAACGTGCCATGAAAATCAATTTTTTGACATATCAACGTCAAAATGACATTCATTGTATGCCTCTTGAAACTACTAGAAATCAAAAAAATTTGAATTGACGAAACAAGGAACTAAACAGTTATTTATATTGAGGTAGAAAAATAAATGGCGAGAACATTCAACTGCGAATCACAAAAACTGTTCTAAATGATTTTCATTTTGACGTTGATATGTCAAAAAATTGATTTTCATGGAGCGTTCAGAGTATTTTTGATAGGATGTGGGGTGAAAAATGCGTAAAATCACAAGCCGAACGTGACTAAGTATCAAAATACAGGAGATGCTATTTGAAAAAATCAAGTTATGGTGCTTTGAAGTTTACCAACATTGAATTGTCAAAGCAAAGTGGTACCATTATGCAAATCGACGGCATTGCCAACAAAAGATACCCAAGGCAGTTGCTTAAATACTGGCAAAGTCACAACTTGCTAACTCAAAAACCAAGTGCTATGTGGTATCTTTAACCAATGGTTTCGAACGCATCAATTTTTAGAAAAAGTGGAATAACTCATGAACGGTTGAAGCGAATTGCAAAAACTAAACGGATTTGGGATGTCCGAAAAGGTGCAAATTCAAGTGTTCGATGATAAACAGGGGTTGCCATTAAAAAAAAAAATTGTTGATGCCTGCTCTGCAGTTATGTTACACCCTGTATATTGAAAAACATTTCCACAAACTGCACTGGGGCATCCCTTATTCAAATCCATTTTGCTCATTTCGATATCTTTGAAGGTCTAGTCACAATTTCCCGTTTAAATGACTCCTCTTTAGGGGGCCTCTGGAAAAATATGGTAAGAACTTATCACCTCATTTTCTCATGTTCTACCTGAATTCAAGAGATTTGCCACATTTTGACCTGTACACCCTGTATATTGCGGATAAATAATAGAATGATGGAGCTATAAATGTTGATGACAGCGTTTTTTTCCAATATTCATTTGTCAATTTTGATTTGTCAACATTTCTCCAGTCCGGTTATAGTTTTTATGAAACCACTCAGGACCCCTGTGTGGCTGCGGACGGCTCCCGCCCCCTGTGTGGCTGCAGGCCCCCTCGTATTGCGGGGGCCGTCGGGGGTGTGGCTACGCCTCTGGTCACACTATCCTCAGTATTTTTTCTATCAGAGGGTCTATGAGTTTTTTATGTTTAGTTCAGTGGTCTCGGAAACTTCACGTGATGTGATCGTTCATCAGATAGTGGATAAGGGCCGGAGTCCTGAAGGTTTTTCAGCAAAATTGGTGAAAGCGTTTTCAAACCACATGGAAAAATTCGTTTTTTTTTAACGTCGACACCTTTATTTTGGAAATGACGTACTTATACTTTCGACCATCAAACTTCTTTTCGATGCCTCAATATAATCCAAAGTTCTGATCCATTGAGCGGGGATACCCTGTCCTGTAGATAGACGATTGTTATTGCTATTAAATTAACGCTAGGGTATACCAATATCGGAAGGACTGTACGTCCCTATTACCACCCATGCATCATTTCCCCACCGCTTCGCAGCATCTGCTGGCTCATCGAAATTCCAAAATTATTTTTGTCAGTTGTCAGACGTAGTGTCGAAAGTGAGACTGTTGAGAGTCCTAAACAAAACCCATAAAAAATGTAAACATTGGTATAAAAATAAGTTTAAAAAGAAGCGGAGTATTGAGAAAATCCTGTGGGATACATTTATAAACGTGTTTATATAAATTTTATTTATAAAATAATTAAACCATGAAACTGTTCAAAGTACTCTCCGTACTTTTAGTATTATTTGCCATAAATGAAACCAGTGCCATACATAAAGGTTAGTATGTTTACATTGACAAACTTTTATTTACTTATTTATAGCATTATGATCATGGTAGAAAGAAACATACTACCATGATTATGATCACGTTTAATATGCTGATAGTGCTGATTTCAGTGTTGCATGTTTTATGGGTTCTGTGTTTCATGTTCATGAAACACATGCCGGTTGTCGTGTTTTCTGTTTATTTGATGATGACATTGATGCATTGATGGCACCTATCTACCTACTTTTATTTGTAAACAGGTATTATTCCCCTGACTCAAAATCAGTCCGGTAAATGACACTTTACATCAACAGAGACTGAAATAGAAATTTACTTCACTATTCCGCTAAATGACATGCACTTTGCATCATCTCAGACACTATGAAATTGGATTAGAAGAATACATAATTTGACTACCTTTGGAATTTGGAAGTGGAAGCATAGTTTCAATCAACAACTTGACATAAAATGTTGCTAACATAAGTAACCTATCTTCAGTGTGATCCTCGGTCTGACCCATTTGTTTTCGGGTCATCCTGGAAAAAAGTTTATTAATTGACCGATTTAGCTCGAGTTTGTCTGTAGAGCTTTTCAAACTGTACTTTCTTGCCAAAAATGACGTTGCTTATACAAAATCCAAGGCCTTCTTTGTCTTTGCCAGTTCTCAGGAGCAAAATTTTGACAAACCACATTAGCGATTTTTTTTTTTTAAATCTGCACAAAATTGGATTCGGCATCCCTCAAAACGGGCCAACTTTCAACAGAAAGTATTCTGCAGTACCTAGGTATTTCGTAGAAAAAATTGACCATCCAATAAACATTAGGAATTTGACACGCATGTACAGTGTTCACAGATAAATGGACCCCTCATTAATTTTTCAATTTCATGTTTGGGGAAAAAATGTTTCAAATGAAAGTTTAATGGTTCAAAATGAATTTGGTGAAAACACGGTTTTCACAAAAACAGGGTGTCTCAGAACTTCTGGGCGTGGTCCAACTTTCCTTTTCAAATACAACCCTATTTTTTTGGGGGTGATTTTTAAGTTGGTATATTCCTTTTAACACAGTATAGAATGCAAAAAAATAACAACATTTTTCAAGGGAAATTTTGTCCGAAACTGTTTCGTTTTCGAGATACAGGGTGTTAAAGTTTGTAGAAAAAGATAAAAAATATAAATACTATCAAAAATGACACATTTTTTTCATTTCATTTGAATTGTAGTGATGTAAGTTATTGACCTTACTTCAATACAAATTAGACAAAAACAAACTTTACATACAAAAAGCCATATCAGATTTAAGCGATTTTGCCATGCATCAAAAAGGCTTTTGTTTTTTTAAACACCGCTCGTACGAAAAAATACCAAGAGACCAAATTAACTCCAAAGTGGATGAGTGTTTCAAAAATGATATTGATCTTGAGAAAAAGCAGTGGCGTATTATTTTTTTCTTTAAAAAAATTCAATACAAATCCGGTTCGAACGCCACTGGTAGAAATTTTTTAAAATATTTTACATCAAAAAATGTAATTTAATGGTCAGAAGAAGTGTACCAAATTTTGTGGAAATATCTGGAGTGGAAGGAAAGTTATGATGAAAAAGGCATTTTTTTTGTAAAACTTCAATACCCTGTATCTCGGCAAAAAAGCATTTTCGTACATACTTTTATTTGAATAATTTTCTCATTTTCTTGTATTCTATACAGTGTTGAAAGGAAAATACCAACTTGAAAATCACCCTGTATACAGGGTGTTTCCTAAAGATTGGTAAAAAATTCGTTGTGTGATTCCTGGGGTATTTTCATGAAAAAAAGTTCCTATAAACATTTGCCGAAAAATGCTTCCTAAGGGAGCTACGCCCCTTTAAATAGGGCACCCCGAAGACGGTTTTTCCTCAATATTTCCGAAACCTTACATACAAAAATCATGAAATTTGGTACATCATACAAACTTTTAATGCTGAATGAGAATTTGAGCTCAGAATTTCAAAATTTTAATCAGGGGCGTACCATACTGGCGGGGTTAAAGGTTAAAAGAATGCATTTTTCGGCAAATGTTTATAGGAACTTTTTTTCATGAAAATACCCCAGGAATCACACAACGAATTTTTTACCAATCTTTAGGAAACACCCTGTATATCAAAACTTTTCTAATTTTAAATGTCCGAAACATAAACTAAGTAAAAATAAAATAAAATGATATTTAAAAAAAAATCTTAATTCAATAAATTCTTTTGGAATAAGAATTATTTATACTTTGACACTGTGAAATTATTTAATGAAGTGACATTTACGTCAATACTTCGAAATCATAGATATACAGGGTGTCTCATGGTGACCGTCCATTAGAATATCTCGGGAAATAAAACGATTGGAAAATTGGTATGGTGAGGTTTAAAAGGATGCTCTCTTCAAATGAAATAATACCTACTTGCGCGACTTCCGGTTATACCGGAAGTAGGTGCCAACTCGCTTGTTTCAAATGGAACACCCTATATATTATTACATTTTTAGATTCTACGTAAAATTCTAGGCAGATTTCATGTATCATGTCCTATACCTTAGTATGAGCGTTTTTGAAATATTTTAGTTTTTATGTCAAAAATGACGTTTGAAGGCTCCTATTCAAATGTGAATTTCACCCATAAGAAAGCCCTCATTATGTAATTTGTATTGGATTTCTTGTTGAAAAGGACCTACTCTAATAGATTTTTCACAAAAATATGAAAACTATTATTACAGGGTGGATCAAAAATAAGATCAAAAATTACATTCAGAAAACGGTAAAAAATCAATTTTTTCAAATGGAAACCCCTAATTTTTATAATTTTATCTTATTGTGAATTAAAAATAAGGGTGAGTTTTCCTAATATTGTTCATTCCAAAAATTCAAAAAAAAATAAAAAAAATAATTTTTGGGGAGGAAAATCTCATACAAACTCACCTTTATTTTCAATGCACAATAAGATAAAATTATAAAAATTAGGGGTTTCCATTTGAAAAAATTGATTTTTGGCCATTTTCTGAATTTAATTTTTGATCTTATTTTTGGCCCACCCTGTAATAATAGTTTTCATATTGCTGTGAAAAATCTATTAAAGTAAGTCCTTTTCAACAAGAAATCCAATACAAATTAAATAATGAATGCTCATACTTATGTATAGGACATGATACATGAAATCTGCCTAGAATTTTACGTAGAATCCAAAAATGTAATAATATATAGGGTGTTCCATTCAAAATGAGCGAGTTGACACCTACTTCCGGTATAACCGAAAGTCGTGCAACGCGGCTTTTATTTCATTCGAGAAGAACATCTATGAATATCCCACCATACAAATTTTCAGAATCCCAATTGCTTTATTTCCCGAAATATTCTAATGGATGGTCACCGTGAGACACCCTGTATTTCACATTTTCCCAACAATGAATTAGGTAGTGTTATTCAATTTTTAAATATCAAATATCTTTGTATACATTGAACTTAGGTATATTTAATGCTTCATAGAAAATGTTTAGAATTCAAAGAAGAATCCAAATATCAAATAAAAAAATAGGGTATCAATTTGAAATATGAAAGTTGGACCTTGCCTAGACCTTATGGAACACCCTGTATATGTAGAACAAGTTTTTTTAAAAATAAATATTGAACCATGAAATTTTTATTTGGGACACTTTTTTCTAAAACATCAAATTAAAAAGTTGGAGGGGGGGCATTTATAATCAATAACTCTGTACTTAACTGCTTCATTTATTCACTCAAGTATTTTCATTTACCTCTGGTAGCTTTCTATAGGTATTCGAAGATTTAATATGTATTTGGAAAGAACGACGAGGATATCTATTTTGTTTAATATGAAGTTTCCAATTTTTTCTACATAATACTCCGATCTAGGCTCAGATTGAAAGAGGAGTCTATCATTGGACTTGGCAAAAAGTATTATAGTTAACAATAATAATCTTTGGCATTAGCAAGGACGATGGCAATGTGAGATGATAAAGTAAATACGCTAGTTATTTTCGGTAGAGTTCATAATTTGGACTGATCTTTTCAAAAACATAAAAATAGGCGCAAGTAGAGACTGTGCGGAGATTCAGACAATTTTCAAAAATATTTGTGAATATTACTCAAAAAGTTCATATTTTATCTTCAAATAAACTTAAGCTTTGACCTCAGTAATAATTTCTGTCATTGATTGATATTTATTGTGATTTCATCATTCGTTATCTATAAAAGAAAAGACATTATCGAAAGAATAAGGAATTTAAATATGGTTCTGGGGAAATATCTGTAGCAATTTTAAATGTATGATTGCAAATATTTTTCGGTAAACTTATTCTCCATGTTATAGCCTTTTAAAATTGTCGAGAAAACGTAAAGATTACAAATTATAATATAGAAGATGAAATCTCTGTAGGTGGAAACGAATAAGTATTAAACATTTCTTACTGTATTGTAAATTGGGTAACAGTCCATCATTATAACTCAATATAGGTCCTTAGTCGCATGTTGATAATGGACAATTTCCACATTTTTGGGAAATATGAAAAATATAAGGATAAGTAAGTACTGGTCACTGATTAGGTCAGTGGTACTGATGCCATTGATGTTTAAAAAATCAACCTACGACCTCTATTGATGTAGTAAGCATCGATTGAAGAGCGCCAATCAACATCCACGACGTCACAGAATACATTATCTATCTCCGTCTGGCGTATTGACTGTAATAACTCTCTCTCTCTCTCTCTCTCTCTCTCTCGAGAGAGAGAGACAGGGTAATTTAGCTCCGCCCCGTTTTTGATCATACAGTTTGCGGTTTCTTTTCTATTTATTTACTATATTTTTGGGTATTTCGGAAAATGTTTTTCGCTGATGTCTTTCAAATATTGTCTAGAATATGTATATGCAATTTCAAGTCATTTGAAAATGTAAGCAAATTGTCCATTATAGCACTCATTTATTCATAGGTGCTAGAAACAATGTTTTTCAAGTTTACTATAATAGACGACCAATCATAGAGAATTCATCATATTGAAATATCAAATGATCTCTGTTGTAAATCTCTTATATGAACTTGTCATGTCACTTCTTTGTATTCCTTTTGTACCCGAGAAGACGCCAAGTGTTAAATATAGTATCGGAGAAAATTACAACAACCGCCTTAAAATTCATAAAACTTTGATACTGCTGCAGTTATCAAAGAATTGAAGTTCATTTGAAAACTGCAATCCATTAATCAGTTCAGTTTAAAAAAAGGGTTGAAAATAAAACTTTTTACTGTGTAACTTTTGATAAAAATGGCTAGCACCATTCAGAAGAGGGGCAGAATGTATGCACTTTCTGAAAATTTCACGATAATTGAACAAAGAATATAGCAAGGAATATATAGTCTAGCTATAAACTTTTGAACTTAACAAAAATTTCAAATGCATTTTTCATGATTTCTTCTAAAATGGGTAAATTTTGCCAAATTGAAATCTCAATTAAAATGAAATTTTTAGGAAGTACATAAATTTTGCCCTTTTTTGAATGGTTCTAGCCATTTTGATAAAAAGTTACAGAGAAAAAAGTTTTATTTTTAATCCATTTTTTAAAAGTGACAAAAGTGCACTAAATCATTTTTTGGAAAAAATCGCCAGGACACGTGAACTGACAAATAGATCGAGGTTTTCTAATGCACCCTTACTTCTTTGATAACTGATCCTACTTATCAAATTTATCAATTTTCAGGCAGTTGCTCTAATTTTGTTCGATATTGTTCAAATAATTTAAATACCTACTCCAAAAAGTTTGAATTGGATACTTTCCGAAACATACTGAAAATCACCACCACTATGTTAAAAAAGGATCGTTTTCGTTATAAAACTAGGAAAAAAGCACATCATTCTTTTTTTGTGTGACACAATTCCAATAGATGTATGTATGTACACATGAAAAAAAGATTGGTAAGTACTGTGTTCTAAAATAATAAGGAAACGAGAATCCTTTAGAATATTCTAAAATATGAACAGGTATCCCGACAGGCATAAACTTGAAAATCCTTGTCCATCAGGCTGAACAAAATGACATCTATTTTGAAAAAGTCAAAATTATCCCACTGTTGCTGGATCCTATCGACGAGTTTTAAAATGTATTGTCGTCGAAAACAGTATGGATAATGTATTCTAATCTTATACCAAAGGAAATGGGGCAAAGTGATAAACACTGAGCTTGTGTTTCTTTAATTATCAGTGATGTAATCCGCTCAGCTCCACATACACATATGCAGATGTATTTAACTATCAATAATTATATTCCCGGCCCGGCTTATTCTCATGAACAGATGTCGTTGACTTACAAATCCGAAATATTGGTTTTTTTTTTGTAAATACCGATCACTTCATGGATTGATAATTTATTTCAATAAATACTTTTAGAGATTATTCCATATTTTCTATGCCAAAAATCCGTGAAATAATAGTTGCACAATTCTTTCGAATGTTTGTTCTAGTCATCAAAAATGAATTAATTAATTTATCATATTTCAATTTTCATGAAAACTTATACCTGAGAATGCAATGGAACTAGCGAGGGAACTAGATATCTTTGGTCATCAAATTATTACCTATTCCACTAGGCATCTTTCACTCCAATCTAATTACCTTCGTCAAATGATTTTAGTTGTAATGTATTGTGAATTGTGATCTTTCAGAAAGATTCTAAATATTTTCACGCGAGTTAACAGAAATAGATTTTATGACCACTTATTGTGGAATCGTAATCCATGAAAAATAATAGCCTTGTATACGTGTATTGTGTATTTCCCTTGAAAACATACAAAATGCATAGAATATCGATAATTTTTTGCATCATAAATTTGTACTCAGTTTAGTTTAGGTATATCAAATAAATAACCACAGTTTGATGTATTCTTCCTACTACGTTTAATTTTTGAGTCGCATGATGTTGAAAATGCTAATGTACATAAAGAAACTTTCCAAGAACGCCCAAGCCTTTCTAACTTATAAAGATATTGTATTTTGGAATATTTAATTGTTGGTCGTTTTCAGATTCGACTTTTGTATCTAATTTTCTAAAATGTTGAGCCTAAAAACAAGGACTCCAATACCCAGACAGAGTACTGAAATTATTTTCTACGCTGATCAAAAATACGGTGAAGAATTTCATTATAAAGAAATATGTCTAAAAAAACAAAAAACATACGAACAATAGAAATTTTAGTAAACTATTTATTAATAGAAAATTACGAATATAACAAAAATGATACATCGAAATCGTTTTTAGATGTCCTAGTCGTCAGCGTAGCAACTAATGAAACACATGGATATCAACGTTACATTGAATCCACACAAAAATATGGAATTGAGCCTTTGATCCTAGGAAAGGGTGAAAAATGGAAGGGAGGCGATATGCGTCATCCAGGTGGAGGCTGGAAAATCAATCTACTCAAGACTGAATTAGAAAAATATAAAAATGACGATAGCAAAATCGTATTATATACTGATTCTTATGATGTGATATTTTTGGGACAATTGTCTGAAATTGTACGTAGATTTGAGGCCTCTGGTGCAAGAGTTTTATTTGGAGCAGAACCGTTTTGCTGGCCAAATGTAGATCTGGCTCCAAAGTATCCTGCAGTTACAAAAGGACAAAGGTATTATCACAACATATGTCTGTGAATAAATACTGATTAATCGATGTTGCAGGTTTTTGAATTCAGGCCTTTACATTGGGTTTATTCCGGAATTATACAAGATTTTGAATAGGGTACCCATAGACGATAGTGATGATGATCAGCTGTTTTTCACGGAAGCGTACTTGGACAAGGAATTTAGAGACGCTAATAAAATTCATTTGGATCATTTGAGCGAGATCTTCCAGAATCTCCACGGTGCTTCAGGTAAAGAAAATTCTTTGCTTTTGGTGAAAGTCCAGGTCGAAGACATTTTTCACTCTAAAGGGTTGGACAAAACTCAACATTAAACAAGTAGTTTATGAAGAACATCTAGGAAAATGACAGTAATCAATAAAGTCATTTCTTTCAGAATCCGTCGAAATCAAATTGGCAGAAAACAAGGATGCCGGTCCAGAAACCTACTACTTGAAAAATGTTGACACTGGAACCGAACCTTTAATAGTTCATGGAAACGGTCGTTCAAAATTGAACCTGAATTATTTAAGCAACTATTTACCAAACGGCGTTTGGAATTCCGTTGATGAATGTGTAAGCTGTAAAAGTGGGCAAATTAATTTGGAAAAGCAACCCCAATCAAAATGGCCTGTGGTGTATATGGCTTTATTTATTGAGATGAATACTCCATTTTTGGAAGGTTTTTTCCAAAAGATTCATAGGCTGGAATATCCGAAGGATAAGCTGCACCTTTTTATTCATAATTCGGTAAGTTATACTCTCGGTCATACTAATCTTAAAAAAAAACATAAAATGTGAAAAATAGCTACCAAGTCTCGAGCGCAGTCCATCCACCGTGAAAAGCTGTGAGATCTTTTGTAAAACCAAGTCTGATATTTTAGTTGGTACCTATTTATGAAAGCACTTATTCAACATCTTTGTTGTAAATTGTTGTCTGATAAATACCTACCAAAATGTATTGTAATCGTATCGACATAAAGACATCTTTATTTCTATAATAAATAAAATGACTTGGTAATCACACAATAATAATCTGCGCATAAGAGCAATTTTCATAATGACGTGGCTGGCTACGATAGTAAACTCAGTGTACCTATAATTGCAATGAGAAGTTTTCCGGTATCTAATAAGTACGTCTCTTATAAAAATGCACACAATAGATCCCTGAAATTGGGTTCGAGTCTTGCCTGGGGTGTAACTTTTTCATATTCCTATAACACGTACACAATTCTTCCTCTAGCCACGATTCACTCGAGCATTGTTTAAGTGAAAGTTTTACTTAAACTAGCCTAAACAATGCCCACTCTAAAAAATGATTATGTTGCCGTGTGACTACAAAGTCAATTATTATATTTATTATAGAAATAAAGATGTTTTTATGTCGATACGATTACAATAAATTTTGGTAGGTATTTATAAGACAACAATTTACAACAAAGATGTTGAATAAGTGCTTTCATAAATAGGTACCAACTAAAATATCTGACTTGGTGCTCTCACAGCCGTTCACGGTGAAAGCAGTGGCGTAGCTAGATAATTTATAAGAGGGGGTTTTGGAGGATTCGGACAGGTGGGCCACAGGCCCGGTTCGACGCTGCATGAGCGCCGCAGGCGAAAGATTTTGAGGAATTTTCTTTTTTTCCAAGAGGTTGTAAGACTGCTATTATTTCATCATTTAAATTTAAATGTGTTTTTCAATGACATTTTCTGATCAAGGGGGGGTTCTGACCCCCAGAACCGCTCCCGTGGCTACGCCCTTGGGTGGAAGGACTGCGCTGCGAGACTTGGTACCTATTTTTCACATTTTACGTTTTTTTTTGAGATCTCACTTCTTTTTGTAAATATTTGTTCGTCTTATTTTTTCGGGTACTGTTTCTTTTACGTCGTCCACTGACTTCCTCAAAGCCCACTCCCTGTCTTTATCGGCGTTTCTTGAAGAGTTCCATGCCGCATATTCGACAAGTCTGGACGATAAATGCTTCTATAAGTCGATTGTATTCAGCGATTGCAGACTCCTGATCCTTAATACTACAGAATTCGATATTAATCAGATGTAATCCGCTTAGATTTGTCACTCTAAAAAGTGCCACATACGCTTGGCCACATGAGAACACTGAAGAGCCAATGTCCATCAGAGCATTGTTTAGACTTAACCCCTGGCTTTTGTGTATGGTAATAGCATATAAAGCTATTGATATAGGGAACTGTTCGCGGTAAACATGCTCTATTATTGATTTCAAATTTTGATGGGACCTAGCTCGTAAAGATAGTTATTCAGCCGTATGCTGTATCATTTACGATAATATAACATGAACGTTATATGCGCCTAATATGTTATTTTCCTTAAATCGCTATGCCGTATCAGCGTTTACGTTATCTACATAACGTATATATGTTATGTTCGAATGTTATTTGTCGAAATAACAGGCTTTGTATAACGTGTGCAGTTAACATGCTGTTATGAGATAACGTATTGAAGCGAAGTAGCTGACAAGCTAAACAGTTTGACGATACAAATTCCTCAGAACTGGTGCCCAGTATGGATTTTAGTGTAGTTTTGCGTTTAGCTATTGCAGAAGAATTAATTGGAAAAAGGAATTGGAAAGTCAACGAGTTTAGGGGGTAGAAGGAACCAAAAAGTGAGGTTATATATTTAATAATTAATTAATGATAATAATACTCATCCAATCCGCACATCTAAGATCCCCTGCATGCGTATAGGTATCTTGAAAAGCATCTGTCCATATTTTTTTTTTAGACATCAGATCTCTACGAGTTTCTCTGCCATCATTGTCTCATTGTGTCGCTCAGTCAAGAGAACTACGAAGCATTTGACGGGATAGTAGTGATGATTTTCAGTTAAAGAAAAGCGTTTTTTTAGGAAGCTACTATTCCACCAGTCCCAGGCACTGCTAAATTCCAGGGCTTAACTTCCCACTCGATATCTAAAATGCCAATTTCTTCCATTATGAAACGAATAAGTATAACACTATTTGACTTGGGTACCTTTCTTCATTATTCCGCATTTTTTTGCGGTCTATTTGCCTTTTGAATTTTTGAATTTGCGAAAATGTTTCCCATAAAATACTGGAGTTTTGTCGCCTTCAACGGCTGTATTTCTCCGTTAAGAGTAACTTTGTTCTCTTTACCGAACTCTAAAAGATCCTCGTACTGTTTTCCTTTTACATTTTTTCAATCTCAACATTTTGGCACGCAGAGTTGTGATCAACACGACAAACAGTAAATTCAAACTAAACCGTTAAAACCGGACGCATGCGATCGTTGGGCTGCTAAATTATTCCATCTTTATCCAACTTGTACTCTTTGCGCTATCTCTCTTACTGGTGGAAAAACTTGTTTCCTTTTCAACAGTCCGATAACGTACAAGATGTAAAATCTGTGATACAGCATAGCATTTTTGGCATCTCACGTTATGACACACGTTATCCTAAACTGTTATATTCGGATAACGTATGTATGTTAAATATAAGGTGAATGATACAGCATAAGGCTGATTATTAAATTCAATAATCACATTTTTATTTTTTTTTTGCTTTCTCAGGATCAAACTTTATTCTTTGTACAATACCAATGGAACCATCTACGAAGCCAAGACTCACGTCAATATTTCGTCTCAACATGACTTTTGCTCCTATTTTGATAACTACAGGGTGTCTCAGATCCACTGGTCGATACTTATACTGCATATTGAAGAACCAGAGATAGGAAGTTTTAGATGGAAAACTCATGGCCGGAAAAGCCTCCTTTCCAAGATACAGGGTTTTTTGTTATTCGAGAAAACAAATTTTACACGCCACTGTTTTTTGGACAAAATTTTGTTTTCTTTCAAAATACCTACTTATTCAATTTCCAATGAAAAAGGGCTCTTGAGTTTTTTCTATCCGACGAGTTGAACAGTAAGTAGAATTTCCAACTTTTACCAAAACTGAAAATTTTCGGTTATCAACGCTCTGAAGGACACACACACACAGGTTTTTATTTTTTTACTCAAAAACGGTGCGCCGGAGAGAAAAAGTCAGGAGAGCTATTTTGTTGGAAATTAAAAGAGGTTTCAGGAAAAATGTTCTGAAAAAATTATGTCATACTATTTTTTTTTTTAAATAGTGCACACATGTTCTCCAACTTCGACCATGGACGAGGTACATACCATTTAGTATTTGAACCCTGATAATTTCATCAAAATCGGTTGAGCGGTTTTCAAAATAAATTCAGATATTCATTTTTTTGAAAAACTTTTACACCCTGTATCTAGGAAACGAGGCACTTCCGGCCTTGAGTTTCCCATCTCAAACTTCTTATTTATGGTAAATCTATTTGCTGTATAAGTAGTGATCAGTTTATCTGGGACACCCTGTATATTCTCTTCAAACTCCGCTGTCATAGAGGCATCATCTTCATATTTTTTCATACATTCACGAGCCTTTTTTGTGAGGTACCTGGGGCAATCTATGCTATCTCTACAGCTGTAAGTTTTATTTCTGCACCAGGGAGAGATTTAAGCATTGTACTGTTTAAGGTACATATTTTTAGTAGGTAGTAGGCAGACTGTATCGTCAGGAAGTTCTGAAAAGTATTGAGTGATTTCAAGTAATTTGCCTTCATTGGAATTCGAATCAAGAGTTTTCAGTCTACTCAGAAGTGAATCGCGATCTTTCTGCGTAGTTACACTCGCTCCACGAAGCACCTTCCAACACAATCCAACTTTTCGTCATTGATGATGACGTGAGTCGCAAGTTGTTTGGTTTTTACTGTAGGTACGAACAGTTTTGAACATGTCTAGTAGACGGATATATTCCTGTCCTGGGCTTCTGGGGAATGCTGAACTGGGCCGTACTTTATAGTTTAATAGGTAAATTGGGTTGTTTTTCTCGGGCCACGCATGCGCATATGTCAAGGCAACTTCTGACTGGAAACGTCAAATTCTTGACAGTTTTGATTTTGAGTTATGACATGTGACGATATTTTATAACCTCCAAGACACTGTCAGTGTCAGTGCCCAGTTTAAGTGAGTTTTTATTGAGTTTCATGAAGAGTAACATATTTGATGATACAGTGATACACAAATAAAACGTGAGTACGTGCACTCGAACTATAGGTCAAGAACCGCCATTTCAGTATAAGCAATAGTCATATTTTTGACATCTCTTCCGCGTTCACATTGCACGATAGACGTTATGCTCTATCCTTGTTCTACTTTCAGCTAGACAAGGATAGAAGCAAGCTCGTGAACGCGGTACTGCTTGTCAGTTGCCCTGGTTAGAACGCATGCGCCTTACGCTATCGGCGAGAAAAACAACTCTATTGAAAGCATTGAACTCGATACTACGTAACTGGAAGGGCCCCTGTCGTGTCGACAACTGAGGCAATTTTAGTCGTATTTTTCTGGTGCATAGGTATATTTTGATTGGACTAAAAAGGGGATGCTATCTTTGTCACACTCATTGTCCTTATGCGAAGTCGGAGGTTTTCAAATAGTTTGAAGATAAATTGAAAAAGCAGTTGATTTGCTTGGAAAACATGACTACAATTCTGTGCATACTTAGTAGTCTTGATTATCATGATATGATGGATCTATATATTTCAAATAACTATCAGGAAAAATGCAAAATGAAACAAATTAGTAAATAATGAAGTAGGTATACTTAGATGATCCGTAATTCTATTAAATAGTTGAGAAAATAAAGGGTAGGTAGTAGGTGCAGGGTGATTTATATGTTTAACCTGTGTATTGAGTAAAGTAAAGGTATTAAGGTATAAACTTGGAAAACTATAATAGCTTAAAATAAAAATGAAAATACTTTTATTTTTGAGGTCACATTAAAACTAATAAATATGGTGTTTTTTGATAGGGGGCTTGAGGAATGTCCGAATAGAACTTTTGCATTTCTTGAAGTGTTTACCATCGTCAATTCCTAAAGGGCCCTACTCACACGCCTGCAGCAGGGGCAATCTAGGAGGCATGGCGATTGAGGCAATTTCCTAGATCGCCTTCTAAGCAGGGCGGTAAGGGCCCCTTCATACCTTCCTAGCATTATTTCAAGCAAGATATGAGAAAACAAACTTTGGAAATGATGTTAGTAGTACTAACGAACTCGAACAGGATGTGAAATTGTCACATTTTCAAAACAAAACGTACTTTACAAGGAAGTTTCTCCTGCGGCAGGCCTAGATTGCCCCTGCTGCAGGAGTGTGAGTATGGCCCTTTTAACTAGGACAATTTCGTGTAGGTATACTTAAGGTGCATGCCCTTGTCCTTAATAATTGGAGTTATATCACTTAGCCAAAAAATGAAATCTGCTTTTCTGGAGTGTATTTATTACCACACCCAAATGCACTGCATAAATTAACCATTTTGTCTGGCACCCAAACTATAGAAAGCTACATATTGATTGAACATAATATTAGCTGCAACACTCAGTGTGACTTTCTTCGTGAAATGTTTGTCTGGTTTTTAGGATAGAATATCTTCACTAAACGTTCTAAGATTCTATCCTAAAAAACAGACAAACAAAGGAAAACTGAGTGTTGCAGTGTGATAAAGTGTGCACTAGTGGTGCATAACAAACACAGCTAATATATTATGCCAACAGATATGACAAAGATAGACACCCCTTTCTATCTCTATCTCTTTCTAGTCGAAAATTTGTCTTCAGTCAACTCGATGTAAACAGCACGGATGGGTCCCTTCCAGGACCCGTATTCCGTGTACTGTGGAATTCCATAGCAACACGTCGCTCTCTGTGTAAAATGATGGGAAAGCGACATGTTGCTATAATTTCACAGGTACACGGAATCCGGGTACAGGTACGGTAGTATCGAGTTCAATGATTGAAAGCAACTGGATAGGTGTCATTTGTCGAAATTTTCAATACGCTAGGTTTCTGTGACGTCATGACGTCTGCTGTCAGACGGAAATATCCAAACAAACTATTTTTTATTACCTCAAAAGCTGACTTTTCACTCGGCTAATCATATACGCACTAACGGGACACACGATATATGTAATACACCCAAAAATATAGTCCAAAGAAGTCCAAATTAAACACAAACACTGATTTCAAACACACACAATACAAAACCACAAGTCACAAAAGCTTGTTTGGATACCAAATTCGGCCACGACCAATCATATGGTGCCTGTGACGTTTTCAAAAACGTCGCGTATTATAACGCCAACTATGAATGTCAATAAAGTCAAAAGAACCACAGAATGTTCTGAATAGTACATTTTGTATCAAGGACGGAAAGTATATGATTTTGACGAGAGTATAAGTATTAGCCGAGTCAAAATCATCTTTCGTCCGTGGTGCAAACAGTGCCTTTTTAAACCAGTTTGGAATCACTAAAAAGAAATTATAAAAATCAAAAATCAAAAATCAATAATCAACACTCTGCACACTAGTTCTATGCTGCAAACTACACTGCTGACAAGTCAGACAAGTGACAACTGTCAGTTATTGACAAATGGAAACAATAGGTGCGTTCTCGTATCTTTTGTGTTGCCGATTCATTGTCACGTGATTAGTTCTTTTCAGTATGTTAGACTGTCACGTGGTTATTAGATCCAGAGGCGTTGGAATTCGAGCAACCGTTGCTAAGCGACCTACTTTTGCGCCCGCGAAAGTACTTTTAGGCCCGTCTGCCAAAATTTTCACTCCGCCTGCTTTACATGCATTAAAAAGTGATGTTTACGTATACCTATAAAAAAGTTTAGCCCCCCCCCCCCGGGGTTCGAACTCGTACCTCCTGGGGGTCAATTCTTGACCGTTCGCAAATTTGAAACGTTCACGCAAAAATGCGATCACCATGTTATTTCAAATGATGCTGATCGCACAATTGCGTATACGTTTTAATACGAAGGCTCCTGGGGGTCAATTCTTGCGCATTCGCAAATTTAAAACGTATACGCAATTGTGCTATCAGCATTTGAAATAGCGATCACCATCGCATTTTTGCGTATGCGTTTCAAAATTGCGAAAGGTCAAGAATTGACCCCCTGCTTGTTAAGCCTATACCTCAATCGTTTAGACCACGGCGCAGTTTATTTTCCGTATGTATTACGAAATCTTATTCTAAGCATTTATCATAGTATAATAAACAACAAGTAGCGACAGCTTCATATATCTGGGGTCAAATTTCGTTCTGTCTCAATGATAGAAATTTGCCTCATTTATATCCTGCTAACATTTTGTAATGTAAAACTGTTTTCTAAATCAAGGCTTTGAAACTTCGCATTAATCTTTAGACATACTGCATAGTGGGTAATCGAATTGTATAACTTGATACATAATTCACCTATGTATCAGTATCATTGAAGTCATGGAATCGGCTACAGTATGGTTTTATTTTACATTTCATAAGGTTAGCAGTGTATAAATGAGGCAAATTTCTGTCATTGAGACAGACGAAATTTGACTACCTTTAGGTATATGGAGCTGTCGCTACTTGTTGTTTATTATACTATGCATTTATCTACAGTGTGGTCACTTAAGTGTGCAACATAATAATATGGGATTTTTTTTTATTAACTGCACAACCAAAATACAAATATTGCCGAAAGTTGGTGCATGTTCGATAATCATATTAGGTGCACTTAGAATGGTTACAAGTCAAACAGCATACAGGGAAGCCAAAAAATATGAAAATTGTACAAGAGTAAAGTACCTTTATTTCAGAAAATTCGGCAAAATGTTATAAAGAAAAGTTGTTTAGAATTAAAAGTTATGCCTCAATATCAAATCATGGCCTCCTATGAAAAAAAATATATTTTTTTTAAACATGTAATTATTTCCCAAAAAATTGTTTTCTTTTATATTCACTCTGAACAGTTACATGAATCATTCAAAAACAGATCAATTTCGCATAACTTGGTTCAAATTCAAGCATATTTAGAGAATTTACCTGAATTTTAAATTTCTTAGGGAATCACAAAATTCACTTAAAACAAAAATCACTTTTTATGCGAGTTTGTTAATGTTGTTTGCGATATTTTAAAGTTGTGTTTAATATCGTTGCAACAAACATGAAGCTTGTGATTCCCTAAAAAATTTAAAATTTGGGTAAATTTTCTAAATATGCTTAAATTTGGACTTATTTATGCAAAATTGATTTGTTTTTGAATAATTCATGAAACTGTTTAGGGTGAATGTTAAAGACATTTTTTTTTTGGGAAATAATCAGATGTTTAAATAAAATTACTTTTTTTTTCTCAGGAGGCCATGATTTGGTATTTTTGCATAACTTCTAATTCTAAACAACTTTTCTCCATAACATTTTGCCAAATTTTCTGAAATAACGGTACTTTACTCTTGTACAATTTTCATATTTCTTGGCCTACCCTGTATGCTGTTTGAGTTGCAACCATTCCAAGTGATTATCGAACATGCACCAACTTTCGGCAATATTTGTATTTTGGTTGTGCAGTTAATAAAAAAAACCATATGTTGCACACTTAAGTGACCACACTGTATATGAATTTTCCAGTTGGAAAGAAAATGCGACATTTGAGGATTTTTGAATTTTTCCTTTTTTTGTGGGCTTAATACTACCTAAATTCAAAATTTGGAGTTTGTGAGCCTGCTAGAAGTGCCTTAGAATTTTGATTACCCATGAGTGTCAGTGACAAAATTGGGGAATTTCGTCTGGCGATTATTCGTAAATTATAAGGTATAACCAGTGTATGGTGTGTGAATTGTGATAGGCTATGGTATGCCTTTTTGGTCAGTGAAAACCAGAATTTTATCTTAATCCACATCGAAACTACAGAGGGGTCAAAAGTGCGTCTAATGGCTTCGAGAAAAGGATGTTCGGCAGTGTGACTCAACTTGGTGGGGCCCCCAGATAAATTATTACATTGGATTCATTTTTGAAATAAGATATTATTATCTACTTCGATGTAAATAGCATCATCGCACCAGTAGCATGAGAGATCTTCGCATTTGGAGGAACACGTAATGGATGAGTAAAATAAAAGTTCAAGCTTAAGCAAACTTTGTGATTTGTGAAATATAATTTTTCAAAAAAAATGTGTCTGATGACTATGAACAGTTGTGTTCTTTTTTTCTCATTTTAGAAAGAACTAACAATTCGATTCTTTTGTGAAGGCTACTAATAAGATGTGAAGTTCCTGACATTTGTATACTATCAGTCATGATGAAACCACTTCAATAATAGAGTAATGATTATACAGGGTGTCCCAGCTAAAAATGCCCACATCTCGATCCACCTCAAGTAACGGTGAAAACATTTCGCTTCTTTTTCCAACTTCGCAACTTCACCCCCTTATAGTCCGGAAGGTACCGTCACTTTTAACCTTGTCATTTCAGTACTTTTGGTTTTACCGTCAAATTATCGTTTTGTTGTACAAATATTTGGGTCATTCAGTACAGCTGAAAATCTGTGTATAGTTTCGTTATTGATAATATCATTTATTTAGCAGAGGCTTCAATTATAATTTTACAATTCACAAATCAAAAAATAAATATACAAGGTGTCCCACTTAAAAAATAGTATGTTTTGTAAAATGTTTTGGTTTTCGATGCATTTTTCCATTTCTAAGGGCCGATTCTACAATCCAAGTATATCCTTGGAATAAGCAATACTCCGTATAACCCCATATAATTATCATTGGTTTAGTGAGTATCGCTTACTCCAAGGATATTCTTGGATTGTATAACCGACCCTTAGTATCGGATTCTGCATTTCTATGAAGAATACTTCAAATTCGCTTTTTCAAACTTTTTGTAAAAATAAAATTACCTTAGGTATCTATTGGGTGAAATATAAACAAACACTTATTATTCATAATAGGAAACCCTTTAAAAATATTCTTTTGACTAAATTTTACTTCAATATGTCAGTTTCTTTTTACTATGGAAAATGTTTTTTTTTTGTGAACTTCACCCAAACCTAATATGCATACTCTCTTGAATCCCTCTTTTTCATAATTATTTGAGATTGTAGACCTAATTTGATTTTTATTACTCCATTCAACTTATAAAACGTGAAAATGTCTTTCTGAAGGATCACTTGTCCTGGTTTTTGAGGTTTTCCATTTATAATTAGTATTAAAAAATGGTCTCGCATTCATCGAAATGAGTGAGTAATAGCCATTTCTCGCGAATAGAATACTATACTTTTTCTATGATTATTCAATAATTGAAGCGAACTTCACAATTTCTAATCTCGTTTGAACGGCACTACTGTACTTGAAGTGAGGTTAGGTTGTTAACTCAATGTCAAAGACTATAAAACAAGCATGAACGGTCAAATGGGCGGCTTCAAAATGATGGTTTGAAGGTTGACATTTTGACGAATGTTCTGATTGGCTCTAAAACAGTGGAGTATTGACATTAGATCATTTCATTGGTTAGAAACAATTGAGTAATCAACAAAAAGTCACTGGTATGAGTAACGAGTTACATTAACCAATAGAAAGTGGATGTATAATACATCTATTATTGAATAATCATAAAAAAATTATTTTATATTCTTGAATGCCCATCATGTTTACAATACAGGGTGAGTTTTTTCCAATGTCTAGCACAGGAATCTCGTAAACTTCAGCAGATACGAGAATGTTCAATTGGGCAAAGATTAAAAATTTGACAGGTGTCAAAAGATATTTAAAGAATATATATTTTCATCGATTTTCAGCACCGTGAATATGGATTGTAGGAGAAAATGTTAAATATGAATGTATTAAGAAATTCTACTCTAAATAAAATGACATTGAAACGTTTTCCGCCACAGCCGTCATTTTTGACATATTATGACATAAACTTATGTTCATGGTTTACCTCAAGAATCGCTCCAAAAGATAATGGAACGTTACAGAATCGCTTACAGGCGTACACAGAATTGGCCCATTAAACTTTCTCGTATCTGCTATAGTTTCCGAGATACATAAGAAAAACTCACCCTGTATCTGTATCAAAAAGTGATTTTACTTCATTAAACTGTGAAGTTTGATGTTGGATTGGCTATTTATCAAGTGATAAATCTATAAGTGATACTTCTTTCCCACAGATGAAATTCCATTCTAAGCATGTAGATGCTTTTGTTGAAGAACATGCCAAGGAATATTCGTCCTTTAAACAAATCCAACCAGAGGATGGCACAACCGAATGGGCAGCTAGAGATTTGTCATTGTAAGTACGTGTAAAGACTAGTAAAGAGCACCGGCGGATTTAGGATTTTTTCTAAGGGAGGGGGTGCTCAGATTAGGGATCCAGTTTTTTCTTCTTCACGCCTCCTTTGTTGTGTATTGAAAAGGAAAATTGAATTCAATGATTTTTTAGCAATTTGTTATGATTAGCATCATCAATACTGCCAATATTTGATATTGATAGGTATGAACCAATATCATTATTCCTAATTATTTCTAGACTGCTGGTATTTTCTTATTGGTTATTTTGTTATCAAAGTCCTTTCCAACACCATGGTCCGTCATCAGAACTGTCAGAAGCGATGACCTTGTTGCATAGTTCTAATTTCAAATTTTTTTTTTTTCGATTTCTTCCTCAGGGCGTTTGACCACTGCCGCCGTCACTGTCACGTCAACGAGAACGTGATTTTTTGAACTGAACATGACGTCCCGGTGACGGCGATCGTTTGTCCACCGTGACATCACCGCGAACGAATTCGGAGGTTCAGTTACAGCATTTCGTGTTTGAGTTTCAGTTTTCAGTAATTCAGTTTGATTCTGCGGACGTATGTAAACGCATCTCCGTAAATATAAACTAACGATTAATAGATGGCTGGATTGAACCGGCGACAACTTCTTCTTTTGCTGTTATATGTTCGAAGGCGTAGGCGATGCATAGCATTTTGAATTCGCACTCTTTGCTCTCTATGACTTCTATCAATGGATAAATGTCGTATTTAAATGTATTCGCCATTTTTATTACAATGGGAAACAATAATAACAACAAACAACACTACGAACGACGCAGAGCGCAGTACGCAAACGGCAGCGGAAGATTGTCGTTTGATGGCAGTGTGAGAAGGTCGAACGTATTTTCTTTTCCTATTGCCTACATATCGGCCCGTCAAAATCTCGAGACGAGTTCTAGCGGTCACGCCGAACTACTCAGAAAATCGGCGGCTGGGTTGACGGCACGCGGGTGTAGGGCCTGCAGTGGACTCGTGGTCTATAGCAATGTATTTACCGCTTCTTCGGTGCCGTCATCTCGTTCCGTGACGGTGACGGCGGCGGTGGACGAACGCCATCACTCTCATCACTCTTTATTTTTTTGAACCATTAAGAAATCTATTTGACGGTCTCTTATTAGGTTTTTGCGACATTGTTGATCTATCTAATAAAAAAAACACTATAAGTATTAGTTACTAACGTAATGTCAAATAATAATATTATTACAGGAGCGCGAAATGTTATTATTAAAAAATACGGCTAGGGCTGACCTCAAATTTCAAATCGCAAGAAATCTCAAATGTGTCAAGTGTCAACAGAATAACACAAGGGAAAAGGAGCTTTTGCAATGTTGCCGGCAATTCTTAAAAGTAGGCAATGGAAAATATCACAATCTAAATTATGAAATTTTATGTTGAATAATGTTCGAATAAAGCAAAATATGGTTCGTCCAAGGGGGAGCGCACTCTGCGCCCCCGTCTAAATCCGTGACTCAATAATTTCACTTACCTGTTTTTAACTAATTTTGAGGATATTATACAGGGTGCCACAGATTCGAGTGTTTGAATGAGGATCTTGATTATTATAAGAGATACAGGGTCGCTTAAATGGATGCAAAGTTGCGCATTTTTATGCTCAACAAAATGCCATTTTGAATATTGAAAAATTCCGACTGCTTCTGAAGATATAAAAAAAACGAGATTTCGCAAAATTGTTTTATTATTTCCTGAGTTTATTTGAAAGATGAGACACTTTCTCATTGCCAGTGTTTGTCCTTTACAATATGGTGTTATCAAATTTAAAATCCGGCGCTTCGTCTTTGAGCGGCCATCATCATATTCATTTTTTTAAATACGGACCTGGATTTTTTATTTAATTTTAAGTTTTTGAGTCCTTAAGGCATTATAAGTTAGGCAACCCTCGAATCTCTAACACATGGTTTGGTTCATAAATCCATTTTCACTGGACACGTTATTCTTATGAGAAATCCTGCACAACTAAACTAAACTAATTGACTAAACCAAAATTGAAATAAAATCCAATAACGATAGATTTAATGAAATTTAATTAAATCTACAAATGACATAGAAAATAAAAAAAAACATACACAAAACTTGATCAATTTCCGCGCAAGTGTTCAAAAATATTGCCATTTAAACAAAGTATTGAAAATAATATAGGTGAATAATAACCGAAACTATTGAGGTTGCTAAAGTAGTCCATTACTCTACACCTTCATCTAATCACCCCAATGCCTAAATAAAAAAAAAATCAGGTCCGTATTTAATAAAATAAAGTTGATGATGACAGCTCGAAGACGAAACGTCAGATTTTCAATTCGATACTACCATCTTGTAGAGGAAAAAAACTGGCAATAACAAATTGTAATTCATTTTAAAATATCTTTTCAAACAAACGCAGAAAATGATAGAAACGATTTTCATATTTCAAAATGGCATTTTGTTGAGCATAAAAATGCGCAAGTTTGCATTCATTTTACCGACTTTGTATTTCTCATAACAACTGTGATCCCCATGGCATGGCTGAAAACTAAACAAAACATGAAGTACTTGGCGAGCAAGTTTTTACGTACCAAAATTGAAATAAATATCAAAAGAAGTCAGATAAAAATATCGGGTACTTTTTTCTAGATTTCTTGATACCCTGTATTTTAAAAACTACGCGGTTGTGGACCGATGTATGTTCATAGGAAGTTTTTGTCGTGGGATCATCGGAAAATTATCACCCTTAAGTATGGGCATTCAATTTTTTCCCTGTATGTGAAGAAATTGAAATTTTCATTAGCATTTTTTGATAGTCACAGGTACTTTCTTGATTATTTCCAGAGATCAATGCTTGGCTAAGAGTTGTGACTTCTATTTTCCCGTTGATTCCATCGCACACCTGGATAACTCGTTCACACTGAAATTGCTAATCGAACAAAATAGATCAGTGATTGCGCCAATGCTGGTGCGTCCAGGAAAAGCTTGGAGTAACTTCTGGGGAGCTCTCACGACTGATGGATTCTATGCTAGGTCTAATGATTATATGGATATTGTCCATAACCTAAAGAGGTAAGCATTTTTCATTCAGATCAGGAATACTACAAAGTCAAATGTCTGCCCTTAAATTTCAAATACTCGTCATACTTACATATTTTCCAAATCCTGTTAACTTTTGGACATGTGAGCATGATGGCAGACAGTTTAAAATGTTTTGAAGTTGTTTTTATTTCACTATGCACCAATTTGAAGCTCTACAACATCTAATTACAACAATACACATTATATTGTATATTAAAGCCTTGCGGATACGTATAGGCTAAATATCATCACTAACCCAAAATTCATACACCTAATCAAAAGCAATCGAAAAATCAGTTTTGAATGATCTTCGATCGATTGAATACATATTATCTGCAGTACATTCATATAGGCCAGCATCCATTTGAGTGGCAGGATCGATTTCTAATTTACTCTTAATTTGATCTTTTCCAATTTGCCATTCGTGAATCTGGAAGGTGAAATTGTATTATCTATACTTCAGAATCAGAGTAATATATTATAGAGGTAGCATATTCGAATCTATACAGGGTGAGTCCGAAAAAACGTGCGCATTTTGAGATGGTGGATAGAGTATGGTAGGATAATCACTTTTTGTAAACTTACTCTTTTAAAAGTATTACTACGCATCAAAAAGATTAAAACATTGTTTGGAATCATTTTTCAAACCATTTTATGTATGAATTTGATCAAATAGGTTGATGGTAACTTTTTTGTTTAAATTGAAACATCTTTTCAAGATTTGTTTAGCTATTTAGGATTTAGAAATACCAGTATTTTCTTCTGAAAAATAAAAAAACTAAAGTACGGCAACGCACTGGGTCCGCCCCTATCGATCGGATTCTGTCTACACGTTTCATTCATATTTCGTCACATTGGCGTCTCTTGTTTTTTGAGTGGGGTTTGGTGTTGATTTTGTGAATGTTTATTGTGGTTTTATTCTGGTTTAGTATGTAGTGCTTCATTATTTACTTATATGGTGTATTGGAAAGACTCGCAAGTGTCTTTTTTGCAGTAAATAAGAATTTGAGAATTCCGTAAAATAGTTTTGCCACTGGCAGCTTCGCGTGTAGTTACCGAAGCACATTCCATTGAGATGCAAACGTATCCCCACTCAGTGCCCCGCTCCACTCCTCCTCACGTCTCTTCTATGTTCGATGTTGGCCACAAAATTTTTCACAGTTTATGGATGATATGTTTCGTCTATAGTTATTAGATCATTGAGATGAACATGTGCCCGCAAACGTTTTGTTAAGAAAATAATAAGAATAATAATTTCGATTCTGCTGTCAGTAAATTCGAAACGTCTCAAGCGATTTTAATAAAATTTCCTTTTTTTTTATTCTTTTTCAAGCAATAAAGCGCAACAGTTAGAACAGTTGTTATGAGATCATTTGAATTTATATTTTTCTTAAAACTTGAACTAAGTTAGATCTTCTGCATTACATTGATTCTTATTTAATCTCGAAAACGACGCATCAAAAAAAAAAAACTCAAGTCACCTTTTTTGCTCGAAATTGAACTGAAAATCGAAACATTGTTTTTACTTTGTGAAAACTTGATGGCGTATCACTTTTTTCTTCTATAAAAAAATATGAGTCGCTCTAGGTCCGGTCCTGGAAAAGTTAAACTAAAACGGATTTCTCGAGAAGATGCTTAAGAACCCCGGATATAACCCGTGAAAATTTCAACAGAATCGCTTGAGGCGTCTCGAGTCTACAGACAAAAAATCGAAATTTGCCTCAACTTTCAACACTCAGTATTTTTTCAACGAAACGTTTGCGGTCACATGTTCATTTACAAAAAGTGATTACCCTACCATACTCTATTTACCATGTCAAAATGCGCACGTTTATCAGACTCACCCTGTATACCTTCAACACCACACAATTTTCACAATAAAAAAACGGAAAATTACGAGATGCGCAGAATCAAAACATTATTCAGCGTCTCTCAGAAATTTCCGTATATCATTTTAACCAACTTCACACTTTTGATGGCCTATAGGTTTTAAGGTGACATTTAAACCTGGTAATATAACAGTTAAAGGAGTAGTTGAGAACTGCGTTACGAAAAAATGAACAATATGTTTGAGTATTTTGAGCGGAACCGGAACAAACATGAAAATACAAAATGTCCCACCTGTGTTCAAGCTCCCTTGATTATAGCTCAATTTATTATAGTTCACCATAGATAAATCGACCACCAGAGTTTATTTTTACCTCACCTCTTCCACTTTTCTGAGTCATTTTAACGGTTCACGAGGAAATAGTAGACATCGAAGACATGTCATGTCTAATGTTAATAATCAAATGACAATACAAATTCTACAATATGGAAATTGATCAAGCAGATAGGTCAATCATCGCAGCTCGATTTCATTCAACTTGGATGAGCAGTGCAAGTTGAAGTACGATGTGCATTTTCAAAATTTCACAACATTTCGACGTTTATTGCGTAGTTATCAGGGTTTTATACAAACCACATTTATATAATTTGTCCTCAGATTATGTTATATTTGTTTGGATTTTGTTATCAGTTACTATGAATTATCTTGGGCAGGTATTACTTTGTTTTTGAGCAAGACTGATTGTGGACATACCTAATTATGCTCTTACCAAGACTCTAACAGTGTTTTTGACAATGTTCTAAAGATTGTCTTGGATATGCGTTTTAAATAGATTTATGCAAGAAAAAAGCCCTGCGAAATAAAAAACGTCGAAACGTTGGCAAATTTCAAATAAGAAGTTTCGCTGGAACCGTCCCAATAACTCATATTTCAACATACCATTCATTTACATTTGAGAAAAATAACGATTATCTCATGATACGTGGACTCGAAAACAACTTTCTATAACGTTTTTTCATCATATTGATCTCAATTTCAGAGCGTTGTGAACAACTTGGCGAGAGTTGAAATAAACAATTTGATTTAAGAAGAAATGCTCTCAAAAAATGTAACTGGACTAGATTAATGTTTTTTACCAAATTTTTCTGATTCACTATATTTTATTTCATATACCTATTAAAAACCTCAATCACTTTAAATAAAAAGCAGTTCAAATAAATGGAGTTGATACTGGGAGGGGCTCGAAAAACTTTCCACCCAGGTTTTCTCTTAGGTAAAAATCGGACAAGTCAATTTTTGTTTTTTTGGGGAACACATTTTTGTGTTTTTTTCACCCCTTACCTGTTAAACCCTAAGCCTCTGCCACAGGTACCCACAAAAAAATTAATAAACATTGAAAAATTATGTATGGTAATAAATAGTAGCAACTTGAAACTTGGGGGATATAATTTTGTTAAAATTACCTCTCAAATGACGTATCATTCGACCCCCCTTTCCATTTGAATTTCTGAGGGTAGCTATCATCCCCGCTTAGCGGTTGACAGGTTGGAGGTGAAAATACCAAAAAAATGTGTCTAAAAAAAAATACATGTCCAAGAGATTTGATTAACCACTTAACATCTGAAAAAACCTGTGTTTTTCGTGCCCCACCCTGTATATAGACGGATTTTTTTATTCTATCGATAAATATAAAATTATTGCTTACGTGTAGATACAAATGGGTGAATATCTCACTGCCATCTTTATACCAAGTTATATGAGGTCTAGGGTTTCCTCTTGCAACACAAATGAAAGCAATTTTGTGTCCTAATACGTATTCATAGTCAAAGTGCGATGAAAGGGTAATTTTGGCTCCCTAAAATTATACAGTTTTCAGTTTGTTAAGAAATGCTTTCTCTACATCAACAAAGGATGTTTTGCTATTACTCACATTGTTATTATTGTAATATTTATCCGACTCTGGATCTCGATACTTTCCTGTTATTGGTAGGCCAATTTGGAACTAAAACATATTAGGCACTTTATCATCTGAATTACTATTCAAAATATACGTATCTAAATTTAACATCATTTTCAGTCATGACGTACCTTAGATTTTGTCCTACTTCTCGTTCTACCTCGTCTGCTAGACTCGATCTCTCCAATAAACCCCAAAATTAAAAGCAGAAATACAGATGTCGCGATTTTCATTATGACCTTTTCAACTGAAAATCGGTATGAACTAACTCGAAAAGATGGCTGCTGATTTGCCGTATGGTTTCAACCGGTCATTTTGATCCCCCTTATGCTGAAGCAGATTGAGAATAATTTGGATCAATTACAGGTTTCGCGTCTTATAATTTTTCATTCGCATTCGGGTTATTTATATCTATTGAAGGGGAAAATTCATGGATGATTGAATAATGTTTGTAATGTAGTTTCAAAGTTCTTGTAGGTCAAAAGTGTGACCTATAAAATTTTCCAATCTAGAAATGTGGATCTACTACCTTATGAAGATTTTGATCTCACATTTATTCCATAATTGGATGAAATATCTCCAAAGTATAATCTATAATGATTAATAAAAAATCATAAAAGCGGGGAGAATGGAATAATGCAATTTCTAAAATACGAGGCGATCCATTTTGATTCACACAATTACTTTTTGTAGAAACGATAATGTAAATGGAAATAATGTTGACCATTAGATATCAAACTCCTTCCTTACCAGAACAAAAAGTTAATCCATTTGGAAACGACGTCTTGTGATCTAAATCAATATCGATCTTTTAATTCCCTTTTTAATTTGTGACATTTTGGGCTATTCATTTTAATCTAAAGCGAGCAATCCTCTTTGTTTTTGGGAAATCCTCTTTATACAAAACCATCCAAATGAGATTAATAATGCTATGTAGCAAAGACGAAAAGTCTCGAGAATGTATCAAATTAGATAAACTTTGTATTTTTGTTCTCAATATTTTTAATCAATACATGATAACTGAACTGCAATGCTTGATGCACTTTTCGTTTCTATACCTAAATAAAAGGCGATGCTTGATGCTTAATGCAATAATTATTGAGGTCTGTGCTCGACTGACTTCGGCAACACGAAGTGTTTATCCAATATAAGATATTTCTGTGAATTATTACTATACGCTTTGAATGGCCCAAGCCATAATCCATCCTTGGCGAAAGACATGCTCATATTCTTCCAACATTGCACAGCAGATTTCACATTTCCTGCAACACTAATGTTTGACTTTTATTGAAAACAGTTTTTAAAATTATGACTTTCGATGCTTTTTCAAAAGCAAGCCACCTGCTAGTTAGGTACGCACACAGCCAAATCGTTATAACAGAATATTTTGCAAATTTTCATGCTTAATCAAGCTATTAGAAATGAGCCTTGAATATTGTTCTTTCGTATCAATATGGCGCAACCGGTACTTATTGCATTAAAATTATAGCTTCGGATAAATCAGCCTAGGACATTTTTTATTTTTCACTTAAATCGAAACAAGTGTTGAAATACCTGAAAATATTTAATGAATACTGTGACTTAAAGTATGTAATGACACTTTTCTAATACTAAGAAAATTATTTCTAACCAAATATGTTTTCCACCGCAATAACGAGTAATGATGTCAGCGTGTATTTAATTTCAATAGGTCAGCATGGCATAATCGGTTCTGAATGCTCTATAATCGATTGCATATTGATTATTAGCTTGGCATTCGTAAAATCCTGCATCTTTTTGTGTAGCAGGGTCTATTTCCATTTTGCTTTTAATTGTATCATTGCCTTCTGTCCACTCATGTACCTGTAAAGTGATCTTGAAATAAACCATTTTCATTTAGCATAGGAACAACATTACAGTTGATAAAATCTTGCTTTGGTTGTTGGACTAACCTGAAAATATTTATGATGATAAAGTTCGATTCCGTCTTTGAACCATGTTATTTCTGGCCGAGGCATGCCTAAAAGATATCAGATGTTAAAATTATTCGTAAGTAAATGTATACTCACCCGTTGCCATGCAAAAAAATGTGATTTTTCTTCCAAGCATATATTCGTAGTCAAAGTGGCTTGATTTAACAATTTTAGCGCCCTAAAATCACATGATTTTGTTTGAATAAAAAATTCATTTTGTTAATCTTACGTCTTTATTTTCATAATATGTAGCGGATTGGGGACTTCTGTGTTGAATGGTTATAGGTATTCTAGAACTGTACAATCGTCCTTTTCCAAATTTCGCTGTAATAAAATGGTTAATAAGAAATAACTTGAACCAAATAAATGATTTTCATTTTATTCTGGTCTAATTTATTACTCTTTATCCAAATAGGACTATTATACTCATTATGTTCATAGAAATTGGCCCCCAAATTTAACATAATATTTTGAACTATTTATCCTGTGAACCAATCAAAAATAGATATATTTTGTTTGGAAAGCTCGAAAGTTTATTTAAGTTAATAGTTGGAATCAAGACTATAATTTCTTATGATCTAATTCTTTACCACCATATATGAAGGTTTCAGTGGAAAAACGAAAAGTTTATTTTGTAAGAAAATTCAAGTTCTCGAACAGTTCATCACATCAATCAGTAACGAGGTATCCAGACATCTACTAATGATAATGCCGAATGAGTATAAATTAGATAAGTAAATAATTTGAACTGATTATCTATTAATTTTTACGGCTGTTCGTTGTTTGATGATTGCTCTTTTCTGACAAAATGAGTCCAGAATTCAAACATCCATGAACTCCTATATTTATCTTGTGAATTAATAATATTTTGTATAATAACTAAACTATATGATATTTGTGTACCTCCCGCTTTTCCACCTCCTCCGATTTGTGACGGCTTTGTCAAACATCCAGGAAATAACATCACAACTCCAGCACAAATCAAGAACACTATCAACTTTTTGGGTCTCATCTCGATTTAAATATATGGCCTTAATTGTATTCTATCTGAATACGAAATGGGCCAACGCCATTCACCTAAACGAATCTCTTCAATATACACTCTTGAAAGTTGATTGCTTTGGGTCCTTGTACCTATCTTTTGCGTCCGACTTGTTTTGATAACCGTTATTGTAAGGGAATTGGCTAAGTGGTTCTTCAACGCGTTTGATTACTTCCTAGGAATAGTGTTGCATTAAATTTAGCAAGATTCATTTTAATAAATCATCTACATTAGCGTGTTGTGGGATATGACTTCAGTGTACAAGCATCATCATAGGTTTTTTGAAAATCATGTCGAATGTCGCAAACGATGCGCACCTTGATTTTTTTAAAGCAAAAGTCTATGTACAGAGTTTCTCTTTATATATTGACACCCCCTTATCTTTTTTATTTAGCGTTTCTGGAAAAAGTGTCTCGAATAAAAGTTTGATGATTTGAAGTAAAGTGAGTGAGTGTTTTAATGTCTTATAGATTTTTTGGCAGTGTCGTTAAAAATTCCTCACACAGATGAGAAAAAATGTGATATTCTTCGAATATACTATCAAAATAACAAAAATGCATACAGGTTGATGCCACTTTGTTCACCTGATTTCAGCATTTTTCATTAAATTGCAACTTTTTCGAGGTCAATATCTTTTTAAACGTCAAGTAGCATTCCCTAAACCTAAAATTGACGTATAAAAAATATTGACCTCGAAAAAGTTGCGATTTAATAAAAAATGCTGAAATCAGGTGAACAAAGTGGCATCAACCTGTATGCATTTTTGTTATTTTGATAGTATATTCGAGGAATATCACATTTTTCTCATCTGTGTGAGGAATTTTTAACGACACGGTAACCAGGCACTTTTTCGAGGTCAATATCTTTTTATACGTCAATTTTAGGTATAGGGAATGCTACATAGAAAATATTTAGAATTTTTGGGAGAATATAAAAATCAAATGAAAAAGTAGGGTTCTCATTTGAAATAAGAAAGTTGGACCACGCCCAGACTTTCTGAGGCACCCTGTATATGCGAAATTGAGTTTTTTGAAAAATTTACTTGAAATCATCAAACTTTTATTCGAGACACTTTTTTCAAAAACGTCACATAAAAAAGATAAGGGGGTGTCAATATATAAAGAGAAATCCTGTACATAGACCTATGAAAATTGATCTGATCCTAGGTTACTTGGAGTTCATTTTGAATCAGCTGTTGTAATTGATTTCAATTTTCTAGTTCTCATTGACCACCCCGTTTACTTACAGTCGCGAACAAAAGTTTGGAAACAGCCTATAATGTCATAATAATTTTGATTCTGCATCAGTTATCAAAGAACCGATGGTGCATACGAAAACTTCAATCAGTTTGCGTGTCCTGGGGATTTTTTCCAAAAAATTGTTCAAAGCCTTTTTCTAAACTTTTTTTTGTGTAGTTTTTGATAAAAATGGCTAGCACCATTCAAAAGGATGATCTAGTAGGTATAGAATCTTGAACATGGCCAAAAATTACCCATTTTTGAAGAAAACATGAAAAATGGGTCATATTTGCTTTGTTCAATCATTGTGCAATTTTCAGGAAGAACATAACTTTTGCTCCTCTTTTGAATGGTGCTAGCCATTTTTATCAAAACTATACAGAAAAATGTTTTAAAAAGTTTTTTTTTTTTTTTTTGAACGTCAAACATAGGCTCTAAACCAGAACACGCAAACTGACAAATGGATTGAAGTTTTTGAATGGATTATCGGTTCTTTGATAACTGAGCTCTATTATTATAAACTGATGCTGGATTAAAATTATGATGACATTAAAGGCTGTTTGCAAACTTTTGTCCGTGACTGTACATACGCGATTTATTACCTGAATGATTCGGTGTTATTTGTTACAAAAGCATACCAATTTTAGTTAAATAATGTTCAGCCGTTTTCGAGATACTACGAATATTTCAATTTTTATTACACCCTGTATAATTTAATCAAGGCAAGTTTTAGCTCTAGCATCTTTGAACTGTTATTACTCACCCAGTAATAACAGCTCTTTTCTTGGTGTGGTGCTTGAAAAAAGTTTTAATTCTTTCGAAACTTCCAAGAAAAAACTCTCCTCCTCCTCCTAGGTGCCGTCTCTTTTGAGGTTGGCGATCACTATGGCAAATTGTTCTCTGTGTTGGGCTTGATGTATCAGGCTGTTCCCATTCGGAATATTTGTCCAATCTCTTATATTCCTAAGCCAGGACTTCTTTTTTCTACCAATGCCTCAATTCCCTTCAATTTTTCCTTGAAGTATTAGCTGCAGCTGTTCGTATTCTTCGTGTCTCATTAGATGTAACTCGGTATGGGTGTTCATTCTCCTCAGCGTTTCTACATTCGTTGTTCTAGTGGTCCAACTTATACGTAACATTCGCCTATACAGCCACATTTCGAATGCCTCAACTTTTCTGATGTCATCTTGTTTTAGGGTCCAAGTTTCACATCCGTATAACAGCAGAGGCCATACGTAGCACTTAAGTGTTCGTAACCTTACCGCGATGGACATACGCGGGTTACAGAGTACGCTTCGCATCTTCACAAATCCTGCTCTAGCTATTTCTACCCTTCTTTTAATTTCCTTAGAGTGGTCAAGCTGACTGCTGACAAAAACTCTACCAATGAAAATAGTAAAGAATTCATACTTTTGAAAATGTATAGATTGCGAATGAAGGATTTAGTCGCATCACTAGATTCGATATAAATTATTCTCATTCATGCCTGGTTTATACAACAGATTCATAAGCATAAGCATAACTTTAGTCATAAGAACAGTCGTAAACATAAGCGTAACTTTAAGGTGGTTTATACAGCTTCATAAGCATAAGCGTTAAAAATTTGCTTGTCAATCAAAACTCATACTTAACATCAAATTAAAACTGACTTCAGGAATTATTGAAATATTCACAAAAATGCACAAAACAGTAAACAGTTCAGAAGCCAAAACAGAACTTAACAACTATCGAGAAGCCAGGCACCAAAAAAATCATAATAATACGTATATGAAGACAGGACTATATTTGACTACTACTGTAGATTGTCAGAAATGACGCCTGCGCTGTTCCGATTTTTGTATAACCTAAGTCATAAAGATGAAAATTATCAACTTTCTTATCCTGATGCTTATCGTTATGTTTGTGAAAGGTTGTATAGACGCGTTCATAAGAAACCATACGTTCAACGTTTGTGCTTATGACTAAAGATATGCTTATGAATTTGTTGTATAACCCAGGCTTTAGACTCAACTATTTCAACCAATGATCTAATAACTATAGATGAAACATTTCATTCATAAACTGTGAAAAATTGTGTGGTCATCATCAAACATAGGAGAGACGTGAGGAGGAGATGAGCGGAGCACTAAGTGGGGATATGTTTGCACCTAATAGGAATGTGCTCCGGCTGCTACAAGCTGAGCTGCCAGTGGCGAAACACATTTCTATGATTATTTTGATTTCATTTCAAGCTTGAAATATCAAAACGTAAACCCCTACTTTTCTATAATTCTGTGTTATTTTCCGTATAACAAATGAGAGTGAGTCAAATTTGATAAAATGATCAGAATTTCGCTATATATCCACAATTTTTTCCAATCGAGATACAAATATTTTGATGTAAGAAAAGAAAACTTGCTGCTTTGTTTCTGAATTGCTCCAAATAGAGATAGACTGAAGTAGGTGTCATTGCTAAATAGTACATTTTGTATCAAGGGCGGAAAGTGGATGATTTTGACGAGGGTATAAGTAGCAGCACGAGCGAAGCGAGGGCAGATATTAGCCGAGTCAAAATCATCTTTCGTCCGTGATGCAAACAGTGCTTTTTGTACAACCAGTTTGTAATCATTTGAATAATTATGAAAATCAAAAATAAATAGTCGATCCGATACACTGCACTACACTCTACACCATTGATTAATGACACCAAATCTGTGTAATCTATGGACACCAAGGTGTCATTAATCAATGCTCTACACTGCTGACAAGTCAGACAACTGACGAGTGACAACTGTCAAAAATGGTATTCATGGTTACAATAGGTGTGTTCCTGTATTCTTTTGTGGTGCGCATACATTGTCACCGAGATTGTCACGTGATAAGTTCCTTTTAGTATGCTAGACTGTCACGTGGTAATTAGATTCAGAGGCGTTGGGATCCAAGGAACCATTGCTAAGCGACCAACTTTTGCGCCCGCGGGCGCGAAAGTACTTTTAGGCCCGGCTGCCAAAATTAGCGACTTTCCGCCTGCTTTGCATGCATTGAAAAGTAGACTTTACGTGTAGGTTGTACAAAAAAAACTAAACATCGTTGGCAGTATAGTCTAATACAAAGGAAATATCAAAATACAAATATGAAGTTCATGTGGATGCTTATTTATGTAACCGCATGCCCAAAAAAATAGGATCCTTGTTCAGTTATTTTTAAAAAATGATCATTATCGTCTCAACTTTTATGTCTACATTTTAAGGGCTGTTTGGGGATTGTTCCAGGTAAAGTAATAAACATTCTTCGAGTGGCTGGCTAAAAAGATATAACATAATAATATAATGTATAATAGATGAAAAACCCCGAAAGAAGCAAATTTTGTCTTTGGAAATTTTCTGAATGGTCAAATTCCATTTTTAATAATAAACTTAGAGATGCAAGTCGAAGATTGGGAAGTTTATAATATGTCTTGACAGTTACCTATAATTATACTATTATATTAAGTTGATGAAAAGCTTTGTATCTAGATATTTGCTCAAATTGTTTGGTAATTTATTTTATTTACCGATCGATAGGGGCGGATCCAATGTTGGTGCGTTTGATTGATTAATTGATTGATAAAATACTTTATTGTCATAAATGAACGTCATTTGTTGACAAAGCACTGAACAGTAGTATACTATCATGATACTATAACAAACAAGATAATATGCTCACGCGCAGGTTTCGCTGACGTCATTGCGTGTCCGAACCTCAACATTCATAGGTTACCTAGGTAACTCGGTTACCATGATACTAAAACAAACAAGATAAACTTTCGCACATCCCCCTCAGAAGTCATCACGTGACCTACCTCAAACCTATACAATCAATGTCAGTCGGGGACGTCATGCGTGAGCCAGTTCTAATTTTGACCAGCAAATGGTAACTAGGTAACGAAATTGATGTTTTAAATCCAACCTCACTTTTGGCTCGCGTTGACGACATGCGCGGCCTGGTTCTTATTCATTATTTCTTAATTTCGCAATAATTAAGATATAGAATAAATAAAAAAATGGTACACAATATATTAAAATATAAGTAGTGCTTCACAATAGCATTAAAATACGATGAAAAGTACCTGTTTGAAAATAAATTCAAGAATAACATGCATATAAATAATTGAAAAATATAACGAAGACAATTTTAGTATGAACAAGATACAAAAAGTATCAAAAAAATTCTGATAAATCATAATAAGCCTTCTCATACAATAACCTGCATAGAAGTGTGCTAAATCTTTTAACTGATTCTTGAAGGCAGATAGTTGAAAATTCTACGTCCACCATAAATAATGGATTTTTTAATAAGGGATGATGATGGTCTGACTAGAAGAAGATTGTTGCCCTGACGAGTCAAATGATCATGATTCGGACGGGGCAATCTACTCTGCACTTTGAAAATTATGGTTGCAACCTCCAAAATGAAAATGAACGTCAGGGTCAATATTTTATACCTCGTAAAGAGGGTTTGCACGATTCGCGAGGAGGCACACCATACAAGGAACGAACCGCCTTCTGCAGGACAAACAATTGATTCGATAAGCATTGACTAGCATTGCCCCAAAATGCAACTCCGTAGCGCAAGTGTGACTCCGCCAAAGAGTGATACTCACTTCTTGCCAATCCAGAGCCCAGCTCCCAGGCAGCAACACCAACAGCATAGCACCCAGGTGCCACACGCCCACAGGCCCTGGCAATATGCTGATCAGATTTCAAATCTTAGTCGACAATTACACCCAAGAACCTGGAACAGCTACTCTTAGCCAATGTACAAGAGTCAATGAAAGCCGCATCAACATACCCCTTGAAGTAAATGAGGTGTGTCTTATCCACATTAAGAGTTAGAAGATTGGCATTGAACCAGTTTTTGATTAGAATCATGTCAGCTGTTATAATCTCTTCCAATAGAGCAACATCATTATGGCGCCAAACAATAGACGTATAGTCAGTGAAGAGAGTGATAGTATCCTGGATTGGCAACCGCGGAAGATCATTTACATAAAACAAAAACAAAAGTGGACCAAGTACGTAATGGATAAATCAGAAGAAGCTTGGCCAACCACAACTCGTTACCGTACTTCAGTTTTTTTAATTTTCAGAAGAAAATACTGGTTTTTCTAAATCCCAAATACCTAAACACATCCTAAGGAAACGTTTCAATTTAAACAAAAAGGTTACTATCAACTTATTTTAATAAATTCGTACATAAAATGGTTTGAAAAATAGTTCTCAACAATGTTTTAATCTTTTTGCTGCGGCTTATAGTGGTCAGCAAAAAAAAGTTCCAAACAGAATGACATTTTCAGGGATGCTTGAGGACTTCCTCCTGAGCATCCAACCTGAGCATATAGAGGGACAGCTTTGATCAATTTATTAATAATCCATACTATCAAATGTATTTAATAATGTCCTAGCAAAATCATCATTGTTTCTAAGCACCTAGTCCATTTTTGGGTAATGTATAAATATGAAATAAACCAATGTAGAATGAAGCATTTCAGTTTTCCTAAATTATATTTCTGAGTATACTATACCCACCTACTCCAACTTTCCAACGTTCAATCAGGAGGACTAAAAAAGAATTAAAAAAAAACTGTCGATTGTAATTTTCCAAATACAGTGAGATTATCGACTGATCATTCTTCAAAGTCAAAATCAAGGACATTGATGATGTTCCTAATAATTCCATTCTGATCTGATTGGATGTATTCGACTTCTTCACTAATCGAGAACCTCGTCATTGGAAAAGAAATGTTGATAGTCGAACGCTATATAGCTCTTCGCTATTATCTTTGGACAGTTCATCGCCTGTTCGAATGTTTTTTTTTACTCCACAAAAGTAAAAATAGCTCTGTAATTGATTTTTATAATTTTTGGTTTTAACATGCACGTTGTAATAGTAGTATTGATCTTTATCAGTTAGTTCTTGCGATACGAAACAAAATTACAGCATACAAATTTGATGGCAATTTTTCGGAAAACCAACTTCATTTTGAATCACTACTAAGTGTTGACATGATTGAACATGATTTTTCCAGTCATGTCATGGTCGAGAACCGGTATAAACCGCAAAAGGTTGTTTAAAAACGATATTTTCACGTTTGACTATTTTATTTCATTATCATTTTTATCGTGGGATTCATGTTAGAGAATCTAAATATAAGATTCCGGTCATGTAATTCGGAACACATGCTCTAGATAGTGTTATGGAAATGAAACCAATCTATTATTTTCAGAGGCCTATGGAATGTACCTTTTATCAACAGTGCCTACCTGGTGAATGCAACGTTGTTGAAACAATATTATAGAAATCAAATTTCTTATGACAGCTCCGGCACAGATGCTGACATGTCATTTTGCAAAAATCTTCGAGATTTGGATGTGTTTATGTTCGTCTCAAATCGAGTTGACTTTGGGCATTTGATCAACGCGGATACTTTCGACGTTACAAGGACCGAACCGGAAATGTATCAAATCTTTGATAATGAGCAAGACTGGGAAGACGCATTTATTCATCCGGATTATGCTGAAAGTCTGAATCCTGAGAAGAAGAATCCCCAGGTAAAAAAAAGGAATAGTTTTGATTCATGATTGAATTAGAAATTACCTGCTATTTCGTAAGAAGTTATATTTTAAATGGATAAAACAGTCTCCACCTATCGTCAACTGATATTTGATTTTAGGAATTCATGTTCATCAGATACTGCAAAAAAACGTAATTTTGAAATATCAAGAACCAACAAATACCTGACATTCACCAACATTTATTTCTATTTCAGCCTTGTCCTGACGTCTACTGGTTCCCTATTGTATCCAGAAAATTCACCAAAGCTTTAATCGCTATGATGGAAAGCTTCGGCAAATGGTCCTCAGGTAAAAACGAAGATGATCGACTTGATGGTGGATATGAAGCCGTGCCCACTAGAGATATTCATATGAATCAAGTTGGATGGGAGAGACATTGGTTATATTTTTTGAAGCAGTACGTTAGACCCCTTCAAGAACATGTTTTCACTGGATACTATCATGATCCACCAAAGAGTCTGATGAACTTTGTTGTTAGGTATGTATCTCTACTTCAAATTGAAAATTTTGTTTTATTCAGAGCATCGTATTTCATGGTTCACTATAATAGTAGAATCCTTTTAAAGAACACCCAAACAGAACTTCATATTATGTAAATCTGTAGAAATGGAGATGAAACTTGAAGAGTGAAGGGTCATAAACTTTTTTTTTAGGGGCAACAATAGGCATGACCAAATAATAATAATACTCATACTATACAGGGTGTTCCTGACTTAATTCAAGTTGCAAAGGTCTTTTGAACATGTGACTTAAATAGTCTGGGTTTCAAGATACAGGCCAAGAAAAAATAACAATGAGAGGCGACAGAAATCTGCTTTATCCATTGCTTCAATGGGAACACATTTATTCGGCATTGAAATTGAAATTTGACAGCGTCCGACCCTTCGTACTACAGATACCCACCTAAGTTTTTTGGCGGAAAAAGTTTCGTCGATTCTCATTGTTTTGTTTATTCTCGGATAGAGGTTGTTGATGGTTAAGAAAAAAATCGGATTTATTAAAAGTATCTCAAAGATACTTTTGCCGATTTTGTTGAATTTTGGCATTTCATTGTAACAACCACAAGTTTTTGACATCCACGTTGGTTATCATTTTTGTATTTCATTCTGTACTGTAAAGTATCATTTACCGGGCTGGTTACCATAAGTAACCTATCCATGGTTTAACTGGCGCCATCTCATTGTTTTGATCAATTGACATACAAACTTGAAATAAAATGATGCTAACATAAGAAACCCATCTACATGGCGAGTCGGGAGAAACGGACCAAATTTTAGGAGTGTATTTTACACGCGAAAACAATGTTAAAAAACCCATAACATGTTCCTATCCGATACTCATTCGTTTCCCAGTTTTAGCGCAATATCAAATTTTTTCACGTCAATTTTATCAAAAATTTCACGTAATTAGAGTATGCCATGCTCAAGACTCTAAACTATTTGACATCTATGTTATCTTGACAATGTGTCTGTATATTGTGGCAGTAATTAAACGTTTATCTTCAAGTTTGAGTGATTAAAGTATTACAAAATGCCAAATACTTGTTCAAATTTTGGAATGAATATCGGATTCAAACATATGTTTTTCTTACAATGTTTTCGCATGTATTACTCACTTCTGAGATTTGGTCTGTTTCTCCCGACTCACCCTGTATATTACACACGTGGTGACATGGTTTGGCTGGAGCCTTCTCATTGCAAGAATGTGAGTTGGACTGCCACCACCCTCTCAATGAGTGCTTTGGAAATCAGAAAGCACATTTTCACTTGAATCGATTGAAAAAAATTGTCACAGTATGAAATAAAACATTGTACGATACACAGCCGTTAAATATCATCAAACTACTCTAGAATTTTCATAAACCTCTTGAATCGTGAGTAATTCACCAGCTTAGTAACGTAAATTACAATTCCTCGAAAACAAAGAGACACAAAAGAGTTGTTTTTTTAGATGCTGCATCTGAAAAAAAAAGTTACAAAATCTTTAGAAAAAGTGTCGCAAATTTGTTTCACGTATATTTTTTTGAATCACGGTCTATCATTGAGTAACACCCTATATTTCTAATTAAATTATAAATTCTAAAAAACAACCAAGTTAACATTGTTAACTTAACAACGAATGACACCTTCAATATTTAGAAATCATACGCGTTATTTTTCCTTGGAATCCATTAGTCGGACGAAAAGTCTGAAACACTCTAACAGTCACGTAGTTTTTGCAAAAATCTACTTGTTTATTACCTTTACCTTTGATAGCCGCATAACGTGATATATTAGCTTGTTTTTGTTTTTCCACTGAATATTAACATAAATATTATTTTCGAGAAAACTTTGTACCTACTTAGATTAAAGGTAATTTAATTGTGTACAGGGTGGTCAGATAATGATGCATAGTGCTGTATCTCCAAAACTAATCGTTGTAAAAACTTGCGGTACAAAATTATTGTATTGCTAAAGTGGCCAAAAGAAGGCAGTGGAAAACATTTTCAGATTCAAGATGGTCGCCATGATTTAGAGAAATCATGAAAAATTGGTGAGTTTTGCCAAGTTCAAAATTTTACAGCTAGATTACCCTTTGTTCAATTATTGTGAAATTTTCAGGAAGTACATAATTTTTGCATCTCTTTCGAATGGTGCAAGCCATTTTTATCAAAAACTACACAGGAAAAAGTGTTCAACCTCTTTTTAAAATGTGACAAAAGGGCACTGAACAAAATACATTTTTGGACAAATTGCGAGGACACGTACACTGACAAATGGATTGAAGTTTTCAAATGCACCATTACTCCACTGGCGGCTCGCGGTGTTGTAAGTAGGTGAAGCAGACTGATGTGAAAAAAGCGTCGGTGGTGAAAAAAAGCGCCGCAGGCGAAAAAGTGTCCGGGCGCATCCACCATTTTATTATACACTATTCAGTTATCGGCTCGCGGCTTTCAAAACAGGTTAAGCAGAATTTCCCTCTCCAAACCGAAAAACGAGAGAGAGAATTTACCGAGATCGGCAAATCCAGTTTTGTTCCACACTCCACCACGAACGCCAATCATTAGACAAGGAACGCAGAAAACTTTATTTGAGTAATAGCTTCCAAACAACCCCGCAAATTCGGAATACCTACCACCATTTTTTAAATTTTCGGTGGTAAACTCTTTCGTACTGTTTTACCAGTTTACCACTTTATTAATGTTCAACAGTTGGGAGGGTTTTTCACAACTTAAAAACTCTCGTTTATCGTGGTCAGTCCACTTTCTAATCGGGGTTTCCAATAAAACACACACGCGGAGTCATATACAGGAAACATTGCGGAAATTTCAACCACACCGCACGGCGCACAGCACACCCAACATGCATGATGTAGAATACACGTAAAATCACCTTCTATGGTACTATCACTTGAAGGGCGGGAGATACCTAAACCGAAAAATCGGGTGGGTTGGCATCATTTGAAATAATACATATTTCTTAAATAGTACACGGCTCTAGTTCTATAACCTAAAAAATTCCGGACTGTTACAGTCTCGAAAATACCATTCGTTACGAAATTTCCGCGTGAACACTCTGTTTTTGGATTTAGAAGTGTTTGTCACATTAAGTTCCGGCGACGGTCTATTCGAATTTAAAAAGTCCTTTTTATCGTCATTTGTCCATCTCGAAAATGGCTTTTCGAGCATGACTTATACCGGATCATATACGGGAAACATGACAAAAAACGAAACCGACTTCCGATTTTATTTGCAAAACCGCTTGCCTGAACTAAACGTCAGAAAACGCGCGAAGACGCGAGACGCGCACTGAATTTCCGCTTCAAAATAATATTTATTTGCGGCAAATCGATAGAGCAAACGTGACGTTTCCATGGTAACCGATGGATGTTATGAAGCTGCCGCGCTGAATTTTGAACTGCGCGTCTTAGTGTCTTAGGAAAACTTACCTTAGTGCCATGACATACAAGGCGAAAAAGGCAGAATTTTGCGATTTTCTGCCAAGTTATTCTATTAAAACGTATACATAAAAATCGGAAAAATGCTAAATTCTGCGACTTATCGCCTAGTATGTCATGGTACTCACTGAAAGCTCGGTATTCAATTCATATTTGCAGGCAGCAGCTGATGTCATTAAACGTTGATGGTAGGACGCATGTTATACAGTTTTCGCAAGGACCTACTATCGGACAACCTGATACTTTATTGTTCTCTCTTTTCAGCCGCCAAATAAAACAAAGATAGCTAGCTGATAAACAAGTAGTAGTTTAGTGGATTACATGGTTAACCATAACTGTGCTTTTTGACATTCGGCGACCAGAAGCGGAATTAAAATCAGTAAAAATATTTTAATCGAATATTATTATATTAAGAAATTCGTGCTAAAGATAATAATTCAAGGTGAAGCGGCGCTTCACTTGCGTCATGCGCGAGCCGCCACTGCATTACTCCTTTGATAAATGATGCAGGATCCAAGTTTCAACACATTTTGCTGTGATGCAATACTTTTGGCAATATGGGTATAATAAAGAAGTAAGGGGTGATTCAATGTTTTTTTTTAAATGAACAGCTGCTGTAACTCTTGAACGAGTGAACAGATTTTAACAACTTTCTTCTTGTTGGGGAGAGAATTTATTGCTCCATTAAAAATTAAAACCATCTTATCTGTGATATGCCTAGTTCTTATTGATGCCACTGGAGCGCGTTAATCGATATATTAACAAAAAATCGCAAAATTCTCATGAAATTGAATGCAATGATATGATTTTTTCTCCATAAAAATTTAGTGCAATGAAACTTTGATAGGCTTGTGCAAACCGTATCTCGATATCTTATTCCTAGCCTAAAATAACCAAGAACTGAAATCTTATTATCATAAGATATCAAACATACGCGATTACGCCGGTATTTGTTATCTATTTTTATTTTTTGGTCCTTTCCAAAGATTCAATGATAAATTTTCCACGGTCTGCTTCACGACGAATAGGTTTCGAGATCAATCAATCAATCAAAAGTATATTTATCTCTATCTGCACAATAAGTCACATTGGCTATTATACGTAACTCTATGGAAATAAATATTCAGCTTCGCTCATAATGTTATGATAGATAGATATTTACAAATATAGATATATATAGACAAAACGTTCCACAGCTAATGCTTGACTGTCAGATGTTGAGTTAGTATCTACAAATCCTGTTTATAAAATTCATAGCGAGTTTGTGATTCGCGATAATTAACAATTCTATCTATAATTCTCTATCAATAAATAATGATGTGTATCATTTTATAACCACATATAATATTCCTTGCTTAGCCTAGTTAACTGCCTTATTTTAATTTATGAACATAAAAGGGGGGATCGGCATTACACGGATCTCGATGGAGGTCTAAGAGCTTATTGAGTAAACTGTACTTAAAAATACAATATCTATAATTCATCCATCAGATGCTGCCAAGCATTTGAAATAGCAAAAGCTTTACAGTGTGGGGTCTTCCCAAATAATCCAAAAAGTGAGAATTTTTTTGAAGTTTGTTTGATGCTTTCTATTCTTTAATTGTAAGGAAGTAAGTTAAATAAAGTGCTGGAGAGTTGCTTTGCGACTTTTGCTCAAAATCAAATCTCGATATTTTCGAAACGGAAAAAGATATCGATTTTTTTTTTTAGTTAGGGCGGTGTATTTTTTTTCATTTATCCACCTATACAGGGTGGACAAATGAGGTCATGTTTTTTTTTAACAAAGTTTGGTGCTATTCCAGATTCCCAATTTTTGACCTTAAAATTTTTCTATCCATATTTTGAATCTTTGAACCATCTTGAAAAAAGCAGTTTCTCAAATTTTTCAAGAGTTGCCTTTAACTCAATTTATCGAATTTTTTAAAAAGTGTGTCATTGATCCCTCAAAAAAGGTCTTTTTCAGGGTTTATCTTGAGAATCGCTATCTTTTTCCACACTGTTGCCTAGAGTGGATTGATTTTGGACCAGAGAAAAGATCCAGGCACACACTGAACGTTCTTGACTTCAGTGGCATGCAGTAAAAATCTGCTTCTTCAACAACAAACCAACATTTTGGATTGAACAATGAAATTATCAGCTTAATGGGCAAATCGAAGTCGCAACTCTTTTCTCTAGGGGTGAATTTCACTGGCGTGACAACGAAAGTTTTTGTTTTTTTTTTGGTTTGATCAGAAGTGCTTGAAGCACACTTTTTTGAAAATTCGATAAATCGAGTTATAGCCAACTTTTGGAAAATTCGAGAAAGTACTTCTTTTAGGAAAGTCCTAAGATTCAAAATATGGATAGATCAAGATCAAAAATTGGGAATCTGGAATAGCACCAAACTTTGCTAAAAAAACATGACTTCCTTTGTCCTCCCTGTATAGGTGGATAATCAAAAAAAAATGCATCGCTCCAACCATGTGTGTGTTTTCAAAAAATTGGTCAAGGACCTCGCGAAGACCACAACTCGATATCTCTCTCCGTTTCGAAAATATCGAAATTTGAATTTGGGTAAAAATGTTCATGTCGCAAAGCAACTTCCCAGCAGTTTAGTTTGAGACTAATAAAAATTTTTTGCGTTAAAGTTTTATGGCAAAATGGCAGTATCAAGTAATCGATGTTCGTATGTCTGGTTTCGTATACCGGATTTGCCGTGAGATTTGAAGGACACAGTTCAACTGCCCGTATCAGACATGCTTTGTAGTATATGTTTTTTTATACAGGGTGTCCGGGAAAATGTGGGAGATCTCTCGGATTCAGATAAAACATTAAAAAATAAGATGACAAGTTCCCATAATTTTTTTTCCTAGCGGCCCTCCCTACGGAGATACGGCCTCCTAAAGGACCCCACTGGAAATCGGTTTTTCTTGAATAACTTTTAAACGACTCAATATAATTCAATGAAAATTTAATATGATAAACAGTAGTAAGGACCTCTCAAAATACTTCCCTTAAAACATAATTAGCTTGTTTAGTTTACCAGGGACGGACTAGATTGTACATTTTAACGCTCAAATGTTTAACACCCTGTATGATAAGGAGTTGAAAAAAATAAATTTGGATACCTTGAACATTAAGCTAAAGAAAAGGTACTCTTGTTCATTGTCGATAAAATGAACCATTTTCGAGAAAAAACAATTTTTATTAAACAAAACCTCGAAAAAAGCCATGACGAAGTGGTGCTCTTGACGAAATTGTGAACCTAACGCTAGGAAAAAAATTTATGGGAACTTGTCATCTTATTTTTTAATATTCTATCAGAATCCGAGAGATCTCCCACATTTTCCCGGACACCCTGTATATTCAAGAGCTGAGTATGTGTGGCTACCACCGTAGCCATGTTTTCTCTGTCGTTTTTTCTTTATTGAAAATTAAAGAGTGGACTGTATTCAAATGATTTATTCAGTTCGCTTTTATCAGACCAGCGGCTGAATGCTGAATTATTATATTGATTGACATGTTTTGTAAAAAATCCTAGTAACCGCCAAATACACTTGAAATCATGGATTACTGTTCATATCGGATTTGTCAAGAAGTTGCACCGTTCCTCAAACTGGACTGGATTATCCGATTTCAGTCTTCAAACTCTCATTTTCTAGCTATTTTTACTCCGCACAGTTAATGGGTGGTATTATTAAAAATCAGTACATACACTTGTCTAGTTGGTACTACTATCACTAGCATCCACTTTTCAGTAGCAGCTGATGCTCAAAGCAACACCGTCACTCGGGGTTTAAAAGGTCAGATAAGATATTTCTGATTTGTTTATAAAACTATCTTCATTTTTGTGACACGTCTTTTCTCACTTCCTCACAAGAAATGTTGGACAATTCATTCCATTCAACGTTTTGAGGCATGAATCTACAGACTGTTTTTTTTTATACAGGGTTCACATGAACTTTTATTTTCATTTTTGACCAAAATTTCAATAGATTTTTTTACAATAAAGGCATTGTAAAACATTCTATTGAAATTTATTACAGGGGTTCGAAAAAGTGTTAGAGAATAATTTCTGTGTTATCAAAATTATTTATTTTGAAATTCACTTATAAGGACAAATGATGATGATTCTATGATTCGCAATGCAAACTCCTTCATATAAAGACATTTCAAGCTGTGAACGAATATGGTCAGAACTTCTTCGAATTTCTTCAATGAAAATTGATTGAACAGCTTTATTCTAAATGACATTCTGATCAATTAATGAAAAATAAAGGTACATAGTTATATCTTGGACAAAATGCACACAAAAACTTCAAAATGTTTTGAAGTTTTTGCGAACCCTGTATACAAAAAAAACAAATTTTTGTCTACGTGGAGAGAAAGAATGGGTTTTTACCGAAATTAAATTTTCAATATATTTGTGCTCTTCTTAATCCTACCCTTGGACAGTCTATGAAAAAATGAATAAACTCAAGTTCGGATGGTTATTCCCGACGCGGTCTGTACAATTTCGATGCTAGTACGCATGTAGACATCTTCTGATAATTGTTGAAACATAACTTTCGCTTGATATTTTGTCAAAAACAATTTGTCCCAAAGAAAGTATAATAACGTCAGTTTAAGGTATCGCCGACTTGTGGATTCACAAGTATACAGGGTGTTTTTTTTAACGGGACAATTAGCCTTAAATGGGAAAGTATAAATGATAGGCTCATGAAAATTTGTACACATGGGTTATCGACCACGATCTATCTTTTAAAAATAGTGGCAGTTCTCTGCGACTTTCGGTAGTACCGGTACTAGGTACCAACTTCCTTATTTTAAATGGCAACCTCCATTTTTTATACGATATTTAGATTCTTTGTTCAAAATTAAGGTAAGGGTATGTAGCAATGTCTATGGCTATCTTTGACCGTTTTCGAGAAATTTCGATTTTTAGAAAAAATTTGACAGTTAAGGGGGGTACTTTGAAGCTGTGTAGCTCAGTGACTATTGGACGAAAATTAATGAAATTTTGGGGGTGCCTATAATAAATGCTGTTTATTCAAGTGATGATAATCATTTTTCAGAAAAATCTACAGGGTCTTCACAAACTTTGAAAAAACAAAATCTTCAGTTTTTAACGAAAAAGTTAGTTTTTTCAAATGGAATGCCCTCTTTTTTGTTTGAGATATGGATTCTAGACAAAATTCTCTTTCGATTAGGTATAAACTATCCTATACCTAAAATTGCTATTTTTCAAGTTATTTACATTTTTCTGAATAAAACAGCAAATCGTGGTTTCTATAGAAACTTAAGACAGAATATCCCTATAGAAACTCATAACTAATAAAATTGTCAAATTAAGCATCACTCATTTATAAGATTCAAATAATTATTATTATGGCCAATTTTTCTAACGAAGATTATTTGAATTTGATAATAATTTATGGAGAATGCCACAAGAACGTGAATCGTACTTTAGATTTGTTCCATGTACGTTTTCCCGGAAGAAGAAGACCAACAAGAAAAAATTTGAATGCAGTGTTGAATAATTGTAGAACGTTGGGAAGTTTTACTGCGAAAAGGGTCAGGAAGAGTGTAGTGGCAGAAGATGAAGATATGGTGATAAACGTTCTATCATTTTTTGAAGCCCATCCAACAGCATCCATCAATGACGCTGAAAAATTTCTGGATATATCAAGGTCATCTATTCATAAAATTTTAAAGAAGAATAGATATAAACCATTTTCTTTTCAACTTCTTCATAATCTTAAACCAACAGATCTTCCAAACAGGGTGGAGTTCTGCGAGTTTATAGTAGTAAAGTGTCAAGAAGATGAAGAGTTTTTGAAAAATATTATATGGAGCGATGAGGCAAAATTCTCAAAAAATGGTATGTTCAACCGGCATAACAGTCACTATTGGGCAACGGAAAAACCTAATGCAGTAAGAGACAGGAATTTCCAAGATATGTGGAGTTTCAATGTTTTCTGTGCCTTGAAGCATGACCAAATATTCTGTTATGTCATTTATGACCAAAATTTGAATGGAGCTCGATATCTTAATATTTTGAATACCACTGTGGACGAGGCTCTTGACAATTTGCCTCTTCAACAGCGGATGAATGTTTGGTACCAACAGGATGGCGCACCGCCCCATAATAATAACGATGTTGGAAGACAACTTGATGATTTGTTCGAGGATAGGTGGTTTGGCAATAATGGTCCCCACATGTGGCCTCCTAGGTCTCCTGATTTGACGCCTTTGGACTTCTTTCTTTGGGGACACATCAAACAGACCGTCTACAAAGACCCAATCACCACAAAGGAGAACATGTTAGAGCGAGTCCATAATGCGTTGCAATCTTTAGCACCCGAACAAATCAGGAGAGCAACAGGAAGAGAATTTTTCAGAAGAATTGAAATTTGCTTGGGAAGACGTGGCAATAGGGTTGAAAGCTTTAATTATTAAAGTTTCTATAGAAACCACGATTTGCTGTTTTATTCAGATAAATGTAAATAACTTGAAAAATAGCAATTTTAGGTATAGGATAGTTTATACCTAATCGAAAGAGAATTTTGTCTAGAATCCATATCTCAACAAAAAAAGAGGGCATTCCATTTGAAAAAACTAACTTTTTCGTTAAAAACTGAAGATTTTGTTTTTTCAAAGTTTGTGAAGACCCTGTAGATTTTTCTGAAAAATGATTATCATCACTTGAATAAACAGCATTTATTATAGGCACCCCCAAAATTTCATTAATTTTCGTCCAATAGTCACTGAGCTACACAGCTTCAAAGTACCCCCCTTAACTGTCAAATTTTTTCTAAAAATCAAAATTTCTCGAAAACGGTCAAAGATAGCCATAGACATTGCTACATACCCTTACCTTAATTTTGAACAAAGAATCTAAATATCGTATAAAAAATGGAGGTTGCCATTTAAAATAAGGAAGTTGGTACCTAGTACCGGTACTACCGAAAGTCGCAGAGAACTGCCACTATTTTTAAAAGATAGATCGTGGTCGATAACCCATGTGTACAAATTTTCATGAGCCTATCATTTATACTTTCCCATTTAAGGCTAATTGTCCCGTTAAAAAAAACACCCTGTATACTGATTTTCGAAACCAGATACTTGAAGTTATTAATACCGTTTCAAGCATATCCTTATGTCATCCCTAAACAAATCCAAAGAAAAATAGCGACATAAAGAACACGACAATTTGACAATGCTTGAACTCATACAATAACTTCAGCTCATTGTATTTTTTGTCCTATGAAATGTCATCACAAATCTATGTTGTAATGTTATTTCAAAGTACATACTCCATATCCCAACTTAAAATTTTTACTCACAGATACAAACCAGATGAACAACCATCGTTAAGACCCCACCACGATAGTTCGACTTACACAATCAACATCGCCTTGAATGAGGCTGGAGTAGACTATGAAGGAGGTGGATGCAGATTCATTCGTTACAATTGTAGTGTAACAAATACCCAAGTGGGTTGGATGTTGATGCATCCAGGTCGTTTGACTCACTATCATGAAGGACTTCTAGTAACGAAAGGGGTTAGGTATATCATGATTTCCTTTGTTGATCCATAAATCCAGTTATAAAATGTTTCTAATGCAAGAATAATTTGTAAGTGTCAATGTTTGTTTGATAATGATTGTGTTTCTTTGAACCTCGCCGAATTAATATTTAAGATGATTTCTTATCAAGCTTCTGTTTAATAACTACCCTATTTAGTTATATCTATTTTCACGCAAAATTTTGTCACAGCTCCAAGTTGTTTAGATCAATATTAGCTTGAATTATAACACGGCGCGTGTTTTGAGTAGATTTTTTTTTTTTCAAAAAGCAATGCCACGCCACAATGTATATATATGGCATCCAACAAAAAATGATATTGTGATGTTCCATCATGAGGATGACCATTTACTATTACATTATCAACATCAACATGACTACCAAATTATTCTGCAAATCATACCTCTGAGATTCTTTTGCCTTTCTGCACAAAATGAGCAATTAAATTAAAATATTTTGACGAAGAAATTAAAAATCAATACATTGTATGGTGAAACAGCCCACAATGCTCTGATTGTGTACCTACTCCAAATAACGCGAAGTGTAGTTCTGTGTTGGGATCAATTTCTGTTGCATGATATTCAATCATGTGGAACTGGAAATCCATTAATGTTCAGATATAATAATGTTTAAGTTTTAATTTCAAATTCTTAATCTGTGTTTTGGATCTGATGACTCACTGCCTCTTATTTTTATAAGTTACTTTTTAACATGTTTATTGATTGTTCTGTGGTTTTCTGAATGTGTTTTCTACCTAACATACTAGGCTATTTTAGATTACTATTTTTGTACAAGCTTCCTTCAAGCAATAAAATAGCAATAGTTTTTGTAACGGAGTTCTCCTATTTGTAATAAAGTATCAACATAATAACGTCTATCGTTTCAAGTTCCGTTTTGTGGTGGTGCTATACCAAACCCCACTATTGCTATCTCCGAAACAGTAAGTGCTACGGGGTCGGCTGAATGGGAGAAAAGTTGCCGTCTTTCATGCTTATTGAAGATCTATCCACGTGTTGTTTTTTTTTTAGTTTGTGAGATACATGGTAAATTGTAAAACTGGCCCAAACCAATTTTGTCAACAAATCGTTAAATATTTCAGAAACTTCATTTTCTAGAAACAGTTTCAGTGGTTGGCATCGCTAATTACTCGTTCCCTCCCCGTGAGAAGTGTAAAGCCTCTTATTCCGTTTTACCCTTGTGAGTAGTGTAACCCCTTTCACCTTTCGTCAATCTCCAGAGCAATATAACTCCTACGATAAACCCAGTAGAGAACATGCTCGTCCTAATATTCTAATATTATGGTGGTAAAAGATTGTATTGATGTATGGTGGACAACAATATATTGAAGTTACAATTACAAACTGAGTTTCCCTACTGTTCAGCCCTGCTACGTTCCCTAGAGCAAGACAGGTGTGGGTTCAGACGAAGCATGCCCAATCTGACACTTCACGTGACATTTTAGAGATGACTCTTCGCGACATAGCAGCTATAAGTACTGACCGTCAATTTTTACACAACTATGTGATTCCAGCATTCAAGTTTTGCCTATTGTAAGAACCAGTGGTAAGAACACATAATGGCTTCATCTCGCGAAGTTATCTCTACAACTTCCAAAACAACGTAGATATGAATTTTTGAAAAGAGAAAAAGATTTTTCCGGTTTTTCTCGGCTAATCAATCTACGGCGGAGCTCTCTCGCTATAAGTGCTCATTTTCTTCATTCATTTTATTTTCTTCGGACCCTGTCTCGAAACATTTTTATTCGTGCATGGATATTTTGACGTAATCCATTTCGAATTCTAGAGGGGGAATTTTTTTATTTTGGCACCAGGTGGCGTCCAGTTTTTTTTAAACAAGGCACCAGATCACTTGGAGGCTGAAAAATCCACAATCCATAATAGCGATTTTTTCATAAAAAATCTGCCTACGTCACTGGATTCGTCATCCTCTGATATGGAACTGTACCACTGATCTGTTCCAAATTTCATGAAAATATATTCAACATCAACGATTCTACGGCACTTGGTTATTATGCATTTAGAAGCTTTTCATCTCGTAAATCAAGTCATAACAAATCAGATACATCAAATTTATGAAACAACAACTACAATAAACATCCTTGGGTACATCAAAATCAAAATGTAATGAAACAAAGCATAAAAACGAATAAAAGGTTGAACATAAAATTTACTAAAAACAAAATAAAATCAAATTAACACTTATGAACTAACTTCAAATTCAGGATATTTCAACTTAATGCGTGAGAGTGAATATAGATATGAACATTATCCTAATCGGTGGATAGGGCTAAATAGTAGATGAATGGAGTTTACTCCCAGAAACCACGACTTAACTTCCCCATAGACAGTGGGATTTATTAGTGGAAAAGTCTACTTGAAAAAAAGAACTGCGTGATAGACCGAGAAAAAATCTTCTAAATGTATAATCAACTTGACAACAATAGCCGTAGAATCGTTATTAATGTTTAATATTATTTCATGAAATTTGGTGCAGATCCATTTTAGAGAATGACGAATCCAGTGACGTAGGTAAGCAGATTTTTTCAAAATAAATCGCTGGTACTGATTCTGGATTTTCCAGGCTATAAATGGGGTCTAGTAGGCCTTGGTTTCCAGAAAAACTGGAAGATGCCTGACCCAAAATACACTTTTCACCCCTCTCCTACATTTAAAACAAAATCGTCAAAATCGCTCCATAAATGAAACGTTTATGAGGGAAGCCCTCTTTCAAATAGGTCACTCTGTATACTTTTAAATTCAAACTTTCTTGATTGCTTCATTATAGAAGATTCTATGATCAAAAAATGCGGACACTTTAATAATCATTGTCTATATAACTGCGTTCTTTTTACTTGAGATTTCCTGAGATCTCAGTAGGTAATGCCTTACACTCAATTCTATTTCGAAGTGAAATTGTCAAATTTCCGCTTGGCAAACGGGAAGTATACAGGGTTAGGAGAAATTTGCCAGATTGGTCGAATAATTTCAAAAGATACACGAGTTGGAAAATACTGTCTCTTATAATTAAAAGTTTTGGGGCTTTTGAAAATGTACATACCTATCTGTCAGAAAATTGAAATATACCAGGATCGGGCATAGAGACAGACCAAAGTTGCATTCTTTTTAATGGAACCCCCTGCATATTGATGCATATTCAAATTCTTTCTTGAGCAAAAATTCAACCGTTATCGATTTAGGAACAAGGTGTATTACAATCTCGATTTAAAAATAACATTTTTGCAACTTTGACATGCTATAAAACTCAAACGGTGCAAGATATCAAATCAAATCAAATCAAATATGCTTTATTGCCACAGAAAAATTTAAATAAATTTTATGGACAAAGCAAATAAAAATGCTAAAGTATAAAAACATTACAAAACATGATAATAGTATACATTACGAGAACAATTACGTGAACAATAGAACAAACTAGTACAAATATATTTACCCAATATTTTGTCAAATTAAAATTTATTTGGAAATTGCTCATGGACAACAATAAACATCGGCACACTTCCAGTTATGTTATGTTGACAAGTCAGTAAAACAATAACATAGCAAAATCAACAATAATAATGCGGTGTTAAATAGAGAAAAATTAATTAATTAAATTAATTAATTAACTGCACTTTCTCATCTTGACTTTTCAAGTACTATTTGGTCGCATTTGAATAGAAGACACTGTTAAGTGTCAATTTTGTTTGTTATGTGACAGGAGCTCGTGGGAGGCAGTCAATAATACGAGGAAGGCTACTTTAAGTCTTCTTTATTCGATTTTCAAGCTTTCGGAGAAATTTTCTCCTTCTTCAGGAAGTCTAACATACAATGGTGAAAGATACAATAATTAGTAAGGCAACGAAACTCAAGAAAACAAGTGAAAAACTCACCGAATGTGAAGGACAGTTTCAAAAGGCACCAACACATAACAGAAAATCACACATTATACATATGCTAATAATTGTACACCAGAAATAAAATAAATGTTCAAAATACACAAACGAACTTTCACTACACTAAACATGTTAAAAAGATAAAATGGTTTAAAACTTGTAAAAAGGGTTAAAATGTTGAAACTGTAAAAGGACGCATATTACAAGTTTAACGGAACAAAGCACAATGAACAAAGGGACTGATAAAAAATTGTTCATTGTGCTTTGTTCCGTTAAACTTGTAATATGCGTCCTTTTACAGTTTCAACATTTTAACCCCTTTTACAAGTTTTAAACCATTTTATCTTTTTAACATCTTTTTACATGTTTAGTGTAGTGAAAGTTCGTTTGTGTATTTTAAACATTTATTTTATTTCTGGTGTACAATTATTAGCATATGTATAATGTGTGATTTTCTGTTATGTGTTGGTGCCTTTTGAAACAGTCCTTCACATTCGGTGAGTTTTTCACTTGTTTTCTTGAGTTTCGTTGCCTTACTAATTATTGTATCTTTCACCATTTTATGTTAGACTTCCTGAAGAAGGAGAAAATTTCTCCGAAAGCTTGAAAATCGAATAAAGAAGACTTAAAGTAGCCTTCCTCGTATTATTGACTGCCTCCCACGAGCTCCTGTCACATAACTCTGTTCCGCTCCAGTCACGAAACTAGCAACAATAATTTTGTTTGTCACATTTTTACATTTTTTGACAAAAGAAATAATTTAATGCCATTGGATAGCTCTTAAAAAAGCTAGGACTAGAAAGTACAGACCATTTTTTTCTATCATGAACCGTTTGGGTTTTATAGCATGTCAAGATGTAAAAATGTTATTTATAAAACGCGATTACTCGAAAACGGCTGAATTTAGGAGGAATATGTGTTTCACAACTCTTGCTCGAAATTAAAGGGAGAATTCCGAAATATCCATGAATATACGTGGGTTCCATTTAAAAAAATGCAATTTTGATCAGCAATCACCTTATGCTCGACACTGATTTATATATTCCCTTACCATATATAGTATAATATGTCCCATACAGCACACGAGATCACAAATACGTTGTGTAAGCATTGTGACAATGAAACTACATGTAGTCACAACGCTACACAAATGAGAAATGGAGATTGTGTATATGTCACAGAGTAAAACCTGGTAATCAGTAAGAGCTAACTGTTACTAGGAAAAGTGAGCTTTTCCTGATTTGGAAACATTTAGCTAGTGAAAGTTGAATTTGATCGACTTCATCATACTTTTACTAGTAATTGTTAGCATTCACGTAACTTTTCTAGTGAAAGCTGCTACACTGAAAATTATTATCGTAATTATAAATATTCTTTTTGGTTCGAGTTGGAATTCGCCGACAGATTAGACGCTCTGGAAAATACGAGAGTTATGAATCGCAGGTGTACAATGTGAACATTGTTCAGATACCGTATTATAGAAAATACGTCAGTATTCTCAGTAGGGGTTAGTCTGGGTTAGTTTGGGTTTGGCAACAATTTTTTTGTCGCGTGAGCGACATCATTTAGTGCCCCGTGCACCTTGGGTTAGTTAAAAGGCGGAAATAAGTTTTAAAAAGTACTTTTCCTAACTGCTTTCAGTAAAAGTTGATTTGATAAAGTTTCTCCAACATTCACTAGTAAAAGTGTACAATATTCTTCAAAATTTAACATTTCCTAACGGGGCAAGTAATTGCTAGCATCAACTAGTAAAAGCTAGCTTTCACTGAATTTCTAACATTAACTGTAACATATACACAATACAGGGTTCGCCAAAGTAAGTGGCCTCTGTTGGAATAGCTCGGGAAATAAAGCGATTGGGATTCTGAAAATTTGTAGAAAGAGATTTTTGGAGATGCTCTTTTCAAATGAAATAGTTGTGACGTTGCGCGACTTCCGGTTATAGGGGAAGTAGGTGCCAACTCCCTTATTGTTTAAAATGGCGAACACCCTATACAGGGAGCCACAGATTCGAGTGCATGCATGGAGATCACGGTATCTCACGTATTATTAGAGATACAGTGTCGATCAAATTGATGCAAGGTTTTGCTCTTTTATGCTCAACAAAATTTCTTTTTAACAATTGAAAAATTCCCACTACTTCCGAAGATATTCGAAAAAAAACGAAATTTCGCAAAACACGTTAATATTATTTCCTGAGCTCATTTGACAAGATATTTAAAAATGGAATTCCACTTTCTCATTGCCAATTTTTCTCCTCTACAATATGGCGCAATTAAATTAAAAATCTGACGTTTCGTCTTTGATCGGCCATCATCAAGTTAATTTTTTTAAATACGGACCTGGATTTTTTATTTTTAGTTATCTTTTGACGTCCTAAATGTATTGAGGTATCGCAAGCGTCGAAAACAATATTCATCTCAAAAATAAAACCAGAGAAAATCAGTCAGGCCACCACCCTTGTCTCCCAAACACACATAGTTTGGTTCATAAATCCATATCTTTATTCGACACCTAGGTATTCTTATGAGAAAAACTGAACAACTAAACAAAACTATTTGACTGAACTAAAATCGAAATAACATCCAATAACGATACATTTAATGAAATTGAATTAAATCCACAAATGACATGGAAAATAAAAACAAAACATAAAAAAGTGAATCAATTTCTGCAAGTAGTGCAAGTGTTAAAAAATATTGCCATTTTAACAAAACATTGAAAATAACAATAACAGGTGTGTTTGTTATGCTCCACTAGTGCACACTTTTCTACACTACAACACTCAGTGTAGCTTTGTTTGTGAAATGTTTGTCTGTTTTTTAGGATAGAATATCTTAACTAGTTCAGTGAAGATATTCTATCCTGAAAAACAAGTAAAGATATTCTATCCTAAAAAACAGACAACAGACAAACATTTGACAAACAAAGCCACACTGACTGTTGTAGTGTAGAAAAGTGTGCACTAGTGGAGCATAACAAACACACCTAGTATATTATGTGAATAATAATTCAAAATATTGAGGTTGCTAAGGCAACCCATCACTCTACAACATTGAACTCCAATAACTCCATACTACGTAGTATGGAGTTCAATGCTCTACATGGTTTCTATATGAGATGTTGCATGCCTCACTTCAAGGTTTCTATATAAGAGGTTGCCTCACTTTTACGGTCATGACGTCATTTGTGTCTACTGTAGCGCCACTGCGGCCATTTCTCGAACCATTCCATCATAAAATCAAGAATGTCGTTTATCAATATCATAAACTCACTATTTATTTCCAGGTGGACGAGAGATTTTTTGCTGTCGATGGTTTTTCTTTTGTGAAATTATCCATTAACGTTTTGAAAACTGTTTATAAGTGTGTCTTATCCTTGGATTTGTCTATCAAATATAGTTTTTTAAAGGTTGGTGTGTCTAGAAATGATCATAATAGAGTTTGTTTACATGTGTTCAACTGTTTATTCTATTCTACCTAAATTTAGCTTTCATTATATTTCAATAGTGGATTTCTCAGTATATTTATTTATTTATTTATTTATTGAATTAAAGTCTTACAAAACACCAATACAATGGTAATTACAATATAAGACTACACTAAGTACTACAAGAAATAAAAGAAACAAACATAAAGAATGAAAACAAACGAACAGATATGGCGTATAATAGTAGGTACTACATTGAGCTTGACTTTTTAAGTTTACCCACAGGAATATTAAAAAAATCAATATCAGTACACTTACACAGACTATTACAATGTTCTAACATTTGATTTAAGGGGCTGTCCAAAGAGGTCCTAACACTAAACAACCTGTCCTGCCTACATCTAAGATTGACTTTAGGAACATGAAAATATATTGAGTTAATAAGAGTGCATCCCTGGTATTTAATGTTGTTTAATATACAGGGTGTCCGGAAATTACGCGTCAGGATTTTGGTGGGCGATTCTACATGAAAAATTAATGCAACAAACTTCTATACAATTTTTTCAAAAACTCAAAATTAAGGAAGATACAGGGTGTTAAAAAATATTTTTTTTTCTTATTTTTTTAATAACTTTTTTTCTAGTGTAATGATTTTCGCCAAATTTTGCATGCATGTCACTAGTGTTTCTTTGTATTCACCCTATTAATTTGACGCTAGTCGTCAATGACAAAAGGCTGAAGCTGTCCTTCACCTTAGGAAAATTACTTAGAACTTTTTTGTTTTAATCTTTTTATAAATTTGGATGTCAAATTAGTGAAGAGCATCAAAATATTTTTTAAAAAGGTGCTCGTGTTGCATCATCGTAGAATTAACGGTTTCCGAGAAAAACGACTTTAAACATTTACGTACGTTTGATTAGAAATTTTGATTTTCAAAATTAACAAAGCAAGCCTTGAAAACATACATTTTTAAAGGGTAATTTGTTAAATAAAATAACTATTTACAACACACCTTATTTAATTTGGAAGTAATACTTTCATAGAAAGTTTTCGAAATGTTGCCCTTCCATTTCAATACATAAATTAATTCTTCTCTGGAAGTTCCAACGAATCCTAGAGAATATGCCTTCCTTCTGTTTAATTATTTCACAATTGTCAATAATCCGTTGTCTCAGCTCTTCACGGCTTGCTGTGTTAATTTTGAAAATACGAATTTTTAATTATTTAAGGTACGGTTAATGTTTAAAGTCGTTTTTCTCGGAAACCGTTAATTCTACGATGATGCAACCCGAGCACCTTTTAAAAAAATATTTTGATGCTCTTCACTAATTTGACATCCAAATTTATAAAAAGATTAAAACAAAAAAGTTCTAAGTAATTTTCCTAAGGTGAAGGACAGCTTCAGCCTTTTGTCATTGACGACTAGCGTCAAATTAATAGGGTGAATACAAAGAAACACTAGTGACATGCATGCAAAATTTGGCGAAAATCATTACACTAGAAAAAAAGTTATTAAAAAAAATAAGAAAAAAAATATATTTTTTAACACCCTGTATCTTCCTTAATTTTGAGTTTTTGAAAAAATTGTATAGAAGTTTGTTGCATTAATTTTTCATGTAGAATCGCCCACCAAAATCCTGACGCGTAATTTCCGGACACCCTGTATAATAGATAAATAACACAGAGTGGTTTTAGGTTTAGGCAGGACTAATATAAAATAACAGTTAAAAAGTTGTGGAAATCTGAGGGTTGATGTTTTGAATATACATATAGAAAATACTCACATTTGGAACAGTATTTTCGCTTCCTTGACCAATAATATACAAAAATAATGTCCCAAAAGATAATTTTACACCTCTATTAATATTTTATTTCGATTTAAATGATAAAATTAGCAAGAAAATCAAGAAATTCAACGTTTTTTCAATCATTGATCGAATGACACATGACACGCACGATAAAGTCCGATTCAATTGCATGACAGGAATGACACTCAAATGACAGAATGCGGACTGTTTCAGACCGCTAGCTTATATAGAAACCTGCATGGCCTCACTTCGCCTGAGGTAAAGACGGAAGGGGGAAAATAAGACGTCATTTGAGGCTAGCGGTCTGAAACAGTCCGCATTCTGTCATTCTTGTCATGCAATTGAATCGGACTATCGGACTGCAACGTATCGTGTCATGTGTCATTCGATCAATGATTGATGAAACGTTGAATTTCTTGCTAATTTTATCATTTAAATCAAAATAAAATATTGATAGAGGTGTAAGATTATCTTTTGGGACATTATTATTGTATATTATTGGTCAAGGAAGCGAAAATACTGCTGCAAATGTGAGTATTTTCTATAATATGTATATTCAAAATTCAAATGAATCAATGCTCAGATTTCAACAACTTTTTATCTATTAGTTCATATTAGACCTACCTTATTCTACTAACTATAATAAAAGCTTAATTTACGTAAAATATACATAGATAAAGTAGACAGTTATTGAACTGAGTTTAACACATGTAAACAAACTCTATTATGATCATTTCTAGACACACCTACCTTTAAAACACTATATTTGATAGACAAATCCAAGGATAAGACACTTATAAACAGCTTTCAAAACGAAAATGGATAATTTCACAAAAAAAAAACCATCGACAGCAAAAAATCTTTCGTCCACCACGAAATAAATATTGAGGTTATGACATTGATAATTTTTTTTTCTTATGACATTCTTGATTTTATGATGGAATGGTTCGAGAAATGGCTGCAGTGGCGCTACAGTAGACACAAATGACGTCAGGGCCGTAAAAGTGAGGCAACCTCTTATATAGAAACCTTGATCACTCTACGCATCCTTGTCAAAGCTCTACGCCCCCATCTAATCACCTCAACAAGGATCGCGACGTCAAAGATAACTAAAAAATAAAATAAAAAAATCCAGGTGCGTATTTAAAAAAAAAGTTAATGATGGCAGCTCGAAGATGAAACGTAAGATTTTCCATTTTATACCACCATCTTGTGGAGGAGAAAAAGTGGCAATGACAAAGTGTAATCTATTTCAAAATGTCTTTCAACCAAACGCAGGAAAGGATAAAAAAAATGTTGCGAAATTTCGGTTTTTTCCGAATATTTTCGGAAATATTCGGAGTTTTTAAAATTTCAAAATGGCATTTTCTTGATCATAAAAATTCGCAACTTTGCATCCATTTAACCGACCCTGTATCTCTTATATAATAACTGAGTTTCCCATGCATGCACTCGAATCTGTGGCACCCTGTATATTATTACATTTTTGGATTCTACGTGGAATTCTAGGCAGATTTGATATTCTTTCTATACCTAATAAAGTATAAGCAATTTTGAGATATTTGAATTTTTATCTCAAAAATTACGTTTGTATCGGTTACCCATTTAACGCCCAATTTCACAATATATGGTCACCAAAAAGTCTTGGTTAGTTGCTGCGGTTTCTATTGTTTGCCTTGTGATTTTTCAATTGAAACTATGGATACTTACCAAGACTTTTTGGTGACCAGACATTGTGAAACCCTAGGTAAATGTAAATTTTTTCGTATACCTAGAAAGCCTTTATTGTTTAATTTGTATTGGATTTCTTGTTGAAAGGGACCTACTTTGAAAGATTTTCCACAATTCTTTGATAACTATTATTGCGGGGTGGCCCAAAAATAAGATCAAAAATTAAAATATATTTTTTTAAATGGAAGCCCCCAATTTTTATCTTATTGAGTATTGAAAATAAAGGTGAGTTTGTGTAAGATTGTCCACTCCAAAAATTCTTTTGTTTTTGAATTTTTGGAATGGACAATACTTTAGCTATTGGAACTGGTGACCAAGCAGATTCTATGAAATAAAAGGAATAATCACTTTTAACATCCTGTAGGTAGATCAAACATTCAAAGTGATTGCGGTCATTATAATATGAATGTGAACGAAAATGACCCTACAAAATACGAAATAAGAATAATCATCCAATATCCAAAAATTATGAAACACCCTGTATACGTATCGACTACTCATTCATCTCTATAAGTGTCAACTGTCATCTGCCTACCACCATGATTTTGAATTTTTCAGACCAACCCACCGTAACCGCAGCTGGCGCAGGCAACCCACACCACTCTTTAACCTATATTTTAATTTAATGTCAAACTATTTTCGTAAACATTACATTGCGCGGTGCGGTGTGCGGTATTATTGTTCTCGAGAACGAACTGGAAAGTGGATTCCTTAAATTAAAAGTCGATCCGTTCCGTGGTGTATTCCGCGATAATTAGAAATAAAAGTAACTCGATATAAATGTATGAATCCCATGATGTATTTTTAAACCAGTGTGTAACGAAAAATCTGTTTATTTTCGGCCTCAAATTTCTTATCAAGATCATTTTCCTGTTGATATAATCCTATATCATTTTTCAAAACAAAAATAGTATCTGAGTATTTATGTGATTTGTTAGTGAATACAGATGAAACCAGATTTCAGTTCCTGTTTTTCGCACTATTTATTAGGATGTGTAATTAATTGGATGTAAATTTATTGACAAGGTAAGTTACGAGAGTTTTTTTTTAATCTGTTGTACTTCTCAATATCATGCTTGAGTAAGGTCGTTATCAAATTGCGAGTCAAATTGTAACCGCCGACTTATGAATGTAAATCTACCGTTACAGGATGCCGCGGTATATTTTCCGAGATTGGTATAAGTTTTTTTCCAACTACCAGAACTACCTACCTACTATAATAATTATGCTTAATCGCATCATTTTAAAACTGCTTACTATCAACTACTGAGAAGTTGTTGGTTATCGTGATCGTGAGGTACTGAGGTCGTACCGAGGGAGGGTCGTACAGAGTGGTCACTGGTCACGCGAAAACTGGAATTTCCTAACTTTGTTATTTTTCAAGTTATAAAAAATAGTGTTGGTAGCAATGACGTTAGTACGTCCATGCAGTGGTCCATGGCTGGTAGTGACGAAGATCACTATACAAAAGGCTGCCGCACTTTTACGGTCATGACGTCATCGTTTCCCACTGTTGCCAGATGGTCCCTATCAAAAACAGTACAACAGAAGCTGGCAACCTTGTCTGAGATGAATTCAATTGAATTCATAATCATAACCATAACCTCACTTTACATTATGAATGGTTTTTGGTAGTTGAGAGATTTTTTGCTGTGTCGTTGATTTTTCTTATGTTGAATTATTCATTTGTGTTTTGAAAACTGTTCATAAGTGTCTTATCCTAAGATTTGTCCATCAAATATATATAGTGGTTTAAAGGTAGGTCTGTCTATACATTTTAAAAATAGAGTTTGTTTACATGTGTTCAACTCAGTTCAACTGTCTACTTTATGTGTATTTTACGTAAATTAAGCTTTTATTGTAGCTCAATACTAGGTTTCTTAGTAGAATAAGGTAGGTGTAATATGAACTAATAGATACAAAGTTGTTGAAATCTGAGCATTGATTTATTTGAATATACATATTATAGAAAATACTCACATTTGGAACAGTATTCTCGCTTTCTTTTCTAAACTATTATTTGATAATAATGGATTAAAAGATAATTTCACACCTGTAAAATAGCGTTATTTGGATTTAAATGATAAAAGTAGCAACAAACCTACAAATCCATACAAACAAATCTCATCGATCGAATGACACATGACACGATACAATGCAGACCGATGCAATCGAATGACGAGAATGACAGGATTCAGTCTACTGCAGCCGCTCGAAACAGATGACGTCATATTTTCCCCCCTCCGTCTCTACCTCAGGCGAAGTGAGGCAACCTATTGTATAGTGATCTTGGGTAGTGACTATGTAGTGACGAATGTTGTAGTGCAAGCATAGTATAGTATAATATATGGAGGAGTTACAGTCCTCCATGGTATAATAAACAACAAGTGGCGACACTGTAGGGTTGCCAGATTGGAATATCCCAAAATCGGGCATGCCAACCAAATTGCAGATAAAAAATCGGGACATTGAATAAAAATCGGGACGCAATTTTTTTAACGAAAAAATAGTAGGTACAGGGTCATCGCGTATATTGACCCATATGCTAGCGGCGTTATCTATGGAGATATGAAAATTTTGTAAATATGAAAGTTTTAGATATTCACGAGGATATTCATCTGAACTTTTCAAGAATCAAAAAAAACAAAAAGACTACCGGAATGTCAATATTTTTCAACAAGTTGCAATTTTTTCAATGGAACCCCCTGTATATTACCCTATTTTATGAAATATATATACAGGGTGTCTCACGGTCTATGGTACGTTAGACGTTTACGGGAAACTAGACATAGGATCGACCTGATTATTTGGCTGAGCCCATAATCGAGTATGATCTATATTTTAAAAATATTTTCAGTTTTGCAGTGTTGCCGCTTCTACTCAAAAGTCGTGGCAACTTTCTTATTTTAAATGGACCACCCTGTATATTATTATTTTTTTGGATTCCTTGACTGATTCTAATCACTTTTGCTTGATATACTCCTATACCTATCGGCAGCGGTTTTCGAGATATAAATTAGTTTATAATATTTTTGTCGAAAAACACATCAGTGGATTGAGTTCAATAATTTCGTACTTGAAAACGGTGGAAAGTTGAAATTGCTATGCCGACTAGAGGAAGGTAGGTTTATATGGTTCCAATGGAGAAACCGATCTGTAAATATACAGGGTGCTTCAAATTTATTAATCTTTTTCCTATACACAAAAATGATAAAAAAGCTATTTTTTCAAATGGAACCCCCTGTATATTACTTGAAAAATGAAAAGGCCAATAAATTTCCTTCCAAATGGTATCCCATGTTCCTATACCTAAACCTTCAGGATCTACAAGAAAAATGCATTTTACTAAAAAATAAATTATATAGGTATACATGTTACGCATAATACCCGAATTCGGCCAATGCCCGAAAAAAATGCACAAAACTAGTTTTGAGCAACAAAAATCCCCCAAACCCGAAATTATACTTTTAAACGGGGTTTGAGCATAACAAAGTATTCAGAACTAGTCTCGGAACTAGTATTGTACATTTTCAATTGCGCGAAACTAGTTTTCTACATCTGTGAATTACCAATTCTAGTTCTGCTTGTTTTTCCAATGAACTAGAAGTAGGGTTATTTTTCATTTTCCTGTTTACGTTCAGATTTTCGTTTGTGCTCGTGAATCTTGTCAGTGATTGTTTGTGAAAGACTTGTTATAATTGCCCCGTGTTAGACAGTTATTGAAAAATGCAAGCTGTTATAGTTTGTGTTTGGCAAAAAATTTGATTATCTCTCTCTATATGGTACATTTCACTCTTGGGTTGGTTCGGGTTAGGTTGGGTCAGTTTGGGTTAGATTGGGTTAGTTTGTGTTTGACAAAAAAAATCTCTCTATATGATACATTTCACTCTTGGGTTAGATTGGGTAAGTTTTGGTTAGATTGGGTCGTCATCTCTATATGATACATTTCACTCTTAGGTTAGATTGCCTAAAAATGTGGTTCTGAATTAGTTTGGGGGAGTCAAGTCAAATGCAAGGTTCGATCTACTAGTATTGGTAACTCAGAAATGTACAAAACTAGTTCGGTGCAATTCAAAGTGCACAGTACTATATAGTTCTGACTATTTTGCATGCTCAATACCCGTTTAGAAGTACAATTTCGGGTTTGGGAAATATTTTTTAGCCAAAACCAGTTTTGAGCATTTGTTTCGGGCATTGCCCGAATTCGAGTATTGTGCGTAACATACATGATATGAAACATAATGTAGTTTCTAGGGCAACCTATAGTTGCCAGGTCACACAGCAATAACAATTTATTTTTAGTAGCAAACTGCAACTACATTATGTTTCATATCAATAATACCAATATAATCTATTTTTTAGACAAATGCATTTTTCTTGTAGAACCTGAAGGTTTAGCTATAGGAACATGGGATACCATTTGAAAGGAAATTTATTGGTCTTTTCATTTTTCAAGTAATATACAGGGGGTTCCATTTGAAAAATTTTATCATTTTTGTGTATAGGAAAAAGATTAATAAATTTGAAGCACCCTGTATATTTACAGATCGGTTTCTCCATATAAACCTACCTTCCTCTAGTCGGCATAGCAATTTCAACTCTCCACCGTTTTCAAGTACGAAATTATTGAACTCAATCCACTGATGTGTTTTTCGACAAAAATATTATAAACTAATTTATATCTCGAAAACCGCTGCCGATAGGTATAGGAGTATATCAAGCAAAAGTGATTAGAATCAGTCAAGGAATCCAAAAAAATAATAATATACAGGGTGGTCCATTTAAAATAAGAAAGTTGCCACGACTTTTGGGTAGAAGCGGCAACACTGCAGAACTGAAAATATTTTAAAAATAAAGGTCATACTCGATTATGTGCTGATCCAAATTTTCAGATCGATCCTATGTCTAGTTTTCCGTAAACGTCTAAGGTGCCATAGACCGTGAGAGACCCTGTATATTATCTGAAACCCTTTTACCTCGCCTTTTACCATACAATTTTTATGAAAAAACTTATTTCCTGATTTCAAAAATACATAGTTCGATACCGAGTTCGATACCTTTCTGATGAGTCGTTCAGGAAATATTTAAGTTTAAATATGTGTAAAAATTAGTATTTAGATCCCGGTTGCCATGGAGTGGCACAAATTAATCAAGTCGTGAATATTTGGTATTAGGTACATCTAGAAGATAAAGTTATTTGACCTTCATTTCTATTGATTCAATCTATACCTTTGATCACAATTCTATAACTTTCTCCATAGTAAAAGGGATGTGAATTTTGATTTTTAAACATATTGAAACTTGAATATCTCCTGAACGACTCATCAGAAAGGTATCAAACTATAAGTATATTTTTGAAATCAGGAAAATAAGCTCTTTCATAAAATCTGATAATATACAGGGGGTTCCATTGAAGAAAATGCTACTTGTGGAAAAATATTGCCATTTCGATAGTCTTTTGTGTTTTTTTTTTAAAGTTCAGATTAATATCTAAAACTTTCATTTTTACAAAATTTTCATATCTCCATAGATAACGCCGCTAGCATAAGGGTCAATATACTCAATATACTCAAAATGTCGGCCGTTTTTTAAATTTATTTGATTTGAAGCCAAAATCGATCAAAGAAAAACCAACATTTTTGACATCAATAGATCCTCGAATAGATCTCATCAAAAACACGAGAACGGCACACATAGTTTTTATGTCAAAGGAAAAAAAGAGTGGAAAACGTAGATGATTTTGAGCCGCAAATATTTTTATGTCGAATTCAAAATACAACATTCAACACAAAATTTTCTTGATCCCGCTTTAGAGGAAATGAAATACCTACATACTTGAATCTTGAAATAGAACAATAAATCTGCTATTAAAATTTAAAAGGAAAAAATAACGCTAAATAAAAATGTGTGTGTGCATGCATGGTGTTCTATATTCTCTATGTCTAATCGCTATAAACTCTTATAATGAATGATGAATAAGTTTTTGAATATGTAAAAATCGGGACAATTCGCGTCCCGACGTATTGTTCATCGGAACACGGGACATGGCCTCCGATATCGGGACTGTACCTACAGTTCATTTTTTATTTAAAGTTACAGTGACAGATCAAAATTGTAGGTTGAACGTTGGCAAAAAAAATTAAATGCCATAAAGTGCTCGCTAACTGAAATGAAAAGATAAAATATTTGATCCTAAACTCCATTTTCTCGATTAAAGAAGAGTTCTGATCATCAGTTCCAAAATTTTCATCACTGTCTATTCTCGAACGTTTGTTTTCATTCAAATGGAATACATTTTGAACATAGCAAAATAAAACGAATCAAAGTTCAATAATTTATTAACTATCATAATTGAACATGTTTGCCAACCTTTAACCTACAAGTTTGATCTGTCACTGTAACTTTAAATTATGGAGGACTGTAACTAGGAGATGAATCGACATACTAATATCCTTGAAATTTCTGTCCCTCTTTTTCGTTAGTTCATTTGAGTGCGCTGCTGATAATAGCGCTTTTGTTTACTCGTTGTCATGGTAACGTTTATTGCACGTTGTCAATGATTGTCAACAGACTTTTATAAGAATTTTCTTATTTTAGTACAAATTTCTACTCTACAATACACATACAATTAATTTTCTATAAGGCAAAAATTAAGGTTGAATCGTCGCAGCATCGTGTTTCAAGCCCATTGTTTGTTTATTGATGACTGTTGCCAATGAAGGATATGACGTCATTCAGTTACCCTCTCAAGTAATGCAATTGAACAGAAAAATACAAAAATTCTCGAAAAGGCTTAATTTCAGAATAATGTATAACAAAAAATATATCGATGACACCTACCATCATCAAATAATGAGAGTTTTGATACCAACTAGCTGATAAAAATGGTTTCATTATGGTAACCTAGGTGATCGGTTTTGTTTGACATGAAAGCGCTAACGACTCTTCGCCATCTGGGGGTAAAAATTGAAGCTGAATTACGATTTGAATTCTGGTCCACTTTTTATGCATTCGATTCGTCTCCTAGTTATAGTCCTCCATACTTTAAATGAAAGATGAACTCTATGTGGTTAAATTTCGTTCTGTCGCAATGACAGAAATTCGCCTCATTCATACACTGCTAACCTTATGAAATGTAAAATAAAACCATACTGTAGCCGATTACATAATTTTGATGATACTGATACATAAGTGAATTATCTACCAAACGATTACCCACTAGGTACCCACTAGGTATACAGTATGTCTAAAGCGAGGTCTAAAGTTTAATGCGAAGTTTCAAAGTCTTGATTTAGAAAACAGTTTTACATTCCAAAATGTTAGCGGGGTATAAATGAGCGAATTTCTGTCATTGAGACAGAAGGGGTTGACGTAAGCTGTCGCTACTTTTTGTTTATTATCACTATGTTGTGGGTATCCACATGTATCATATTATCTATTATTTACTCTATATGGCAACCGCCCCATTTGAAATTTGAACAACGAGCGACGCTTGAAGCCAGTATGAGATAAAAGATCCCGCTGCACTGTATATTTTCGCATCATTCCACAGGCGATAGAAAAGGATAGACTTATGCGAAAAATATACAGTACAGCGGGATCTTCTATCTCATAATGGCTTCAAGCGTGTAGAATTGCTTCCCATATAGTTATTAATAAATATATGACATGTATCATCCAAGGTGTCATCAAATGGCTTCCTCGTTCCCTACTGCTATCTCAAAAAAACAACTGAAGTTTGCGTTCCAAAGATATAAAGCAAACCTACCTCGAAACCTACGTTTTTGATCTGGAATTTCCCTGGAAATTTCTTTTGCGGCGTTGTGATAATTTGTCGACAATGGGGAGTAAATTGGGAAAAATGGAACGCAAATGAATTGTTTTGAGATCTCGTTACTAAGGAGAGAAAAATACATGTAACGTAGTGAGAATGACAAAGAGAGACAGGGCTCGCCAAATTAAGTGGCCTATTAGAATATCTCGGGAAATAAAGCGACTGGGATTCTGAAAATTTGTAAGGAGCGATTATCGGTGATGGTCTTTTCAGATGAAATAATAGTGACGCTTGTTACAAATCAAACAATAAAGGCATTCTTATACGAAAAATTAACATTTCAATAGGAACCTACAAACGTCATTTCTGGCATAAAAACTCAAATATTTCTAAAACGCTCAAATTTAGGGCGAACGCTTGTGTATAGGACATCATACATCAAATCGAGCATCAAATCTTCCTAGCACTTGACGTAGAATCCAAAAATGTAATAATATCTAGGGTGTTCCATTTGATACAAGCGAGTTATTGACACCTACCTCCGGTATAACCGGAAGTCGCGCAACGTCACTTTTATTTCATTTGAAAAGAACATTGCCGAAACACCTATTTTTATTTTTATTTTGAATTCTTCGTGGAATTTGAAGTACATCTCATATAACACACCCCATACCTATATCAAAACCCTGATCAAACCGTTTTCGAGAATTGCCTTGAATGTTTCTCGGTATTTTTATTTCACACAAAGAGGTTAATGTTCTTATTGGGTCAAAAACTTGGTTGAATGTCCAATCAGCAACGTTAACAAGTAGTAACTAAGCAACTCAAACAAACAGAATCGAGTAGTTGCCTATTTTTATTCACAGCCAAGAGGCAGCAATATAAACAATAGGTAGCTAAGCCATTATGTTTTTTCAATTATTAATTACTATTTATTTAAGTTGCTGTATGAACATTTAATTCAATTTTTCGACCAATAGAAACAATAATCAGTTTTTAAATGAATAATATCATGGATTTAAAATGCCATTTTATCGAAAACGCTTGGATACAGGTTTGGGGTATGTTGCATGAAATATACTCAGAATTTCACGGAGAATTCAGAAATGGAATAAAAACTACATGTAATAAAGAAGTTCATAGACGTAACTAAGTTTTGGTTCACCCTGTATACTTGAATTTGTTATTAAAAAAACCGCATCAATAAATAAAAATCGATGTGTTCAAGCGTTTTCCAAAAAAATCAAAACCCTGAATTTAAAATGAATTTGTTCCATATTTGAGCCGGTCACTGTATAACAAAAAACACTTGTAGTACGATGAAATTAGCCCAAAAGACGGTCTAACCTCAACATCCAAAGTTAAAGTCAACTCCAAATTGTTCTATACCGTCCGCATATTGTTTGGTAAAAAGTTACCTACACCATTTTGAGCGTCGGTTTTGAGTGATAAGGGGGGAGAAGTTGGCGAAAAATTGGTTGGCAAAGTACTTTCTATCAGTTTCTCTTCAATATTTTAAAAACTATGCGGTTTAGCGCAAAAAGCGCTGTATAAAAAAATAATCTACATTAATTTTCGAACGAAAATGATTGGTCCTCTGCATAAAATTGCTAAAGTGGATGGGTTTCAGAGTTACGGAAGGTGTAAAAGTAGATATTTTTCGTAACTTTCAGATTTTTTCACTAAGGAAACTATTTTTTTTATGCAAGATTGGATTTTATTAAAGCGAACTACGACTTTAGTGGCCGATGGTATGTTGGTGATAAGCCCTTGAAGGAACGATAACCCTCGCGATAACCGTACCACTTTCTCAAGGGGCGATACTTTTTAAAGGAAAAGAGGCTTCCACAGGCCTAGGCCATATAGACCTGTGGTACGAAGTGTGTGTAATAATTCTCGAGATAATTCTGGTATATAATTATTTTTTTTTTTGAAAATGCAGCTTTTTGTATGTTTTTCTGAAGTAGGCATATTTGCGAGCATATTTGGCTATATTGCGAAGCAGTTGGCTGCACCTTCTCCTACTTCAGCAGCTTCCAGGTAACATCCATTTAGAACCTACCACCAAATGCAGCAGTGGCTGAATGGGAAGAAGAATCCGCTCGACTGGGGTTGGAAGAAGATTGACGAACACCTGACACCAATTACAACAGCACGTCCTGCAGCTCCCCATCCAGGAGTTACTTTTCCTCATAGTGTGCGCTTACAAAGACGAATGCGTCCGTAACAGTGCAGAAAGAGTGGTCTAAACTGCTCAAGCAGGTGCGGTAATTGCTTAGGCCTAGGATGTGATTACATAGACACGAACATCATAGACGAAGACATAGAAGAGGAAGGTGCTGTGTTTGAAGAGGACTGAATACTGATGAATACTTTACATTAATAATTTAAGGTCGCATTCTATATTTATAAATATTTTGAGAAAATATAGTTGCAATCAAGGTTGCAATACACAGCCAAATATGCTCACTTTCAGAAAAACATACAAAAGCAGCAGTTTAAAAAAAATATGATTAGAAAAGATCTGGGAAAAGATAGAACTATACATGATAATATTCCATTCTTAATGCGGCTTTGTCCAGAGAAAGTTCAGAGTGGGTTTCTCCGTACCACAGGTTTATATGGCCTAGGCCTGTGGAAGCCATATTTTCCCGAGTATTTTTCATTAAAAAGTATCGCCCTTTTAGAAGATGGTGAGATTGTCGATCCTTCAAGGGCTATCAATAACATGCCACCGGCCACTAAAGTCGCAATTCGCTTTAATAAAACCCAATCTTGCATAAAAAAAATTGTTTCCTTAGTGACATTTTTCCTCCGCTTCGTTTCAACAGAAAGCCGGCAATCCCAACATTGCATTCGCCAAAAATTTAGATCAGTTTAATTTTCGACAGTTCTCTCAAATATTTTCTGACCCGTATTGGGTACTTTAAGTGTATTTTTCTTTAAAATTTGATTAGAAATAATTGTTTCTAGACAAAACCTCGGACAAAACAGTTAAAAAAATAGTGGCCCCGATCATTGGACACTTTCTTTGTTAAACAGCGATTGAAACTTTTGCTACAACTCTAGATACAACTACTACAACAGTTTAGGCCGATTATTTCAAAATCAGGTTGTTTGGATGAGGCAAAATTTACTTAATAAATAGAATAGAGTACCATCGAGAGTAATAGGGCTTGTCGACAGGTCACTAAAAGCATTTCATGTTTTCCAAGCTACTTCAAGCTTCCATGTTTTAGTTTTGACTAAGCTAAAATCCGTGCCCATAACCACTGGTTCTCTTCGCAATGCAGGGGCCAAACGTTGACTACCGTTGTTCTATCGACTAAGTATCTCATCTTTCTATTTTATCAAAATTTCAAGAAGAAAAGATATCACGACTCATACTCATGATTGGTTTTCCATGCTGCTGGAAAAATTTGGAAGATAAGATAAGAATTTCAATTGAACGTGTCCACGAAAATTCCCATTTAGGCGAATATTCTCAGAAAATTCCCAATGAATCACATCACATTTTACATAATTTTCACGATTATTGATTCAACGGTGCAGGTTCTTATCTATAACGTGAACATACTTACCGTGTTTGAAAATGAAACAATTGGAAAACAATGTATATTTTTAAACAACTTTTATGTTGAGTTGTGGAAAATTGATAACTGCGGTTCACATTATTATACTTCTTGGTGTAATATAATGTTATCACAATCTTATCTACTGCCTAGAAATGTTGTGATAAGTCGTTGAATCCAATTTATTCTCTATCCAGAAAATCTGTGCTGATTGTACCTAAAATATTTTACTCAAAATAATAATGAAAAAATTAAAAGAAACTATTCAATCTCCAAAAATTAGATTTCATCCAAACGAGTTTAAATACTGATTTGAACCTGAACCTTTGAAATGAAATGAGTGCTGGATGAACGTCATTCATTTTGATACATAGATGATAAAAAATAGACTTTTGTAAAAAAACTTTGTTCAACAGTGTATCCCGCCAAAGATACAAGGTGTCAATGTTCTGGGCAAATATGGTTTTCTGTAGTAAGTAGGTAGGTAGGCACTGGACATTTTACAAAAAAAAAATGGCTTTGATTTTGGCCGGGAGTTTGAGATACTTATTTGAGTTTAAATTTAAATATTCAAAGAAATTTAATTTGCTAAATTCGTCGATTAGATCCTTTTTACGGAATTGATCACTTGGTCGATGACAACAGTAAGTGTGAGGCGTTTGCGTTAGTTTGGATTGGTTGCAGTTCAGGTTTAAACAGTGAAAGTTTGTTTGCAAAGAGCGTGCTAATTTCAGTATCTTTTAGCTATTGTAAGTCGTGTTCCGTTCGTTTCCTAAATTGATAGAACAAATAAAATGCTGGAAAATAATATTCATCATATTTTTTTGAATACATATCAAAACAAAACATATTCGCATCTTTATTGCAAAGTCATCCGACATTCGATTTTTTCTTGCACATTTCCAATGCATTTTTTCTTAAATTCATAATTTTTCCATTTTCAACGCAGAAGTGATCATGACAAAACTTCTCTCGGTTATTCAGAATTATTTAGTCTTCAAAATCTATTTAAAAGATTTTGAACAGTTCTCGGCTTCATCTTATGAACATCTACAGTGGTGGTCATATTAATAATAGTAACCTACAAATTTGATAAAACTTTCATCATGCATCAGTCTTCAAAGAAGTGACAGCATTGATCTTTTCAGATGAACAAAAATTCTAGTAAATTCCGATCAGTGTCTTGGGTTTCCAATGCAGCTTCGAGGAAGATTTTCTAAATTGTCGCACAAATACTGAGTGAGATGATGCCCCATCTTGTTTAAAAATGATCGTATAATCCATTTTCCAAATCTTCCATGAGCGCTGGGTGAATGGAAGTTTCTGTTAGGCCCGGTTTCTCAACGATGGTTCAACGTTGAACTGGGTTCAAAGAGGCACTGTCCAATGTTCTTGAACCGGGTTCAACGTTGAATCATCGTTGAGAAACCGAGCCTCAATGTTAATAACGCATAAATTTTGACCAAGATATCGCCATCGAGATTACCAGATATAAAAAGGTGGAGTTTTCACGGAGCTGCTTTATGATTGTATTGAAGTGGGTTAAGGCCTTTGAGCTATCCACTTGATATTCAGGGGCGAGTTCAGAAACGTCACACCCGGTGCGAGTGTGATCCAAATGTCAAACCCTAACCGTTCAGATATGGCAAGCCGTTTTGCTTTTTATTCAACCCTGCTCATAAAGTATCATAAAAACTGTTTGTATGACACTTTATAAGCACAGATGAATAAAAAGTAAAACGACTTGCCGTATCTGAAGGGTTAGTGTTTGACACTTGGATCACACTCACACCGGGTGTGACGTTTCTGAACTCGCCCCAGATGTATCCGAGGATGTATCTGATGTTATATCATGTTCAGCTCGATATTTACTTAAAGAATTCACAACAGATTTACGGTGGATGTTCTTTCAAGGATGTATTTGATATTTGATTTCCAAGGATCTATGATCTAAAGCTAAGGAATATCCATGAAAAAAGAAAAATCGTATGTTATTACGATATTTTTATTGTTTTATCACAATCATGTATAAACTGTTAGTTTAAAAATCTGACAGACTCTTTCTCTAATGTTTTGAAATATTCCCAACCGTACCATCATCATCACAATTATTTTAACTGACTGTCGCATTACCGCAATATAATATAATGCCAATTTACCTACTTATATTATGACCTCTAGTTAATCGCCAAACATTTGAATACGTAGATAACGGAATTAAAGAATGCATGAGTCCCAGTTTTTTTTAACTCGCTTTGATGAAGGAAAAAAAAGATAATTTTCAAAGGTTTTTACAAATTTGTCCAGGAAGACATAAATATACTATAACGTGATGCATCCGTATCTCTAAACCTTCCTTATTGAACAAATACCAACAAACTTGCACTATTCATAGTTTCATGACTGATCAGATTAGTGTCCCGAAAATATCAATTATTGCAATAATTCTATTCTATATTATTTGCAGGAAAACAAAATGGCGAACTATTGGTTGTGCGCAGCAATTTTTAGGTGTCTTCTGCCAGTATTGATAGGATCATGTGAGTACATGTTTTTTCTTTTTGTTCTGATTTTTATAATTCCAGATGAGAATCAAAAACAATTCGATCCATTTCTAATATCTGTGGTTATTTAAAAATGGCAAGGTGCCAGATCTCAGAAACTATTCATCTCAGAGACTTGCGAAAATATGTTTATTATTCAATTTTTGGATTGTTCAGAAAATTCTAGACACATTTCTTGTACAATGTCTTAGACCTATCTTCAGCTGTTTCGGAAATATTCCGTGTTCTCAGATTTATGGAAAAAAATAAAAAAAGAAATTCGCTAAAATTCAGTCAATACAGGGTGTTACTTAATGATATGTCATAATTTCAAGGGGAAGTTCCTGGATAAATTTTGAGTCGAAAAGGTCATATAAACTTGGGTCTAAAAAAGATACAAAAAAAATAAAATAAAATGAAATAAAAATAAAAAAAGTGTGTTCCTATACCATAATATCCTGTGGCAAAATTCAGTTCAATATCTCAAACCGTCTTTGGAAAATGTATTAAAAAATGAAAATAAAATTGATTTTTAACACCCTGTATCCAAGCATTTTAAGACCCAAGTTTATATAACCTTTTCGACTTAAAATGTATCCAGGAACTCCCCCTTAAAATTATGACATACCATTAAGTAACACCCTGTATAGGTATGCTTCATTTAGATCTTGATAATGAGGAAGTAGGTGAAAACCATTCCATTGTGGGTCTCCACTGATATGGAACTATCTAATAATTCTCTAACCGCATAACAGTAGTTGTCAGGCTTGATTTTTTGATTTATGAAATTTCCCACATTAATAAGAAATTGACTGACGGTATTACTAATTGGTATTTATAAATTTTTGATGGATTTCTAGCAAATTTCTGTCATGAAATAATTTTATTTTTGTGATATTAATTTTTGCAATAAATCTGAAAACACTTGTTGTTCAGTCGACTATAGACCGATCTCTCGATTCTTCAGCTAAAATACTACCGACAGCATTTCTTGTCCGCTCCAACATTTTCTCTCTTGGGGTCGGTCTTGTGTGGACAAGATCCCATATTCGTCCCCAAAGGTGAACATCTATGCAAGTCAAGTCAGGGGATCTGGCTGGCCACGGAAATAAACCTCCTTTACCTATCCAACGTTTTTTTTGCCAGGGTATTCGAAATTAATTGGTCTAATATAAGAAATCTAAATTAATTTGACGATTTACAACAACAATAATTGTGGCATTATCAATTTTTTGCGTTGCGTGGTAACTGCTCACTCACTGTTTTATTCCAAGTGATAGTAAGTACATTATACAGTGCGTTTTTTTTAAGATGGAACATAGGGACTCCCATGTCAAATTTTCAGTCCCATGTTAGCAGTACTTCTATTCAGAGTACATAGCTGAAACTTGCCGTGGATAAACTTTGTCGCCTAGAGATTATGTTATTCCATCAATTGGCTCGGAATTAAATGAAGAAAGATTAACAAAATGCTTTTATTAATTGGAAAGCAGTACTTTTTTATCAGCCTTGTATATGCCACTGTCAATAAATAACTCCATTGTTAAATCGTAATAACATTTTATTTCTAATAGTATAATACAATACTAGAAATCAAACATTATTTCTTGGATAAACTGTTCAAAGTGTTCCTCATGCACGACCAAGCAGTATCCTCAACGGTCATTAAAGAGAAAATGGAATCTTTTGGTTACAAAAATTGAAAATGAAGTTAGAACCGTCAGAAAATTAGTTGTCACTGTCATCCTACAAGGCATGTTGAAAGTATCACTTTCATATGAATTATAGCATTTTTTGAGTCTTTTTCCAAGTTATTCTGGCGTGATTGATGAGCTAACATAATCTCGAAGCACCAAAGTTCATCTGCGGCTGCTAAGTTTCAGCGATGTACTTTGAATAGAAGAACTGCTAACATGGGATTGAAAATTTAACATGGGAATCTCTATGTTCCGTCTTAAAAAAAACCCACTGTATAATAAGTGTGGTAACAAGGGTATTACCGCACGAGTGTGAAAATTGCAACCAAGCCGGTGAGGCAAGATTTATAATCACTGGAGGGTAATACCTCATTACCATACGAATTATATACAGTATTTTTCCTACGGCCGTGCGGAAAATTCAATTTTCCGCACCGATATCCGTGTGGAAAATCAGATTTCCCGCACCAGTGCGGAAAAATTAACAATATCATAAGCAAACAGCAACCAGGTTTCCAGGTAACTATGGTCGCTTAGTTACACATTTCGACATTCATTATTATTTATTTGACATTAGTTGCATCAGAAACTTTTAAATTACGAATTATATCCTTATTTCCGCACGTCTGTAGAAAAACTATTGTACCTAACACTTGCGGAAAATATTTTCCGGCCTCGGCTGCTTCACCGAACTCCGCTACGCGTCGGTCGGTCACTGCCGTCGCGTGCGGTAAAGTATCACTTTCCACACTTGTTAGGAAAATAACTATTATCTACAACAGCCCTTGACAGAATAAACGTTGCTAACAGCAACGTGCGGTAAAATGAAGATCTCGCACGGTGCTAATAGCAACGTGCGGTGACAAAATTATTACAGCACGGCGATCAATAATATGGTACTTACCACAAACAGAATCGTGCGGTATACGTTAGTTATCGCACGGTTGTAGATAAACTATATTACGGTGTCATCTTGTATAGTTTGACTGTTTTGCATCAATTTACAAAAAAGTATAGTTTCGTTATTTCGAAACCTAAAACAAGTGTAAGACATGAAAGTTGTGCGGGATTTCCTGGACAATCCGAATGCTAGAAAAAAAGAATAAAAAAAATCCAAGGAAATTTCTCAAAGAATCCATGGCGGTATGTAGTTCTATTTGAAAATCTCGAGATAACAGCAAATTTTGTGTTTTGACTTTAGTTTTGACAACACCTTTACGCCATCTTGTGGCCATCCAGGGATCTTCTAATATATTCACAGCATTTTTTCTAGGGCATATTACCCAATGAATCTTTTTTCGCAAGTTTTCGGGATAAATCGGTTTTGGGTTATGGCCCCTTGCCATTCTAGTAACAATCCTGCACGTATGCCAATGTATGCTCCGATGACACTTCAAATCACGCTTTATCAAATAACTCTGATTATGCTAGTTCAAATCATGTTGAGAGTTGAAATGATAGTTGCTATTAATTCATGGAACATCAGAAACGAGTATTCAAAAGCTCATATTTTTTTAGCTTTTATTGTATCACTTCATAAATAAGATAAAATTCCGATTGTTGAAATCAAACTTTATTATTAACAAGAAGATAATATTATGTTATTTATTGGAGGAATATTTTTTTATTCTTAGCAAACTGATATTAGTTTCAGCCAACCGTGAAATATCATCGCAAATCTGGAGAAATATTATAATTGACATTCTTTTGAAAAGTAAAGTAAAACTAAAAAAAAATATTAAATACGTCCAAAGTTATAGTTGAGGTTTTTCAACTTGTTTTTTAGTCACCACCCACCCAAAAATCCCAAAATCAATAAATTTTAGCAATCAGATTCTATAGTTCTATTTTTAGATTTGGTTTAATAAAACCATAAAATTCATGGTAGAGTAGAATCATTAACGGGATACCTTCAAGCTGGTATTTTTATAATGTATTCATATGTCTGATAATATAATGAGGTCATCACCGCCAATAGACATTTAATGTGTAATCTGTGCAAAAACATCAGGAAGTATACTTGTTTATAGAATATATTGACAGATAATTGCATTTGCAAAAAAAGCAAGCTACCCTTAACAAAACATCGTAAAAAGCATTCATAACCTTTTCGCTGTTATGTGACCGACTTTTTTCAATCATGGAGTGGCATTTCACCTAGAATCCTCGCTTTGTCGAGTCGAGGTGTTTGAAAAAGGGAGAGTCATCAGGCGAGGGCGGAACAGTGGGACCATATTTGGACGATGGTAGAATATACTGACTTATCTGGACATTAAAAAAATTGGACGTAGACTTTTCAGCTATGTATGGAAGGCTTTTTTAATTTTTGGATGAATCGATTGCTTCTCTGTTCGTAATAATTGAAAATGAAATTTTATTAGGGTTGGGTTGATTTGGTTGGAAACAATGTTCGTGAGATTTCTTGAGAATTCCCATACGTAGTGTGGGGTGCAAATGTTTTTATTCTCTATAGAAAAGATTAGGTTATTTTTTACTGTTAGACAGGATGTGGAACAAAGAAGAATGATGTGTTTTAGTGAGTCTATGAGTGAAAGTATCATATAGGGCTTCTTCGATGAAAAGTCTTGTCTTTTTTTACACAACAGTCCGGTTTTTAACTGGCTTTTTTCAGTTACCAAAAATTGGTTTCCGGATCTCCTGGAAAAATGTTCATGCCTAACCATTGCTAAATTGAACTACCTAGATTATTTCTCATCCAATGATGGCCAATGGGCCCCACAATTTTTTTTATGTACTATATATAGATTATAATTATTCGTTGTATTTTTGTTTCGAGTTTTATATGCCTACTTACTTACCTGTAACTTCGTTATGTCTACAATTTTTTGAAAGCCTGAGGAAGATGTAATAGACCATCGAAACTGTTGCTTCTTATTAAAAAGAAGACTTCTTATGAAAACGAAGACCACAAACTATGTTTCATGGATAATTTTCCTTTTTTTAACGGTACATAAATGTAGGTACATTTACCTAAAAAAAATCATCAGTTGAAATGATAGGTACCAAATCCCAATATTTTCCAAAGAAGTGTTTATTGAAATGTACTTGATTAAAAAATTGTCTTACGTTGATAGACAACGTGGTTAGTGATGTTCTCACACAATGGTATTGACTTTGATACAATAACAAGAACCCTGAACATGAAAATTTAACTTGTTCAAAGCTTTAAAAATATAAACATTATTTGTATCAGTATATCAATTGTTTAAAATCTGAGTAATTATTGATATTTTGCATTTGTGTATGCATAGCACTTAACAGGTGACAAATGCTGTGATTCAACAGTATATAAATACTAATAATTGAATGATTAAAACGAAAGATTCTTCAAGATTAATTATTGACCCAATGTTACCCTTGAAATAAAGTGAACCAAATTTTCATTGTCGACTAAATTAGTATTCAATGACAAAAAATAAATTGCTAGAGTTTTCTTTTCATAAACTTGTCCCACTGCAGGGCTGTTTATATCGTAGGGCTGAAAAAGGAGCGCCGGCAAATGACCTAGACCTGCCCAGAAACTAATTAAGATTCTGCAAGTTGAGTAAATTGTGTCATACTCATCATTATTGCACTTTGACGCTATGTTAACTGCGTGACGTCACGTGAATCAATAATAATTACTTTCGGAGTTTATCAATGTTGGGAATCATGGAATCTACTAAGTAATAAAATTGGAAATGGGAGAAGAGAATTGAATTTTGTTAAACGATTTTTCTCTGAAGTCGAACAGTAGTTATTCAAAATGATAAAAACAACTATCAAGATTTCATTGATAAAAAAAATCACTTACATTGTTTCGAATCATCGACTACTAAAAAAAATAAAATCTAGTTTCAAAAGATGTAAGAATAAAAGTTTTGGAAAAATAAATTATGGTTGAGAAGATGTTTAAATGGGTACACCAGGATTTATCGTTTTCTAAAGTTGTCTGAGAATGTAATAATCAGCTATTGTCAAATTTATTGTGCACCCTTTTCAGCTCATTTTGACAATCTTAACCTACAAAATGTTCCATTATAACATTGTACAATTAAACGTGTATTAAATTTGGGAAGTCAAGAAATATGAGTTTTATCATTTGTAATAAAATAAGTAACTAATTCGGTCAATTTAAGATTCAAGTAGGTAAGTGGGTTTTTCCAATAATTGATGTAATTCAAAATAAATATGATGATTCAAACTTGAATCTGATATTTTTAGGTCTAAAACTACATTAAAAAAATATTTTGGGAGTGCCGATGACCTACTGTTGATCTAGTTAATGGCTAGCGGAAAAGGGCTGCAAAATGTGTCACCACTATCACGTTCAACGTGGATCGGTGTCAAAATACACTGCCGAGCATAAAATCCGGGTCATCCCAAAATTTGCAATTATTTTCAAATAATCGAGCAATTATGAAGCTTTCGCGGATTCGATAGAGGTGTCGCATAGTTCGCTAACATACAGCGTTGCTCTTATCGCAGTTGCTTGAATAAAACCAGTTTTTGTTATATTGTTCAAAGTTTGGCAAAAAAAGGTCCATCACCCAAAGTCCTGAAAACCATCACCGGCAAATTGATGCATTCCATGCTTGGTTTTAGCTCTCAATTATTGCGTTTGCATTAGTATTGATGTTATTGCTAATTGAAATGGCCAAAAATTATGTTTTTGCGGCACGAATGGTGGCAGCCCTAGAAGATGGCTGCGGTCAACGCGAAACTGCGAAAAACTTTGTTTGAGTCTCTCCAGCGTGCAACGAGTATCGCAACGATAACGAGAGACTGGTCTGCTCACCCTAATACCTGGCTCAGGACGAGAAAGAAGTACAACAGCTAGAGACGATCGCTTTCTCGTTACTTATGCATTGAGAAACCAAACGGTTCCCGCAGTGTCCCTTCGAAATCGTCTGCATGGAGATGAGAAATATGAACATAAGTGAGTGGACAGTTGGAAGACGACTTCATGCTGCTGGATCATCATCTCGAACTAGAGCTACTGGACCGCAGCTTTACCGTGAGCACCAAACTGCAAGGCTGAATTTTTCACACGAGCACTTGGTTTGGACAATAGATGATTGGAGTCGGGTACTGGTCTCCGATGAATCGCGATTTCGTCTAACGTGCACAGATAGACATGGTAGAGTGTAGAGTTGACAAGGCGAAAGACTCGGCGAAAGATATGCTGAAGCATGTATCGCCGAACGACTTCCATTTTGTGGAGGCTCAGTTATGGCATGGGGGGGCATATCGTTTCATGCTCGCACGGAGTTGGCCTTTATCCAGAATGGGACTTTGAATGCACACAGGTATCTCACCGACTTACTGGAAGATCATGTTGTACCGTCCATGGGTTTTCTTGGTCAACACGGAACATTTATGTATCATAATGCACTTCCACACACTGCTTGGTTGTTTACTGCCTATCTTGATGAAGTTCAAATCAGGCTATTTGTGTGGCCTGCCCGAAGTCCAGACTCAAACCACATCGAGCATATTTGGGATGTGATAGGGAGACGTTTACGAAGACATGTGCCGGCCTCTAGACATTCTAGAGACCTTCGCAACATACTGGTGCTAGAGTGGGACAATCTTCCGCAGGATGTTATCCAGAATCTGATCCTAAGCATGCCTCGTCGTTTGCAAGCTGTTATCACTGCTCGAGGAGAAAATACCCGCTACTGAATCCTTGATAATTTTTTTTTCCAATTAGCAAATCAAAATTTTTTGTTTGCCTAATTTTTCAATAAACTTGAAAAATAAACAAACATCGCAATTTTTATTTAAGCAACTGCGATAAAAGCATAGCTATATGTTAGCGAGCTATGCCGCACCCTAATCAAATCCGCGAAAACTTCAAATTTCAAAAATAATTGCAAATTACGGGGTGACCCGGATGTATATATAGGCAAAACCCAAAACGGATTAGCAATAGGCGCCTAAAGTCGGGCGCCCATTGGCTGTTCCTAATGCGATGTAGGTTTTGCCCGCACGATTAAGGCAAAACGTACATGTGATTAGCAATGGGTATACTGTACGGACGTTTCTAATCGAATCCATCAAACACACATACGTTATCTTGAATTTTCCCACATCTCGATATAGGTTAATTATTTCTGTTAAGCAAAAAAAACAAACACCTCTTGAATGCAAGATACAAAACGTTTATTAGGTTGTATTGACAACAAAGACATACAATGTCTTTGTTGTCAATACAACCCAATAAACGTTTTTAATTTAATTTTTTTATTCAGAATATAGAAAATAATTGTTTTTTATACCTAGGTTTAATAGTTAGTTTTATACAAAGAGCGTAAAAAATCGACTATACTAGAGATACAATAGTTCATTTTTGCACCAAGGCTTGTGAGTGTTACTTTTTTGGTCAAGGATGCAGATGTCAAGCTCAGACAGTAGGGCTGAAGTTTGCAAGAATTCGAGGACAAAAAAGTATATGCTACAAGTCAAGGTGTATATGAGATTTTTTGTGCTTCCGTACATTCAATATTATACATTGCGACCTTAAAGGTTGGAACAAATTCATTTAAAACTCAGATGTTGGTTTTGTGGGAGAACGCTCAGCCACATGCATTTTAATTTTTTACTGCGGTTTTTTTGATGATAATTTTATGTGTACGGGGTGGACCAGAAATGAGTTAAGACCATCAACTTCATTTTTTCAAATGGATGTCCCCATTTTATATTTCATTTTTGAATTCTACATCAAATTTCAAGTAATATGATGATGATAATTTCATGTATACAGGGTGGTCCAAAAATAATTTCCGACCATCAACTTCATTTTGCCAAATAGAAACCCCCTGTTTTTTCTCATCTTTGAATTCTACTCTACATCAAATTTTGAGTAAGTTTCATTGATCTTGTCCTTGACCTAATCCCAACAGTTATCAAGAAATTCACGGTTGTTCAGAAATACAGTCCATTTGATCAAGTCGGAACTTATTTTTGGTCCACCCGGTAAAAACAAAATTATGATCAAGAAAACCGCAGTCAAAAATAAAAATCGACGTGACCGAGCGTTTTCCCACAAAACAAACCTCTTAATTTTGAATGAATTTGTTCCAACCAAGGTTTCAACCTTTAAGGTCGCTCGGTCGCACTGTATGAACAAGTGTTTCAAAAACCCTTATGCTTTCCCATGATTCTCTTGAATCTGAATTTCCAACTATCAATCAAAAAACGTCTCCTATTATTCGTATTCAGGCAACTAAAAGCTATGCTCAAGTATCAAGCAAGTACTGCAGAGTGCAGGTTCAATAAAAACTTAATTTTATCATGATTGAATGTGATTTTATTTCTTTTCCATCGTGCAAATTGACAAGCGGGGAAGTAGGGGCATAGAAGTTATACTAAAGAAACATATACAATCAAAATGATGATATCTGTTATACAAATCTCACTACAACTCAATAAACAAAAAATAACAACCACAGCTCTACGCGCCAAATTCAATCTTACTGATTCACGTTAAGTTGTGTACATTCCTCCTTGTTATTTGATGCATGTAATCTTAGGTGTACCTATCATAGAAACTCTGTGAAGTAATTTTTTCCTGTTGATGTTAATGTTGTGTGCTCCGTATGCGGACTATGAAATGTATATTAGAAGAGGTTGAATCAAACCAAAAAAAAATCAAATAAAATTACATCATTCTACAAGGTATCTACGAACAATCGTTAAACAATGACAGTGGTGGAAAAGTTTTTTTTCGTATGAACACAGGTCCGATTTTTTTTTTTTTTTTTTATTATTTAATACAGCGCTGCGCGTTCTCGATGCAGAATTTTGTAGATTTCTTGGAAAAGGTTGCCTCTAGCGTTGTTGAGAAAGTATACCTCTCCACAAAAAAGATGTAGAAATAAGATTTATTCATGAAAATTCTCAGAGGTTTGCAGTCAAAAAAGTTTAGGCAAATTAAATGAAATAATAATAGTGTACATAGCGCCATCCAACCGCTACGTCAAAGTTGGCACCCAATCATAACCTTTCACCCCAAGAAAACCCCCCGCCCACAGTACCAGATTGTGTGCAAACATATTGAAAAAAATCGAAAATAAAATTTTCGAACCTATGTTCATATGAAAAAAAAAAATGTTTTATTTGATTATTTAGAGAAAAAAATAACACGCCCTGTGCCCCTGTGTTGCTCCCAGTAACAAAATACACGCGATTAACAACGTCAATACAATCAGTACAAAACCTACCTACAAATCAGCGCTCTACTTTGAACGCCTATCCAAGTCTAATTTTCTATTTATAAAATCTAAACTTCTGTACGCATAACTATTTTAATTTATTTAGAGGTTTTGGACCGATCAAAAACCTGTTGTGCTTTTGAACATCAGTTGCTAGTGTTGCTACATACGTGTTGAAGACGTTTGTTTTTTTTTGTATGTAGACCTATAAAAACACATTTTTTATCCAAGTATTGTTTTAACTAATAAATATACTATAAAACACCTTTATCACGTTATATTGATAACAATGACATAAATCTCGCTTTTCAAGAGGTGTTTTATTGTGCTCAAAAGGAATAATAAAATTATATCGATGGGTAGGAAAATTCAAAATAACATTTTTTAATGTGCGTTTGCATAATTGATTCGATTGAAAACGTCTGTACAGAACGGCATCCAATTGCTAATCAGTTGTACGTTTTGCCTTGACCATGCGGGCAAAAGCTACATCGTATTAGCAACAGCCACTGGGCGCCCGACTTCAAGAGCCTATTGCTAATCCGTTGTGGGTTTTGCCTATATGCGACCCGGATTGAATGCTTGGCAGTCAGTTACAATGATAAAATCACCCATTATACATATTGTAGAACTAGAGATCCCATTCTAGTCGCCTATCAAATTGATTCTGTTTCCCTTGAAAAGACATCACAGATTTCAAATCTAGGCATAATACAGGGTGTCCCAGATCAACTGGTCACTACTTATACAGCAAATAGAGGAACCATAAACAAGGTTCCGTGTGCCACGAAAACCCCCTTATTTACATAAATAAGAAGTTTGAGATAGGGAACCCATGGCCGAAAGTGCCCCGTTTCCTAGATGTGGGTTTCCAGGGTGTACAATTTAAAAAAAAATAATAATATCAGAATTTATTTTGGAAACCGCCGGAGTTGGAGAACATGTGTGCACTATTTTTCAAAAAAAAAAAAATGGTACAACATAACTTTTTCAGAACAATAATACTTTTTCCTGAATAGGTTTCAGTATTCAATTTCCAACAAAGTAGCTTTCTTGACTTTTTTATCTCCGGCGCACCGTTTTCGAGTAAAAAAAATAAAAACCACACACTTCAAAGCGTTGATAACCTAAATTTTTCAGTTTTGGTAAAAGTACGAAATCCCACTGTTCTACTCTTTGAAGAGAAAAAACTGAAGAGACGTTTTTCATTGGAAATTGAATGAGTATTTTGAAAGAAAACAAAATTTTGTCCAAAAAACAGTGGCGTGTGTAATTTTTGTTTTTTCGAATAACAAAACACCCTGTCTTTCTTGGAAACGGGCCAGTTCCGGCCATTTCATTCTCATTTCATCATTCCCATCTCAAACGTCTTATTTCTGGTTTTTCTATATGCAGTATAAGTATTGACCAGATGATCTAGAAGACCCTGTATTTGTCAGGGAACTTACTTTTGTTCCATATATTGACGAAATGATTTCAAGGGCTTCGAGAATGTTGGGATTTGTATTGAGGAATTGGGAATTGCCGATTATTCAATAACTTTTTAGCTATGAGGTTACTAGTTTTTAGTTTTGTCAAATAAAAACTGAAATGTTCGGTGGTCCAGAGTTCTCACTATCTCTGCCATGTGAATGCTATGAGGCGGTTCAGTTCGGTTTTTTAAGTATTTGGATTTGCCTTACCGTTAGTACGGTGTCCATCCTCAGCATGGATCGCCGTGTCTTTAGTTTTGCTCTTGATCAGGCATGATCAGAAATTTTAACCTTGTCTCTGGTGAGTTCGATTCAATTTGTTGTAGTCTGTCACAGCTGCTTACCACATGCCGTAATTCGATATTATTTGATGAGCAGTCACGGTTATGCTCTTGATTATATAAATATCATATGCTTTTTCTTCTATATTATTATCATCATCATCTGATTGTTAACTATATTATTATCATTAGTAGGTATCTTGATCATTTGGCTAGTATTTATTAACGTAGTTATTTCGATTTTCCTGTAACTCGGCGTCTGGCCTGTTGAAAATAAATGTTTATTTCTGATTTTTCATCATCATTTATTCATCTCCAGCAAAGTTATCAATATCAATAATATTGATGATAGATTCAATGCAAAGGCCACTAGGACCCTGTTGTTTTTTTTTGAAAATCTAGTTCAATATTCGTTTCATTTGAAGTGAATAGAATAATTTAATTTGTTATACGACATACTGACTCACATCCACCTCCACAAAGTGAAAACAAAACACAAAAATAGTTTTGTCATGTTTGGGTTCAAGATAAAACGTCATAGAATAATTTTTGCTTAGAACTAAATTTTCTATCGAGTGTTCACCATTTCATTAATCGGAAAAAGTACTAAGTACTACCACTTTTTCAATTCAACCGAGTTTGTGGCTTCAATAATAACAAAGTTGCCAATAGTGCCGAGTTGTGTTCGAAACCCAGTATATCTACCGTGTTTAGCGATAACTATTTTTTTTTTCAGGTATTATATTCAGACCTTCACTTCTCTCAGCCATCTATTTCCTTCTACTATGCTATACACCATTTGTGCCAGTTCCCACAGAAACCACCATGAAGGGTCATTCAGGGATATTCCTGAAACTAATGATAGCGATCTCAACTATCACAACAATATGTCAGCTGGGCTTCCAGATCACTTTGCTGGCTATACCTCCATATGCCAATTTTTTAAAGGTAATGATATGCTACTGTCGATGCTACTGATCTATAAACAGGGTATCCGGAAGTCAACGATTATACTCAAAGGGCTGGTGGAACAACTCATAAGCAGTAAAAAAAATAAAAATCTGAAAATTAACAAATTTGATGTTTCGAACTTTTAGTTTTATGTTGGTATTTGATCAATGAAATGGCTATTCACAGTTGCAAAACTGAAATGAATATTACATTCTCTTGAATGCACTCGAGAATCTGATTTTAACGATTTTTTATTAAAGCAGATATATGTATATCGAGAGAACTATCGATTATTTACTAAAGTTAATGTATGATTTTCTGGATGCTCATGAATGACTATCAGCTCTTTGAGTATTATCGTTAACTTTCCTAACACCCTGTATACTTTTTGATAATTTGACAAATCGATACTTATATGAGAAAATCTATCCACCTTCGCCAGTTATAATGGTACCATCATATTCTGACAGAATTTTGCATTTAGGCCAGAGTATAGTTTAAATCTAACCCGGATATCTTGATGACTTTATCTGAACAGATCATCATCATGATGCATTGTAATGTAATCGAATTTGTGGTAGGATATATAGCTTTAAGTGGGAACAAATATTTACATGCCTTGCATATCTTGATTGCGTTCTACCATAGTGAAATCTTTGGATTCATCTATTCTTTGTGACAGTAATATAATATAATAAATTGAATGAAAAGAGTACACCAAAGTTCAATTCAGTGTATGGATGAACGTAGAAAAACACAAATCTTTTTTTGAAAGGAAAGAAAGTTGGAAAGTGTCCAATTTGAAGCTGCGTATATTTTTCACATATTATTTTTTTCTGCATAATATTCTTTTTATTATTTATCCAATAATACTTCGCATGAAAAGCGGGATGAGAAGTCATCCATCAGTCATATATATTTTTTTCAAATCACAATGGAGGATCATGTCGCAAACAAAAAACAACTTGGAATCCTGAAGGAGTAATAGTTTACTTTGGTATATTTTTTGAACGCTTCTGTACATTTTAACAACATTCTGGCATTTTGTATACGGGATGAGGCTTTTTGAAGTGATTCCATGATCCATAATTTACCTAAACTGGGAATCCCGAAACAAACTTGCTTCATTTTTCCCTTAATTGTGACAGTTAGATGACATACCATAAAATCAGAAATATCATTTTAAGATGAATATTTTTGTTTAAAAAAGGTCGTCTTTAGTCTTTATTGATTTCGATAAAAGGGGGTTTAAACAAAACTGAAATGTTTTAGCAAAATAGAATAAAGAACGAAAACAGCAAAAAAAAACCAATTTTCTCAGTTTTGATTTTTACATAAAAACGTTAATTTTATCGGAATAAAAAAAAGAGGGTACTCCTTTCCTTGAAACATTGAATATCTAGAACAGGGATAGTTGTTCGAGTTCAACCTCTCAACCAATGATGCCAAATTCTTAATGAAAAAATGTCCCGGTATTTTCATTTCACGCAAACACTGTAATATTTTCACGGTTTTATAAAGATATCTTTTATGTACAAAGAGAATTTTTTTAACAAATATTGACCCATAAGTTACAGTTACATACTTAATCACCAGATTGTACGACGAAACATACAGGGTGTTACTTAATGGTATGTCATAATTTTAAGGGGGAGTTCCTGCATACATTTTTAGTCGAAAAGGTCATATAAACTTGGGTCTTGAAAAAAAAAAAAAATAAAAATAAAAAAAGTGTGTGTCTATACCATAATATCCTGTGGCAAAATTCAGTTCAATATCTCAAACCGTCTTTGGAAAATGTATTGAAAACTGAAAATAAGATAAATCTTTAACACCCTGTATCTTAAAAACTAAGCATTTTAAAACCCAAGTTTTTATGACCTTTTCGACTTGAAATTTATCCAGGAATTCCCCTTAAAAATTATGACATACCATTAAGTAACACCCTTTAAAGAGAAATCTTCAAATAGACATGTGTCGAGAAATGGTCCTTGACGGATCTGGATTCTTGTCCAGTTTTTGAAACTGCACCTTAAAATATTAAAATTTGATATTTTCGTATTGCTTAGAAGTTGAAGAATATATTTTTGGTGTAAATACTCCACATCTTCACATTTTATAGTCCATTGCTGAACTAAAAAAATGTTGGTTTCAACGCTCCTTCTATTTTACTCATTTATGGTCAAAACTTTGAAGATATTTCGACATTTTTGACTCGGGCATAAAAAAAATAGTAAATTTAGGAAATTTCGTCATTTTATCACGAAGAGTTTAGGAAATATCTTCAAAATCACTCAAAGTGAAGTCTTGTGATTAAGAAATGTTGTCTCATAGACTGTTGTTTTTGAAAGACTTCTGTAGGTTATTCAATCGAATTCCGTCAACCATTTTCAATTCCAGGATTGTGAGCTTTTAGAAAGGAGTCTGCGACACGTTGGATTTGTAAGACTGAACGACATATCGATGAACGATGCCTTCACGTGGATCTCACCCGAACCAATTATGTTTGCTATCTCCATCATATTTTTTATATTGTTTAAAAAACTCAATGCCCCAAATACTGATATTACTGAGGGAGACACTCGAACGGAGAGTGAAAGAAGAGATGAAGAAGCCAAGAATAAGAAAAAATATCTATCTTTTATTGTGGGAGTTGGTGAGTATTATAACGACCGGGTACACACGAATTATAGAAAATTCGAATTAAAGACCAACTTTTTATGTTACCTCTCCCAAAATTTAAATATTGATCAGGAAAGATACGTGTGATGTAGAATATTCAGTGGTTGGATGTTGATGTACAGAACCATTAAAGCTATTTTTCGTTCTAGGTCAACAATTATTGTCATCTAGTAATGTCCGCGGTGTACCTAATTCGTTAACAAATAAAATTCAATATCTTTGCAGGGCCTATAATAACTTGACTATGAAAATAGTATGGCTACGAAATGAGAATGAGTTAACAGTGCGCAATTCCTGAATACCTAGAGAAATGTTCGGAATAGATAAACTTTCTTGAAAAACAAATCTTTTCAAATACATTTTGTTGGTTCAAGTTTTACCTTTTTTTTGCGGTGGGGTTAATAATTTAATACTTCTCTCGATCAAAGATCTGAAGTGTACGGAAGTATTTTTCGTGAAGATTTCGTGGGGATGGCGAACAGGGTCTTACGGCCTACTCGCCGGGCAGCGTATTGGCATTGTCTCCTATGGTACGACGCAGCGCTAGAAAAACGTGCGTCGAATCGCGGGAGACAATGTACCTCGATTTGATTATAATAGGCTCGACATTCTCTACTGCATTAGGACGCTACGCGCTAAATATTGAAGCGCTTTAAAGCAGTAAAGGTGTTAGGAGTTTTCATAGATAAAAACCAAATTAAATTACATATTTTGCTTCCCAAAATATATTAATTAGAATCAATATACAGGAAAGAACAGGTGTTCTTAGTGAGATTTTGCATTTGGTGTGTTTTTATTCACGTTGGCCGATAAGTTTCTCTTTTTTTTGGTACCCTGTTTTGATTCAATTTTTGAGGGTCTACCTGACTGAATCCTCTTTGCTCCAGATGTCAATCCAGGTCGCATTTTACGTCTGGATTTGGATGTCGGCTGTACTCCAATTTGTCGTCCACGGTTGTTCCGACCTTTTTTTCTAATTTGCATTTGGCAAAGGTATGATTGCACTTGTGTAGCAGTGGTTAACTGGTTGAGTGTCAAGTTAATATTATGTATCACTTTTGTTAATTCACAATTTGGATTATTAAGTGCAATTTCTGATATTCGACCAAAATTGGATTCCAGCCTAGTCACTTCAAATTCGTGCAGAGAGTCAGACGGCCCTTCAGTGAACCTTATTTCTTCCACTGATTCTTCTTCTCCGATATTCATTGGCTTATTCACTCTTGTTTCGTTATTTCGATTGTTATTATAGCTGTTACTTGAGCTCCTAGGTATTGGTACGTTCATATCCATATAGAAATCCTCAGAAGCTTCAGTTCCCAATGCCAATCTAGCTAACATAGCTCTATCTTCGCATCGTAATAATGGAGAAGTATTGAGAACCAGTGAAAAACGGTCTTGAATCGCACATAAGTGTTTGCAAAAACGGCCACCTTGACCAAATGGACAATCGCATAATGATATATCCACATATGCGGTGTAAAAAAGATGCTCATCTTCTGAAGAAGAAATTCGGTAAGTGTTTGCGTCAATTCTATGTACATTTAAAAATTTCGCCTTCTTAGAGAATGCCAAATATGATAGTTTTGGTTTACTTCGCCTTGAATTAGCAAACTCCAATAAATGTTTCTTGTGATACATTTCGAAAACATTAACAATGAAATCAACAAGAGCACATGCATTAAAGGCCTTGCAACGTTGAAGTACTATGTCTTTAAAGATCCTTATAGACGCCTCAACGTAATTGTTTGTGTTATTACCTCTGGTAAGCACGTCTTTTCTGAGACACAAACACCACTCGGTTCTCCTTTCCCAAATTGATGCAAGGTGACTCAAAAGGTGGGGATATTTATTGCATCGATCCTCCGTTATCATTATGTCATATTGTGATTCGGCTTCTTCAATGCATGAAGCATATATTATGCTTTGAAACATTTTCATAATTGGTTTCCGATCTTCATTTGAAATATGATTTTCGGATGCCCAAAGCCATCTCCAAAGAGCTTGTGCAAGATGGAATAAACACAGAAGTAAACGAGAAGATGGAAAGACGAAACTTAATGCATTACGTTCACTGGCACTGTCGTCACTCATAAACAATAATGGATATCCTAGGCCCCCAAAACCATTTGTACCTAAGAACTCCTTCAAAGCACTGAAGGCTAGGGTATAGTTGCTCTCTGTCTGCGCAGTATGCAATATACAAGCTAGCGGAATTGCACCAATTTTGGAAGCAGCATACATAAATGTTACACAGGTGTTCATTTGATCACACGATCCGCTTGAATCTACGAAAACGATATCCTTGGAAAATGACTGTTCGTGTGCTCGCCTCATGATAGGAGTTAAAATCACAATAATCAGTGGATTCTCTTTGATAATAAGTTCAATTCCTTTAGCTTCATACAAATGTTTCTTTTTTTCAATTACTTTGAAAATACTATCTTCAATGCGTGTCCCAAAATTAACTGTCCTAGAATGAATAAGTCTTGAATTTTCATTTACAGGAACAGAACTTAATCTCACCTCCACTTATTATACAAATGCTTTATTTGCCGATCAGTCGGATTAACTTTCGCATTAGCCAAAGCCTCTTCAAATTTTTCAGCTTCCATTAAGGACATTTCATGAAATGCTTTTGCGGCAGTTGGACCCATTCCTTCATCAAAATATTGTACAAATTTTTTCTGGACATTATCTGTAAGGCGGAGATAACCGTATGCTTCGGCTACATTCACTCTATGACTGTGCTTGAACGAAATCTGCAAATACATGGTGTTTCCTAAAGATTGGTAAAAAATTCGTTGTGTGATTCCTGGGGTATTTTCATGAAAAAAAGTTCCTTTAAACATTTGCCGAAAAATGCTTCCTAAGGGAGCTACGCCCCTTTAAATAGGGCACCCCGAAGACGGTTTTTCCTCAATATTTCCGAAACCTTACATACAAAAATCATGAAATTTGGTACATCATACAAACTTTTAATGCTGAATGAGAATTTGAGCTCAGAATTTCAAAATTTTAATCAGGGGCGTACCATACTGGCGGGGTTAAAGGTTAAAATATACACGCACAACGTCAAGTGATGTCCATTCAAAATTTCAAACAGGAAATAAATTAAAACTGCCAAATTTGATGGTGACCCAAGTTTCAAAGTACCCATACTTGAATTTTTGAGTAAGTTTCATTTACCTTGACTAAATGAAACTAGGATAAGATCAATGTTCAGGGCAATCAAGATTAGATCCTCATTTATCTTTACCTATACAAAAGGACACTGTAGTCTTCCATATCTCCATTCAATAACAAAAATGTACAAATTAGTGTGTTTTAAACTTTATATTTCTCCATTTGAATGTAAAACGTTTATAAAGTAGGATAATGATTAGGATCTAATCATAATTGCTCTGAAGATGAACAAATATATCTAGTTGAAACGTCGGCAGAAATAATAACCTGATCCTATAGTTTTATTTACCTTGGCCACTTTCTACTAGGTACAATTTTCAAATGACTTTCGAAAAATGTTTAGCAAGTTTCAGGTTATTGAGTTATAAGTTAAGTAGGAAATGTATGTAGGTATGTACACATTATAATTTATGAATTTGGGCAAAAGATATTATTCGTTAGATGAAAAATTATATTATATACTCACCGTTATAACCGTATCCAATCCTTCCTTCAACAGACTATCTCTTCTTGTAGTATTTCGATTTGTTAGTTTTATTTTGAAATCAATTTTAGCATTACAGTTCTTGTCGCGAATCCTTGTGTCATGCCTCGTACGATTTTTAATTTTGCCGTACGTGCTATGCTGGCAAACGAACACTTTTCTGAATTTCAGGCGTTGAACATTCGGATATGTATATCGAACTATCCAATTGGTCGCAGTTAAATCACCAAAATCTATGATCAAGTCGTCACAAAACTCGGACGCGAGTTTTTCTTTTTCATCATAATGGGCACGAATCTCACATGTATAATCAAAATCGCTATTAAACGAAAAATGTAATAATCTAGCGCTATTATTATTGCAAAATTGCGCTAATGTACTTTTAACACTTTCCTCCATTTGGAAATTAATGAATTAACCTTAAACTCGTAGCGCGACAAAAGATTTAATGAATAGTGTTCATAGAGGCGAATGTCGCAACTGTAAATGGCGATTGGCGAAGAGAATTCCTATTGGAGTGTTCTCTGTCAAGAACTGTAGGGAGCGGGAAATTTGAATTACGCAAACGTATGCGTAATTCATAGTTTTCTGTTTGGTTCTATTTTCAGTTTGATCGATTTTGAAGTGAAAAATTCAGTTAATTTGTATACAGGATGTCTTCTAAACAATGCTAAAAAATTCTTGGGTGATTCCTGAGTTACTTTCATGTGAAAAAAAATCCCACAAACATTCTTGAAATATGGGATTTTTTTCACCCCCAGTATGGTACGGTCTTGATTAAAATTTTGAGATTCTAAGCTCGAATTCTGATTCAGCATTAAAAGTTTTTACGATTTATCGAATTTCATGATTTTTGTATGGACGGTTCGAGAAATATTGAGGAAAATTCGTTTGCAGGGTGCGCTAATTGAAGCAGGGTTCAGTTTGAGTTATTTTTTACCGTTTAGGAAACATCCTATACAGTATGTCTCAGTAGCATGGAACTATATGGAAAACTTTTTTGTAGTTGATTTCATGAAAAAAAAAAGTGTTTCTTCATAAAAAGTTCTGCATGCTCCAAAACCTCAAATACAATAATCAGATTTCAATATTTTTCAGTCATATACGGGGTTTGGCAAATAAGATGCATTTTACTCAAGAGTAAAGTACCTACCTTTATTTTTTGGAAATATCACAAAATGTCATGAAGAAAAGTTGATTATAAGTAGTGAAAATTACGTTTGAATCTAAATTAGGTACATAGATTTATATCGAAAACTGGGGTTTGACCTTTTTTACATTATATGAATCAAATTTATCGCTGCTTATGTGCATCTATTTTGCAAATGCGAAAACCGAGTTGTTATTATTTGTTTACTAGTGCGTTACATGTACCTAACTACAGATGAATTTGCATTATTATTGTAGTCAAAAAAAGTAAATTTCAATTCTAAGCAACTTTTTTCTATGATATTATTTGATAAAGAATAACGTTTTTCCTTAAATCAATAAAAAAAAATTATTTCATACTGTTCTGTGAAGTATCATTCACCGGACTGGTTTTGAGTCCGGTAAATGACACTTTACATCATCAGAGACTGAAAAAATAACTTTCCAACTTCGCTAAATGATTAAAAGTATCATCAAAGGCTGTGAAATTGCTGTTGATATTTTCGTTCACTGACTTATCTACATTGAAGATTTTCCGTCATTCGCAGAAAACCTCATTCTTTTTTATACCTGTCCGCTGATTTCACAAGAATAAGTTCTCCTGTCGCTTCGCAGCTTTCATGCAAAAAAGAATCTATTTTGCAACTTGTTTATAAATTAACATAAAAGGTTGGTAAGGTATATTAGGTAGGATATTCATAAGTTGTGACATGGATTGGCTGGCGCCATCTCATGGTAGGAATGTGAGGCGGACTGCCACCCTAAATGTGTGGTTTAACAAGAAAGCACAATATGAAACAAAACAATGTACGATACACAGCCGTTGAATGTCATAGAAACTACTCGTCTAGAAATTCTGGAGTCTGCTCCTTCGTCGCCTCGTCCAAAAACATCTTGACTCGTAATAAAAAAAGTCATTTACCACCTTAGTAATGTAAATAACTATTTTTACATGATGCTTCCATCATATAGAAATAAAAAACGTTACTGAGACCTACTGTATAATGTTATGGACTGGAATCTCTGAAACTGGGAATTTGATGAAGGAAAAGGACTCTTTATCATGCTTATTTAAAAAAATATATTACAACGTTTTTCTCACCCGTAATATTATTATCAGGTGGAGAATGAAAGCAACAAGGAGTATATCCATCCTGCACGGTTTATCTCAAAAAATTAGAAAAAAAAACAGAATCAGTGTTCAAATTCGTTTTTGATAAATGATATGGATAAAAAATGTTTTTTTTTAAGGCGAAATTTGTAATTCATCAATCGCAGCTAGGTATATAGGGGGTGAACACTGACAATTTGAAAACTTGAAATGGTCATATCTCAGAAACGAAAAACTGAATCAAAAAATGCTCAAAACACTTTCTCATCTATCCTTATTTGCATTTCCTTAGACAGGGTGAGATACAGCCCTGAATTCTTAAATGGAAAGAGAGGGCGAGTGATACATCATCTTAAAGCTCTTGAAAAATGCTTTACAATGAACGAGACAATGAAACTATAGAAAGCCACTTTTCGTGAAATTCTTATCACTCGACCCCCCTTTCCAATTGAGATTTTAGGGGCGTAACTCACCCTGTCTAAGCGATTGCAGATATGGATGGGGATAATACTTTTTTTTTATTGTTATGGTTTTTCGTTCCTAAGATTTGGCATTTCAAGTTTTCAAACTGTCACCCCTAGTGTCACCCTCTATATAAAATAAATTTTCTGCTTCAGTCACACTCTTCCTGCAATATTTTAATCTTTGCAGTATTGCTGCTTTGAACAGGGCAATAATATATCGATACAATGGTGTCAAAAACGGGAAATATTGTCACTTCCACATAGGATTTTCTGAAAATATAATCACTGCTTTAAGACGATTCAATATTTAGCGCGTAGCGTCCCAATGCAGTAGAGAATGTCGAGCCTATTATAATCAAATCGAGGTACATTGTCTCCCGCGATTCGGCGCACGTTTTTCTAGCGTTGCGTCGTACCATAGGAGACAATGCCAATACGCCGGTCAGTGGTTTGCCCCCCCACCAATACCAATACCAATACCAATAGTATCAATTTGACTGCATCTCCACGAAACAGTCACGGATTCTACTGTAGCCATTCTCGAAGCATCCAGTTTTCAAGAAATTTCGCATCTGATTGTACAATATTCTGCTATACGAGTACATTCGTGTGCATTAATCCGTTGGACAAAGTTTCTATCAGAAAAAGTCAGTTCTAGTCACATGTTTTTGTGTTTTGTTGCGACTGACATAAGATGGTTTCAAGTAATCTTTGAAGTCCGCGATGAACTCATTCTAACTCTAGAAATCATTACACTATACTATTTCGATCATTTATTCGCGAACTTCATTAATACCAGAAAATATACACTTTGTCTTCTAGGTCGATATGGTGTACTCATAACTCTTTGTCTAGCAGCAATACTGAGGCCATCCGTGATTGGTGTCTTTTATTTTCTTGTGTTTCTCTCGGTCGCCACATGGTGGTCGTGTTACAAATCACTGAGGAGAGGTTTTGCCATTTTGATGTGCTGTCTATTACCATTTGTGTTCAGCCATATGTCTGCTCTGTATGCGTATCAATTTCAATGGTCTCAAGAGCTTGTGGATAAAAATAGTACATGGGCAAGGTAAGACTAGTATAAGTACGTTTGTGTACTACTCTATGCACCGCTATACAGGGTGTTACAAATTCGATGTTTACCACTGGTATCTTGGAAACGGTAGACAATACAGCGAAGCTCAAATTATGGCCACTCTTTTCCCTCTTCATAATGGCGAATTCGTCTTCGAGAAACTATCATACTGTCTGCTTTTTTAAATAGTTGAACAATTCCATTCTTATTCTGATCCCAACCAAATTTGACAACATTTATTCGACGTTTCGAGATAAGCCATCATCAATAAAGATTGATGATAACTTACGCTATTTTGTATAAAATAGACACCGGAAAAATAATCAAGAAAGGACTTATTTGCAATTTAACAGTCATTGAAATTGCAAATATTGTAGATCATTCTTGATTTTTTTTCTTCTAACGTTGCGAAGAGCGATGCATTGAAATAGACTTTACATTTACATTGTATATTTTTTTCTCCTCTAAACGATGTTGCGATGAGATTTTCGATTTGACGTTTCATTTTTTTTTCGAACATCATCAATTTACAGTGATGATGATTATTAGCTCAAAAAGTCGAACACATAAGTATATGTGATATGTCGTTGGAATTTTATTAGAGTAAAAATCGAGGTAAAAATAATAGTAAAGCATATTGAACGAAGTTGTTTGACTATTTAAAATGCAAAGTTGATGAAGGCTCGGAGACAGAACGTCGGCGTCAGAGTATAAATTTGATGACGCCATGTAGAGGGAAAAAAGCATAGACTTACAATAACAAGACACATTACGGCTCACCTTCAGCATTGAATGTTTTGACTCAAACAAAATGATAGAAGAGGTCAGCTTTGTTTTTGTTCACTAAGTGCCAATTCACAATGAACGTAAGCGTAATACAACCGTAAACGTGACCGTAAAAATAACAGCATATGGTTGAACATTCACGTTAAGTTCTCAACTCAACTCAACTCAACTCAAATATGCTTTATTGTCGGAAGAACATAATCTTATTGACAAAGCTTCTGGCTAAAGTTAACACAACATAATGGTAGTGAAACATAATGCATTGATAACAAATAATTACATGGTTAATATAAGGGTTAAAAAAAAATACAAGAAAAAAAACAAACAAAACAACAAATTCACCACACAGATAAAATGTAACATAACATATCAGAGAAGCATTAACATTAAGGATCAAATTTGTCTTCTAGGAACTCCGCGATACTATAATATGGCCTCGTGAGTAGAAATATTTTGACTTTCTTACTAAACATTCTGCAGTCCCTAGCTTCTCGTAAATATAATGGCAAATGATTGAATAGACGGCGACCTCCATAGACTACTGCGTCCTTGATCAGCGTACTAGTAGGAATGGGTAATCTTAATTTCTTGATATGCCTTGTTTCACGTTCCGACCTTTTATGAATGACTCCTTGGAATTTTTTATGGATCAGACAGACAGTTTCCAATATATAAAGACAAAACATCGTGAGTATCCTCCGATTTCTGAATAATGGTTTACAAATTTCTCTTGCCTTCGCTCCACATATATATCGTAAGGCTTTTTTTTGCAACATGAAGAGACTATTCAACAGTGTATCCGATGCCGATCCCCAAAAACAAATCCCATATCTGAGATGCGACTCAATCAAAGCAAAATAAGAATTTCTCACAGTTGTGCCATGAAGCTCTCTAGAGATTACTCTGAGCGCATAACAGTTAGAGCTCAATCTACTGTGGAGAGTTCGTATGTGTTGATCGAACTTCAATTTGTTGTCGATAAACAGTCCCAAATATTTGCTGTTTAAACAATTATCAACAGACTTGCCTCCAATACAAACACCATCAATGCTACATTTGAAAGTCATTATTTTCGTTTTCGATATATTAAAACGCAATCTGTTGCTGTCGCACCACCGCTTAACAAGATGAAGATCTGCATTAATCATATTGGAAATTTCTGAAGTGTCTTTACCAGTCCACGGGAATGTAGAGTCATCAGCAAATAACCTTATTTCTCCTGATATGTTCAAATTGGTCAGATCATTTATGTATATCAAAAACAGTATTGGACCAAGTACTGACCCCTGTGGCACCCCACACTTCACAGCCTGATCCTCCGATGATTTATCATTCAAGATAACGCTTTGCCTTCTTCCTTCCAAATACGATCTGAACCACTCCCAACAGACGCCACGAATACCATTAATGTACAATTTCCTCAAGAGAATTTCGTGGTCCACTGAGTCGAAAGCCTTTGAGAAGTCGCAGAAAACCGCTGCTGCCAAATCCCCGGAGTTGATTTTCAGGTAAAACATCTCGAGAAAACTGTAGATTGCGTCCATTGTTCCTTTCCCCTCTTGAAATCCGAATTGATGGACGCTTAGCAGTTTATGTTTAGCTAGGAATGTTAGCAGTCTCCTCTTTACCAGCTTCTCCACAACCTTGGCAAGAACGGAAAGCAGTGCGATCGGTCTGTAGCTGGCAGGATCATCTTGATTTCCTCCTTTATAGAGTGGCGCTATAATTGCTATTTTGAGGCAATCTGGAAACCCCCTGAAAGAAAATGATTGATTGATTGCTTCAACAAGAGCCTCAATCGCAGTACAGGGCAGCTGACGAAGCAGTCTCACAGAAATTTCATCCCAGCCGCATGCCTTACGAAGACTCAAATTAGATATCACCTCCAGGATCTCTTCACAAGAAGTAGGTGCAAGGAAAAACGAATCTTTGACATCCAATGGTTTGCAAAATTCTTCAAAGGACCTGCTATTACCCATGGGGTTCATCATACTACTACCAATTGTACAGAAATAATCGTTGATATCATTGGGAGTTAGATTTGTCTCTAAAGGTCTTTTAATTTTCCTCCCACACAGCTCATTAACTATTTTCCAGGATTCTCTCTGTTTATTCAATGAAATAGTGATCCTATTGTGATAATATATCTGCTTAGCTCTTTTTATTACTGATCTGTATATAGACCTGTATTTCTGGTAATATATTCGAAAAGTTGCATTGTCCTCACTAAATTTATTGATATAATGAAGAGACCTCATGTTGGATGAGGAGACAATAAGGCCTCTTGTGATCCATGGTTTCTTTAGTTTCTGTTTCAAATTCTTCATTGGAAAACTTGCATCAACAATCTTACAGAGCTTCTCATGAAACACTTGGAGCGAGCTTTTAGAAGGAGAATATTCTATCCAATTTACAGCCTCGCACTTCAAAATAAATGATCTATAATTTTCCTCTGTAAAAAGTCTGCCCTTCCGTCTTGGTCTGCACCTTTTTTCTTTTTGTCTAAAATGTAAAGAACAAAACACAGCTTCATGATCTGATAGATTGGTATTCAAGACTTGACAATTTACTTTTGAGTCCTTCAAGTTCGAACATACATAATCAATCTGAGTGGATGATGTTGACGTTATGCGGGTTGGTGAGTGCACATGATTCACCAACCCGAATTGCCCTAGAAGACCTTCTATTAGAACTGTGTTGGCGCAGGTTTTGTTTGCAAAATCAATGTTGAAGTCCCCGGTTAAAATTACAGAAGCAGTGAGTGGAATTCGTGAAAAAACGGCATTCAGTCTATCCAAGAAGTCCGGTGGTCTACTCAGAGGGGACCTATAAATACAGAAGACATAGACATTTGCCTTCTTACAGTACATTGATGACAGTTCGAATGAGTTTTCACAAATCAGATCGTCAAAACTCGTAACCGCATCAAAGCGAAAATCTTCATAGAAAGTGTCCTTAACTAATATAACAGTGCCTCCATGCTTAGCTTCTGTTCTACAAAATTTACTTATGATAAAATAGTTCGGTATATGTAACGTTTCAAGGGGATTCAGCCAATGCTCACTTAATACTACTATACTTGGGTAATCAATACTATGTAAAAACATGAAAAGTTCATCGATTTTGTTCCTTACTGACCGGATGTTGAGGTAAACTATTGAACATCCGTACTGATTTCTAAAAAAGATTCATCATTCACAGTTAACGTATACGTTGAGATTGTTTACTAATGCAAATATTCAATTTTCTAACAGCGTTACCATGGCGAAATGGACATGTTAAGTTAACGTAAACGTTCAATCATAGCCCCCAATAATATTACGTTAGTGTTCACATTAAACATAAACATGATTCGTAAGATTGTTACGTGCGCCGCGTACTTGCGTCTGTTATTCCTTTTAGCATATAATTGTGTACATATAACAGCTAGATACCGATACAGTAAATTTATCTTTACAGATTACGTTTCCGTTACGTCTTTTTTACGTATTACGTTCATTGTGAATTGGCACTTACAGGTAAAATGACAAAATGTCCTTCTGGTCTTGTTTTCTGGTCGCACACTACAGACTTTCTAGTCATCGTTTAATCAATGAAAAACTCAGTAGCGTAATTTGGAATAGAAAATATTTTTCAGAGCTAGGTTTTCTCCCAAGAAATTGAGAAATAAATTCATCACTAATGCAGTAACCTCACAAAACGGTTGATTGTGAACAATAGCGTTCAGGCCCTCTGCTACCAAATGTTGCCATGTTTCAACAAAAAACGTAAACCTCAATACAAATTTTCATTTTCAAAAATGTGATTTGTGACGAAACACTGGAGATAAATGGAATTATGAATGTTTGGGATTGATGATTTAAAAGACTAACATTTGAATCAATCAATTTTTTTGGTTATTTTTCCATAGACCATTAGAACATTCAGTGTACATGGCAACGTCACTGAAAAAGGATCAATTATTTACATGAGAAATGTTTCGGTTGGTGATTTTTATTTTGTTAATTGTCTCTTGATTTTAAGTCTATGGAAAAAACTGTCTGTGAATATGTGACATTTATTTTGAAATATTTCTCCAAATAACCCTGAGAAACCTAAAAACCATTTCACAACAATTTAGGATTTCCGAATGTCTTCGGAAGTATTAGATTTTTTGAATTCCACCGCTGTATGTCCACCGTTTCCAAGACACCAATGGTGAAAATCGAATTTGTAAAACCTATTATATCTGTTATGTAGTTTGAATACTTCAATGTATTGAATTTTCGATATTTTGATCATCATTGGATTATTCAGAATGTTCTCTTATATCATGTCGCCCATATTCCACCATGAATCCGCTAGTTTTATTGAAAAAACCTTTATTCTGATTTTTCGAAAATATGATGAATTTCAAGATATATCATACTATTGATCAGGCATCTTGATGATGGTCAATGGTCATAGTATCATTTTATTTCATAAAAACTTCTCATGAACATATTACTTACGATTTGAATCCAAGGGCCGATATTTTAATGTCACCTCAAGGTACAGAATAACTAAGGTACCGTCAAGATGGATTTCGAAATTGTCTACCGTAAGTGCCGTATTTCGATTGAGTATTCAAAATACATACCATTCGACCTATTCACATTTCTTTTAAGCATCAAGAAGTTCATTATAAAAAGGACAATGAGATCACTCGAATTACTGGGTTGAAGTATCAACTTTTGGCTACACAAGAAACCACATTTGGCAAAATGCGAACATTTTTCACTATTTCTCTTCAATTTATTTAACGTCATTTTTCAGAAGCACTCTAATTAATTTCTTGAAAAACTCTAACACTATCACTTTGCAGATATTTTGGTTTGACACCTCTTCGAGTCTCTTCATGCACAAATGGTACTGATCCAAGAACATTTAATTTCGAAATCACAGAATGGGCCTCCTATATCAATCCATTTGCACTTTATTGGTTGTTCTATATTCTTGTACTCGAATCCAAAGCATTGCTTCAGCCAGCAGTAAGTATACTTTATTTACCCTTTTGAATTCGTTCTGATCAGTCACAATCTAATCAATTAACATCTGTTGGCTATTTTCCGTTATAATAGCCTAGTTTACACCGACAACTTGGTGCGCAGAATTAGTACTAAATTCGAACTATATCAGAACCAAATATTTGGTTCGAATGGTGTAAACAGTTGCGGACTAAGCTAGTCCACTCTTGGTTCGGTATTCGCCAGCAGGTGTACCGAACGAAATTTGGTTCGATCTGGATCAAAATTATGAGGTTATGTTGATTGTTATTATTGTAAATTTTGTTGGTTCTGAGTTTCTAAGGCAATCTGAGCGTAGCTTATCATGTTTTTTTTTGGTTACGAATTTCGACTTTTTTTTGACATTTGACGAATTGCGCGCGTACTCATTTAGTCGGTGTAAACGGGCGAGAAGCAAGCATTGGTCCTACCGTACTATCACCACCCACTTGGTCCTATCGGACCGAACTAAACGAGTTATTGGTGTAAACTAGGCTAATGTGTCTAGTGTTCAATATTTGATTCTTCTACTTTTCATTGTGCTGCATTTCTAGAACATTATGTTCGATCCTAATAATATTGACTTTTGACTGATCACAATAGTCAACAACTGAATAAGTACAATGAAATGGAGGTAGAAGGTGACGGGAGAATGCATGGCAGTTCATTTTATCAACAGATTCGCCTAATGAATTTGAATCATTGAATATTTTGAAGTCAAGATCATTTTATGTGAAGAATTTTTATTTCGAAAACCAATCCAAACTTTCCTTATTGTACTTGATGTAAATCAAGCTATTTGGAGAAACACTGGACTATTTTTATCCGATATTGAACATATTGATTTCAGGTTAATTGATCTTGTTCGATAAATGTCTTAAATAGTATTTCTATACTTCTTTGTATTTAACAAAACCCCGTATTAATCAGATCTACATAGTCCTTTTATCACATGCGCATCGCATTTTTGTGACTAACTCATACTAATAATGGTTGCAGTCGCAAAAGAAGCAGGGTCCCTTTTCACGATTAGATGGTAGCATCAAAGGTCGGCTTACCAGAAAGCTATCTGATAAAGTCAACAAAAAACAATTGATGAGAACTCCTACCATCACAAAACATAGATGGCAAAGCGCTGGTCGTAAAGTTCGTGTAAGAACAAAAATCGTATATGGGTCTTTAGTGAACAATATTAGTCTTTTGGAGAATTTTCGATAGGTGTTATCTCACTTTCTAGTCAGATTTAGTGTGTAGCAGGTAGCTTATTTCATGATTTTGAATTCATCAATTCCATACACAATTGTTAAGAGACTCCCGACTTTCCATATAACGCTTAAAATCAGTCTGAATGTGAATCGGGAAGAAATCAATAAAATGTAGAGAACATTATTTGTTTCCAGAAACTCACGGTACCTACATAATATACAGGGTGTTTCCTAAAGATTGGTAAAAAATTCGTTGTGTGATTCCTGGGGTATTTTCATGAAAAAAAGTTCCTATAAACATTTGCCGAAAAATGCTTCCTAAGGGAGCTACGCCCCTTTAAATAGGGCACCCCGAAGACGGTTTTTCCTCAATATTTCCGAAACCTTACATACAAAAATCATGAAATTTGGTACATCATACAAACTTTTAATGCTGAATGAGAATTTGAGCTCAGAATTTCAAAATTTTAATCAGGGGCGTACCATACTGGCGGGGTTAAAGGTTAAAAGAATCCAATTTTTTAAATGGTATGGTACGCCAGTATGGTACGCCCCTGATTAAAATTTTGAAATTCTGAGCTCAAATTCTCATTCAGCATTAAAAGTTTGTATGATGTACCAAATTTCATGATTTTTGTATGTAAGGTTTCGGAAATATTGAGGAAAAACCGTCTTCGGGGTGCCCTATTTAAAGGGGCGTAGCTCCCTTAGGAAGCATTTTTCGGCAAATGTTTATAGGAACTTTTTTTCATGAAAATACCCCAGGAATCACACAACGAATTTTTTACCAATCTTTAGGAAACACCCTGTATTACGCTGGTTTGAGACTTACTTTTCTCATAGAATAATACATACGGGGTTAATAAGAAAATGCATTATTTTAACAGAAGTAGATTTTAAACTGATCTTATTTATGGTGTTTCTTACAACAACGACCTTTCACTAACCATAATAGTTTGTAATATTTTATTGAATAGCCCTACAATTTGTTATCCGCTTCACAAATGAATTCGATAAACACATAGCAGCTATTAGAATTCTCCACGAGATAAATATTGACCCAGCTTTTATTTATACGTAGAATATTTCCTGGATGTTCTGGTCAGCATGAAGTGTTTTTATACAAGCTTTGATATTTTACGTTATTTTCTCTTTGGAATTGTACATAACATATTGTTTACTTTATTATTATTTATCTTATGGCAATTCTTTTCGATGCATTTAAAGCTTTGCTGCTGCTGGTTTTTTCTAGGATGCCGATTATCGAAGAATATCTGAGGAAACAGACCCGAAAGAGAACACTCCAGTATGTATTCCATTTTAGAACCATTTTGCTTTTTTGCTTCGAACAGCTTATCATTGGTGGTGGTACATTGTAGATCTAGTTCTTTGATATTAATTTGTATTCCCGTTGCTTCTGAATGCTCTAGACACTTGTGTTCGTCGGTAAACTTTGATGTAATTTATTCAAAATAATATCAGAGTGCATACGTTTGACGTTCAAATTGGAGTTACGTTGGATTGTCAGGAATTTGCTTTCGCAATGACATCCCTGGTAGGATCAATTACAAATCTGGGGTCTCGAGAGCCTTTCACATTTGGTTGACTAATTTTGCACACAACCAATAAACGCTTGGTATAAATTGATGCTTTAGCTTGATCCCTATTAGATCTCAGGGCTTATAACAGCTTTCTATCCGTTGGATTCATGATGATAATTGGTCCCAATCTTCTGATTGACTATTGCCTCGTACTTTTTGTTGCAGAAATACTGTTTACAATCCAGAATTTCACGTTACCTTAAGGTTCAATCAACATCCGGTTGACAATAAAATTATAAATCATAATTATATTCTAAAAGAAGATACAGGGTGTCTCAGAAAGAATGGGACATACGGTAACAGCAGACTCCTCACACAAAAATATTGCGATGGCCCCGAACTTGTTTATCCCGGAAGTTGATGTCAAAAGAGATACAGGGTGTCAAAGTTGAATTTTAATTTTTGATTTATTTAAATAACTTCCGAAATAATCAAGTTATATTGATGGAATTTGGTATATGGGAGTTGTTTGACATGAAAAATTTGAATCTGAGCACGGAATTGCTCTGACTTGTAGGGGGCGCCACTTGCACACCTTTTCGCTCATTCAAATAGTCATAACTTTTTTGTACGCACTCGTACATTTTTTTCAAATTAAAAAATTGATTTTTTCATCATATTTACATGGAAAAGGTATACTTTGTAGAAGTAGCTAGAAGTAACGTGAAGTAATCCATGCAATGTGGTTTTAAATAAAAAAAAATTGAAAATAAACAAAGGGGGCTTCGAAAACGCCGTTATCATGGTAATTTTTACATTAGCTTGAATGCTCAATGTTTCTTGATTAAAAAAAACTTATCCTAATTTTATTGTTTTTTACAAAATGAATGGATTTTTTTTTCTTTTTATAAGAAACATTGAATATCGAGACACTTGTCAAAATTACCGTGACAACTACGTTTTCGATGCCCCCTATGTTCATTTAAAAAAAAATTCAATCGAAACCACATTGCATGAATTACTTCAAATGCAGATATCTTGAAAAAGGTCACTCCCACCAACTTTTACAATGTATACTTTTTTTTACGTAAAAATGACGGAGAAATCAATTTTCAAATTAAAAAGAAATGATCGAATGCGTACAAAAAAGTTATGACTATTTGAATGAGTAGAAAGATGTGTAAGTGCATTAAAGAGTCATACCAAGGCCAGATATGAATTTTGTCAAACAACCCCCATATACAAAATGTCATCAATATAACTTGATTATTTCAAAAGTTATTTGAAAAAATAAAAAATCAATATTCAACTTTGACACCCTGTATCTATCTTAATATCAACTTTCGGGATAGACAGGTTCGAGGCGAGTGCAGACTGCTGGTCTAGGAGATTCAACTAACGCGTTAGTGCCGACTTTGTAGATATTCTGACCTAAAAAATGAACAAACAAAAACAAAACAACGACGGATGATTCGAAACGTGAAGTTAAAGTATTAGGGATTATATTGTCTGGACCCTTTGACGATGATGACTCATTCTCATCTTGTTCTGATTCTGAAGACAGCTTGACCGAAATAATTTCCAATACACATGACTGCAAGAAGCAAAACTTTTCAAGAGAGTTTTTTGAGACTGTAGTGCCTGCCTATACGAATATTGAATTCAAAAGGCATTTCCGCATTGGCAGAGATTCATTCAACGAATTAGCCGAAAGATATTGTACCACTTAAAAGTACTGAAAAGTATTCCTGTCTGCACCATTACAATAGGATACACTATAGCGAGCAGTTGACCGTATTTATGTGGTTTGCAGGTCATGAAGCCTGCATTTATAAAATTTTGGCTGACCGCTTCAACTGATCTCTGTGAACTGTTCATAAAATGATCTATAGAATGTCAAAATTTATCACTGTACACATTCACTTTCAGTACCTAATAAGATCTACACTGATTCTTCACTACAGATGTTGTTGTTGTTCCTTAGTTCTTGGCTTTGCTACTGGGCAATTCGCCAGCACGCTTAACTAAAGATTTTCTTTTTTGTTTATCGTTATTATAGGTTAGAATATGACATGGTTTGTTTACTAAATACACGAAATAAACTCCGCCCTATTCTACACTACGCTACACTTGTCACACCTCCTCTTGACCCAGGGGTAGCGACTGCAGTAATGGGTAATCTTCACTGATACATGATACTAAATCACAGAAGATGAGCTCAGCTCACTAGCTGGAAGAAATTGAAACAGATTCGCGCATGGTGACCATTTAGATCACCTTGCATAGGAAAGATATGGGAAAATGGCTGTTAAAAACATAACCTAACAATGGACACCGAACACCCTATTCATTTCAAATGGGCGGTCACCGGGAAAGATGCGCGTGAGCTTATCTTGTTTGTTGTAGTATCATGATACTGATATAACTAACACTCTACACTGTCTGTTCTAACAGCATAACAAACGCCGCGGTTTAGTGAAGTGTAGATTCGTGTACACTAGTGAAGAATGACAAACACACCTAATATTTTTATGTGAGGAATCTGCTGTTGCCGTATGTCCCATTTTTTCTGGGAGACCCTGTGTTTCTTTCAAAGGTACCTGTATGTACTTGTTTTTATATTTGCTGATGATGACGTAAGTAATCGAGTAAGTAATACATAATATCATAAACATGATATGATTAATAGCTGATTTCAAGCGAATTACCAAAATAAATTAGTATTAACCATTCAGTTTGGTATTTACCACAACGTTCAAGCGAGAGTGGTTTTAACTTTTATTCTTAATTTGTGACGTCATGACTCAGCTGTTTTCTGTCATATTTATCACCAATTTTCTTTGGTATTTACCTTACTTGAGACATGTTTTTGATTTTTGGTTGACGCAGTTGACGGTTATGTGATGATTTTGAAATCAATAAATGAGGAAAAAAAGCTGTCCGAAAATCGAAAGGTTTATACTGAGCATGAATCATATCTATATCCTTCTTATGGTATAAAACTAGGAATAATTTTTTTCTTCAAAAAAACGAGCGCAACAAATCAAACAAAATCTTCTTCAATAATTTAAAGTCAGAAATTTTACATATTAGAAAATAATTCAAAAGCACAACAAAACATCAAAACAAATCATCCGGAAATTGGTACTGGTGAAAGAGGTAAAAATACTAGTTCGTTCAAGCGCTATCAGCGGTCACCGTTCTCTGACGTCACTAGAGTTTCCCCTTCCTAAATCTGTAAGGTAAAAACACTGCGGTAAATACCAATTTATTTTGTATATTCGCTTGAAATCGTCTTCTACTATCTGGTGCTAGACAATGAATCAATTTCCGAAAACTGGTTGGTAATAGCTCTCAAAATAAAAATCCAACGTTCCAACAATTGAATGGAAACGGTGCACATACGGCAAATATTCCTATTTATCGCTGCGTGGATTTGATTGAAATGTTATCATAAGTGATAAAATAGATCGAAATATCTACAAATTATTTTTTTATTGACAGGGTGTCTGATTTCCTATTGAAATGCATGAAAATTGATTCATTCATTCCGAGTGATTGTGGGGGAACCCTCACAAAAACTAGCCGTTAGCAAAAAATATTGAATAAAATCGGGTTCTCTAGAAGCTGTAGGGTGAAGTGGGGTAAATGTTATCACGGGGTAAGCGTAATCACCCTTTTTATACCCTTATCACTTTTCATCAACCTGTTGGATGAAAAGTAATAAGGGTATAAAAATGGTGATATTTTTGAATTCTGGACAATGAAAGTTCGAAAACGTTATACCAAAGTCTCCAAGAAGATGAATAATAAATTCCGACTACTTCAACAAGAAGCCTCGCAGTCCATCTTGAAAAAAAAACTTTCAATAAATAAACAAGACCGGCATGAACACTTCCAAATGAAATCGCAACATTCAGGCACATATCACTCACTCATATTCGGTGTTGCCGATACCGTGAATGCAGACAAAACCCTGGATGAATACAGAGCATTAATGCCCGGTCGAGATATATTTCAAAAATATTTGCTCTTTTATTTTTGCCGCGCTAAATAGGGATAATAGCCGTATGTGCGATGTGAGTACTCATACATATAATTTTATATCTAATTTTAACTCGAACAATAATTCTCATTCGTAGTTGATAAAAGGCGTTAGCCCCAATAGAAGATATGGTTCAAGCAAAAGAAGTGGGATAATGCAAGATTCTACGGGCAGTGTAACCGTAGACGGAGAACATCCTGAAGATATTCCAATGGATGAGATGGGTAAGATGCATCCGCATATCTCAGCGCAAAAGAAAATCTCTCACCTGTTTTTCACTAAGGTACTTCAGATGAAGAATATCAGCCAACATTAATCGAGAACCTGGTCTATTTCTTGGAAAATGTTTTGCAACTTATAATTAGAGTCTCGTACTTAGGTACTAATATAATAATGATGGTATGTAAATAGAATTACTTTTTTGATAAAATTGTCGTTTAAAATTCAAGGCTTGGAGTATTACCTATATTAGTTGGATAACATTTGTCCTCCTCATTTGGGCGAACGTAATCTGGCTAGTTCCTAATCAGAGGAAAAGTATGCTACGATCTAGTCCATTTCTGGTGTTCTATGCGTGGTTTCTCCTTATATCCGCCTATATCTATTCTATGGACTTGACAGAAGATGAACTGCCACAAGTGATACAAGGCGTCAACTTAGCACAGATTGGATTCGTCAAAATGATGATATTGCCTTGTAAGGCATTATTCGTGAAGTGTTTATTCACTTGTATGTTCTGGGTAACATTGAGGCAATATATGCAAGAGAGGTTGATTGAGCGACAAAGCAGTGCGTTGGCTGATATGGTTGCTCCATTGCAGTTGACTGTTGGGGCTGCAACAACAGGTTTGTTATTGATAATATAGTTCATCGCTGTTTGTCTATTATTATAATCAACCAACTTCATTGACAATTTTGTTCACTCTTCGATTAGTTCAGAATCCTTAGTGTCATCATAAAGCTTCCTTCTGAATTGGATACGTGGTGAATCAGATACCCCGCTAAAATAACTAAGCTCATCTCATCATTGCAGCATTTATAATCTTGGGAGCATTCTGGAAAATGTCGTCTGTTCGGTTAATATGTGAATAATTGTTTACGGGTTTAAAGTCAATTAATATTTATTCACAGGCGAAGCGATTTCTAATCAAGCCCCAAAGAAGAAAAAATTATTTGCCAACGACATCATTTTGCGATGAAACGGATTTTTGGGATGTTTACCCCATCAGATATTTCTGTAAATTCACAGGAAGTTGGAAGATTTCATCTTAATTGAAACAATGAACTAATATGGTCATGAAGACTGCACGATAACGGAATTATTTGATATGGTATTACCATTTCATAGACTATATTCTGGTGATCTTGACTATTATTATAACCATGAAAAAACTCTCAAACCTTCCAAACTGGTCATAATTTGTATTCTTTCAAAGCGTGCCACCCAAAACAAACGTACAAAACCAGCATCTTTCCATTTCTATTAAGCAGCGAACCGACATGCATGAGAATTTTGATACATTATCGCGTATTGCTTGGCTTTTTCTCGTCTAAGCGCTGAGAATGAGGCATCCATATTTCGCACTTATCTACTGTTTTTTCATACTACAGAGCAAGTTATTACCAATTATTTTGCATCTTTCCCAAACAATCTTTGTAACTGCTGATAGTGTTAACTATTCTTCCAACACTCGATAGTAACTTATTCTTTGTACTGAATGGAAAATGAATCGTCAAAATATATAAAATAATCCAGACATGCAAACGACAGCAGCGGATATTAGTTCTTTGATCGGACGCTCATTTATCGAGAACTGATGATGCTGTGCAATGCCGTCCGTACTTGTTAAGCGACGGTGTGATACGCGGTTCTGTTGCATGTTTGTACTTACGGGTACAGACCAGGTGTAGTTCAGCTCACCGCGGCCAGTGAATAAAAATAATTGTTCCGAATATATTTTCTGCAACTAATCATCAGTGGTTTGTTTTATTATCAGGTGAACGCCAGAAAGTGGTGTTCTACCTTTAGGGTAGTATATATGTCACAATAAAACCTGGTAATCAGTAAAAGCTAACTGTTACTAGGAAAAGTGAGCTTTTCCTGATTTGGAAACATTTAGCTAGTGAAAGTTGAATTCGATCGACTTCATCATACTTTTACTAGTAATTGTCAGCATTCACGTAACTTTTCTGGTGAAAGCTGCTATACACACTATTATCGTAATTATAAATATCCTTTTTGGTCCGAGTTGGAATTCGCCGACAGATTAGACGCTCTGAAAAATACGAGAGTTATGAATCGCAGGTGTACAATGTGAATATTGTTCAGATACCGTATTATAGAAAATACTTAGGTATTCTCAGTAGGGGTTAGTCTGGGTTAGTTTGGGTTTGGCAAAAATTTTGATGTCGCGTGACCGACATCATTTAGTGCCCCGTGCACCTTGGGTTAGTTAAAGGGCGGAAATAAGTTTTAAAAAGTACTTTTCCTAACTGCTTTCAGTAAAAGTTGATTTGATAAATTTTCTCCAACATTCACTAGTAAAAGTGTTCAATATTCTTCAAAATTCAACCTTTCCTAACGGATCAACTAATTGCTAGCATCAACTAGTAAAAGCTAGCTTTCACTGAATTTCTAACATTTACTGTAACATATACAATCTTTTCTAAATAAATACATATTTAAAATTCTAACTGGAAACTTTTCTCTATATCCTACCAACTTTGACTTATATTTTAAACAATATCAGTGATCCTTTCGAGAGTATTTTTATTTTGGTCATCCACAGGAAAATTCTCTTATTCTAATTCACTACACACAACCTACTTCTCAAGCATCTATCTCAATTTTTCATCGCAACCGCATTGATTTTACCCTGATGCACTGCATTTAAATAATGATCTGGGCTCTGGTAATATCTGCAGTTGAATTGACTATTCATCACGTTATAATAGGGGGTTCAATATGTCACGCGAAAGTATATTGAATTGTGAATTGGGGCTTACCCGGAACAGAAGATACATAAGTTAGCAAAAAAACTCCTGTATAAGAGTTGAAAAGCTTTGAAAATTCTTTATATCTGTAATAAAGTGGCATATACAGGGTAGTTGATAAAGTTATGACCGATCAAAGTTACATTTTTTAAATGGCTCACCCCTTATATCATTGGATATTTCAACTTTTCCTTCAATTTGGAACAAAAATTGTAATACAACTAATGTTCCTAGATCAAACTGTTATCAAGATATAGCATTTTAAAAATGACATTTTTGCACCTTCACATGCTAAAAAACACGAATGGTTTAAAATAGAGAAAAATGGTCTTCACTTTCCCATCTCAAGTTTTCAAGAGCTATTCTGTCATTTGAAAAGAAGGTACTATCAACTTTTTTTGACACATTTTGACATTTTTTCACAAGAATTTATTTTATGTCCTTGGATAGCTCTTGCAAAGACTATGAAATGCAGACCGTTTTTCTCTATCTTGAACCGTTTGTGTTTTATAGCAAGCCAAAGATGCAAAAATGTCATTTATTAAATACGATAACTGGAAAACGGCTGCATTTACGAACATTATGTATCACAATTTCCGCTTAAACTTGAAAGAATAATTGAAATATCCATTATTATACACGGGGTTCCATGAAAAAATACTCGAAAAAATACAACTTTGATCTGCCATAACTTCACACCTGATTCTGTATATTCCAATTTATTACAGGTATGTAGATTTATACTTTGAAATAATCGACCGTTCTGGTAATTTTTCCTGACTCTGTATGAACCTCAGATAATTACATAGAAGGCAGACAGACTTTTCGACTTTATTGTCCTTTATACACCACAATATTGTGAAATTTTAGATTTCATAACTACTACTTATAATTATACTATTGTCAAATGATTGGAATCTGAATTTTTTTAAAACATACAGTCGAAACTTTCACAATCCAAGTTATTTGACTATCTCACTGTAAATAATCGATATCTCATGTAAGCTGTTATGTATTATAATAAAAGAAGAATTTTGTATTACTACTTCACGTGTACTCAACCATCCTCATTCCATGTTATGTATTGTTTCAACTTTTGGTATAAAATACTTTTTGATAATTTCTATTCATGATTTTTTAGGTGCCACGAATGAGCCGAAGAAAGAAGAAACAAAAATTATGGATATCGTAGGACGATACCTAAAAAAATTCCTTACCAAATTTTGGATTTGGGTGGTAGCTATTACTCTTTTTGCCGTAGCCATCACAGGCCAACGAATGACTGGATTCAGAATAGTATACATGGCGCTGTTTTTGATTTTTATACTATCATTCCAGGTATAATGTTAATAATGACTATAGTAAAAAATATTATTCAAATAAATAATTGCTTACGTTGCAGTTATCCTTCACGATTTGGAGAAAAATGATGTTTGGTTTTTGGCTGGTAGTCATTATTTTCTCAATGTTAGTTCTGGTACTAACGTATACTTATCAGTTTGATAATTTCCCTGAATACTGGACTGATTATTTGCACGTGCAAAAGGAACAGTGAGTAGTTGCATGATTTTTGACAAATCAAAGTATCGATTGTTGATCTGGAGTTATTGATATCTTTGTCTCCTATATCAGATGTTTTCTTTTGGAAAATATTAAATATCCGTAATATTATTCTTTTTAATACAAGAACATCGAGTTTCCTATCACATTCATGCTGTGATCTTTTGGACAGAAATTTTTATTTATTCTAGACAACTGGACATTGGACTAGAGAAATTCGAAACCAAACAACTTTTTGTCCGTTTAGTAACTCCAACTTTTTTCGTCATCATAACTGTAGTACAGTTACACTACTTTCATCAAGATTTTATGATACTCTCCGATCCAAAAAATGCCAGTGTAATCAATGAAGAGCGAGACGAAGATGACGATGATGATGATTTGAATGCTAGTTCGATGCAAGGAGGCGCTATTGTCGAGAGGAGTGAAAAAGATGATCCAAGTTCATCGTATTATCAATTTGAATTAAGTAACTGTGACAGTGAGTATCAACTTTTCAGAATGTTGTTAGTTTTTATGATATATTCTTTTTATTCAAGATTTAACTTTCAAGGCAGTACTAGAAAAATGGCTGACCCACCTGCACAGGTTCATGAACCTGCTTTATCTATTCTTGGAAATTCATATGTCAAGAATGGTGCTATTTTTTGCTATGTTATTATGTGTTTACGACAAATGTGCCTTGTATTTTATACTAGTTCTAATGATACCACCATCTTTCATTCTGGGGAGACCAGTGAAGATTTTCACTATTTATTGTAGTTCAGTGCTGGTTTCATTGTTTCTATTGGCTAGGATGCTTTACCAGATCAAGTATATCAATCCAAAGCAGTGGAATGTGACGTGTATATCGGTAAGTTGAATTAGGAATATAAATTTATTGTTCCGCATATTTTTATATACCTGTTTTATCATCATATTATCATAAAACTATGGACCCAATTTGCTGCATTGAAAGTAATAAATCGTACTGACACAGAAGAAACTGCACGCCACTGATGACTTAATTCGTCGCTCTAGAATAGGTTTGTTCAATGTCTATTTCCTGTTTTGTGGGTGTGACGTTCCCCGAAATTTTCCGTGTTCGATTCCCGACAGGGATGAGGGAAATCGTTTGATGGTAAAAAAAAGTGCTCGAGCGCCACCCCCTGTATTTATGTGGTAGAGGGCCCACAGTGCCTATCGGGTAGCTTTTATACAGTGAAGAAAGTCCAGGCGTTCGTTATTTCCAAATCTCCGCAAATTTCCGCTCTGAAATGGATAACTGAACTTTCTTGAAATAAAAAACACGGTGTTAATGAAAATTAATCAGTCTATTTGTCCCACTTATTGTTACAATTGGGCTGGTTCCCAACCAGTCAATAAAAAATAATAACAAAATCAAATCAACAATAGTCTGATCTTTGATCAGCAAAAGAAAAAAATCAAAAATATCACATACGAAATAATTTACAGAGAAAATCAGTCTAATCTCTCCCGGCGGAGAATCAAAATTACAGCTAAATAATTTGCAACCTGATGGCAGCCTCATATCGGCAAAAATAGAACGTGAACAGGCAGTGTGTAACGAAATAACTTTAAGGCGACGGGTCGGGTTTTCACGGCGAGGATAGTTGAACAGAAAAAAAACAGTGGTTTAAAGAATGGGATTTTTCCGACGACGCGACGCAGAAAAAATGTATCGGGAAAACTGTCGCGAACGGGTTATTAACTCCAGGAGCCTCTCTGTATTTTGTCTGTGATATCCCATTTGGCAAATTTTGTTCCCCTGAAAGCGTTATTTAAGTAATCTAAAAGCAACACAAACCCCATGAGTTTGCTCAGAAGCAGACCCGCTATCATAGGCTAATTTAAGTCAGTGAAGCAAAAGTCAGTTCCTAGAAAACTCCCCTGATATCCCACCCGACAAAATTCATTCTCCTGAAATCCCATTATTTAAGTAAATTTATTAAAAAAACATGAGTTGTCTCAGAAACAGACCCGCTTCATAAGCTAATTTGAGTCAGTGAAGCTAAAGCCGATTCCAAGAAAACTCCCTTGATATCCCACCCGGCAAAACGTTCCCCTGAATTCACATCACAGAAAGTCTCACCTCGTGGTAATAGAAGAAGATCAAATAGGAAAGAAACGTAAGTTTCGCAACGGGCCGGGTCGGGCACTTGATGTGGGGTCCCACTTGGTACTTTTACTCTCGGCACTCTCGGTACTCGTACTGCCTATCTTTTCCGGCGCTTCAACGCTCCGTATTCAGACCAAAAGTGGGGACTGTTTGCTTGAATTATGCGCGAAATGTGTCGCGGTCGACTGGCTTGTGGTTCAATAATTAGTTGTTTTAACGCGTGAAAAACTAAGAAGGAATATTACGGACAGAATTTAATTAATAGACTGTTAATTACCTCACGGCCAACATTATTATGGAAAAAATACGGGATCCTTTGACAGATGAATAAAAGAGTTACGGAAAAATATGAATTGACTAAAAAGAGACGGGAAATGAATTTGAAAACTTGTAAATTACGACAGAAAAATCCGGAAATGTTTGTAACTTCGTTACATGAGGAATGGGAGATGAAACAAAAGTATTCTGTATTTTTTTAACCTCATCACGGTAGCTGTACGTATTACCATATACAGTATGTCCCCGGATCGACGCATGATGAATTTCCAGAAGGTAGAATTTCAATTCATTTTTTTTTCAGCCCTGCTTGAATGGAAACTAATTTGTGTCATAGTTTTAGTTTCAAAAAATCAAGTATGTTCTGGAAGTTAACCCAAAAACTTTCTCTCTCACCAGTCAAGAGCCTCTTCTATAAGAGATACGACAAAATGTAATTGAGGAAAGTTGTTCAGAACAAAAAACTAAGTTAGAACGCAACATTTCAAAACCCTCCACCTACTTTGATATTTTGAGGAAATTAGAAAAGTTCATCGGCAATTTTTTTTTACTGATGAATCACAGAATTTTGCAAAGTACCTATAAAAGAATTTAAAAATCAAGAAAACATAAATAGGCGGTCAAAATATCAAGATTAAATGTATTTCCATGCTATTCTGAATTCATAAATGCAAAATATCAAAGGAGGCGGAAGGTTTTGAAATTTTGCAATCTCGCTTAGTTCTTCATTCTGAACAACTTTTTTTTATAAGATTTTGTCGTATCTCCTATAGAAGAAGCTCTTTACTGGTGAGAGAAATAGCTTTTGGGCTTATTTCCAAGACTTGCTTGATTTTTCGGAACTAAAATTATGAGACAAATTAGCTTCCATCCAAGCAGACCTGAATCCCAGATGATGAAATCTCAATTCAATTTTTTTTTGTCTTTTTCACCCATTCATGCGTCGATCCGGGGACACACTGTATGTGGATTTTTTTAATTGATTGGTTGATTGAACTTCAAAAGCATTTTCCATTTTGAAACAAAAAACATATTTTTTCTACGAGCGTGCGCAAAGTAGCCACTTAGCACACTCATTTGCGTGTGCAAAGTAACCTTTCCCCGCACTAGTGCGGGAAAAATTTTTCCCGCACTCAAATGTCAAATAACTACCTACCAATTTGTTGTTTTAAACTTCGTTTCCATACCAACCAAACTGTAGATTATGCACTTTGTAATTCACAAAATAATGTTCTTGTTACTTTTCCCTTTTCAGTCAAAATCAAAATGAAACACACAATTCTTTTTTTGCGTTAAAAACGCATTCGCCAGTAACGTAAACAAACATTGATAATGACGACTTTCAATCGGCATTTGTGAGTTGTTCTTGCTTGATTTTGGTTCAAACTACTGTATTTATCGGAAATATTCGAAAGATCTGAGCTGAATACTGGCATCAAAAAAACCTGATCATGTATACAAACCATAGAAATAAGTGTTATTTCTATGATACAAACAAACGAAAAACGGACAATCAAATTTATAAAAGTATAAACGATTAAACGAAGACCGAAGACTGACTGCAGCTGTCTAGATTGTCATGTCAAATCAAAACAGTGTTGCCAATAGCAGGGAATAAGGCGACAAAAGAGGAAATTTTATGAACAGTGATCGGACATGCAATTGCATTTCAAATATAAAATAAATTTATGATTTTGATTAAACCCATATTATCCAATTTCCAGCTGCCGCAACAAACTGATCTTTCAATATAAATATATTGTTAAGCATAAATAATCATTATTCTCAAGTTCTATGTTTTTAAGTGTGTTCAAATAATATATTATCTAAAGTTTTCGTGTCTAATCTGTGAACGCTCGTAGAAAAAATATTGTTCCTAACAAGTTCGCAAAGTGTCTTTCCCGCCCTTAAAGCATATCCGAACTCCGCTTCGCGTCGTTCGTCTAACTGCTTTTGCGTGCGGGAAAGCATCACTTTGCGAACTTGTTAGGAAAATAACTATTTCCTACGAGCGTGCGGAAAAGTAACTTTTCCGCACTAGTGCTGAAATGTTACTTTTCCGCACGATTTTTGTATTGCCAAAAATAAACATGTTCAGGACTAATTAAGTGGTTTATGTTATATTCTACCTTATGTGGCATTTTGAGGTATTATTAGAAAATCTTTGCGTATCAAAGACATCTTTTTTTTAAAAATAAGATGGACAAAACCACTCGTAGGAAAACCTAACTCTTGCGGAAAATGTCTTTTCCGCCCTTAACGGCTTGCCCAACTGCTGTCGCGTGCGGAAAAGTACCACTTTCCGCACTTGTTAGGTAAATAACTATTCTAGGGACCTCATTACAGAAAACGCTTAGGTATAACGTTCAAACAACTTAATCTAATTCTTAACTGTCAACGTATTTATACCTGAAATAGGAAACTGTTTATGTAAAAAGCACTCAGTGCAATTTTTTTTTAACTGTGGTACATGGTCGGTTCTGTGCGTTTTGATTTTTTCAAATGGTTTATTCGTGCTTTTTGCTCAATAAAAATTGATAAATGGAAAATTTTACAAAAATTGCACTCCTTAGCGAAATTTCAAGCATATCATCTATCAGTATCAAATATGAAAAAGTTTCATCTTATCAGTATCCTTCTTAATGAGAATGGAAAGATTCATACTGCAAGTGGAAATCTGCCAATTTCTAAGCTGCCAATTCGAAAACAAATTGAATGTGAATTATGAGGCAGACACAGCCAACAGCTGATAAATGAGAACTCGATTGGAGCGAATCCAAACAGTTCGGTTTTTCGAATTCCTCCTTCATGTTCGCTCCAGCACTGAGCAAGTGCAACTCTGTGCGAGAGAATTCGAATAGAAACCGTGCAGCCCAGTGGAAACCGTCATTAGTTGGGTTGTCGTTGACCCCATAGTATAATAAACAACAAGTAGCGACAGCGCCATATACCTATACGTGGTCAAATTTCGTCTCAATGGCAGAAATTCGCCTCATTTATACACTTCTAACATTATGAAATGTAAAATAAAATTAAACCGTAGCAGATTTCATGATTTCAATGATACTGATACATAGGTGAATTACCTATCAAGTTGTAGAATACGATTACCAACTATGCAGTATGTCTAAGTATTTATGCGAAGTTTATAATTCTTGATTGGAAAACAATTTTGCATTTCAAAATGTTAGCAGGGTATAAATGAAGCGAATTTCTGTCATTGAGACAGCAACATAGAAAAGTGAATATAATATATTTTAATCGCTTTTCTATGGACAGAAAGGGGTTGACGTCAGCTGTCGCAACTTTTTGTTTATTATACTATGTTGACCCTGATTTGCCTCTAATAGGTATGCAAACATAACGAGCATTTCACTATCTATAACTATTTTACAGTTTTTCTTTTGATCTTGTCTGGTTGAGGGCTGGTTGTACAAGACAATTATAGCTCAAGGATGATTCAACGTTGAACTCGGTTCAAACATGCACAGATACTGTATTTGAACTCGGTTCAACGTTGAACCAGTCTTGCACAACCGATCTTTAACAAGAGTTGCTTTCCAGTGACCCACTTGAGTTACTCCGGAGCAGCTCAGGAGTGCTCCGCAATTACTTTGCGTCGTTCCAGTGCTTTGAGCGTCATATACTCGAACTACTCATTTCTGTAATCCCCTGCCTCCTCGCGCACCTACCTTTATTTTGGTGTTTTAAGCTCCGAAGTGGTGGTCAAATAACATTTGTCAGACGTCACAAGCCGAGCGCGTTCCAGTGCTCTTTAATGCGGAACAGTTCAAGAGCATCACACTCCAGAGCATGATACCCGCATAATTTAGTCACTGGAAAGCAACTAGGACAAGATCAACGTTGAACCCTCGTTGAGCTGGTCTTGTACAACCGGGCCTACATATAAGTTGGTTCCAATCGTTACCCATGTAATAATTATATTATATACATATTTTCATAAAAATATGATACCTAAAATGATATTTGATACAATAACATACCAAGATCTCTTTTATTATCATTGTTGATGTTCCCTTTTTCATTAATATATGATATTTAATTGGTCTATTCACAATTTGAATTTGTTTCTCCCAAAAACAAAGTTGACTATTCCCAATTTGAAATTGATTAATTCCAAATTGAATTTGATTATTCCCAATTTGATTTTGTTTTTTCCCAATTTGAAGTTGAAAACGTATAGATCCTCCTTCCTTATACTTTAGCATTTCTTTTAGGTCTTTTGCTTTTCTTGCTGATGTGTTTTGTTCTTCTTTTAGAACCGGCACTGCCTGTAAAATAGCATGAGTATTGTACGACCCTTATTTTTTTCTTATCACACTTCGTGAGGCTCTTTGCCTGAATAACATAAACTCCGAAAAACCCATCAAACGTAGCTCCTAATTGGTTAGAATGGATCAACACTGATTTTTAATGGTGGTTTTTTTATATTTGTATTGGAGTGTTAATATCCGGATATTGAACATCAGGACACTATATTTAAATATTATTGCTGGATGTTGAACATAAAAGCACTGAAAACATTTTTATGCTAAGGTTTATCCTTTTTTTCGTTGTAGTTTATTTAACAAGCCAATTGTAACTTAATTTTTGGTGTATACAGGGTGTTTCCTAACCTCTGTGACAAAATGAAAGGGGTGATTCTTCGCTTGATTTTAAGACGAAAATGTGGTATAACTTTTTTTCGAATTTCGCTTTGTTTCCAAAATACAGGGTGTTTAATTTTTTTTTTTGATTAGTTTTTTATTTTTAATTAATTTATATTTTACTCGATTTTGTTGAAGTTTGGTAACGGTATTTATAGTGATAACGGGCTCATTTTGCCATGAACAAATAAAAATTATCGAATACAGTGGCGTCCCGAGCGGCACTTCAACCAATATTATTGGGAAAAAAATGTACGCCACTGACTTTTTGTATCATTTTCATTTTTTTCTCAGGTTATTCAACTAAAAACGCAACTTTTTGATCTCTTGAATTTTTATCGTATCTTGCCTAATTTTTGAGATAAAAAATTAAATCTAGTTGAGTGAGTTTTGACGCAAAAAGTAATTTTATCGCTGATGTTGAAGTTTCTAACAAATACAGCAATCAATTATAATCATTTTAATGGAGAATTCAAAAACACTAAATAAATAAAAAAAAAGTTAAATAAACTGCTAAAAATGTCCTCCATGAGCCAGTAAACATCCATGTACACGACGTGCTAAGTTATCTCTCACCACACGGAAAATTTCGGGACTGGCGGAAATCGTATTGAATCCATTAATAATACGCATTCGTAGGTCTTCTTCGGATTGAATGGGAGTGCTATAAACAAGTTGCTTAAGATGTCCCCAAAAATAAAAATCTAATCGATTCAGATCCGGTGAACGTGGTGGCCATGGGTGAAGTCCTCCTCTGCCGATCCAACGATCAGGATATTGCTGATCTAAATAATTTAATAATAATAATAATTTCCTACTTTGCATCATATTGTTATTTTTGTGTAGTCCAGAGACATGCAATAAAGTGGTTAAAATTAGGCAAGATACGATAAAAATTCAAGAGATCAAAAAGATGCGTTTTTAGTTGAATAACCTGAGAAAAAAATGAAAATGACACAAAAAGTCAGTGGCGTACATTTTTTTCCCAATAATATTGGTTGAAGTGCCGCTCGGGACGCCACTGTATCCGATAATTTTTTATTTTTAAAAGATAAATTAATTAAAAATAAAAAACTAATCAATAAAAAAAAAATTAAACACCCTGTATTTTGGAAACAAAGCGAAATTCGAAAAAAAGTTATACCACATTTTCGTCTTAAATTAAGCGAAGAATCACCCCTTTCATTTTGTCACAGAGGTTAGGAAACACCCTGTATAACTCAATATCCCCCAAAAGTGGATATTGAATCAACCTATTCTGGGGTGACGAATTGAAAAGGCGCAGTGTTGTTTTGTATTGTGGTTGTACAGTCGTTTTCCGAAAATTATTCAGTATGATGATAAATACAATACTTCTCTTGAGTAGTTTCAATTTAAAAATTGACAACATTTATATTTTCAGGAAGATAGTGTTGGTAACGAAACAAAAAGGATTGCCAACAATATGCCTTGGTTGGGTTTCGACAAATCTGATGAAGTGGGTAGATCAGTACCAAGCTTAGTAAAATGGAATATCATCTATATTCTAATAGTTACACTCTATTCAGTGATCCTAGTGAGACAATACTACTACAGATTAGGAAGAGGGAAGCCCCCTACACGGGCGTTTTTCATGTTCCCAAGAATTACCAGAGCGGATGCCGATAAGAGTTTAAAAAATATGTTAAAATATTTGGCAAACTATGCTTACTTCAAGTTTGGTGTAGAGGTCTGAATTTATGTATTCTATTCTGATTCTATTTCTTCTACTTTTGAAAATTGAAAATTCTGCATAATGTTGATGGAATAAATCATTTTCTTTCATCTCAGAATTTATGAGAAATTGGCTTCTTCATCTCTATCAACACTGAAACTTCTTCTTGCTAACATAATACCATGCTCCATATTTTCATCAAATCAGGGGCCGAATTCCGTGTACCTGTGGAATTGTAGCAACACGTCGCTTTCCCATCATTTTACACAGAGCGACGTGTCGCTATAGAATACTACAGCACACGGAATCCCGCCCCAGACCACCCCGACTGATTTAGCTTTTTCAAGAGTTCATGATTTATCATATTTTCAGATAAGTTTTATGGCTACTGTAGCAGTTATAGCTATCAGGATGGATCTGTACGCTATATTTTATGCTGTCTGGTTGGTGATTCTATATTCACTAAAGCGCAGCACTTTATCGAGAGTATGGGTGTTCTACGTCCTGTTCACTGGAATCATGCTTCCTATTCAATACTTCATGGCTGTTGGCCTGCCTCCAACTTTATGTATAGGTATGTTAATTATGTATGACGATATACCCAACCAGATTATGTGTCCAGTATTCACCTATTCCGATTAGATTTTCTATAGTAAAAAGTATTTGTTTTTATGATGAGATGAGATTACAATCCCCATCGAACAATGAACTGCATCTCAGTCAATATCAGGCGTTTCTTTCAACCTTTTCGATTTCCTTCTCGTTCTTGGTTGAAATGAGACTACAGAACCTTCGTCAGAATCTTGAAGATTTTATAAAAGTGTAACTCGTTGATAGACCCAGTTTTCAACAAAGTAAGATCTGTCCAAAATTTTGAATGAAATAGTCTGAAAGGATGAATTTTTATTTTATGTTTTTTTATTGCTGTTTTAGCAACAGATTATGCCACAAAACTTTATCTTTGATGATTTCCAGAATATCCGTGGAACCAGAATCCGCTCTATATTCGTCTTCAAGACTGGGCATTTTTGATGAACGACAAATACCCGCCCAATGCAAAAAGACTGATCTGGGATTTCCTGCTTCTTTTCTTCATATCACGACAATGGGTCGTATTCAGGATTGAAAGAAGATATGCTGGAAAAAACTATGCCGGGGGAAGCAACGAAAGTATCATCCACTTTGCAGAAGACAAGAATTTTGTAAATCCTGTACCTGATTTTATCACGTACTGCAGGTGAGATTTGAATTTAGTAAACAGATATGTTTTATTATTAATTTTATTCTGATGGAAGCTACATAGATAGGAACTTCCTGAAGGTAGAGGTTCTGATCATAGATGTCTTGTTTTCGGTCATCAAGTGAACAAACTTCAAGTTTTTCAGCGTGAGAAATGGAGAACTATTCCCAATAACTCAAGATTTTGGGAAATTCGGAATTAGGCTAGTTTTATTTCTGGTGTCGTACCGGTGAATGTCCATGTACTTCCTGCAGGGTGCACATGGACATTCATGCTCTGTTTGATAAAAGTAGGTTTTCATAATATACAGGGTGTTTATTATTTGAATGCCTGTACTTAAGGGTGATAATCCTTGGATGATTTTAAGACAAAAAGTTCATATGGACATAGGTCCGCAAGAGCATAGATTTTAAGATACAGGGTGTTGAAATTTTAAAAAAAAATCTTTTTTTTATCATCACCTTGATACTATTCTAGAAATCTTTTTGAGATTTAGTACACGTCTTCTATGCATCAAAATGCATGGGAATGTTAGAGAGGGCGCCACTGATTTAAAAATATTGGATGACACAGCAGGGTGTCAATGCAATTTAGTAGATTTTATTTTTTTTAAGCGAAAACCATGCGCCGGACGGAAAAAAATCAAGGGAACAAACTGGCTCAGAAATAAATAGAGATTTTAAAAATGATTTTTATTTTTGAAGGAAGCAGTGGCGCACAAGTTTTTTCTCCAAAAATATTAAGTGCAAAGCCCGTACGGACGCCACTGGTAAAAATAATGAAATGGTTTGTACATCACAAAATGCATATTGAAGCCTAGAAGACGTGTACCAAATTTCATAAAGATATCTGGAATAGTATCAAAGTAATTATAAAAAAATCATTTATTTTTTAATATTTCAACACCCTGTATCTTGAAAATTAAGCTCTTGCGGACCTATGTTCATATGAACTTTTTGTCTTAAAATCATCCAAGGATTATCACCCTTAAGTATCGGCATTCAATTGATAAACACCCTGTATGTACTGAGATGGGAGAGTTACTAGTTCAAGGGATTTGAGAGCTTCTCTGCAGTCGTCTCGATAGTTACTGAACTCTATGGGTTCCCGCTGCATGTCCCCACACAATCAGTGCGTAGGCAAGGTGCAAGTGGAAGACAGCGTGGTAGGATGTAATACAGTAAATACTACTGTGAGACAAGGTTCATGAGTATGAACAATCCCTTCGCCAATTTCTTGCTCAAGTTCTCAATGTGCAGATTCCATCTAAGTTTTGGATCCAGATCCATTCCCAGAAACCCGACGTCACGCTCTTCCAGTCTCACGCAAAGAAAAAATGATATCTATCGGCTTTTCAGGGTGACAAATCACATTAAAGTATAATTTTTTGTCTGTCATTAAGGTGTGAACTATTAGGACACTAGATGGAAAAGTCATGTTTATTCACTTTTTCTTGACCAAAAAGGTGTACTTACCAACACTAGGGCTACCGTTTTTGAGATATTTTCGGTATCATTGCAGAACTCTCAATTCATAGTCTCTTGTCTTGTCATACTAACAGAAATAGATATGTGTTTTTTATGTTAGTTTTGTTGATAAAACCAACAAAAGTGGTGAGTACCGAATAAATTGTAATAGTTACAACAATAATTTGATGGTCGAAATCTTCGAACATTGAACGACTATGATAAGATGATAACACCCCGCTCGTAGGCGATTTGTTTGAGTTAATAACATTTTGTTTTTGTTGTGAATTTGACACGTGATGTTGCGACGCGCGACGCCGACGTTTGCAGCATAGATCACAGGTTTCAACAATTTCTATCTATCAAGAATACATGCTTAACGATTCTGGCCTGGGACTCCGTGTACTGTAGAATTCCATAGCGACACTTCGCTCTCTGCATGAATGGGAAAGCGACCGACGCTAGGATTCGACAGATACACGGAGTCCCAGGCCTGGTTCGACTTCTACAAAAAAGTCAGTGCTAAAATGAGAAAAAAATCATTTATTGCAAACATTAATTGAAATTATCTGTGTAAAAAAAATACTTTCGTCAACGAAATGACCTCAAAACTGACGACCATGGTGGCTTGCGGTAGCCGCGTTCATGGTTTTCTTGGTCTTCATACTCAAACTTTCTTAGTTTGAAACGCATTCTTTCAACGCAACCTCTGTATGAGTCTTTACATGAGATTGCGCGAGACCAGATTGGTGCTTCCTATGAACATGAAACGGGCAGACATCCCAATGTAAAAAATAAAGGAATTCGAAGATGTTATGCTGAAGATAACTGTCAGTACTATTCTTGACTGAAGATAAAAGCTTTCGGTCAAGAAAGTATCGGGAATTGATCATATGAAATGCCATTTTGAAGGATTTGTCAAAATTTATTTCTTCTCCACAACTGTCCTCTATAATAACGCGGAGTATCAGCTCCAACTGTCATTTAGTTTGTTTACAGTGCTCGATACTTTCAGTTCATCTCAAGTGCGATATGCGATTTTGAATAATGGATAAACCATTGAACAAAGAATTTCTTTAAAATTTTGCATTGCTAATGAAATTTCATCTGCCGAATTTTTGAAAAAGTTCGAGAAGGCTTACGGTTAATCGACTTTATAAAATACACGTGCATATGAGTGATACAGTGCGTTCAAAAGCGGTCAAGATGTGATGGAAATTTTGTCCCGCTATGGTCGGCCATCAATGTCTTCAAGTGAAGCCAACATCGATAAAGAGAAAGAAATGATGCCTGAAAATCCTCATTCAAGTTTGAAATAGATATGGGCTGAAGTTATGTCTCACAGCGCGTTATACGGCGATTGCGAGAGCAAATTCGTAGAAAAGGGCCAGATTTGTGGACAGAAAACTCTTGGATTTTGCACCACGATAACGCAATAACATCTCACAGGGCTATCATTGTGAACAAATTACTGACCAAAAACTCAACAAATACTATCGAAGATTCACCATATCTACCGGGTATGTCGCCGGCCGGCTTTTTTCTCTTTCCAAAACTGCAATAACCAGTTCGGGGCACCCGTTGTCAATCTATAGAGGACATAAAAGAGAATTCGCTGCGAGAACTGAAGTCTGTTAAAAAAAAAGTCTTGATGATTGGATCGATCGTTAGAAAATGTGTATCATTTCGAAAGGGGCCCTCAAAGAAGGCGATATAGTGAATTATATATAGTGGTGTTTTATTTTCGGATGAGTCTAGTTTCACGATAGATGGAATCCAGAACTTACAAAACTAACATTACTTTTACACGTTGGTGATAATAGGCACCAATGTGTGGATAGAGGTATTGGCCAGCTGGGCCGCCTTATCTACATGTGGGAAGGATTACACAATCACTAAATAAAACAAATAAGTTATGGCAGCCAGGAAACAGTCGGTTTGTACTCAGAGCAAAATTTTTATCACGAAAGCTAGCAAAGCGCTTTCGACTCACCGAGTCATCATCGATGCCCCCTCGTGGTCGTGTATTTGTTTTATGTATAATATTGAACAATTATGACCACATCGGCTGGAGCTGTATTGATCTATAGCGTAGAAAGTATGTGTGTTAAGCACCCTCTGAGGGACGCTCTTGATGCTAAATAACTTTCCAGTACACGAATGACTAGTGAGTTACATATTTGTTTTAACCTTACATAAAAAAAGAACCTAAACGGATACCTTACGTTTAGTTCTCACTTTCAGTTGGGGGCACTGATGATGATGTCTCTGTGAAATGAAAAAGTTGTTCTGATCACAAAGTGACTGTTTCCTTGCTGCTCTACCGAGATGAGCAACACAGCTATTCCTTCCTACTTTTCCTATTTGAATAAGTTATGCCTAGAAACTAACGGCCATAACTTGGAGCAGCTATCATATCATAACATGTCTAGAATTAACACACAAATGTTGTTGATTTTTGCGATCAATAAAAAAATCAGTGATGAAATTTCTCAGTTGGATTCCATAAAACTCAAAACGAACGCGCAAAAATCAGAAACAAGATGTGGTTTGAACAAAAGATACCAGCTCCACATTGGACGTAATATTAACCTGAGAACCTATGCATCGAGAGTTCTGCACTGATACTGAAAAATAAAAATATCTCGAAAACTGTAGCCGCTAGCGGTGTGTCAATTAAATATACCCTTTTTGGCCAGAAAAAAAAATATATAAATAGGAGGAGGAACTGTCAGTTCGAATGGTTCACAGGCAAAAAATTTAGTTCAAATCAAAGTGACAGATGACAGCGCACGCCACTTTTTCTAAACCTCTTTATATTGAAAAGTACTCCACAATAGCCAGATATAATCGAAACAATTCTGCTCTTGGGGAAACACTGATTTTATCCTTGAGTGATGACTTCCTTCCAATAGACAAGTACGGCTATCTGCTCGCGGACAACCCCTTCCAGTTATTACAGTAATTATTTTGATCTTTACGTTATTTGCCTATATAGAGCACCAAATACCAATGTGCAACTGTTTTTTGATAGCCTGCTAAACCTGCTAGACAGTCTTCCGGTGAAGGGTAGCTTTTGCTTCGTTTTACAATCTTTGTTTGAGCACGAACTGGAATTTTGAATCGGACGATGTGGAATCAAAAATTTAGACTATTTAGAAAATCATTAGATTTTCTAAATAGAATTACATGTACTTTCAATAAAGCATTTCCACTTAGGAGAATGAAGCCCAAACATCATAAACCAGGGACCACAGAAGGATTACGCATTTCTGCAAAGAACATGCGTTCTCTCCTGTATATCCAAAAGTTCACCGACTCCATTCATTTTCTTGAATTTATCACGAATTATAGGAGGATCTATCTTTATTATCAAAACCGTCTATCAAGGGATAAAAATGTCTCCAAAGAAACCTGGTTGGTCCATTATTAACGATCTAAGAGGCAAAGTAAATTCCGTGAATCAAAGCATGCCAGAACGAAACGACTTCAACGAGTACTTTATCATCATTAGCAAGATCGTGACTTCCGGGATTTTACCAGGTCTTGACCCCCTTTCGTTTTTTCCACGCTCTAAAAAAGTTTCTGATATCTTTTTCCTACATCCAGTAACCAACCTTGAACTACTACAAGTAATAAACAGCATGAAAAGTAAATCTTCTTGTAGCACCGATAACCTATCAATTGAAATATTCAGAACCTCCCACCTTCCGCTATAGATGTCCTAACAACCTTAATAAATGAATCTTTCCTGAGAGGAGTTTTTCCGGAATGCCTCAAAACGGCAATTATTATTCCTCTCCATAAAGTAGGTGAAAAATCAAACTCAAGTGATTATCGTCTAATTGCTCTGCTACCTGTGCTGTCAAAAATCATTGAAAGGTTACTTAAAAATCGTCTCATGCCATTTCTCGTGAAACATGACATATTATCCCCGGATCAATTCGGATTTTCACCAAACAAGCACCAACGATGCAATGTTCTCGCTGCCTCATGATGTTTACTGATCCCTGAATAGCAAACGCCCCACCGTTTCAGTCTACTGTGACTATGCAAAAGCATTTGACTGTGTGTGTCATGACATTTTGTTGAAAAAGCTTGTCTTTTATGGGACCGGTGGTTTTTCTTCGATCTGGTTCGAATCTTATCTTGAAAATAGGCAACAAATTGTAAGGGCAAATGGTTCTGATTCCGATTGTGAATTAATCACCAGTGGCGTTCCGCAAGGTTCTGTTCTATGGCCAATTCTTTTTCAGTTATACATCAATGACATCACCTACGGTAGAGTTTCCCTATTTGCGGACGATACCAGCATTACATGGAGTGATTCTGATACCTTGTCCCTGCACTATAATATTTCCAAAGATCTTGTCACAATCAAAGCTGGGTCTGATTCCAATTTCTTGTGTTTCAACGTTGATAAAACGGCAGCCTTATCTCACAAAGGAGCTCTACAACGATTACTGCTTCATGACAGAAACATCAAATACGTCCAGTCGGTAAAATTCCTGGGTTTAAATATAAATACCAATCTTGAGTGGTACGCTCATATCGACTTCTTGTCAAAAAAGCTTTCTTCTGCTTGCTTCGCAATTCGTCCAGTTTCGAAAGATCTGAATATTTCCTCTGCCACACTCACATACTTCTCTTTATTCGAATCTAACCTCCGCTACGGCCTTCCTTTTTGGGGTTGCCGACCATCGAACAATTCCACAGCATTTTCAAGTTGCAAAAGAGAGCAATTCGCTATGTATTCGGTTTAAAGAGCAAGGCTCACTGCAAACATTACTTTCCTGCTCTATTTATTTTAGAAATAGCCTGTTTGATACGTGAACATAAAGTCACCTCTCCTAAAAAGCCACAGCATAAGTATCCTAGCAGGAATTCGTGTCTCGATATCTACCTACCCTTTCCCACCTCCGATCTAATAAATTCCATCATATACAACGCCAAGAAGCTATACAATCATCTCCCGCTACACCTCAAATCTATTCCCACAATTGCTAGCTCCGTAAAGAAACGACAACCTTCCTCCTGGAAAGACCTTTTCATTCTATAAATGAGTTTTTCACGGAATAGTTCCATTTCTCTGTTTGGGCACCATAAGCTGCAGCTTCACAATATCTCATTGGTGAGAGTGGAAGCTGTTCTAGGGCATACAGTGAACATTGGAGTATTCATATTTTTCAGGGGTCATCAATCGCCTAGTTTAGTAATTCATGCAACACTTGGGTACTTCCCCTGTAAATAATAACAACTAAACATTGCTTATTGCAGCCAAAGCGGAAACAAGTTAATGTCAAGTTCAATTAAATAATTCAAATGCACCGAAGTCGCGTAATAGGAAATGTATATCAACACGTTTTGGTTGTAATAATGTAAACAACCTCAAGTTCCTTGTTTGATATTTAAAACAAGAATAATCACATGCTGCAGGCAGGGCGAAAACTAGATGACTGCAGATTTATAAATTAAATTTCGAGTTAACTGATATCGCTCGCCCCACCTGATGTTTATTTTTTGAATGGGAAGCGAAAAAAACGTGAGTAATCGTTGGTTCCTTGTTCGATATTTAACACCGCAGTATTATTGTTCCCCCAATAAATGTTGATTTTGGTATGTTATTGTTTTACTGACTTGTCATCATACATAATTGGAAGTGTGCCAATGTTTATTGTTGTCCATGAGCAATTTTCATTTAAATATGAATTTGACAAAATATTGGAAAAATATATTATTTGTACTGTTTAGTTTTTTCACGTAATGTGTACTATTATCATGTTCTGTATTGTTTTCACTTTAGCATTTGTATTTGCTTTGTCCATAAAATTTATTTAAATTTTTCTGTGGCAATAAATCATATTTGATTTGATTTGATTTTGATTAAATGGCAGACCAACAATAATGGCAAAGGTATTATTAAGATTTATCACCCTGCAAAACTCCCAGATACTTTACACGATAAAAAAACATTTATTAAATGAAGAAAGTATTGAAACGCAGTTGTTCAGTCTTTCTAAAAAGGTTTTCCACAGAGTTAGAATACCTGATAGGATAGGCGGATTATAAAGATCTTTTATTTTTCAGATCGTACTTGGATATTGTAAAAAGATGTATCCTATGCAGCTTGTTCTACCTAACTTTAGCAGTGGTATTTTTGGCAGGAACCAACCGCACAAACCTATTTTCTGTAGGGTATTTGATTGGAACATTTTTATTCCTTTGGGAGGGCTCCGATATGTACTTGAGACCGATAAAACATATCATTATGAAGTGAGTAGATGACATATACATTAGTAATTATTATTGCAATTGCTGAACATTTTATTACTGAACTCGAAAATATTGTCAAGAGATCATCAATTATGTACTTGAGACCGATAAACATATCATTATGAAGTGAGTAGATGACATATACATTAGTAATTATTATTGCAATTGCTGAACATTTTATTACTGAACTCGAAAATATTGTCAAGAGATCATCAATTAGGGTCCAGAGCGAATATCCGTGTATACAGACAGGAGCGAATGAAAGTATCTTCACAAAAAAATCATAATTCAACACAACGCATTTCGGCAATGTAATTATCAAGAGAAAAAGATCATAAATAAAATGCTTTCGTTATTTGGAAGTGGTACAGTATGGACTCGATAATCCGGATCAATTAAAACAAGGCTTGTCCGGATTACCGAACATCCGGGTTACCGCGATCTACAAATGCTACAAATTAGTTTCACTTATGACGTTTTATTATTTTTTTATGAATTTAATATGCATATAAAAATACAAAACAACTAGAAAATATAACATGTAATATTTATAATAATAAATTTGTTTATAAGACGCAATGGTCGCTTGCTTACTGTAACGGGAAAAGTGCACAGAACGATTTATTTCATCAAAAATATTGAATTTAGTAGTCCGAATTATCGGGTCATTGAATTATCCAGATTACTGAGTATTCAATGAACCGGAAATGCAATTTGGATTACCAAAGAATCCGAATTAATCAGGATTCGGATTGTCGAGTCCGTACTGTAGTTGTAGTGGAGACATGTATCTCACTCATCATCAATATTCGTTTTACAGGTGGAATTGGTTATTAGGTTACAACGTAACTGTCATACTGATCAAATCCTGCTTCCAACTTATTGGTTGTATATTTGTCCAAGCATACACAGGCGATTGTCATTGGCTCATGCTTTTCGGTATTGGCTGCGTGCGGAAATTCGGCAACATCGAGGACATTGCCAAGTTGCCAAATACTGGACACTGTGATGTTCCAAGAGAATATTTGGGACTATTCTGGGATGGATTGTGTTTTGGATTGTTGATCATGCAAAAAAGGTTATTCCAGAGCTACAATTTCTTCCATATGATTAATGATACCAAGGCTACGACAATATTGGCATCAAGAGGTGAGTGAATGTTCGTATTATAGCTGAAATATATATTGATATCACGCATTGTGTATGGGATTCTGTAATCATTTTTGTATATGTTATGCCGAATAAACAAATAAAACAATAAAAATAGATTTTTTGAAGAACTACCTACCTAAGTACTACAGAATAATTTATGTGACATCGCGGAATTCGTTTTTCATTATTCATAATACTAATCAATCAGTAGTAGTTATTAAGGGTTTTGAAATCATATTCTTATAATTATTAAATATTACACTACTAATTGAAATATTTTATTGTCCATGTATTTTGGGGATTATTCTACTTTGTCATCTGATTATCAACGGAATATTATCTTATTTCCGTTTTTAGCTCCGTCATTTTCATTCTTTTCAGGTGCTGAGTTAATAGAAGAAATGCAGGTGAAACGAATGGATGAACAAGTCGAAGATGAAAGAAGAATATTGGAAAAAATCAAAATCAAGATGGATCGCATCAAGGCGAATCAACAAAGGATTCAAGGTGAAATGATTAGGAAAAATGCCAAGAAAAAATGGAAACTTTGGATTTGAGACTATTTATTTTTGTCGTCTTTGTGTTTCCAGTAAAATGTCTATTTTCTTGAGTATTGACTTAAGCGTTAGGCTTGAGTTAGTGGGGATGGTAGATATGTTAACTGATGTTGTCTTTGAATAAAAGAAAACAGGATGAGATGGAGTTGAACATAATCTCCATAACTAGAATGTAATTCTGTAGTGGAAATATGGTTTATGGAAATGCTGAAAAAGTGTTAAAACACGATTTGATACCCTATAAAACAAAGCGTATAAATACTTATCCCTCTGTATGAATTTGGATATTATTTTGTCATTTACATATCTCATTTTGAAAATAGCGTAAAGCCTTGAAGAACACCTCTCAAAAATTATTTTGAAGAAGAATCACAATAAATGCTCTCGTTTAAAACAGCGTTTTTGTAGCTATTGACATCATTTACTTTTTGGTCGAATAATGTTTTCCTATTTTCTGGGAATATTTATGAATTTCAAATATTCCACAGATCCTGGAATCTGATGAATGGTTTTTGAACAATTCGTCATCAATTTCTTAAACTGATCTAACTTATTCTTGGTCCTACCCTACCTCAGTAGAATCATTCATAGTTTTTTTGAGATTTTCACAATAATGCTCTTACCGATAATGTGCCCCGTTTTGGGCACAGTTTATGTAATCTGTGCCCGAAATTTCACGGATGTTTGAATCTATAAAGTGTTCTATGTTGTTAACTTCTTTCTTATTTGAAGAGGGTGCCTGATATTGAAAATGTTCATGACTCAATTTTACATTATTTCGAGATACGAATCTTCATGAATCTGTCCAATTTTTTGACATGAAAGACATAACAATTCTAGGTACAGATCTCATTATAATTTCAGAAGAAACATTGACCTCAACAATTTGTATAAATAGAGAATGAAGTTATTGATAAAATTCTTTGTATAAAGATAGTTGAAAACAATATTTCGCTTCATCTAAAGTTCCATTTTTTCTTCCACGAAAACGTATTACGGAGAAAGTCTAACAAATCTACAATATCAATTAATTTATATTTTTATAATTTGTAAATACGTATATCCTGAAATGGTTTCAAATGCATATTATTATTAGTAATTGTAGTACCTTTAATTTTTCTATATAAACTACTCTACAAAAAAACGGTACAGTCGAAATTTTCACATATAATGTATGAACTGTCATTATTTTTTAATGAATCCCTGAAATATTACACGGTTGGCACCATGTTTCCAAGCATTTCTTTGCGGTTTATATACATCGTGCACGAAATAAATTTTCTCAAAAACTTCTAGTATACCGGGTGGTGAAGAAAGAACTCTGAAAATACTCTGTCTTACCGTGTCCCCTTTTTGACAAAGGTTTTTTGATATGCTCAAAAGTTTGTTACGTACAGTTTTCGTTTTTTTTTTCCTTTGGAATATCGTCATTGTTTCAAAATAATCACCTATAAGGCTTTGACTGGCTGTTCTATAAATTTGTCAAACCAGTTCAAATTTCTCTTCAATTCGAAATGTTGACCATATTTTGTAAAAAGAAGTAATATGTTAACAGGATTTCCAAATCATAACCCAACTTTTCGAAAACTGGAAGTCCAACAAAAATCTCAAAACTGTTCTGAGAAATCACATTAAACATCACGTTGAAATCAATTGGAATTTAATTCATACTCAATATAACTACATATTCTAAAGGAAGCCTCCAAAAATATGGAAAAGGTACTTTTCTTATGGTCAGAATTCTCTGGCACGCCATTGTCAGCTGTGAACTTGGAGCAACCAGTCAAAGCCTTATGTCTGATACTTCCGAAATTAAGAAGATATTTCAAAAAACAAAAAAAAATGTTCATTAAATATCGAAAACCATCCCGAGGTATGAACGGAACCAACATCAGAGCATATCAAAAGAAAACCTTGAAAAAAAAATTTTTGGGGAGTTTTTGAGGAAATATTTTTTTTCAGCACCATGTATATGCACTGCAATGAAATGCTCTGAATCGTGAAGCAAATCGCTCTGGTTTACAGAGATCTGTTAAAAATTATGACAGTTGAATCATTGGTGGAAAATTCGAGTGAACCGTTATTTTTATGTTGAATAGTCTTTTTCGTCATTCTTAAGATCCTATGCCCAAAAAAATACTGGTTGAAATAATTTGCCTGGATATTCACCAAATAAAGATTACACTCGCCATATTTCTGGCTTTGGATTCTCTGCTTCTTGTCCAAAAGATATTTGATGATTTGAATTATAGTACTAATTCTTGACTTTCAACCTTATTGTCTTTGTTGATAATAATTATTGAATTATGTTGACCGCTCTCTCTTTTTGATTGGTCGCTAATACTACTTACCATTGCAAAAACAATATCCTCCTTTGACACATTTCTTCTAGAATAAATTCTGTCTCAGTTTTTTTATTTCGCCAATCTGAGGTTTTTAAGTTTTTCTTGATCACATAAAAAGAAACAGATATTTATGGAAACGGATAAAATATAGTTCAAAATCGAATTATCTCACTTATTCTGTTATCAGAATTGGTAACATAAATCAATATACAGGGTGGGGCACGAAAAACTTCCCACCCAGGTTCTCTTTTACGTAAAGCTCCCTCGGATACGTCAATTATTGTTTTTTGAAGGACACCTTTTTGTCTTATTTTCACCCCCTACTTGTTAACCCCTACCACAGAGAAATCATAAAAATTAAACTCGATATTAAAAACTGATAATAAATAGTAGCAACTTGGATTTTTGGCGATATAATCTTCTTAAAAATGTCTATCAAGATGATGTATCAATCGACCACCCTTTGCATTTGAAATTCTGGGGATAGCTATCACCCCGCTTAGGGGTTTAACGGTGGGGTGTGAAAATACCAGAAAAATGTGTCCTCCAAAAACTGATGTGTCCAAGCTTCCCCTGCGAAAACCTAGGTGGTAAGTTTTTTGTACCCCACCCTGTATTTGATAAAATAATTTTTCATAGGGCAAAAGTTGATATGTAATGAAACAGTTTCAGGGTCTGTCTATTTTACTGATCATTTTTGCGATTAAATCAATGAAAATCATAATCACAATATTGAAATATCACCTACTACCTTTTCTACCGCTGCTGAAAAAACATCTACATACATACATACATTCGTGCGAAATCGTTTATTTACAGTTCAATTTAGCTACTTCGAAAATGGACCACTTCAATTTTCCTTCTACTGGCGATAAATGAACTACCCACAGTTATATGCAGCTACCACTGCCATTGAACTTGTACCTCTTTATAATTCTACTACCGCTACAAAATGGGAATTCGCCTTTGTAATTTAACTGCGGACGTTGAAAAATCGACTTTTTCCTTTTAAATTTTTCTTCAAAACGAGACCAATAGATATGTTTTGATGGTAGAGGTTATTTCGATTGGGTTCTGATTTTCATCGAAGACATGGAATATGGTCAGTAAAATAGATGCATACAATCAATAACTTTATCAATTTCCCTATACGGGCACATCGACATCGAGAAATTGAACCCTTTAGCTTCTTTGGAACCAAATAATCAAACCTGGCCATTTCCATGTTACAATATGAAATTGTCTTGCGATGAATAAGAAACTACGACACAAATATAGGGATAATAAACAATATTCAATGTAATCTCCCGGGATATCGCATTCGTATGGATTAACAAGTAGTAGTAGTGCTACGATTCAACATAGTTGTAATGTTTTGCGCACGTACTTGATATCTATTTATCCAAAAGGGTAATTGTAGTTCACTTCTGAACTCTAGCAGATCCATGTTTTTGTTGAAAGCTGTAGATTAAGCATAATCTATCGGTTTCGTCGGTTGAGTTTGCCTGTCAATTACACTTCAAGTACTTGCCACGGGCTAAAATATTAGATATTGTTGGCAAAGTATACTTCTAACTGTGATCTGGACGGATGAGTAAACCAAATGAATAATAATGCGGATCGATGTCATTTTGTTGGTAGTTATAGGTTGTTGAAATGAATGATCTTCCACATTCACATGAGCTTGTCTTCATGATGTTGACATAGGCATCAATCCAGATTTGATTTTCGAGTCCTGTGGTGGCGAGGTATCTATAACATTTTCAGAGTTAAAAAATGAAAAAAGGCGAAAAAAGGTCAAAATGAACAGTATTGTGGTGTTGTTATTTGGAGAATCATTCCTGAATAAAATAAAGCCTCAATTGTCGAATTCTCACACAAGCACAAAAATTATGATCAACTCACGTCTATCATTAAGAAACAATATCACATTTTACTCTTTGAGATACCAGTCACGACATTAATTAATTACAATGATTTTTTATTAGAAAAGTCTTTTACGTTGATGAAAATGGAATTTGCGAAATCAAATTGTTTTGGGTAATATCCTCAGTACCTACATATCATTGGCAAGTACAGACAAACCCTACTACACTTAAGTTAACATATCTACCATCGTTCCACTTTATCATCATGAATTTATCATTCTAACCTGGTGTTTGGTTTTCATCTAAACCTTTTGCAAGCACAATCACATTCTCTAATTTTAAAAATTATCGATATGTATTCTCCCAATATCACCATAGTAGCAAAGCCACCATTGGCTCGTCAGTCATCGGCCTCATCCTGCGCATCAGTTACATCCCAAGGGACAAATCCTACTGGCTATCATACCCCGATCGAAGAAGAAGATGAAGACGAAGTAGCACCTTTGACTCCTCGATCCTCAACAATTCTTCCACAAGCTCCCTCGTCTCCTTATTCAGCTGTAATGACAGGTTCCTTAGATGCCTATCTAGAACCTCAAAGAATTTCCTTTTCCTCACCTCCTAATTCTGAACTGAATCCGAGACCTCCATCTCCTGATGAAAGTTTTCCAGTATTTTCACCTCCTCCCTATGATGAAGCTCCGCCTTATTCTGAGGCTGTTAGTGAAACTCCAAGAGGTCCAGTTCAGAGACAGATAAGCTTAGGACCTCCTTGGATGCAGGGCAATTTGGTCACACCACGGCAAAGCATTATTTCTTATTCTACCAGATCGCACTACAGTCATCATGAGTGTAATTCAATTTTTAGGAATGGTCGTAGTTCGAGCGTTAAATATTGCTTAAATGTTTTTATTGGTTTCCCAATACTATTGAACAATACTACATGTCATTGTAATGGAAGGGTTTGAAAATGAAGATGGCAAATATTCAATGTGGCTTGACAATTCAACAGTGATATTCAATCAATATAATCTTAAACTTTTTGAGAAGCCCGCAAGTGATTCTCCAACTTTGTTTATATCTTATTTAGTCCTTCTATTACATGTAACGTAGCATTGATAGATTTTGATGATGTTGAAAAACCTTTCTCCAGAGATTATTCCCAACACTTGTGTGTCGAAAAAAAATAATGAGACAATAAATAATAATATGCTTTGAAGAGCGCTCTACAAAGCACTGTTTTTTTGTGTTCGCTTTCCATTGGTTTCGTTTTTTTTTTCTCTATAGTATCAGTTAATCCATAAATAAGTAGTTCAAAATGGATTGAATCTATTCAGAATTGATTATCCAATATTGCCTTTATTCTTTTTTTAAATGGGCAACAGAATGTTATGTTATGTTATCTTTCAATTTTTTTTTAACCTTAATGTCTTTCAAACAAAATAGCAAAATTTTGAATTAATCAATGCGTAGTATATTGAAGAACACTTATCACGTCTTATAGGGAGTTTTCAACATCAACTGTACATACACCTACCTATCCGACACTGTATAATAATTCTGTAAATACATAATTTTATTGCTTTGCAGGTAAATATTGTCAGTAAATCTGCAATGTATATTTTTCTGTTGTAGATTCAATTTTAGAACGTAGGACTAAGTATAGAAGAAAGACGCCCCAAACGTTCAAACAGGGTAAATGATATATTTTTTTAAGAAATATAAGGTATAATGTTGGGTAGTAAACGATTTGGAATTGAATTATTTGATTTTGTCAGTTTGATAGTTTCACAGAGGACAGAGGGAGTTGATATATTGAGGTTCAATTTAATATTGTTGGATGAGTAATAGTTTTTACTGCTTTTTTATTTTTTTTTTGTATTCCATAAAAATTGCACAAATAATATCAGCATGTAACACAATAATTTTCTTTTTCATAGCTTCATGCATGTCTGTTTTCGCTAGTGAAAGAAAGAACATCACTTAACTTAAACGTATGATTAATCCCCCTAACTAGTTAAACAAAATTGGGTAACTTGCTCTTTGCCATACTTCAGATAAGTTAGTCATTCAACGCATACTCACCTAAAAATATCACGAATCATGTCAGTGGCTATCAATGCTCTTTCTGTTATGATTCACTCTTAAACCTGGACAGTTCTGCATGTAGCTGTCCGCTTGACTACAATAGAACAAAAACAAATTTCTTTTTGACTGAAATATACGATAAAGTTAAGCAGTTCCAATGTCAACACAAACCAGATTTTAACTCTTACTTATCCTGATTTATTAGAATAAACAAACATTGGTAGACATTGTTTTGTTTGTCAAGATACTGTTTAGTAAACTTTTCATTCCCTGATTCATTGATCAATGTAATACTTTAAACAGGCCCACAAATTCACGTAGCCTAAATGGGAATGTTGGTGTGTTCTTTTCTACATAATTCTATTATAAAAAGATGCAGTTTCTCACATATTATGTCATGATGATTAGAGCTCGACTATAAGAACCTCCCAAATTTCACAAAATGTATTTCCGTCAAAAAAAAATTTGTATTTCTCAAATATTTTTCATTTTCCTAATGATTTTCCTCATTCTTTAGCAATACGATCTGGAGACTATTACATGTTCGATGACATGGATGAGGAACTGGATCTTTTACCCGAGGAGAGTAGAGACGATGATGAAAAAACTGATATGCCAACTATGGGCGAAGTGAGTATTCACTGTCTTAGATCAAGTTATAATAATATTAGTGCCCACACATGCCTTACAAGTATTCATACAGGAAGTGTTATGGCTTGTTATATATTTTCCAGAGTAATATGGGGAGTATTGGGAATCATTGGGAAAACATCATCTTCAGAATGTAGCAAGATCATTTCAGTATGTTGCATGATTTGGCGTAAGGGTCAATGACATTTCATAGTTCATCAATTCGAAATTTTCATAAAAAGGCAAGATAATTTTTCTTGTTGTTAAATGATAGACATCAATCAATTCAATCTGTCACCTTATTTAACATTGTTGATTAATGAAAAGGGAATATGAATGAGTTGATAACCAATGTGAGTTCATCATATTAATGATCAAAAAACGGGTCCAAAAATCTCACAGATTCCAAAAAAATTCTCTTTATTCACTCAAACGACATGTTTCGGGGTCAACATCTTACACCCCATCTTCAGGTTCGTAGGTAAAACCTACCTACTAAAAATAGTGATAGTATGGTAAAATAGTACTTCGCCTATTTAATTGAGTCAACTAGGACGTGCAAGTGATTTGATGTTATTTTATCAGCTGTGTATGTTACAAAGAGAAAAACGTTTTTTATAATGGATATTACGAAAAAAAGTCCTGCTTGATTAAAATGAAAGTCCTATTGAAAAATGGGATTCAAATGTTACAGCGTTCTCAAAATTTGAAAGAAAATGAGAATGCTTCAAAAGCAAAATAGTAAGCAAATTTCATTAGAGAGTTGCTGAGAATCAAAATGAATGACCAAACACTAAAAAAAAGGATGGTAAAATTAAAAATATACTATAATAGCTTAATAATAAAAATAATCGTAAGCTTTTGTCTGGCAACATTGTCAACAAATGTATTTATTCATCTCAAGAGAAACAAAACAAAGTATTTAGTCGGATATAACCATGCAAAACAGTTTTCACATTTGGATAATAGTTTTCATTTAAATCTCGTATTTGGACATTGATTTTGATTGTCAACAACTTTCTCTAATAACATTTTCCAACAATGTTCATGTTTTCTTTTTTTTATTTTGAGAACCCTGTACAATTGAGTCATATTTTTTCATTGTGAATCTCATTTTTCAACCAAGCTGAACTTTTATAAAGAATACCATACCGTAAAACCCATAAGAAAAAACTTTTTTCTATGACTATTCAATAATAAATGTATTATACCTCCACTTTCTATTGGTTAATGTGACTCGTTACTTATACCAGAGACTTTTTTTACATAACTCAATTGTGTTCAACCAATGAAAAAGATCTACTGTCATTACTCCACTGTTTAAGAGCCAATCAGAAAATTCGACAAGTTGTCAACATACGTCAACCTTCTAATCCATCATTTTGAAACAGCTCATTTGACCGTCCATACTTGTTTTATAGCCATTGTATAAACAACCTAACCGCACTTCATCGTACATTACAGTACAGTTGTCAAAAAGTGCCGTGCAAATGAAATCAAATATTGCATAGTTCGCTTCAATTATTAAATAATCATAGAAAAAGTATAGGAAATAGCTATTACTCACTGAGATGAGTCATTGTGAGTAATAGTAACCATTTCCCACTCGTTGAATAATACTATTACGTACTTCCGGGACTTGAGTAACCACTTCTAGTCACTTTTTTATCCCTCCGGGATATAATATCGTGAAAATCCCGGAACGGAATTGTAATAGTAATAATTGTGTAATACAATAAGAGTGAAGTGGATTTGGTAGCATCATCTTATTGTAAAAATGTAAGGCTGGTCCGATGTCTCACAAGAAATCAGTAACACCCACATGATACAGATTCTAGGACTCAACTTTTTCGAGCCAAACAAAAAAAAAGCGCTTTCAATCTCGAGTTACTTATGATGTTTATGTTTGATTCACGAGCCCTCTTCTTTCTATTGACAATGGTATAAATCGCAACGGTTACTATCGTAACTTGTCAAACAGTGCATGGCCCCACAACACCTTGGCCATCGCAACATGAATGATAATGATTATATCATTTTGTATTTTTTTTTATATTATTTCTACGTTTCAGTTCCGGAAGCACTTCTAATCCCTCAGGAAAATTAAGGTCAGGCCATGCATTTTTCCTTCGGGATTAAAAGTGCTACTTTAGTCCCGCTGCATATACAATGCTATTCTGTAACTCAATCCGGGGAGATACTGTATAAGAGTAGGTATCAAAATGTATATTGAGGGAATAATGTGCTAACCCAAAAAATGCTTCGTGATATTATAGTCGTATTGAAAATAAGAGAAAGTTTCTCTTTAAATCCGAATACAAACTGTTAGAAAAGAACTACACACTTCTCGCCTGATGAAAAAGTGATGTCAAAGAAATCAGAAATTATATCTCAAAAGCAACAGATTTCAAAAAAATTAAAGGGAATCAATTTGTTAATCACAAAACTTAATCTTTTCTTGATTGATATATCAAATTTATTAAAATCGTGGCATGTCTAAAAATGTGTCAATTGGATGATTCAACTCATAATTTAAGTAATAAACATACGTCAATTTGTTTTAAATGTATCATTTTAATGCTGCTTATTCTCCTACTTTGTATTGTAGTAAATTGTTCGCAGTTTTTTGACTAACTATCATTCAACTTTCTGATACCGTTTATCAATCGTTAATCGTAACAAATAAACAAAATCGGAGTCAACATTACTTAAAGAGCCTAGCTTTAAATTTGGCTACAATGTATTCAGCTAATTTGAGTTTATATCATTCAATAAATTGGAGAAGAACTTACGATCAATTGGTCACGTACTAACAAAGCTTCCCCTATATCTAAAGTCATGATGGGTTTATAGTTTTTGAATGCCGCACTAAAAACGGACATGGCTACAGTTCTGAGAGAACGACGCAGGAGCAGCATGAGAAGACGCTCGAGCCTTCCGCTCGCTAGAAATAAGTCAGCACGATCAACCATGTCCGCTCCATTGTCTGCTCCTCCCACAGTGAGTTACTAACCGTCAATCGTATGAATGCTTTTTATTAACCACGATTAAACTCAAGAATCAAGCCTCAAATGCTTTGCTTTATGTAATACAGCTTTTTGCACAAACCTACTAACCAACTTAGTATTAAGGCTTTCATCACTATTGTAACTTTTTTTTTCCATATTGAAATATGACCATGCATGATAAAGATAAAAGTTGTTATTGTTTTAACTTTTCAGATATTATAATGTTTCGAATTTATTTAATCAGATTAGTATTCTGCATGTGATCATTACGACAAATACGTCCTAGTTTTCAGATTTTCAGTGAACAAGGATTCATTGCGGATTTTTCAAATTGGTATTTTATCAGAATGAGCTAGTTTGACTTTGATATCCATTTGATTCAATATAATGCCAAAACTATTACTCTTATTTCAAATGAATAAGCCGGTATAATTTGTCTGTATGTCAACGGCGGCTCGTGATATTTTCAGGCAGTGCGCTAAAAAGATATTTGGATATATTTATGACTTAACACAAAAAATAGATACCTACCAATATCTGAATAGATCTGTCAATTTTTTCAGATATTGATAGGTACCTTATTTTGTTGATGAGTCATAAATATAATTTCAGCGCACTTCCTGAAAATATATCACCAGCCGCCACTGTGTATGTATTGATAATCAAGAGGAACAATGAAAACGAAGAACAGAAACAGCTCTTTCCGACGCTTAACATTGAAAGTTTTTAATTTTTCAAAATTCAATATCAAGTGATACGGCAACCGTGGATTTCTTTGTCAGTTATAATAGTCATTCTTTCTTATTTGAGGCTGTGTTTCGCCCAATCGTGATACGTGATTTTCACGATTCACAGTTACTACATTTTACACAGAATGTGATAACTGATACTCCATTTTGTTATTGGAAACTATTTTGAATACTCTAGTTTTTGTGAATATGCTTATGCATATTCACTTCTATTGTTTTATAGGTGCATTTCAATAACCGAATGTTTTTGACAAGGTGTACTAGTTAGGTATTTACCTTTGAGAACACTTGAGATGAAACGAAATCTACTAGTCCAAACTGTTGAGTATTGTTCATGCAAATCACGATGCGTATGAAGTAAAAGTCATGTCATACTCAACACAGCACTAATTGTGATCTATCTGTGCATAATAATACTTAGTGTTATGACTAAGTCAATAGCTACTTGTAGTATACAGAATGTCTCATAACTTATGATCCACATGGGATGGGTAAAAGAGGAGATAATTTGTGATCAAAAAGTTTCTATAATTATTTATTATTTAGATTCCTCACAGCTTTCTAGCAATTTTAATCTTTCTGAATCTTGCTAAATAAAGTGGTTAGATTCTCACAAAAAAATTATGTAGAGAGCTTAAGGATATTTTGGTTGTTTTTTAGATAAAAGTAGAAAGAAGCTTGATCTCTTTCTGTTGATATTATTTTTTCCAATACATCTGAATACTTCCATAGCAAAAACTCAAAGCAAAACAGGTAAGGAATCAGAATATAATATGTTACAGGAACTTTTTGATCAGAAATTACCTTTTCTAACCCCTTTGAGTTTGAACCATGACTTATGAAACACCCTGTATAATTAGATCTACTTTCCACTAATGCATTCTACTGGCTTCTACTATTAGTATCTTATTCACCACTAAATTTCTAATAGAGGCTAAAAATTCAGAATACGTGTTGTCAATAAAGTCAATTAATTACATGTTATATTCAGGTGGAAGAACCCACATCAAAGAGCGTTACTATTAAAGAAGATCCAACGCCCAGCACCAGCAAAGATGATGATATAAGTGAATTAAGTCAACCAAGTAAGCTCAATCGATATCCTACAAATAGTACATACCATAGAAATATGTTTTTTATACCAATAGATTCAATTCCACAGACTTTTAAAAAGTGGCTTTTGATGATTTATTTTTAATAATTACTGTTTCAGGAGAATACACTATGTTCCAAAAAATGTTGCACTGGATCTTGTTTATATGGGCGTTTGTAGAAAGCGGATTAATCACCCTGACACATTTCTTGAACAAATACTCGAGGGATTATAGATTTGTGTTGAAAACTCTTGGAAAAGAACGGAAAATGCTAAAGGTTGCTCACCGGCCTCACGAAATGTAAATCCTTTGAACAATTTTTATCTTCAGGAATGCACGGAGTACGACGTGGGTGTTAGATTGGGAACAAATCATATATGGCACCCGGCAGGCTCCTTTCACGACCTCATTCGACAGTCAATGTGAGTGCGATCGTTTTGCTTTTTCTAAAAATTAATGTAGTTAGATATTTTATGCAAACTACATAATCAATAGAAATATAGTGTAGACAGTAGATTTTTCAATTCGCTAGCCAATTGAAGGATTCACCAGCAACTTCCGTAATGGGGGTGTTCAGTTCTCAAGATTCATTTAGAAGGGCCATGATCGCTGAAAGGTCTGTTTAGGAGATTCATAAATACTCAGTTTACTTGATTCACGTTTCTAATTTTATACACCATTTTATCAAGCATAAATGATCAGCATTTCATGAAAGTCAAAAGTTATGTTTTGCTTCTTTGCTTGTTGAAGATTTTAAGACTTGGTCATTCTTAGCTAGTTCAACAGTGTAACTCTGGGACACATACGTCTGATTTGTATTAGAACCATAGATTTCTTATCGGACCTTTTGTGAACGAGGGGTAAACGAAATGTGAGCTCTGGAGGGCGAGCCGCCTGTATTTGTCACATTTCCCAATTCATTTTCCGATAAAAGTACCAAAGCTTGACTTCTGACTAGAATAAGTTGAGCAAATTGCTGTAACTTTACGTTTATTAGAACATAATTCCTATGTTGAATGATGTTTAAATCATCTCAAATTATTTAGAGTTTTTTCAAGTACGTCTTGAAAAAAGATTGACCTTTGACATTTCCCATGTCTTATTCTTTTTTGTAGTGACCATGGTCCTGATGAATAGAGAACAAGCAAATGCTTTTCCCTGAATTTCTTGAAATAGACGTATACACTTGAAAAACAACTGACAAAGATAGTATTATAGTCAAAATCAATTGATCTTATTCATTAGGCTCCATTTCTCTCTTGTATAGAATGTTTTACATTCCTATATATACAGAATGTCGCCGCTCAACTGGTCAAAACTTCTAGATCTTATCGAGTTTTTCTTCATGGTGGAGTGACATTATGAAGGAGTTTAAAAAAGAGTCCAATTCTCCACAGTTCAATTAATAATTTAATTCAACAGTCCGACGCGTTTCGGTTACAAACCATTCTCAAGGACTGTGTCAAAAGGGACATATGTCAAAATCACAAAGATGTACGAGTATAAGGTCGATGTACATGGTATTACAAAACTCACAAATTTTATAATTTTTGATTTTTGTAATACTCGTACATCTTTGTGATTTTGACATATGTCCCTTTTGACACAGTCCTTGAGAATGGTTTGTAACCGAAACGCGTCGGACTGTTGAATTAAATTATTAATTAAACTGTGGAGAATTGGACTCCTTTTTAAACTCCTTCAAAACTTCTAGAGCATATTATGAGTATCATATTATAGTCTATGATACTGTATTAGAAATACAGTGTGTCTGTATTCTTAATAAAAAAAATTGCATGGTCTGAAACCTTGAATCCAATCATCAGATATTAATTTCTGAGACGTGTTCAGGTTTCTTAAAAAAATCTGCTCAAAACTAAACTACCTTCATTTATCACAAAATCGAAAATTGTTATCGAGAAACGTTGATAAGGATTGAAAACTACGTTTAAATATTCAGGGTGACCCAGTTTTATCCGGCAATATTCAAAATTTAGATTCTACTGATTAAAATGAAAAATATTAATTCTATGACCATTTTTTCAACTCCTCGTCAGTTTCGAGATACATATACAGTCCCATTCTGGTTGCAGCTGCGGGTTATCTCGGTTATACTAAAGATAGAACATTGCGGTTTTCACGAACCTTGGCTACTTTTTTGTTAAGCGAAAGATGCCATAAAGAAGACTGTCTTGGGCCTCTCAGTTTTAGAGCTACAGGGAGATTTTGAGAATGTTGCATTTTTTGACATCCCTCGTAGCTCAGCTATTTGGTAACTTATCGGAAATGTGAAATCGGGTTCTGATAGAACTTTCTACGTAAAATCCAGTGATGTTTTCAGTTTTTTCCAGGTATCATCGTGTTTGAAATATTGACCAATGTTGGGTTTTCTTAAATAGGACACCCCATAAATAAAATTTATCAAAAAATTGATTTGTCTTTTTACAAGCTTCTCAAAAATATAATACAGGGTGTTTCAAAACTGAGTACGAAGATTTCAAGAGCATATTCACCAGCCCAAAATAAAGTTTTTTCTCATATAAACATGTCCTAACTTGCTTCGTTTTCGTGATACAGGGTGTCGAAGATTTTAGAAAAATCAGTTTTTTATTTATTACTCAAAAACCTTTCAGCTGATTTTGACAAAATTCGTCACGATTATTTGCCGTCATGAGGGTGATTTTTTTGTGTTTTCATTCCAGTGGCGTCCCAGAGGGTCATCTAGTTGATATTTATAGATCAAATTATGGTACGCCACTGCTTTTTTGAAGATTTTATAATTTTTTCAAATCAAGCAACTAAATGTTGCTTTTTTGTCTCTTTTATTTTTTCTGCACCTAGCTTCGTTTCCTAGATAAAAATCAAAAACCGTTTCACTGCAATGGACAATTTGCACATTTTTTGAAAATATGAAAAATATAAGGATTAGTAAGTACTGATGCCATTGATGTTTAAAAAATCAAGCTACGACCTCTAATAATGTAGTAATCACCGATTAAAGAGCGCCAATCAGCATCCACTACGTCACAGAATACACTATCTATCGCCGTCTGACGTATTAACTGAGATGACTCTCTCTCTCTCGGAAGGGTAATATGGCCCCACCTCTTTTGCGATCATGCAGTGAAATTCGCGTTTTTTTTTTCATTTATTTAGTATATTTTTGGGTATTTCGGAGAATATTTTTCGCTAGTGACTTTCAAATAATGTCTAGAAAACGTATATAAAATTTCAACTCATTTGAAAATGTATGCAAATTGTCCATAACCCGGACGCGGTCTGCTCTCATTAGAAAAAGTCAATTTTGTATTAATTACTCAAAAACCTTTCAGCTGATTTTGACAATATTTGGCACGATTATTTAACTTCATGAGGGGCTTTTTTTTGTGTAATCAAAACATCATTATTCATTCCAGTGGCGCCCCAGAGGGTCATCTAGTTTATAGGTGAAATTATGAAAGATTTTATAATTCTTTTAGAACAACCAATTAATAATGTTGTTGTTCGTCTTTTTATTTTTTTCCGTATCTACAGCTTGTTCAATGCTTTTCTGCGGTCACGTCACAGTATTTGACGTTTGGCAGTATGTCGTAGATTGATCGCTACACATGTGACATTTGGCAAATTGATCCGAGAGACCCTCGTCCAGACGTACGTGATTTTTTTATTCAATGTGTAAGAGAGAGACGGAAAAGTATGACGTAACCGCAGGAAAGCCATGAACAGACTATAGCTTCGTTTTCAAGAAAAAATAATGAAAAAATTAAAAACCGATTTCCTGCTTTGACAAGGTCCACAGAAACGGTTTTTAAGTTTTATCTTGAAAACGAAGGTAGATACAAAAAAAAGACAAAAAAGCCACATTATTGATTGGTTGATCTAAAAAAACTTTAAAATCTTGAAAAAAGCAGTGGCGTACCATAATTGTATATATACATATCAGCTAGATGACCCTCTCGGACGCCACTGGAATAAATAATGGTGTTCTGATTACACAAAAAAATACCCTCATGACGACAAATAATCGTGCCCAATGTTGTCAAAATCAGCTGAAAGGCTTTTTAGTTAATAATAAAATTGATTCTTCCTAATGAGAACACCGTGTCCGGGTAGTTGCAGGAAAACGGGTTTTTTATTTTTATCTAGAAAACGAAGCTATGTAAGATATAAAAAGCAACATCATGCATTGCTTGATTTGAAAAAATTATAAAATCTTGAAAGAAGCAGTGGCGTACCATAATTTTATCAATAAATATCAACTTGATGACCCTCTGGGAAGCCACTGGAATGAATAATGGTGTTTTGATTACACAAAAAAATTACTCTCATGACGGCAAATAATCGTGCCAAATGTTGTCAAAATCAGCTGAAAGGTTTCTGAGTAATTGATAAAAAACTGATTTTTTCTAAAAACTTTGACACCCTGTTTTACTTAACAATAGGGTCAAATAGTCATTGACCTCCCTATTAATCAACAAGATTTCATATTAATTCACTTTAATAATATTTTTCAAAAAAAACTTTCATTATTCATCCCATAATGCGCGCACGTTATGATACCCGAGAAAAGCTCCCCACCAACACATTTTAAGCGTCCCACAGATTATTTGGGTCAAAATTCAAGTCAATTTCATGACTGTTTGAACTTTCTATGATGAGAAATGACTCGAGGAATGATTGTTTATGAAAAGGTGAGTTTTTAAAAATTACCGAGTCTTTATACTGGTGCTTTTTACTTTTTTACGCTCAGTACGATTTACTTCAATCATGTATCTGCTTTCCTTCGATTTTTTTCATATTTAAACATGACATATCGCGTTAAATGTTAGAGGTTGGGAGCTCTTGACATTTTTTTCGTCTCCGAATGTTTGCGTTGCTCCACAGCACAAATCATATCATTTTGACCTCCCTATTGAATCAACCTCGAGCCGCCACTGATGGTTATTTGAGTAAAGAACTTTATTTTGGGCTGGGCTGGAATACGCCCTAAAATTCTTCGTACTCAGTTTTGAAACACCCTGTATAGTATGAGCCTATTCTGGTAAAAAACAACTTTTGTAACATAAGAAGTGTCGTGGCGAATAACGATCAAGGTCCGGTCGATGTAATATTTTGTCAGTATTTACAACTTGATGTTTGACGTGGAATATTACCAATTTGCATAACATAAAGAAAATAAATTTTACTAAGAGTTTCAAGAACTTTTTATCCAGAACTATGAACTTTATTTGCCGTTGTATATGATGATCGTATAGTGTTCAGGTCATGCTACGTGATGTCACATTTCTTTTAAAAATTAACTCTGCCACCCTTCATATGCATGCATGCAAAAGTTGAAAGGTCCCAAGTAACACACAATAGTTGAATAAACGTTAATTTTTGGTTTATACCAAGCGTATATTTTTGGTTGAGAATCAACGTTAAATAAACGATAAAATGTCCGACCGATAAACTTTTACGAATGGGATATGATCTCCAAACTGTACACGTTTATGAGACAAGAGTTTTATACGTGTACGATATACGTTTGATAAACGAAGGAAACGTTGAAGTATTAGCTACGATATTTGAAATAGCAACGTTCGAATCAAACAATCAGCATACTTATCTACATTCTTCATTTTTCAACAAAGTTATGAAATATTCAAGGCATTTTGAAAACTATCTTGCGACTGTTTCAAACATCGCAGTCCTATACTGGCATATGCTTGTCCCTTGTCCCAATTGTTTTGTCTTGGGAACCTCCAACGGTTGAACTTTTCTGCTCCTCTCCATTAAAATCTATTCGGAGGCCTCTGGAAAGGAGAATAAACTATTAGGGTACACTACACTTACATAAAATGAATCAAAATTTACGAATATGATTTATTTTTCCTGATCTATTGAATATCATAATGGATATTAAAAAAGGGAGTTTTCAAAGAAATTAATGGGAAAATAGCTGAATAGGTGCACGAAGGTACTTACCTAGCTATGGCCATAATAATAAATAATTTAATGCGAAACAATCCGATTTTCACTGAAGAGAACACCCAATCAAGTACGATATATTTCAACTGGTAACGCTTTCAACAAGTGGCAAAATCGTCGAAATTGCCGAAATTAACAGTTATCCAGCAAACATCAACAGTATAGATAACCACTATACAAGTACATTACATACAAGCCGGCTGACCGACTGACCAAGAAAGTGACGCTAAAAATGGAAAATCGATCGCGTTCATCATCACGTGATAAATCTCCAAAAACCTGATTGGCTCTAAGGAACGGAAACCCCCACGATATCAACTCTCGGCGTCCTGTATTATATTGGATATCATAAACGTTGAGTACCATGTGGTCTTTATACAATGGATAAACGTTGCTTTAGAATAAAAATATACTATTGGAAACATCTACCCCACACTTTGCAAAAATGATGATAAATGTAAGTAAAATTTGTCAAATGAATATAAAGATGAAGATGAGTACACCCAGAACTTTTTTTTCTTAATCTACTATATTTGTGATAAAAAGACATACCATTCATTACACTTTGGAAGAAACGTGTATAAGAGGTATATCGTATACCAAGTCTCACATGCGCGGGTCGTTTTGGTTAATCTTTGAAGTCTGACAAATACAGTTCGACACTCAGATACATATACTTGATATTCTTCACCAAAAATACCTGATTTTTATCCTGCTCCCAAAAAAATAGTGTATTGTAAGAGTGTATTGAACGGTTCAAAACATATACCTTCGTTAATTTCTTCAATCAGCCTTCCAGGGTGAAGATTCATTATATAAAGGATAGGTGGAAAAAAGGTCCGAAAAGTCTTCACAAAATTTAATATTAAAATCACACTCGACGCGTTTCGGCTAATGCCATTTTCAAGAGTTGAGCGGTCTGGAAATAATTTTTAAAAAAATTTATCATTGGAGGTTGTCCAAAAAATAAAGTAAAAAGGCTCACATATAAAAATAATTCATCACATTTACATCGTGATTCCACGTGAGCCGTTGTTGTAAATGTGATGTATTATTTTTATATGTGAGTCTTTTTACTTTATTTTTTGGACAACCTCCAATGATAATTTTTTTTAAAAGTTATTTCCAGACCGCTCAACTCTTGAAAATGGCATTAGCCGAAACGCGTCGAGTGTGATTTTAATATTAAATTTTGTGAAGACTTTTCGGAACTTTTTTCCACCTATCTTTTATATACGTTAAATATATACGTTTAATAAATATACCAAAACCAAATATTTCCAAAAATATGGTTGAATACACGTATATTCAACCATATATGATCGTGTGTTGCTTGGGGCGTATGACATTTTTTCTAATGGCATCTTCCGTGTCCCAAGAAAGTAGCTGAGGTTCGTGAAAACCGCAAGGTTCTATCATTAGTAATAACCGAGAGAACCCGCAATTTCAGCCAAAATGGGGTTCATACATGTACCTTCAAAGATTTTTCGACATTTATTGATTTGAAACAGTTAAAAATGTTGCCTTTATGCTCGTTGCAAAAATGAACGACACTGATATTTTTCAAGAAGGCCATTCGTAGGAAGAGGCGTCCGAAAAATATCAATGTTTTAGAATCATAATGTATGACCGTTTTTTTTTTTATTGGTTTGATGATGTTGCTTGTCGTCATTTTAAAACTATTTTGATCTACTATGATCAAGGCTTTCTTGAGATTTCATAGCAACGTTGTTGGTCAAGAATTCCTAAGACTTTTGACATACTAGGATTTGCTTGGTTGATTTCAAAAAAGTCGACATGAACCTTTGGAAGATAAAATCCTGATTAAACGCTAATGGATAAAAATATGAGTACACGAAAATGTCACCCTTTAATAAAAATTTCAAAATGAAATTAAATTAAATATATTTTTTCAAAAAATTATTAATTATTTCGTTTTCAAAAAAAATCAGAATGAGGAACTTGCATGAAAAATTAAATCGATTTTTTTTTTATTACAAACTTCAGAAAATCGATACGTATTTTTTTATTTCGTAAAAATATGATTTTTCCAATAGTTATTAAAGTTTAAAGTTTTGTATATATAGATATACTGAGCATGGTGTTACAATGTTATGACGTCATAACATTGCAGTTTTAGCACACTTCAAAGCGTTATATCTCCGTCAATTTTCGACTAACATCAAAAAGATAAAATACGGGGTTATTTTTCATAGACTTTCGAACTCAGCAATAAAAAAATTTAAGGCAAGTTCCCTATTCTCAAAAAGTCAAAGATCTTACCATTCTTCAACAAACTACTACGTCGCGACGGAATTTGAATAAATCTTGAAGAAAGTGTAGTGAAACATAGTCCTTATGCCGACAAGCACCATCACACAAAAAAATACCGGGTTTCTTAGGTTTTGCTCCTAAAATATTTATATTTTCGAGAAACCTTTTCTCACAAATGCCCTTCTTGAAAAACATGACATTTGGTCGGTAAATTGCGCAGTTCTTTTTTGCAAGGTGCTTAAATGCGACAAATTCATAAAAACGTCGTAAGACCGATACCGGCCAGAATTCGAAAGCACAATTTCGGAGTATATAATGTAAGATTTACATTTAATTTGGCGGCTTCTAAATTGCATTACAATTCACCAAATATCAATTGGCTGCCAAAGAAATAGTATAAAATTAATACACGCGATCAAAATTCATCTCATCAAAACGATTAAATGAGCAAAATCAAATTCAACATAATAACAAACCGGAAACAAACGGCGTAAAACGCCAATTTATCTAACCTCCAAGTCTCCTCCAAATTTCTGCTGCAAACAGAAATTCGATATCGGCTAGCGTGAGACAAATTCAAGGTGGTTTGGCAGGGGGAAATCTGTCACTTCCACTTCGAAGAAAAATTAAATGTAAGCCAGGCTTTATCCAGAACATATTGACTTATATCATATCCAACAATCATTCAAATCCATATCCATATACAAAAAAGTTATTCAGGGTCAAACTGTGCTTCAACTTGATTTGGCCCACAGTGTATTAGATAAGATTCAATCTCCGTTGAAAGATGATTATCTTCAAAGATGAAGAAGATAGTGGTTGACCACATACTTAGTCATCACAAAATCAAAATAAATCTGCTGCTACGCTAGTCATCCTACTGGTAAAATATAGTTATTTTTATTTTTAAAAATGGTCATAGTATGTTGATCATCTTGGCTGTTGTGCGGAGGAAACATAACTGAACCAACTTTATTACCGATAAGAAATCAAAAGATCAATTGAAAATGTTGGGTACCTAGTACCTACAGCGTACAGCACAAATCATAATATTTTTTTAACATTTTTAAACACAAGTCACTGATTCTAATCATCAGATTTTTTGACGTAGTTAATATTAAATAGCCAAATACAATTTCATAATATATATTTTATCCCACTAGATTGAGTCAGAAAGTCGGAAACTATAGTGACGTCCACATCCGGCATATCAAGTGAATCAGCTTTTTGGAAACATTCGTGCATATTTCAAAATCAATTTTACGCAATGAGGTACCCAACACATATAAGGCACACTGGACAATCGATTTGTGACGATAATGAATGCTTTATTAAGACGAATCAATGAATAAACCCATAAAAGCCAGTCTGTCGGTTTCCCGCATATCTCGTTGCAAGACTAGTGACGTCAAGCCAATCAGAGAGCGTTTCGACCGTTTCAAATAATATTGATATTATTATCGCTGATTTTATACTAAACGAATTATTGGATTTTTTCAAACTTCACAGATGTTATGATGGGATTATTTTCTATAGTTTAATGATGATTAACCACATTTTGTTTTTTTTATGAACTTTCCAATTGAGGTTATTTTTGTTAGATGTTATAGCGGGTTAGGAACCGTGAAAACAAAACTCCACTTTTTCACAAAATGCCGACATTTCGAAATTTAATTGGGTTCTTTTCCAAGGCTATTCATAATCAGTGAAGTATCCTGTCATAAAATCACATAAACAACTCCCAGATACTGGAAACAACGAGTAACTTTTACACATGAAGACATGATATAATAATCCACAAAACAGAACCATGAACGATCAATAATTGGTAAATGGGACGAAACACGACTAAAGTGAGTAAATTTACTCAGATACTTGTTATATCAATTTTTAGAAGCTTGTATGTTAATTGAAAATTTTATATTTTTCAATGTCTCCTATTTTTTTGGATGATTGTAAAATTTTGAATTTCATAACTACTACTTATAAGTACATAATAAACTATTGTAACATGATCGGAATCAGTAATTTTTATAGCACTTGGTTAAATAAAGATATTTTTCTATGACTATTCAATAGATGTATTATACAGGGTCCTTCATTAGTGCGTCGGGCAATCCTAGCGTGGTTATTTACAAAAGTAGAAAAAAAAGTTTTATACAAAAGTTGTAGAATGTGACTTTATGCATATTTTAAAAATATTTTCAAACATACAGGGTGCGTCACCAAAGTATGGCACGAAAAAGTATGTTTTTTTTAAATGGAACCCCCTGTATATTGATTGATATTTCAATTCTTTCTTCAATTTGGAACAAAAATTGTGATACAACTAATGTTCCTAAATTCAACCGTTATCGAGATATCGCGTTTTAAAAATGGCATTTTTGCAACTTTGACATGCTATAAAACTCAAACTATTCAAGTTAGAGAAAAATGGATTGCACATTCCTATCTTAACTTTTCAAGAGCTTTTCTGTCATTTGGATAGAAGGTAACGTCAACTGTCAACTTTTTTCGGCACATTTTGACATTTTTTCACAATAATGGATTTAATCTCCTTGAATAGCTCTTGAAAAGTTAAGATAGGAATGTGCAATCCATTTTTCTCTAACTTGAATAGTTTGAGTTTTATAGCATGTCAAAGTTGCAAAAATGCCATTTTTAAAACGCGATATCTCGATAACGGTTGAATTTAGGAACATCAGTTGTATCACAATTTTTGTTCCAAATTGAAGAAAGAATTGAAATATCAATCAATATACAGGGGGTTCCATTTAAAAAAAACATACTTTTTCGTGCCATACTTTTGTAACGCACCCTGTATGTTTGAAAATATTTTTAAAATATGCATAAAGTCACATTCTACAACTTTTGTATAAAACTTTTTTTTCTACTTTTGTAATAAACCACGCTAGGATTGCCCGACGCACTAATGAAGGACCCTGTACATCCACTTTATATTAGTTAATGTAACTCGTTACTCATACCAGTGACTTTTTTTTCATTACTCAATTGTTTTTAACCTATGAAATGATCTAATGTCATTACTCCACCGTTTTAGAGCCAATCAGAACATTCGACAAAACGTCAACCTTCAAAATACATAATTTTAAAACAGCCCATTTGACCGTCCATACTTGTTTTATAGTCATTGTCAACCTAACCTCACTTTAAGTAAACTATTTGTCAAAAAGTGACGTTCAAATGAAATTGAATATTTCAAAGTTCGCTTCAATTATTGAATAATCATAGAAAAAGTATAGTATTCTACTCGCGGGAAATGGCTATTACTCTCTCAAAATTCATCCTTGTGAGTAATATCCACCATTTCCCGCTCGTAGAATTATATACTATTACTTGCTTCTCATATAAAAATACCTCACTAAATTGATTTGATTTGATTATATTCCAGTTACTGAAGCAAAAGTATGGAATAAGTCGTATTTTAAGATAAACAAAGCTCATTTTAAAATTCTTATAACCAACTGGAGCATAAAACAATTGAATTTGTTTGAACGCTAACCGAAACTTGATATGAGAAGTTCTACAGAAACGAACAAATTCGTATTTTTGTAGTGCTTGTTTACAACTTGTCACAACCATTCAAAAAAATAAGAGAAATTGAAAATTTTACAATTTTTTATTTACAAGTTTATAAAAATGGACATAACCTCAAATTTTCCAGTGTTTTTTGTCATGGTTCGAGAGGACATTTCGTCGTCTTTCAGAATAAAACAAAAAGTAAGTCTCAACTAAATTTGGTTCATAAAAAATTGTAATTTAACTACTTATTATCAATAAATGTTGGAAATTCTCATAACTGTCGAGGAGTTGAAAAAATGTTCATAGAATAAATTATATTCATTTTGATTAGCGGAATGTGAATTCTGCCTATTGCCGGATAAAACTGGGTCACCCTTTACAATCATAGTCATCTACGGTAAAAATGAATTTTGATGTTTTTCACAATTTTTTTAACTTCGGATAACTTCATCTTCGTTTATTTAATAAATCATCTGATTAAAATAATCAATCTAACATTTTGCTGATGTGTTTATTGAAATATCTGAATTTTTATCCAAGAAAATCACTACTCTAATTTAAACAATACCTTATTTTCATCGTAGATAAGTTGTGTATTTGAATGTAGTTTTTGATTCTAATCAACTTATTAACAATTTTCGATTTTCTTACAATACGGGAGTAGAGTACTCCCGAGGGAGAATCATGTTTTTGAGAAAGCTCGTCAGTCATATGAGAAGTCGAGAAATGATATTGAGCGAAAAATAAAATTGTTTATCTATTTAAAAAAGGCTAACAATAATGTTGAATGATGGTTGGTCGGAGATGCAAAGTCGGATCATACATTTGTTGAAACCATTTTTTCGAGGGAAGGAAGAATTGCTTGTGTGTCATTTATTTTGAAATATTTCTTTTATTAAACCTAAGAAAATAAAAACTTTTTACAGAGCTTTGGTTTTTCCCGGATAACTCCGGAGGCATTCGGATTTTCTTGGATTTGGATGGCATTTTATTGAGTACCAAAATGTGCAACTTTGCCATGATTTGAACTTCGCTGTATATCCTACCAAGATGCCAATGATTTTTTGAACATTGACATTTTTTAACACCCTGTGTCAAAGTATAGACCCGGATTTTGCTGGGCAACTCATCAGCAATATATTTTGAACAAATTATCTAATAATATAACCCTCATAAGAATCACTGTTTTTGGAACATAAATTTAAAAAAAATCGGAATACTCATAAAACTTCCAATAAAAAAGCAGGTCTCTTGACTCCTTTCTCTGCGACGAGAAAAACCGACTGTCCCAAAACTGAAAATTTGCGGTAATGAAAAATTTGGAGGACTGTTGTATGGTTTGTATTTTTTCATTTGAAAAGCGTGAGTTAGAGAGAAAAACTCGAGAGGCCTGGCGAACCTTTTTTTTCTCAAAAATATAACACACGTGTTCTCCAAGTCCGGTCCTGAAGGAGTTAAATCTGCCCTATTTTGTAGCTCAAAAAGTTTCAACAATACCTATCATGTACACTATGAAAAGTTTGTCAAAATTGGTGGACGCGTTTCCAAGATAAAAGGAAAAACTCGTTTTTTTTCAAGCTTCAACACAGTGTATTCTGGAAACGATGCATTTTTGGCCATCGGTGACTATCTCAAATTTCTTTTCTATGTCAATCTTCTCTAGAAGTTTCGATCAGTCAAGTGGGGACACCCTGTGTTAGAACAAAATTTGGAACATCATCGTTCTGCATTTTTGAGTGACAGCTGGGCGTCGAATTAAAAGAAAAAAATCAAATGGAGACTAGTGATACCTCATTTTAAAGGTGTTTTCATCCTCATTACACCCTGAAAGTTTTATTTCGCTTTCTATTTTTTTAATATTAAGTCTGTATTGTTTATTTCAAAATGGCGTCCAATTGCTGTTTTCATATTTTTAGCTCCTTACTCTGTTGAGATTGATTTGAAAGTTAGGGTGTGGGAGACGGGGCATAAAATAATTTCACTGTCTAATGATTTTCATCAAGATTGTGCGTTTTGTTTTTCAAAGTTAAACACGTCTGTAACGCTGGAATGACCAAGTCACTTCATCATATTTGCTAAATCTGGACACATCTACAAAAAATATAATAGCCTTAAGTTCTGATAACGATTTATATTGTGCGATCAATGCGCATTTTATAGGGCAACCTCGATGCTGAACAGTTCAATTGCAATGTGTGATAATCAATGTTTTAATAGTGCGGAAACTACCACGAGGGTTCTGGCTTCGCCTCTTCGATACTCTTCTGAAGAGGAGAGGTATTGAACACCTTCATTCTTTTCTCCATACAAAATCACAAAGCTTCAATTTGCTTATTCTACACTTTTCACACTTATTATAGAATAGTCTAGATGATTTTAATCACATAGAAATTTCAGGATGTGTAGTAAGAGATCAACCATATCAAAATAAACATTCCCTTTATGTACTGCATCTCCAATTTGGGCGTATTGTGATCTCCAATGCCACTTCCCAATAATTTTTCAAATAATAGTGCTCATGAGCTGGGTATTTTTAAGATTATTGCGCGTCTCCATCATTGATCATTCTCATAAGTTATTCACGATACGCATCTTTCATGAAAATAATCTTGGAACAATAATTGAACCAAGTCACACAAGTGGTCACAAAATATTTGAAAGTGCATTTTATTTTGTGAATTGTAAATTATGTATTGTCAAAAATAGATCTCTTTCGCCATTTTTCGCTTAAAATTATTAGTCTTAGATCCGAATAGAAAACGACCTTCGCTCATCTGTTTATTTGATGAAAAGTATTTTATATCAAATTTGATATATCAGAAGTGAAACTAATATTGATCTTATGAAAAGCATAGCATACTATCTATTTCATGAAAAAAACTCAATACAAATCCTGTTCCAACGCCACTGGTGGAAATTTTTCAAAAACTCCTACATCAAAAAATGTAATGTAATGGTCGATAGAAGTGTACCAAATTTTGTGGGAATATCTGGAGTGGTATGAAAGTAATCATGAAAGGGCATTTTTTTCTTAAAACTTCAACACCCTGTATCTTGGAAACGAAGCATTTTCCACGACCGACTTATTTTTTGCATTCTATACAGTATTAAAAGGAATGTATCATCTTAAAAATCACCCTGCATATTTATTTCTCGAGATATTCTGATAGGCCACTTACATTGGCGCACCCTGTATAATTTGCTTCAAAATAATTTTCTTCTTTTAATTTCATGCGCACTCTCTGGTGCCCATATTCACCAAGTTGAAAGTGTTACTTTTCAAAGCCCGACAATTTTAACCCATGACCGATCTTTCTCAGGCAACCTTATACCACCTCGTTCGTGACGAAATTTAATTTGATATATTATGATTTATTTGATAAATAAATGAGTGCAAATTACTACTATCGACCTACCTCTTTATACCTGGCAACCTAATAGTTATGTCCAAGAAATACTAGGCAACATATCGTTTGCATATTCTGTAGACTCCATACTTTCATTTGGTATCTGTTTTTTTCAATAAACAAGTGGGTGAAGAAATTAAAAAAAAAATCATTCTTGTACTTTTAATTAATCATAGACAGGACCAGAATTTTCAAGGCAAACCCCCTGAAATTTATTTCTTTTCATATTAAATTTGATGTATAACACTTCACATCGAATAAACAGATGGGTGAAGGTCGTTTCCTATTCGGATGTTCTATAGCGAAACAAGATTATTTTATTTCTGTGTTAAAAATCAATCATGATATTTATTTTGATTTTATACCAGCTGAAGTTTCCAAATACACAAGAAAATGATCTAGGGGACAAATTAAAGAACAAACAATGAACTAAAAATTTATTATTCTCCAATAAACGGCTAGCGGTGTAAAATCTAAACCATATTGGAAAACATCCAATGAATACCTTTTGTTTGATTTTTTCGCAGTGGCAATACATTTATTTGATATTGAAGATACGAATATCTCCAAATACCTACTACTACCGATGTTTAATTTTTGAATGCAATACCAACACTACTGTATAAAGTAATCCCCATTTGCCAAATTGAACTTCGATTGGGATTATAATAGTTATCCGCTATTTTTAAATAAAATATTGGAAATTATTTTGAAAAAACTCTGGCCATTCCCTTTCAATTGAAAATGTAGAGTTTTGAACGTACCTTGACTGTCTTGGTAAAGCTAAAATTAGTACTGGAATGTCAGTAGTGAAAGTAGATTAGCTGTATGTTGGCTGTGTAGGCTACGCAAGGCGAGTGTGCTCACCATCCCCGAAATTCGCATCCTGGCTCCCAGTTTGGAACGAGGTCTAGATTCCCCATGCAGCTCGTCGAGGTAAACGCACCGAAAGCTATAACGTGTATCATCTTAGGCTTTCTGCATGGCTACTTATGTTTTTTTTTATTTAAGCAGTATTGTTTCTGGTAATATCAGGTTTCCACAACTGTGTACAATCTAGAGCCCTATACTTTGTGGATATTGCGTTTTACACAGATACAATTTCTTAATTTCATTTTTTACTTCGAGAGAATCATAAATATTTTTCTGGATGTCATTCTATTTATCAACAGTCAATGATGCAGAAGTTGTTACTTGGCTACGCTAATAATTAAAACTTTAATAAGTTTTTCTTCATTTGAATACGATTCGCGATGGTTGGGATAGGTACTTATACAACCATCAATCATGTTTTGGTAGAATAAACTATTTTATCAAAATTACACTTCACTTGTTCTAAGTTTTGCTTCAGAATTCTACTGTAGGTAAGTTATTTATGAATTACAGGGGTATCTTGGTCTGGATAATACTCGAAACATTTTGTTCACAACACTATTGCAACATTTTTCCCAACCGAATCTTGTAATTTGAAGATCACCTGTTGATTTTTCATATTCATATTATTATACGTATAGGGTGGGCAACTAAGAATGCGAGGTACTCTATTCGGGAAAGTATCCATCGTGGAAGCTTGCGGTAAAAGATTTTATTACTAAAACGGCCATGAGAAAAACCTGGAAAATATTTTCAAGTTTATGATATGGTCGCTAGGGGGCGTAACAACCAACACCAAGTAGAAAAATAGGATTTTTATAGAATATTGCCCAATGAAAAAATATCGATGATATAATTTATATATTTACTGACTATTTACCAACACTTTTTCTCCAAAATGTTTTTTGCTATCTATTAAAATGAAGCGGTGGGGGAAGTTCAATTATATTTTTAAACAAACGGAGATTTCTCCCGTTTCGCTTGACCGATTTAAACGAACCTTGGACTCATAATCTGCACTACAGAATGCTTATTTGGTTTTGAATTTGTTACTTTCGCCGTCGCCGCTAGAAGGGGTTAACTGAATTGGTAGCATATATCAAATGTAATGGTTTATTCATTTTTATATATTTCAAAAGAGGATACATTTTTCTATTTAAAAAAAAGAAAAAAAAAAATATTTTTGAAATTTTTTAAAATACAATATAAAAATTAATATACCATTACATTTGATTTTTTTCGAAAAAAACTCAAAAATATGCTACCAATCTAGCGGCGACGGCGAATGTAACAAATTCAAAAGCACAAAAGCATTTTCTAGTGCAGATTATACTCTTTCATATGAGCTCAAGCTCGTTGAAATCGGTCAAGCGAAACGGGAGAAACCTTGCATTCTTGAATAGACACCCTCTACAGGGTGGGCAACTAAGACTGCGAGGTACTGTATCTGGACAACTATTCGTAGAGGCTAGCTATGACTTAAACGGCCAAGAGAAATACCCGGAAAATATTTTCAAGTTTCTGAAATGGTCGCTAGGGGCGTAACATCCCACACCAAGTAGAGAAATATAGGATTTTTATAGAATTTTGTTCAATGAAAATATACCGATAATATTATTTTCATATTTACTGACTATTTACGTAAACTTTTTGTCCAAAACGTTTTTTTCTATGTATCAAAATAAAGTGGTGAGGAAAGTTCAATTATTTTTTAAACAAACGGAGATTTCTCCCCTTTCGCTTGACCGATTTTAACGAACTTGGGCTTATTTAGTTTTTTTAGGATACATTTTTCTATTAAAAAAATGAAAAAAAAAATCAATAATGTTTTGTTTTTTTTTTTGTTTTTTTAATAGAAAAATGTATCGTTTTTGAAAAATTTATAGAAATGAATATACCATTCGATTTGATTTTTTTGGAAAAAACTCAAAAATATGCTCCCATTTCGATTACGCCATGTAGCGGCGACGGCGGAAGCTGAATATCGAGAATCAAATAAACATTCTGTAGTGCAGATTATGCTCTTTCATATGAGCCCAAGCTCGTTAAAATCGGTCGAGCGAGACGGGAGCAATCTCCGTTTGTTCAAAAAAATAATCGAACCTCCCCCACCCCTTTATTTTGATAAACAGAAAAAAATGTTTTAGACAAAAAGTTTAGGTAAAAAGTCAGTCAACATGAAAATAATATCATCGATATATTTTCATTGGGCAAAAGTCTATAAAAATCCTATTTTTCTACTTGGTGTTGGTTGTTACGCCCCCTAGCAACCATTTCAGAAACTTGAAACTATTTTCCAGGTATTCAATGTCAAGTGAGTCGATGTTGGATTTTTCAGATGTTTGGTAATGAATATGCTACGCCTTTACTTGGACCAATTTACTAAAGTTCTTCATAAAGCCGTTTTTTTCACCTATGCAATTTTTTTGCATAAATATACTACCATATTCATGCAAAAAACTACTTGTCTCGGTAGTTGTAGTTATTGTAATTTTAATAGTGAAGTGAATGATTACCAATTTGTTCAATCTTTAAGACGAAGTATTGAAAATTATAACAATTCCAAAAATATCGATTTTGATTGGATTATTAGGATTATATCTTTTAGTTGCAAGTCTTTGTACGTGAACTTGAAGATTCAATCCAAAGATTCCATTACAGGTCATTTGTAAAATGTCTAATTTCACTTACTACTCCTCCATTGAATAACCAGAGAACTTTGTGAAAAAAATTGACTCACAAAAAAACTAGAGGAATAATAATTGTAAAGTGGTTTACTTCTCAGTTGAAATGTCCGAAATTTTCAGCTTTGCAGAAATTTCAAAATACCAACAAATCTACTGTGTTTCATGTGATTGGTGATAATTCGCTATTTGATCAAAAATAGACCGATTTGTTTTTTTTTTAGTTCATAGTGCTTGAAAAGCTTTATCATTTCATAAAAAAAAATTGGCGTCATGTCCATGGCTTTCTATGACTAATGGAAAGGCCCCAAAAACGTGAAAAGTTATTGGCATTTTTTGAATTTGAAAACGGATAGCGTTTCTTGTTCTGGCATATCCAAAAACCTCTTTTACGATAATTTTGGTTATACGGGATGTTCAAAAAGTCAGGTCAAATTTGAAAAAAAACAACTTTTTGAAGCAACCTGTGTAAATTACGGCACATTTTTGCAAAAACCTTTTGTTATCTCTTGTACGACACGGACTGTTCATTCGATCAGTTTTGTTTTTAAAAATTAGGGTCAAAATATACCCATATTATGTACAGGGTGTCTATTTAAGAATGGCAAGGTGCCTTATGTGTACGTAAAAAGTCAGTATATTTGAATCATCGATATATTTTCATTGGGCAAAATTCTATAAGAATCCTATTTTTCTACTTGTTGTGGGTTGTTACGCCCCCTAGCGACCATTTCAGAAACTTGAAAATATTTTACATTTCTCTTGGCCGTTTTAGTAATTATTTTTTTTGCCGCAAGCCTCTACGATAAATAGTTTCCCAGATACAGTAGATGATGATTTCAATGATTTATTGTCAGAGTACAACTTGAATTTTTATCTCAAGCTCCTAAAAAATTTATATTGCTCCTCATAAAAACACAAGATTTCTTTCTTGGGCGCCCCTTTTATCATTAAAAAAAATATATCCACAAAAGGAATTAAATAAGGTACTACGCACGTTCCCTGTACAAATGTCTGTGTGTCTTTACTTTTTCCTATTTATTTGTTATTCCAGCTACATGTTTCTCAGTTTCTTTCAATAATTATTATCGTTTCATTATCATGTACTTTGAACATTACCACTTTTCTACTTTTTCGATTATATCATACACCTTACAAACTATGTATGTGCTCCAAGGCTTATTATTTTTGAGTTATTAATTTATATCTTCTCGGTGTCAGCAAATGTGAACAATTATTTCGAATTGATTTCTACAAATTTCTATTGATAATTCTAGGAGGATGTCAACATCGGAGAAGGAATTCGAAGGGGAGGAGATGTCCTCCGTGGATCAACCTCCAATTCTACGATTACTGCTTGCAATTTGGTATGTCGTGATGAGTCGATCGGAATGGCTGTGCTATTTTGCTATTTTCCTGAACCAAGCCAAGACTGCTACATTCTTGTCACTCACTCTACCATTGATGGTCTTTTTTTGGGGATCATTAACGATACCAAGACCGTCAAAAACCTTCTGGGTTACTATAATTGCCTATACCGAGGTAAGCTTTTTTAATTAACATCTTACCATAATATCTGAATATCTGATGTACCAATTATTTATGATAAAGTTCATCCAAACGATTGGGTACATAATAAAGGAAATTACGTCTACAATTTGGCTGCTGCTTTGAAGGCTTCATGAATTATCATCATTTTCCTGTTGCAACGACACTACTTGAAGACAGTACAGGGTTTAACGAAAGGAGAAATACTTCACCAAAAATAAAGCACTCATACATACCATGTGATGTGCATACCATCTAATCATTTATCTATGAAAGTGTTCCAAGCTCAATTATCAACAGATCACCCAGATTTGTTAATAATTGAGCTTCTCCCTCTGAATTGAAATTCCATAATAATTTCTGATGTGTTTCCAAAGAAATCCAAATGCTAACGATTTTTGTTGTGTATAAAAAAATAATCCACAACTTTAACCTTATCGTGTTTCTGTTACACTTTTCTCTCAGAATAAATAAGAAGAGAAAACAAAAAGTTTTTGTCGAAAACACTTTTCTCTTATATGGATAGCTTCGCTTACCAACTTTGTATATCATAAATCCATTCATAGTAAGCTCACGAGACATACAATGTCTGTATAGAATGTGATAGAGGCTCAACATCATCAGAATTGATGGGCAGGTTTGAATCAAATTTGATACATTTGAAACGATAGCACCATCGACTCTATCTCTTAAATCATCCAAATCTTAACTTCTTTCTTTGAAGACGTGGTCCTTGAAATAGCCGAATAATAATGATGACTACTAATGACGCCTAGACAAAGCTAGACGCACGATAATAAAGTAGCTTTTTAAAAGCAAATATTTCAAAAATGGTTCGAAGAGATGTCAACATATTATAAATATTTGGAATCAGAAAAAAGAGATCTTTCATTTTAGCTAACCGTGTGTTCCATCTAAAAAAAAATGTGTCTGCCAAATCTTTTGAGTGCACCCTGTATATATATAAATTATATCTTCTAGCGATTATTGTAAATCATTATTTTTTTGTATTTACAGTTTCTTTTTATCTTGCTTTCTTAGGAAGCTACATGTTGTCTGAATATACGGACACATGCTATAAAGAAAATAAAGTGAAAAGAGACTTCTACTGTTTCTTACCGCTTGTTAAAATCGTACCGCCATCCTAGGTCCTCCATCCTTTATTGCGATGGGTTTTATGTTTACTCAGGATCGTATTCGTATAAAATTTTTACATTTTCCTCAAATCAAATCAATGGCATTGTATGGAGAGGCATTCTGAGGGATCATTAGACTTTGATTTTACAGTGTATTTTTTTCCTCCACAAGTCAACGTAATTAAATTTTTGATCCGGCATTATCATCACATATCACTCAAAAATTATCATCATCATTGTTAATTATTTGATTAGTTTATCAAGGTAGAACAAAATTGTTCGAAAATAAAAAAACCGAAAGGTGTTACTGGCAGACCAAACGTCGGATCATGAATTTGATGACGCCATTTCGTAGGCGGGAAAAAAGAGCATTAGTAAGACAATACAGGATGTCCGTTTTAAGTGATACCACTATTGCTGTCTTCGAAACAGTAAGTGCTACGAGGTTGGTTAAATGAGAGAAAAGTTGCAGTTTTTGATGCTTATTGAAGATTCATTCACTATGTTGCAAAATAATTAATAGTTAGCGAGATACAGGGTAAATTGTGAAAATTGCCAAAATCAATTTCATTAAATATTCCAGAAACTATTCATTCTCGAGAGAGTTAAAATTGAAAAGTCTTGTAATTTTTTCCATTCTACAATATCATGTCTTCAAAAAGTGTATATCACGTTTCGTATTCGAGTAACTACCATGCCACCATCAACTTCATTTTTTTAAATACGGCCTGGATTTGTTATCATCGTTTTTAAAACCCTTCTTCATACCACACAATAGTTATTTACGTTACTAAGACGGTAAATGACTTTTTAAATTGCGAGTCGAGATGTTAAGAGATTTATAGACGAGTAGTTTAATAACATTTAACGGCTGCGTATCGCACATTGTTTTTTTTTCGTACTTTAACTTTTTTATATGTAAGAATGTCTCACATTCTTACCATAAGATGGCGCCAGCCAAACCATGTCTCCACTTGGGTAATATACAGATAGGTTACTTATGTTACCAACATTTTATGTCAAGTTATTAACTGAAACCAGGAGATGGCGCCAGTTAAACCATCCTACCACTTAGGTAATATAGATAGGTTACTTAGATGTTGCCAACACTTTATGACAAGCTATTAATTTAGAGCGGCTAGGTGGCTGAGTGGTCCAAGGCGCCATTCAACAAAAAGTCACCGGAAGGGATAGTACTCGATGATCGGGTTCAGATCCCGAGGTGGGTAGAAATTATTTTCTGTTCGACATTTAGTGGTATTCTCATTGGCTAACGTTACTGAGTAGACTGAAGTATTATTAATTACTGAAAGTCGAAAAGTTTAAATCAGCCTAAATTAATTGGTCCTGCTAGTTCAAATATATGACTAGGTGATGTTCTCCATCATCAACTTAGTTAGATCTACAGTGGTCCTGGGGTTGGCGAAAAGGGTCATTAGGCCTACTCGCCGGGCAGTGGTTTGCCTCCCCACCCATACCAATACCAATACCAGCTATTAATTCAAACCATGAGATGGCGCCAGCCAAACAATGCAATTTCAAAGTCTTTGCTGATGCAAAGTATCATTTAGCGGAGTAGAGAAGTCAATTTTCATTACAGTCTCTGATGATTTTAAGTGTCTTTTACCGAACTGGAAACCAGTTCGGCAAATGATACTTTACAGTATAGTATGAAATAAATACAATTGACGACTTTTCGACTGAGAAAAATGACATCATCAGGAATTACTACGAGTACGGCAATTCATCATATTTCAAAATTTAAAAGGCTTAAAAATGTTTTGACCAATTAAAATTCATGTTTTAAACATGAAGGAAAATGAATCGAAGCATCAACATTCTTTTTTCTTCTCGTATTAGAACAAACATGAACTTGAATCTTTTAAATACTGAGCTGGAGTTTTGTCACTATGTGTGATTTGTTTGAACAATTTTTCATCCTGTAAGATGAATCGGCTCTATAAGCTGACCAACACGATCACCTGATATTACACCAATGGAGTTTTTCATATGGGTTTTCATTAAAGACAGAAGATAGTGTGTATCATTTATCGAAGTAAACCACAAAATCTAGATGATAAATTAAAAGATGTCGACGAGTATCTAACAAAATCACTCTTTTTCTTCAAATATCTTGATGATGGATATTTTGGATAGAAGTATGCAGTAAAACGTTCCTGAACCTTTTTATATTTTGAAATTTGATTAAATAAGAGCCGTACTGGTGATAATTCCTGATGAAGTCATTTCACAGGAATGAAACGTCGTCAATGATATTTGCTCTGTACATCGTTCGAAAGGGTATGATGAAAAGTTTTAAAAATTATAATAAAAAATTCCCTTATTTAAAAAAAATGAAGCTGATGATGGTTACTCGAATACGAAACGTCGTATACACAATTTGAAGACATCTTATTGTAGAATGAAAAAATTTAAAAAACTCTCAAATTTAAATTGTTTGTCGGAAATTAATGGTTTCTGAAATATTCAACGAAATTGATCTGGGTCATTTTTTACAGTTTACCCTGTATTACACAAACTAAAAGTGATTTTGTGATTCAGTAAATGGATCTTCAATGAGCATCAAAAACGGCAACTTATCTTCCATTCAACCGACCTCGTGGCACTAAGTGTTTCGGAGATAGCAAAGGTAGTATCACTTAAAACGGACACCCTGTATCAATAAGTGCATGTCTGATTGGTACTGACATTTCCAAATAAGATAATTTCGATGCTATTTCAGTCCATATCAAGCAAGATTGGAGAATAAACAATCTCAGTTTCCCTGAGTTAGCTATGAATAATAATTAATAATGTACACTAACTTGCACAAAAAATGCGTACATTGAAAAGGTGAAATTGCTTTGGTTTGAGCAGTGTATGAAGGTGACAAGTAAACGTCAAGTTTTGTCAGTTGCAATAATAATCCACTTTTGTGAGAACACAATCTTACACGCTCCAGTGAAGACCTATGGTGGGTGAGAAGAGCTAAAAATAACTAAATGACTAAATAACCAGATCCACATCCGATGGAGAATGTGTGGGGACCATTGGTAAAAATTATTTATCAAATTAACTGGAGGCCTCAGCTCAGAATCAGGCAGAACCAGAGAACTAGATAACCAACGAGAAGCGACAAAAACTTGTTTTCCCCATTGCCTCAATGAGAACACATTTATTTGGCCTTGACATTGAAATTTTTGACAACTTGTATCCAAATTGATACGATGGAAGCTGTCAAACGCGGGGCAACGAATACTTATAATCCAGGCGTCCGGGCCCAGAATAAAAATTGTGAAATATTCTGAAGTTTGATATAGGAGGATTTTTGATCCTGTTAGGTACTCAAAAACATTCAACAAAAACAAACATAAAGCATGATTGAAAAATCAAACGTTTATTTGACAATTAAACATATATACTCAGGCTTTTCCTTATAATTTGCCACCACTTCAGAAGCCCTATTAACAGGGATACAAAAAAAGTGATCAAATGAGAGTTGCATGATTTTTCCTGAAAATTTTATAATAACTAAGAGGAAGAACATAATACCTATCACTATTGGAAATCGGAAAAATGTGGAATCCAAGATCTCATTTTCCTCTTATCAAAAATACATAATTTGCCTATGTTTGGACTAGCCGTTTTTGAGTTATTTCCTAGGTTATTTCACTTTGATTAACATGGTGTTAAGTTGCAATGCCGGCGAATAATGCCCGTTATGAGAAACCATGGAAAACCAAGGAAAACAAAATATTTGATGGCAGAAAAGTACTTGATATGAGTAACAATTGTTATTTCTCTTGGTGATCCATGGCAGTTGCGATAAAATATCTTATTATTCCGCACTTCGCAATTTATTGAAAGTGGAATAACTCAAAAACGGCAAGTCCAAACAAAGGCAGACTATATATTTTTGAAAAGAGGAAAATTAGGAGATCTTGAATATGTGAGAAAATATGGGGTATTCCATTTAAAAAAATGAGACCTTCCAAATTTTCAATGGTCATTTGTTCTTTCGCTTAGTTATCATGAAATATTCAGGAATAATCATGAAACTTTCCTTCGAACAATTTTTTTCTCTATCTATGTAGAGTTTCTAAAGGAGTCACAAATTTTAAGGAAAAACCCGGTACACCAAATCAACATAAAGATATTCTATAATAAATCTACATATACATTATATCAAATATGCGATAAGATATTTAATTTTCTAATATTTTTTTATCGTCTTTGAGCTCTCTATTGGAATACTTGATAGTATACAGAATTCGCATTCTGATAAATAGTTTTAATACAAAATCTTTGGGAAACCGGAGACATGGATAATTGAATCGCACAGGACTCATCAGATTAAATAAATTATGTGAAATCTGAAAATTATCACTACAAATTTGTTCAAAATCACTGATAAAAATGTTCTCAAATTGACATATATATTTTAAAAAATCTTCTGGTGGTGATTGTAGTCCACCGAAAGTTCCCTTTCCGTTGTCAAAACATTTAAAGCTTGACAATAAATTGTTAATGTCTAACTCTTGGCATTGTCTGCCAAAGAGTTGACAATTATAACAATTACTGTGAATATCCAATGCTCGCTTTCAAATATAGCCACAAACATAGGTAAACGCATTCTGTGTTGGAATGCTTTCTGTAATTCTCCCTGTAATTTAAAGTCGGAAAGGGTAAGCGCTGCTACAGGTTTCATTTTAGAGCCTTGGTCAATAATGTTGGTCATCACCACTAGCTAAAAAATTCCGATCTGAATAATCATACTATCAGACTTATTCAGTTTGCCTACATATTATTGTCATTCTTATGTGATTTAGGATGTTCGGAATGGTTTTATTAAAATATGTTTTGGACAAGCTGTTCAGATTTAATTCTGTACTATATACAGAGTGCAGATTAAGTACTTGTGAAAACATCAAGGGGTGAATCTTTGACTAATTTTAAGACAAAAAGTTCATATAAACATGGGTCCACAACAACTTGTTTTATTTTATTTTTTATTTTTTTATTTTTGAAACCAGGTTAATATTCAAGTTTCCCGTCTTTGGGAAAACCAAAGAAGGTGATTCTTTCCCCTCCTTTCGTACGACACCCGCGAAAAGCACAACTTCTCCCAGGCATTAATAAAACTTCTCGAAATAGATTCGATCAAGCTTTTAATTTCTCAAACCACAAATAATGATTAATCCACTAATCGACCGGAGCTTACGATAAACTACATATGGTAACCGTTGAATTCGACAGTCGAAACTGATTAAACACTCGGACTAATAAACAGCTGACAAATCTTTTGACCGAAAGTATCGGATCCTCCACCTAAATTCTCTGGCGGGAAAATTTTTGTCGCTTCTCGTCGTTATCTAGTTCTCTGGCAGAACTATTAGATGCCATTCTTAATGCGTGGAATGAGCTCGGCAATGACGCCTTTGAAGTTTTGGCGGGTCTTGTAAAGATTAGGCATCCACACATTAATGATTTTTTTCAATTTTTGAGCATAGTTTTGGGTTTATAGAACAATTTCAACTAAAAAAAATGCTGGATGAACAGCTTTTAACAAAAAAAATAATCCCATAACAAATTAAAATTTTATCAGGATTCAGTGAGAAAAACTCCCTTAAATGACAGCTTTGTCACATTGCTTATGTCCAACACAACTCAGCGGTGACAGCAGCTTGGCAAATTTTGTCAGTTTTGATGTTCAACGCTCACGCTAGCAAAAGCCGCTGAATAAAGTAGCTGACCAAAAATTAAGCGAAAATTATTTCGCTGTTTTGCTGTAAAAATAGTCAGCGTATAATGTTTGAAGGTTATGTCGTTTATTTATATGACATGTTTTCAAAATTAATTTTAAAAACATCAACAATTTCTTTGGTTTGGTTCTTTGGTTTGGTTAAAATGGAAAAGTGGAATCATAAGTATCAGTACCCGTAAGTACATAATAAATTTATATTAATCTCTTCTCTAACAGCGTTTGATAGTTCTAAAAAATTCAGGTCGATGATATTTGCTGCATCTTGTAGTTGGGGTAAAACCGCCATGTAAGGATCTGGTTCAGAATCAAACAAACTCCAAATATAATCGTACTCCTCCATAATACCACCGAACAAATAATACCGAATTTGCAATACGAAGAATTCGTCTCTCAACTGCGTCATAGTCAGCGGACGACGTCAAGCAGCTCAGCAGAAGTCAATGAGTTCAACACAAATCTATCAGTGCAAAAAGCGCTTATTATTTTCCGCTTGGCCGCTGTTTAGTGTTGAACAAAAGCATTGTTACAATCCATACAAGCTACATATTATAGAACAAACAGGCAATGTTGCCAAACTTACTCAAACTTTTTAAAAACAATGAATGCAATCAATTTGGTTTGTATATTTCAATATACTATGACAAACATAATAAAACAGTGAAAAAAACAACCATATGGGCAGGAGCGTTACTTTTAAAACGATATTCAAGAGAACATCCACCGGCTACGCTGGGCAGGAGCGTACCTTTTTACTCGGGCAGGAGCAGCCATATTGCAGGAGCGTTACTTTTTAAACGATATTCAAGAGAACATCCACCGGCAACGCTGGGCAGGAGCGTACCTTTTTACTCGGGCAGGAGCGTTACTTTCTTAACGATATTTTAGATATGGCGGCATGATGGGCATCTTAATATACACCCCATTAATGAAGTTTTCCTTCTCTGGAGTGTACATTGTCGACGACACCGAACTACGGGACATCTCAATCTCCGACGCACCAAACCACAGTCCTGCAACCATCCGAGCAAAACGAGGAGCAAAACTTCATCCACTACAGACAAGAAGGTCATCAGATGGAAAACATTTCCCACCGCATCCATTTTGAACCGACCACTAAAACTGAATGATTTCTTCAAAAACACAACAAAATGTCAGCAAATGAAACCCCGGAATTCACAACATCAAACGGATGCGTCGCTATGTGCTTAGAAAAAATCACAATCCAATGCGCGGTAGCTTTCGCGATTCTCAAGCCGACCGTCAATAAAATGGCACCAAAACGAAAAAGCAAAATGAATGAAAAAGGCAGCAGCGCGTATTTTTCACTCTCGGTCGTTATTTAGTGAGTAGTGTCTAGTGTCTTGACAATCTTGACAGTTGTTATTGATTATATCGAGTTCGCCGGGATGTTCTGTGAATCAAATTTTCAAAATTTATTTTTCCTGCTTAACTATACAGGGTGCCACAGATTCGAGTGTATGCATGGGGATCTCAGTTATTATAAGAGATACAGGGTCGGTTAAATGGTTTCAAAATTGCGCATTTTTATGCTCAAGAAAATGCCATTTTGAAATTTGAAAAATTCCGACTACTCCCGAAGATATTCGAAAAAAACCGAAATTTCGCAAAAACGTTTTTATCATCTCCTGCGTTTGTTTGAAAAGAAATTTTAAAATAAATTACACTTTGTCATTGCCACTTTCTCTCCTCTACAAGATGATAGTATAAAATTGAATATCTGACGTTTTGTCTTCGAGCTGCCATCATCAACTTTATTTTTTTAAATGCGAACCTGGATTTTTTATTTTATTTTTAGATACCTTTTGACGTCCTTGAGGCATTGAGGTGACTAGATGAGGGCGTAGACTGATGGGTTGCCCAAGCAACCTCAATATTTTCAATTATTATTCACCTATCATTGTTATTTTCAATATTTTGTCAAAATGGCAATATTTTTGAACACTTTTGCAAAAATTGACTCAGTTTTTTAGTGATTTTTTTTTATTTTCCATGTCATTTGTGGATTTAATTTCATTTCATTAAATGTATCGTTATTGGATGTTATTTCGATTTTGGATTACTCAATAAGTTTTGTTTAGTTGTGCAGGTTTTCTCATAAAAATAACGTGTCGAATAAAGAAGGATTTATGAACCAAACTATGTGTTGAGGAGACAAGGGTGGCCTCGTCTAACTGATTTTCTCTGGTGTTATTCTTTAGATGAGTATCTTTTTCGATGGTTGCGATACCTCAATGCATTAGGGACGTCAAAAGATAACTAAAATTGAAATAAAAAATCCAGGTCCGTATTTGAAAAAATAAAGTTGATGATGACAGCCCGAAGACGAAACGTCAGATTTTCAATTTGATACCACCATCTTGTAGAGGAGAAAAAGTGGCAATGACAAAGTGTAATTTATTTTAAAATGTTATTTCAAACAAACGCAGGAAATGATAAAAACGTTTTTGCGAAATTTCGGTTCGAATATCTTCGGAAGTAGTCGGAATTTTTCAAATTTCGGAATGGCATTCTCTTGAGCATAAAAATGCGCAACTTTGCAACCATTTAACCGACCCTGTATCTCTTATAATAGCTGAGTTCCCCATGCATTCACTTGAATCTGTTTCACCCTGTATGTTTTATCTTCTTTAGTGGTTACGTGTCGAACTGTAGTACATGAGAACAACAGAAATTATCCATTTCAATGACCCACAACTGGAACAAATCGAGATTTTTGGGAAATGTTCGTATGAAACAATGTGCCTTAAATAGTGTTTTTTCTACAAAAAAGTGATTCATCCAGCATTTTTTCTCTTCAGAATAGTTAAACGAAGGATGATTTTCCAAATTCGCCTTTGAAAAGTGAACAATACGTGGATGCCTAATGTTTACAAGAACCGTTTTGGCTAGAAATGGTTCTGCTACCAGATTTTAAGGAAAATAATCTATATTTTTCTTAGCGAACTGAGTGGATAAATTCAAAGTCGTACCCACAATATATCGTATATAAAAGTTCAAGTGCATGGCATGTAAATATTTTGACAGCCTATTACACTGCTAAAAAAAACATGATTTCACTGTCTGTGTACGCATTTTTTGTGCAAGTTAGTGTACAGTGCGTTTTTTCAAGACGGAACATAATATTGGGATTCCCATGATAAATTTTCAGTCCCGTGTTAGCAGTACTTCAGAGTACACGGCTTACTTCTATTCAAAGTACACGGCTAAAACTTGGCTTAGATAAACTTTGATGCCTAGAGATTAGGTTCTTTCATCAAATAACTCGAAAAAAAAGCTTTTATCAATTGGAAAGGGATACTTTTTACTAGCCTTGTATATGCCACTGTCAATCAAAAACTTCTTTGTCAAATTGTAATTTCATTTATTTCTAACAGTATAATACGATAATGAAAATCAAACATTATTTTTCAGATAAATTGTTCTACACATTGGTCATAAAAATTTAAAAAAAAAAACATTTTTGGTTAAGCAAATTGACAATGAAGTTAAAGAGGTCAGAAAATTGGTTGTCACCGTCATATACAAGGCATGTTAAAAGTATAGCTTTCTGATAAATTGAAACATTTCTTGAGTCGTTTTCCAAGTTATTCTGGCGAAATTGATGAACCCACCTAAGTTCATCTACGGCAAGTTTCAGCTGTGAAACTACGAATAGAAGTACTGCTAACAAGGGATTGAAAATTTAACATGAGAATTCATATGTTTTTTCTTAAAAAAACGCACTGTATATTATTGCCTCGTCAATACATTGCATTTTTCTATACACTCATTTAGGATTCAAGAAATATGAGGATTAGTAAACAATAAATCATTTTAGCTCGTGGTTCTCATAAAATGCCTATTCCAAATGGACATCATTCCATGGAATGAGCAGAACTACATAAGCAACCCATTTTTCCCTCCGAATTTTATTGGCATTCAAAGGCAAGAGAATTACGCTAATTGGGATTTGGTTCTTCTGTTAGTCGTGTTCTTCCATAGGTAGATATTATTCTCTCGCTCAAACTATTTCCATAATTATCATTTTATCATAGAATGATGTTGAAATCAATGGGTATATGGAAATCGACAAGTGAACCCAGGTATAATATAGCAACTATGTCACCAGTAATAGAAGGTGAATATCGTCTTGTTGATGGACAATTGGTAGCTGTTGTTCCAAATGGTAGTCCTACAGATCCACCCTTGAGTAGTAGTACGGCTCATAATTCTACAAGGTTTGTATTTGTAATTGATTCTATCAAAATTTCAATATTATTAAGTCTAATCTTTTCTCAATATACCTATAATGCAATATGTTACATATGAAAGAACAAACAGATTAACCCGTAAAATTCTTGAATTCGGAATACTATTTATATCATTATAAATGCACATTTTCAAATTTTCATACTCAACATGGAAACATTTTCATCTTTACTCAGACTTTACACGATTTCATACTAGATACTACAAAATAACTCGAATTTCAGCAATGAATCAGACTCAAAGGAGTCAGGAAAGCAAAAAACTTCTATCGAAGAACATGAACAGGAAATGATCGATGATGAGCAAGTGATCTCAGTAGAGAGTATTGAAGTAAGGCACTGTGATCATATTCCAGAATCACTTAAAATGGGGTGAGTACTTGATAAATTTATCATTTTCTTCGGTTTTTCATCTTTTACTGCCCTTCTGTGGAAATATTTCAGATTGCTACTCCAATTTAAATTCAATTAATTGAAAACGAAAAAAAAGGCATTTTGATTGCTTAATTATTGTTTGTAGGACCACGAATTCTCTTTAATGTCGTGGTACAGTTGGTTTTCTTATAGTATTTTTGTCACAGATAATATACATATTTCCAAAAAATTAAACCAACAAAATAATATGGAGTAATCTCATATTTTACAGAAACGTTCATTTTATAAACTATTGAATATGTATTCTTTATTTTCCATGGTTGAAGTTCATCGTATAATTAATTAATTACGAAAAACGGATGAATAATTGAAATATAATCAGATCATACTATTTTGTCCGTGAAAATATAAAATCCAACATTCTATTTTATTTTTTTTTTCCAGGGCTGCAAAGTATGCAGAATCAATGCGTAGCTTCTTTCAACTACTGTTGGATCCAACGTCACGGGTGGCGACTGACGTATACACATTCATGTTTCTCTGTGACTTTATCAACTTTTTTGTACTTCTTGTTGGATATTCCTCATTTGGTGTAAGCATATAGTCGACGGAGAGAGAAAGATTATATCAATTAAACTTTAAAATCTTTTAGTCTCAAACTAGTGATGGCGGATTCAAAGCCTATCTGGAAGAAAATAGGGTTCCGCCAATGTTCTTATTCATGCTGATATTGCAGTTCACTTTAATTATTATAGATAGGGCCATTTACTTGAGAAGGAATATACTTGGAAAACTAATTTTCCAGTTCACACAAATTATATTGCTGCATATCTGGCTGTTCGTTCTATTCCCGATCATAACAGAAAAGTGAGTACATTTCATTTTAGTTAGCTTCCTGAAAAGTACAATACGATATCTACACTGTGTTTTCGGGAATCCGACTACTTTATATTAGAGACACTGATAGATAACTAGAAAGTTTTGCAGAGAATTCAAAACAGTTATTCCGCCTCAAGTTTACTACATGGTGAAATGCATGCACTTTTTACTGTCAGCCTATCAAATCCGATGTGGTTACCCATCGAGAATTCTAGGAAATTGTTTGTGCAAGGGTTACAGTATGGTCAATATGTTTTTGTTCAAAGGATTCATGCTGGTTCCATTTTTATTTGAATTAAGATCCGTAATGGATTGGATGTGGACAGAGACATCTATGGGAGTGTTCGATTGGCTGAAAATGGAAGATATATTTTCGCACATCTTTTTGCTGAAAGTGAGTCGATTATTGTTATTTGTATCAACTGGATGTTCGTATCTACCGTTGAAAGTAGTTAGAGTTTATAATACCTGTCGATTTTTCTTCTAGTGTTCAAGAAACATGGAAGATGAGTATCCTCAACCTAGAGGTACGAAAAAAGGGTACTTGGTAAAATATTTTATGGGTGGGGGATTGTTGGTTGCAATTGTGGGTATAATCTGGTTCCCACTGGTGTTCTTCTCTTTGGGTAAAGCTGTAGGTGAAAGTAATCCGCCGTATGACGTTACTTTGGAATTGAGAATTGGACCTTATGATCCGGTTTATCAAATGTCGGCTCAGAGTAATGCACTATTCCAGTGAGTATTGTTTTGTATTTTAAAAATGTATCAGCCCGTTAGGTAAGGTTTTGTAGATACTTTTGAATCATTTTGAGTTATTAATTTTCAAAATTTTGATTAGTCTGGGATGGATTCTTGGTAAAACTTGTGTGAAACTTGAAATCCCGAAACAGGAAGTAAGTGAGTAAAGTAATAGTATAAAAGCACTATGTCAATAATATCGCGAATGTGCTAATAAAATATGTTTGTCTGAGGCGTGTTTTTCAGACTTGCAAACATTTTCCACCCGCGGCGACTACCACACCTCATATACAACTGGGAAAAATTAATATCTGTTGGTTGCATTCTAGGTTTTCGACCATGCAAAACTTTTTATAAAGAATAACTTTTTTTCGTTAAATTAACAATAAAAAAGTTTTTAATATCGTGCGAACTTAGGCTGACACACTGTGTACAGTGTGGTCAATTTATCTTGTCCACATTTTAAACATGTGTTGGTTCGTAATTTTTCATCTTATCGAAGTGAACCAAATAATATGTTGTGGTGCTACTTGCCAAGTTTTTATTTTGATATGAAATCAAATGATGTTATACGGGGATTCAAAAAAGTTATTCATCTAACCTACTTTTTTTCAAATGGAAACGAGGGTCGAGTGATACCTCATTTTAAAGGTCTTTTCATCCTCATCACACCCTGAAAGTTTGAGGTCGCTGTCTCGATCCAATTTTTCAATTTTTGGCCAGTATCAGTACTGTGTTGAGAAATGCAGAACGTGCTCATATATTTTGTTTTGTTAGTTAAATCAAGCACACGAACTATACTATTCACATGAATGTTCATAGTTCTCGTGTCAATTAAAGCTGAATAAAATTTTAATCCCCAATATATGGGCACGTTCTGCATTTCTCAACACAGTAGTGACAGCTGAGAATGTCAAAATGTCAATTGGGCGCCATTTTGAAAAAAATACTGGCCTAAAATTGAAAAATTGGAACGAGACAGCGACCTTAAACTTCCAAGGTAAAAAAGGATGAAAAAACCTTTGACATGAAGTATCACCCGACACCCCTTTCCATTAAAAAAAAGTGAGTTAGGTGAATGACTTTCAAATCCCCGTAAATTATTTGTTTCGATATGAAAATAAAAACTTGGCACATAGCCTTACAGCATATTTTTTGGTTCGCTTCGATAAGATAAAAAATGACCAACTTACACACGTTAAAATGTGAACCAGATAAATTGACTACTCTGTACAGCGTGTGCCTAAATTTAGTTAACAAATGGAAAACTTTTCAAGTGTCGATTTTAGCGAGAAAAAGTATTCTTTAGCAAAAGTTTTGCTTACAAAAATAGCAGGATTACTTCAGAAATTGAGCGATTTGCATACACGGGATAGCCAAAAATTCTGGATAAATCAGGCTTTTTAGCAAACGAAACTTTTTATGAAGAATACATTTTTCGCTTAAACTGATAGTAAAAAAGTCTTTAATTTGTTAAGTTAAATTGGGCAAACGCTGTGTATTATTTGAAGATCACAGGTTGTTTTCACAAAAAAAACTTGTGAGAATCAGTGCGTTCTAACTAAGACAACATTTATACAAATTCAATCATCAAGTTAAACGTGATTTCCACATAATATCTCAATAGAATTCATCAGATAATAGCAGCAGGATATTGTTTTCAGATTCAATGAAAACGATTATAGCAATCTTCTGTATCAGTTCAAAGTGAACAAAAGGGCAGTTCAAATATTTTCCAACAATTATGATCCAGGAGATATTGCTGCCGCCAAATTCAGCTGGGACTCTGCTAAAATTTGGAGTATTTCACCACCCGATAGAAACAAAATGATTGCTGAAGTGAACTCAAGTAGGTACTCCCGAACCCACTGATAAAATCAAGATATTTGCCAAAAGATGGTATAGAATGATTTAATAAATCGCAAAACAATCACGTGCATAAAATCAGAGCCAAACTTTATATCGTATTTCATGGTTGTGGTTTATTATTCTTACAAAACTTAGAAATTCCCTCATCATACAGTAGATATTGTAATTCCCTCATGATACAGTAGATAATTATTATAGTTGGTTATACCTTTATGGAGCCGACGATATGTCTGATATGTTCAAAAAAAAATGCTGGAGAGCTGATTTTCGCCCCTGCAATTTTGTTTTTGAATAATTTGATTTTTACTAGATTTTTGAAGCAACTTGTAGCATTGTAGACTTAAATGGTTGCCAAACCCCTTCTTATTATTCTTAAAAAACTCTTACCTGCTTTTTCTTAGAAAACAGGATTGCTGATCCTTATTTTTTATAGCAAAACCTATCAAAGTAAGATTGGACTACAAAGTATCCCACAAAACGAGTAGCTCGACGGATTCCGGAATTATCTCCAATAACGTGGAAATAACTTTACCACCAGGAACAGCAGAAAAACCGAATGATGAAAGGGAAAATTTGCTTAAAATGTTGCAAAATATAACGGCAAAGCCAATTTTGATCCAGAATATTTTGCCAAAGTTCTTAAAAATAACCAACACTGGAGTAGCAGAACCTTATCAGAATATATTGAATAATGAGAATGATGGTAAGTGATTAAATATAATGTATTAATAAATGACAAATATCTCAAGTATCAAAAAAAAGTTGACAAACGTAACACAAAAATAATAAATATCTGCAAATTTTTTTCTTTTCAATTTTATTTGTCGATGAGCAAAATTCAAAACATTTTTCGTACAATAGATAAACATCACCATTCGTGCTGTTGCTACTGATAATTATTTGTGTTTTCATATTCAGTAAGCAGCCCAAACAGCTTTGTCTATGTGTTTTTGTGAAACCGTGAATAATATTGATCACTCTACTGACTGATCAGTTTGCTAGAAATTCTACAGGCTTATTATATTTTTGTCTGAGGATGATACCGCCAGTTGGTATCCTCTAGTTGCTGTAGGTGTTTTCAATCAATTTGAAGGGAAACTGTGGCTATGCAAGGCCAAAAACAGCTTGAAGAAGTGGCCGACTTCAAGTGGAAATGACCCCTTCCACTTGAAGTATAATATGCGTTAAATATTCTGAGTAGTTTAGTCATTTTTGGTATGTTTAATTGAATTTGCACCCCAAAAACATAATAAGCGCCCCAATACATAATTAAATTGAAGGATTTTTCTTAAATGTTGTGGATGTTTCACTTTTTTTGTGGTGTTCTCGTTCATGGGAGTTATTGAACCGTGGACAACAATATCGTTTTGCACAGAACCTATCAAAGAACACTGATTTTGTTTGTATTTTTTTTGTCAAGAATTCATTGATGTTTTCATCATGTGGCTTGAAACAACTCTGGAAAAGCTTCTTGTTACAGAACATCTTCAAAGTACAGCATCGGATTCAAGTTCTGTCTATGCTAAGGTTCTGCATTGTATCTCACTTTTGATAAAAAGAATGTATTTCGCTTTTTTTTATCAAAAACGCTGTATAAATTAAAGAAAAGATTTTGCAAAAATCTTTTGAAACTTTTGAACTTCACTCTAGATACGTTTTATCATTATAGCTTAAACCGAGCGTTCAAGAATCAAGGTTAACAATAATAATTAAGAAAATCATGTCATTTTAAATGGTTATATAAAGTTAATTAGAACCAAAAAATGTATATGTATTGTATGAACTAACTAATATAAAATATTCTTTCAAGTACCAGTACACATTCGTGAATTCTTCTCACTCTAGCTTGTACAGGGTGTCCCATTTCGTTGTCTTTTTTCACTCACCTTATGAGTGAAGATTTCGCGATCCTGTGCTATTTTTTCGAGAAACGAACGACGCCACAAACAAAATTTTCATAGCTCACTTTGTTTCTGATATAAAGGGCAAAACTGAAAATTTTCAATTTCCAGGCACTCCTCGTATATCAGCTTTCATACAACTTGAATAAAAAAGTGAAAATGCATTTTTATATAGTTTTTTGCGTAGAATCCAGTGATGTCAGATTTTTTCAGGAGTAACTGATTCGGAGGTATAATGCAAACTTATTTCTTTTTTTAAAGGACACTCTGTATATTTTTGGTTATTTTGAATAGACTTTCTCTGAGCTCCGAAAATATAAAACACTTGATACTTTTTTTGGAAAAATCAAGTAAATTCTGGATTTAGTAGGCAAATAGAAATCGAACGAAATAATGATGAGATTAGGCTTGCTCTCCGCATTCCAAAAATATATCACAGTTGACACTTCTCACCAATAGTGAGGTAAAAATCCACAATTTTGAATCAAGCAGGTTCTAGATGATAGGTGATACTCTGATCAAGTAGGTCATGGAAGTTAATTAAAACACTGAAAAAAATTGAACGAAATATAAATAGGTGTGTAGTTACTAATTTTGATGTATTTTTGATAATTGAGTCCTATATTTCACACAACAATTACAACTATAAAATGAACGTATCGACTGGAATGACTACAGATATTGTTCAAATTGTTTTCCGTTGTGCCTCATATACAGTGTTTTCCAGATCCGCTTCTCTTTCCAGGGATCTTGGCTCTTATTATACTTACAGCAAAGGTTAAATGATTGATAATTAGCTAATTAGCTAAAGTTAAGAATTTTTATAAATTGGGTGCCTTACCGTTGGAAATACATTTTGAGGGTTATATATTTCTGGAAGTTGATCCCGGGTAGCAGGATTTGTGGTCCGTTCATTTCCCTTCGGATGTATCAGTTATACCTAGTGTCTTTACTTTTTTTTGTACGTGACTACGCTCAAAGTTACTTTTCTACTTGTTAAAGCATCATCATTCTCCGTCAATTCAAATGTTGTAAGCACAGACAATTTTCTAATTATTGCTGTGTTTTATGCTGTTCAATTTTTCTTCCTAGCTGCATGGACCGCCTCTTTATTGCTGTATATATCGACACCTCATTGGCCAAATGACGTGAGCCACAAAAAGTAAATTTTTCAGGAGTACGAAAAAACCCTATATATTCCAATTATAACTTCCCTATGGGTTGAACCGGATTATATGATGGGTTTTTATATCTTTATGCATTGTTGTGGGTTATGTCCTTTGAACTACTCATGTATTTTTCATTTAGGGATCTAATTCTGAGATTAACCCGTTTTCAGCAATTTTGAGGGTCACGACTTTTGGCCTGTCGTGTCGATATATTCTTGTTTAAAATGAATGTTCTCGATTAGCTTAGGATGATTTGTCTACAGATTTTCAATCTTGACAATAAAGTATATTTTGATTGATTGATTGATTGATAGCTCAGAGCAAGACTGATTATTTGGCTATTATTTAGTTTGATTTGTTTCAATGTTTCGATCAGCTTCCATGGCCTACCAATATCCAAAATTCACTCATAAGGAAGATACCCTGCAAAGTCAACGAAAATGGGACACCCTGTACATGGGCTATTCAAAATGAAAGCAGAAACATTTATTTGGTATTCGTTTTGAACACACAATCTGTATACTATGGGCTAAACTATTAAAACTACATGAATATGTGCTCGCACCCATATAGTTCATTCATTAATATTTTGGCTCTAATCGGATTGATATTATCATTCAAAATAGCATCATTTCATGATTCTTGACCTTAATTCTTGAACGATCGGTAGAAGCTAGACTCTATATCAAAACTTGTTAACTTTATAGTTAGTGTGATATCCAAAGAAATGACAAAAGGTTTTGGCAATTCACCCACAAATAAATAATTCAACAATGATATTTCTGGCCGGTCATTAACGTATCGTTCAAAAATCATCAAGTGATTACGGCCGTAGAAATAGAATTTTCCTAGATTATGAATAGACTCGTTCAGCTATTTCGCGTTTCACAAACCGTTCGTTGATACATTGTATGATTTTGTGGTATTTGAGTGGTCCAAAAACGCCATCTTCCCTTTTACAGAAACGTCACAAACCACCTCAATTTCAAGATGTTGCTATATTGAAAACAGACAAAATGAACAGCCATAAAATTTATCGTTATCGTTACATCATAGAAATAAAGGTACTATTTCTGCATATATTCGAATCTAGATCCAGATTTTGATTTTGTTCCTATAAGTAATGATTGGTACACAATCAATTGAGGGGTTCAATGCATAAACCAGTCAAGTCTCATATAAAAAAAATGTTCAGGAAATGTGAAAAACATTTTTGATCCAGAATTTGTTGATACCGAAAACATTTGTATTTTTTGTTGTTTGCAGATGATCAAGCTACTATAGTTTTTGAAAATCTCAACCGCTAATTGAGAAAAATAAATGAGCTGCGGAGGAAAAAGCAATGGACTTGACCGGTTTATGCAGAGTTTTTTAAAACTTTCAAGGGAAAAGAGCAAAATAAAGTTACATTTGACAATGAAATTATTACTTTGAAATAAAAAAAAATAGATGGTTAACCAAATTCTTCAACATTTGAAATATTTTTATTCCTTCATCGGAGTTCATCGCCACTGAATAATTCTGATTCGGAGGTTTCTTCATCGTCTAAAAAGCCCTGATGGTATTTTGATATCTTTTTTACAAAACTATTGATCACCTTGTGCTCAATAGTGAAGGACTTAACAAGTTTAGGCGGCGGTTACACTGATCGAGTGAAATCCAGCCGCGTCGTGTCGCGTCAAGCAATCAAGAGCATCAAGCAACATTTTGACAATCAAACTGTAGCTGTTCTAACCTCACTACTCTGATTATTATTTGATCAATTTGTTGTGAATTTTGAATAGTAGCCCAGTCAATCGGTTTTTTTATACGTTTTTAGGGCTGCTGAATCCGAATTTATAGTTTTCTGCCTTGTAGGAGGTCAGCTTCATAGCCAAAAACGCAAACAATCTAAGTTTTCTTGGATTTTTTTCAGATTTATGCTTATATCTCAAAAACTGTACGTTTTTGTAAGATGAGCAATCTTTGCAAAATTAAAGAACATAACATTTTCTACAAGATGCACTAGTCACCTTTGATTTTCTGATGAAAGATAATCACGCTACAGCTCGGTGAAAACCAATACCTTTTTTGAATATTGTGTGGATATACACGTCAAAAACACCTACATATTTTCGTTCTCTACAACCCAAGAAATATGTGTTTTCAAACCCTTATATCACATCATGAAAAAACGTTTGAAATTATCACTTTTCTCACAAAGTTTGAGACAGTAAGTCAAAAGTTCCGGTATATCCATTCTGCGCCCTTTCCGTCTCATCACTTAAAATCCTCAGTTTGTTCTTGATAACACTCCGAGCTACTCTAGTTTAAATGTAGGACTGGAATAGGTTTATGATTGTAGGTACTTCAGGCGGCGAAGTATCAACCGCAAGATGATCATTAGACAGCTTCTTCAGGGTCCGCAAGGGCTTTCTCCCAATTTCGGTTGATAATCTGAAGTTCCCTCATAGCCTGTGTTTCTTCGGTTACCTTCTCAGATAGTTCCTTGATCTTCACCTTGCAATAATCACACTCATTATAGGATTTCATTGCTCTGGTTGTTCTTTCAAGCTTCTAGATTTCTTCTTGAATCATTTTTAAAGATCGTTTGTACCCTTCTACTTCATTCTGATACCCCTTTTTCCCATTTCTCCATACAATATTTTTTTTTGTAGGTGTATCGTGATGATGACGGATGCTTCCCGACTCGTTAGGTTATTTATCGGTTGATTCAAAAAAAATTAAATTTCAAAGTCAAATATTTCCTAAACGGCTCATCAGAAAGGCATCAAACTACAGGGTGTCCCAGCAAGGGTGGCCACCGGCCATATCTCAGAAACTACTGGACCTAAAAGTTCAGAAAAAAAAAATTATCACTTAAGTGGCCACGAGAAAATTCTGGGAGATATTTATAACTTCGAAATTTTTCCGCTAGGGGGCGCAATCAAAGCTTAAATATTAAAATTCGAAATTTCTCCGGAAATTCTCAGATTGAGGTATATCTTTATCAACATGGTTAGAAAACCTAGACAATTTCACGTCTTTTTGGTACAGGGCTCATTGGCGTACCGATCTTCGTGTGAGTAGGGGAAGGTAGTGGCCACTTTAGTGATAATTTTTTTTTCCTGAACTTTTAGGTCCAGTAGTTTCTGAGATATGGCCGGTGGCCACCCTTGTTGGGACACCCTGTATATATTTTTGAAATCAGAAAAATAAGCTTTTTCTGTGTATGTCGTATGTAATAATATACAGGGAGTTCCATTTAACGTTTGTTAGCTTCATATCTTGGAACGCGAACTTCAATTCTTTTTTTGATACAGCAGTAGAAAGCTATTTGATGATACCTACAACATATTTCTTCACACTATTTTTCGTAACTTGAAAAATGAGAAAGTTATAATAATAATAATCTTTATTTAGCAAGAGCTATAAGTTAAATACACATGTAGTTCGATAAACAAAAATTAACACTATATCAAAAGTAAAATGTATAAGGTGTATAAAAGTGAATTGTAAAAACAAGTTAAAAGTTGTTACAAACGTATTTCCTGACCAGTCTTTTGAATTCTTGTATGGTATCACAACATTTAAGGGTTGGTGGCAGACCATTGAACTCCCGCAGTGACGTAATATGGAGTTCTGCATTTGGCTTGTGTTGAATTTTGACAGCATGAAATCATTTCGGTGTCTCGTTTGGTAACTGTGAACATCGCCAAAATAATTAACTTTATCACTAATATATTTAGGAAGTAGACCCTTTTTGATCTTGAATATAGAAATAAGTACATTCATCATGACCTTTTGATTTACAGATAAAAATTTTAAAACATTCAACATCAGTCTCACAGTATCTATCACATTTTAGAATAGTTCTCATGGCTCTATTTTGGATCTTCTGAATCTGATCAATTTTATAATTAGGCAGGTGAAACAAAAGAGTGGAACAATATTGGAGGTGGGGTTCAGCTATAGCGGTGTACATCGTCAGTTTGGTATATGGGGATAGTTGTTGACATACTCTATAGATAAAATTTACTTTTTGGGAAAACTTCCTCATAACATAGTTTGCATGAGATACAAAATTTAAATTCGCATCAACAATAGTACCCAAGTATTTTATCTCTGTCACGAAAGATAATTGTTCAGCATTCACTCTTATGTCTAGTTGTTCTACATAAGAGGTTCTAGTTTTCGCGTGACCTCCTGTATATCAGTTCGGTTAAGCATGGCGTCTCTGTCTTATACCTGTCGCAAGCCTTTTGATGATTGTAAAACCATAATTCAGTGTATAAAATGTAATAGTTGTTATCATGGAAAATGTGCAGTGGTGGAGCCACGTGGATTTCACGTAAGATCAAATTGGAAGTGCAAACAGTGTGTACCCGAATTTGAAACCATTAGAGTCAAGGAAAGAAATCGTAAGAGGAGCAGGAATGAAGAAGTTTCAGTGGATGAAACCGTGATTGAATTCATACAAGCATCAATGAAAACACTTCTTGATACAAAACAGAGGATTTAAAAACAAAAATGAACCTCGTATTAGCTGATAACAACGAGCTGAAGAAAGAAGTCGCCAGATTAAGAGGATTGTTATCTGCACAATCAAAATCGCAAAATTCCAATAGCGTTATCAATACATGAGCTCCGAGTTCATATACATATTCATCAGCTGTGTCTAATACAAATGTTCTCGTTATTAAACATAAAGAGTCAACAAATAAGGAAGGGGAATCCGAACAAATCAGGGGAAAATTAAAATCGACGGTGGATACAACGGAATTGGGTATAGGAGTGGAAATAGGACGTACTTTGAACTGTGGCAAGGAAAATGACATATCACAAATTCAATCGCTAATCCAACAAAAAATGGGTGTTGAATTTGAAGTCACAAAACCAAAAATATTTGAAAGGAGGTTCAAAGTTGTTTGAATTTCGGAGACGGAACATACTGAGTCTGATGATAAATTTTTTGGTCCAAGATGGCGACGGGAGCGGTTGATGTTTCAGAGGACTCTCGGTGTTTTACGTGTAAAAATGAGTTTGATGATGTAAAAGCAATCATACAGTGTTTAAAATGTAATAGATATTATCACGGGAAGTGTGAAGGAGTGAATTTGCGTGGTTTCCATATGAAGAAGTCATGGGAATGTAAAAATTGTGTGCCTGAGTTTGAAACCATTGCCAACAAAGAGAGAAGTAGGAAACGGAGCAGAGCAGAAGATGTTTATGTCGAGGAATCAGTTATCGAGTTCATTCATTCTTCATTAAAAAAGCTAATTGATACTACAGATGAAATGAAGGTAAAAATGAATTTGCTATTAGAAAGAAACGAATATTTAGAAAAGGAACTGGCAACAATGAAGGCAAATTCCTGCTTATCAGTATCTGCACCGAATGCAAATTCCACGCATTCCAATGAAAATGTGAATAAATCATATGCGGAAACGGCTGCTTCTAATGTATTGGTTGTCAAATCTAAAACAAATTTGAACTCAGATCAAGTTAAGGGCGACCTTAAAACCAAAGTTAATCCCTCAGAGATAGGGATTGGCGTTAAGTTTGGAAAAACAATAAAATCTGGTGGTGTAATATTGAGTTTTGGAAAAGAGAAGGAACTCGATAAGGTACGACAGGAGATTCAAGAAAAAATGGGTGATAACTATGACATTATCAAACCCAAGCTCCATGATAATAGAATTAAGATCGTTGCAATTAATGAATGTGAGCATCAGGAAACTAATGATGTCATAATATCCAAAATCAAAAGTCAAAATGGAAATATTGAACAGGCTGCTGAGATGAAAATCCTGCGAAAATCTAATCTTGTCAACAAAAAATTCAATCTGTTTATGCAGGTTGATACCAATACATTCAAGAGCATAATGGAAAAACAAAGGGTGAATATTGGCTGGGATAGATGTTTTGTTTATCCTGACTATGGAGTGCTTCGATGTTTTAAATGCTGTAAATATGGTCATCTGAGAAAAAATTGTGTTGAAAATGTGATATGTCCCAATTGTGCCGGTAATCATGAGCGAAGTGAGTGCACGAGCATTGTGAAAAAATGTGGTAATTGTTTGGCAGCGAACAAAAATCTTGGATTGAAGTTCGATGATGGTCACAGTGCGTGGGAGCCTTCTTGTCCAGTATACAGACGCTATGAGGATCTACAGAAACGAAAGTTTATAGCATAGCAATTAAATGAGGAGATTGTTGGTAAGCTGAATGAAGGTACTATGTTATATTGTAATTGTCAGGGTCTGTTAAACAATATTGATCAAATAAGAGTGCTTATTAATGATGTTAAACCTGTGATTTTTTGTTTGTCTGAAACTCATATACACGGTGATATTTTAGATTCGGAAATAGCAATGGATGGTTATAAGAGTTATAGTTGTGTAACTACCAATAAAAGGACTGGGGGTGTTACATTTTATGTGAAAAATAATATACGATGTGAAGTCAAAATTAATAAAAGTTTACATAATATGATATGGGTGCTCACTGTGATAGTTATATTGAATGATAAGAAATATGTAATTACGGGAAATTATCGTTCACCATCGGGCTGTGATAGGACATTTATCGATGAATTTGAATCATTGATTGAGAATATGAATAATTTACAGGGAACAATAGTTATAGTTGGAGATTTTAATTATGATTTTAATAAAGATTACTATTATGTGAGAAAATGTAAACAAATCATTGAAATGAATGGTCTTTATCAAATTGTGAAGCAAGACACGAGAATAACTGCTAGGAGTAGTACACTGATAGATTACGCTATCACGAATGAAAAAACCCTAAATTGTGATGTTTTTTTGACTCCAAGAATTGGTGATCATAACATTATTTCTATTAATATAAAGAAAACTACAAAAACAACAAAAACAATAGTATACAAAAGGTTGAATTATGACAGTGAAAAAATTAAGTCTGAACTTTTTAGACAATACTGGAATAATAATGGAACTAACATTGATTTATTGGCAAATACCTTGATTTCTACCATATCTAATTGTCTAGAAGAAATGACCACTACAACCGTTCGAGCTATCAATACTAGATATGAAAATAATAAATGGATCACGCCAGAGATATTGAATAAAATGAAGATACGAGATGCCAAGTATAGGGCTGCAGTTTTACATCAAAACGACAATTTATGGTCTGAGTATAAGGCTTCCAGAAATGAAGTAGTTTCTCTCATAAAAAGTTCAAAGAATGAGTATCTACATAACATACTTGACAATAATAGAAAAAATTCACAAAAATTATGGAAAAATTTAAAAACAATCATACATCAAAGAATCAACACTGTAAACTGTATAGAAACGAAAGGAAAATTGATCTACGAAAACTGTGATATATCTGTTAGCTTTAACGACTTTTTTGTTGTGTCAATGAAATTGTCAGTAATATTGTCCCAGTGCATGATAATATGTATGTTCTGAGCTTTATTAATACCAAAGATATCATGTCCGAATTTGAACCAGTAGAAATGAAATATCTAAATACTATTTTGAAGAAAATGAAAAACACTGGAGGAGGAGAAAATCAAATATCCACTATGATATTGAAAGATGTTTGTACTGTAATAGGAAACAGATTTTTAGATATTGTCAATAGCTCTCTCTGTTACGGCGTTTTTCCTACAGAATGGAAATGTTCATTGATTACTCCAATTCAAAAAGTTACCAACTCCGTGAAGATCGAGGACTCTATGCCACCATATGAAAAAGTTTTGGAAATTTCTGCTAAAGATCAGATTTTGAAATTTTGTGATACACAAAATATAATAAGCAGTTCACAATCTGGTTTTAGGAATAATCATTCGTGTGAAACAGCCTTGTTGCAAATTACTAGTGATTGGATAAAAAACATCGACAGTGGCATGTACGTGTTGTCTATATTTCTCGACTTTAAACGTGCGTTCGAGACAATCAATAGAGACCTATTACTAAAGAAACTCTATGCATATGGACTGAGGGGTAACATCCATGAATGGCTAACATCCTATTTGACAAATAGAACACAAAAGGTCAAATTTAATAACTCTATTTCAAGAAGTGTGAAAATTGATGTTGGTGTTCCACAAGGCACGGTGCTGGGTCCGTTGTTATTCCTATTGTATATCAATGATATTTTTCATCATGTGAAATATTCTACAATTAAACTTTTTGCTGATGATACAATGTTGTATATCTGTGGATATAATCTGGATAATATGATGAAGAATGTAATGAAGGATCTTTCGAATATCAGGGAGTGGCTCTGTGACAACAGTATGGCGCTCAACATGAAAAAGTGCAAATTTGTAATCTTTGGTACACCAAATATGCTAGCAAAAATTGATGACAACATTCACATAAACTTGGATAGTCAATCAATCGAGAGAGTGAAAGTAATCAAATATTTGGGAGTAATGTTGGATGAAAATCTCAAGTTTGATCGTCATGCAATTTATATTGCCGGGAAAATGGCTAGGAAAATATACTTTTTACAACGAATTGGTAAAAACTTGACAATCCATATAAAGTTATTATTATATAAATCAATAATCGCACCACATTTAGAGTATTGCTCTACAATATTTTACAATTTAAATCAAGAACATGTAAACTTACTACAAAAAATTCAGAACCGTGCTCTTCGTACCATTTTATGTTGTAACATGTATTCACCCATTCAGTTAATGTTAGACACGTTAGAATTATTGAGTATTAGACAGTTAATTATGTATAAAACATTTGTCTTTATATACAAAATGAAAAATAATTTGGTTCCGAATTATCTATGCGATGAACTAAGGCTTGTGAGTGATGTTCATGACTATAACACCCGTAATGTAACAAATTTTTATGTGCCTACTAGTCGCTTAGTGAAGACCAAAAACAGTCTATTCTATAAAGGACTTGTTGAATTTAATAAACTCCCAAATGAACTTAAAAACTGTGATACTCTACATAGCTTTAAAACATTCCTGAAATCATATGTGATCAACATGTAGTCTTTTAAACACGCTAACTTGTTCTATAGATATATGTATTCATTTTTTCCGCTTCAACTTTTAACTTTTAAATGTTTTTGCTTTTTTTTTTTTTTTTTACACTCATTTGTTTATTATGTAAATAGTTTAGTAAGCCTTCATTCAGCCCATATGTATTTATTTATTTATGATTTGTGAATTTTATATAGCTCTGCTAAATAAATGATATATTATTATTATTAATTGCTAAAGTTAATGCAAAATAATTTGGCGAATGATGCTCTAGTGAAAATCTTTCGTAGATCAAATATAGTGAATAACAGATTCAATTCAATCATGGAACTAGACTCAAACACTAGTAAAGCTATCATGAAAACTCAGAAAATTAATATCGGATGGAGCCGCTGTAATATTTTTCCAGATTACGGTGTTGTACGATGTTTCAAATGCTGTAAATTTGGTCTTATTGTGAAAAATGGTGTAGATAAAGTAATCTGCCCAAACTGTGCTGGAAATCATGATCGTCAGGAGTGCACATCGTCAATCAAGAAGTGTAATAATTGTGTTAGTGGTAAACAAAAGTATGGTTCAAATCTACAGCTGGACCATGTAGTGTGGGATGTTAATTGTACGGTGTTTAAAAGATACGAGGATATACAAAAACGTAAATTTGTGATTTAGCAATTATTGTATGATGATCGGCTGAACGAAGGTATGATTTTATGTTGTAATTGTCAGGGATTGTTAAACAATCTTGATTCAATTGTATGTCTAGTTAATAGATTTAAGCCTTTAATTCTGTGCCTTGAAAAAAACACATGTCACCAAAGAAATTCAACAAAACGAAATATCCCTCGAAGGCTATAGGGCTATAAATTGTTCGAGTCACAATGTCAGAACAGGTGGAGTCATTTTTTATGTGAAACGTTCTGTTAGATTTCAAACCAAAATAAATAGGTGTTCACATAACATGATCTGGATCCTAACTATTGAAGTGAAAATCAATGGCTCAAATTTTATATTAACAGGTTTATACCGCTCACCTGCGGGTGCGGACAGGGTTTTTATTCATGAGTTTGAGGAGTTGATGAATTTCGAGGGAAATCAGTTGATAATGGGATACTTCAACTACGACTATAATGGCGACTCTTTTTATTCCCGTAAATGTAGAACTTTAATTGATGTGAATGGTCTTAGACAAATTGTTAATGATTATACTAGAATCACTCAACGAAGCAAAACATTGATTGATTATGCTATCACTAATGATAAATCTTTAACTTGCCAAGTACTTCTTGATCCAAAAATTAGTGACCACAATATTTTGTCGATAACTCTTAAGTCTGAACCAACGCAACAAAAGTCAGTCACATACAAACGGCTGAATTACGACAAAGTAAAAATGACTGATGATTTATTGTTATCATTGTGGGATCGAAATTGCGTAGATACAAATTCTTTAGCGAATAACTTGATTTCGTCCATCTCGAAGTCACTTGGGAAAATGGTCTCTGTACATCAGAAGGTCACAATTGAGAAACACGTAAATAATAAATGGATAACGCAAAAAAATGAAACTCCGAGATGCGAGTTATAAAGTAGCTGTATTCCGTGATGATGATCATGCATGGAGAGAATCAAAATCACTAAGAAATGAAGTCGTTTCAATGATTCGTAAGTCAAAGAATGACTACATGTATGATATTTTGGATGGAAACCGGAAAAATTCATTTAAATTATGGAAAAATTTGAAAACACTATTACCGATATTAAATGCTACCAAAAATTCTGGTCAAATTTTATGTAACGATAAAATGATTGATAATGACTGTGATATAGCCAAAACTTTTAACTGTTATTTTGTAAATAGCATCTTAAAAATCGTTGAAAATGTGAACCCAGTTCATGATCATGACCACGTTCTGAGTTTTATTGTGACTGGATCAGTGATAAAAAAATTTACACCTATATGTATGAGTGATCTAAATAATATAGTTAAAAATATGAAAAACACGGGTGGATGTGAAGACTTGATCTCAACCAAAATTTTCAAGGATGCCTTCCAACTTTTTGGTGATCGCTTTTTGGAAGTTATAAACACCTCTTTGTCATTTGGAGTTTTCCCTGAAAATTGGAAATGCTCGACGGTAATGCCCGTACAAAAAGTCCAGAACACAATAAAGATTAAAGAGTTCCGGCCTATAAATAAGTTACCTCCTTACGAGAAATTCCTTGAAATTGTTGTTAAAAATAAAATTTTAGAGTATTGCGATAAAAATGCGGTGATAGACGAAGCGCAGTCAGGTTTCAGAAACAATTATTCGTGTGAGACTGTTGTTATGGATGTATGCAATGATTGGATGAAACATATGGACAAAGGACAATACATCATATCAGTATTTTTGGATTTTAAAAGAGCGTTTGAAACCTTGGATAGAGAACTTCTATTGAAAAAGATCTATAAGATTGGTATAAGAGGAACGGTCCATGATTGAATAAAATCATACTTGTCCAACAGAACGCAAAAAGTGATTTTCAATGATTCAATTTCCAGCTATAAGAAAGTAGAATTCGGTGTGCCACAGGAAAGCGTTTTGGGACCTTTGCTATTTTTGATATACATACACGACATTGTTAAACACGTTAAGCATTGCAAGATTAAACTCTTTGCAGACGATACAATGCTATATGGATGTGGCTCAGACGTCACAAAAATCGTTGAATGTATTAATAATGATCTTGCTGGATTGGATGAATGGTTGAAGGATAACAATATGAAGGTGAACATTTAAAAATGTAGGTTTGTCATTTTTGAGACACCCAATATGATTAGAAAAATCAACTACCAGAATATAAAAATTACATTAGATCAGCAAGATATTGAGAGAGTGGCGGAAATGAAGTACTTGGGAATTGTTATAGATGAATATTTGAATTTCAATAGTCATGCAAAATGTAAACTAGGTATGCGCTAAAATGTCTAAAAAAGTTCACTTCATGCAGAGAATTGGGAAAAACTTGTCTACATTCATTAAACTTTTATTATTTAAATCCATCGTCGCACCCCATTTGGGGTATTGCTCAACAATTCTTTTCAACTTTTCTCAAGAAAATTTAGGTCAATTGCAAAAAATTCAAAATCGTGCCATGAGAATTATATTGAACTGCAACCGATATACTCTCATTAAGTTGATGTTGAGTACGTTGGAGATTTTGAGTGTTGAACAGACTATATTTTATGAAACAAAATCGTCTATTGCCTAATACCTTGTGTGACGAACTGGTATATGTAAGTGATATCCATGAATAGGGCACGAGAAGTACTGCGAACATTTATATACAAACTAGTCGCTGGTCTCAAACTTCGAAGACATTATTTTATAAGGGCTTAGTCCAGTTTAATAATTTACCGTTGGACATGAAAAATGATCCAGATCTAATTAGCTTTAAATTGAAACTAAGAAATGTTGCGTATTGTCTTAATGCCTTTTAACATATACAGTGCGTTTTTTTTTAAGACGAAACATAGGGAATCCCATGTTAAATTTTTAGTCTCGTGTTAGCAGTACCTACTTCTATTCAAAGTACACGGCTAAAACTTGGCGTAGATAAACTTTGGTGCCTAGAGATTATTTTTTTTCATCAATTAACACAGAATAAATTGAAAAAAGATTAAAAAAATGCCTTAATCAATTGGAAAGTAATGCTTTATGTACTGGCCTTGTGTATGCCACTGTCAACCAATAACTTCATCGTCAAATCGTGATTTCATCTATTTCTTACAGTGTAATACGATAATAAAAATCAAACATTATTTTTCAGATAAACTGTTCAAAATGTCCCCTATTAACGGCCAAGCAGTATCCTTGATGGTCATAAAAGAAAAAAAAAATTCTTTGGTTAAACAAATTGACAATGAAGTTAGACACGTCAGAAAATTGGTTGTCAACGTCATATACAAGGCATGTTAAAAGTTTAACTTTCTGATAAATTAAAGCCTTTTTTGAGTCTTTTTCCGAGTTATTCTAGTGTAATTCATGAACTTACTTGATCTCGAAGCACCAAAGTTCTTCTACGGCAAGTTTCAGCTTTGTACTACGAATACTGCTAACATGGGAGTGAAAATTTAACATGGGAATCCCTATGTTCCGTCTTAGAAAAAACGCACTGTATATTGTAAATACTTTGTCATCCATAACGGGCAACTCTCTTGGTATATTTGTTTTTGTATATTAGAGTTAAGTATTGTGTGGTCCAACTTTACAATTTGAAACATTTTATCACCTTGCAAAATCTCTGTATTTTAATTATTTGTTATACATATTTTAAATTTTACACTATTGTTGTTTATATTTATATCAGTATTTGTTGAATTATCGTAGGTGGTATATGCTTCGTTCAGCCCCCTTTTTTACTTGTACATACACTCCATGTTTTGGATACATGCGCATGTGATTTTTAGAATTTTATTTAAATTGTTCTTGTTGTTAATTTTAGGATATTTTTTGCCTTCATATTGTTGTACCCTTATAGCAATTAGACTATCATTATTATTATATTATATACAGTGCGGCTCCAAGAGGTCCCACCTCCCCCTTTTTTTTAATGTGTGCACCAAAAATTTTGAAACTTGGCATACTTTAATTGCTGTCGAAATACTACTTTTTGATGTTACTGACGTACTTTTAGTATTCAAGATGGCGGCAGGGCGCCATTTTGAAACATTTTTTTAAATCGAAAGGGGGGTCGTGTGTTACCTCATTTTGAAGATCCTGATGAGTACTTTATAACCCTAAAATATTGTGTCGATATCTTCAAGTACTACAAAATGGTGGTAATGTTTCCTTACTTGAAATTAACTTTTTTATTGATACTTGTATATTTATCGACTTGTAACACGGTGTTTCTGACGTTTTGCTACGTTGACGTACCAAGAAATCGTTGTTCTTTGGCAAGCTCGAGCGCGTATATAGCTTGTCAGAAAATAACAGCTGAGTAGTTCAATTGGTAGGAAATTTAATTCAATTTGATTGTGTATAGATGGCTCATTTCCAAAAAACCTATGGTTTTTCAGATACAAGCAAAAAACTGAAAGAAGTCCTGAAAAATCATATTGCAGATTGCTGCTAGATTGCAGCAAACCATAAATTTGGATTAAGCACCCTCGAAAAGATATGAAAACGCAGAGAAAAAAACTTCCGCAATTTTGTTACGAAATCGGTAGTTTCAAACACGCATTTACTAGACATGGCAAAATATATAAATAATAAAAAAAAGGAACTGAACATCGAGCTTATACCTCGCAGAAAACAAGTCTACATCTAAATGGAAGCACTATGGACTTGTTTCCTGCGAGATATGAGCTCGATATCCTCTTCCCTTTTACTATACCTACTTCTGAGGGCAATCATGAGAACGCTTGCCAGAGAATAGTATATAGGTTGTAGATTCTCTGTGATGAGCGATGGGTGGACACTAGCCAAGTGCCCTGAGGTAGCGAAACGAATAAACCTCCCGTTTAAGCAAACAAACCCCGTTTTTTTGATAAATGTGAATGTGTGAACAATTAATTTACATTGTATGTGTCAAAAAAGACTGAACGAGAGGTTAGAATGCCACTTCAGTGGAAGCCAGACATCTATACGCATGCGCCGCCCTATCAAGCGTCAAGTAAAATTTGAACTTGATTGAAGATCAAACACCTCGATAGCACTTGACAGCGATTGATCGATCAGTGTAACCAGTCTCACGATAGGTACCGTGTGTTTTTTTTTCACTCGATGGCAATCGGTCGACACAACTCGATCAGTGTAACCGCCGCCTTATACGAAGTATCAAAATTTAGGCAACAAATAATACGCTCCAGTTTAATCAATCTAGATTTTATTGAGCTGGACGCGTATGTTTGAGTTCGTGTGATACATTTTTCTTTCGCAAAAGATTTCGCATGCGATACTTTCCTCGTTCGATACCGTTTGCCTGAAAGAGATCGATATTTCATTTGACGGTTTCGAATGTTGGTGTCCAACAGCGAGTGTATAATTTACACAGACAGTGTCCGAATTTTGTTCATTTTTTATGATTATTATGAGTGAAGAGAAGAAGAAACGTTCGTGGTATGCACGGGGGTATGTTTCCAAGGAGCAAGAGCAAATAATTTTCTCGTTGATGCAAGGTCGGTGCTATGTAGTCGTCGGTTTTCCCAAAATCAAAGTTCCCTTTTATCTCAATATTGATAGCCGACTCTCTACTTCTTCCTTCTATAACACTTCACTAACTCTTTTGTAAACGAAACATTCTTATGAATTGTACAGGATGTTTATTGATTGAATGCCGATACTAACGGGTGATAATCCTTGGTTGATTTTAAGACAAAAAGTTCATATGGACATAGGTCCGCAAGAGCCTAGATTTTGAGATACAAGGTGTTGAAATTTAAAAAAATATATATATCATTACTTTGAAACTATTCCAGATATCTTCTTAAAATTTGGTACACGTCTTCTATGCATCAATATGCATGGGAATGTTAGAGAGGGCGCCACTGATTTAAAAATATTAGAAGACAAAGCAGGGTGTCAATGCAATTAAGTAGATTTAACCAAAATCCGACGATTCATCTAGTTCAGATTCTTCCTGGTCTTTCATCGTTTGTTTTCTGGAAAACTGTCGTGAAAACCCTTCACGGTATTTTTTATAGTTTTATTCAGTGCTTCTTGTACCTCCTCGGTCATTTGACCAATAGGGAGCAGAAATAAATCTATTATTTCAAAAGAATGAAATAATACTTTATGTACTGTGGTGGGCATGTTGTACCAAGGATATTTCTTAATAAGCAACTTTGCTGTCTGTAGGCAGTATTCTTTGAACAGCTCTGTTTTTATTTGGTATGTACTTGATAATGTTTCAAGAATCACTTTTTGACGACAAATAACTTCAGGATCAATATCTGTCACTTCAGAAGACAATTGAGGATCCTGGAAAAATCGTCTGGCTGTATTGCTTGGGTTTATCTACCTACAACTTTTTTTTGATTTTTTTTTCTTTCAGCTACTATTGCCATTTTTTTTCTCCTCGTGCTTGCCAGTTTCTAATTGTTAGTTTATAAGACATAATAAGATCCTCTTATTTTTTTGATGCAGAGGATTAGCCTTGCTATTCAGAGAGGTAACGCTGCCTCTGTCCTGGGTACAGAAAACTCCGTCCAAAGGCTGTAGGTCGGGACTACAGCCTTTGGACGGAGTTTTCTATCTTTAATTTAATGCCTAGAGAATTAGTTTATTCTTTATGCTTTATATTCAAGTGAATGTATTTAATCGTTTTAATAAAAATGAAGATCTTATTCAAAAATTCTTATCCAGGCATGTAATATAGAGGTTCCAAATTTTAAAGTTGGAGTATCGATTTTTCGATCCAAAATTTCTTCAAACTTGTTGAATTGTTGAGACGTGGCACCGCAAATGTAACACTTTTGAGTAGAAGTCGCCGAGGTAGCTGCATTACATATTTTTCCGTCGATCATTGTGAAATTGAGGAAATGCGTCACAGCACAGGGTGTTTACAGATAAATGGACACCCCAATTAACTTTTCAATTTCATGTTTGGGAAAAAAATGTTTCAAATGAAAGTTTAATGGTTCAAAATGAATTTTGTAAAAACAAGGTTGTCACATATACAGGGTGTTTCAGAACTTCTGGGCGTAGTCCAACTTTCTTATTTCAGATCGCAACCCTATTTTTTTATTTGATTTTTGCATTCTCTGGAAAATTCTAAACATTTTTCATAAAGCATACCCTATACTCAAACTCAACCAATAAGAAGATATTAACATCAGAAATTTGCTATTTTTACGAGCATGTTTTGAAATAAATGGTATTTTTTGGAAACCTTGGTAACGAGGTAGTTGTTAATAGATGTCAACTTCTCAAAAAAGATTTGAACAACTTACAGGGTGACCCAATTATATCCGACAATATTTAAAATTTAGATTATACTAATTAAAATGAACAATCTTTATTCTATGGACATTTATTCTGACGACGAAATTGCCCCTCGAACCATGACAAAATACACTTCAACAATGGGGGTTATAATCATTTTCAAAAAGCTTCTAAAAACAAATTAAATATTTTAAAGGTTTTCATAAAATAAAAATTGTTCATTTCAATTACTTAGTAGAATCCGAGGTAGAACCTTGATTTGAATTATTGTAGGATAAAATTGGCTCACCCTGTATAAAGAGAATATTTCAACTTTTTCCTCTTCGCAATAAGACATGTTTAAATCTTTTTTGACAAGTTGACATCTAATAACAACTACTTGTTAAAATATGCTCGAAAAAATAGCAAATGTCTGACGTTAATATCTTCTTATTGGTTGGATTTGTGTATAGGATATGCTCTATGAAAAATGTTTAGAATTTTCCGGAGAATGCAAAAATCAAACAAAAAAATAGGGTTGTAATTTGAAATAAGAAAGTTGGACCACGCCCAGGAGTTCTGAAACACCCTGTACATGTGAAAACCTTGTTTTCACAAAATTCATTCTGAACCATTAAACTTTCATTTGAAAGATTTTTTCCCAAACATCAAATTAAAAAGTTAATGTGGGGGTCCATTTATCTGTGAGCACCCTGTACAGGGTGTCCCATTTTGGGTACTTTTGCGGGGTATCTCCGTTATTCTTATAGATAGAAAGCTGCGGTTTTCGCGACAGTATGCTACTTTTTCGTGAAACTGAAGATGCCGTTAACAAAATTTTCATAGCCCTTTTAGTTTTTAAGATACAGGGCTAAACTGAAAATGTTGCATTCAAAGGTACCCCTCGTATCTAAACTATCAGATAAGTTATGGAAAATGTGAAAACTGTTTCTTATATAACTTTTCCCGTAGAACTCGATTCTGCCTTTGGAATAAGTATACGGGGTCAGGTCAAAAAGTTATCGGACCCAACTATATTTTTTTAAATGGAACACCCTGTATATTTATAGTCCATAAGATTTGTCTTTTCTTTACCTTTTCAAAAATATATAAGAGTATGCACTTCAAAAAAAAAATGTTTAACCTATAACTTTTTGACCTGACCCCGTATACTTATTCCAAAGGCAGAATCGAGTTCCACGGGAAAAGTATATAACTTTCGATCTTGCCTCCGGAATTTGTATACAGGGCCTGGTCAAAAAGTTATAGGCTAAAAATTTTTTTTTTTTAAGTGCATACTCTTATATATTTTTGAAAAGGTAAAGAAAAGACAAATCTTATGGACTGTAAATATACAGGGTGTTTCATTTAAAAAAATAAAGTTGGGTCCGATAACTTTTTGACCTGACCCCGTATACTAATTCCGAAGGCAGAATCGAGTTCTACGGGAAAAGTTATATAAGAAACAGTTTTCACATTTTCCATATCTTATCTGATAGTTTAGATACGAGGGGTACATTCCTGTACATTCCAATACTGGATTGACTTCAACAGTAGTTGAAGTGAGCTGATCAATTTGATGTTCAATGCAGAAACGAATTCTGATGAGACGACAAAACCTCGGAGATCCTGGTCTTGGATTCTGCCAAATAATTTTTTTTGATTTTGAGTATTTATCTCCAGAGATCAACTGGAACGGTACCAGTGATGTCAAAAAAATGCTTTCATCAGAACAGTCCACGTTTCCAAAGCGTTGTTTGTATCTACTATGACACGAACTTCCATCGCAGCCCCATTTTGATATCAAAGTCAATGTAGACTTTTCTTCTTCGGTCAACAAAGCTAATACTTCAGTCTGTAAGTGGATCAGACGGTACGCTGAGTGGTTCAACAAAGCTTGTAAATCTACTTCAGCTGAGCTTTCAGAAATCTCAAGATCTTTGGGATAACAAAGTCTCTTCGCTTCTTGAATTTTTTTGTAGGAGAGAAATCTTTGTTTGTCGATTTCATCCTAAGTGCCTTTCTGTACTCCAAAACACTTGATGGTGATTTATCTCTAAGTTCTGTCATAACTGCAGCAGCGTGTATGTTGCCTTCCTTCCTCAGATTCATCCCAGCAGCATACATTAGTTCCGAGGTACTTATTGTTGATCTTAACTTCTGAGTTTTTTGACGTTTGGATCTTTCGCTGCAGCTAGTGAAACCAACAGATGGTCCACTTTTTACATTCTGAGAATGCTGAGACGATTGTGAAAATATTGCTTTGGTTCTGGGATATGAATCTCTCCTTCGTATATCGAGCTATTTATTTTTTTTTTTTGAATAGTGTATTGAACTGAGATAGTTTCCTAGCAATAATTGGAGGTTGCTCTTCTGGACAGTCCGTCATATTCATCATGTGATTTTTCAAAAATATCATCTTATCTTCTAATCTACGCGAATCGCATTTCATCAGTTTTTCAAAAAAAGGCCATTCTGGCTACAATTAGGGTTTGGGGATGTCCTCCGGAAGGCCCTGCTAAAAAGATTGAATTATTGACATTTTGATACCAAAAAATTATTTTTTGTTCAAAAGTGCAATAGACACCAAACAATTTTTCTGCGGTCGGTGGTCAAAGAGAGAATTTTTTTTCAGGATCCTTTTTGTTGAACATGTATTCTATGCACATTTTCAAAAATCTTTATCGGGACTAAAAGGGCACTATACTTCACGGCTATGTTTCATTATTATATAAACCTTTGCAACATCTTTATTGAAAATTCAACTTTAACTGTAAATTCAAAATCATATATCGTCGCATCTATCTTCTTAGGAAAACTAAACTCTATCATACCTGAAGGTGTAGTGTCCTATTTTTGGAATAAACAGCGACCACTATCTCAATGTATGAGATTGAGCGTATAAAAATACAAAATGTACCACACTGAACGTTCAACTAAGAATGATAAAAATTAAGGCATGCTAAATCGATGAAGGTGACCTTTTTTTGTGGATAGTAAGGTAATTTCCTCGCGAGCCGATGCGCATTAAGATTACCGTTAACATTGAGAATTTGTCAATACTAGTTTTGAACAGGTTTTTAAAATTCTGCCGCTCTGTGGGACGCCACTGGTAAAAATAATAAAATTGTTTGAACATTACAAAAAGCATATTGATGCATAGAAGATGTGTACCAAATTTCATAAAAATATCTGGAATAGTATCAAAGTAATTATATAAAAAAAAAACATTAATTTTTCAAAATTTCAACACCCTGTATCTTGAAAATTGGAATCTTGCGGACCTATGTCCATATGGACTTTTTGTCTTGAAATCATTCAAGAATTATCATCCTTTAGTATCGGCATTCAATTAATGAACATATCTCTAAGTTGAAATGCATCGATACGTACCTATTAATTTTCAGTTCTATATTGTTTAGGTAATGTTGTCTTATTATAGGAACATATTTTTTGTTCAACTGACAATGATCTCGAATAAGGTTCAACCCGTCGCGTCAGTAGGTGCTGTAAATTCAATTACCGATAAATAACAAGAATGATTAGAAACGTTTATCTCAACTGGCAGCTTCAATATTTTATCCAACACATGATAGTTGAAGGTGTCATTATTGATGTCATTTTGGACAAGTGAAGTGTCAAAAAAAACACACGTGTGTTATAATTCATAACTCACTATTTACTAGTGAGTTATCGATAGGTCTGTTCGTAGAACAATCACAAACCAGTCAGAGCCAATCAGCATTCAGCATTATTTGCAGTTTTCAAACTATTCCTGATGATTTTGACCAATCGTGGAAGCGCTGATTGATTTGTGATTGTTCTACGAACAGACCTGATTATAACTCAATTTCCCTTGACAAATAAACAAACAACCTATCATGTTCCCGTGCCAATCAATCTAACAACAGGTGTGTTTGTTATGCTCCACAAGTGCACACAAAACTACACTTTTCTACCCTGCGGCGTTTGTTTTGCTGTTAGTGCAAACAGTGTAGAGTGTTGGTTATATCAGGGTATGTTGCCCATTATTGCACTCGCTACCCCAGGTCAAGAGGAGGTGTGACAAGTGTAGAATGGGGTAGGGAGCTTATTTCGTGTATTTTGTAAACAAACCATGTCTTGACCCATAGAGAAAATATATTAATTTCTCTATGTCTTAACCTAACGAATAATAAAGGTAAACAAACAAAAAGGAAAATTTGTAGGGAACAATCAGTGTGGATCTTACCAAATAAATTAAAATGGATGATGAAAATAGTGAAAGTGAATGTATACAGTTATACGATATAGACTCCGATCAAACATATGAAATCTATTTATCCACTCAAGATGCGAAACTGTATTGATTCATAGTGTTTATTCTTATTCTTCCTTTCCTGCTTAGTTTTGGAATTCGCAACACTTCTCATAAACTCTCAAAAATCCAACCCAACTGTTGATAGAGTATTAACTAAATTGTTGATATCGAGATAATTCGTTGAATAAATCTCTGCCAATGTGGAAAAGCATTTGAATTCAATATCCGTGTAGGCAGGCACCAAGCACTACAGTTTCAAAAAAACTGCATTTATACAGCTCGCTTCTTTTGCGGTCACGTGCATTTGAAATCATTACGGTTAAGCTGTCTTCAGAATCATAACTTGAAGATAAGGAATCATCATCATCATCGTCAAAAACTTCAGACAATATAATCCATAATACTTTAACATTACTATTCGAATCATCCATCGTTGTTTTGTTTTCGTTTGTTTATTTTTTAGGAAGAATATCTGCAGAATCTGCACAAACGCGTTTGTTGAATCTCCTTTACACTGACTGCCATGACTTACACCAGCAGTCTGCACTACCCTTCCCTACAACGAAACAAACACACCTAATATCCTATTTTGACAAAAATGTAAACATGTCACTGTCTAGTTATTTTGACACTGGATTTTATATTCAATAATTTATCTAATTAAAAAACGAATTCCTTCAGTTGTTGGATAAAACATTGTTTGCCACTCGTGCATCATGCTTCCCAAGTTACTTGTATACCACATGTATACCACTCGGCCTAACGGCCCTGTGGTATAAATCTTTCTCAACATTATGCACTAGTACCATAAATAACTATATTTTCTCTTCACAGATTACTCGGATTCTAATACAAATAACCCAACGCTCCGCAACCTAACTTTGATGTTACTTAGACCCAACAGAACACTGAACGATAAGGAATGGTGGCAAGTACACGAGGACTGTAACGACACGACATACCAAACTTACCTAAAAGGTCTCCCGTATGAAGATTGCAACTCACTTATCATTTATACATTGAATGATAAAATCTTTCCGGAGACATTGAATATCATCACTGGCGGAGGGTAAGTACTAGAAGCAGTAGGAAATATGCCACATACTTGGCAAATTTGTATTAAAAACAATAACCTCCTTTCATCCTTTTTCCCATTTATAAAAAAACTATGTAGAATATTGTGTTGGTTAAAGATCAATGTAGATTTATAACTACACTCTATTCACATGATACTAATACACAAAAGATATGATCGATTGCTGGACAAAATTAGAACCAACTCGCGCATGTCGTCGTCACCACGAGCCTAAAGTGAGGATAGATGCGTGATACTAAAACACACAAGATATGATCAATTGCTGGACGAAATTAAAACCAAGCCGCGCATGTCGTCACCGCGAGCCAAAAGTGAGGTTCGATTTAAAACATCCATAACTTTACCTAGTTACCATTTGCTGGTCAAAATTTGAACTGGCTCACGCATGACGTCCCCTCGTGACATTGATTGTATAGGTTTGAGGTAGGTCACTTTTTGTTTGTGAATAGAGTGTAGCTGAAAGAAAAAAAGAAGTATGTCTAGACAACATTCTAGCGGTCTTAGTTAAAGCAGTTTTTCAAGCTCAACAAACTTTAATGATAACAAATTAGTTGATATATGTGGAAAATAACAGTTTGTTTGGCTGATGAAATTTGGACAAAAACATAATGTACTTTGTGTAGTGAGTAAGCTTATATGTTTCTCACACGTGCTTAGTTTTTCCCACAAATTTCATGGCTCATATTATACCAAGTATTTTCATTTATTAACTGACTTTCGATTGGGATTCTGACAAGAAACATGAAAACACACAGAATCCGGCGATCTAAAATAGGATTTCTGCTATTTTCCAGTATGAAACATAATTAATAGATCAAACGAACTTACCTAAGTGAAGTTCGATCGTAATTATATCCATAGCCTTGACGAAGTAAATAGTAACCTGTAGTATCCTTGCGATAGCGCCTCGACCACACACATTCCAAGTAAAAAACTAGTCCGCAACTCGTCTAAACCCTTTGCCCCCGTCCCACCCAAAATTCATTCTCTTTAAAGCCAAAATATGTAAATTTGTTGATTACCTATCAGGAAAAATAAAATGGGTAGGGAGGGACCTATTTACTTTGTCGAGGCTATGGATATAATTACGATCGAACTTCACTTAGGTAAGTTCGTTTGATCTATTAATTATATCTCATGCCTCGACTCGTAAATAGTAACCTGTAGATGTTTAAAGCTGATAACAACAAATTTCCATAACCTTTATAACATTCAACTACTTCTTGGGTAAGGGAGAAAGAAAAGACACTGGTGAATTTAACGTCTATTCTCTCACTCTAAGGTAAAAACAATATTAATGGAGCGAATAACTAAGAAAATCTAGATAAAGTAAAGATAATTCTGTTTCTTTTTTTTTTCCTGTACCTAAAAAGAGTATTTCGATAACGAAAACAATTATGTAAACTCGGGTCCCTGAAGGGTCCCAAATCGTGTCATACTTTGGCCTATTTGGCCTTAAGCCATAAGCGCCCCGGAAAAAACGCTTTAGTCGGACGTCTTGTGACAGGTCCGACTTACTGATCTGGGATATTGCCGATCTGTAAGAGTTCAGCGTCCCAAAAGAGGACCCTCTATTAAAATGAAACGTTAGGGAGGCAATTAGATGTTCTGCGGAGACTTCAAAGAGGTCTATCTTTTGTTGTTTGCAGTGAGTCCACCACAGTCTTAGCCCACTGTTATATTGTTTTAAAGTAGAGTTAGTCACCGATGCTAGGCAGATGTCGATCGTTCCTTCGGGAACTCTTCCCGTTCGAAGAGCTTCCCGGATAAGTATCCTGCCACCAGGGTAAGTTGACCAGACAGTGGATGCGTTGTCCTATCAAAGTAAGAAAGCAGATCATCACGAGGTGTAAAGAACAACGGTCTTTTAGATAAAAGAAATATGAACAGAGGGTACCACGGTTGTGTTACCCAGCAGGGGGCGACTACTATTCCTTCCGACCCTTCACTAACTATTTTCCGTAAAATGTTTAGCATAAGGGAAAACGGGGGGAAAGCGTAAAACTTAAGATTGGACCAGTTTAACGTAAAAGCGTCCACAGCAAAACATTCTGGGTCGGCTCTGAATGACACAAACTTCTCGCATTTTTTATTGACTCTACTTGCAAACAAATCGATATCCGGTTTTCCGAACGCCTTCGTTATTTCCTCAAATATAGTCTGGTTTAATTCAAACTCGTTAACGTAATTTGAAGACCTTGACTCTTCGTCGGCTTCTTTATTATCCAATGATCGGATATAAGACGCGAAAATAAAAATATTTCTGCTTTCACACCACTGCCATATTTCTCGTGATATTGCATTGAGTCTGGGGTAACGAATGCTACCCATGCGGTTTATACATGCAATGGCCGTGATGTTGTCAATTCTCAACAAAATTGAGCAATTTGAAAAGTCTTTTGCGAAGCCTCGCAAGCCAAAAAAGGCCGCCAAAAGCTCTAGATAGTTTATATGACGCCGTTTTTCTTCCGTCGTCCAAAACCCGTTACTTCTTTTGCCCTCACAAAAAATGCCCCATCCCGTGGAAGATGCATCCGAAAAAATTTCTAGTGCAAAATGTATAGAGTTCAGAGACTTCTCATTTTCAATATGACTCTCCCACCATAAAAAATCCTCATATAAATCTGGGGACAAGGTCATCCTTGCATCAAAATCCCCCTGAGATGTTGCCAAGGCTTTGAATTTTTCCCTCTCAAAGGCCTTTGTATGCAACCAACTGTATGGTAATACTGGGCAACAAGATATTGAACTCCCTAAAAACGTTGCAAAGTCTCTAATTTTGCATGATTTCTGGGATTTATATCGAGCTACTAGATTTAACATTCGTGAACATTTTTCCGCTGGTAAAGAAACAGTGAATTTTTTCGAGTCGTAATGAAACCCTAGATAGGTAGACTCTGTTGCCGGTCTCAAACTACTTTTATTGTAATTTATTATAAAACCTAGTTTCTCCAAAATATTGCGCGTCTCTTCTATATTTTCCTCACATTCAGTGAAAGTGCTACCTATCAACAGGAAATCATCCAAATACAGATTTGAAACCAGGCCCCTTGATCTTAAAACACCCAATACTGGTTTCATAATTTTCGTAAATATTCTGGGTGCAATGCTCAGGCCGAATGGTTAGCAATTGAACTCGTATAATTTACTTTTAAATTCAAACCTTAGATATTTCCTGTATCTGTTATGAATGGGCACCAAAAAATACGCATCTTTAAGATCCATGGTAGCCATGAAACAGTTTTTCCTAAGGAGGTTTTTAACCGTCTTGTAGTCTTCAAGCTTGAAATGCTTATTGACAATGAATTTATTCAGGGATTTCAAATTTAAAATAAATCTAAAAGAAGCATCCTTCTTGGGAATCAGAAAGATTTTCGATATAAATTGCCCTCGACATCTTTTGACTTTCCGAATTGCCCCCGTATCTAATAATCGATCGATAGATTCTTGCATATGCATTCTTTCGATGTCAGACCAGTTTGGCTGCTTGGGAGTCGTTCTTTGAACCGGCTTTTTACGGAAGGGTATTTTTACACTCTTATTGTACGATAACACAGTCTTATCTGATGTGATATCCTGCCATTCTTTATAAAACAATTTTAGCCTACCGGCAATTTACTGACCTGACATTTCATTGGAACCTGTCCCTCTGGGACGGCTGTTGCACGGCGGACCGCCGAAAATTTTGACCCCCGCTCTCGTTGCGGTTGCGCTGGTTGATGGAATCGCTTCTGAGGGAAGCGTTGGTTGCGGTGCTGGGAGTGTTGTTGAGGGTGTCTGCCCCGGAGAGTCCCTGATGACCTTGGCAGACTCTTGTAGTTTAAAGACGCTGTCTTTAATGCTTTGAGGATCTGGCTTGATCGACTCATGTTATTGGAGGTTTTGATCCGGTCTTCCAGATCCGCTCCAAAAAGCAGCCTGTCAATAGGGGCTTTGGTAAGCGTATCTGAGATCCTTGTTCAGGCACATGGTGACCAATTCCCTTCTGGATAGCGACTCGCTAAGGAAAAGATCCACCAACAATCGACCGGCCGGCGTCGCTCAAATGCTTAATCTGAACCTCGTTTTCTCCCCCCCTCTTTTAACAGGGAAGTTAGCACGGAGCCGATGGCAGAAGTGGCAGCTGCAACCTGTGTTTGCAGTTAAGACAGTCTCAAATCCCTGCGATTGGCGGAGTCTGTGATAGCTCCCACCACCACATCATTTAACACTGGAGGGTTAAGGAATTGACAATTTTTCGGTATAGGGTACTCCGCAATGATTCTGTTCTTCTCCTCTAAAGGAATCCCTAGTGTCAAGATGGAATTCCATCTGTTAGCCAGATCATTGTTTAGCTCTGCTCCTTCTGTTTCCTTCTTGGCCAAATTCTTGCCCAGGAGAGCTAGGATATCGGGATTTAACCCTGAACGTTCTTCGCCCTTCTGTACTTTGGATCCTGTCTGCTGTGACCCAGCGTGACTTGATACTGAATCGTCATCATGTGACGAGCTTATTCTCCTTATTCTCCTGAACTTTGTTGATCGGCTTCTAGAACTACCAGATTCCGATAAAGAACAAGTAGGAGAGTCATACTCCCGGCATGAACTTGATCTCCCACGATCACGCTCCCGGCGTGATGTATTACGCTCCCGGCGTGCCGATCTACGCTCTCGGCGTGATGATCGGTATTTCGGCATTATAGCAAGCAACACTTGACACTCAACCAAACACTCAGAACTCAAAACTCGCGAAACACCCGCAAAATTCGACTAAAATAGGTGTTATGTGGTCGACACACTACAAAGGAATGAATTTTGGGTGGGACGGGGGCATAGGGTTTAGACGAGTTGCGGACTAGTTTTTTACTTGGAATGTGTGTGGTCGAGGCGCTATCGCAAGGATACTACAGGTTACTATTTACGAGTCGAGGCATGAGATATAATAATCAATAAATCATTGATTAAACAAAAATAGATTTTTTTATCGCGAATGTTTTCATTGCTGTATGTTTGACAGCTAATGGAAATAATGATAGTCCAGCGTACTTTTTTGTTTGTTCTTCTGAGATCGACAATCTCCTGGATTTATTCATTTTCCCATTTTCTATGTTCCACCTGATCAATAACCAAGCTCTAGAAAAGTCCTCCCAGGCGTCTTTCTTAAAATGATAGGTGGAATATGACAAATATATTTTCCAAAGGGAGTCTATACAGTGCGTTTTTTTTAGACTGAACATAGGGATTCCCATGTTGAAGTTCCAATCCCATGTTAGCAGTCCTTCTATTCGAGTTCACAGCTGAAACTTGCCATAGATGAACGTTGGTGCTTCGAGATCAAGGTAGTTCATCAATCATGCCAGATTAACTTGGAAAGAGACTCAAAAAATGCTTCAATTCATCAGAAATTTTCACTTTTAACATGCCTTGTATATGAAGTTCATTTTCTCTTTTATGACCGTTAAGGATACTGTTTGACCGTGAATACGAAACACTTTGAACAGCCTATCCAAGAAATAATGTCTGATTTTTATTATTGTTTTATACTGTTAGAAATAAATAAAGTGTAATCACAAAACATCCCCTAAATGTAATCACGTTTTGACAATGAAGTTATTTATTGACAGTGGCATATACAAGGCTGATGAAAAAGTATCACTTTCCAATTATTAAAAGACTTTGTTTAATCTTTCTTCATTTAATTCTGAACTAATTGATGAAATAACATAATCTCTCGGCAACAAAGTTTATCCACGGCATGTTTCAGCTGTGTCCTTTGAATAGGGTCCTGGGGACCCTCCCCAGGCGATAGAAAAGGATAGACTTTTGCGAAAAATATACAGTACAGCGGGATCTTCTATCTCATCCTGGCACGAAGCGTGTAGAATTTCTTCCCATATAGTTATTAATAGATATATGAAAAGATCTGACTCGAACTCCTGGTTCGTTCTGCGTTTTTTTTTTCTAGAGCCAATTGACCTGAATGATAGTTATTGGGAATTCAAATTAAGAGCAGCAGCGCCAGTGCGGTCAGTTCTCGAAATAAAACTATGAGCTTTGACGTGAGGTCTACATTCAATTTCACTTCGATGTGGAAGTGACAGATTTCCGCTTGGCAAATGTGAATCATATGCTACCATCTACATTGAAATTGTGATCAGGAGCCGGATTCCGTGAACTATGGAATTCATAATGTTGAAGACCACTGTTGATTTTAACATGTGGAAGCCAGGCGTGACAAAAAAGTTATTCCGTGCACGCCTTGATATCGGTTCGGAAATTTTCGTGTTTTGTCAGGCTTGATTCAAAATCCTAGTGACTTTTTCATTTTCCCTCAAACATTTCTGACATTTCGTAGGGATTTTTAATTTTAATCTCTGGTGTTGGTGTATGTTGACGTGATAGTGGTATTCTTTTGTATTGAATCTGACTGACCGAAGTTATTCGAGGATCGCGGAAAAAACAAACTTTGCGATGTTCGATACCAAATTCAGTTCAAGAGGATTCATCCGGTCTGAAATTTTCCTCAATGCAAGCATTTTTTCTGGAATGCGCCATTTTTTATTATATCACCTTTTGGAACAGTTTCAAGTTTTATAAGGTAGGTGAGATATCAAACTGGGCAACACAATATCTATTTAAAAAAAAAGGTGACAAAAACGGTATCTCGATAGTCAAAAAATACGAAAAATCTACATATTCCGCCCTCTTGTGAGAGACGTATAATCCGTTAAATCAAAAAAATCGATAGAGTATTAACTAAATTGAACTCTTCTAAGATCATTTCTGACAATCTCCGTTTGATATAATTAAACAGTAATCAGTAATACCCTCCACAAAATCTCATGTAATTCACAATACGCTAGGTTTCTGTGACGTCATGACGTCAGCTGTCAGACGGAAATATCCAAACAAACTATTTTTTATTACCTCAAAAGCTGACTTATTCCACTCGGCTAATTAAATACCCACCAACGGGACACACGATATACAGGGTGTCTCACGGTCTATGGTACGTTAGACGTTTACGGAAAACTAGACATAGGATCGATCAGAAAATTTGGCCCAGCACATAATCGAGTATGATCTATATTTAAAAAATATTTTCAGCTCTGCAGTGTTGCCGCTTCTACCCAAAAGTCGTGGCAACTTTCTTATTTTAAATGGATCACCCTGTACATTATTATTTTTTTGGATTCCTTCACTGATTCTAATCACTTTTGCTTGATATACTCCTATACCTATCGGCAGCGGTTTTCGAGATATAAATTAATTTATAATATTTTTGTCGTAAAAAACATCAGTGGATTGAGTTCAATAATTTCGTACTTGAAAACGGTGGAGAGTTGAAATTGCTATGCCGACTAGAGGAAGGTAGGTTCATATGGTTCCAATGGAGAAACCGATCTGTAAATATACAGGGTGCTTCAAATTTATTAATCTTTTTCCTATACACAAAAATGATAAAAAAGATATTTTTTCAAATGGAACCCCCTGTATATTACTTGAAAAATGAAAAGACCAATAAATTTCCCTTCAAATGGTATCCCATGTTCCTTTACCTAAACCTTCAGGTTCTACAAGAAAAATGCATTTGTTTAAAAAATAAATTATATTGGTATTATTGATATGAAACAATAGGCAGATTTTGGCGTTAACCAGGTAACGATTTGTCGTTACCAGGTTTGGTAAGTAATTGGTTATTGTATCGATACCAGCTCGGGATCAAACCCCAAAACGTTCTGGTTGTCAAAAGTATCATTTATGGTATAACGTAACTACTCAATTAAAGTCCGTTTTTTTTTAAAATGCCTGACATGTGCCAAAATTGTAGGTTAAAGGTTGGCAATCTTGTATAGATTACTCGCAATTTGAAATGGAAATGGTAGACTGGGTAAGAATTTACGGAACACCGAACTTCATCACCTTGACTATGATAATAATAATATGTCAACATTTTATAAAATTTCATCATGCCGTATGGTAAACATTTATCTGCAGAGATAAAAGCTGCGATTAACAATGCGTATCGGGCGTTTGGAGACATATGCAAGGACCGGAATGACTGCATAGATAGATTATCAAGAACATTCAAGGTAATATTTATTGGAAAACGAGTAATATTGTTTTAATACTACTTTTTGATGTTTTTTGTCATTGATTTAGCTTTCATCCATCATAGAGCCGTGAGCCATTACTAAATCTCATTAGTTCGAATAATGTCTAGGCACTATAGAAATACATATGTTAATATTGTAGATCATAATATATATTATTTTCTAGATTCATCAGAAGACTATTTTAAAAGTTCTTGAAGAAAAGGAAACAACCGCAGAGAAAAGAAGCGTGAAAAGGGGAAGAAAAAAGAAAGGGACATGGTTTAACCACATTTTTTTAAGGGAAGAAATTGGGAGATATATTTTTAAAAGTTTGGAAGAGGGGCTTAATTGTTGTTTGACAGAAATATTACGTCACGTGCGGGAAGTGGTTGATTTTGATGGATCGAGAAGTCTTCTGCACAAAATTATTGGGGATTTGGGTTTTGAATTTAAAAAAATAGATGGACGGAAAATTTTATGCGAAAAAAGTCATGTAAAACGTTTAAAAATAACTTTTTTGCGAAAATATTTGGAATATGAAAATTCCAGTGAAAACGTGGTTTTTATTTTTTTGGACGAGACGTGGATCTATCGGAATGGAAGTCAGATTAGAAAGTGGGTAAAAGAAGATGATCGCAGGATGACTAATATCAAAATTTGCAGCGAGGGAAAGGTTCACAATTTTACATGCTGGCTACAGGGGCGGGTTTCTTCCAAATTGTGGGTTACTTTTTTCTAGTAAAAATAATGACAGGGATTATCATAAAACAATGAATGGAGATATCTTTATGGATTGGGTTAAAAATAAATTGGTTCCGGTTCTGGGCAAAATTAAAGAGAAATGTGTCGTTGTGATGGATAATGCGCCATACCACTCAGTACTTTCGGAAAAACCGGTTACAAAATTTTCAAACAAATCGACCCTTTCGGCATTTTTGGAAAAACATAAAATTGAATGCAGTCCCGATTGTACCAGAATGCAATTGTGGAATTTGGCAGAACCTTTGGCTAAAAATTCTTGTGGTAAAAAGTACGGAGTCGATGAGTTTCTTAAGTCGCAAGGCTATGAAATTCTTCGACTGCCCCCATATCATTGTCAGTATAACCCCATTGAAATGGTATGGGTATTTTGTAAAACTTATTACAACAAGAACATAACAAATTCTAAATTAGTCGGTAGTGATAAAGTTTTACAAGTGTGGTCCGAGTCATTATCCAAATTCAGTATAGATATGTGGAATAATTGTGTTGACCATACAGAAAAATTAATTAGAGACGACTGGACAAAAGACATATGGGTGTAACCAGTATTAACGAAGGACCTCCTTTAATAATATCATTTGAAGAGGATTCATCATCTGATTCTGATAATGACTATTTATCTTCTGAAGATGAGGACTGATTTTCAAATGATATGATCGAAGATGTCTTTTGAAGTCATATCCTCAATAAATTTTTTATTTCTGCCCAACTAGCACAACAATAATTTTCAACTATTGGTGCTATTTTGTTTTATAACTGCTTTATCACTGCTCTTCCAACACCATTTTGTTTTATATAAACATTGCAAGTAAAATATTTAGCTCTTGAGAAAGATTTTGCTTTATAATGTGTACTCGTAAGAACATTATTGGGACAAAAATACAAAACAGTCACATGGTTTTACGACAAATTCTGATATTGTTTTATAAACGTTAACACAACAGATTCTATACGATATTTTTGCTTATCGAACATAATATTTGTTTTATAATATATTTATACCGGTATCATCTGATACAAGGTCATTCTTTCGCGAACGAATGAAATTATTGTATAACATGGAAGCCATATTTTTTGTCATTTTGACTGCCCATCAGTGAGTCGTCCATTTTCAAAATTGTTACAAAAAAATCATTTAACCAATGATAGAATGCTGTGGATAACTATTTAGTATTTTATAATGATTTAAGATGGATCATCTGAATCATTCTATCACAATACAGTCCAAATGAAAAAAAATCATTTGCCAAAAAACATGCGATATTTAGCTTTTTAGTTATGTTGAGGACCATCAAAAAATACATTATTCTCAGTGGGTACAATTCCACAACAAAACTTCACTTTTATGGTGTTGGTTAAAACAAAAAAGCTACCCATGATATTATAACAACACAACTTTTATAAAACCTTTTTATTATAAAATTGTTTCACAGTACATGTTTTATAATAATTATTCCGTACATTTTTTTAAAACTGTCCGATGAAAGCTTTGGAAGCCATAATAAAACAAATTGAGCAAATTGCTGCACAAAAGTGCGCCCTTTTTGTGTTTATAAGCTTTGTATAAACATTTTTAGCGACACTGTTGTTGCATAAAAATAGTTCTGCGTTAATGTTCTTAGGGCATTTATAAAACAGATAATTGTTAGTTGAGTGGTTAACACGTTATACCGCATAGCTGTACGTCTTATCATAATGAATCATATTTTTCCTGGGAGTAGTTCGGCTAACTAAAATTACCTATATAATTATTGTTTAAATATCGTTTAATATCATAACATGGCGAATCATATTCGAGAAAGCAGACACTCTGTGGTAATATCACATGAATACGTCCCCCTCCCCACCAAGGGCCCCAGTCCACAGAGACTCGTCTTCCAGACCGCAACAAGCCGCCTGCCGTCACCAGACAGTCCACAGAGGCTCGCTGTTCAACCATCCATACAAGAACAGTCCATAGAGGCTCGCTGGTCATTCATCCTGATCAACTCTCAATAAAGCTACCAGTCAAACACAATGGCAGACAAGAACGAGCTCGACCGCCTTGCACTAGAACAAGAAAATGTGACGATGAACAACAGCAAAAAAGACTCACAAACCAGAAAAACAGAATCCTACATCCAAAAACATATATGAAAACAACTGGAAAAATTATGGGAAGAACGACAATTCAATCAGAAAACTAAAGGACTTCGAGCATCCCTAAAAAACCAAATCATATTTTCAACAAGTGTTTGCCAAATATGACGAATTCTGGACCTACTTTTTACTAACATGCCCAGAGACCGCAGCTACATCCACCACCCAATCTGATCCCACTTTCTCCAGCAGCCAACAAAAACGCATAAAAATAAAAGAGTTCAAAATGGAACAACTGAAAGACTCACTTATGCAAATACAATCAGAGTTGGAACAAAACAAAGCAGAGTATCACCACAAGCATCTTATAGATAAAGTTAGCCAACAATGGGATGTGATCCAGTTCCTCCATGAAGCAATCTTAGTCAACGAAAAAGAACATGAAAACGAATATTGCACTCAAAACGTATTAGAAGAGATCCGCAGACAATTCGAACAAGTGGTTGACGATCTGACCATCAAACTCTAGCAAAACGTCATAGCACCGATTCAACAAGTACAACTTAATCAACCCCAACAGCATCTACAGACTCCAATGTTCTATGTCAAATATGATTTGTGACATTTTCAAAAACATCATCCATGAAAAATCTGCATTGACTAGAACAGACAAAATGAATTACTTAAAGACGGATGGACCTGGTACCTATCAGACGAGTGCACAGCAGTCGATCATGACACTTAATTATATTTTCAGCTTCAAGAAAGTGAACTCCAACAGTGTATCCACTTCATCCGCAAAAGCTCGTCTGCTCTCCTGTCTCCATACGAAGCATTGAATCAAACCCGTCTTGCGTCATCGATGAAGTATACGAACGACCACTTCCCAGACATTGTCACATCCAACAGCCAACAGCACAGAACAAACGGCATACTTTGAAATTATGCGCAACGAATACTTGGATGTTCATGGCAAATTCTTCAACAGTCGCAGTGATTTTCAACGGCGCGCCGGCATCCGGAAAGATTTGGTATTGAATACAACCGAAAAAATCCAAATACCCCAAGAATGCATCATCCAGACAAAGCCCAACATCTTGACACACACTAGAAGCGGAAGCGTTCCTGTTATAGGCAGTTACTCCAAAATAGTGTCCATCATCTTCAATGGCAGCCTGATCAACCAAAAACCTCCATACCAAGCCACCGAGCCCATACTCAAGCAAACAGATAGCTTTGGAGACTTGATAAAAAAAGAAAGTGACCTCAAAGATCGTCTCCATGACACGGTATGGCGTATGGCGTAGCGTTCATCAGCAGTATTACGACAATAGCCTAATGGTGATCCTAGCAGGATGTCGTGCAGTGAGACTGATCATCACGAAAAGACAGAAGAGACGAAACCAGAAAGCGGACAAACATAGAGGCCAAAACGAAGACATGATGTCTCTACGTTCGTCCATCAATTGTGGAGAGGCGGCAGAATGTTTAATTGCAACAATCATACATCAAATTATTCTAACTATTACATAATATCACTAAATGCATGTTTTTACTTAGTATTATATTATTATTCAAGCGAAAAAAATAATAAAAGTTTATTGTTGAAATTGTTGGAAAAACCTAAATAAAGCATTTCGGTTCACCTGGTACACATACGATGCAGATCATTTCATTTTTCGAGTACGTTATTAGTATCAATAGTGCCAATACTTCAAAACTAAAATTGATGTATGTCAGGCATTTAAAAAAAAAACGGACTTTAGATACATACCAAGAGATTTGCCCCTACTACGAAGAAAAGTGAGGTTTGAAAATTCGTAACCTGGTTAACGCCAAAATCCGCCTATAATGAAGTTGCAGTTTGCTACTAAAAATAAATTGTTATTGCAGTGTGACCTGGCAACTATAGGTTGCCCTAGAAACTACATTATGTTTCATATCATGTATACCAATATAATGTATTTTTTAGTAAAATGCATTTTTCTTGTAGATCCTGAAGGTTTAGGTATAGGAACATGGGATACCATTTGAAAGGAAATTTATTGGTCTTTTAATTTTTCAAGTAATATACAGGGGATTCTATTTGAAAAAATAGCTTTTTTATCATTTTTGTATATAGGAAAAAGATTAATAAATTTGAAGCACCCTGTATATTTACAGATCGGTTTTTTCATTGGAACCATATAAACTCACCTTCCTCTAGTCGGCATAGCAATTTCAACTCTCCACCGTTCTCAAGTACAAAATTATTGAACTCAATCCACTGATGTGTTTTACGACAAAAATATTATAAATTAATTTATATCTCGAAAACTGCCGCCGATAGGTATAGGAGTATATCAAGCAAAAGTGATTAGAATCAGTCAAGGAATCAAAAAAATAATAATATACAGGGTGGTCAATTTAAAATAAGAAAGTTGTTACGACTTTTGGATAAAAGCGGCAACACTGCAAAACTGAAAATATTTTCATAATATAGATCATACTCGATTATGGGCTCAGCCAAATTTTCAGGTCGATCCTATGTCTAGTTTTCCGTAAACGTCGAACGTACCATAGACCGTGAGACACCCTGTATATAATACACCCAAAAATATAGTCCAAAGAAGTCCAAATTAAACACAAACACTGATTTCAAACTCACACAATACAAAACCACATGTCACAAAAGCTTGTTTGGATACCAAATTCGGCCACGACCAATCATATGGTACCTGTGACGTTTTCAAAAACGTCGCGTATAAATTGCCACCGTCTTCGAACAGAATGTATACCCATCTGTTTTGAGGCGCAATGTTTACTTAGTTTGGTTGCCGGCGTGATGAATCAACAACTCCTATATAATAAGGACTAAGTGCTCTCAAGATATTCCAGTGTGACATCACCTATGTGGGCCCCGATGTAGGCCTTTTATCGATTCATCCTTCAAAAATCCTATTTCCTTATCCTTGTAGACCTGACAACGCAAACAATCATGTCTGTTTATGCTCTTGTCTATGGAGGACTGTAACTAGGAGACGAATCAACAAAGGTAAAGACGGAAGGGGGGAAATATGACGTCATTTGTGGATAGCGGTCTGAAACAGTCCGCGTTCTGACATTTGAGTGTCATTCCTGTCATGCAATTGAATCGGACTGCATCATGTCGTGTCATGTGTCATTCGGTCAATGATTGATAAAACGTTGAATTTCTTGCTAATTTTATCATTTAAATCGAAATAAAATATTAATAGAGGTGTAAAATTATCTTTTGGGACATTATTATTGTATATTATTGGTCAAGGAAGCGAAAATACTGTTCCAAATGTGAGTATTTTCTATATGTATATTCAAAACATCAACCCTCAGATTTCCACAACTTTTTAACTATTATTTTATATTAGTCCTGCCTAAATATACTGAGAAATCTACTATTGAAATATAATGAAAGCTAAATTTAGGTAGAATAGAATAAACAGTTGAACACATGTAAACAAACTCTATTATGATCATTTCTAGGCACACCTACCTTTAAAACGCTATATTTGATAGACAAATCCAAGGATAAAACACTTATAAACAGTTTTCAAAACGTAAATGGATGATATCACAAAAGAAAAACCATCGACAGCAAAAAATCTCTCGTCCACCTAGAAATAAATAGTGTGTTTATGATATTGATGAATGACATTCTTGATTTTATGATGGAATGGTTCGAGAAATGGCCGCAGTGGCGCTACAGTAGACACAAATGACGTCATGACCGTAAAAGTGAGGCAACCTCTTATATAGAAACCTTGGAAAAAATGTCCCTCTTTTTAGTTAGTTCATTTGAGGGCGCTGTTATCGACAGTGAGGTCCCCTTTTGTTTATTGTTGTTGTCAACGGCGACCTATTTGTCAGTATAATCTCATTGTTCTGGGTATCGAAATCGCAGAAAAGTAATGTATGTAAGTCTTTTCAAGGCTCCTTCTGATGTAAGTGTGTGTTTTTTGTGTGAGTTTTGCAGGAAAAAAGTGATATTTCACTAATTTGTAATGCTATTAATAATAAATAATGAAGTATTTTGTATTGTTTTATCACAGATAAACTAACATTATATTCCGTCTTATTTTTTGATATTTATACATAATTTTGATAACATATTACAATAAATTACAACAGGAGTGTTTTTTAGGATTTTGTTCTTTTGAAAGAATGGCAACTGGCAATTCCGAGAGGGAATAAAGTATTAAGCAGCAAATATGTCGTTTGTTCACTGCATTTCAACTGTCTGCGCGCGTTAAAAAATAAAGAATCTTCAAAATGCATGACCTCACTTGCGACACTTAGACATCTAGCGGTAACATTCAAAACCCGAATTACAATTTGAAAACTGGACCACTTTCAATGCATTGCGATTCGTCTCCTAGTTACAGTCCTCCATACTCTTGTCAAAGCAATTCAAAAATGTCTTCCAGTTTGAATGTTTTTTGAACGTTAAAGGCAACACACACAAAGATTATCCAATGCCGGATTTTTGCGCTGAATACCAGTGCCTGTTTTTCCGTTGGTTGTTTAAAAGCGCCGATTACCTGGCAGTTGAAAAGAAGATTTAGTGAATTCAAGATGTCCAGCAGGTCATCCTCCGACGAAAAATCTGTGCTACCTACTTACTAGAAAACGTTTTTCAAACATGCAAAGACCAATCAAAAGTTCACACATACAGTGAATAACGAGCGAGTAATTCATGCTCTTCACTGGAGGCAGGCAGATCAAATCTGTTAATCGAAAGTAAGCCTTTATACAGAGTTTTTGCATGTAAGTACTATAAGCGATGTGGGGAACTCTCCTCCAGCTGTAAGCTATTGGCTTTTATTCCACCAATACACCATAAAGTTATCAAGATATGGCCCACCAAAAATAGGAAACTGATAAAAATATTTAAAAAAACAATGGAAACACAGAAGGAAAAAAATATTCAAGAAGAAACATGGGAATCTTGACTTGACCTCTATCCAGATCTCATAGATTAATCTATTGTTCATTCATTGAATAGTGTTTCTTGTGTGTTTAAGATTTTATACAAGACAGTTTTTTCTTACTGTTGTATCTTTTGAAATACTCGAGCGTGAAAAAATAAACTAGCCACACTTTTCGAAGTTTTGAAATGACAATTTGTCAAAGTCAACTATTCTGGAAATGATCATAGTGTTCCCCAAGGTTGTATCATGGGCCTACATTGATGACGTCAAACGGCCAGCACTTTGGCCTTGTTTTCTAGGAGGTATTGTATGAATACCTACTGTCGGTTTTCATCACGTCAGCCCGCGAATAAGGATTTCAGGGGGCTACGGTGGCCGAGCGTGTAACACGCCGGCTTGAGAGACCGTTAGTTCTGATTGACGTGGGTTCGATCCTCGCGGTGAGCAGAAATTATTTTCTGTTCTGTATTTAGTGGCACTCTCAATGGCTAATGGAACCGAGTAGGCTGTAGTATTATTGATTACTGTCAGTCAAAAAGTTAATAAATAAGCCTAAATAATTTGGATCCTGCATGTTCAATACTAAAACTAGGTGATGTTCTCTATCAGCACCTTAGTTAGAACTGCGGCATACGGGAGGTCAGAGGGACCGCCCTTGGGCTACGTTGTCGCCTAAGCTAAATGCTGTGGCTTGACACCTATGCTGTCGCCTATGCTGAATGGCTAAAGGCTTGACGACAATGATCCAAGAGAGCAACTTCTCTCCTCCTGGAGGCTCCTCTTGGAGGTGCGCTATGGGCCCGCTGTGTGGCCTAGAATGTGGTGTGGTACTTACCACCCTCACCTGAAATCTACATCTATAATTTTTATTTTGAGATAAACCAGAGGCGTTTCAGTTTTTTCATCAAATATATCGCAATCGGTACCAGTACGCACGCCACTGGTGAAAATCAAAATAATATTATTACATGAAAAAATGAACCTAGATAATCTCTCTACACGTGCCAAATTTCATTTGAAAATCTCAATTGGTAATAAAGATATTAATAAAATTCGATTCTTTATCTTACATCTCAACACCCTGTTACTTTGTAATGAAGCATTTTTCGTACATAGTCCATCAACCAAACTCACATTATTTTCCGATTATCTATCTATTCTGAAATTTAAGCAGGTAAAAGTTGGACCACCCTGTATAATATAATAAATTATCGGGATGCTTATAATTAACTTTTTTCAGCGGATATTCTTGCGAAACTTTCAGACTGAAACGAATCAAACAATTAAAAAACTTTATATAATCGTATGACCTATAAGTCCTTTCTTTTGTGATACAGGGTGGTAAAGATTTTAAAAAAAAATACAGCGGTCAAAATATTAAGCTGAGTTTTGGTACACGCAAATGAATCCTCAAGTTCCACATTGATATGTGCAAAATAGTTTTGTAAAGCACATCTCAGTGATGCTTGTTCCGGCAAGTCATGTTTAGCAAAAAACTGTAAGCCACTGGTTTTTTGTAAAAATGATCAATTATTTCATGGTATTGAATCAAACGGTGTATTAAATTGAATAAAATGCTTGAAATCGCCTCCCTGTGTTTCAATACATTCATGCTGTAATCGCTTTCATATATTTTTTCTGAATTTTGCGAACATGTCAGGTCTTTGGCGAAATAAATCATCAGCGGACCTAATGTTCATAATAATATGGTCTTTTTCCTTATTTTTAGATGTAGAATCTGCCGTTAAATTCTCCTTACAATTTTCTGTAACATCGATTAATATTTTAACCACGTATTCTACGCCTCAAAATAGAAATGGAACTTCATATAAACTAGTATCCACAGACTCTGCGTTCTCAAGATACAGGGTGTTAAAGGTGAAGACCTGATGACGGTTTTTTGGAGATATTTTCGAAACCTGTTAAGATAATTTAGTGAAATTTGGTACAGTTTCTAGACATTTCAAACTCTATGTAAGGAAGAAAAACTCATCATTGTATACCCTTTATGAGTGGGAAATACAGGGACGGGTTTGAGAAAAATAGGCCCCAAATTTTTGTTGGTTGTTGATGTTTAGTAGTTTTGCCTACAAATTTTGAAAATCTAGAGTTTTCTACATAAATAGTACCTCTCTTGTTGTAACTCTCTGAGATGCATCATTTTCGAGAAAAACGCATTTGAAAATCTTTTTACACACTGTTTTGTGAAAAATGTCGTGTGCATCTGGCTAGGCTATCACAGGTAAACCCGTGCTTTTGCTGAGAGTTTCAGTTTATGCAATTTTGTTTGAAATAGGATTTTCAAATGCATTTTTCTCAAAAATGGTGCGTCCAGGTGAGATAGGAGAAGAGTACCTTATCTATGTAAAAAACTCCAGATTTTGAAATTGTGCAGGCAAAACTACTAAAAATCAACAACAAAAATTTTCTCAAGCCCTTCCCTGTATTCCCTAGCCATGAAGGTGATAGATTACTAAGTTTACGTTAGTTATGTAGAGCGTAAAAAGTTTGGCGACTGTACAAAATTTTAAGCAATTATCTTCACAGGTTCGAAAATATTCACGAAAAACCGTCATTAGGTCTCCAACTTTAACACTCTGTATCTTGGAAACGAAAAGTCTGTGGATACTAGTTTATATGAAGTTTGATTTCCATTTTGAGGTGTAGAATACGTGGTTGAAATAATGACGTGTGATTTCGGGACACCCTGTATAGCTGATACAAAATGAAGTGGACAATTTGCATACATTCGTATTCAATTCGTAAAACAATTTGCAAACATTCGTATTCTAAACATTATTCGAAAGTCACCAGCGAAATTTTTTTTCCGAAATACCCAAAAATATACTAAATAAATGAAAAAAAAAAACGCGAATTTCACTGTATTATCGCACACGGGGTGGGGCCATATTACCCTCCCGAGAGAGAGAGAGTCATCTCAGTCAATACGCCAGACGAAGATAGATAGTGTATTCTGTGACGTAGTGGATGTTGATTGGCGCTCTTTATTCGGTGATCACTACATTCTGAGAGGTCGCCGGGTAATCCTTATATTCTTCATCTTTCCAAAAAATGTGCAAATTGTCCAATACATTCACGTCATCGAACAAATGATTACATTTCATCCGTCATTGTTGCCAGATTGTAATAAAAGTATCTATAAACATTTAGGCAACGTTTCAGATGAAGATTTCGAAAAGACATTTACTTTTGACAATTTCTCTCAATTTCTACTTCCTAAACTCAAGAATACGGTAGCAGATAAGATGCATAAGAAATGCGACACAAAACATGAAATAATACTTCTTGTAAGAATCCGCACAGACGTAAGATAATCACTGTAGCATGTTTCTAACAGTAATTTATTCACGTGTGTGCGCATCAATACGACAAGTAGAGTCCGTGCAATAAGTAAATATGTAGTACAGTGAGGACATCAATATCTGCGCGAAAATGATTGTGTCTATCTTTTGTACCTTTCTAGACACGCATTCACCAGCTGAGATTGGGAATGCGGTTTTTTAGCCTGGGGCTTAGATTGGTTCATTGTGACGCTTACTTTTACTTTTCACTGTACTCTACTATTTGCACGGAGTCTATTATTTCATGTTTTGCGTTGCATGTCTTATAAATCCCTGATGTGCGACCGTACTGAGGCACAATGGAAACATCTCATAACGGCGATTTTTTTGGCATCAATGCGCGATTGCGCCTATTTCATCGCGTCTTCAATGACGTTCATGTGATTTTATTTTGTAGCAACTTACAAGTGAGGATGCTACAGATTTGCATGCGCTATAGACGATGCTATTGTATTTTACCTTCAATGTTCTTGACCATATTACCGACTTATTGTCACAACAAAAGGAATTACGGTTTCGTGGCCAGAACGCTTCACGTATTCTTGTTTCTTACATTATTTATACAGGGGGTGTCTGAAATAAGGATAACAATCAGTAACCATCAGAAAATATGAATAATAGTTTAGATATTTTGTCTGTGAATACGAAACGTTTCAACCGATTTAAATAAAATTTTCAGTTTGGTTCTTTTTCAAGAAATAAAGCGCAGCGCTTTGAGTGATTGTTATGAAATCATTTGATATTCCATTTTTATTAGAACTCAAAATAAGTGAATTTTTGTGCTACATGACGGTTTTTTATCGTCTGAGAGGGATGGATACTTCGTCGGTGTATATTTCTCATTTGATTCTTACCCTACCACTTTTTTCTTCGATAAAAGAAATGAGTCGCTTCAGGTCCGGTCCTGGAAAAGTTAAACTCAGACGAATTTCTCAAGAAGATGCTCAAGAACATCGGATACTTCCCGAAAGTTTAAACAAAATCGCTTAAGGCGTTTCAAATCTACAGACCAAAAATCGAAATTTTTCTAAAAAGAAACTAAACTTTCCCTACTCTGTATTTTTTTAAGGAGACGTTTGTGTCATGTTCCTGCACAAAAAGTGTTGATCCTACTATACTCTATCACTATGAAAAAATACGCACTTATTTTAGACTCACCCTGTATACTATAACTTCTTTACTGCTTTGTAGTTTCATATCTTGAAAAAATAGTATCAGAATAGAATCAAGTAGAATTTAAGATTCGCCATATTATTGAACTTGCTATGGTTTACGCCACTAGTGTTGAGTAGTTAAGTGATAAGAACTACAATGCTTATTAAACCGACATAAGACCCAAATACACGTTTGATCAAATAATTTTTTGTGAAGAAATTTTGAGTTTGATAGATGATGAGCAAAATATATCTGTTTCAGAATCATCGGTCTATACACAACACTGGTGCTGGTCGCTTCCCGAATTCTCCGGGGCATATTTGCTGAGCAAGTTGCCAAAATCATGTTCGAAGACCTTCCCAACGTCGATAGAGTTTTACAACTAACTCTTGACGTATATCTTGTTAGGGAAGCACGAGAATTTGCTCTTGAAGAAGATCTATTTGCAAAGTTGATATTCTTATTCCGTTCACCAGAAACTATGATCAAGTGGACAAGACCAAAGGAGGAATTGGAAGATGATGAGGATCCCGAGGCAAATTAAGGAGGATGAAGTTACTCCGTGCTTTTGATTAACTGAAGATAATGCGTTTCTGTGATTTAGATTGAAGTTGAGACGGATGAAGATTTGATAAGAGACTACCACTCTTACAATACGGGATAACGTTGGATTGGTTTGATTCCTGAATTGATGGTTAATGTTTCTATGAAGTTTATATTTTAGAGTCAAACATTTTCAATTAGTGATAGTTAAGCTATTGGCACCAACTTAGTTTAAAGGTCAGGATTTCTTTTTTATTCAATATTTATTGGAAGTTTAAATATTTTAAAATGAGCATGCTTAGAAGATAGGAAGATTCAAAATGTTTTCTAATTCTTAGGTCACAACTTTATCACAAATAACTCTTTGAATAATAGGTATAGGTGATGGATGCAATAATAATTATTGTGTTGTCAAACACTGTCTCGAATATTTAATTATAAACATATTACATTATTTATTTAAAACGTCTCAATTTATTTTATAAAATCAACATAATCCTTCCATGAAGACAGTTATATGCTAATCTGTTACAGTTATGTCGGTGATTATACATATATCATAATTATTAGATTTTTGGCGGTTTGATACATATTAATTTTGTGATTAATATCACCTCACTAGTATATTGGATGGTATATTCTTTTATCTTTTTGTTATCGTATATGATTAATTTTATCTATTAAATCTAGTCACGGAAAGTCCTTTTGATTGGCTTGACACATTGTGTTATAAAATTGGTTTTATAAAAATAGCTTTGTAGAAAAAAATGTAATCGTGCTGTTCTTGATTTTCGTGAACAAATTCGGCTCTCCCAAAAAAAAACAGATCAGGATGCAGTTTTAATTCTGTATTCGCTTATTTTAAATGCTAATTTTATCAAGTTTGTATGTTTTTAATTCTATGAACATGGAAATATTGTTATGAAATATGTCAACTTTTTTTTATATACCTACATCTTATTTGCTTGTCCCATACTATTATGTGCCAGGTGAACAAATCTACCTCATGTAGATTTGGCTTTGATCAACATTCAGTATATTTAGCAAATATATATGTATTAGCCATACTTCCATTGTGCTTATAGGTTATTCTATATTTCACGTTCTACTCATACCCTAAATATTAGGTCTAAGTATTTGAAGCACTTCCATCTATTATAATGATCAGTTGATTATAGCAATCAAATCACTTTAAAATAATATAATAAGATATTTTGTCAGATTATCATTTTTTTTAATAAATATCGAATTTTCCCAGCATTTAGATTTATTTTTTGCTTTTGTCTTGCAGATTGTTGAGTTTTTTCTAGTACAGGGTTTTTCCTTATAATTTGCCACCCCTTTAGAGACTTTATTTGAGATACAAATAGAAGTTCAAATGAAAGTTTCAGGATTTTTCCTGAAGACTTAATAATAACTAGGAGATAGAACAAATCACTTTTGGAAATCGGGAAAATTTGAAATTTTCATTTATTTAGATGGACTGCCGTATATTTCATTACAGAGTCCTCATTTTCCGCTTTTCGGAAATATATAATTTGCCTACGTTTGGAGTAGCCGTTATGGAATTATTTCACTTATGATACTTCAAAGTATCATTTGCATAGGGCAAGGTAGAATTGACGTAGAAGTGAAGTATGAAATCTATGCAACTCTTTTACCGCTGTCGTTCACATTGAATATTTGTGGGGTATCCTTTCGTGGTAAGCATGCGCACGTCGTTTCCTTCAAACCAGATTTCCTGATATTTATGTTGTTGTTCCTCTTTCAAATTGCCTGGTAATTTGGCAATACTCGGCCAATTTTCGATCTAAGCTCTCCATAGCCGTTAAGTTTTCCAAACACTATACGATATGGGACAAATTTGGACAATTTCAGAATGACAGAAATCGACCGTAAGAAACGGTTAAATTTTGCCAAGCTAGTACAGTCATTTGGTGCGAAAACAAAGACTCACCTGGAAAGTTTTCCGGGAGTGTTGAAAATGTGTGATTTTATAGATCTCGATGTGCTCTTCCCGGATTTCAACTTTGCCCCCTCGTATCTTTGCCGCTCGCCTCGCGATATCCGAAGAATGGTACCTAGAAGCAGATTTTGACAATAAGGGATATTGTCTCTGCCTCATTTGGATGACAACGTGTATATACAAAATGAAACTATAGAAAATTTCCCACGATTTATGTAATAACTTTTTTTCCGTAGAATTAATAGTCTTGACGTACGAGCGCCGCAAAGTTTAGTTCAACATGCGTTTTGGCCGTAAAACAAATTCCAACAACAAAAGGGGAAAAAAGAAGAATGGGCCATTAGTCTAGTTAGATCCAGTAGTTCTGATTGTTCTGCTGACTTGTTTATGATGTTGGCCAAATGAATAATCGAAGTTTTCGACCTCGAGCGCCTAACGCAACATTGTCAAATTTCAAAAAAAATCTCCAAATTTCTACCTTTTATCCAGTTTTTGGCAATTTTAAGAAGAACTGAGTTTCCAATTATAACTATGAAACACTTTTTTAAAGTAGACTAAATTTGCTAGACTTTGAGATCAGAATGGTCTCTGTAGAGCTAATAGTTTAGAAGATACAGATTTTCAAGATTAAGTGTTATTTTTTCACACTTGGAAATGTTTACATAATAGAACATTATATTATTATGGTGCCTACCTGGAAGCGTATTCCGAAAGCCGTACTCAATTCGTCCCCTACATGGTGACAAAATAGGGACGTATTTATCAACTCAAAATGTGCATGAAAACCGTACCAGCATCGTCAATAAAAGGGGACGAATTGGGAACGCTTTTCATGTGTGATTCGCAGTGAATGCGCAAGTAAATCCGTACCTGTTTGGGCAGAACAAACTGTTATTGCTTCGCTGAAGTTAACTATCAGGATCATATTATTATGAAATGTATTTATTCAATTATTATGAATTTATCTTATCGAGGTATGTAATTTTGTTATATGTGATATTCATTTATTGAAGAAAAGAAGACGGTGCCTTGAATAAGTAAAAAATCAGAATACATTGTACCCACGTTTTATGTGGAAATTTTCGTGACTGGTTTGAAATTGAAAAGAAGGTGGTGAGAAGCAGTCAAAACGTTTTATAGCAGATAACCATATCAGATCTCACAAAGTAAAAAAATGCTTGTCTTAAAAACAAAATCTGTGGCTATATTGTCTTTGAATTGAAATTTCAAATTTCACAGTTATTTCAAAATTACTGGGCATGAAAAAAAGATAATCTGTAATTCTCCAGAAAAAATAGCAAATTGACATACTTGCATGCCTAGAGCACCTTTACTTTTATTCATTGTTCTATTTCGGGCAGAATGTTGACAAACAAATCGTTTAGAAAATTCAAATCGAACACTATTGGAAACAAGTTTTTTCATAATCCAGTAAGTTTTTGTTGAGTCAGAAAAGTTTTTCAAGAATATTTCGCATCTTTCATCAAAACTTCCATCTCGCTCTAATTTACACTGTAATGTCACTTTAAATCACTGCTGTCTCCTTCATAGTGCAAGACAAAAAATCCGACACTATGGAATTGAACAAGGTTTCACATTGTTCTTTATTCATTATTATTTCAAACAATACGAAATTCAAATATATTTAATACCTAAGCCTAGTTGTTGTTAGGCAACAGATTTTGACCCTTCAAGTAAAAAAATAGAAGAGTCAAAATCGATACGGATTTACTAACGCATTCACTGCAAATCTAACAAGAAAAGCGTCTCCAATACGACCTCCTGAGTTGACGATTTGGGTACGTTTTTCAAGTATATTTTGTGTTGATGAATGCGTCCTTATTTCGGCACCATGCAGGGGACGAATTGAGGACGGCTTTCGAAATACGCTACCTGGAAGGTGGTGTCTCAAGGCTAGTTACCATACACATTTATTGTTCTGTGGGAATTTCGACCCTCTAGACTTATTTTCTTCGGAATATTCAAGCCTTGCTAATTCCGAAAGAAAAGAAGAATTATGTATAATTATTTTAATCCCAATAAAAAAAGTAAAATTGAATACATGTTTGATATCAACTGAAAGTAGATTCTGCCCTCTTTTGTTGAGTCTCGTCGGTCTCCCCACTCAAAACATATCTGCAGTAGCAGGGCTCAACTTAAAATCCTTAGATGTTCAAAACGAAAGAGTAAACATGGCCGCAGACTCTTTCCAGGTAGATGGATATAATGTTGTTTTATCACCCCAGAAAATAGGTTAAGATAGTCGGTTATTTAAACATTTTCAAGCTTGAAAATATAACGCTAAATTTTGGAAAGTTGTAGGTCTCAAAAATTATTGGGTCTATAGAGACGGGTCTGATCTCAAATTGTGGCAAATTCAGTCTATTTCAAAAATATTTTTCTTAGTTATAATCGAAATATTCGTCGTTCAGGGATAAAATTGAGAAAAGCTGGATAAAAGGCATTTGACAATGTTGCGTTGGGCGCTCAAGGTCGAAAACTTGGATTATTCATTGGGGCAACATCATAAACAAGTGAGCAAAAAATCAGAACTACCGGATCTAACGCAAGGTACCCCCGTTTTAAGACGACATGGTGACTGGATTACATGGCTTACCCACATTTTTTTAAGGGAGGAAATTGGGAGATTTATTTTTAAAAGTTTGAAAGAGGGGCCAAATTTTTGTTTGACAGATATATTGGGTCACGTGCGAGAAGGGGTTGATTTTGAGGGATCGAGAAGTCTTCTGCACAAAATTATTAGGGATATGGGTTTTAAATTAAAAAGATTGATGGACGGAAAATTTTATGCGAAAAAAGCAATATAAAACGTTTAAAAATAACTTTTTTGCGAAAATATTTGGAATATTTGGAAATATGAAAATTCTATAGAAAAGGTGGTTTTTATTTTTTTGGACAAGACTACCGGAATTTCAGATTAGAAAGTGGGTGAAAGAAGATGATCGCAGGATGAGTGATATCAAAATTTGCAGCGAGGGCGAAAGGTTCACAATTTCACATGCTGGGTACATGGCGGGTTTTTTCCAAATTGCGGGTTACCATTTTCTAGTGAAAATAATGACAGGGATTATCATAAGACAATGAATGAAGATATCTTTATGGACTGGGTTAAAAGTGAATTAGTTCCGGATCTGGGCAAAATTAAAGAAAAATGTGTCATTGCGATGGATAATGCGCCATATAACTCAGTACTTTCGGAAAAACCGGTTACAACATTTTCAAACAAATCGATCCTTTCGGCATTTTTGGAAAAAAATTAAATTGAATGTAGTCCCGGTTGTAGTCATATCCTCAATATAATTTTTATTTCTGCCCAACTAGCACGATTCCTTTATACTTTTCAACTATTGGTGCTATTTTGTTTTATGCTTTATTAATGCTCTTCCAACACAGTAGTAGTCCGGCATGCCTGGCGGTCGGACGTCTGTTGAGCCGAGCGCTCGGAAGTGCGGCGTATGTGACAATGATTTCATCGTTGATAGTAAAATAATAAGTTGTCAATTGTGCAGTACACAGTTTCATCCTAGTTGTATGAGTCTAAAAGATACTTTGAATAAGAGTATCTCTCAGTGCAAAAACTTATTTTGGTTCTGCGATAATTGCTGTGGAAGTATTCTATCAAGCTTAAATGTGAGCAGAAGATTGGACATAATCGAACATAAAACTGAGGAGGCTCTGCAAAAAGCCAAGGAATGCGCCAATTCCATCAAACAGCAGATGAACACGACACCATCAAATCAGCAAACATATAGTGAAGTTCTTCAAAATAAAATACCACCTATAATTATCAAGCCGAAAAACATTCCCAAAATAGTAGTGCAACAAAAACGGATATCACAACAAAAATTGATCCGTCTGAAATTGATATTCGCAAAATCACTCCAGCATCTCAAGGCAGTATACGGATCGAGTGTTGTAATAACGAATCAATTCAAAAACTTCAAATGGCTGCAAAAAATGTCCTATCCAACGAATACGACATACAAATTCCTGAGATGAAAAAACCCAAGATTGTTATCATCGGTGTGAACGATGAATATCTTACAGATGTAGAAATGTTTGTAAATAAGATTAAAGCAATGAACAGATATTTGAATGAAATTCATGTCGTCAAGAAGTACAAGCCATTTGGGAAGAATCTCCATAATGTTATAGTGGAAACATCTCCAGAAGCGTTCAAGTTCCTGATGGACCAGAAAAGTATCAAGATTGGGTGGGACACTTTTCCTGTTTACGAATTTATTAGTGTGCTAAGGTGCTACCGATGCTGGAAATATGGTCATTCAGTCAAGGAGTGCAGACAAAAGAGTCCTACATGCCCTAATTGCGGAGGAACCCACAGGACAGAAGAGTGTTCGTCAGAAATCAAGTGTTGCAGCAACTGTAAGTTTTTGAATATGTCTTTGAACATCCCTGTTGAATATAATCATTCTGTATTTGATAAAAAATGTGCATCTTATAAGCGCCAAGTTGAGAGGGTTAAATCAAAAACTAAATATACTGCATAGCAATCCATGAAAATTTCAAATTTGTGTGTGTCAATCAATATACAAGGACTCAATGATAAAAAAAATGGACGAATTGAGACTACTAGCAAAGGAAAAAAATCCCCAAATTATCTGCCTCAATGAAACTCATGTAACGGAGCTGTACGAAGATAGTGAACTGTATATTTCTGGATACAAAAATTTCGTTTGTTACTCAAACAGCCGTCATACGGGGGGAGTGATATTGTACATACAAAATAATATATCGGCAACAGTTGTGAAAAATTTGTCTCTACAATATGAATATTGGGCAATTTTTGCTAAAATCAAGATAAACTCTGAAGCAGTAATTATTGGGTCGCTGTATAGGTCACCAAATGGAAATATAGAATCATTCATGGCTTTTTTGGGGGATTTATTTGATGAAGATTTCGTGTGTAATAATAGGACAGTGATCATGGGTGATTTTAATATTAGACTGGATTATGAAAATTCAAGTAAAGATAAACTATTGAAAATTGCCAGTGACTCGGGTTTTACTCAAATCGTTCGTGAGTGCACAAGGGTAAACAATTTGTCTGCGTCGTTAATCGACTTGATTTTTACAAATGACTATGATATGGTTGAAGCTCCGCGCGACTTTCCCCAGATCTCTGACCACATGATTATTGGATGCTCGCTACAAATAAACAACAATAAAGAAGAGGTTCATGTTACAAAAAAACGTAACCTCAATGCCGACAACATGCATGGTATAATGTTGGTATTGCTTGAGAAAAGCTGGAATTACAGCTCTACAAATGTAGATATTATCTATGAAAATTTGATAAAAAATATATCCGAAGCTGTTGATGAAATTGCACCCCTTAAAATAATATCCTCGGATAGACCACCCTGGATGACCCCTGTTGCAATAGCTTCACGTAATGAAAGAGATACGGCCTACAAAAAATTCATGTACACGAGGAGTGAGTCGGATTGGAGATCTTATAAAATAAAAAGAAATAATTTTGTTAGAGTCCTGAGAAATGAGAAATCAAAATTCTATGAAAGAAATATTGATCAATGCAGAGGAAATAGTAAAAAAATGTGGAGAACATTGAAAGACATTATAAGTAGTAAAAGCAAAAATATAACATCCTTTGATAATCTCCATTTTGAAGAAGATAGGGGCAGCATTGAAGAAAACTTCAATAACTTCTATTCTAAAAGTATCATCAGTATTGCATCCAGTATACCAATTATAAAAAAAGATTTGTTCACACTTGCTAAGGAGCCTGCTGAAAAGTTAAACAGTTTTCAAAAAATAGATATTCATGAACTCAAGGATATAGTGATGCATCTCAAGAATAAATCAACATCGGATACAGTGTGCAACGTAAAATTTGTAAAGGAAACATTCAGTGTGATTGGCTATCCACTTCTACATTTAATCAACACCTCACTTGAGACAGGCCGTGTACCTAGAGACCTTAAAACGTGTGTCATTGTACCGATACCAAAGGTGTCAATGCCAACCAAACCTGAGGATTACAGACCAATAAATCTGCTTTCAGTTGTGGACAGAATTTTGGAAACAATTGTGTGCTCCCAGATAAGATATTTTCTAGAAAAAAATAAACTGATTTTCAAAGGTCAATCAGGCTTTCGACAGAGGCATTCCTGCGAGGCAGCGTTGCAGTGTGTGTGCTCAGGATGGCGTTCTGAAATGGATGCTGGAAACATGGTATTGAGTGTCTTCATTGATCTTCAAAGGGCATTTGAGACGATAGACCGGACAAGATTGTTGGAGAAGCTGCAAGGGTACGGTTTGATGGACACAGCATTTCTGTGGCTTGAAAGCTATCTCTCGGATCGGTCTCAGATGACTAGAATAGGTAGTGTTGTGTCGGGAGTGGTTAACAACGACATAGGGGTTCCCCAGGGTAGTGTTTTGGGGCCGCTTTTGTTCATATTGTATATTAATGATATCGATAAGATTATGAAACACTGTGAGGTTAGCTTATTCGCAGATGACACGCTGTTATATATAGCTGGCAAGAACAGTATTGAGTTGGTGCAAAAGATGAACTCAGAATTACAAGTACTACATGATTGGTTATGTTTAAATAAACTAAAATTAAATGTTAACAAATCAAAGTTCATGGTTTTTGCAACCAAAAAGAATTGTAAGTTGTTTTCTGAAGGTGATTATCAGGTAGCAATTAACAATAACCCAATTGAACAGGTCTCTCAAATGAAGTATTTAGGTGTTATTCTAGATTCTCAACTTACTTTCTCATTGTATACTGATTATGTTTGTAGTAAAATAGGCAAAAAAATTGGATTCTTCAGAAGAGTGTCTCGAAATCTTAGTCATTGGTGCAAGCTCTTAATCTTTAATACTATTGTGTACCCGCATTTTAATTATTGTAGTTCTCTTTTTATATCATGCAAAAGTTCAGACATACAAAGGCTTCAAATACTTCAAAACAAGGCTATGAGATTGGTTTTAGGATGCAATAGGTATACTCCCATTGCGACAATGTTAAAATCATTGAGTTGGCTGTCTGTTTCAAAATATATTGAATACTCCAGTGTATTGTTCATATACAAGATCAATAAGAAACTTTTGCCAGAATATCTTCAAAGTTATCTAGTTCCTAGACATGCGAAGCATTCCTATAATATTAGATCGCGTGATGAGTTTGCTATATCTTTCACCAGAACAACTTTTATGCAGAAATCTATATTTAATGATGGTCTTAGAATGTTTAATGCACTGCCACGTGATGTGAAAGAATCGGAAAATGTGAAAGTATTTATGAAGAAACTGAAATGTATGTATCTAAACGAAGACTCCTAGATTTATGTGAACTCACGGACATTTACGCCGTTATACATTTAGACTTGGATTTTATTTTTAGAATATTTTTTGTATTAGCAATGTAAGCTAAAATAAATATACATTCATTCATTCATTCATTCAACACCATTTGGTTTTATAAACATTTCAAGTGAAATATTTAGCTCTTGAGAAAGATTTTGTTTTGAAGTTTATTGTCATGAATGCAGCACATTTCATGAACACTGTGATAGTAAAAGCTTTATTTGATAATTATTAAACAAAAACATTTTCGTGCATGGGGATTCAAAAGCATTTCTCAAAACCGAATGCATGTCCTTGAAAATACGATATCTATAATTTGAATACATATTTCATAAAAATGTCTCAAAGAGTAAAAACATTTTATAAAAATTCTCAAGATAATGGAAGTATTGTATGACATGGAAGCCATATTTTTTGTTGTCGTCACTGCCCGGTGAATCGGCCATTTTCAAAAGTGTTACAAAAAAACATTTTTTTTATCCAATGATAGAATACTATAGATAACTATTAAGTATTTCATAATAATTGAAGTGATGATGAATCATCTGAATCATTCTATCACAATACAGGCCAAATAAAAAAAAACGAAGAATTATAATTTTGGACTTTTCTCTTGAAACTCAAAAATAATTTATAATAATATTATATTTGTTGCGCTTGAAAGTTTTTCTGTATATATCCCATATATTATACAGAAAAATTTCTTTGGAAGTAAAATATCAAGCCTCTTTCATTCTGGTATTGGATGTAACAATATCAGAATTAAATTCAATAATGGCTGAGGTATTCAGTGAAACATATTTCATTTTTCAAAAAACATGCGATATTCAGCTTTTTTGTTATGTTGAGGATCATCAAAAAATAAATTATTCTCAGTGGGTACAACTCCACAACAAAACTTTCCTTTTATGGTGTTGGTCAAAACAAAAAAGCAACCCGATATAATAACACAACTTTTATAAAACCTTTTCATGACGAAATTGTTACACAGTACATCTATAATAATTATTCAGTAAATGTTTATAAAACTGTCCGATGAAAGCTTTAGACGCTTTAATAAAACAAATTAAGCAACCCAATTGCTGCACAAAAGTGCGCCTTTTTTGTGTTCATAATCTTTGTATAGACGTTTTTAGCGATACTGTTCTTTTATAAAAATAGTTCTGCGTTAACGTTCTTAGGGCATTTATAAAACAAATATTTGTTAGTTGGGTGGTTGACACGTTATACCGTATAGCTGTACGTCTTATCATAATGAATCATATTTTTCCTGGGAGAAGTTCGGCCTACTAAAATTACCTATATAATTGTTTAAATATCGTTTAATATCATAACATGGCGAATCATATTCGAGAAAGCAGACACTCTGTGGTAATATCACATGAATGCCTCCCCACCAAGGGCCCCAGTCCACAAAGACTCGTCTTCCAGACCGCAACAAGCCGCCTGCCGTCACCAGCCAGTCCACAGCACATAACAAGGTGTTATGTGGTCCACAGAGGCTCGCTGTTCAACTATCCAAACAAGGACAGTCCATAGAGGCTCGCAGGTCATCCAGATCAAGTTAACTGTCAATAAATAAGCTACCAGTCAAACATATGGCAGACAAAAACGAGCTCGACCGCCTTGCAGTAGGACAAGAAAATGTGACGATGAACAGCAAAAAAAACTCACAAACCAGAAAATCATAATCCAAAACATTTAGGAAAACCGCTGGAAAAATTATGACAGGAGGGCCCTCAAGAACGACAATTCAATCAGAAGACCAAGGAAGTTCGCATCCCCAAAAAACCAAATCATATTTTCAACAAGTGTTTGCCAAATATGACGAATTGAGGACCTACTTTTTACAAACATGTCCAGAGACCGCAGCTACATCAGATCTCAAAATGGAACAACTGGAAGACTCACTTATCCAAATTTAATCAGAGTTGGAGTAAAACAAAGCAGAGTATCCCTGCAAAGCATCTTATAGAAAAAGTTAACAAACAATGGGATGTGATCAAGGACCTCCATGAGGAAATCTTAGTCAACGAAGAACACGAAAACGAATATTTCAGTCAAAACGTATACGGAGAAATCCGCAGACAATTCAAACAAGTGGTTGACGATCTGACCATCAAACTCCAGCAAAACGTCATAGCCCCGATTCAACAAGTACCACTTAATCAACTCCAACAGCATATACAGATTCCAATTTTCAATGTCAGATATGATTTGTGACATTTTCAAACAAATCATCTACGAAAAATCTGCATTCGCTAGAACAGACAAAATGAATTACTTGACTGGTGGACCTGGTACCTATCAGACGAGCACTCCGCAGTCGATCATGTCATTAAATTATATTTTCAGCTTCAAGAAAGTGAACTCCAACAGTGATCCACTTCATCCGCAAAAGCTCGTCTGCTCTCGGTCCTGTCTCCACACGAAGCATTGAATCAAACCCGTCTTGCGTCATGGATGAAGTATACGAACGACCACTTTCCGGACATTGTCACATACAACAGCCAACACCACAGAACAAACGACGCCCTTTGAAATTATGCGCAACGAATACTTGGACGTTAATGGCAAATTCCTCAACAACAGTCGCTGTGATTTGCAACGGCGCGCTAGCGTCCGGAAAGATGTGGAATTGAATACAGTCGGGAAAATCCAAATACCCCAAGAATGCATCATCCAGACAAAGCCAAACATCTTGACACCCAAAAGAACCGGAACCGTTCCTGTTAGAGGCAGTTACTCCAAAACAGTGCCCATCATCTTCAATGGCAGCTGATCAACCAGAAACCTCCATACCAAGCCTCCGAACCCATACTCAGGCAAATAGATAGCTTTGGAGTGTGATACAAGAAGACAGGGACCTCAAAGATCGTCTCCATGACACGGTACGGCGTAGCGTTCATCAACATTATCACGATAATAGCCTAATGCCCTAATGGTGATGCTAGGATGGCGTGCAGTGAAACTGATCATCATCAAAAGACAGAAGAGACGAAACCAGAAAGCTGACAAACAACAAGGCCAAAACGAAGACATGATGTCTCTACGTTCGTCCATTAATTGTGGAGAGGCGGCAGAATGTTTAATTGCAACAATCATACATTCAATTATTCTAACTAATACATAATATCACTGAATGCATGTTTCTTTACTCAGTATTATATTATATTTCATGCAAAAAAAAATAATAAAAGTTCAATGTTGAAATTGTTGGAAAACCCTAAATAATATGAAGCATTTCGGTTCACCTGGTACACATACGATGCAGATCATTTAATTTTTCGAGTACGTTATTAGTATCAGTAGTGCCAATACTCCAAAACTAAAATTGACGTATGTCGGACATTTAAAAAAAACGGGGTTTATGGTGTGTCCAAATTTCTTGCTGATATCAAACGGTTCAAAGTTAGAAGGGAAGAGATTCAAAAATCGCACTGTGTACAGGCAGAGTCTGGAAAAAGTGCGCATTTTGATATGGTGAATAGAGTATGCATGGTAGGATAATCACTTTTTGTAAATGAACATGTTTCCTCAAACGCCTCGTTGAAAATATAGAGTGCTGGAAGTTGAGGAGAATCTCGATTTTTTGTCTGTAGATTCGAAACGCCTCAAACAATTTTGAGGAAGTATAATCTGGTTTGTTGAGCATCTTCTTGAGAAATTCGTTTGAGTTGAACTTTTTCAGGACCGGACCCAGAGCGACTCAAATTTCTTCAATCAATGAAAAAAGTGGAACAAAATGAAAACCATGTTTTGATTTTCCGTTAAATTCAGAGCGAAAGAGGTAGCTTGAGTTTTTCTTGCGCTTTGTTGCTTGAAAATAAACAAAAGTGAAAATTTTATCAAATCGCTTGAGACCTTTCGAATTTACAGATGAAAAATCGAAACTATCATTCTCAATATAATAATTTTTGTAACGAAACGTTTGCGGACATATGTTCATTTACAAAAAGTGATTATCTTGACATACCCTGTTCCCCATGTCAAAATGCGCACTTTTTTCAGAATCACCTTGTATTTATTTGTGATGAGGAAAAAATGATCTTTCATTTTAGCGCATAATATACAGGGTGTTTCATTAAAAAAAATTGAAGGGTCCTAGATTTTTCCATTTATCGATGCCACATTTTTATTTGAAAACTGCAGAAGATAACAGGAAAAAAACCTACAACTTTTTTTTCCGATCTTGAAAAATCGTGAATATATCAAAAACCCCGTACATACGTATTTATAAAACTATAAATAAGTTGTTGTCTCTATAATCTATTTTAGCATTAACAAAAAACATCTAATAGTGTTTTCCACGGGGCAGCACTATTAAAAAATGCAGTTTTGACAACCGCTCTGTCAAAGTGCATGTACGTGTAGATCAGTGCAGAGTCTCAGTGGAATACGCCTTTCCAAAGTAGTGCAGATTTTTTAAACGTTTTGTTTTGTTTGCAGAAAAAATTGAGGAAGAAATAGAAATTGTCTAGAAAGTGAAAATCCATCTATTCAAAAAAAAATCATTATAGTTCAAAATGTCTGAAAATCTTTGGTTCGCCCAATGATAAAATTCATCCTTTCAATCTTTTCTTCTTCATCGTCATTACTCCCACTTTCTAACAAACGAAATTTCGAAATCTGCTGATATTTTCGATGCCATATCATTTGCACTTGCACCGCAGCACGAGCTGTCATGTTCTAGAAATTTGAATCCCAACGAAATAAATAGGTATAGATGTCAATATTGTCAATTCAAGATAATGAAAAATACTTTTATTCCATACTGTACTGTGATTACTGTGAAGTATCATTTATCGAACTGGTTACCAGTCCGGTAAATTACACTTTACATCATCAGAGATAGTAATAAAAAATTACTTTACTACTCCGCTGAATGACAATTTGCATCATCAAAGACTGTGAAATTGCATTGGTAGCATGATTTGGCTGCCATCTCATGGTTTTAATTAATAACTTGACATAAAATGTTGGTAACATAAGTATCCTATCTATACAGAGGGTGTTACAGGATATTACCCAAGTGGTAGCATATAGTTTAACTAGCGCCATCTCATGGTCTTAATTAATAACTTGAAATAAAATGTTGCCAACATATGTAACCTATCTACAGAGTGACCCATTTGAAAGCGGGCAAACACCATAACATTTTTATTTATGGAGCGATTTTTACGGTCTTTTTTTTTAAATGTGGAGAGTGGAAAGTTTTATTTGGAGGCAAAATTCAAGGCCTACTAGATCATATTTTGGGGCTGAAAAATCCAGAATTCATATTAGCGATTTTTTATAAAAAAAATCTGCCTACGCCACTGGATTTGACACACCCTGAAATGGATCTGAACCAAATTTTATGAAAAAATATTCAAAATTAACGATTAATTTTATTATGCACCAAGTGGCGTAGCCAGACAATTTATAAGGGGGAGGTTTTGAGTTCGGACAGGTGGGCCACAAGCCCGAATTAAGACTGCATGAGAGCCACAGGCAAAAAATGTTGAGAAATTTTCCTTTTAAATGAATTTTCCAAGAGATTGTGAGACTGCTATTATTTATCATTTAAATTCAAATGACTTTTAAAGGGGGGGGGTTCGAACCCCCAAACCCCTCCCCACCGTGACTACGCCACTGTATGCACCAAGTCGTAACACTTGCGATAGCAAATCTATCACAACAAATTTGATAAATAACAACATTTAATCGATATTCTTGTGTCAAAATACAATATAAACAGACTAAATTGCAAACAAATCACACTCAGAAGTAATTTTTTTTAATTGAATATTTTTTCATGAAATCTGGACCCGTATTCCGTGTACTGTGGAATTCCATAGCAACACGTCGCTCTCTGTGTAAAATGATGGGAAAGCAACATGTTGTTAGAATTTCACAGGTACACGGAATACGGGTCCTGGTACAGATCCATTTCAAGGGATCAGTGGCATTGGCAGATTTTCTCTAAAATAATCGCTGATATGTTTTCTGGATTTTTGATTCTCTAAATATGCTCTAGTAAGCCTTTTTTTGACAAAAAAAACTGGGTGACGTAAGGCCTCAAAATACACCGTTCCCCTCACTATACTTAAAAAAAAATGTCGAAATCAATTCATAAATTGAAATGTAATGATGTTGCCCCGCTTTCAAATGGGTCACTCTGTATATTACCTAAGTGGTAACATGGTTTGACTGGCGCCATCTCATGGTAAGAATGTGAGACGGACCACCACCGACGACGTCCACCACCGCCCTCTCAATGTTTGCTTTGACAATTAGACAACACCTTTTCTCTTGGACCGTTTGAAAATATATACAGTGCGGATCTAAAAGGCCTCCCCCCCCTTTTTTTTAATGTGTGCTCCAAAAATTTTGAAACTTGGCATACCTTAATTTCTGTCGAAATACTACTTTTTGATGTTACTGACGTACTTTTTGTATTCAAGATGGCGGCTGGGCGCCATTTTGAAACATTTTTTTTAAATGGAAAAGGATGAGTACTTTATCACCCTAGAATATTGAGTCGATATCTTCAAGTACTACAAAATTGCGGTACATTTAATTACTACATTGATACATACACTTTTTGAAAAAATTCGTCAAGTTCAATTCAAAAGATGCTTTTTTGACATTTTTGTCATTTATTCCTAGCCCAAACTTTATGTCAAGAATATTTCCAGCATCTTTTGAATTGAATTTGTCGTTTTTTTTTTTTAAGTGTATGTATCAATGTAGTAATTGAATGTACCGCCATTTTGTAGTACTTGAAGATATCGACTCAATATTCTAGGGTTATAAAGTACTCATCAGGATCTTCAAAATGATGTGTCACACGACCCCCCTTTCCATTTAAAAAAATGTTTCAAAATGGCGCCCAGCCGCCATCTTGAATACTAAAAGTACGTCAGTAACATCAAAAAGTAGTATTTCGACAGCAATCAAAGTATGCCAAGTTTCAAAATTGTTGGTGCACACATAAAAAAAAAAGGGGGGGGGGACCTTTTACAGCCGCACTGTATATCACAGTATGAATCAAAACAATATACGATACACATTCGTTAAATGTCATTGAACTACTGGTCTAGAAATTCTCTAGAAAATATCTTGACTCGTAATTTGAAAAGTCGTCTTAGTAACGAAAATAACTATTTCTGGAATAATCAATATTATAAAATCAGATTTATTGAGTATAGACCTTGGAAACAAATGCAAGACGCGTACTAGTGCGGAACATTAGGACTATAGGCTTCAATCTTTGAAAATCTTGTCTACACTTATGCTAGTTTTCACATACCTAAAAAACAGAAAGAGATCAGATTATACGAAGTTGATTACTGTTGTTAACGCTTATTGATCTGAAAAAAAAATTGACAGCTTATAATAGTAAATGATACTTGTTCTGATACTCTCAAGTGGCTATTTTTAAAGGAGCATTAAAAAAATAGTAACTTCAGCCTTCAGCTACATCTAGTAGGTACACTTAATTAACAAGAAACATCATTCTGTCTGATTCAATATAATAATATAAGGTGCCTCCAAAAGTTGAGATTAGCGTCTTACATAAGCATGGTATGATGCACTCAAACTTTCTTATTTCGATTTTTGAAATATTTGGGATTCATTCCGCCAGTATGTCATGTAGTAGGTATCCAAAGAATGATACGTGTTAAAAGTTTTCCATGAAACTTCGGCGCTACCTATAGAGTTCTCAGATTGTTTTTGTTCCTCAAAAATGATAGTTATTAGGAACATGAGAGATTTCAGTTGAATAAATGTCAATTGCGTTACTGGAAATTGATAATAGCACCCTATTTATGAATTTTGTTTTGTTTATCGCCCTATATAAACTTCAACAAAAAAATCATTATTACACACAAGAATAGCTGATACAAAATAAAATCACTTGCAAGTTGCAAGTGAAGTAATTAAATGAGCGCGCGCCGTGATACTACTGAAAAACCACCAACATGTGATATGTTTTGATTGCGGTTTAAGTTGCTGGCCCTGATTAGGTTGGTGGCGTGGAAAATGATGCCGTGTGATGCTTGTTTAGTTGTTGAATTGTATTTTATCAGTGTTTATGTCTTGTGCTTTTTTCGAATGTGAAAAATTTGACTCGCGATTAAAAACTTTTACTGTGTTGTTTAGTTATTGTCAGAGTCAGACTTCAGTTAGCAAAATGCCAAAACAGATAAATAATAGCCATCATCATGTCATCTTTAAAAGATCATTTCAAGCAAGAACGTGATAATAAAGAGTCACACCCTACGGTTATCCGAGAACCAAGGAAAATATAGAATGTCATAGTATCGTAATAGTTATTTATGGTACCAGTGTGTTATGTCGAAAAGAAGTCAGAAGGAGAAGACTGGTGGGGAGCAGTCAGAAATGAGAGGCCTATGATATGTGAGTTCTCATGTATTGTATAATCGAGCTTTCGGGACCGATTCGTTCCGTAGGCTTCTCATTTCTGACTGGTCTCCACCACTCTTCTCCTTCTCAATTCACACCAGTCACGGAAATGTCCACGGAAAGAAGTTACGCGAGATTCTCAAGTCACTTGGGAAGCATAAAACACGAGTGGAATAGAATGTTTTATCCAACAAGTGGAAGAAATCGTTTTTTTATGAGCTTTGCGATCAAAACAAAGCTCAGTACCCTATAAATGTCAGAATTACTTGACAGTGACTTTTTTACATTTTGGCCAGGGTAGGTTGTTTGTTTTGGTTGCCACAGGAACGTGAGTTATAATCCATAACTCACTAGTAACTAGTGAGATGGACTATAACGCACTAGTGTTCAAAGATATTTTTAGGGAGTAGCAGCATCTAAAATGCTTCCTGTTTATACTTTTGTTACAATCTGTCAACAGTGGTGGAAAATATATTAATCATCTGTTCCATGACGTACAAGTAATTTTATTTTGTATGAGCTAAGTATACTATAGCTCGGCAGCTTTTGAAGACACCGTGTATAAAGTTTCATCCATAGTCTACATTAAATTCCTGGAACAAGTCAAACAAATATCATTGCTTATTATACGTTATCTGTCTGTTTTGCTTCATCAGGTTATTACAACGAAGAAGTTGAATAGGGGAACAATAGATTGAGATTGTTTATCATAGCTTGCTACGGAAATCACCTTGAGTGAAATTCAACTCCTTCATCATATGCCTTTTACCATCGACAAACAACATTGCTTCATAATATGACTGGGGAACTACTTTAGGTACGTCAAGGGGTGCTTCCAGTGTGAAGTGAAATCTATTGGTAGTACGACTTATGCTTTCTTGAGGATTGTAAGCTTCCGCAAAAACTATAGTTTGTATGAAACGACCGTCTGTGTAAACTACCGTTGCATACATTTGAATCAAGGAATTGACTGCAATCGGGCTTTTGAATGAAATATCTTTCATATTCCTTGTTCTGGGTCTATGCTTGCAAAACTTGAAACTCGCAACAAAACTCAACTCAACTGCGTGTCTCATTATAAAACCTCCGAATACTGTATTATGTAAATTTCTGTCTTCAGGTTGAGCTAAAATGACATTCGAAGTCAATGTACTGTTCATCCAAACACTATTAGGTGGTAGAATTCTGTTGAACATGCTAATATCATTTGGGTCTGTGGTTTGTAGATAAACATCATGCAATATTTTCTGCTCCTCTGGCGTTGGTACTTGTTTGGATACATGTGAAGTGACTGACTCCAAACGTCTGGTTTTCCGCTGGTTTCCACCTGATAAAATGATTTTTTCCCTTTCATTTGCCGGTTCTATTGCATTTACTAATGAAGCATAAGTATTCGTTGGATCTCGAGCTGCCAATAAAAACAAGGCTCTCGTTATTCGCTGCCACTTCTCATTTTCAAATTGTTCCAACCAAACAACCACTTCCAGTGTGGATTTGCTCACCCAGCTTACATGGCCGGATATCCTGATGTCCTTGTTGGGCTGAAATGGACTCATTATAATGAAGTATTTAATTATTAAATATAACAATCATTAAAAATAATGATAAAATGCATGACAATAGTAAGTAGAGAAGAGCAGTATATCGAGTAATCTTGAAGATCTTCAGCAGAATGGTTATGGCATTATTTAATAATAAATACTAATTCTCATTGTCGAGCACAACAAAACTTCCAAAATGAGACATCTCTAAAAAAATAAAGACAGTGGAAAACCATTGCTATATTGGGTAGCTTTCAAATCTCATCGCACAAACAAAAATAGTCTCACAAAAACAAAACCAGAAAACCAACAATAATATGAACTTTGTTTAGACTGTGCCCAGTAATCCCGTAACCATGTCGTCTGAAAAGGGGGGTACCTTGCGTTAGATCCGGTAGTTCTGATTTTTTGCTGACTTGTTAACGATGTTGGCCCAATGAATAATCCAAGTTTTCGACCTCGAGCGCCGAACGCTACATTGTCAAATTTCAAAAAAATCCCAAGATTTCTACCTTTTATCCAGTTTTAGTCTGTTTTATTATAACTATGAAACACTTTTTTAAAGTAGACTGAATTTGCTACAATTTGAGATCAGAACCGTCTCTGTAGACCCAATAATTTTTGAGATACAGCTTTCCAAAATTTAGCGTTATATTTTCAAACTTGAAAATGTTTAAATAACCTACTATTTAAACCTATTTTTTGCGGTAATAAAACAACATTATATCTACCTGGAAAGAATCGGCGGCCATTTTTACTCTTTCGTTTTAAACATCTAAGGGTTAAGTTGAGCCCTGCTACAGCAGATATGTTTTGAGTGGTGAGACCGACGAGACTCAACCGGGTCCCTCAAAGAGATCAAAATCTACTTTCAGTTGATATCAAACATGTATTCACTTTACTTTTTTTATTTATTATTATTCTTTCGGGATTACCAAGGCGTGAATTTTCCGAAGAAAATAGGTCTAGATTGTCGAAATTTCCACAGAACAATAAATGTGTTTGATAACTAGCCTTGAGACACCTTCCAGGTAGGCACCATCATAATAATATTATTTTAATGTTGTTCTATTATGTACACATTTCCAAGTGTGAAAAAATGACACTCAATTTTGAAAATCTGTATCTTGTAAACTATTAGTTCTATAGTTTCATAGTTAATCGACAACTTAGTTCTTCTGGGTTAAAATTGCCAAAAACTGAATAAAAGGTAGAAATTTGGGTTTTTTTTTGAAATTTGACAATGTTGCGTTCGGCGCTCGAAAACTTATATTATTTATTGAGCCAACATCATAAACAAGTCACCAAAAAATCTGAACTACCGGATCTAACGCAAGGTCTGATGTATATGGTTACTGGAATACAGTTTGGTGTTATAATTATTTTTATAGTTGATCTTCTAATACTATACAGGGTGGAAAAGAAGTCTGGAATATTGCTAATATCTTCTAAACCGCTAGTATTTTCTTGATAAAAAATTGCCTACCCAGATAAGTTTTAATGAGGAATAAGATGAAAATAATCTCGTTTTCAAAAATATACAGGGTGAGTCAAAATAATGATCATTTTTATTATTTTGAATGGATCACCCTGTATATTTTTATGGATATCGATAGATATTTTTGAAACAATTTCAGAGATAGAGTGTTTAATTTGCCTATCTATCAAAATGACAGAGTTATACCAATTTGATTAAAAAAACGCATTTTTGATTTTTTACGCAAAATTGAATTGAAATAAGTCAAAATGTAACAATCACAACATGTTTTTGCTTCTACAGGGTGACTTAAAAGGTATAAAGTACATAGACAATCCAGAACAAAAAAAATAATAAGCAGTTAAAGAACCTGAACAATAAATACTATTATTTGGTACTTTGAACGAACCACAATACAAAGAAAATTGATGAATTATTTAAAATAAAATCGGCTATTTTGATAAATGTTCAAATTGTTTGCCATGTTTAGCTAAACAATATTCAAGCCTATTTCCAAATTCTTGCAAAACATTATCAAAAGAATCCCAATGAATATAATGAATAACACTATTAATTTTATCATTCAAATAAAAATAGTTTCGGGCCTATTCTCATAAACTTCATTTTTCAAATGCTCCCACAGATAAAAGTCTAGAGGGTTGAGGTCCGAGGATCTAGCGGGCCACACATTTGCACCTCTTCATCCTATCCAGCGATTCGATATAGTTTGGTCCAGAAATTGACGCACCAGTAGACCAAAATGCGCAATGAAGATCTCCATTTTTTATTTTTGAAAGGTAAGAGCAAACCGGGTAGCAAACATTCTAATAAGTCAAGTTCATACAACAATAGAATTGAAAGAATCTTACTGACAGTACAGCTTTAGTAATTGACCAATTAAACAAATTACGTAACAACGTAACCAATGCCAACCGTCAGTTACCTTACTTCTGAAATAAAAAACTCTAAATAGTTATCACGCTGTCCTTTTGATAGCTCAACAGATAAAACTTTATAACGCTGAAATTATTTCAAAAAGATCTATCGATATTCATAAAATATACAGGGTGATCCATTTTTAAAATAAAAAAGTTTGACACATTTTTGACTCACCCTGTATATTTTTGGAAACGAAATTATTTTCATCTCATTCCTCGTTGAAAGTTATGAGGGTAATCAAATTTTAATCAAAAAAATGTTAGCGGTTTTTATGTTAGATCTTAGCAATATTCCAGACTTTTTTCCACCCTGTATATTCGTTCCCATACACAATAACACAATCATTATGCTTATAAATTCCTCTTCAGTATTCATGGAATAGGTTTATTAAGAAGAAGTTTTATTCTTTGGAACACCTGCATCATCAGAGCAGAAAATTAATCTTTTCAAAATGGGAGTAATTTATGGGAGTTTCCCCCAATATTCTCATACTTTTATGACAATCCAGTAGTCTTATCAACTTCCACAAAATAAAAGAACTTTATCCTGTACATAAAATATTTTGTCAAATTGCTCCACACCGTTTCGGGTTAGTTGAGTTGTCGGTGCAAAACCTAGATCAAACTAAACACCAAAACTACATGCATTCCACTTTCCTTAAGCATCAACTTACCTTTGGTAGATAATCGGTGAATTCAATGTTATCAACAAGAACAGTAACTATCGTCTGAGGAAAAAATATGTCTTTTGGTAGATCGGGTATAAGAATATGTTTTCTTGCGACGATCACTGTAATTAAAAAAAATATATTAGACAATTCTAGATATGTGCATTAAACAGATTGGTGGATCAAGAAAGTTCCCTATTACCAGATATTCACCCATAAATTCGCACAGGAGCTGATCGTATTCAAATCAATTGAATTGTGGTATTACAAAATACTAGCGAAGGCCGTAATAAATCATACGATCTATTTTAGTTGGCAAATCAGATTAAGAATCAAGATACCTACGTTTCTCAGGTTCATAAAGTTTAACAATAAGAACAAAAAATATTTATCATATATCTCACATTCCATGTAAAAACGTAAAACCACAAAACGAAGTTTATTTGGTTGCCAAATAAACTTATTTTGTTGATAATAATTATCAAGTAGTAAGTTAATTGGAAACTATGGTATCAATTATTATTGTTATGAATGATTTTCCATTTGAAAATTATGTTGAGCTAAGAATGTAGTAATATCCCCATCGCAGAATAATTTTTAAGGTTATTGCTGTAGTGCTGATTCGAATATATCGTTAAAAAAAAATGTGTATTCCACGTTCAATCAGTATTTTGGACAAGCGATGTTTTACATGAATACAATTTCTTTGAGGCAAATAAAAATCTACCAACCCTTACCTGCAAATATATCCATATCCTCCACCAGTCTTCCAAGTCTGACAGAACCAAGAAACGTTGTGTATTTTTCCTGCATCGCCACGTCTGTGCCTAAAGGAATAATTGCAGCAACATAACTGTCCGCCATGGATCTTTTTGGCAATGCGTCTTGTGATTTTGGTAGATATTGTTTTAGATTATCTCTGTGAGTATGGGTTTGTTTGAAAGTGTGATCTACGCCCATTTCTTTTGCTAAACCCAATTTTACTGAAAAAGAAATATGTTTCAAGTACAAGAATAATATAATACTATACTACAAGGTGTCCCTGAAATGACTGTACAACGCTCAACCACAAATTCCTTGACCAAAAATAAGGCGATCTAGGCAGACTTACCTATATCCAAAATTTCTTCGTTAAGTCTACAGGGGGCGTCAAAGATTCAAAAAAATTTTGGTTTTTCCCACATTTTTCAAAAATATACAAATCGATTCTGATAATTTTTGGTACATAGTCTTGGATCATGAAATTAGGTTTTTTGTTTCTATAGCGAACGGTCGTGATTGATCGGAAGTGTTATAAAAGTGACTTCACATGTTGTTATTTCTTTTGATTTTTTTTGGAATTGACTTTTTGATAATTCAGATGCTTTAATCTAATAGTTCAAGCTATTGGGGAGTTTTTCTCTTTCTTGAGAAGTTTCGCTGGGATGAGTGGTTCTGCCAGAAAAAAAATATTTTCAATCAGGTACACAGATATTTTATTATTGATCTATTTTTTTCTAGCATAACTACTTATCCCAGCAAATTTTTTCAAGAGAGGAAAAATTTTCTTACACACTGGGTTATTAGATGAAAACATCTGAATTATCATTCAATTCCATACAATATCAAAAGATATATAGCTGAATATGACGTCACTGATTTTTTAAGAAATTGACTTTCTGATGATTCAGATGTTTTCATCTAATAACCCAGTGTGTAAGAAAGTTTTTCCTCTCTTGAAAAAATATGCGGGGATAAGTGGTTATGCTAGAAAAAAATATCAATAGAAAAAAAAATCTGTGAAGCTAGTTGAAAACATTTTTTCACTTATCTTAGCAAAATTTTTCAAGAGAGAGGAAAACTCCCCAATACATCAAACTTTTGGTTAAAAATATCTGAATCATATGACGTCACCTTTATAACATTTCCGGTTAATTTCAACTGGTCGCTATAGAAACAAAAAACGTTATTTCATGGTCCAAGACTAGGTGCCAAAACTTATCAAAATTGATTTGAACGTTTTTGAAAAATGTAGAAAAAAACGATTTTTTTTTTAGTCTTTGACGTCCTCTGTAGACTTAACGAAACAATTTTGGATATAGGTAAGTCTGCATAGATCACCTTATTTTTGGTCAAGAGATTTGTGGTTAAGCGTTGTACAGTCATTTCAGGGACACCCAGTATATTGACACCCACTCTAACTCATTCTATACAAGGTGTACAGAAAAAAGTTCTAGACAAAAAATTGTTTGGTTTATACTGATTTCTTTTAATTGAGTTGTATCATTTATACATTTGTGTTCCAAAAGCTGTCCGCAGCACCCAACTTTGAAATTTTAAATGGAACACCCTGTATTTTATTTCATTTTTATATTCTACGTTAAATTCTGAGACATATGTGTGAAAGGTATATCTATCTTATCTCTTGTCGCTTTCGAGATAAAAGATGTTAAATATTGTGGAAAATACAATATTTTGACCCTCCTCTAACTAATTTTACACAAGCTGTAGAAAAAAAAGTGTAATACAAAAGTTTTTTGTTTTATACTGAATTGTTTAAATCGAGGCCATATTATTTATACAGGGTGTCTCAAAAGCAACAACCAACTTTAAAATTTTCAATAAGACACCCTGTATTTTATTTTATTTTCAGATTATACGTTAAATTCTGAGTCAAATCTATATAAAATAAATCTATCATATCTTTTGCCACTTTCTAGATAAAGTCTGTTCAATTTTGTGAAAAATCCGAAATTCAGGATTTGTTTTTTGATAACCATATTGAATAAAGATTGCTTCGAAGCTTTAGTCGGCCTCATCAAAAAATAAAAAAGGATTCTAGTTTAGTTCAGAAGAAGCTACTTTCCATTTTCAGAAGGCTCACACTTTATTATGTATTGTAGCACTAAAAATAAGGTAAAATTCAACAACTTTTATCTCAAGAACGGCCAAAGATAAGATAAATCTATCTTCTATAGATTTGACTGAGAATTAAATGTAGAATCTGAAAATGAAATGAAATAGAGGATGTCCCATGTAAAATTTAAAGTTGGATGCTGTGGTCAGCTTTTGGGACACCCCGTATACACGATACTGCTAGAATTAAAAGATTTCGTATAAACCAAACAACTTTTCATTCAACTTTTTTTCATACACCATGTATAAAATGTGTTAGAGGGGAGTCAAAATATACTGAATTTTGTATTTTTCTCAAAATTTAACAGCCTTTATCGCGAAAACGGCAAAAGATAATATAGATCTATAATTTACAGGTTCTACTTAGAATTCAATACAATGTAGAATCCAAAAACGAAATAAAATACCCATCTAACATTTCAAAGTTGGGTGCTGTGGAAAGCTTCTGGGACACCCTGTATAAGTGTTTAAAAAAATGTAGTATAAATCAAACAACTTTTGTATCAAACTTTTTTTCGTTAAAAATGAGTTAGAGGGGGGGTCAATATACAGGATGTTCGGTAAGTATATGGCATAATTTCAGGAGCATATAGGGGAGGTCAAAATAACCCCAGTTTGTCATGAAACTTTTTTTTCTAAAGTGCCTCCTGACGGAAATACAGAGCCCTGAAGAGGTACCCATCGATATAATTTTTTAGCTCTAACTTTTGAATCGGCTTCTATAATTTGTTAAAATTTTAGTATGTTGTGTAGGCCATAAAGACTCATAAAACCATAGTGAAGTCAATATTAAAAATTGTAGGGGGAACCAGGGACGGACTGGCCACCAAACCTTTTGGGTAAGTTTGGGTTAGTTATTCAAATTTTCAAAAAAATTGAAGGAAATTTATTACTATTATTATTTTTTGTTGAATTTGACAAATTCTAGTACTGTCAATCACTCTGAGAGTGTAAAAAAAAATCCATACAAACAATAACAACAACCGGTGTCTCGCCGTAGTATTTAAGTGTATTATCGCAATAACCTGTGAAACAAAAACCCAGTCTTCACGGTTAGTTTTATCGAAACAAAAGAGGAGAATTTTTTTTGATGAGAAAATGTCAAAGTATTTGAAAAAGTAGTTTTCAGCTCTGTTAAATGACACCTGTCAAAAATTGGGCCCAAAAGGTTTGGTGGCCAGTACGTTTTTGGTATCCCCTACAATTTCAAATATTGACTTCACTATGGTTTTATGAGTCTTCATGGCCTACACAACATACTAAAATCTCATCAAATTATATAAGACGGTTCGAAAGTTACAGCAGTTTCATTAAATCGATGGGTACCCCTTTAGGGCTCGGTATCTCCGATAGGAGGCGCATAAGAGAAAAAAGTTTTATGACAAACTGGGGTTGTTTTGATTAAGGCTGGGAAATTTGCCAGATCTTTGTATTCGAATATTCGTTCAAAAAATTATCAAATATTCGAAAAATTCGAATAATCGAATATTCGAATAATCGAATATTCGAATAATCAAATATTCGAATGTTCGAATTTTCGAATATTCGAATAATGTCTCCATGGAAAAATTCGAATTCGAATACTCGAATATTCGAATATTCGAATTATTCGTATTCGATTCCCAGCCTTAGTTTTGATCCCCCTTTACGCTAACGAAATTATGCCATATACTTACCGGACACCAGGTATAGTGAATCACCCTGTACAGTTTTGCGGTTAGATACGAGTATTGTTATGCGAACCTGCCTCATATGTATCACACATATCGCCAAAGTTCTTGGACCCCCATTATCTTTACAACGAAATATTCATCATTGTTTTTTTTTTGTACATTATTTGATCTTTGTTTATTTAACCGTTCCTAGGCATCTAAAAATGTTCACCAAAACAATTTCCTATGATTTGCAATAATTCTAGATAACAATGTTTAAAAAGTGGTTCATATCGATTTCACGTGTTGGGGGGAATTTTGAATATTTTTATCTCTGCAGTTATGCCTGGCAATAGATTGTATCTGTTCTATAGAGCAAAAATATTCGCTGTGCATGATCTGTTTGTGCAACGAATCGTGGTTATACTAGGGAACTGATGCAAAAAGATTGTTATCTAGCAGGTTACGTACATGGCAGCTGTTCAAACTCATTTGAGAACAACGTAAGATCGATTAATTTCAAGTACCATAACACGGCGGAGAGGAGGGAACATGAGTCTTGGTCTTAGCTCAGTGGCTAAGTGTTCTTTTTTCGAACGAAACCAGATTTGGTGATAGATAGACGGTTACAGACAGTTTGGAAAAGAAAGACAATCTTTTCTAAAGAAAGTCGATCCATACCAAAGACTCCAAGGAGAATCAGTAATGGTTTGAAGACGTATAATGCATGGTCGTCGTACGCTGCTCAGTTCCATTCCAGACATTATGACAGGAAATGTTCAAATCATTATTCAATCCATTATTTATCTTTTTCGAAGTAAAATTGGAGACAAAAGAGAAAGCATGACGAAAATATTTTCGCATGATGATATCACAATCCATTCTGTTGATTGCCATAAGCGAAAAAATGCATCTGCATCCCGAGTATTCTTTTTTGTTACAAGATGGCGCCTTTATTCCAACAATCTAAGTTCGTGCAAACCCAAGTGCAAACCTTATGGCACTGTTTTTTGCTCTTACGCCCGGTACTTCAACATTCAAATAAATAGAATTATTCTGTCAAATAACTATCCGTCAGATAATAAATGGAGCGTTACCTATTTAGAGATTATTCTGACGAAATAAAATCGACTACTTGAATGTGAAAGTACTGGGCCTTAAATTGTTATATTATTCCAATGTGTTGAAATGTCATGTGGTGGTTTTTCTCGGGCCGCGCATGCGCATATGTCAGGACAACTGGTGGCTGGAAATGTCAAATTCTTGGCAGTTTTCATTTTGAGTTATGACATGTGACAATATTTTATAACTGTCAGTGTCAGTGCCAAGTTTGAGTGAGTTTTTATTGAGTTTCAAGAAGAGTATTAGTTGATACAGTCATACACAAATAAAACGTGAGTACGTGAACTTAAACTATAGGTCAAGAATGCACTTTAGTTTACGGCACTCTGCTTGTAAGTTGCCCTGGTTAGAACGTATGCGCCTTACAATATAGGGAAGAAAAACAACCCCATACACGAGATATTTTATAAAAGAACATATTTTTTCTGCAGAAAAAAAGTTCATTTTCAGTATGCACACGTCCGGTCGCTTAATTTTCATTTTTTGACCTAAACAATCATATTATTTTCAGTGGTTATAATCCCAGCGACGCGAGAAGCAAATCAGTCAGCAAAATATGTCATTATCTGACCGACGCACACAGGAGCAATAATTTGCCTCGAAAGTCGGAAAAAGTTATTTGCAGTGATTTTATGAATGGCAAATGATAAAAATGAATGAATTATTGATATGATACTCACATTTGGTATATCAAAATTTTGTTCTAATATATCGAACGGTTCAAAAGTTTGAAGGGGAAAACTGTAGGCTCTTTGGATTCTATCCTCATTTCAAGCAGTGGAAAAATATGAAAAAAGTTTCAGCTTATGATACAAAGGAACCCTCAAGATTACTGAAAATAATAATTTATAGACCGACCGCCCCCGTCACTATAACAAAAATACTTATTTTGAAAAAATAGATCATGCTTTTTGCTCTCTCCGCGTTTCAATCTTTTTCTTAGAAAATACAAAAAAACACATTATTTGACATAATTGGTCCATAGATTGCAAACAAGTTCATATCATGTTGTTCAGATTCCATAACAAATATTTTCTGGAATCAACTTCAAAGAACACACCAAAGCAACGAGTGCAACGAGTCTAGATGTCGACCGACTGAACGGCTCCACCTTAACACTGGTTTATTGTAAAACGATTCCCATAAAACCTCAGTGACATCTACAACCTCGTCTACAACACTTTGCAATTTTCACTTTTGTCCGTTTTTTAAAGTGTGTGTGGTGTTTTTTTTTCACGAAATCGAAGCTAAATTTGGAGAAAACACCGAAGACCAAAAAGTTGTTTTTTTAATCATTGCTTAACCCATAAAAAAAAACACAATCACTCAGTGGCGTAACTTTGTTCTATACATTCATTGGCTGTGGTGCCCACTGAGACGCCACTGAACCAAATAATTATTTCATTCTAGTTAGGGCTAAACCTTGTTACATCCAATAACTGTACCAAATTTGAACTGAATCGGTTTAAGGATATTTTATGATATTTCATAAATACCGAGTTTTTATTAGAACTTGAACGCCCTGTATTTCAGAAATGAAGCAACTCCGAACATATTTACAGTGCTTTCAATTTGATTTGTCCAAAAGGCTGTAAAATATTCATTTTTTGAGCTAAAAGGTCGACCAAAAAAAGGAATTGCAGGGTTTTTCGTAAAATTTTGTGCTATTGAGTCAAATATTTTCTCAACTGTCAAATGTCAAAATTATTGACATAACTTACTTTTTTTAAAATGACACACCCTATATATCATTACATATTTAGAAAGGCGTGTTTCTTCTTATCACGAAAATATAGCACACATGCCATTTCTATTCACTAGTTTAGCGCAAATTGGTATAAATATGATTGAAATTGTAATTTTTTAGCATGAAGATACACGTGTTTATTCATTAGTTTCAAATAATTGTCAGGGTTGCACTCGAATTGTGAAATGTTATACGTGAATACTGTTCCTTTACAGTAAGTTGGTGAAAATAAATAAATGGGTATACTTCTTGAATTTGAGTAAATCATTAAAATGCTGTATTTACAAACCAGAAAATCTTCTATAATATCTTAGTAAATATTCTAAACAAGAACTATAACAATTATTTGAATCCAAATAAAGAACGCCTTTCTAAATATGTGATGATATATAGGGTGTGCCATTTAAAAAAAAGTAAGTCAATAATTTTGACATTTGACAGTTAAGAATTTTACTCAATTACACAAAACTTCACGAAAAACCCTACAATTCCTTTTTTTGATCGAACTTTTAGCTCAAAAAATAAATATCTTACAGCCTTTCGAAAGTGTGACAAATTAAATTGAAAGCACTGTACAGTGTGTTCACGTATATTTTGGCCAATAGCTATCTCCGTTACTATTAACCCTAGAGAATGGTTCGAGTGGGCAAAGTTGTAGTACTTTCCTATCTTTTTTTGAATGGGACACCCTATATGTTATCCCTAAGTTCGATAGAGAATTCTTCCCTGATTTCAAATACAGCGTGTCCCAGTAACTTCTTTCCAAATGGAAAAAATGATTATTTTTGATTTTATGGAAAAAACTTTCTGTTCGTAAAAAGTTCTGCTTCATGAGAAAATAAAGTTCCAGCCCTAAGAAATTGTCTATGATATATAAGGACGCTCAAAAATCTAAATGTAGCAATCTTTCATACAACAACCCTATTTGAAATGGTGGTTACGTGTGAGACTACTAAATTATTTTTAAGAATTTTTTTGAACATATCCAAACACGGGGTGAGTAAATTTCATTTTTATTCGAAACATACACGATTTTCCATATCCATATGACCTAAGTTGAGTAATTCATTACTTAATTCTTTTTACATAAAAAATAATTTTTGTCACTGTATACCATTACGTACGAAAAGAACTGATTAACAAATAACTTAGTAGTCTTACACAACAACCATAGTCGTACAATTACCATTTTGAATGGGGTTGTTTCATGAAAAAATGCTATATTTAATTTTTTGAGCCTCCCTGTATAACCTAGTTAAATTTTCAGGACTAGAACTTAATTTTCTCGCGAAGCAGAATTTTTTATGAGGAGACACTTTCCTTTGTTAAATCAATAATGAACATATATCTACAACTGTCAAAAAATATTGTTTTATGCAACCATCTATAAATATAAAATGTTCCACATATTACACGGAAGAAGAGAAACCCGTGGATCATAGTTCTTTATCCATGGGCAGGTTCTTTATTCACGGGCAGTGGGCCTAAACATTTTTGGCTTTATTTAGTGACTTCTTTTTCCAAATTTTTTGACAGTTGTAGATAAAACATTGTATTTGACTCGCATATAATGAACATATTATTTCACTCGAATAAAATTAATAACACTCGCCTTCGGCTCGTGATATAAATTTTAATCTCGTGTAATATTTGGCCCATTATATGCTCGTTAAATTTGTTAAGAAGTTACTATACAGGGTGTCTCTAAAAGATCTGTACAAAATCCTACCACATGTTGCTGAGGTCAAAATAAGCCGATTTAACGCAACTCACCTCAGACCGAAATGTCACCATTTCCGAGATACGGGGTGATCAAGTTTAAAATTAACAATTGAATTTTGTCATTATTTTGGACATTTTTTCACATATTATATTTCCATTTAAAGAGTTCCATGCCACACTGGAAAATTGCTTCTTTACACGAGCTTTTTGGAAAATCATTTTTACGAAATCAACTCATATTCCTGAGGTCAAAATAAGCCGATTTAAAGCAACTTGCCTCTGTCCAAAATTTTTCCGTTTTCGAGATACAGGGTGGTAAAGTTTTAAGTCGAAACGAGTCATTTTCAAAGAAAGGTCAGTTGCTTTGAATGGGCTTCTTTTGACTTCAGGAATATGTGATGATTTTATAAAACACTTTTTGAGACGCTCGTGTAAAGAAGAAAAATATTAGGAATTTTCCGGTGTGGCATGGAACTCTTTAAATGGAAATATCTCGAAAACGGTTAACTTGAGCGAACTTTGACAAGAGTACCTTATTTACGTGAAATCGTCTGGAGAATCTTTTTATCCAATAAAAGATTGAAAAAAATAACTGAGAAAATAGTTATGGACATTTTAAACCTCAAAATGTAAAGTGTAGGGCGCCCTCTAGCGGCCACAGTAAAACGGACTCCATAATCGAATTTTCCATACCACAAAACCCCCGTATGCCAATTTTCAAAGCAATATGTGAAAAAGTGTCCAAAATAATGACAAAATTCAATTGTTAATTTTAAACTTGATCACCCCGTATCTCGGAAATGGTGACATTTCGGTCTGAGGTGAGTTGCGTTAAATCGGCTTATTTTGACCTCAGCAACATGTGGTAGGATTTTGTACAGACCTTTTAGAGACACCCTGTATAAGGGTTGAGGGTGTTATCTCTGACGGTTATAAAGCGATATTAACATTTTTCTATACAAGGAATAATGATAATAAATTGGACAGTGCATACTGTTATACTGTGTGACCCATTTGTTTTGGGAACACCCTGATAAAAAGTTTATTTCTTAACCGATTTGGTTCGTTTTTTTTTTTTGGATTGTAGAGCTCGAAAAATTGTATATTCTTGGCAAATAGTGACCTTCGCCATTTTGACTTCAAGGCCTACTATGTTAGTTTTTAAGAGCAAAATTTCAGGAAACCATATTAGCGATTTTTTTAGAAAAAATCTGTGTGCGCCAATGGATTCAGCATCCTTTAAAACGGGTCTATACAAATTTTCAACCGAAAATATCAAGTTGAAAAAAATTAAAAATTCGCACTTTAACAATAATTTGATTCTATCAACCCACCATTTCATATTCACTGACTATTTACCTACACTTTATGTCTGAAACTTTTTTTCTATTTATCAGAATAAAGCGATTTTAACGAACCCGGGCGCGTATTGGCATTGTCTCCTATGGTACGACGCAACGCTAGAAAAACGTGCGCCGAATCGCGGGAGACAATGTACCTCGATTTGATTATAATAGGCTCGACATTCTCTACTGCATTGGGACGCTACGCGCTAAATATTGAATCGTCTTAAAGCAGTGATTATATTTTCAGAAAATCCTATGTGGAAGTGACAATATTTCCCGTTTTTGACACCATTGTATCGATATATTATTGCCCTGTTTAAAGCAGCAATACTGCAAAGTTAAAAATATTGCAGGAAGAGTGTGACTGAAGCAGAAAATTTATTTTGTATAGAGGGTGACACTAGGGGTGACAGTTTGAAAACTTGAAATGCCAAATCTTAGGAACGAAAAACCATAACAAAAAAAAAGTATTATCCCCATCCATATCTGCAATCGCTTAGACAGGGTGAGTTACGCCCCTAAAATCTCAATTGGAAAGGGGGGTCGAGTGATAAGAATTTCACGAGAAGTGGCTTTCCATAGTTTCATTGTCTCGTTCATTGTAAAGCATTTTTCAAGAGCTTTAAGATGATGTATCACTCGCCCTCTCTTTCCATTTAAGAATTCAGGGCTGTATCTCACCCTGTCTAAGGAAATGCAAATAAGGATAGATAAGAAAGTGTTTTGAGCATTTTTTGATTCAGTTTTTCGTTTCTGAGATATGACCATTTCAAGTTTTCAAATTGTCAGTGTTCACCCCCTATATACCTAGCTGCGATTGATGAAAAACGTTGTAATTTTTTTTTTTTTTAAATAAGCATGATAAAGAGTCCTTTTCCTTCATCAAATTCCCAGTTTCAGAGATTCCAGTCCATAACATTATACAGTAGGTCTCAGTAACGTTTTTTATTTCTATATGATGGAAGCATCATGTAAAAATAGTTATCTACGTTACTAAGGTGGTAAATGACTTTTTTTATTACGAGTCAAGATGTTTTTGGACGAGGCGACGAAGGAGCAGACTCCAGAATTTCTAGACGAGTAGTTTAATGACATTCAACGGCTGTGTATCGTACATTGTTTTGTTTCATATTGTGATTTTTTTTTAATCGGTTTGAAGTGCTTTCTTGTTAAACCACACATTTAGGGTGGCAGTCCGCCTCACATTCCTACCATGAGATGGCGCCAGCCAATCCATGTCACAACTTATGAATATCCTACCTAATATACCTTACCAACCTTTTATGTTAATTTATAAACAAGTTGCAAAATGGATTCTTTTTTGCATGAAAGCTGCGAAGCGACAGGAGAACTTATTCTTGTGAAATCAGCGGACAGGTATAAAACAGAATGAGGTTTTCTGCGAATGACGGAGAATCTTCAATGTAGATAAGTCAGTGAACGAAAATATCAACAGCAATTTCACAGCCTTTGATGATACTTTTAATCATTTAGCGAAGTTGGAAAGTATTTTTTTACAGTCTCTGATGATGTAAAGTGTCATTTACCGGACTCAAAACCAGTCCGGTGAATGATACTTTACAGAACAGTATGAAATAATTTTTTTTTTTATTGATTTAAGGAAAAACGTTATTCTTTATCAAATAATATCATAGAAAAAAGTTGCCTAGAATTGAAATTTACTTTTTTTGACTACAATAATAATGCAAATTCATCTGTAGTTAGGTACATGTAACGCACTAGTAAACAAATAATAACAACTCGGTTTTCGCATTTGCAAAATAGATGCACATAAGCAGCGATAAATTTGATTCATATAATGTAAAAAAGGTCAAACCCCAGTTTTCGATATAAATCTTTGTACCTAATTTAGATTTAAACGTAATTTTCACTTATATATCAACTTTTCTTCATGACATTTTGTGAAATTTCCAAAAAATAAAGGTAGGTACTTGGTACTTTACTCTTGAGTAAAATGCATCTTATTTGCCAAACCCCGTATATGACTGAAAAAAATTGAAATCTGATTATTGTATTTGAGGTTTTGGAGCATGCAGAACTTTTTATGAAGAAACACTTTTTTTTTTCATGAAATCAACTACAAAAAAGTTTTCCATATAGTTCCATGCTACTGAGACATACTGTATAGGATGTTTCCTAAACGGTAAAAAATAACTCAAACTGAACCCTGCTTCAAATAGCGCACCCTGCAAACGAATTTTCCTCAATATTTCTGGAACCGTCCATACAAAAATCATGAAATTCGATAAATCGTAAAAACTTTTAATGCTGAATCAGAATTCGAGCTTAGAATTTCAAAATTTTAATCAAGACCGTACCATACTGGGGGTGAAAAAAATCCCATATTTCAAGAATGTTTGTGGGATTTTTTTTCACATGAAAGTAACTCAGGAATCACCCAAGAATTTTTTAGCATTGTTTAGAAGACATCCTCTATACAAATTAACTGAATTTTTCACTTCAAAATCGATAAAACTGAAAATAGAACCAAACAGAAAACTATGAATTACGCATACGTTTGCGTAATTCAAATTTCCCGCTCCCTACAGTTCTTGACAGAGAACACTCCAATAGGAATTCTTTTCGCCAATCGCCATTTACAGTTGCGAGATTCGCCTCTATGAACACTATTCATTAAATCTTTTGTCGCGCTACGAGTTTAAGGTTAATTCATTAATTTCCAAATGGAGGAAAGTGTTAAAAGTACATTAGCGCAATTTTGCAATAATAATAGCGCTAGATTATTACATTTTTCGTTTAATAGCGATTTTGATTATACATGTAAGATGCGTGCCCATTATGATGAAAAAGAAAAACTCGCGTCCGAGTTTTGTGACGACTTGATCAAAGATTTTGGTGATTTAACTGCGACCAATTGGATAGTTCGATATACATATCCGAATGTTCAACGCCTGAAATTCAGAAAAGTGTTCGTTTGCCAGCATAGCACGTACGGCAAAATTAAAAATCGTACGAGGCATGACACAAGGATTCGCGACAAGAACTGGAATGCTAAAATTGATTTCAAAATAAAACTAACAAATCGAAATACTACAAGAAGAGATAGTCTGTTGAAGGAAGGATTGGATACGGTTATAACGGTGAGTATATAATATAATTTTTCATCTAACGAATAATATCTTTTGCCCAAATTCATAAATTATAATGTGTACATACCTACATACATTTCCTACTTAACTTATTACTCAATAACCTGAATTTTGCTAAACATTTTTCGAAAGTCATTTGAAAATTGTACCTAGTAGAAAGTGGCCAAGGTAAATAAAACTATAGGATCAGGTTATTATTTCTGCCGACGTTTCAACTAGATATATTTGTTCATCTTCAGAGCAATTATGATTAGATCCTAATTATTATCCTACTTTATAAACGTTCTACATTCAAATGGAGAAATATAAAGTTTAAAACACACTAATTTGTACATTTTTGTTATTGAATGGAGATATGGAAGACTACAGTGTCCTTTTGTATAGGTATAGATAAATGAGGATCTAATCTTGATTGCCCTGAACATTGATCTTATCCTAGTTTCATTTAGTCAAGGTAAATGAAACTTACTCAAAAATTCAAGTATGGGTACTTTGAAACTTGGGTCACCATCAAATTTGGCAGTTTTAATTTATTTCCTGTTTGAAATTTTGAATGGACATCACTTGACGTTGTGCGTGTATATTTGCAGATTTCGTTCAAGCACAGTCATAGAGTGAATGTAGCCGAAGCATACGGTTATCTCCGCCTTACAGATAATGTCCAGAAAAAAATTGTACAATATTTTGATGAAGGAATGGGTCCAACTGCCGCAAAAGCATCTCATGAAATGTCCTTGATGGAAGCTGAAAAATTTGAAGAGGCTTTGGCTAATGCGAAAGTTAATCCGACTGATCGGCAAATAAAGCATTTGTATAATAAGTGGAGGTGAGATTAAGTTCTGTTCCTGTAAATGAAAATTCAAGACTTATTCATTCTAGGACAGTTAATTTTGGGACACGCATTGAAGGTAGTATTTTCAAAGTAATTGAAAAAAAGAAACATTTGTATGAAGCTAAAGGAATTAAACTTATTATCAAAGAGAATCCACTGATTATTGTGATTTTAACTCCTATCATGAGGCGAGCACACGAACAGTCATTTTCCAAGGATATCGTTTTCGTAGATTCAAGCGGATCGTGTGATCAAATGAACACCTGTGTAACATCTATGTATGCTGCTTCCAAAATTGGTGCAATTCCGCTAGCTTGTATATTGCATACTGCGCAGACAGAGAGCAACTATACCCTAGCCTTCAGTGCTTTGAAGGAGTTCTTAGGTACAAATGGTTTTGGGGGCCTAGGATATCCATTATTGTTTATGAGTGACGACAGTGCCAGTGAACGTAATGCATTAAGTTCCGTCTTTCCATCTTCTCGTTTACTTCTGTGTTTATTCCATCTTGCACAAGCTCTTTGGAGATGGCTTTGGGCATCCGAAAATCATATTTCAAATGAAGATCGGAAACCAATTATGAAAATGTTTCAAAGCATAATATATGCTTCATGCATTGAAGAAGCCAAATCACAATATGACATAATGATAACGGAGGATTGATGCAATAAATATCCCCACCTTTTGAGTCACCTTGCATCAATTTGGGAAAGGAGAACCGAGTGGTGTTTGTGTCTCAGAAAAGACGTGCTTACCAGAGGTAATAACACAAACAATTACGTTGAGGCGTCTATAAGGATCTTTAAAGACATAGTACTTCAACGTTGCAAGGCCTTTAATGCATGTGCTCTTGTTGATTTCATTGTTAATGTTTTCGAAATGTATCACAAGAAACATCTATTGGAGTTTGCTAATTCAAGGCGAAGTCAACCAAAACTATCATATTTGGCATTCTCTAAGAAGGCGAAATTTTCAAATGTACATAGAATTGACGCAAACACTTACCGAATTTCTTCTTCAGAAGATGAGCATCTTTTTTACACCGCATATGTGGATATATCATTATGCGATTGTCCATTTGGTCAAGGTGGCCGTTTTTGCAAACACTTATGTGCGATTCAAGACCGTTTTTCACTGGTTCTCAATACTTCTCCATTATTACGATGCGAAGATAGAGCTATGTTAGCTAGATTGGCATTGGGAACTGAAGCTTCTGAGGATTTCTATATGGATATGGACGTACCAATACCTAGGAGCTCAAGTAACAGCTATAATAACAATCGAAATAACGAAACAAGAGTGAATAAGCCAATGAATATCGGAGAAGAAGAATCAGTGGAAGAAATAAGGTTCACTGAAGGGCCGTCTGACTCTCTGCACGAATTTGAAGTGACTAGGCTGAAATCCAATTTTGGTCGAATATCAGAAATTGCACTTAATAATCCAAATTGTGAATTAACAAAAGTGATACATAATATTAACTTGACACTCAACCAGTTAACCACTGCTACACAAGTGCAATCATACCTTTGCCAAATGCAAATTAGAAAAAAAAGGTCGTAACAACCGTGGACGACAAATTGGAGTACAGCCGACATCCAAATCCAGACGTAAAATGCGACCTGGATTGACATCTGGAGCAAAGAGGATTCAGTCAGGTAGACCCTCAAAAAATGAATCAAAACAGGGTACCAAAAAAAAGAGAAACTTATCGGCCAACGTGAATAAAACACACCAAATGCAAAATCTCACTAAGAACACCTGTTCTTTCCTGTATATTGATTCTAATTAATATATTTTGGGAAGCAAAATATGTAATTTAATTTGGTTTTTATCTATGAAAACTGCTAACACCTTTACTGCTTTAAAGCGCTTCAATATTTAGCGCGTAGCGTCCTAATGCAGTAGAGAATGTCGAGCCTATTATAATCAAATCGAGGTACATTGTCTCCCGCGATTCGACGCACGTTTTTCTAGCGCTGCGTCGTACTATAGGAGACAATGCCAATACGCGGGAATCATGAAAGAGCATCATTTGCACTACAAAATGCTTATTTGCTTTTGAATTTGCGACCTTCGCCGTCGTCGCTAGGTGGCGTTAACTGAAACAGTAGCATATTTTTCAGTTTTTTTCAAAAAAATTAAATGTAATGTGTGTTCATTTTTAAAGATAAATTTTTCTATTGAATTAAAAAAAAACAAAAATTAAATGATTTTTGTTTTTTTTTAAATTTTTCAATAGAAAAATGTACCTCCTTTCAAAATATTTAAAAATTGATATACCATAACATTTGATTTTTTTGGGAAAAACTCAAAAATGTGCTAGAGCTTCAGTTAACGTCATCTAGCAGCGACGGTCACAGATTCAAAAGCAAAGAAGCATTTTGTAGTGCAGATTATGCTCTTTCATTTGATCCCAAGTTTGTTAAAATCGGTCAAGCGAAACGGGATAAATCCCCGTTTGTTTAAAAAAACAATTGAACTTTCCCCATCGCCTTATTTTGGTTAATAGTCAGTAAATATGAAAATAATATTATCCAAATATTTTCATTGATGTTGGTTGTTACGCCCCCTAGCGACCATTTCAAAAACTTGAAAATATTTATCAGGTTTTTCTCTTGGCCGTTTTAGTGATACTTTTTTTTACCGTAAGCTTCTACGATGGATAGTTTTTCAAATACAGTAACCCGCATTCTTAGTTGGTCACCCTGTACATAATATGTTCATAGGATTTTTTTTGCTAAAAAGATCTAACGAATCACCGTCTGAAGTTTCGTACAGTAGTTAGGAAACATCCTGTGTACCTATATCCACTTTTTTCACATCATGTTTCTGTGGTTTCTGATCCTAAGTTTCTAAGTCTTGGTATCTATGGACCCATGATACCAAAACACTCATTATAGGCTGCGTTTGGGCAGCACGCTATTTTCGCTATTTGGTGCTACGTGCCATTCACCGTGTAATTCCCGTAGCACCAAATAGCGTCTCCCCGAACTCAGCCTGTATCATCCTATCGACCCATGCTCTCGTTTTTTATAAAAACCATATGTTTATACAGGATGTCCCATAACTTATCCGCCTTACCCCCAGTTTTTCAGAACAACAAGATATTTATTGGATAAGTTTATTGGATGGATAAACCACCAACCTCAATGATATTCGGTGTGTTTACTATGCTCCACTAGTGCACACTTTTTTACACTTTTCTTCACTGCAACACTCAGTGTGGCTTCGTTTGTGAAATGTTTGTCTGTGTTTTAGGATAGAATATATTTACTAAACGTACTAACACGTTTGGTGAATTTCCTTTATACTGGTGGCCATTAGTTACAAGAATCAATCTGCTTTACACTATCCTTCACCGAAATAACAAACACACCTAGTATGCCATCTTATCGGATCCATAAGTTGACATTGATGTCATATTGATGTTGAGAAACTGGACAATGGAGCAGCAGGTGATAATATAAATGAAAATGAGAAGATTTGTCTCATAAATGTGATGGCAAATGCTAGTCGTTAAAAAGGTACAGGGGTGTTGACAGTGAAACTTTATTTTTGAAAAATTTCAATTATTTTTAAACAGATACATGATATGTATCGAGGTAAATGTCGGACACTATCAAAGTCGAATATCTCGCCAACTACTTGAGATATCGATATTCATCAACAGTACAAGATTGACTCTTTCCAAGTATGAAGTCAAAACTGTCTCACCTTTACAGATTAGAAAATGGTAAAAACAATAATTAATCATTGAGTACGTAGAAATCGCTCTCTAGGAATTGAGTTCAAACCAATACCGAATTCGGATTTCTCATCTTCGAAAACGGCAGTATAGCAATTTTGAATCTGCTATCTTTATCCATTAAGAAATTATTGGAATTTTTCGAAAATAAAGTACTAATGGTACCTTGTCAAGTAGATACGGGTCGGGGAGAGGGTTTTGAAGAAACTTCGAATGAATCAGGAATCAAGCAATCAAATACTGATGAAAAATACCGATTCATTATTATAATCTCGAGTTGAAAATGTCTCGAGTTGAAAATGTCTGGAAGGAAAACGTTCCGGCCATTTGGACAATACAAAGATTGCTTTCAAACAAAGTGAGATCGAGAAAGAGAAAATTTGTCCAAAATTCCAACTGCAGCAAAGAATATATTGATGAAATCAATGGAATGAGACCATTGGAAAAATCTTATGCCAAAGCGACCAGCAGCAGTCAACCCACAACAGTCCAAATGGAAAATAATACTCACAGGGACCCAGCACCACTCCAAAGACTACCAAGCGACATGAGACGATAATCCGAGTCCAAAATGCTAGACACCCCCGAGAAGCCATAAATACACTGAAAGAAAACATAAATATGAAAGACTTAGGCAGCTTCAAAAATATTTTGCATAGAGACGATGGAGCATTAGTTGTTGAAAGTTACAATGAAAGACAAGAAAAACTAAAAGAAGCGATAGACAGAGTTCAACAAATAACAGCGAAAGGGAACACTACTCAAGACCCCATGTTCATGATAACCGGTATTGGAAAGGGATTCTCAAACGAAGAATTTGTCGAGGAAATTGAACGATTAAACCATGAATTATTTGACGAAATAGGTTCCCCAAGGAAAAATAAAAGTAGTTGCCAGAAAACAGTGCCGAAACCGAAACCCTACAAAAGAGAACTGGATACTCCAAGCACCAGCTAAAGTAACAAAGTGTTTCCTGAAAAAGAGAACATATAAACCTAGCATAATGTTTCAAGTGCTCAGCCTTTGGACATGTCATGAAATACTGCCCAAACAAAGAATGCTGCAATCGATGTAGTGGTGAACACTAACCAAGTGACTGTACTATGGATGTCCTCAAATTTCCTAATTGCACAAAAATGAAATTTGATGACCTTTCTAGAAAAAAGTCAACTTCACAACGAAAGATATCATGGTAACCTCTCCACTTATTCTGGAACTAACGAATAGCTTTGATATCATAAACCAAAATGTGCAGCCCATTGGAAACTCCTCAAACTTGGTCAATAATCTATTAGGGGTACATACAAATTGCAAAATATGCATTTGGGACTTCAGGATTTCAAACTAGGAGCAGCATTTTGCTGGGAGAGTGGCCAGCATGGCGGATGTGCAATTTATGTTTACAAAACAGTAAGTTTTAAACCACGATCAGATGTAATTAGTCTTTCATCTATGAATGAGTTCGAATATGACGGGGTTGAATGTGATATAAATGATAGAAAATGTGTGGTTTTTTGTGTTTATAGACCGCCATCTGGAAACATTGTAAAATTTACCGAAGGAACTACTGTGTAGTGTGTGTGAACGTAGCAGAAATGTTATACTCGCTGGGGACTTCAATATAGAATTATTGTTAAAAGACAATAAAAATAGACTTGGCTTATTATCAGTTATCAACTCGCACGGCCTACAACAATCAGTTTTCCAAGACACCCGCGTAACTCCATCTTCGAACTGTTGTATCGATAATATATTTGCGAACGTTGATTTTCTGCACAGCGAAGTTATAAATACGCATATCTTTGACCACAACGGACAAAAAATCACTTTTACAATAGACTTGAAAACGAAATTACCATCATCGTATAAAAGGTGCTTTTCAGACAAGAATATTATGATTGGCGTAGCATTTATAGACTTGACAAAAATAATGTGAATCTTCAATGGGATGTGTTCATGATTAATTTTATGAATATTTTCAACCTCTGTTTCCCATTGAACCTCACATCTAAGCATAGAAATCGTAAATATGTACCAAACAAGGAGATCTTAGAATGTAAAAATAGACTAGATAAATTGTTTATACTATTGAGATTGAGAGAGATGAGAAAAATGTTTAAAAAGAATATGATCTATTAATAAGGAAAAATAGGGTAGAGAAATATGAGCAACGAATCGAAAAGTCGGATAACAATTCTAAATGTATGTGGACTATTTATAAGGAAATTACGGGTAAAGAACAAGGAACTGATATTGCCATCGAAGGAGACATAGAAGCTGTACCAGATAAATTCAACGAGTATTTTCTTTCTGTTATCCCTGCTATAGAAGAAGACCTCTCAAAAAAATCTGCATCTTCCAACTACCCAAGAAATACAATTAATATGGTTCTGAGGCCAATAAGTCCTGATGAATTATGCGAACTGGTTACATCCCTAAAGAACAAACATAGTAGTGGCGTAGATGAAATTCCAGCCAGTCTTGTCAAATTAGTGGTGCCTGCAATCTCAAATATCCTTTGCTATTTGATAAACAATGCTTTTAGGGAGGGCATTTTCACAAACCAATTGGAAATAGCATCTGTAAAGCCAACTTTCAAAAAATGCGATCCGAGCTTGGTGGAAAACTACGGGCCCATCACTATCCTTCTTTCTTTTTCTAAACTATACTACAGTCATTTGGTAGAAAAAAAAAAGAGGTGACCTGGAAAGTTTTCCGGAAGTTTTGAAAATTGGCGATTGCCACCTCGTATCTTTGCCGCTCGCGCCGCCATATTGGAAAAATGGCGCCTAAAAGCATTTTTTTGATAATATTTCCTTTTCGACTCATTTTACGGTAAAAACACCTATATACAGAATTAAACTAGAGACAATTTCCTACAATTTATGTAATGATCTTTTTTTTTGTCAAATATACGTTTTGGCTTACGAGCGCCGCAGATCATTTTACATCTACGCCAACCCGCAACTTTCAATTTTAACTGATTGCTACATCATAATTCAAACGATTCAAGTTTCCTATTTATCTGTGCCCTGTTTACAATTTGTTAGTCGCCTACCCCTTATCAGTATTCAACAATCTTCTGATTTAGTCCTTAAAGCATATTTTGCATTCTGGAAATTAGCAATAGATGTCACTTTGAGATGTACATAATAGTATGAATTTTAGTCACTAGATGGCCCCAATGTCTTGAAGTTACTTATTTTGTCATTTGGTGATTGGTTATATTCAGTTGGTAATAGTATTCAAACTCCTGTTGTAATTTAAAAAACGTTTCATTTAAAATTGAAAAATTGAAAGTTTTGTGAATACGATTTGAATTATCGACTATTTGGGTGTTTTCGTCGGTATATATCATGATACTACAACAAACAAGATAAGCTCACGCGCATCTTTCCCGGTGACCGCCCGTTTGAAATGCCTAGGGTGTTCGGTGCCCTTTGCTAGGTTATGTTTTTAACAGCTATTTTCCCATATCTTTTCCATGCAAGGTGACCCAAATGGTCACCATGCGCGAATCGGTTCCAATTTCGTCCAGCTAGTGAGCTTATCTTGTGTGTTCTAGTATCATGGGTATATATAATAATCAGGTACAGTCCATTTTAAATAATTATGGTACAAGTTTCAACACTCACTGAGTGTCGTTTTACATTTATAGAGCCATGGCTTCTGATGAGGTAAACTGTTTTATTTGTGATAATCCATTGCAAGAAGGTGAAGTTATTGAAGTGAAAGAAAAAAAAAGTTATATGCACCGATTGTGTTGGTTGTTCCTGTGATAATTCTCAAGTTCCATCACAAGATAGCGATGAAGAAGAAGAAACGGAGACTATTCTCGATCCAATGAATGATGAAGTCGAGAACGAAGAGGATTGTGATATTTTTATCGATACTGAAGACATTGAATTTGTAACACCTGGTCCATCAAGAACAGCGAAGCGAAGGAAAATGCACTGAATTTTGGAAAAGTTAATCAGATGTAGATTAGGCCTACTGGGGATTTGATACTCTACCTCAAGGTGGTGTGGAAATGAGTATTTCAACCGAAACGCGTGTTGAACTACAGTTTGCGACGCTCGTACGCCAAAACTATTAATTTTACAAAAATAAGGTCATCACATAAATTGTAGGAAATTGTCTCTAGTTTGATTCTGTATATATAGGTGTTTCTACTGTAAAATGAGTCGGAAAGGAGATATTATAAAAAAACTGATTTTAGGCACCATTTTTCCAATATGGAGGCGCAAGCAGCAAAGATACGAGGTGGCAAAGTTGAAATTCTGGATAACCATGTCAAAATCTATAAAATTGACGATTTTTAAAACTCCCGGAAAACTTTCAAGGTAAAAATAACGAATGACTGTACTATATTTGAACTGGCAATGTGCAGAAGAATACTTGATTTCATGAATGACTTTCTAGAAAATGGTGAATTGGCAGTTGGAATGTTTCTCGACTTGTCGAAGGCCTATGACTGCGTAGTTCCTGACTTGTTACTCCAGAAGTTAGAAAGGTATGGCATACGAAGAAATGTGCTTCGCCTCTTTGAATCCTACCTAACTGATAAAAGACAAATAGTAAAAATTAAGACAGATGTAAAAATATATCTGTCACAGCCGAGAGAATACTATGGGAATAGCTCAAGAAAGCATTGCTCAACCAATGGTGTTCGTACTTTTCCTGAATGACCTCTATTCAATACTTTCCGAAGAATACGAAGATCTGACATGCTACGCAGATGACACAAATTTGGTGTGTGGGCAGAAAACTTTGAACGAAGTATGCATTGAAGGTACACGTCTTTTCAACAAAGCAGTCGCATGGTTCACACAGAACAAGCTCATCCTAAAGAACACCAAAACAATCGTGAGGCTATTTCGTACAAGACAGTCAAGAACTCAGAAAGCTGACATAATATACTTTGGTGAAACTGAAGTATGCCTAGCGAGCAATACAAAATTTCTTGGACTGTGTATGGATGAATTTCTGAACTGGTCTGATCATTTCACTGGACTTCTCCTGAAACTCAGTTCGGTCTGCTTTGTGATGAGGAGTGTAAGACATTATCTGAGCACCATAAGCTAGAAAACTCTATATTTTGCTAACTTCGAATCTCTAGTAAAATATGGAATAATTTTCTGGAGCAGTAACAGACTGATAGAGCGAGTAACAGAAAAAAGCCGATATTATAAGTATGTCTTAAGCTTTATAACAACCTTCCACAAAATGTAAAACTTTCATAATTTTATCTTATAATAATTTTATCTTATTGCGCATTAAAAATAAAGGTGAGTTTGTATAAGATTGTCCTCTTCAAAAATTCTGTTCTTTATTTTTTTTTGTTGAATTTTTGGAATGAACAATATTAGGTAAACGCACCGTTATTTTTAATGCACGATAAGATAATATTATAAAAATTAGGGGTTTTCATTTGAAAAAAATGATTTTTGGCCGTTTTCTGAATTTAATTTTTGATCTTATTTTTGGCCCACCCTGTAATAATAGTTTTCATATTGCTGTGAAAAATCTATTAAAGTGAGTCCTTTTCAACAAGAAATCCAATACAAATTAAATAATGAAGGCTTTCTTATAGGTGAAAATCACATTTAAATAGGAGCCTTCAAACGTCATTTTTGACATACTTAAAAACTAAAATATTTCAAAAACGCTCATACTTAGGTATAGGACATGATACATGAAATTTGCCTAGAATTTTACGTAGAATCCAAAAATTTAATAATACATAGGGTGTTCCCTTTGAAACAAGCGAGTTGGTATAACTACTTTTGGTATAACCGGAAGTCGCGCAACGTAGCTATTATTTCATTTGAAGAGAGCATCCGTTTAAACCTCACCATACAAATTTTCAGAATTCCAATCGTTTTATTTCCCAAGATATTCTAATGGACGGTCACCGTGAGACACCCTGTATAGGGTGTTTCATTTGAAAAAATGCAAGTATTGTCTGCCACACTTTCCTCGTGTACCCGATATACAAAAAATATTTTTTTTCTGGCAGTTCATGTTAATACCTAACAACTTTGTATTTAAAGTCCCTATCTATCTTGCATAATAAGCAAGGTCTGCAGACGAAATATACGGTAACACTCTGTACCTTCATCAATGACAAAATCGAAAATACTTGTTGTTTAAAAAAGTAGAAGAGTAGAATTGAAAACTACATTCAAATATCACATTACACCGAGGATCAAGAGATGATTGGGTCACAGCCCGACAAATTGTGACACCAAATAGAATTGAATGGGCTATAAACTCATTCGAACCATACAAAGCACCTGGATGCGATGGAATAATACCGGCTCACCTGCAGCATGGCAAAGCCCAACTCATACCGATGCTTTGCCAACTATTCAGAGCAAGCCTGGCAACGGGACACATACCCATGATCTGGAAACTCTCACGAGTGGTCCTTATACCAAAACCCGGGAAAGATAGCTCTCAGCCCAAGGCATTCAGACCAATAAATCTTTCGTCGTTTCTACTCAAAACGATGGAGAAAGTGATTGGAAGGCACATTAGGGAAACCTCCCTAATAGAGAGGCCACTACACAAAAACCAAAACTGTTTTGTGTTCAATTTAAACACTGAGGTTCTTATATTTTGTGAATAATTGTATTTTATACAAGATTAGTTGACAGGAATCAAGTCTCTATAAAAAAAATTGAAATCATGACATATCACACATTTGACTGCAAACACCAGCTAACACCTTCACCAAAATAGTCACGTTCGGAAACTATCTTCTTGAACATGCCGCCCGCCTTGAAAACTATTGGTTTCAACAGTTTAGATTCGGTAAAATACACAACCTAACAGCTGGCCTCTTGATGATTGATGTTGCAGTTTTCAACGTTACAGCTCTGATGACACCATCGGAGCCAGGGTGAGTTTCTGTGACGACACCAAGCTGCCATTTCAAAGGAGGAAGTCCATCTTCTTTTATTATAACAACAGAGCCTGGCTTCAATAAAGTAGGATGATTCTGCTTCCACTTGGTTCTTTGCTGTATTTGTGAAATATACTCCCTTGACCATCGAGCCCAGAAATTTTGAACCATCTGCTGCAACTGTCTGAATTTATTGAGTCTGTTTCCAGCAATATGTAAATAATCTTCTTCGGGGATGTTAGTTAATTTCTCTCCAATAAGGAAGTGCGCTGGAGTAAGAGGTTGAGGATCGGAAGGATCAGAACTTAGAGGAGATAAACGTCTCGAATTCAAGCACGCTTCTATTTGTGATAGTACAGTAGAAAACTCTTCGAATGATAACGGAGTATTACTCAATACCCGTCTCGAATGAAATTATGTAGATTTAACACCCGCCTCCCATAAGCCGCCAAAATGTGGAGATCGGGGTGGAATTAGATGCCATTTAATACCTTCAGTAGAAAGCTTTGACTCAATTTCATTTGAATAGTGATGAAAAAATCGTTTTATTTCATTTTTTGCGCCAATGAAATTAGTACCATGATCTGAAAAAATGTCCGCACTGATACCTCGTCGCGCAAAAAATCTTTTTAAAGTAGCCATGAATGCATTGGTGGATAAATCGCTGACCAATTCAAGGTGTATAGCATGAGTAGATAAACAAACGAAAAGACACACCCATCCCTTTACAGTTTTATAATTACGTGTCAATCTATCCTTTATTAGTACTGGACCCATGAAATCAACTCCAGTCGCTAAGAAAGGTCTGCTTGGTGTAACACGTTGCTTGGGTAGGTTCCCCATGATATGCTGCATGGTCGGAGCATCAAAACGAAAGCATTTTAAACATGATCTCACCACCTTGCGAACCAGACTTCTACCTGCAATGGGCCAGAATTTATCTCGAATAGATGCCAGTAAGCATTGTGGTCCTGCATGTAAAAGTCTAATATGTTCACGTTCTGCTATCAAAATTGTCAATTTATGCTTAGCTGGTAAAATTATAGGGTATTTCTTCTCATAAGAAAAATTGGAGTGTTTTAGTCTTCCTCCAACACGCAAAATACCCTCCTTGTCTAAAAATGGATTGAGACTTAGCAATTTACCTTTATATGAACCCTTTTCAGGATGAAGTAAACATTTTATATCTTTATCAAATTCTTCTTCCTTTGCAATTTTTACAAGTCGCTAAGTCTCAACTCATTCACCTGAAGTTGACCAACACTTCTCTGTATAGAAGATCTTCTGCAATTATCTATGAAACGTAGACAATACGCAAAAACTCTTTGTAATTTATTTAAAAATGAATAACGCTGAAAAATATCAAAACCTATATGATTAGTTACAACAGTTATACAATTCAAACGCTTTTCAAGTAAATCTGAATCATCAATATGACCCAGAGAGCTTATTGGCCAATCACCTTTTGGCATGGAAAGCCACTCGGGGCCCTTCCACCACAATTTGCAGTTTATAAGATTTCCAGGACTTACCCCACGTGACAATAAATCCGCAGGATTTTCATCTGTCCTGATATAATTCCAAGAATCCACAGTGGTTAATGTCTGTATTTGTGAGATCCTATTAGCCACAAAGATTTTAAATTGCCTTGATTCAGCCTTTATCCAAGACAATACAATCGTTGAATCGCACCAAAAATAAAATTCATCTATTGATAGATTTAACGCATTTTTTACATTTTCAACAAGTTCTGCCAATAAAAGCGCTCCGCATAATTCCAATCTAGGAATGGTATTTGTTTTGAGAGGGGCAACCCTAGTCTTAGCGCACACCAAACTGACTTGGCAATTTCCAAGTGTGTCAACTGAACGTGAATAAACACATGCCCCGTAAGCGCTTTCACTTGCATAAGAAAAGGCATGAAGTTCGATCACAGCTGGATTTCTTATAAGTATTTTTCGATGAATCTTCAATTTGTTAACATCAATTAATTGTCCATAAAATGATTGCCATTTTGTCAGCAAGTCCAACGTGACCGATTCATCCCAAGAAACTTTAGCTTGCCACAGCCTCTGAATGATACATTTCGCAGTTATAACCACTGGAGCGATAAGACCTAGAGGGTCGAAGATTTGAGCAATACAAGATAATATGCGCCTCTTAGTCACTGGATTAAATGAAGAAATTCGAATTGAGTATTTAAATGTATCATTTATTGAATCCCAATACAGGCCTAAAGTCTTATTTTCACTAGAATCACCAAAATGAACAACGCCATCATCTTCATGATTATTTATGTCCAATAACACTTCAGGTTCATTGGAGTGGAATTTTCTTAATTCAAAACCACCAGATTGTAAAATGTTAGAAACTTGTTGCTTTATATATTTAACCTCCTCTACAGTATTCCCTCCAGTGCAGAGATCATCTACATAAAAATCGCGAGAAATTTTCTCACTAATTTGAGGATCTGAGTGAGAAAACTGTAGAGAAAGCTCATTTAAACACCTTGTAGCCAGGAAAGCAGCTGGCCCGGCTCCATACGTAACCGTGTTTAGTCTATATGGCTCAATTTCTGCAGAAGGATCTGCTCTCCATAATATTAGCTGGAGGTTACGCTGATCTTCCCTCACTAAAACCTGTCTGTACATCTTAGCAATGTCTCCAGTCAAAAATATAGCATGCTTTCTTGCACGCACTACTATGGCGAAGAGATTATCCTGTACAGTAGGTCCAATAAAGAGAATATCATTGAGTGAATAGCCGCTTGTTGATTTAGAGGAGGCATCAAAGACGACACGTAATTTCGTGGTAGTGCTCGAAATATTTGAGACACAATGATGAGGAAGAAAGAAAACCTTGTTATTACTTAGGGCATCAAAATTGGTTTTAGTCATGTGACCTAGCTTTTCATATTCCTGAAGAAAATTAGTATAATCTTCCTTGAGCTTTAAATCTTTTTGGAGCCTTTGTTCCAACTTTAGAAACCTCTTCATTGCGATTTCCTTGGAATCACCCAATGAAGAAATACTGTGTTTTAATGGTAAGGATACTATGAACCTTCCATCTGAAATCTGAATAGTGGTTGATTGAAAAATATGCTCACATAGCTGATCTTCGGGAGGTAATGGTTTAGAAACATGTCTTTCTTCTACTTCCCAAAATCTTAACAACTTGTCTTCGATTGAATCCATGACACTGAGATTGCAGACTATTTCATTGGATGAAGAATTTGGACAGATAACACCTGATATTATCCAACCCAAATGTGTTTTTTGGATAGTAGGAAGATTCTTTCCCAATTTAATTTGTCCCATTAGTAGTAAATCCCAGAACTTTTCACAACCAATAAGAAGGTCAATTGAAGCTGCCTCATGAAAAGCTGGATCGGCCAGGATTAAATTGGGTGGTATCTTCAAATTATTTATATCAATCGTAGTACATGGTATTTTATTCGTGATTTTATTGAGAACAAGACAATTCAATGCCATTTCGAAAGATGAATGACGAGCTTGAATTTTAACAATAGTTTGTTTAAGAATTTTTGAGCAGGTTTTACCAATGCCTGTTACTGAAATATTAGCATTTCTAACCTTTAAACCCAATTTTTTACATAGCTTTTCAGTAATAAAAGAAGCTTCACTGCCACAATCCAGCAAAACCCTACAAGAGTGACCTTTTCCATTATTATCTGGTATAATTACAACAGCAGTAGATAATAATACCCTTTGAGACGCATTCTAATTATGAAATGACCCAAGATTTGAAGAAATATCCAAATTTTCTTCATTATTAGGGTTGATTTCCATTCTAGAAAAATCTATACTTACATCAGCGCGATTTCTTGCGGTCACCACTCCACCATCATTCACATAAGCAACATGAGAAGAAGTATTCTTATTCTCCAATGGTGGAGGTCTTAATGCATGATTATTGTCTGTACTCGACATTGAATGACCATAATTTTCAGAAAAGTTTTTATTTACATGATTATTGAAGACTTTATCATTATGTAATAGAGAATTATGTTTTTTGGAACATTCCCTACAAGGAGATGATCGAAATTGCTCTGTCGAATGATTTATTCTCAGGCAATTCAAACACCACTTTCGCTTTTTAGCTTCAGCCCAACGCTTATCAATATCATATGAAAGAAATTTTGAACAATTGTAAACTGTGTGCTCTTTCTCACAAAATGAGCAAATGGGCGTATGAGTAACTGGAAATGAATGATGTCTTTTACCTTTTTGCAATAGAGTATCAGTGTTATTCAAGTGCAATGATTCCAATAATTTACACTTTTCCTGCAAGAAATTAGTAAAAATATTTAAAGTGACATCATTGTGCTTTGCATATTCAGTTTCCCACTCTCTTCGAGTCACATGATCTAATTTCAATGATATCATATGAATTAATAAAGCATCCCAGGAATTTACAGGCTGCTTTAGTACTTGCAATGCTCTAAGATGCTTATCAAACCATCCAAGAGTTTGCGCAAAAGTAAATGTGGTTCTGATTTAACAGTTTCCAATTCGAATAAAGCTTTAATGTGGCTTCTTATTAGCATACTTTTGTTTTCATAACGCTTCACCAATAAATCCCAAGCAACAATATAATCATCTGCAGAGCTTTCAAGGGATTTCAATAACTTTGCTGCAGAATCTTTAAGAGACAAACGAAGATAATGAAACTTTTGCACTGCAGGAATAGAATCATTTTCATGGATCAACGATATAAATGTATCTTTATAGAACAACCATTGATCAAATGTGCCATCAAAACTTGGTAATGGAATGGCTGGTAGCTTGATATTCACTTGATTTGACATAGTACGCTGGGTGAATTGCCCATTGTTTATAACAATTGATTGACTGTCAGGAGGTTGATCAGAGATTGAAATTCTTTCCAATACAGATTTAGCTTTAGAAACGCATTTAAAAAACGTATTTTCGAATTTAGCAGTTTCTTCCTGCCAAATCTCTACAGAGGTATCAGTATCAAGACATTCCAATTTATTTTGAATATCATAAAATGAATCGAGTAAAGTTTCTATGTTAGTAATACGCATATCAAGCTCCTTCGCTTGAATATCCTCCTGCTGTTCAATGGCTTCAACATAGTTTTTAAATCTAGTTAATCGTGACTTCAAAGTCTTTTTAGAATTTTGTAGCTGATTTAATTCACTCATTATTGAGTCAATAGTTTATTTTTTAGTATTTTTTAATGTAATGAGTTTGTACTATCACAAATAGAATCGGGCCTAACTCGTAGGTAAAAGAGAAAAATGAAGATTTTTTATTAAAGGGAAGAAGGAGCGCACTGACCTTATTCTTCAACTGCGTTGCTTCTGTTCACCCTTCAGTATAGTAGATTTAATATCTTCGTGTCGCCGCCAAGAGAATTGCCTGCATGGACGCCGAACACTTATTTAGCTTATTTCGTTGAATTCTTCTTATTCTTATTAGCTGATTATCCGGTTTAGAAGGACCATATGTTTTGTGTTTAATTTAAACACTGAGGTTCTTATATTTTGTGAATAATTGTATTTTATACAAGATTAGTTGACAGGAATCAAGTCTTTATCAAAAAAATTGAAATTATGACATATCACACATTTGACTGCAAACACCAGCTAACACCTTCACCAAAATAGTCACGTTCGGAAACTATCTTCTTGAACAAAAACGCCTATCAACCAGGTAAATCATGTGAAACTGCTCTGCATGAACTTCTCCATAAAATAGAGCAACCACTGAACAACCAAGGAATTGCCCTAGCTGCATTCCTTGATATAGAAGGAGCATTTGATCATTCCTACTTCAATTCAATGACCACCGCAATTAACCGGCGTGGAATTAAAGACACAGTTTGTAGGTGGATAAGAAACATGCTGAAAGGTAGGAGAATTCAAGCAGCTATGCTTGACAAAACTGTAACTATAGAGGCAGCTAAAGGCTGCCATCAGGGTGGAGTCTTATCCCCTCTCCTCTGGAATCTAGTCGCAGATGAACTACTGGTGGAGTTAAATAGCAAGGGATTTTATGCCCAAGGCTATGCCGATGACGTAGCAATACTTATGACAATACGACGCCAAGACAATATCAGAACTGATGCAGACAGCTCTGACTATCGTAGAAGATTGGTGCAGGAAGGTGAACCTGAAGGTCAATCCTGAGAAACCCTCCCTGGTCAGCTTTACGAGAAAGAGGAAAATAGCGGAATTATTCAAACCCATATTCTTTGGACAAGAACTGCAGGTGGCTAGAGAAGCCAAATACCTAGGCATCATCCTGGATGACAAACTTACATGGAATTCACACCTACAGAAAATAGTCAATCGAGGTAAAGCCACAATAATGGCAACAAAAAGAGCGATAGGAAAGAACTGGGGCATAAATGAGCGCATGGTACACTGGCTCTACTGTACCGTGGTAAGACCCACTCCTGCTTTCAGCTCTATTGTCTGGTGGCCGCAAATCGAGCAGCGACAAGCAGCCACGGAACTTGCAAAAGTTCAGAGGCTAGCATGTCTCTGTGTAACGGGAGCCGTGAAAACTACTCCAACACTTGCCATGGAGGCCATGTTTAACCTACCTCCTTTAGATATCTATATCAAAATGGAAGCAAGAATGGGAGCATACAGACTTAGCAACATCGGGAACTGGAGCTACTCAAACCCCCAAGGACACACTAAGATAACCCGCACAATCAAGAATCACCTAGTAACAATGAGGAGTGATATCATGCTGAACAATATTAATGTTAGTACGTCTCCCAAGACCAAGCTGATATGGAAAGAGGAAACGGTGAAACAACTCCGGATGGCAAATGGGGCAATATGGTACACAGACGGCTCCAAAACATGCCGGGGGACTGGTGCCGGAATCGTAGGAGAAAATCCAAAGTGGGAAACATATGAACCACTTGGGATATACGCTACAGGTTTCCAGGCAGAAGTACACGCAATAAATGTATGCATGCAAGAGAATCTCACGAGAGGCTACAAGGAAGGAAAATTCTTATCCTTAGTGACAGCCAGGCTGCAATCAAAACCATCTCCTGTCGGGAAACCAAATCTAAACAAGTCATGGACTGTCAGCAAAACCTTGTCACACTGGGAATATCTAACAATGTTACTCCTGGATGGATACCAGGACACACAGGGATAACTGGGAACGAGCGAGCGGATTTACTAGCACGCAAAGCTGCAAACACACCACTTCTGGGCCCAGAACCAGCCATTGGTATTACAAAATTCTCTGTAAGAGGTTGGCTAAACTGTTGGTCCAAAAAAAAACAGAAAGCTAGATGGTGCCAATCACCAGGACTGAAACACAGTGAATTAATGATGGCAGACGAGATCGAACAATCATTTTCTCGAAGCCTACTGAAACTCAGCAGGAATCAGCTTAGGAAAGCAACAGCTATATTAACCGGACACTGCACTCTAAGGAAACACATGCATATCATGGGTCTTTTCAACGAGGAACCCATATGTAGGCTGTGTAACGAGGAGGATGAAACAGCCTTAAGCGCTGGCGTACTGGAGAAGAGATAACGGGGAATTCACAATCACTCCTCAAAGGACGGACAGGGAAATAGTAGAACGAGTTATAAACCTTATTCGGGCAATGGAGCTCTTCGACTGAGAGACAGGCACAGAGAAGATACAATAAGCCCAACTAGAGGCTGCGGTGTCGGGGCCAACAGCCCGAAACTCGTAGCGCATGTACTTCAGTAATCAGTAATCAGTAATCACATTACACCCCTACGATGAAATTCAGGTCTTGATTAGATTGGTGATTTTCTCAGATAAAAATCAAAAGAAATTCCAAACACGTGACCAGGATAAATTATTTTTTTCATAGAATTAAGGAAGTGACACTGTCTAGACAGATTCCCAAAAAAAATTGCTGCACTGTCCAACATGCGCAGTGCGTTGTTGTCACGTTCACGATGAATATAAATATAACCTGAAAAGTCAAATTCGAAATTCGAAATTCCTGCTTCGGTTTCTTTCCTATAATGTTATGCATGTTGTGTAAAGCGATATAAACTCCAAAATATGGAAATCATCACGATTTACCCCTGAATAAGTTCTTATTGACATTAAAAGTGGGCAATACATCTTGTGATTTGGAACATTTTGAAAACAATTTGGGGAAGTTGTGCGCTTCAAAATTTATTTATATTATTATTATACAAAAGGGATGCAACGACCATTCAATCAGTCATAAATATAAATAGGTATCGGTATTTCTTTTAGTTGGTTTTGTTGAAGGTGTTTTTAGTTAAAATAATTATGTGATACAGGTTTATTTTAGAATATATCTTTTTCTGCCGACACGACATTAAAAATGGATTTTACAGACGCCAAAGAGACGAGAAAGGGGGTCTTTCTAAGGCTAGGCCGAAAGGTAGTGAAAAATGGCTAGGCGGTAATTTTTTTTTCAACTATTTCTAATAGAAGGCATTACAAGATTATTTTCTGAATGCATGTGATTGAAGCATAATACGTATATTAATATTCAATGTAATGTGATACCATCTTATGCAGATATTTCTCATGGATTCTGAGTAAATTAAATCCTATATATTCAGGATACAAAGTGAAGTTCACACATTTACGTCGCTGTTTTTTTGACAGTGACTAATACAAGATACAAGACAAATGCAACATGGCGGCTGAGACCTGAAATGTGAGTATTTCCGGCCCCGGTGGCTCAGTGGTTCGATTTTAGCCTGGCGTGCGTAAAGACATGGGTTCAAATCCCAGCTCGAGCATGCTTTTTTTTTATGAAGTCCTGTACTTTTTTTTACTGTTTTTCTAAGTCAGCAGAAAAATAATGTGTAGACCACGACGATAAAGTGATTTTTGAAAAAATGTTACTTTACCGCCTAGGACTACAATATACTATTATCAGGATATTCGTAAACATTTGAAAAGTATGCCATTCAATGAAATTGATGTTAAGTTAATAATATACATAATATGTATGCAAAAGTGAAAAAAATCCTTATTAGAATTCCTCCACAAAAGACAAGACTTGTGATATTATTTTTCGCTAAAGCAAATATAGTTGTTGGAAAAAACATTTCCTGTTGAAAAAAGTAGGTAGTGATACCAATAAACTAATAATAAATAGTATAAATGAAAACATATTTAGGCAAATTTTTCTTCAGGCTAAAGTGTTTTGCTTTTAAATTCTTGATAACTTTTTCCCATGTATGAGGAACTAACACTATCAACAATAGTTTTCCAACAGCCCTGTCTCACATCCACCTTTGTCACGTTATTCCATTGTAAATCTAATCTGATTGAACCTGTCACATATTGTTCGTCTTTGCACGCAGCCCCGAATAAGTTTTCGGAGAAGAAAGTCAAGTGGGAGTGTAAAAAATGAATCTTGAATTACATTATAGAAATAATTTACAGGTAGTTTTGCAGTAGTCCAGTTATGAAGTTTTCATAATTTTCGGCTATTCTGTTTCTTGAAAAAATCATTTTTCAACTATAAGATAAAAAAACAAAATACAACACTCTGGTTATTGCATGAACGTCAAACTCGAAATTGAACGGTGAAATGTTTACCTATATTGTTATTACGAACAAAATTGTGTAACGAAGTTACAGAATTTTTGAATCCTTTTTACCGAACGCCGTAATTTTCCCAAGTCATTTTCCGTGATAAATCAAGTCAATTCTCTTTTCCTCATATCTCGCCTATTTAACTGTCGAAAGACCCCGTATTTTCTCTAAAATTATAAACATCGCGAAATAAATAATACTCTGATAATAACTCGTCAATCATAATAACCCAACGTGGATTATTACGCCGGATTAAATCAATGAATTTAATTTCTCCAACCGCGCTTGAGAACAAATCATACGTGAAAAGTTAACAGTACCAGCCGACTCCCACCAATCGACGCAAAAGTGTAGACTCGTCGAATACGTGCTGGGATCGAGAGAGAGAATTGGGAATATTGGGATGCAGTACGGCTACGGCATCGTCACGAGTTGAACCCGCACCTACTGACTGACCCGACCCGTCTCGAGAGCTAACCGCGATCTTTTCTAAATTCTTTTCTTTGAATCTCCACGAGGTAAGACGTTCTGAACCCGTAAAATGTGCCGGATTTTGATCGAAATTCTCTCCAAGTAAAAGCCGCGTTAAAGTAAAATAAAGTAAGCAACCGGGTGGGAAATTTTCAGATTTCTTCAAATGTCGTTCAGGTGAATTTTCTTGGAAACAGATTAGTAATTTCACAACTTTGAATTATGGTGTGATAGTAGGTCTGTTCTTCGAAAATTTCCGGGAGGGGGTTTTGTTTCTATTTTTTTTATTTAGGTGAGTTCTCTTGGAAACAGATTATTAATTTCACAACTTTGAATTATGGTGTGATAGTAGGTCTGTTCTTCGAAAACTCACGGGGTTTTGTTTTATTTGCATAATGAAATTTCAGGGGAACGAACGTTGCTGGGTGGGATAATTTCAAATAGAAAATTCAGTACCGCGTTTGAAACCGGATTTTAATTTTTTTTAAAACAACATTCTTGAGATAATTACGAACGAACCAAACTAAGTATAAAAGGACTTCTGGAGTTACCGTGCAAGCAAGAACCGAATTTTCTATGCCTCAGAACCCGTTTTTCCTTCTCGTGGAAATAACCCGTTCGCGTTAGTTTCCCGAAACATTTTCTCTACGTCGTTGTAAAAGTCTAAATTCTTCAAAACCGTTTTTTTCTGCTTATTATTTCGCCGTGCAAATCCGACCCGTCGTTTCTTTTAAACATTGCGTTACACACCTCTCCTCACGATTTTATTTTGCCGGTTTTAGACTGCAAATTCAGGTTTCATTAGATGTAATTTTGATTCTTCACCGGGAGAAATTAGACCGATGTACAAATATTGATATATATTTTTTTTGTGATCTTTTTGGTTAATTTTGCTGATCAAAGATCAGACCTTTGCTTTGATTGATTTTGGTTATTATTTTTATTGACTGGTTGGGAACCAGTCCAATTGTAAAATTGGGACAAATAGATTGACTGATTTATTTTCAGTAACATCGTGTTTTTATTTCAAGAAAGTTCAGTAATCCATTTCAGAGCGGAAGTTTGCGGAATTTTGGAAATAACGAACGCCTGGACTTTCTTCACTGTATAAAAGCTACCCGATAGGGACTGTGGGCCCTCTACCACATAAATACAGGGGGTGGCGCTCGAGCATTTTTGTCTAACATCAACGATTCCCTCATCCCCGTCGGGAATTAAACCCGGAAAATCTCGGGGCACGTCACAATTGACGGCTGGAAATATATATGTATCAATAATCAGCAATGCTGAATAAAACCATAAAATATATCCATTTAACTTTTGTCAACTCTTAATGGAATCAAAAAAATAATAATAAGTAACCTGTTCTAAAAGACTTCCATCATTAGACAATTAGACAAGTATTTAATTATTTTTTAACAAAACTAGAAATTAAACTTTCAGATTCAAACGCATTGATCTACGAAACGACGCTTTTTCGGACCCATGTTAACTGAAAATGATTGTCTTACTTTTATTGCGCCTACTTCATGCTGTATTTAGATAATCACTGTCTCCTTAATATAGACAGCGCAGCAGTATTATCTTCCCGCACTGTCGGTATATCTTGCGGTTCCGTCTAGCTCGACAACGCACTGCGCATGTTGGACAGTGCAGCAATTTTTATTGGGAATCTGTCTGAACAGTGCACTAGTCACTTCCTAGAATTAATAATGAAAAAGTCTTTCATACGAAAATAGATATGTGTAATTAATAATTGGATATTTGAACGTATAGTTCTCAGTTCCTATCAACTTTTCTCAATAACAATTTTCGATTTTGTCATAAATAGAGGTGCTTTACTCTTGAGCGAAAATTGTGTGTTTTAGTATCATGAGCGATAGTCATGTTTTTTGAGAAACCTCGTGAATCTCTGTCGGTAAAATCTGTCATCTGACGCTTGCATTTTAGGCGAGATTTTAGGTCCTGAACCATGCGGAGCAATAACGAGAGAATAACTTTTTTTTTTGTCAAATTATTGATAATAAAAAAATTAACATATGTATACAGCTTTGTAAGACACGCTGTATATTACTTTATCAAAATTTCCAATTTCATGGCTAACTCCTCGAAAAATTGAAAATACATACCTTTATTTTTGGTTTTAAGATAAAATTCATAATAACCTTTGATGTCCATGAAAGAGTTGGCAATCGATAAGAGTAAAAATATTCACGGCACCCCAATAAAGAGTACATTTTTTTAAATAAAAAAATCATGATACATATAGGGTGTCCCATCAGATCAACTGGTCAGCAAATAGAGGAACCATAAATAAGAAGTTTATGATGGGGAACACATGGCCGGATAAGTGCCACTTGAAAAAAATATCTGAATTTTCAATTGAACACCACCATTTAGTATTTCGACGGTGATCTGACAATACCTGCTAACTGACATTTTTTCGAAAAATTTGATTTTACTGCAGTTAGCTTTATCAACTGAATTATAAAGGTAACTGCACAAGAATCTCACTTTTCGAAAAAAATGTCAGTTGGCAAGTTTTGTCAGATCATAGTCGATTTGAACCCTGGAAATTGCATCAAAATCGGTTGAGCGGTTTTCAAAATAAATCCAGATATTTTTTTTTTGAAAAACTTATACACCCTGTATCTAGAAAACGGGGCACTTAAGCCATGACTTTCCCATCTCAAACTTCTTATTTATGGTTCCCATATTTGCTGTATACGTAGTGACCAGTTGATCTGGGACACCCTGGTATATTGGGCTCCCCTACATGCTCCTGCTGCAGCACCCTGTCCTTCTTCAGTGTCGTTTCTGATGCGTGCCACTGTATAGCTCGAGGTATAGCTTAAATGAGTCGTACCTAGTACTTTCGTTGAATCCTTATGTAAGGTTTACATCTAATTTCACTTCGAAGTGGAATTGACAGATTTCCACTTGACAAACGGGAATCTTATGCTACCATCTACATTGAATTTGTGTTCAAGGTCACGCTTTCGTCAAGATAAATGTGGAAATGTGGATGGTAGCATGTCATTTCCGTTTGGAAGGCGAAAATCTATCACTTCCACCTCGAAGTGTAATTCAATGTAACTCAGGCATTAATGCCTGGTTTATACAACAAATTCATAAGCATAAGCATAACTTTAGTCATAAGCACAGTCGTAAATATATGCGTAATTTTGAGGTGGTTTAGACAACTTCATAAGCATAAGCGTTAAAAATTTGCTTGTCAATCAAAATTCATGCTTAACATCAAATTAAAACTGCCTACAGGAAATATTGAAATATTCACAAAAATGCACAAAACAGTAAACATTCCAGAAACCAAAACAGAGCATAAACAACTATCGAGAAGCCAGGCGCCAAAGAAAATCATGATGATACTTATATGAAGACAGGACTATAGTATTTGACTACTAGGTACCGTAGATTGTCAGAAATGACGCCTGCGCTGTTCCAATTTTTGCATAATTTTATACATAAAGATGAAAATTAACAACTTTCTCATCCTTTACTTATCGAAATGTTCGTGAAACTTTGTATAAACGCGTTCATAAGAAACCATACGTTCAACTTTTGTGCTTATGAATAATGTAACAGGAGCTCGTGGGAAGCAGTCAATAATACGAGGAAGGCTACTTTAAGTCTTCTTTATTCAATTTTCAAGCTTTTGGAGAAATTTTCCCCTTCTTCAGAAAGTCGAATGTGAAGGACAGTTTCAAAAGGCACAAACACATAACAGAAAATCACAAATTATACACATGATAACAATTATAGACAAGAAATAAAATAAATGTTTAAAATACACAAACGAACTTTCACTACACTGAACATATTAAATGGTAAAAAAAAACATTTATTTTATTTCTTGTCTACAATTGTTATCATGTGTATAATTTGTTATTTTCTGTTATGTGTTGGTGCCTTTTGAAACTGTCCTTCACATTCGACTTCCTGAAGAAGGGGAAAATTTCTCCGAAAGCTTGAAAATTGAATAAAGAAGACTTGAAGTAGTCTTCCTCGAATTATTGACTGCTCCCCACGAGCTCCTGTTACATAATTCTGTTCCGCTCCAGTCACGAAACTAGCAACAATACTTATGAATAAAGGGGTCTGGTAAAGTTGACGACCCACGGAATTTGGCAAAAATTTTTTTGTTAGTAGAAAGCTCAATTGGTATAGAGCAGTTAAAGAGAAAAAAATTTGCGAATGAAGCACTTTTGTAAGAAAAAAAAACTATTAAAAGTTTCATAAAATCAAGCGTTCACGGAACGCAGTAGTGAAGGATGCTCTATAACCTGACTGAACCAAACTAACCCAATCTAACCCAAGAGTGAAATGTACCATACAGTGATGATGTCACTTTACATCAAATTTTTGCGTATCACAAGAACAAACTAACATGTCAGTATAATGATAATTATCCCTAGACTGCATACAAGAACTAGTACAACACTAGTTGTCATCATGTCGTGTTCCGTAGTAATAGTCGGCAAAACTAATTGGCAACGTTGCGTTGCGCTATTTTTTCGCACAATAGCTACTGTCATCGCATTGTCAAATTGTAATTATCAACAGTGTTGCCATTTGTGGCGACTTGACGCCAAAATGACTACTTTTTACGATGTTTCGAGCGTGGCGGCGATTTTTCAAAAAGTGCCCGTTTTTGGCGACTTTCAGAACATTACCTTCAATAATAAGTTTATTTTTCAGTAGTTTCAGAAAAACACCCAGTGTTTACCTAATTGAAATAGATAACAGTCGCTTAAACAATTTAATATCAATCGCCAGAAGTCGCAATAGTATTTTTAAGGAATGGCAAAATAAATTATATCTAAAGGCAACTGAATATGTCACCATCGCGAGTCCCATTTTAAATTATTCTGTTTGCGTTGCGAAATCTCGGGGAATCACCGTCATGCTTTTCATCTAGCTGGAGCGCGTTGGGCAATTTTAGCAAACGTTCAGCACGTTTATGATTAATTTTATTGATTGTGTTAGTAAAATTTGTCAATTTACTTTGTTTCGCTACTTGTGTGTAAGGCCAGTGACATGACGTTATGTGAATTGAGTTGAATTTGTATATTTCATTCTAATTTTCGATATTTCTTTGGTTATTATGAGTCAAATTACCAAATACTTTAGTCTTGCGTCCACTTCTAGGACTGGTAGGTTATTTGCTCAGTTCATTCAATATTATTGGTATTTATTTTTAAAATTTTTCTTCGAAATGAATGAAAAAAAAACTTGTTGCAGTAGTTCTGACGAAATTGACACTCCTCAACCAAAAAGAGCACATAATATTGTGAAAAAACAATCAGTTATATGGTTGGATAAGCCATTATTTGAGGGATGGTTAATGGAATGCGATGAAAAACCTGAATGCAAATGTTGTGTCCGTAAAAAACATTGTTTCATTTTACATATTTAATCTCCCATGTATTTGAAAGATGTGGCGACAAAGTGGTGACTTTTCATACCCGCTCGTGGTGATTTTTCAGTAGATCGCTCTGGCAACACTGATTATTAATCCAAGACTCCAAGACAAATGAAAGCAATGCGTTCGTGTTTAGACCGATTTATTTTGCTGGCCTGAAATATTCATTTATTTTACAAAAATAACTGGTTGTGGTTTCCCAAGGTACCTTAATGGGTCTGTATGTGTGTGTTTCAAGTGGAATCATGTATAATTATCACTATTATCAGGGTATAATGGCATTTTTTGTTTTTGAATTGCCGGAAACAGTTCAACATGTTTTAGGTTTATTTTCGTATTTAAGGAGAAAAACTGAATGATCCGCCAATTTTTATGTTCCTTTCGTCTCTATTTGATGTAAGCTTTCGAGTAAGCTTGGTATAAAGTTAAGAAAAACTGTGAAATTCTGTGGGTCGTCAATTTTACTTACATTTATTCAGCGTTTCCATTGGTCCTGCATTAGTGGCTTCATGTCTTCTTGAAGCAATATCAAGATAGGAATATTTGGAAAACTGATATCCAGTTAGGGGTAGTCCATCATGCATAAAACTCATTTTCTTTTCTAAACCAAATTTTATAGAGTTGACGTATCTATTGAAAAAGGAAAATGTTCATAGGTATATCAGGTTTAACTCGATAATTGCCGGTCCTAGCAAAGGTCAAGTTTGTTTGATATGCATGCGATTATTTTTAATAGCTCGGGAATCGATTATCATTATACCTACTCACTTGAAAGAAACATTCAATAATTGTTTGTTCATCATTCTTATTACTGACATGTCAGTTCAAATCGGAACTTATCGGAGTTGCGGGGCTTGTATAAAGTGTTTTTTCAAGGAAAATACTAATCTTTGACGTTATGCCGTCATAATTTCCCTGATACGTGAAACACGTTCCAAATTCCAAATTTCATTTCTTAAATTAAAATCCGAAGGTTAAGTGGGGTTAAGTTTTGACATCTGTTTACTGTTTACACTTTTTGAAAGAGATCAGCTGATCCTAACTTGAATGCATCTAGGTATACCACACAGTGTTGCCTCCTCTACCGATTTTTCGGTAGTTTTACTTATTTGGAAGCCTATCTATCGATCTACCGATAACTCCTGACTCTCTACCGATTTTTCCACTTGACAGATTATTCATAAAACAATAAACAAAAAACTGCATATCTAGTTGTTTGAGGGGTATATGCACCGTGGAAGTCTAATCCGGATGGAGACTTCATGGCGATTATTTTCCATTAGGTGGTATGGAAGATAATCGCGTATCGCGATAAAGACTTCATCTGGATTAGATTTCTACGGTGCATATAGGGATAAAACATGCAAGTTTTTAAGTTAGATCACTACTTATATCGATATCGCGGCCGTTTGACCTATCGATAGTAGAAAACCATACTAGCTTCGTTTTTTTCATTTGACTGTGGCTACATGAAATGAATGTAGATAGTGCCATTATCAGAGAGAATATAACAGTATTCTCTCTGGCCATTATTCGCAATGTTATGTGTGGTTATGTTTCTGTTCTTATTTTCAAAACTGATAAATACCAAGTACTGTTTATGCTAATTTTATTCAGTTTTTTCTGTAATTTGTGCTACCTATAGTGTTTGTATGTTTCAAGTCTTAAAATGAGTACCAGTGAGGATAGTGAATCAAGTGTAATGATTATTTATGTGTATGTTTTCATTTCAAACTACAACAGATTGTTCTTTTTTCTTCGTCGACATCAATTTTATAAAAAGAAAACTTCATTTTACCACCGAAAAACCTTTAATTTGAACCTACCGATTTCTACCGAAGTTTGGGGACGTTATCTACCAAAAATCTAATTTTGGTAATATGGTAATACCACAGAATAGGCGACCAGAAGCGACAAAACGGTACCCGCCAAATTCTTTGGGAAGGGGAAATGTGGGACCACTGTCAAACATCTGACTGTTCGGTCACAGTATCATAGTCGAGGTAATGGTAATAATAGCAAAGACCACAGATTATCATTTATTCTGTGGTACTTGGCATAGAGAAATAATAAAAAAAGAGAGTTACTGATCATGGTACACTTTGGAGACAGTGTTACGCTGGCGCCACCCTTGGCTACAGGAGAAACTAACAGTCTTGGCGGGCTTTTTGAAACCAACATTTTGTATTGTTTTTTGTTTCACATCAAAGTACCTATCATGTGATATGCGACTTGTTTGCCTGAAGGATGCTAAATATTTCAAAACCTATACAAATATGATAATATGAATGATTTCACATCTGAGTGGCATCGATGGTGCCACTGGAATGTGAAATCATTCTTACTATCTTTGTTGGAGAAGGTCAAGTAAGTATCATGCGTCCTGGCTGCAAGTCGCACCTCGCATGCTACTTCGATGTGAAACAAAAAACAATCCGTATTCATCTAACAAGATTTTGCTCTTTTCTGATGGACTTTGTGTAAAAATAAATCTTGGTTCAAATTCAACAATAGTTACCTGAGAAAAGTGCAACATTTCAAAATAAAGAACCAATGTTTTTTTTTTCTTTATTGTTAACATATTTTCTATAAAATAAAGTATTTAAATAAAACAAGTCTAGTGTCGAAAAAATGTATTGAGAATAAATTAATAAACAAATAAAAATCCCTTCACTTGAAAAATAGGAACAGTTCTTACCCTATAAATGGTTATTACAAAGAAAACAATTCTTACCTCGTAAATAAGTATCACAAAAAAAATTTTAGTTGATGAGAAAAACATATCAAAAACTATTAACAAAATATCTCATTTGAACCCTTCTAATACTATAGGTATATACATCTCCATAATTTGGCACAAAAAGAGTTAATTGCTATAGGTACATCTACGTAAACGTGGTAGGTACATCCACAGAATCTACTATATTCCACATCCATTCCATATCACAGAATAGGAACCTGAAAATATCAAAAAGGGAAATTGGTCAAAATTTCAATCTTGTTTTCTAATTTTTGTTGATAATCTTTAGTTTAGATAATAATGTACATAATATTAACAAACAACAAGTGATTATCATTTCTCAGCTTGAAAATTACACAACTGATTATAGTCGCAGTGTCAAGAATCAATATACATCATTATTTAACAAGCCATTTAGGTATCCAAAATATTTTTTGACAAAAATAAGATAAATCAAAGTCTGCTGTGTATTCATTTGAAATGTAATTGAAATTGAGTCCTGAGCAAGCAGCCCAATTATTGAGAAACAAATCATTGCTGCTTCACCAAGAACAAATGAAAAAAACTAAATAGGGACCAATAAAGCTTATGTACGACTATTTCCATTTGCCATTCTTAATTCATTTCAATCACTAATTAAATGAATAAGTTTTTCTGTTACCTTGTTGGTTTTTTAGATATTTGCATGTAGGTATATCTAGAGGCACCATGAGATTCAAATAACCCATCATATCTGTCTCTTCCGTCCATAGCACTAGCGCAAATATACAAATAAGCATAAGCATTTATACTTGATGCAAGTTAGTCAACTTACCAGTTTTGATTAACTTTTGGCACTTAATTGAGTAATAGTGAGTATCTAGTAGTATCTAGTATTACTCAAAAGTCAAAAATATTTTTTATGAAAGGAAGAAGCCGGAAGCAGGGTTAAGTGTTGTGTGTTGCTATGAGTGATTATTGATTGACGCTTGACGGAACCAAGGTAACGACATTAGAATTTTTGATATGTTGCTTTCTCTTTCTACCAAACAGGTTCTGGCATAGGAAAAGAGATAGATATATAAAAGTATGATATTTCTTGATGGTCAGTTTAGTTCTAATTTTCGTCACGATGCGCTATGCGCTACAGGAACACGGTTTCGGTCCTCACGATTAAATCCGTTGGTCTCATTTTTTTATATTGTCTCTGGTACTTGGTAATAGGTATATAGAGGTGTAGTTAGGTAGGTAAGGTAACACTGATCTCTAAAATATACAGAAGCAGGCAGTGCTTGGGGAAAATAGAAAGTTTTTTTGATTGATGGCTTTTTAGGAATTTTGAGTTCAAAATCTTTATAACACGAATAAGGTACTAATTTTATATCTTGACAGAATCCAAATTCCTTGGGAAACGTTCAAATATATTATACATATTGGAGGGTATATGATCGAACGATTACGTTAACTCAACATGTCCGTTTCACTTTATATGGTTACGCTGTTAGCAAATGGAACATTAATTGCATATTATAGTAAACAATCGTAACGTATACGTTAAGTCAACGTGAACGTTCAATCATGCATGCCCCCATTATTTAGGTACGTTCTTTTTATAATGAGATCGGAAACTCACTTCAGTTATACGCCAGATGCAATATGGATGGAAGCATATGATTTCCGTTTGCAAGCGGAAATTTGACAGTTCCTCTGCGAAATGAAATTGACTGCGTTACTCCAGCCATACTGAATCTTATTCAAAAAGAACGCATCAGCTATTGCTATTATTATGTACAGGGTGAGTCGGGAGGAATATGGGCCTAGAGAGATGTAGATATGGGGGTGAGGGTAGGTGAGTACCACAGCACATAGGCCACACAGCGGGCCCATTGCGCACCTCCAAGAGGAGCCTCCATGAGGAGAGAAGTTGCTCTCTTTGGACAATCGTCGTCAAGCCTTAGCCATTCAGCATAGGTGACAACTTAGTCGTCAAGCCACAGCATATTCAGCTTAGGCGACAATCAATGTAGCCCAAGGCCGGTCCCTCTGCCGCTGCCGCAGTTCTAACTAAGGTGCTGATCGAGAACAGAACCTTGTTTTAGTATTGAACATGCAGGGTCCGATAATTTAGGCTAATTTATTACCTTTTTGACTGTAAATAATCAATAATACTACAGCCTACTCAGTTTCATTAGTCATTGAGAGTGTTGCTAAATACAGAACAGAAAATAATTTCTGCTCACCGTGAGGATCGAACCCACTTCAATCAGAAGTACGGTCTCTCAAGTCCAGCGTGTCACACACTGGACCACCGTGCCCCATGGGGAATGGACCTAACTATGCGAGGGTGTAATCTAAATCTATGCATCAAAATAATTTAAAAAAACTCAAATTTATTTATAACAAAATTCGAGTTTTTTGAGGTGGACTCCTTCTCTGATGAAATCGTTGTAACGTGGAATTTTCCTCTCTATGCATTTGCATTCTTCCATCTACACTCAAAATATTGCGCAATCTATATCCGGTTACCCACTGTACATTTGGTACTTTTGCGGGGTATCTCCGTTATTCTTATAAATAGAAAGTTGCGGTTTTCGCGACAGTGTGCTACTTTTTCGTGAAACTGAAGATGCCGTTAACAAAATTTTCAAAGCCCTTTTCGTTTTCAAGATACAGGGCTAAACTGAAAATGTTGCATTTTAAGGTACTCCTCGTATCTAAACTATCAGATAAGTTATGGAAAATGTGAAAACTGTTTCTTATATAACTTTTCCCGTAGATCTCGATTCTGCCTTCGGAATTAGTATACAGGGTCAGGTCAAAAAGTTATCGGACCCAACTTTATTTTTTTAAATGGAACACCCTGTATATTTATAGTCCATAAGATTTGTCTTTTCTTTACCTTTTCAAAAATATATAAGAGTATGCACTTTTAAAAAAAAACATTTTTAGCCTATAACTTTTTGACCTGACCCTGTATACAAATTCCGAAGGCAGAATCGAGTTCCACGGGAAAAGTATATAACTTTCGATTTTGCCTTCGGAATTTGTATACAGGGTCAGGTCAAAAAGTTATAGGCTAAAAATTTTTTTTTTTTTAAAGTGCATAAATTTATATATTTTTGAAAAGGTAAAGAAAAGACAAATCTTATGGACTATAAATATACAGGGTGTTCCATTTAAAAAAATAAAGTGTGGTCCGATAATTTTTTGACCTGACCCTGTATACTAATTCCGAAGGCAGAATCGAGTTCTACGGAAAAAGTTATAAAAGAAACAGTTTTCACATTTTCCATAACTTATGTGATAGTCGATAAGTTATACGGGGGGTACCTTAAAATGCAACATTTTCAGTTTAGCCCTGTATCTTAAAAATCAAAAGGGCTATGAAAATTTTGTTAACGGCAACTTTAGTTTCACGAAAAAGTAGCAAACTGTTGCGAAAACCGCAACTTTCTATCTATAAGAATAACGGAGATACCCCGCAAAAGTACCCAAAATGGGACACCCTGTACATGATACTAAAAGTATCATGTCCACTGTAACTATTTTATTTTCTAAGTATTTTTAAATAGGTATAGTTAGTGCTTTACCGTTGTTATATCTTATTTTTTATTTGTATTTTTTTTGATTAAATTATTTTGAATTTCCTGTAAGTGGGCTTCGGCCTGTCGGAAATATAGGTACATGGCTATTATCATTATTATTTTCTAAAATTAAGTATGAAAAAGATAAAAAGGCCAAGAAAATGGCGCATTAATGTTCTGGATTAATGGCATTACCGATCCGATATGTAGGTATACGGATTAATTGGAGAATAATAATTGAGTCCCAGGTTAACAATTAGGGTCATTACCACTGCTGCAAGCTGCAAGGGGTCTGCGATTGAATGTAGTGGATGTACCTACCAGAAACGAGAACAATTAAAGATAATTCACTTCGCATAAATCGCATATTCGCGAATATTTGGTAGTCGCAGGAGTGTGGAAGGTAGAGCTTGTGGTTGGAGGATTTAGGGGCTTCTAATTTGGTAATACCAATAGTTAATGAATGAAATAACTTTCCTCGATACAAAAATCTATGTTGCGCTGTCTGCATCCGACATCGATATTCGGAAAAATCGATATAAGTATCATTTTTCCCACAGTTGACGTTGACATCAGATCCGTCATCCATCATTCATCATTTTTTTTATATTATGAATCAATACAAAAACCAAAACACATCAACATCAAAATTGTAGTGGAAGTGGAGGTGGAAAATGGATTTCAATTTTAAAAACATGGTCAAGGATGCTGGCACAGCTATAAGTCGAGTGGTACAGGTAGAAGTCATTTTGTCGATTTATTTGTACCCAATTCAATTATCGCCACCTTTTTTATTAGTTCACCGAAGAAAAACTAGGAAAATCTGAAAAAACCGAACTTGACGCTCATTTTGAGAATTTATGGGAAAGAGCTGAGAACACAAAAAAATGTACCGAAAAGATTGTGAAGGATACTGAAGCTGTACTTGTTCCGAATCCTGGGAACAGAATCGAAGACTTTGTTTATGAGAAAATTGAAAAGCAACGTCCGTCTAGGCTCAGTAACTTGGAATATATGGGTAGGAGATTTTTTTTCACATACTTAAGTACTCGTTTCATCGATTTTAATTGCACTTAGAAGTGAGTGCTTTGTTAAAAGCGATACATCATAGTGCACTGAAAAATAGGGAAAAAGTCGTCTTCTTCTCGATAAAATTTTTTTTGGCGCATGGGATGTTTATTACAAAATGATAGTCTACACCATTTCCAACAGTATTTTAGAAAGTATCATTTTGATTTTGGAAAGTATCATTTGTATTTTAGAATAAACCGAGAAACATATGTATTTTAGAAAAATCCATTTGTATTTTCGATTTGTCAAGTGTATTTTAGACATATTCAAAAGTATTTTAGAAATAACAATAATTGTATTTTCGATAATGCCAAATGTATTTTAGAAAAGCCACATGTATTTTAGATTGTAACAATTGTATTTTAGAAAGACCATATTATGAATTTTAGAAAACATCATTTGAATTTTAGAAACGATCAATTGAATTTTAGATTCCAAATTGTGAGGACGATGCTTAAGAACCTTTTCGTTGAGGTATGCCCACAGGACAAAATCAGTGTGGGATGTTAATGTGCCGACAAAGGTATACTGATACGTACAGAAAAGATATCTAAGAAATAGAGCCATACATGATAATTCTAAACTACAATTGAAACTTTCTAAAATACATATGGTTTGATCTTGGGTTTGATCTAAAATACAAATGACGGTTTTCCAAAAAGAATTGGCAATTCGAAAATACATTTGTTGCTTTCTAAAATTAAATTGGTTCTTCTAAACTACATTTGAAGCTTTCCCAAATTAAATTGGTTATTCCGAAATACAAATGATGTTTTATAAAATACAATTGACTATTCCATTATTCATATGAAGGTGTCTTAAATACAAATGACTATTCTAAAATACATTTGGAGGTTTCTTAAATACTGTTGGAAATGGTGTAGATCACTGGATATTGGAAATCGCAAGTACAAATTTTTTTATCAGGGCCAACATTTTTTATTGCGAAATTCGACGGCTTAATCTGCAACTGCGCTAAATCCATAACCTATGGCAAATTTCTCAGGAGCAACATAAAACTGTAAAAGTTGTTAAAAATAGTATTAGCGATTCGTCTTTGATTGTTAACTTTTTCCTTTTATGTTTAAATGGTGAGAGAAATTGAAATACGGTAGGTTGGGTGATTCAATTCGTTTTTTTTTTACGTAAAAAGGGAGTTAGCTTTATTGCCCTGATTATTTTGAACATTTTATTGGATGGAATGCATGGAATTGACGTCTTTTCTGTGCATGTTGAAATGAAATTAGGCCAACTCCATTTCAATAAAATACCTACTTTAATATAAAGGAGCTAACCGAGGAGCTAACTCAATACAAAATGGCTGACTGATCAGGAGTTGACGCTGTTTCCAAAGCGGTATGTTTTTTGATTAAATAAGCTTGATTATGTGCGGGCAATTTAAACACTTTCTGATTAAAATCAGGAGATATCGTTCTGTAGAATGATAGTCAGTTGGACATTATGCCGATTGCACAAAAAAAACATTTTTCCCAAAAAGTGGAGTTAGCGTGTTTGCAGATAAAGCCGTCCATATGTCATACCTAAATCTGTCAAAAGTGTGTTTCACTACTTTTCCACACATACTTCTTCATATCTCCGGAAATCTAGATATCAGAAACTTTTTTTTTATTGATAAAGGAATTGTGGGAGAAGGTAACCGGGGTTTCGTTAGAATGAAAATTTTAGTTTTTCTGTAAAACTGCGAAAAACTTCAACTATAGGGAACTTGCCCATTTTTTCTTTATATTATCTATTCATTTTAGAGTGTGCGTTCATGTCTCGGTTCATGTCTAAAAACACCGTATACCAAATATCAGCCCTTAAATCGCACTATAGTTACTTTACAATAGGTGTGTTTGTTATCCTCCACTAGTGCACACGAAACTGCACTTTTCTACCATGCGGCGTTTGTTATGCTGTTTGTGCAAGTAGTGTAGAGTGTTTGTTATATTAGGGTAGGTTGCCTATTACTGCACTCGCTACCCCAGGTCAAGAGGAGGTGTGACAAGTGCAGCGTAGTGTAGAATAGGGTGGGGAGCTTATTTCGTGTATTTTGTAAACAAACCATGTCTTAAACCTGACTTATAATAAAGATAAACGAACAAAAAGGAAAATTTGTAGCAAAGAATCACTGTATATCTTATCAAATAAATTGAAATGGGTGATGAAAATAGTGAAAGTGAATGTAAATAGTCATACGATAAAGACTCCGATCAAACATATGAAATCATTTCATCCACTTAAGAGATACAATTAGAAAGATGCGAAACTGGTAAGCTTTGTATCCATTTATATTTCTTATTCTTATTCAATTCCTTTTTCTGCTTAGCTTTGGAATTCGCAACACTTCTCATAAACTCTCAAAAATAAACATTAGCAGCAATCTCGATCATGATCCCAAGCCAAGCTGCAGTGGCTTATCTGGTAGAGCGATGCTAGCCTAAATCCAAGCCAACCCAAAACTGTTGATAGAGTATTAACTAAATTGTAGATATCAAGATAATTCGTTGAATAAAGCTCTGCCAATGCGAAAATGCTTTTTGAATCCAATATCCGCATAGGCAGGTACCAAAAGCACTACGTCTCAAAAAACTCTCTCTATACAGTTTTGCTTCTTCTGCGGTAAAGTGTATTTAAAATATTATTACGGTTAAGCTGTCTTCAAAATCAGAACTTCTAGATGAGATTCATCATCATCGTCGCAAACTTCAGACAATAATATAGTCCCGAATCCATAATACTTTATTTTACTATACAAATCATCCATCGTTCACACAGTTGTTTTGTTTGTTTATTTTTTAGGTTAGAATATCTGCAGAATCTGCACAAACGCGTTTGTTGAATCTCCTTTACACTGACAGCCATGACAGTCTGCACTACCCTACCCTACACCAAAATAACAAACACACCTAATAATTAATCAAAATTGACATCAACGCTGTGAAAATTCAAACGAACCAAAAAACGCGGGAAAGTTTTGACGTCATAACGCGTATCTTTGGCAACCATTTGAATGTTTGAAGTCTGATGTGACATTGAGTTGGTTTATTTCATAGTTTTTGAAAAAAATCAAGGATAGTTCATATACATATTATTGCATTATGCCGCTGTGTTCGAATTCAACTTTGAAATTTCCAAACACACTTTCATTCGCGTGCCTGGTGACAAAAAGCGGCGAATAAAATTACTTAGAGCATGCAGAAGCAATGAGGGGAACTATTTCGTTAAAAAGCAGTGCTATTTATGTGTATGCGGAGATAATTTTTAGGTGTGTATGTATTTTGCAGGGTATTTTGACAAAAAATACCATTACCTATGATTGTGTTTTTGGATTTTGAGAGATTTTATTCTTGGGTACATATTACTACAGACATATTACAAAAATGAACCTTTTTATATTATTTTACAAGTATGTCCGGCGGTGAGGTATACAAAAGGACAAATTATGGACCAAAATTTTTATTTCTCGAGAAAGTAATTTTTATAAAAAATGTTGCTTCAAAAGAAAAGTTGGAATGTAATCTCTTTTTCAAGCGGAAAGCGTGAATTACCCCGCCATATTTGAAAGTTTCTGGCAAAAAAAAATGTGTCTTCTTTGATCAATTATTAACACTGTAAACCAATAGAATATCTAAAGTTTCATCTTTGCTAAAAACTGAATATATTATTTATGTAGGGTGTTCTCTCTTGAATTAAATTTATTCTCTGACTTCTTAAAGACCCTGTACAAAATTTGTTTTTTTTTTCATCGACAATCGTTTTTCTTTAGTAAGCAAAAATTCTTATAAAAAATGACTTGCTCGAGAAATTGAAGTTTTGGTCCATTTGTCCTTTTGTATACCCCATCGCAGGAAATACTGTAGGATACAGGTAAAATTAAATTATAAGGTCCATTTTTATAATTATTATGAAATATGCGGAGCAATACGTACCTAAGAATAAATCTCTAAAAATGTAAAAACAAAATTATTGGTGTTCATTTCATAATACTCACATTAATTTGATCTCCACATACATAAATGGCACTGTTTTTCAATGAGATATTCTCCACATTTCTTCTGCATACTCAAAGCAATTTTCTGCCATATTTATAATACCATCCTCTTTTTTCCAAAAACTACGAAATAGACTAACTCAATGTCACTTCAGACTTCAAACATTCAAATGGTAGCCAAGGATACGCGTTATGACGTCAAAACTTTCCCGCGCTTTCTGTTTCGTTTGAATTTTCTCAGCGTCGATGTCAACTTTGATCATTTATTGTAAAATAACTAGTGAGATTCAAGTGCTGATATTTGGTATACGGTGTTTTTGGACATGAACACACTTCAATACAATAAAAAAAAAATGAGCAAGTTCCCCATTACATTTTCTGCAGAACTATTTTCAGTAGTAGTAGCGAGAAACTTTTTTGTTTTATGGAATTTTGTTATACTATCTGCGTACGAAATAATGCCGAAGGTTCACAAAAGTTTTTGAAAAAATAATCAACTTCCTAAGTTGTACAGTTACTTATAGTTTTTTGAAGTTGAGGTTCCGCACGGGTGGCTCGCGGCGTTTAAACAGCCCCGCGCCGCCTCTCCTTGCATTAGATATTATTATAGCGCTATTATGGGGGCGTCCAATATATATAACCTTAAATCAAAAATCCTCGCATCTTTATAAGCTCTCTTGGTTTAGGCTATTGATGCAATTTGCATATTTTTCACAGTCATTGCAACATTTTATTTCTGATGCAATTCGGAAAATAAACTTGACATCTTGTCGTCAAAGTTTCTCTCATATCATCGAACACTGATTCTTAAGTAGAAGAATTGACCTTCCAAGTACTTTCTTTTTGGCTTTATTTGAATTGTACCAAATTCTTTATTGATATAGACATCTGAGAAAACATGATAGGTACATAGATCAATTTGAGTTTCGTCTTTGTAATACTGGGTGGTTCATTTGAGTTGAGACAGCCCGATATCTAAAAAACGATAGTTATTTAAAAAGTTAGAGTGAAAGTTATTGGGTCCTGTGACATTAAAAAAATTATTAGGATTTGGGATTTTGAAATTATAAAAAAAACATATTCAAGACGTCCCAAACTATGGAACACTTGACATTAAAATTGAAAAACGTCAGCATGTGTTGTGCATATGAATACAGTCATATGACTGCAAGCCTAAGAACAACAAGCTTGATGTTTAGCCAGTCAGTCAATACTACCCTCGATACCAACCTTCCACTCTGTAATAATGTAAGTAGCTATTTATGAGTATTGTATGACTTTTATACTTTTATGTGATGTGTTCCATAATTTAAAACGTCTTGACTATGTTTTTTTTATTATTTCAAAATCCAAAATCATGTTAATTTTTTTAATGTCACAGTACCCAATAACTTATATACTTAATAACTTATACTTGGATGGTCAATCTTTCTAATCAAGAAACAGTGCTTGATCATGTGGGAGAAACTTTCACGATAAGATGTGCCTGCAATGCACCAAGATAAAATGTTGCAATGACTGTGAATAATATACAAGTTGCAGTAACTGCCCAAACCAAGAATGCTTAACAGATTGTGGAGATTATTGATCTGAGGCTATAATATACTTCAGAATATTTCGGAACTTGTACTTAGAGTTTTGAGTTTACAGCTAAACCCAATAATAATAATATTTAATACAAGGCGCTGCAGCACGGTAGTTTGAACGCCGCGCCATGTGGAAACTCAACTTTGACTAACTATAATTCGAAAACTATTTAACTTGGAATGCTGATTCTTGTTTCAAAAACTTTTTTGAACCCTTGGCTTCATTTACGAAGATAGTACAGCAAAATTCCTCAAAATAAAAAGTTTCTCGCTTACTAAAAATGGCTCTGCAGAAAATGTTGAACTTTTTCGCAGTTTTACAAAAAAACTAAATTTCTCATACTAACGAAACTACTCCGGTTATCTTCAACCACAATTCCTTTATCAATAAAAAAAAACGTTCTTGATATCTAGATTTTTTCCGTAGATATGGCGAACGAAGTATGTGTGAGAGTAATGAAACACACTTTTGACATATCTCGCAATAAAGAAATTCGGCTCTGATAAAAAACGTTGTAATTTCCGATTTCCAATGCCCAGAGACCTAGTCTACTTTTTGGTGTAAACATCACGAGACATCATCACTTCCACCACAGGTGCCGGCCACAAAAAAAATCATTGATAATGCATTATCTGTCCTGTATTCAAATCCCAGTTTGTGTAGTATCCGATCAGTTTAATCTTTTATTCTATAACGCAACTCACTTCATGATGTTCCTGTGTTATACCTATTCCTGTTCTGGATTGACGCTCGTTAAACTGCGATTTTTAAAACTAATTTGTCATTCCAATAGGTTATCAGCTCAAATTATAATAGTAGGTACGAGATACGGTATTAGAAATATCTAAGCTCATTTGTTATTTGATGCAAATAAGGTTTTAAATGTTAGTAGTACAGTCATTAGGTGTTTGGTGCGAAAACAAGGGGTTATCTGGAAAGTTTTCCGGGTTTTGAAAATTTGTGGTTTTATAGATTTTGATGTGCTCTTTCCCAATTTCAACTTTGCCTCCTCGTATCTTTGCCGCTTGCGCCGCGATATCCGAAGAATGGTACCTAGAAGCATTTTTTGACAATATCTCTTCTCCGTTCCACTTCAGGATGAAAACATGTTTATACAAAATTAAATTATTGACAATTTTCTACAATTTATATAATAATTTTTTTTTCGTAGGATGTATAGTCCTGACGTACGTGCGCCGCAAAGTTCAGTTCAACATGCGTTTTGGCCAAAAAACAGATCTCCACACCCGGTGGAGCTCACAATTCCAAAATGTATCGTAGTATCCTTCGTTTGGCTGTTCTTCATTGACCAAGTGTGACGAGCTCTTTGTCTTTAGTGCCGATCGAAGCTTCACTGACCGAAATATTTTCCACATCATCAAATTGAATTTTGTCCAATCGTAGCAGTTAAATTTCTAAAAGCTGATAGCCGTCAGTGCTTTTGGTTTTGAACAATAACGTGAATACTTTGATATTGACGATATCAAACAGGCTCCCCTTGCACAAAAATTAGCGAACGCCAATAGGAAAAAAGCTATCTGATTTCCTTTCATTAAGGCCAGATATACGTAAATAAATAGTCCCCCCCCTCTAACTTTTGAACGCATTAATATTTTTGGCTCAAATTTGGAGGTGTTGTTCAGGGTAGGCTTTACTAAGTTTTGACCTCCAAAAAAAAATTTCAACTGTCAAACTGACAGCTGGGCACCATTTTGAAACAAATTATTAAATGGAAAAGGGGATCATGTGATACCTTATTTGAAAGGTCCTTCCATTCTCTTTTCACCCCCAAAGTTTGAAGTCCTTAGCATTTTTCTTAAGGAAATGGCGCCATATCGAAAATAAATTATTTGGCTTAAAATACTATCTCTAATTCTTAAAAGAACTTTATTAACAATGAAAAAACTAACCTATAACATAAGTGATTGTTTCTACAACAGTATTTAATAAAAAATTTCAAAAAAACCTAATACTAAAGATAATATTAAGAACGAAATCATGCAAAATTATCTCAATAAATTTTCAAAATGCTGTCCCTGAACCTCTTGACAATAATAATTTGAGCCAAAAATATTAATGCGTTCAAAAGTTAGAGGGGGGGGACTAATTACGTCCTCACTGTATATTCGGAAAAATTCATCCCCTCAATACCACTCACCACATCTACTATTTCATAGCATATTTTATCGACACGGAACCTTTGAATAAACTTTCCGTTTGATAATGTGAATGGGTCGTTTTGAGCAATATCTCTACCTATATCGACCGCGTCCTCTAGAACTTCTTCCACATCAAACTTATAATTCATGAGATTATTCCAAATCAAGATTTGATTTATATTGTCCGTTTAAAAAAAAATCCACTTTTCACGCATAAAAACAAAAACACGAATACAATACATAATATCATACACGAAATACAATAGAAAAATACATCCGATTTTCAAATTATCTCTACTCCCAGTCATTCTCACTTGTTCATGAACAATTGAGATGTCAAACTCCCTGGGAATTCAAATGTCCCACAAATTTTTATACAAATACATTCCAAGAATAGGATTTTTGTAAACTTCAAGGAGAAACGTCAAATTTCTTTCATAATCTCTACTCCCTGAAATTCAAGAATAGGGGCACGGAAATCAAAAGTCCCACATATTTCTATAGAGATATTTCAATAGGGTTGTTGTAGACTTCTGGGGCCGCATTTTTGAAAACCGGGGAGTAGAACATCCGAGAGAAAGTAGGCTATAACTAGTAGGCTTCTCTCGGCTGTTCTACTCCCCGGTTTTCAAAAATCCGGCCCCAGGGAGAATCGTCAAATTTCTCTCATAATCTCTGCTCCCTGAAATTCAAGAATGCTATCACATTTAGACTTTGACGCAGCAGTTTGTGGCTATGTTTTTTGGGGTGCTGAATTCGCATTTGAAGTTTATGATTTGTTGCTTATAACTCACACACTATCAACTTTTAGAGAATATCCTCTCTATTAAAAATGATAGTACCTACATACAATTTCCTTCAAATTTCATCACTTGAGTTTGTTTTCTGACTCACCGTGGTCTCAATCGCTTGTTGAAGATCGACGTATTTAGACTTTTCCACCTTCTTATAAAAATTGACGCTTGATTTAAGATAAATACAAGGTACAGTGACTGGTTTCAACTGATATGCTTGAGCCCAGTACGATAAAGAAAGCGTATCCCTGAGGGTATAAGGGTTGCATTTGGGGATTAAAAAAAACAGTAACAATTAGAATTTTAAACACATGTTATTCCGTCTTCCTTCCCAGATACTTAAAATTATGTACTTCATAATTATTGTACTGTCCTGACTGCTTCAAAAGAGTGCCTCTCTCATTAAAATCCTCGCCACAGACGAACCAAAACCTACTAATCCCAATATGCTTTATCTGTGAAGTATCAAGACTGTTGAATAATGATGTCGAGAAAGTGAGAACGATAAGAGGAAAGGTTTAAAAACGGTTATTAAGTCAAGCGAGAAGAGGAAGGATGATGAGCATGTTCAGTTGAGTAAGAAATCTGCACTTGTGGTTCAAAAGCGATATCGTGAAAACTACAAGAATGAGAGAAAGATCGTCGTTTATGTAGAGAAGGCCGAACTGGGCAGGAAGCAAGTCAAAAGACTGTCTACTGAAGCACCTTTCAGTTTTAAAAATCTCTGCTGTATATGTGACCTCCATAGAAAACCAGAGTTGTTGGAACAACAAATAAAATAAACAATCGCAATATTCTGAACCCCGTAAGAGTTTTGAAAGTGGAGGAATCTGTGATGAAAAAAAAGTAGAATGCGCCTTTTGCCTGTCTCAGACCAGGGGCTCGATTCCTGACCGATCCTATCGCTCAAGATCACTCGTGCCGCTATCGAAATCGTTCGCATGTCATTCTTGAGAACTCGTCTCATGAACGACTACTCGAATTTGTCTCGCTCGCATCATACAGCATAGTTTTCGCAAGACTTATTTGTAGTTAGCAAATTTATTTTTTCAGTGTTTGCTGAATTCGAGGTTATGTTGATTGGAGTTCTTTCTTTGCAAACATTAAAAATCTTGAGTTTACAGAGTATCTTCTTAACACGGGTGAAAAATTCGTGGGGCCATTTCTGAGGTATTTTCATGAAAAAAAGTTCCCATAGATATTTTCCGAAAAAAACGATTCAAGCCCCTTCTTTTTAAGGTGAAAAATGTATACTCAGTTCACATAAATAAAGCTAGTAGTTTTCGACAAAATTGTAATTTTTTACATCGATGCATCGGCACCCCAAAGACGGGCCTTCCTCAATATTTGCGAAATCGCTTACACTAAAATATCGAAATTTGGTACCTCTGTAAAAACTTTTGACGCCAAATAATTCAGAGCTCAAAAATTTCAAAATATTTATCAAGGGTGCTTCATACTGAGGCAGGTGGTAAAAAAGCCCCATTTTCTGTAGGTCTAGCATCAAAGTCATGCAAACAAATAAACAAATGTTATTCTCATCTGACTCATTGAGAATTGGTTGACACATATGAGACAAAAATAATTGCGATGAATCTAGCCGCACTCGTAATTGTGAACTTGCGAACGTTCTATATCGAAGGTCGGTCAAGAATAATAATATGGTTCGCTTGAACCATTCGTAAAAATCCCCTTCGAAGACGATCGCATACGCGTGCATGTGAATGATGTCAAGAATTGCGGTCCAGCCGTGGGACCCTATAACAAAAAGCGATCTATCGCTTCGCATAAACATCGGTCGTTTCTTGAATCAGGTGAAGTGAATAATACGGGCACAGCTGTTGCTTGACGGCTATTTTGGATAAAAGAAATGACCGATGTTTATGGGGAGCGATAGATAAAATCCTACGGCTGGACCGCAATTCTTGACATCATTCGCATGCATGCGTATGCGATCCTCTGCGAAGGGGATTTTTACGAATGGTGCAAACGAATCATATTCTTGGCCGTCCTTCGAAATAAATCGTTCGCAAGTTCACAATTACGAGTGCGGCTAGATTCATTGCAATCATTTCCGTGTCATATGTGTCAATCAATTGTCAATGAGTCAGCTGATAAAAAAACATTTGTTTATTTATTTGCATGACGTTAATGCTAGACCTACAGAAAATGGTGCTTCTTTACCCGTAACCACATCAGTAATGACGCACCCCTGATAAACAATTTGAAAATTTTGAGCTCTGGATTATTTGGCGTCAAAAGTTTATGAAGAGGTACCAAATTTCGATATATCTGTTTGAGCGGCTCCGCAAATTTTGAGCCCGTCTTTGAGGTGCCAATGCAACGATGAAACAAATTACAATTTTTTCGAAAACTACTACCTTCATTATCTATGTGAACTGAGTATACCTTTTTCACCTCAAAATCATTCGGGTTTCCTATTCTAAAATCTGAATGTTGGAAAAAGTATGCATTAAAATGTTGAGTTCAAATTCTGATTTAGCATTGAAAGTTTATGCGATGTATTAAATCGCATGATTGTTGTATGAACGATTTCTGAAATATTGAAAAAAAACCGTCTCGGGGTGCCCTATTTCAAGGGGCGTATCTAGGTATCTACCTTTAATCGCATTTTTCGAAAAATGTTCATGAAAATACCTCAGAAATTACCTCACGAATCATTTACCCGTGTTTAGAAAATACCATGTAAACTCAAAATTTTCAATGTTTGCAAAAAGCTCCAATCAACATGATCTCGAAACGCTGAAAAAATGAATTTTCTAACCACAAATGAGTCTAGCGAACACTATGCTGTGCGATGCGAGCGAGAAAACCCGCTCGTTGTCAAATTCGAGTACTCGTTCATAAGACGAGTTCTCAAGAATGACATGCGAACGATTTCGATAGCGGCACGAGTGATCTTGAGCGATCAATCGGTCAAAAATCGGGCCCCTGGTCGCCTCTCATTCACTCAAAGAAAAAACGGCCAATTTGCCAATGATTTCGGAGCAGCAATGGGAGACGTCTACACTTATTTTGAGAATAGTGATGGAGAGAGCCAGATTTTGCTCGACGAGTTGATATATCGAATCAAGGGTGACTACCGACAAAAAGCTCATCTAATGAAAAAATATGAAAGCGATATAATGGTTACTCCTCAAAACAAAAAGAGAATACTGTGTTTCAAAAACACTGGGTATAAAATTTTGACCGATGGTTGGTAACAGCAGGCGTTAAAAAATAAACGAGAAGAAACCGGAATCCTTCCTCTTATTAGGGCGGCTGCTTCAATTATCATGTGACAGAGGTATACCCGCCTTCCGGAAAGTTTTTGGAACCCAACGTCCATTTATGGAAACATCTGTATCTACTAAACAAAAAACATGGGGATCATGATATGAGGAACAAGGTGAGCACGTGTCGCGCGCTCATATTTATAGAGCAGCAGACTTTTCGTGCCACCAGTCCTGGTGGGTAGGCAGTGTTCCTGTATGGAACTAGAAAATTGGTCCGGTCTCCTTTTTCCAATGGGCTTTTGTTCATCATATACAGAAGCTGTTCGCCTGATAGCATCAACCATCAATGATCCGATGAAAATCAACTCGACGTGCTTTTCACATCAGTGCCCGTATTCCGTGTACCTGTGGAGTTCTAGCAACACGTCGCTTTCCCAACATTTTACACATGGAGCGGCGTGTTGCTATGGAATTCCACAGTACACGGAATGCAGGCCCTGGTGTAGTACCTAACAACTTTTATCAATAAATAAGGGTTGTGCAGTAGAAAAAGTGGGCTTCAACATTCAACGCAGTCAGACAATATATGCCAATTTTCAACATACGATTGAGCCCAAGCGGTTGGTCTGGGAAAAAGACGCAGAAGATGCAATTTGCTCAACGTTCTATGTAGTTTTATTTCCAATAGAAGGGTTCTTCGCAAAAAGCTGATGTTTTTCGAGTAAAAAGCAAAAAAAAACAAGAAAAGTGTGATTTTTTACTTTTTTTCTGCATTTTTTCCAAAGTTGCGTCACTAAATTTAGTTGGTAAATGGCAGATTCGGATTCAGCTCACCAAAAAACATATAGGTATAACCAAAAAAATCAGGACTGCCCCAAAACTGTTTTGAGCTATTCTGTACAGAGTACAGAGTGTCCCGTTATATTTTAGCCATTGGATAACTTTCTTATTATTGATCGTAGAGAAACGTTTAAATCATCAAAGTTGAAGTAAATCTCACCAGCATTCAGAACCCAAAATCGAATCGGAAATAGGAAATCTTGACAGATTTTTGAGTTTTTTAAATGGGACACACCCTGTATATTTCATCACAGTTCGATGGATAATTGTCTCCTGATTCCAAATATATATAGTTTGTGAGGTCTTTTTTCAATGGTTCAAATTTTATAGCCACTTTTATTTACTTTTATTACTTTTATTACATCTATAAAAGAAGTTATGTTAAGTTACATCTATAAAACATATTATTATTTTGTATCCCACTATTACAAAAGATGTTCAAAATGTCCCCCGTTCATCTGTCATCACATACGATATCTTTTTATCAAGTTTTTTAAGGATCTTTTGATAAAGATTCGCCTTTCAGTCCAATTAAAAAAATCAATCTCCGTTATAATTTTATCTTGAATTTCTTGGATGGATTGGGGCCTGTTGCTGTATACTTTTCCTTTAAGGTATCCCCAAAGAAATGTATCGAAGGGGGTTAAATCAGGGCTGTTTGGTGGCCATTGCATTGGGCCATTTTTGCCAATCCACAGTTGGTAATTATTTGACAAGAAGTTTGTTACAGCCGCAACACCATGAGAAGGAGCTCCATCTTGCTGCCAAATAATATTTAGAAACATATCTAACGGTAAATTATCCACTGAATTTTCAATGTCATTCTCCAAAAAATGTAGATATCTTTCTCCAGTAAGCGACCCGTTAAAAAAAATGCCTATTATTCTATCTTTCATGAAGCCACACCAAATTCCAATCGACCTTCTTCCGGAACGTTTGATTTCTAAAAATTTTTGTGGATTTTCACTCGACCAAAAATGTAAATTATTTCAAGTAGGTTAACGTCCGAAAAAGGTTATGAACAAATATGTCGAGGATTACGGGAATAACGGACAGTGTCTTGAGTCTTCCTTTTAATAAAGAGCTACAGTTTCGATGCTGTGTTGCATCTTCTACAGGCTATTAAAAAATTGGAGACCAATATTGACAGAAAATTACATTTGAACTCGAAACATGAATACAACGAAAAATTCCAAACGCCGTTGTTTGTCGCGATCACTCAAGCCTTGCACAGAAGTCATGCAATTTATGTTTTTCAAAGTTTTTTTGAATTCTAGTACGGGATAAGCCTAAGTCACGACTGCAGTCTCTAATTGAATGATTTGGGGTATCTAAAAAATGTGTTACCAAAACAATGTTTCAACTAAAAAATACAAAATCTAATGTGTTACCTTTGAAATACAGAAGAGTATCTAGTTCCACATTTTCGTTACCCAAAACTTGTCTATCTGTCTCGCAATTGTTTATAAATATTTGTAAATGTCTGTGAGCTTGGTGGGGCCCTGTTGGGATATTATACTCTTATAAATTCGGCACGGGCCATACGCCTATTTTGATTGCAGCGAAGAAATATCTCAACAATTCTGAATTTGTCTTCTTCGGTGAACCTCATCGCAAAATGTTTTCGAAAACAAAGGGGAATTTTGACAACTGGCCAGCTTATTAATATTAGAATTGCTATGGTTATATCCAACCAAGGTTGATTGATAGTATGGAGGACTGTAACTAGGAGAGTAATCGAAATGCATAAAAGTGGTCCAGGTTTCAAATCGTAATTCAGCTTCAATTGTTACCTCCAGATGGCGAAGAGTCGTTAGCGATTTCATGTCAAACAAAAATGTTACCTAGGTAACATGAATGAGACAACGTTACGAATACTCTATCAAAATGCAACAGTTTTTATTGGCTAGGTTGCATCCAAACTCTCACTATTTGATGATAATACGTACCTATGAATATATTTCTTGTTGTGCATTATTCTGAAATTTATAGAATTTTCATATTTTTTTGTTTAATTGCATTAATTGATAGAGTAACTGAGTGACGTCATATCCTTCATTGACAACAGTCATCATTGAACAAACCATGGGCTTGAAACACGATGCTGCAACGATTCAACCTCAATTTTTTCCTTATAGACAATGCATTGCATGTGGAATGTGAAGTGGAAATTTGGAAAAAATGAATGAAAATGTGATAAAAGTATCTTGACAAATTATTGACAAGCAATCAACGTTACCATCACAATGAATAAATAAAAGCGCTACCAGCAACAGCACCCTCAAATGAACTAAGCAAAAAGAGGGACAGATTTTCAGGGATATTCGTATGTCGATTCGTCTCCTAGTTATAGTCCTCCATAATTGATAGTAATAAGGTTGCGTCGTTATACGGTCGGGTTTCGGACGAATCAGAATTCAGACAAAAATGACGTCAGTCGGCTCCGATTCGGTTCTGAAATTCAAATACACATCTAAAAAAAAGATAGAATATGGTTCACACTTGGTAATAAGAAGATATTTCACTGTATACCAAAAGCTGTGTAATAACTTACCCTCAAATACGTTTAAAAACGGCCGACACTCGGTAAAAAAAGTTTTAAGACCCTGAAATACGGACATGTTATGACATTAAGATGACACACCGATGACAGGAATGTCAATAATGGAACTCGGTGACGGGATCGATTCGGTTTATCGTTCGTGGATTTCCGATTCCCTAGTTACGGCGCAACTTCTTCATATCAATAATTAACCTTGATATCCAACTACCCATGGAACATTGATATATTAAAGTGGCTAATAAATTTGAACCATTGAAAATAGACCCCATAAACTATGATATATATTTGGAATCAGGAGACAATTCTACATCGAACTGTTATAAAATATACCGGGTGTCCCATTTAAAAAACTCAAGAATCTTTCAAAATTTCCTATTTCTGATTCGATTTTGGGTTTTTCGACCACGGATTCTGAATGCTGGTGAGATTTACTTCAACTTTGATGATTCAAACGTTTCTCTACGATCAATAATAAGAAAGTTATCCAATGGCTAAAATATAACGGGACACCCTGTATAGGGTGGGCAACTAAGAATGCGAGATACTGTATCTGGGAAACTATTCATCGTAGAGAAGACTCGCGGCAAAAAATGTTATGACTGAAACGGCCAAGAAAAATACCTGGAAAATATTTTCAAGTTTCTGAAATGGTCGCTAGTGGGCGTAACAACCAACACCAAGTAGAAAAATAGGATTTTTATAGAACTTTGCCCACTGAAAATATATCGATGATATTTTTTTCATTTTGATTGGCTTTTTACCTATACTTTTTGTCTAAAACGTTTTTTTCTATCTATAAAAAAAAGGGGTGGGGGAAGTTTAATTATTTTTTTAAACAAACTGAGATTTCTCCCGTTTCGCTTGACCGATTTCAACGAGCATGGGCTCATATGGAAAAGAATAATCTGCACCCGAATCCCCACTATAAAATGCTTATTTGGTCTTGCATATGTTACCTTCGCCGTCGCCGCTAGATGGCGTTAATCGGTAGCTTATTTGAAAAAAAAAATCAAATCTAATGGTAAATTCATCTTTATACATCTTTATATCTTTAAAATTGAATGATTTTTTTTTTATTTATTCTTATGTTTTTTTTTAAATTTTCTTGATAGAAAAATGTATTCTGTTTTAAAATATAAAAAAATTATTATACCATTACATTTGATTTTTTTGGAAAAAACTCAAAAATATGCTCCATTTCGATATCGGTCGAGCGAAATGGGAGAAATCTCCGTTTGATTAAAAAAATATTTGAACTTCCCTCACCCCTTCATTTTGATAGTTGGAAAAAAAGTTTTTAGACAAATAGTGTAGGTGAAAAGTCTGTTAATATGAAAATAATATCATCGATACATTTTCATATGGCAAAATTCTATAAAAATCCTATTTTTCCATTTGGAGTTGGTTGATACGCCCCCTAGCGACCATTTTGGAAACTTGAAAATATTTGCCAGGTATTTCTCTCGGCCGTTTAGTTTTAAAATTTTTTGCCGCAAGCCTCTACGATGAATAGTTTTCCAGATACAGTACCTCGCATTCTTAGTTGCCCACTCTGTACAATACATTTTTTTTTTATTTTTTTTCTAGCATGTCAGATAAGACAGGTATCAGCTGTCAACGCGGGAATGCTCATAATTTTGAAACAACTCAACCAATTGACGCGATCTTGGTGTCATTTTGAAGAGGAGGTTCGCCTCTTCCACAATTTTGAGATTTCAAATAATTCCGATCAAAACAGACGATTGTATTCAGTATAAAATGCGGACGACGGACATTTTCTGAATTTACTCAACATTTTCAAATGCAAAGGTATACAGAAAATTGTTCGTCTGAATTCTCAAAGAAACTCCGCCCAACTTTCATGTATTACACTTGTTTCTAGATTTAAAAATAAAAAAGCTACCCATACGCTTTTCTGTAACTTAATGTAAAAAAGTGAAACTATTCAAGATGCCCTCGTAAAGAAAATATAAACAAATTTTTGCGTTACCTAGTAACCATTGACCTCTAACCAAGGATAGACACCACAAGTCATTCATAAAATTACTCCGTAAACAATCGGAAACAAGATCTTAGAAAAAATCATTTATCTTGTGTTGGCAACACCGCTTTGGAGCGACCTTGCCTGACCGACACCCGGCGGCTTCGGCTTCCAGTGGCGGAGGGGCAATTATTCATCACTAGGAATTAAATAATGAAATAAAATTTGGTGAATGTATTAATTTTCAAACTTTTAATTTATTTATTAGACAAAACTTTTAGGATGTTATTTATAGATGTTCTTGCGTCCATTAAAAATTATACAAGGCGTCCCAAAAAGCTGTGGCAAACCAAAGTTATGTTCTTTTAAACATCCGTTATGTTATTTTCTTTTTAAATTCTTCAGAAAATCTTGGTTCTTTTTTGTATAAGGGATTTTCTTGAGACATCAACAGTTTTTAAAATAAAAGAAGTTGAAAATCGACAGATATATTAATTTTACTACTCACTTAGAATCGAAGCCACTCAAGTTTGGACAAAACGTTTTACATGTCCGTTTCTTAATTTTTAATAAGCTTTCGTCAAAAATTTGAGATTTTCAAATAAGGCCAAAATTACACTTTAATGATAGCTTATTTTTTAAATTCTTTATTCCCTCTAATGATAGCTTATTAAAAAGTACGATAGAACATGTAAACTGTTAGCTTCAATCTTCAACCGTTTTGATTCTACAGGGTGTAAAAGTTAATATTTTTCGACATTTCAACTTCTTTTATTTCAGAAACAGTTGGTTTCAACAAAGTTTTTTAAACAAAAAAAACTCAGAATTTTCTGGAGAATTTAAAAATAAAATAACATACGGGGTGTTTCAGTTGAAAAACATAACTTTGGTTTGCCAAAGCTTCTTGGAACGCACATTTCAATGGACACAAGAACATTTATAAATAACATCTTACAACTTTTGAAATAAACTTTTTTTGAAAACCTGAAATAAAAAGTTGAAGGGGGTCACCCTGTACATATTTATTCACCTCGAAACAGAACAAATAACAAAAACAAGGACATAAGTACATTGCAAAACTACAGTCTTCATTTCCTTTTGAAGAAACAGGCACTGGTACCAACTCTTCAGGTATTTTCGTATCCACTGAGATATCACTGCAAAGAAATAAGTCAGTTCCGTCAACAGTTACCCCAAACGTAAAAATGCAGTTCTTTATTCAATATCCCAAACTGTATAAAATAATTCAAGGTTCATGATATTCACCTATCGGAGTCAGATTTCGACAAAAACTGTCCTATGAGCTTTGGAGTAGCATCTGGCTTTAAGAATTTCTTGCCAAATGTGGTATTGGATTAAGATTTGAAAATCTAACTAGCGAAATAAACACTTTGAATCCGGATTTAGGAGAGGACTCTTTTTGACGTTTAGATTAGGAGGTTATGTGCTATTGCCAGCGCCGTTATTTTTTAGTTATTGAGTTAATGTATTAATAATTAAAAAACAATTAAGTAACACTGCTAAAAGTGCTTGTAAAATTCTTTTTATTACAAATTTAACCTTAGTTTGTATACAAATTTGACATAAACTTATGTTCAAAAAGCCGGATTTAAAAGTATGGAATTTATTAAATTTCTTAGTTCAAAGAGTTTAGTTTGTCCGGATATAGCGTGTAGCGTGTGAAATAAACGTAGTAAATAAATTATTTATCTCGTTCGTGTCGTACTAACGACGCACAGTGGTATAAGAATTAAAAAAACGGCGCATAGTCTTCAATACTTGATATTCCCATTTTGCAACAAATATCAACTTTATCTTATCTGCTAGGAATGTGCTAGTGAACGACGCATCTTAACTCAAATACACTTAATTATTCTTGCCGGACGGAACAAAATTAATTCTTAGTGTTTATTTTATTCTTAGTGCTACTGCTATTTTTTCAAGTTAATTATGGGTCAAAATATTCAAGGTAAGTTGTCTTCGACAATATTATATATTTTTTGAGTTGATTCATTGGGGTCAAAAAAAAAGATTTTTTTTTTCAATTTTTTAACGAACATAAAGTAAAAGTCAGTATTTCCGTCGATTTCCGTTTTGAAATATATATAGCATGAAAATATAAACATTAGTGAAAAAATATACGATAGAGTTATATCCGCCCGGATCCGCCCAAAAGGCCTAGTATTTTTTTTCTTTTGCTCTCACCCTGAATAAAAATAAATGATTTCTAGTCAGCGCATGTTTTTCAACTTCAAGTATTTTTATTTGGTAGAGTCATTATAAAAATAAAAAAAAGGTTATAATATAGTTCATTACTGATAGGGACTCTTTCAACATTTCAATACTAAAGTAAGATATGACTTAACTCTTTGAAATACGATTTAAGTGCAATAAATTTATGATACCAATGAAAAGTAAAAGATTTCATGCATATGCATCAGCAATGGCCGAAATATTTCTGAAAACTTACCCCCAATTTACCTTTTCTCCAACAATACATAAGTTATTGTACCATGGAGCTAAATATATTGATAGGTTTCCATGTATTCCACTCGGTAAGATTTTATGCATAAAAAGGTTTATTATTTTCTTTAAAAGCTTTGATACTAAATGCAGTTAAATTGTTTTTTTTTAGGGTCATTGAGTGAGGAGCCTCAAGAAGCGCGCAATAAACATCCAGAAAGTATTCAACAAAAGAAACATTAAAAGACGTTTTCAACAGATTTATAATAACATCAGATCCCCTCTATTTTTATATATTCTGTAAATTTAAAATTTAATAAATCCAACCAACCAAAAAGTCGAGCCAGAAAGGAACTAACACTTTTGCCTTTACTTGAGGAAAAAGAAGAGGATAGGCAGTTAAATATTGCGTTTGATTCCGATTCCGATCATTCGGATTCAGACATTGAACAGTCAGAAACAGCAAGTAGTGATATCGAAGAAACATATTGATGTTGTTTAGTTAGTTATTATTTGTCACTATCTAAAATAAAAATATACCATTTCTAAAAGTATTTCGAAAATTAACCCCTAAAACCTTTCCCCTAAAGACAACTCACAGTTTTTCAAACATTATTTTTTTTATATTTGTGATTTAAATTTTATAGGGTTGCTAAATTTTTAAAAAATTGTTAATGGAAAAGAATTGGTAGGGATATTAAGGGAATGATTTTCTAGCAGGTGATTTTTATGTACATTTTTTGGTAGTTCATCAATAAAAATATGTTTACATAAAAACTGGCAATCGTGTTTTCTGAGGACAAATTCAGTGTTTCCTTAAGGCCGATTTACGCTCCAATATATTTTTCAATCCTTTTTATCTTGAGAAGTGAAAACGGTACTTTAGAAATATTTTTCTCTGCCTTTTAGCCGTTTCGAAAACGTGGAAGTAAGTTAACCATTTGTTCACATTTTTTATTTCAAAAATTCTAAATGGTTCATTAAAAGTCTCCCCAGTTCAACCCGGTTTGCCTTCCCTCTCAGAAATGTGTTACCTATAATTTAAAGAAACAGTAAACTTGTCAACGGCGAACATTTTTTTCAAATCAGCTAACTTATCCTTAAGATAATACCGATGCGCCGCTTTTTTAATTCTTATACCACTGTGCGACGCCTCTGCCCTGAACTAGGCAAGATGGCGGAATAAATTTCATCTTACCTGTGAAAAGTTCTATTTCCACCCCGTTCCTCCAATTTTCTGCACACTACACACTTCATAATTGTCTTCTACACCTCCTACTCACAAATTAAGTTCAAAAATAAGTCAATACACTCCAAAATAGTCCAAAAACAAGCAAAAACAACAATTATATTGACTCGGCAACCACGCTAACGTTCGTCTCCGAAAATGAATGAAAAATGTGTACGATACTCCAACAGCGTTGCCGGTTTGATTTGTATCGTGGCTTTTTAGACGATGATTAATTCTCTTTTAATATCGAAATTTGGAAAAAAAAACAGTATAATCAGAAAAAAACAGTTTCTCGGTCATTTCATAAAATGGATATTTAAACTCGTTCAGAAAATCTAACAAACTGTGGTCTCACTGATCAAAATAATTTTCATTTATGTCCCGATATTATTATTTTCTGTCAATATTGCAATGCCGCAGTATTGTTTGTAAATACAAGGGTACATTTATGATTTCGATTAGGAAAAGGTTGTGGTGTCTATCCTTGGTTAGAGGTCAATGCTAGTAACCACCCAGTCACTGCTTATTTCAACAAATTATAATATCTTAAATAGAAGGACTTTTTTGCATTAAATAATTACAAAAAAGCTTTTAGCTTATTTATCACGAGAGCTAGAAAAAAGTGTAATGCATGAAAGATGCGCGAAAATTAGTCTTCCTGACGAACTATTTTCACTATGCCTTTGTATTTGAAAATCGTCTTTTCTGATCAGAATCATTTGAAATCCCAAAGTTGTGGAAGGGGAGAACCTCCTCTTCAAAATGAGACCAAGATCGCGTCAATCGGTTGAGTTGTTTTGAAGTTATGAGCATTCTTGCGTTGTAAGGTTTAACAGCTGATACCTGTTTCATTTGACATGCTAGAAAAAAAATCAGAAAAACAAATTTGAAGGAAATTTCTCAAGGAATACATAGCGGTACTGATTTATATTTGTTTTTATATCACGAAAAAACTGCAATTTTGTGTTTTGATAGCACCGTTACGCCATCTTGTGGCTTTCTTGGGAACTTCTGATATATGTCCAGCATTTCCTCCATTCCATATTACCCAGTGATTTTTATCCGCAAGTCTCTGGGATGCCTAGTTTCTGAGATCTGGCACCTTGCCATTCTTAAATAGACACCCTGTACTAGCTTCAATTTTTTTTTTGAGTTATGAGAAATCGTTATGCCAATTTAGAGAATTTCAATCAAGGCTAACTTGATTTTTTCAAATGAAACTAGCTAACTTTTTTTATGCGATCGAATGTAGAATTTTATTAGCTTTCTGGCGATAGACGGTTGTTAGTGTCTATCTCTGGTAGATTACTGATTACTTTCAAATCCACATTTTCCTATTAATGCGACGCGACGTTTCTATCAATTCTCAATACCTACCTAATCAAGTAGACCGTGGAAAATAGACAAAGTATCAAAATTTCAGATATTTTATCATGGATCTTAACACTAAACTCTCAATTATAAACAGAGTACAGAACCTCAAAAGAAGGAGAAAAGGGCAGTATAATAATTATTATATCAAAAAATGTTCAAAATACCGACCCCTTATTCTATGCACAAATCAGTCAGTCTCCTGATAAAATGAATTCTCAATCTTATTAAATTTCTGGAGAAATACAGAGCCGGTGAAAAGTGGTGGTCTAGCTATAACATTTGGAACTTGGCAAAAATTGAATTAGCTAGACTATCTTTTGTCCAGTTATTGATGTGAAGTTTTCAGTACATACATTTTGCCCCTTTTTCGAATGGTGCTAGCCATTTTTATCAAAATAATGCCACTTATAATCTAGAAATATCTTGTTATAATAATTAAACTGCTTTTGTTCCCTTTTTTTTTATGTTTGGTCTCCTGTCAGTGACCCAGTGTTTGGATCCATAATAAATAATAACATTTATAACTTCAATCAATTATTATATTGTTTGTTTTCCATGGCCTACTTGATCTCAATACCTAGTATTGAGAATTGATAGAAACGATGAATTAATAGGAAAATGTAGATTTGGAAGAAAACTACCAGAGATAGATACTAACAACCAAATATCGCCGGAAAGCTAATCAAATATTACCTTCGATCGCATAAAAAAGTTAGCTAGTTTTATTTGAAAAAACCAAGTTAGCCTTGCGATTGGAATTTGGCATAACGATTTCTCATAACTCAAAAAGAATTGAAGCTAACATACGGTCTACATTAGCACATTTCGTGGTTAGCATCACCAAAAATCCCAATTCTCTAACTGTAAGGATCAATTCGATATTCAGTTTTTTTCAGACATCAGCTTTTTCAAAAAATAGCGATTTGCGGGTGAACGGTTTATTCAAGATATCATGTGTAGTACATAAAGTCAATCTAAAATTGACTGAGGAACCCAAATATGTAATAATATACAGAGAGTTCCATTTAAAAAAATGTAACTTTGATATGAATCACCCTGTATACGCGTTGCGAATGAAGTGAAACTATTTTAGGTTTGTAGCCTCAAGGTCTGTCTAGCATGCCTCGGCAACGAATTTCAAAAATGTGCTTCTATAAACCGACAATATCCCGTCCACGCACTATTGGCGCACCCTGGTGGGGAAGTTCAAATATGTTTTTAAACAAACGAAGATTCCTCGTGTTTCGCTTGACCGATTGTAACGAGCTTGAGCTCATATGAAAGAGCATAATCTGCACTACATAATGCTTATTTAGTTTTGAATTTGTTTCCTTCGCCGTCGCCCCTAGATAGCGTTAATTGAAATGGAAGCATATTTTTGAGTTTTTTCCAAAAAATCAAATGTAATGGTTATATTAATTTTTATATACAGTGTGACCCATTTGTTTTGGGAACACCCTGATAAAAAGTTTATTTCTTAACCGATTTGGTTCGTTTTTTTTTTGGATTGTAGAGCTCGAAAAATTGTATATTCTTGGCAAAAAGTAACCTTCGCCATTTTGACTTCAAGGCCTACTATGTTAGTTTTAAAGAGCAAAATTTCAGGAAACCATATTAGCGATTTTTTTAGAAAAAATCTGTGTGCGCCACTGGATTCAGCATCCTTTAAAACGGGTCTATACAAATTTTCAACCGAAAATATCTAGTTGAAAAAAATTAAAAATTCGCACTTTAACAATCTTTGATTCTATCAAAACAAATAAAAATGACATAAAACTAAAAATTTGTAGCTTCTACCAAACCACCATCAACTTCAATGCATTTATCATTTCTTTTGATAGAATCAAAGATTGTTAAAGTGCGAATTTTTAATTTTTTCAACTTGATATTTTCGGTTGAAAATTTGTATAGACCCGTTTTGAAGGATGCTGAATCCAGTGGCGCACACAGATTTTTTCTTAAAAAATCGCTAATATGGTTTCCTGAAATTTTGCTCTCAAAAACTACCATAGTAGGCCTTGAAGTCAAAATGGCGAAGGTCACTTTTTGCCAAGAATATACAATTTTTCGAGCTCTACAATCCAAAAAAAAAACGAACCAAATCGGTTAAGAAATAAACTTTTTATCAGGGTGTTCCCAAAACAAATGGGTCACACTGTATTTAAAAACAGCATAAATTTTTTTATCAAAAAAAAAAATAAAAAATAAAATGAAAAAAACAAAAAAAAATCCAAAAAAATTACAAATTATTCAATATTTCTTTTTTTTTTCAATTTTTTATCCGTTTTTAAAATATATAAAGTTTATTATACCATTACATTTGATTTTTTTGGAAAAAACTCAAAAATCTGCGACCATTTCATTTAACGCCATCTAGCGGCGATGGCGAAGGTCACAAATGCAAAACCAAATAAGCATTTTGTAGTGCAGAGTATGCTCTTATGAGCCCAAGCTCGTTAAAATGGGTCAAGCGAAACGGGAGATCTCCGTTTGTTTAAAAAAATAATTGAACATTGCTCACCCTTTTATTTCGATAGATAGAAAAAAAATCTTCTAGACAAAAAGTGTAGGTAAAAAGTCAATAAATATGAAAAAAATATCATCGATATATTTTCGTTGAGCAAAATTCTATAAAAATCCTATTTTTCTACTTGGTGTTGGTTGATACGCCCCCTAGCGACCATTTCAGAAACTTTAAAATATTTTCCAGGTATTTCTCTTGAACGTTTTAGTTATACATTTTTTTGCCGCAAGCCTCTACGATGAATAGTTTCCCAGATACAGTACCTTGCATCCATAGTTGCCCACCCTGTACAATACATATTGGAATAAACTGCTGGACAATCGAACTTATACATGACCCTTATTATTTTGAATTCAAACTCAAACAAAGATTTTTTGCAATGTGGTTTGCAGATTTTTGAAGCTATTTTTGTACGGATTAAGCTTCATAGAATGAATCTCTCGTAGAAACAGAGAATCATGATATACAGGGTGATTCTGATTCATGAAATCATGTGGAAAATAAGTGAGTAAGTATGGCATTCCAGTGAGTATTGAATCGTGGTTAACGACAAACTATAGGCTGGGTCGCGTACCATGGTAACCCCGAAATTACCCTACGATTGTCACGGGATTTCGACATGTATAATGTTCAAACAAAAAAAATAACGCGTTTTTTCCAACTGATAATACCTATTTGTATTGATAAAGTATGTATTATCAGTTGCAAAACCGCGTATTTTTTTTGCTTTAAACATAATAAATGTCAAAATCTCGTGACAATCAGGCGATACAATCCCCCTTATGATGTATCATTTACGTTAAGATAACGTATAATACGTTATAATTGTTTACTAATGGAAATGTTCAATGGCGAAACGTTCACGTTTAGTTAACTTGTGGAGGTGAGTTCGAGTTAACGCTCTGAACACTCCGAGCTCGAAAAATTGCACACGTTTAAATTCACAATTTTCGTTCTCGAAGTGTTTACAGCGTAAACTCGAACGCACCTTGGGATACAGCATAAGGGGCATAAAGAAACCCCTAATAAAGGGGAATATGGTTTGTTACTATAGTAATGTTAATATCGCCAACTTTTTTGTCAGTTTTTGAATTCAAGCGCGTTGTCATCGGATACGCTAACAGTCATCAAGATGGGGGAGCAAAATGATTGAAATGCTCACTTTGCAATGGATTGTCGGATTTCTACGGTTTTTTTCAGAGATGGGAATCTTATTCACTAATAAAATGAAACATTGGATTAAAACTTGTTTGTTTAATCGATAAGATGCCAACACTCATAGTCAGATAAATAGCATGCACAAGCCTAGAATTTGATAAAACTTTGATTCAGCATCAGTTATCAGAGAAGTATTGCTGCATTCAACAACTTCAATCACTTTGTAAGTTCACGGGTCCAGGCGATATTTTCAAAAAAATGGTAAGATAAATGCATAGTGTTCACAAAATTTTCAAGAAATCATGAAATATTGCAAATTTTTTCATGTTCAAAATTTTATAGCAACATCCTTTGTTCAGTAATTGTGAAATTACATAAACTTGACCCTCTTTCGGATGGTGTTAGCCATTTTTATCAAAAGTTACACAGAAATAAGCAATATTATTATTGATATCTTTTTTGAACGTGATAAAAGGTCCCTAAACATTTCTTTTTCGAATCGCCAGTTCCCGTAAACTGGCAAATGGATTGAAGTTTATTCAAAATGCACCAATAGGTAGTTTGATAACTAAAGCAGTTCCAAAGTTTTATCAAATACCAGGCTTGTGCTGTTTACCTGACCATAAAAGTAAGTAGGTGCCTTTTCGTTGAAAAAAAAATTTTCATTTCAATGTCTTTTTCAAGGTCTTCGTGAAAACCGTAAAAATCCGTCAATACATTGCAAAGATACCGCATTTCAAACATTTTGTTTCCTCTCCCCAATGTTTGTTAGACTATCTAATGACAACGGGCTCGAATTCAATAAAGGACAAAAACGTCTGAAGATATTAACATTATCATAGTAACAACCCATATTGTGTCGCCTGAATTCGATGCTCACTGGAATGGCATACTCATGAAAATTTCGTATGGCTTCATGAATCACCCTGTGTGCCATGATTCTTTGTTTTCACGAGAGATGAATTACATGCAGCTTAACCGGACGATACTTGCTTCAAAAACCCGCAAAACGCATCGAATTATCTCTATTGTCGTTGAAGATATTGGACTTGGAATTTAACCCAATAAATGTGCATGTATAAGCTCGAGTGTCCAGCAGTTTAGTTACCTATTCAACCATCTAATAGATTGGTCTAGAATTATCGTCTACAGTCCAACCCATCACTTTAAAATTATGCTTTTTTTACGTCTAGATCATAATCAATTTATCAAATCAGCATTTTATGTTTCTACCCAAAAGGATGTATAATGTTTATATTTTTCATAAGGTCTGGATATGGTAGAAGCGGGAACATGTCTAGGACCAGGTACAGCGTATGGAAGTGCGCTCATAAAAGTGGGACAATGGGAACAAAAACTAGGTCAAACTGAACGTGATTTTATTGGATCTGCCGGGATATGCTTCACACAACCTTTGAGGAAATTTCTCGATACAGAAATGAAGACTATTTTGAAAGAACAAAGCATTTTGGAAATGAAACGGTGAGAAAATTGAAATAACCAAAAGATTCTACTTAGTTATTGATTAAGTTAAGTATACACAGCTTTACATTATTTTGTTATTCGACCTCTAGGGTGCGTAGCTGCTAGAGATAAACTACAGTGACAAGACAGTGACGACAATAGATTTCATCATTTTTGATTGGTCAATCGTGTTTTGCAAAAACATGACCGACAATGTTTTTGCAAAGTAGTTATGACGTTTACATTTTTCAATTTATGATGTAAATAACCCTATAAGTCCATTTAAAACCATAATACTCACGTAATAATTTATCAAAAACATGGCGGAGGAGTTCAAATTGGCGACCATAGAGTGCATTATTTATTATAATACGCTAGGTTTCTGTGACGTCATGACGTCAGCTGAGACGGAAATATCCAAACAAACTATTTTTTATTGGCTCAAAAGCTGACTTCCCACTCGGCTAATCAAAATCAAATACGCAATAACGGGACATACGATATATGTAATACACCCAAAAATTTAGTCCAAAGAAGTCCAAATTGAACACAAACACTGATTTCAAACTCACACAATACAGATTCAAATGTCATAAAAGCTTGTTTGGATACCAAATTCGGCCACGACCAATCATATGGTGCCTGTGACGTTTTCAAAAACGTCGCGTATTCGTCAATATAAATTGTGTCATGATTGTTGTGACTCGCGAGCCACTGTAGTTGTGGGGTCATTTGACGTTTACATGTTGTCTCGACGAACATATTATGATATGTTCGGTAATACTCATCATGATTTTGCAAAAACATTCCGGCGAATTAGCTATTGTCGTCACTGTCTTGTATACAGGGTGTTACTTATTGATATGTCATAATTTTTGGGGGGGGGGGAGTTCCTGGATAAATTTTGAGTCGAAAAGGTCATATCGTCCCCTTAGTGCAACAACTAGATATCTCGAAATTTACGTATTCTGAGTTATCCAGCTAAATCTGACCTATACAGTATACTCTTTTTAATGCAGCAACTAGATTTCTCGTGCGAGCAACCAAACTCATTTAAAGAGTTATCACAAATAGACAACTTTCAAGATGTACATTCTATTACTAGACATCTTGAGATATCTAGTTGTAGCACTGGGGTTATTGAGTTTCCAGCCGGTACTTTTTTGTGGTTTTTATATGAGATATCTAGTAGTGTTCTCGAAACAACACGTACATTTCTGTGTTGCTAAATTGTTTTACGGTGCTTTTCAAACAGTGTTGATATAAAAATGTCGTATATCCCCTAGAAACAATAACCTAGAGTCTGTATCAACTACCTCTTATAAAAGAAAAATATGACGACCTTATTTTCCAGCTTTTCCATAATACCTATGTATAAGGTATTTCTTGAAAATCTCCCACTTCAAAGGGATCAATGTAAAAAGTCTCAAAACATGGAGATTTCTGAAACATCAGTTACATCAGTGTTACTGACATTCAAGTGGTCTTGAGTGAGCAATCTTCTAGGTTTTATTTAAACTTCCTAATGCGAGTTAATTTTTCTTTCCAAATAAAGTTGTATTGAGTAGGTGATTTGGGTTTAATTGGAAGTGGTTATAAATACATAACTTTATTTCTAAGACTAGATTTCCAACAACAACTAGATATATCTCAAGTTTTTGACCAAAGATATAAAACCTAATGGGTCCAAAATTAGCAAATCTTTAATTGATATAGCACATATGTATTGTATAGATATCAAGTCTGTTTGATCAGTCCACGGGTGTATTTTTTTTGCGTTTCGAATCATTAAAGTGAATTTTCTCAAAACTATGAATTTCAAGTTATCTAGTTTTTGCACTAAGGGGGCAATATAAACTTGGGTCTAAAAAGAAAAATAAAAAAAAATAAAAAAAATAAAAAAATAATTGAATAAAATGAAATAAAAAAAAATAAAGTGTGTTCCTATACCATAATATCCTGTGGCAAAATTTAGTTCAATATCTCAAACCGTCTTTGGAAAATGTATTGAAAACTGAAAATAAAATAGATCTTTAACGCCCTGTATCTTAAAAACCAAGCATTTTAAGACCCAAGTTTATATGACCTTTTCGACTTAAAATGTATCCAGGAACTCCCCCCTAGAATTATGACATACCATTAAGTAACACCCTGTATAGACACTGTAGGATAAATATAATCCACCCGGGTGTCCCTGAAATAACACTGTACAACTCTCAACCACAAATTTCATAACCAAAAATAAGGCGATTCAGGTAAACTTACCTTTATTCAAAATTCGTTAAGTCTACAGAGGGCGTCAAAATTTAAAAAAAAAATGGGTTTTTCCTACATTTTTCAAAAACGTACCAATCGATTTTGATAATTTTTGGTACATAGTCTTGGACCATGAAATTACGTTTTTTGTTTCTATAGCGACCGGTTATCAACCGGAAGTTTTATAAAGGCGACGTCATGTGTAGTTATTTCTTTTGATTTTTTTCTGGCATTGACTTTGATAATTCAGATGTTTTTGACTAATAGTTCAGTGTATTGGGGAGGTTTCATCTCCCTTGAGAAGTTTTACTGCGATAAGTGGCTGTGCCAGAAAAAAAATATTTTGAATAAGGTATTTTATTAACAATTATTTTTTTCTGGCATAACCACTTATCTTAGCAACATTTTTCAAGAGAGGAAATAACTTTCCTAAACACTGCGTTATCAGATGAAGATGATTTATCAGGAACTCAATTCCGTAAAAAATCAGTAGAGTCATAATAGGTTCTTCAATCGGGGTAAATGGAAACGATTTTTGAAGACTTTATTTCAAAATGAGCGGCTCTTTTTCAGATTGGCCTGGCAGAATATACACGGAAAAATATGTGAATTTTTATCAAGGGGAAAGCAGGAAAGTTGTATGTTTCCATTTGCCCCATGAATGTTTCCATTCACCCATTATACTGGGGTAAACGAAAACAACTCGGTTTTCACAGTGTATAATATTAGTTTATCTGACGCATGATAGTAATAGGTGTGATTATTAATGTCATTTTGGACAAGTTAAGTGTCAAATAACGCAATAGTGTGTTATAATCCATAACTCACTAGTCACAAGTGAGTTATGGATTATAACATTGTATGGCATTCGTGCGTTATGTTCCACAAATCACTTTCTCCCGTGAATTATTCTCAACACAACGCACTAGTACCATAGATAACTATAAGCCCACTGTGGGGCAAATGAAAACATTCTGAATAGGTTCTCGTATCAGTGAGAACGATTTTTTCATGAAAACAACATTGAACAACACAACAAAGATTTTTTTTTTCTTAAGGAATATATTTGAATAAAACGTTTAAAAGCTCTAGTACAGACTTTCTCTTTTTTTGGTATTTTGTGGAGATCACAAACTTGCCGATTTGTCAATTTATTGGCTAATACATCAGCCACCGCTTCTTCGGAGGTGAATTCGTGGCATCTGAAAAAAAACGCTATCGATACATTCTTTGGGATTACAGAAATCATATTTTCTTTCACCCCAAACTTGGGTTTTCATTCACCTCAACGTGATTATTTGAATGGGGTAAATGGAAACACCTCGTAGTTTTTATCGAAGCAATTTATTTTACTAACAATATCAACATGTCTTTTAATGAAAAAAAAGTTTTCGTTTGCGTCGTTGAAAATGCTAGACAAATTATGTCATTGTAGTGAATATCTTAAATCAACTTACCTTCAGGTTGAAGCGTTAACGGCCATAACACATACGAAATATCATGATCAAAGTTTTCACTATAACAAATTGAGATACTCAGATTAAGAAGCGGGATGTTTGAATGAAAAGTTAAAGCCATTTTCATTTACCCTAGGCTTCCAATTCCCAGGTTAACCCTATGCACTTATATCTTTTGATTTTTCATGGAATTAACTTTTTGTTAAATCAGACGTTTTTATCTGATAAAGCAGTTCATAAGAAAGTTTTTTCCTCTTAAAAAGTTTTGCTGGGATACGTGATTATGGTAAAAAAAAATAATTTAATAATAAAATATCTGCGTACCTAATTGAAAATATTTTTTTCTCTGGCACCACCACTTATCTCAGCAAAATTTCTCAAGAAAGAGAAAACTTCCACAATACACTGAACGATTAGATAAAAACATCTGAATTATCAAAAAGTCGATGCCAAAAAAAAATCAAAAGAAATAACTACCAAACCAATGACGTCACACTTCCGGTTGATTACAATCGGTCGTTATAGAAACAAAAAACGTAATTTCATGGTCCAAGACAAGGTACCAAAAATTATCAAAATCAATTCTGACGTTTTTGAAAAATGTAGAGAAAACCATTTTTTTTTTAAATCTTTGACACCCTCTATAGACTTGACGAAACGATTTTGGATTTAGGTAAGTTTGTCTAGATCGCCTTATTTTTGATTGAGGGATTTGTGGTTGAGCGTTGTTCAGTCACTTCAGTCAATAACCCAAACTGTTCAAAATAATGTTTTGTCCAAGTAAGCACCTTTCTTCCATTTTTATAATTTGCTTTCCTCTTTTGAGCGGCTGGATATTTCGACCAGACGTTCTCCACTTTATCCAGAGATGTATGTTAAGTGGTTGATGATGTGCATGCATATTATTATAGCGTCGACCGCATACAATAATTCTCCGATACATTAAATCATTTTTCAGGTTAGATTTGGATTCATGCAAGAATAGAGTGAGGAAAGCAAGAAGCATGCTAGGCCAAGCAGCAGTGAGTAGAAACACTTTTTTTTTCTTCTTGAGTCACCCCCAAACACAGTTCCCTTTTTCATAAGTTTTTTGTTTCTAATTGAACATGGTGTTGGATAGTTTTTTCCAACACAAACTTATCGAAAATGTGTGATAACACCTCATACATTCAATTGTTGGTTCTCTTCAGGAAAATTCTCCAGAACCCTAATACATAGTTTCGCCGTATCACAAATATATAGGGTGAGTCCTTAATATGCGAAAGCTAGATTGCGCAAATTTATTGACGACCCTTAATCCAAAATTGCAACTAAAAAAAGAAGGCGTTTCAAATTTTACGGGATATTATGGAAGGGTGTTGTGCGCCCCAGTCTTCCAAGAGTAGATTAAAATATTGCCAATATCTAAAATTTCCAGACCCTAGGTAGTGCATGGACTGTCCAAGTTTTATCAAAATTGATTTCACCGTATCTGGAAAAACGTTCTTCAGGGTGTAACTTCAAAGTACGGATAATTTCAAAAGATAGGGTCGTACGAGAATATGTTATAGAACATTCTAGACTTATTTTTGTCTCAACTATCCGTCCCTCAAATATCTCCCAAAACTTCTGGGACACCCTGTATATGTTAATGGCTATGTTGGCATTCAATAAACCTTGAGGTTGAGGGACTTGCTTCGTAACTTATTTGTCTTTGACAAAAATATGTTGAAAAAGTGATTTATCGAATTATTGCTGGTTTAGGACGAAATTTTTTCGAACATATAGGAAATTTTATGAGAAAAATTAATGTCTGAAATGAAAACTTTGCCGGCCACTCATATTATGTGATATTCTATGTACAGTGTTACCCATTTAGATCGGAAACACCTGTAAAATTTCAGGTTATTAACCGATTCCAACCATTTTTTTTCTTTGAAATGTCAAGTTATAAAGGGTTTACTACAAGACAAATTTTGAAATGTTTATTTCGATTTGTAGGGCATATTACAGTACTTTTTCGTGATAGAAAATGAAGAATTTTTATAAGCGAATTTTTTATCACATAAATGAATGCACCATTGGATTTGGAGTGCTTCCAAATAGCTGTGACCAAAATTTCATAAAAATATATTCATTGATACCAAAGTTACGACAACTTAAAATTCATTTTCCAAGCCAACGGTCACTAAAGAACAACCTGCATCAACAGTTGCCATGGAGATGGAGTTACTTGTTGCCACTAGTGTTGCCAATACTTTGTGTCAATGGAAAAAAAATAACAATGAGAAGCGACAAAAACTTGTTTTCCCCATTGCTTCAATGGGAACACATTTATTTGGCCTTGAAATTGAAATTGTTGACAGCTGGCATCGGATACATACTTTTCAACGCGGGGCAACGAGAAGAAGTAATACTTATAGTCCGGGCATGATTCCTCCCTCACCTTTCGTATGACACCCGCGAAAAGCACAAATTCTCCCAGGCATAATTTTCAAATAAAACGTTTGGAAATAGATTCAATCCACTACAAAAGCTTTTAAACTGATTGAACACTCGGACTAATATACAGGGGCGAGTTCAAAAAGGTCACACCCGGCGTGAGTGTGATCCAAATGCCATAACCGTTCAGATATGGCAAGTCGTTTTACTTTTTATTCAACCCTGCTCATGAAGTATTATAAAAACTATTTTTATGACACTTTATAAGCCCAGATGAATAAAAAGTAATACGACTTGCCATATCTGAACGGTTAGTGTGTGACACTTGGATCACACTCACGATACACTTATGACGATTTCGACTCGCCCGAATGTTCTCAGTTCGTTATCAGAAGGATACTGATAAGTTCCCGGATAAGTTTATTATCTGACGAAACTTCATCTTCTCTACTGCTAGATGACGAGCTGAAGATCTTGCTAAAAATTATTTTATTTATTTTTTTTTATATTTTCCATGTATTACTTATTATTATTGCGTAAAAAACACATATAAACAATTTGAAAAATGCATGCAGAATGCATAGAACCGACCATGTATGGCAGTTCCAAAATAATTACAGTCCTAGGATACGGAACCGCTCTAATCTAGCCCATGATACTAATCACACAAGATATGATCAATTCATGATACTAAAACACACAAGATAAGCTCACTTGCTTAACAAAATTGAAACCGATTCGCGCATGGTGACCATTTGGGTCACCTTGCATAGGAAAGATATGGGAAAATACCTGTTAAAAACGTAACCTAGCAATGGGCACCGAACACCCTATGCATTTGAAATGGGCGGTCACCGGGAAAGATGCGCGTGAGCATATCTTGTTTGTTGTAGTATCGTGTGATCAATTGCTGGACGAAATTAGAACCAAGCCGCGCATGTCGTCACCGCGACCCTCAAGTGAGGTTGGATTTAAAACAACCTTAACGTTACCTAATTACCATTAGCTGGTCAAAATTTGAACTGGCTCACGCATGACGTCCCCGCGTGACATTGATTGTATAGGTTTGAGGTAGGTCACGTGATGACTTCTGAAGGGGGATGTGCGAGAGTTTATCTTGTTTGTTCCATTATCATGGTGACCCTGTTACCTAGGTAACCTATACATTTTGAGGTTCGGACACGCAATGACGTCAGCGGAACCCAAGGTTTCTATATAAGAGGTTGCCTCACTTTCACGGTCATGACGTCATTTGTGTCTACTGTAGCGCCACTGCGGCCATTTCTCGAACCATTCCATCATAAAATCAAGAATGTCATTCATCAATATCATAAACTCACTATTTATTTCCAGGTGGACGAGAGATTTTTTGCTGTCGATGGTTTTTCTTTTGTGAAATCATCCATTTACGTTTCGAAAACTGTTTATAAGTGTCTTATCCTTGGATTTGTCTATCAATTATAGTGTTTTAAAGGTAGGTGTGTCTAGAAATGATCATAATAGAGTTTGTTTACATGTGTTCAACTGTTTATTCCATTCTACCTAAATTTAGCTTTCATTATATTTCCATAGTAGATTTCTCAGTATATTTATATATTTAGGCAGGACTAATATAAAATAATAGTTAAAAAGTTGTGGAAATCTGAGGGTTGATGTTTTGAATATACATATAGAAAATACTCACATTTGGAACAGTATTTCCGCTTCCTTGACCAATAATATACAATAACAATGTCTCAAAAGATAATTTTACACCTCTATTAATATTTTATTTCGATATAAATGATAAAATTAGCAAGAAATTCAACGTTTTATCAATCATTGATCGAATGACAGTAATGACACATGACACGACATGATGCTGTCCGATTCAATTGCATGACAGGAATGACACTCAAATGACAGAACGCGGACTGTTTCAGACCGCTATCCACAAATGACGTCATATTTCCCCCCTTCCGTCTTCACCTCAGGCGAAGTGAGGCAACCTCTTGTATACTGATCTTGAGCGGAACCGGCGCGTGAGCATATCCTGTTTGTTATAGTATCATGGATGCAGCCGAACAAAAAACCAATCTGCATCGGGTCAGTGCAAAGCGAGACGAACACGCACTCTAAATTGTTCTTGCTTTGCTCCTACCAGTCGAAGTTGTAATTCTGTTCGAGTTCGCACTGAGTGTGGCTTAGTGCAGGCAGTCGAAACTGCTATATGCTAGGTTTCTGTGACGTCATGACGTCATCTTCCAGACGGAAATATCTAAACTAACTATTTCTGTATGCAAATACGTATGAGTCGATTCTTTTTTCACCAATAAAAAAATTATGGAGCCATTTTTGAAACAGTTTCAACAATTATCAAATACTTTGATATCAAGTTAAGTTGCCAAAAATTTAAAGTGTCTGATTCGTGGTTCAAAACATATTAGGTATCTATTTTTTATTACCTCGAAAGCTGACTTTCCACTCGGCTAATCAAATACGCACTAACGGGACACACGATATATGTAATACACCCAAAAATATAGTCCAAAGAAGTCCAAATTAAACACAAACACTGATTTCAAACTCACAGAATACAAAACCAAATGTCACAAAAGCTTGTTTGGATACCAAATTCGGCCACGACCGATCATATTATGGTGCCTGTGACGTTTTCAAAAACGTCGCGTAATTAACCCGGTATGCTGTTGCGCATGTCATGAGGCATGACACTGACTTGTGTGACGTCACGCTCGAGAAAGTACAATCAGAAAATCGAATCCAAAATGAGTTCAAAAAATATCGTAAAGAAGCAATAAGGTCTGTTCGTAGAACAATCAATCGGTCAGCGCTTCATCGATTGGTCAAAATAATCAGAAATAGTTTGCAAACTGCAAATGCTGAATGCTGATTGGCTCTGACTGGTTTGTGATTGTTCTACGAACAGACCTATAATTAGGGCGCCATAGACGGGGCGACATTTTGAGTGTCTGTCTAACTTTGCATACTTTGAACGCCTGCTAGTGCGGAACGACGGACCCGATCGGTGAAATACGTCGTCGTTGAAAGACTTTGTCGCTACACTCTACAGTCAAATTTTCATTAACAACTAACGTAACGACCCAGACGTTACGGTCGTTGTTTGATCGTGATTCAAATTTTGTTCATGTGGGGCCGTATTGAGGTGTTGTGTCCGTGCAAGAACAGATCGATGATAAATCACGGATTCAGTTTGTTCGTGTGTGGACACGACAGATCCGATCGCTCACAGACCAAGTCGGCGGAGATGGTATGGCAGACCAGGCCTGGGACTCCATGTACTGTAGAATTCCATAGCGACACTTCGCTCTCTGCATAAAATGAATGGGAAAGCGACCGTCGCTAGGATTCGACAGATACACTGAGTCCCAGGCCAGGCCTGGGACTCCATGCATCTGTCGAATCATAGCGAGCAAGCGAGCGTAGCTCGTCGCTTTCCCATTCATTTTATGCAGAGAGCGAAGTGTCGCTATGGAATTCTACCATGATACTAAAACAAACAAGATATGATCGATTGCTGGACGAAATTAGAACCAAGCCGCGCATGTCGTCACTGCGAGCCCAAAGTGAGGTTAGATTTAAAACATCAATACCGTAACCTAGTAAACATTTGCTGATTGTGATTTGAACTGGCTCACGCATGACGTCCCCACGTGACATTGATTGTATAGGTTTCAGGTAGGTCACGTGATGACAACTGAGGGGGATGTGCGAGAGTTATTGTATTATGGCGTGAGTTTATCTGGTTTTTTTAGTATCATGGTAATCCAGTTACCTAGGTAACCTATGAATTTTGAGGTTTGGGCTCACAATGACGTCAGCGAAACCTGCGCGTGATCATATCTTGGTTGTTTTAGTATCATGGAATTCTACAGTTTACGGAGTTACAGGCCTGGTCGGCCTCGCCCGACCGAATTCGTCGCTACGCGTATGGGGCTTCATTATTGTAATATCCATATAGGCTTTGAAAGTTAGTTTAAAATGTGTACAGTACAAATGGTCATTGTCAAGTTTGTATAGTGTGCAAAATAAAATGCATCATATGTTCAGGCAAAACAGAATTATAGGTAGGTATAAGCGTTAAAAAAATGGCGTATTGTTATTATCAGTATAATTTTCACATATTTTGGGAAGTGATTCTAGTTTTTTCAATCGGTTACTTCAAACAAAACACAGTGCTTCACAGTGTCTCCCAATAAATTATATTATACTTAATGTGATGATTTTTTTTATAATTATTAATTTTACGGGAAAAAGTGTGTTCTTTATAAAAAGTTTTGCATGGTCCAAGACCTGAACTGCAACCTTCAGATGACAAATCAGTCATATACGGGATTTGTCAATAAACATGATTTTTTTATGGTAAAAATAATTACCTTTTTATTGTCAGATACTATATAAGGGCCGGTTGCATAAAACTTTGAACCGTGGTTCACTGTTGATCTGCAGTCCAACGTCAAAAATTACATGAACATTTTGACGTTGAACTGCAGATCAACAATGAACTACAATTCAAAGTGTTTATGCAACCGGCCCTATCGTAGGTAGTAGGTATATTGGTTCGACAAAAAAAAGAATAATGGTAAAATTTTGCAAAACCACTAGTATATTACATAAAGTGAAATCAGAGGAAAAGGTAAAACCCAAAAATTCTACTTTCTAATGTTAGTGAATTTCGCCTTTTTTTTTTCTTGTCGCCTACGAGCATTATTAAAATTGATTTTTCTTTTTAAGTCTCGCAGTCGAATAGATACTGTCTGTCCATGGCTTGCTTGCGGTTACGCCATACTTTTTCGTCTCTCTCTTAAACATTGAAAAAAAAATCACGTACGTCTGGACGAGGGTCTTTCGGATCAATTTGACAAATGTCACATGTGGAGCGATCAATCCACGATATACTGCCAAACGTCAAATACTGCGACGTGACCGCAGGAAAGCCATGAACAGACTGTATGTTCGAGTTCTTGCAAAATATAGGACAACTTCGTAACTCAGTCAGTTGTGGTTTTCAATTGTGAAATAGTCTGATTGGCTAGTTTCTTGAAAATGTTCTTCTCTTTTGACAAAAGTTACCATGCTTTTTATGGAGTTGGGATTCAAACTCCAAAGAAAGTTTCCACATTTCATCACTTGGATGTAAAAGGGAACATCCAGAAACAGCTTGTATCCATCAGTCAGGGGCCATAATATATCCATACTTGCTGTAGGTATTCCCAGTAAGTATAATTTATTATTGAACTTGAATGCTACACAGGGCGTTTCTGAAATGACTGTACAACGCTCAACCACAAATTCCTTGACCAAAAATAAGGCGATCCTGGCAAACTCACCTATATCCAAAATTGCTTCGTTAAGTCTACAGAGGGCGTCAAAGATTTAAAAAAAAGGTTTTTCCTACCTTTTTCAAAAACGTACAAATCGATTTTGATAATTTTTGGTACCTAGTCTTGGACCATGAAATTACGTTTTTTGTTTCTACAGGGTGCCACAGATTCGAGTGCATGCATGGGATCTCGATTATTATAAGAGATACAGGGTCGGTTAAAGGGTTGTAAAGTTGCGCATTTTTATGCTCAAGAAAATGCCATTTTGAAACTTGAAAAATTTCGACTACTTCCGAAGATATTCGAAAAAAACCGAAATTTCGCAAAAACGTTTTTATCATTTCCTGCGTTTGTTTGAAAAGACATTTTTGAATGAATTGCACTTTCTCATTGCCACTTTTTCTCGTCTACAACATGGTGGTATAGAATTGAATATTTGACGTTTCGTCTTCGAGCTGCCATCATCAACTTAATTTTTTTAAATACGGACCTGGATTTTTTATTTTATTTCTAGTTATCTTTCGACGTCCTTGAGGCACTAAGGTGATAAGATGAGGTCGTAGAGTGATGGGTTGCCTTAGCAACCTCAATATTTTCAATTATTATTCACCTATTGTTATTTTCAATATTTTGTTAAAATTGCGATATTTTTGAACACTTTTGCAGAAATTGATTCAGTCTTTTATATGTAATTTTATTATTTTCCATGTCATTTGTGGATTTGATTCAATTTCATTAAATGTATCATTATTGGATATTATTTCGATTTTGGTTCAGTCAAAAAGTTTTGTTTAGTGGTGCCGGTTTTCTCATAAGAATTACGTGTCAAATAAAGAAAGATTTATGAACCAAAATGTGTGTTGGGAGACAAACAAACGCAGGAAATGATGTTAACGTTTTTGCGAAATTTTGGTTTTTCTCGAATATCTTCGGAAGTACTCGGAATTTTTTAAATTTCAAAATGGCATTTTAAAAATGCGCAACTTTGCAATCATTTAACCGACTCTACATCTCTTATAATAACTGAAATCCCCGTGCATGCACTCGAATCTGTGGCACCCTGTATAGCGAACGGTGTTATAAAAGTTACTTCACACACTATTTTTTTTGATTTTTTTTTGGATTGACTTTTTGATAATTCAGATGCTTCAATTTATTGGGGAGTTTTTCTCTCTCTTGAGACATTTTGCTAGAATAAGTGGTTGTGCAAGAAAAAAAAATATTTTAAATCTGAGAAGGGGGTTTTCGTGGAGTAGGGACAGAAAGGGAAATGGGAAAAGTTGGCACCAGACGGGATTAATGATGTATTCCCGCATGGTGTCAACTTTTCTCATCTCCCTTTCTGTCCCCACGCCACGAAAACCCTCTTTTTATTATTTGGACAAAGAAACTTCCCTTACGTTTTAGATTAGGTACACAGATTTTTTATTATTGATGTATTTTTTTCTAGCCTAACTACTTATCCCAGCAAATTTTTTCAAGAGAGGAAAAAAGTTTCTTACACACTGGGTTAGATGAAAACATCTGAATTGTCATAAAAAATCAAAAGATATAGCTGCAAATGACGTCACTAATTTTTTATGGAATTGACTTTCTTCTGATTCAGATGTTCTCATCTAATAACCCAGTGAGTAAGAAAGTTTTTCCCTCTCTTGAAAAAATATACTGGTATAAGTGCTAGTTTACAAAAAAAACTTTTTTGGCACAACCACTTACTTATCTTATCAAAATTTATCAAGATAGAGAAAAACTCCCCTATACATTAGACTTTTAGATAAAAATATCTGAATTATTAAAAAGTCAATGCCAAAAAAAATCAAAAGAGATTACTACATATCACGTCACCTTTATAACACTTCCGGACAATTTCAGCTGGTCGCTACAGAAACAAAAAACGTTATTTCATGGTTCAAGGCTCGGTACCAAAAATAATCAAAATTGAAGCCCTCTGTAGACTCAACGTAGCAATTTTGGATATAGGTGAGTTTGCCTAGATCACCTCATTTTTGGTTACGGAATTTGTGGTTAACCGTTGTACAGTCATTTCCGGGACACTTTGTATATTTCAGTGTGTGATTCTTGGCTCACTTTTTCTTTCACTTCAACATTTTGGATCAACTGAATTTTTTCATCGTGGATATTTTCTTATAGATAGGGTGCTTCGACATAAGAGTACGTGATCTATTTCTCCATAATATCTTCGTTTACTTCAAGCCGAGCTTCAAGCCATCCTTCGTTGTGAGAAAGGTTTTCGTCTAGCTGACAGGCATTTGCTTGTCAGCTAGACGTGAACTCACTTGAAACTGTTCTCTTCAGTCTGACTTAGACTCATAGCCATACTGATGAGTCCTATTAGGACGAAACGTACATGGATTGGTCATGGTCAGACTGAGGAAACAGTTTCAAGATTTTCCTTTTTTGCCTTCCCGGGAGGTTTACCCATTAACCCGTTGTAGACACTTTGGCGACCAAATGGTAGATGTCATTAGATTGATGGGAATTTCCATCCTAAGATTGACAAATTCTGCCGATAGATGGCGTTATGTACTACAACTTTTCACATTCCCATGCATATTGATGCATAGAAGACGTGTACCAAATTTCAAAAAGATTTCTGTAATAGTATCAAAGTAATGATAAAAAAAAGATTTTTTTTTAAATTTCAACACCCTGTATTTTAAGATCTAGGCTCTTGCGGACCTTTGCCCATAAAAACCTTTTGTCTTAAAATCATCCAAGGATTATTACCCTTGCGTTTCTGAAAAAATTAGGGATGAGTTTTCCCGCTTCAAAATAAGAACAAAACTTCCTATTAAAATGTATCCGGAAATGCTTCGTTACAGAGCTACAGGGAGTTGCAATTTTATTTTCATTATTATTTTTTCTGAATAATTTGAACTAATGTCGATCTTTCGATGAAAATTGGTATCTAGGGTTTATTATCATGCGAAATTCGAAATTGATGTTAGTATGGCTCTAACGTGTAGAGGGCGCTACCTACACTTATTTTTCAGGATAAGAACAGCCATAACTTTTTTGGACCTCCCTTTATTATATTTTTGACTAATAAAAACGATTTCTTCATCGCAAAAAATGTATACTTGTTAAAAGTCGCTACGGACAACCTATCTCGAGATATTTGGATTTGAAATTATGAATACGTGTGATAATGAAATTATGGCCAAGCATGGTGTTTCATTGATAGTGCCAAAAATACAAGATCGGTTTGCTTGCTTAAAAATAAGAGAAAAAAATCTTATAAACATGTGTCCGGAAATGCTTCGTTACAGAGCTACAGGGGGTTAAAGTTTTTCAATTGTTTTCAGTTTTTTAATTTGTTTTTGTTCAAATGATATTTGAATAAGAGTGGTTGATAACATTACAGACAAGTCGACTTTTAACTTTTTCACTGAAAATATGAAGCAGTCATGCGAATTATGTTTTAACTTCTAGCAGGTTTCCTTCGCGATTATTTCAAAATCCCATGTATTAATTATTTCAAATCCAAATATTTCGAGAATGGTTGCGAGTAGCGACTTCTGACAGATTTACATTTTCTGCGTAAAAATGATAGAGAAATCTGTTTTTTTACTTGAAAGTATAATACAGGTTCGTCCAAAAAAAGTTATAATAATAATCTTTATTGTCTAACAGTTTTCCATTGATAAGACAATATGACCTAAATAAGATAGCATTGAAAATGAATACTATATACTGTGTTTTTACAGTTCCTAAAAAATATTGGGTATGAACAGGAAGAGAAAAAAAATCTTATATTTATAATTATTACAAGTTACATTGGAAATTACGCTTTAACATTTGAATTAATGAGTGCCAACGTACAAGGGGGTCTTGTTGTATGGTTTGGAAAATGGAAAGTTCGTGGGTTCCTGGTGGTTCTAGAGGGGACGTTGATTATGGCTGTTCATAACAGGTGAAATACGTGTAGGTAGCGCCCCCTACAAGCTAGAGCCTTATTAAGGTCAAATTCGAATTTCGCATGATAAGGAACCCCCAATCACCAATTTTCATCAAAAGATCGACATTGTTTCAAATATTATTTAGAAAAAATGAGAATAAAATTTCAACACCCTGTAGCTCTGTAAAGAAGCATTTCCGGGTACATGTTAAATGTATATAGGAAGTTTTGTTCTTATTTTGAAGCGGGGAAACACATCCCGATTTTTTTCGCAATATTATTGAAACACTCAAGGCAAACAATATCAAACATAACAAACCAACATTTTATTATTTTGAAAAAAATCCTCTAGTTCTGGATTATAATGCAAATTTAATTCCGTTACTTTCATTAAATGTTATGCTGTTTTGAACATCTTGTTATTTAGTTTGTAGTTTATTGTTACAGGTAATAAAACAAATTCAATTTTAGTGGCAACTGTTGACGCCGGGTATTTTTTTGTGACCGTTAGCTGGGAGAATTTATGAATTTCAAGCTGTAGCTTGGTTATTGATGAATATATTTTTATGAAATTGTGGTCACAGTCATTTGGAGGCACTCTGAATCTAATGGCGTAGTGATTTATTTAATAAAAAAAATCGCTAATACAAATTCGCCATTTTCCATTAGGAAAATGTGATATGGCTTGGAAATTGAATTGAACAGTTTAAAATTTGTCCCGTAGCAGACCTTTCAGGACCTTAAGATTCAAACAAAAATGGTTGAAATCGGTTAATAACCTACAATTTGACAATGGTGTTTCTAATCTAAATGGGTCACACTGTATGATAATTCTGTGTGTGTAATTTGAACATAAAAATTTCAGCGGTCAGTTCTATCTATTGATGATGAAGAAAATCGTACTAATAAATGCAATTCGAAATACATTACAAACTTTTCCTATTTTGTTTCAGATACATTCTATAACCCACCTTTTACCTCGATTCTAAGATGTCAATATCTTAGTATAGTTTTTTCACTTCCTCAAAATATCTTGTTTCAAATTCTTGCTGCTTTAAGACAATGTCAAGAGCTTTTCCATTCAAATTGATAATGGATAGTCAACATCATTGAATGTTTGCTAAGAATTTTAGTTTCAAGTAGGTATATTTATTATTTTATTCACATTATTGTTTTACATTGTTACACCTATCTACACATTAGACACAAAATTCACACAACGTCTCTTTAATGATAAAATACCTACTTTTAAATGCTGCTAATTATCAGGGAAAGGATGATGTGCCTCCAGAAATTCTCTTGGAACAGGTACATGTCAAGTAGTTCATTAGTTTGAGGCACCCGCATTTTGAATTTGTAATAGTGTTAGTGATTGATGCTCATCTCACTGATACTGATTGGTAATAATTTGAGATGATTTATTCAAGGCGGAAAGAGATCTGCGTATCGCTCAATCCGAATTTGACCGACAAACGGAGATTACAAAACTGCTACTTGAAGGCCTCAGTTCTTCCCACGCAGCTCATTTGAGATGTCTTTATGAGTTTGTTGAAACTCAAGCTAGATTTTATTCTCAGTGCACTACAATTATGACTGATTTACAACGAGAACTTTCTAGGTAAGTAGTTCGTTGCCTTTCATACTTATGTACTTCTTCACTCATGTTTTTAGTCTGGGTATTATACAGAGCGGGTTAAACTGAAAATTTTGACGAACAATATTTTTATTTATTTGAAACCAACGCTAGTCAGTACAATTACTTTTCTCAATTGTTTGCAATGTAAAAATTCTAATCAGTCATCACTGTATACTTCTAACCTGCGTAAAATGTCGTATGTCTGAGTTTTCAACCCAGCGCTACAAGTTCCCACAAAGCCATTTTCAAATTCAAAATTTGTTGACACATTATTGGTTCTAGCGTATCAGCTATTCTGGGCTCTCAATATCTCCTACGATATAATGAAGGGATGGACAGTTGCTTTGCAACATGGAAAGCTTTACCCAAATTCAAATCTCGATATTTCCGAGACGGATAGAGATATCCAGTTGCGGTTTTCGACAGGTCCTTGACCAATTCTTTGAGAACGCATACATGTTTGAAGCGGTATTTTACTGGGTCAATGATTGATTGACTCGTAATCTGAAATCCTCACGAAAACGAATAAAGTCTTGCACATTAAACATATCAAAAACTCTTGTCAATAGCCTTAATTTGCATGTAGAGATGGAATATCGAAATGAAATGATATACTACACGGGGTCTATGTATACTATTGTATTAGAATCTATGGCTGCTGCGCTTTTCCAAAGTAGTTACATTAAACCCATCTGCTATCAGAATGTTGTAAGATTACTTTAGATATCTGCAGTTTCATCAGGATTTATATTTGATTGTTTGGAGCTGTCCATAAAGATAATGCTGATTCTACCTTCTTTCTTCAAAGTACCTACATAAAAGCACCTTATTTCCAGCTCTCATAAGCCAAGTCCAAAACTTCGACTGAACAGCGAAGATCTTGAACCTATATCTTCCAATCAGAATGATGATTCATTTACTATTCCCTTTAAATCTTCCGATAACACTGAATAATTATTTAGCATGTTTTCACGTTGCTTTTGCCTAACTATTCTTGAGTTTGAAATTTTTTATTTTGAGTTGCTATAGATTATTTAATGCAGGTTAAATTCGTAGATATGTTTTAGACGCTTTCGATGAATTTCAAAGCCAGTGATTGTTTCCACTATTTGAGTAGTAGAGCCGGAAAATATCTATACAGTATTTCACCGTCGATTGCGTATTGCTATGTAACATGAAGACCTTAATCATAAATTATTGTTTAATATCAAAAGCTATCGATAGCTTGACCCCTTGTTTTAGCATAGCTTGACAACTTTTTTGTTTACCGTAGTTTAGCCACAAGTAGTGAAACACACACTCCCACCTTCTCCCTAACCGACGAAAGTGAAGACACTAAAGAGTTCAAACAGGCAAAGGTATTAATCGACTATGATGCAAAGGATCCCAGTGAACTCAGTTTGAAATCTAACGAAGTAAGTATGACTTCAGTATATTATTTTCTGAAGATTCACAGCTTATATCTATTATTTGCCACCATATCCCAACATCTTTCTGGATTTAATTGAAAGGAAGATTATTTCTATCAAAAATGTTAAATACTCAGGAAAGTAACTACTTGTTTCGTGGGTATATACTCTATGTCCGCGGATGCGGTTAACAAGAGGTCAAATGGATCAAAAATTAAAAGATACGTGAAGGTCATTCTTGATAAGGAATTTTGCTTGTCAAACAAAAATAGGAATCGCGATCGATTCTCATTACACAGGTAGTCTGAAAATGAAAAAAAAACAATAAATTAAACAAGAGCAGTCATTCTTGGTCTTTCAACTTCAAATGATACCTAAATAAAAAACCAAATTAAGTCCTAATCCTGATTCCGAACTTTCTGTCAAAATTTGAATTTATGAATATTAAAAACAAAAACTGAACATTTTTGAAAGTCTGCATTTTATAATTTTCATATTATGACTTGTATATTTGTACAGGTTGGCCAAATAAGGATGCGCGGTACTGTATCTGGTAAACTATCCCTGGTAGAGGCTTCGCGGCAAAAAAATTTATGACTTGAACAGCCAAGAGAAAAACCTAGAAAATATTTTCAAGTTTCTGGAAGCGTGTCAAAAATTTTATTTTTCACATTTTTGTTACTTAATTAATACTCACCCGCAAGAGTTGACTTCTTCAAACTAAGAGGATATTATGAGGTACCGAAGATTTTCAAAATGAGCTATAACTCAATCTTTTTGACGAGGATGAATTTCCCAAAAAAAAATTGGGGTGAAAAACATCCTCGTCATGAAGCTCGAGTGATATTTCATTTTGAAGATCTTCTGTACCTCATCATATCCTCTTAGTTTGGAGAAGTCAACTCTTGCGGGTCAGTATTGATCAAGTGACAAGAAGGAAATAAAAAATTGACACACTGTCATATCAACAGGAATGATAGCAGAGGCTTGAAACTCGGCAGTTGTAATTAGGGTCACAGGGCCTTCAAAACAAGTCTTACTCGACGCCCCTTTCCATTTGATCATTTCATTCAAAATAGCGTCCAGCTGTCATTATGACATTTTTAGCTGTCACTACTATGTCAAAAAATGCAGAACGTGCTTTCATATGGTGTGTCCAAATCTCGTTCGCACATATCAAACGGTTCAAAAGTTAGGAGGGGGGTGTTCACCTTATAAAAAAATTCTTGATCTTCGAAGTCGAGGATAATCTGAAGCTTTTTGTTCGATAGTTTTTGCTATATCTCTAAAAATAAAGCGGTTGGGGTGTTCAAAAGTTTTTTCAAATAACACTCTGTATCTTCGAAACGGCTAAGCCCATTTAAACAAGCTTGGGCTTCTATACTTGAGCTACAAATGTTATCATATTTGAAGTTTTGTTAGTTCCAAATAACGCCGCTAGACGTCTTTTTTCGACATTCCGACAGATATGGTCAATTTTGTCAAACAAAATAAATGCATTGGTATGATCTTTTTTTCATGAAAAAGTACCTTGATGATACCTTAACTAGCTCGCGAAAACCGCATCTTGATATCTTGTTCTTAACCCAAAATATCGGTTAGAGACAATTTCATACAAAAATTCCATGAATTTTTATTATTTTTTTAACTATTTTTCTGATTTTTTTTTCTAATATGACAATGACGCTATGCATTGCTGAATCATCCCATAGGTAAACAGGACTGGACTTTCAATTTCGACTCTTGGTAAGTTACGTATTGGATTACGATTCCGGTTTCTCAAATTTTCTCTGGTCGTAGGTTGAGTCTAAAACACGATTTCTTTTGTCCGCATGTTAAGTCTGGTGATCGAGAAGGCCTGGAAACAGACCTCCAACCAATCCACCGTTGTTGAAATATGTACTGCATTAATATGCTCTCGCACAGTAACAGCAAAATGAGCCGGGCTACGATCCAACTGCAAAAACAAGTTTTGCCATGTCTCCAAAGGCACATGTTCCAACAACAACGGTGATTGATTGGCCAAAAAGTGAAGAGATTGGTCGAAGAAATATGGCCCAATAATTCTGCCTTCTAGTATGCCACACCACACATAACTCCGACGTCCCTTTAGTTAAGGCCCTGAAAAAAACATAATAGAATGAATTCCAGAAAAATATAGTCACAAAAGAATTAAAATTCAAGAAATTTTCTTTAGCCGATATTTTGGGTTAGGAACAAGATATCGAGATGCGCTTTTCGCGATGTATTTGAGGAATGATTAACGTCTACTTTTTCATAACAAAAAATAATACTAATGTATCAGATTTTTTCAAGAAAATCATACATTTCTGTCGGAATGTCGAAAAAATCCCTCTAGTGGTGATATTATGTGAGACTAACAGAACGCCAAAAATATTAAGATTTGTAGCCAAAGAAAAGCTTCTCTTCAACGGGCCCAAAATTGTTGGAATTGGCTCAGCCGTTTCGAAGAAACAGGGTGTTATTCACGGAAAACTTTGAATGCCCCCCACCACTTTATTTTTAGTGGTACAGTAATAACTGTCAAACAAAAAATGTCCAGATTATCCTCGACTTCAAAGATTAAGAATTTTTAGTTAGGTTGGTACAGCGGGATTCACAGAAACAACAATCTTTTAGATCCAAGATTGCAGTTACGCACCCTAGCGGCCATTTCAGAAACTTGAAGTTGTTTTCCAGGCTTTTTGCCTGGCCGTTTTAGTCACAAAATTTTTCACTGCAACCCTCTACGATGAATAGTTCTCCAGATACAGTACCTCGCATTTTTAGTTGGCCACCCTGTACATTATAACATGTTGTTGTAGTTACAAAATTCGCCGGTTATCAAATTCTATCAAAGAAAATCACGTATGTGGTGTTGATATATTGAACAGAATGAGGGTATTTATTTCTCGGCAAACTCAATTATTGGGTTATAGAAAATCAGCATCTCTTACAAAAATTCAAACAAAATCGCAGTTCATTCATATATTATATTTTTCATCTGAATGTTTGTTGGGCCTTGAGACACAATCAATCAGATTCTAGATTTTGAATCGAGATTTCTCTTTGAAGTTATTTTTTTACAAATTCTGATAAGTAATACTAAAACCAAACAAACTACGTTTTCATGGAGTACTCAAATCGATGTCAGTCCAATATCGATCTTACGTTTTCATGAGTGGGACTTAAATCGTTATCAGATCGTTTTGAAACCTGCGATTTCATCTGACATATTTGTCAACTATCACTGTCAGTTTAGTATGTTTACGTTCTATTCACAGTCGAGGATTTCATGACTTAAGAAAACATACTCAAACTCCTCGAACCATTATAAAATCATATCAACTGTTTGAGGAGTTTGAGTATTTTTTCTCAAGACATGAAATCCTCTACTGACTGTGAATAGAACGTAAACATACTAAACTGACAGTGATAGTTGACAAAAATGTCAGATGAGATGAGATGTGTCAATAATCAATTTTTTGTGCTCAAATTTGAAATAAAAATAATCACTTTGAGGTCAAGGTTAGAAAGCTGGTCATGTAAAAGGATCGATTTTCATATATGTACAGTGAGGACATAAAATCCGCCTCCCGAAATTTGGAAGGACAAGAGCCGAGCTAATTTTCTATTTTTTGATAAAGAAATGACAGCTTTAGATGCGAGAACGACAGCTCGGCGCAGTTTTGAAACTTCTTTTTTATTGAAAGTGGGGTTGAGTACATCGTTTTAAAGGTATCTTTATTAATTTAAGCGCCGCATCTGAAAACATTTGGTTTAGCGGTTTTCAAATGATATTATTTTAAATTTGATTTATTTGATGAAGGGTTTTTCCCCGTGGACAATTAGAGTTACAGCTTGTTCAATGCTTTTCTGCGGTCACGTCACAGTATTTGACGTTTGGCAGCATGTCGTAGATTGATCTCTCCACATGTGACATTTGTCAAATTGATCCGAAAGACCCTTGTCCAGTCGTTCGGATTTTTTTTTTCAATGTGTAAGAGAGACGGAAAAGTATGACGTAACCGCAGGAAAGGCATGAACAGACTATACGTTGGTTTCCTGACATTTGACATTTCGGAACGTTGTTTTGAAGTATTTTTTTCAATATTATGTTTCATCAGTTTTTTGTTCGAGGTTGTTAAATTTTTTGATTTGTTAATGTTTTATCGGTTCTTGTTCATTATTTTATTATTATTAATGTATCACTCGACCCCACTTTCAATTTGCAAAAAAAATCAAAACTGCGCGCCTATTGTCATACCAAATCTCGTTGTAATATACCTAGCGGTACAAAAGTTAGAGGAGGTCGACGGACTTTATGTCCTCACTGTATGTATTCCAATACGATCTTTTTTTTTCATGCTATTTTGTTTATTTAAATCTCGATTTGTTTCCAGAAAAAGCTGAATCGACTTTGAGACTCAAAACGATTCAGATATCAGAATCTGTTTTCATGGAGTTTTCAATACTAAAACGGTATTCAATCCGGAATGAATCCTACATGAAAACGTAGTGAATGTTTTGTTTTGTTAGACAAACAAAATTCCTTTAGATACATGTCACTCGATCTAACGCTTTAGATAAAATGGGTGAAGACCGTCTTCGAAGACTTTATTGGAGACACTTCTCAAGATGTTTGATACCAACAAATTTTTTTTTTTGTTATTTCAGATCATCATAGTTGCGGAAATCCCAGACGAAGACTTTCTGATGGCTTTCAAAGACAACATCAAAGGAAAAGTTCCCAGGGCCTATTTAGAACTTATTACTTGAATTATTACAATACTCGTTTAATCCGTATTGATATTTTATTGTTAATAATTGTTGTGTTCTGAATCTAGTTATTTATTAATGTTGACATTCCATCGTATATGTGCAATAACATTTCCTTTTTGCATTATAGAAAAATTCTATACATATTTTTAAACTGCATGTGATGTATCTATCAATTAATAATAATAGTTAGAAAAAGTAGAAATGGTTTCAAGTGATGTCAATTGAATCTACCAGGTACTCTATTCCTATTGTATTTGTAAAGTGTTACATCTGTGAGGTTTTACCACCTATAATTTTGGAAAAGCACATTTCACGAGTCAGTGTACAAAATATTGGTCTCACAATTTTCAAAATACTCACGTTTTTACCTCTGAAATTGCACTTTTGACTCAGATAGCCCTTACGAATATTTTCTTAGTGGTAGAAAGTTTGAATCTTCATTAAGGAAAATAATAATGAACCAAAACAATTCTTGGAATCCTTTTCTTGCAGTGTTATAAACTGCTGGACACTCGAACTTGTACATGCACACTTTTGGGTTAAATTCAAAGTCCAATATCTTCAACGATAATAGAGATATTTCAATGCCGTTTTCGGATTTTTAAAGCTAGTTTCGTCCGGATTCAGATGCATGGAATGGATCTTTTGTAGAAACAAAAAATCATGATATACAGGGCGATTCATGAAGTCATGCGGAAGGTCAAAATTTTTGTGAGTATGCTATATTAGTGAGCATTGAATTCCGGTGATACAATATGGTTTGTTACTATGGTAATGCTAATATCTCCAGACTTTTTCCACAGAAGAAACCAACTATACAGAAGCGAAGGCATTTGTCGGCGCCTTTGATCTTCTTGTTCCCGTTTTGAACAGCTGACGATAACACATTTTCACGCTGGTACACTGAAAAAACTTTCTGGCTGGATTCGAAAGTTGGTCGCACACTGAGAAAAATTTCTTTTATTTTGAATGGTTGATTTTCTTGTCATAACAGTATTCTTACTTCTGTTTCATGTTATTATGGCAAATCAAATTAGAAAATTTTGATCGATATTGGTCTGAACTATGAAAAAATATGATTTTAAAGAAAAATCTCGGGAAAAATTTATCCTTTTAAAAACTTTTTAATCTTCCAATGTCCAATGTTCCTACCTATTTTCTTCGTATTATCTTTGAAGTTGTCGGGAAGATAATTGAATGACTTTTGAGAATTCGAAAAAAGTGAATAAAGGTTGTGGTGATACCTATCTTCTTACATTTTTCAGTTTCTTCCAGGTTACGGATTGGTGATCGACAAACTGGAAGCTTCACAATATAGTTTTTAGTTTTTTCAATACACCAGACACTGAACTGGACCAAAGAACCTCAACACTAATAAACACAAGTACACAAACCACAAAATACAGTAAAAAGACACAAGATACTTATTGATAAACAAACAGATCGAACATCGAAGCAACGCTTCATCTACCTATTGTCATCTAACGCTTCTTGTAATCTGACAGTATTGTCCGTTGTGTAATGGCGGACTTGATCATGCGCACTGAAAATTGGCACACGAAAATTGCAGAGCCTTCGCTTCTGTTTAGTTGATTTCTTCTGTGCTTTTTCGTCAGTTTTTGAATTCAAGCGCGTTGTCATTAGATACGCCAACAAACATCAAATTGGTGGAGCAAAATGTTTGAAATGCTATAACTTTGCAATGCATTGAGTGACGGATTTCTACGATGTTTGCAGTTTTGGGAATCTTATTTTTACTGATTAGAAGGAAAATTGGAATAGGTACTAACTCTCATGGTCAGATCAATATCGCTAGCCTAGAATTTGTTAAAAATATTATACATCAACAGTTATCAAAAAAGTATTGCTTGTTTAACAACTTGAATCCACTTGTCAGTTCACGGGTCCAGGCGATTTTTTGAAAAAAATGTTCAGGGCCTTTTCATCATATGTATTATTACATGAAGATATGTTGAAAATGAACCTTTTTTCTGTGTAACCATTGATAAAAATGGCTAGCACCAATCAGACATTCCACAATAATTCATCAAAGGATAGTGTAGCTATGAAATTTTAAACTTGGCAATATTTTGAAGAGATGATGAAAGATTTGTAAATTTTGCTATGTTTAAAATTTCAAAGCTGGTGGGTTCAGTAATTGTGAAATTTCAAATTTTGCCCCACTTTCGAATGGTGCTAGCCATTTTTTTCAGAAGTAGGTAACACAGAAAACAGTTTTTTTTATTGATATCTTTTAGACGTGGTAAAAGGGCCCAATTTTTAAAATCAACAGTTTCCGTATACTGACAGATGAATTGAAATTTTAAAATGCACCAATACTTCTTTGATAACTTATGCAGTATCAAGGTTTTATCAAATTCTACGCCTGTGCTATTTATCTGACCATGAGTGTAAGGTGCATTATCGTTAAAAAAAGGTGTTCATTTTCATTACAATTTCTCTTTTATAATGGTATCCAGCTCTGCTTTCTCCCGTATGAACCCAACAATTCATTGCAGAGTTACAGCATTTTAAACATTTGGTCCCTCTCCCTGATGTTTGTTGGCGTACCTGATGACAACGACATTGCATCCAAAAACCATGAAGGTAGAAAGGGGTGGAGACGACATCGCGTGACTAAAATGGGATCACTTTCGCCATCTTACCGCGAACGTTCTGACAAAGTGTTTGTTCACATTTGTAGAACAGCTTTTCTCGGTTTTGGCTGTGTTGTGAGGATTATTTTGTGATTTTTGTGTGCTGTTACATTTATCGATTATGGTTTCATGTGCCCTGGGGCCCGATTCTTGACCATTCGTATCGCTCAAGATCACTCGTGCCGCTATTGAAATCAATCGCATGTCATTCTTGAGAACTCGTCTCATGAACGAGTACTCGAATTTGACAACGAGCGGGTTTTCTCGCTCGCAGCATACAGCATAGTGTTCGTAAGACTTGATTGTGGTTAGAAAATTTATTTTTTCAGAGTTTGCTAAACTCGAGATCATGGTTGATTGGAGCTCTTTGCAAACATTGAATATCCCAAGTTTTCAGGGTGTTTTCCCAACACGGGTAAAAAATGTATGGGCTAATTTCTGAGGTATTTTCATGAAAAAAGTTCCAATAAACATTTTCCGAAAAACGATGCTTTTTAAGGTAGATACCTACCCCCTTCAAATTGTGAACTTGCGAGAGTTTTAGTTCGTAGGTAGGCCAAGAATATGGTTCGCATGAACCATTCGTAAAAATCCCCTTCGCAGAGGATCGCATACGCGTGCATGCGAAGGAAGTCAAGAATTGCGGTCCTGGAAGTTGTGCGAGTAGAGTCGCTATCTATAAGAAAAAATCGTCTGGAATCACATTTCATAGGTTAGTATAACATGATACAGAACCGGCATATGAAATTTGTGTCGAGTTTACTGAAATATTTTATGGTCGAGATTTGTAAATGTTTAATCACATTATACAGTGCTTTTCTTTAATGTCCCCCCCTTTTATTTTTTGAACGGCTACATTAATGCATATACTTATGACTAAATAACTTAAATAATACATTAAAATCAATTCAAATGATTTTGGAAATGGGTGCCTTGAACTTCTTGGCCTAAAAGCAGCCTTTCCGAAATTTCTTTATTTTTTTTTTTTAAGTGTATGTATCAATGTAGTAATTAAATTTACCGCCATTTTATAGTTCTTGAAGATATCGATTCAATATTCTAGGGTTATAAAGTACTCATCAGGACCTTCAAAATGAGGTGTCACATGACCCTTATTCCTATTTAAAAAAACATCCCAAGATGGCACCCAGCCGCCATCTTGAATTTTTCATATGTCAATTTTATGTCAAAACATAGTAAACATGCTTGTATTTCATCACCTAGAATTTGAAGTCTCTAAGTTGAGCCGTTCAAAAAATAAAGGGGAGGGGGGACATTAAAGAAAAGCGCTGTATGAATGTTTAGCAGCTGGTTTATAATTTTTAAAATCACTGAATTTTTTTGTATTGAAAATTAAATAATGCTCATTTTTGGAATACGACATTATCAAACTTGGGGCGCAGTATCATCAGACTCTTTTGATAACACAGCGCTTTCATCGACTATAGTTTTTTTGCCACCCCCTTTACTATTTTACCTCAACTCGAAGTTTGTCATTTGTACTTATTTACCATAGAAATCTTCTATTCAATGACATTCACCTGTATACTCATCTATTATCGATTTCTAGAGAGTGTTTTCCTTAACCTTCGTAATACTGACTGACTCAATACCCCGTAAAGTAGGTACCCTAACTGCGTGATTCTGTACCCCAGCTGATTCAATACCTACTTTTTCATTTTATATTTAATGTTAAATCAAAGACAATTATCGAAATATATGGAGACATTATTCATAATATCTACTTATGTTTACAAAATTAGAAGATAGATATGACTTATTCCAATGGATACTTAGTCTCCATAAAATGAAGGAATTTAGAGCTGCGGTAACAATGATTAATACAAATTACTATTTCTCATAATTTGCAGGGAAAAACAGGTCCAAATGGGTTAAGTTAGTTTAAATCTACAGTAACAATTCTGAAGTTTTTCTATCTGTGGGCCAGTTCGCCCCTGTCTACGTCGCCATATTGCAGCTACTCTAAGCTCCACCTACCGATCCCATTTTTCTGTTTGAATGTTCCTCAGCGACTCTTATGATTCTATCTCGATGTCAAAAACTGACAAAAACATCTGGAGATATTAACATCACTATAGTAAAAAACCATCTCGCAGACTCTGATGAATAGAAAAGTAAAAGTAGAATCGAAACGTAGCGAAACTGATAGAATCGCTTTTTGGTACTCTCATCAAATGCCTTCAAAAGTAGAAACGAAGTTCGACCATTTCTGAGATTTTTTGTGTTGAAACACTCTCACTCAGCTTATACAATTCGACGAAGTAGGTTTAATCGCTTCGTTTCTATTTTACAGGGTTATGAAGGAGAAAAGGATAGCGGTAGAAAACTCCATGAGAGTGCCAATTTTCGATCGAGACGTCACTTTTCCATGGGATAATACTTTTCTACTCATCAGAGTCCCACTGCATATTGTATTGCCCTAATTCAATGCTTACTGAAATGGCATACTCACAATAATTTTGATTTTTTGCATGACCTCACGAATAACTTTGTATATCATGTGTCTCAGTTTCTACGAAAGATCCATTCCATGCATCTCAATCCGGTCAAAACTAGCTTCAAAAATCCGCAAACCGTATTAAAATATCTCTTTTCTCGTTAAAGATATTGGACTTTGAATTTTACCCAAAAATGTGCATGTATAAGTTCGAGTGTCCAGCAGTTAAGTGTTAGCATCAACTTACCTATCATTAAAGTTCCTAGCATTTGGAAATAGGTTTTTTAGTGCATTCCAAAATCTACCCGTCGAAGACATACATTATAATCATAAAAAACCAAGAAAAACTGTTCACTCTTTCCTCGTTCTATTATCGATATTGTTCTAGTATTGATAATGTGAGTAGGATATTAAAGTTACTGCTATTTTGACTCGTATTTGATTTTCTAATTCCCTCATCGGATAGCTAGGGTGTATTTCACAAAAAAATTGATATAAGAATATTATTTGGGTATACAGGGTGTAACAAATTCGAGGAAATAGCATTGCTAACTCGTTAACCATAAGAGATACAACGTCGGTTAAATGAAGGCAGAGTACGCAATTTCAATTTGAAAAAAATGCCTTTTCGAAACTTGGAAAATTCCGAAGATATCCGGCAATAACCGACTTTTTCGAGATCCTTCTTTATTTTCTCTTGAATTTATTTGAAGAGATAATTGAAAACGAATGATAATTTTCATGGCCCCTTGTTCTGCTCTTCAAGATAGAATGGACGAATTGATAACCGATGTTTCGAATTCTCACGACCATCATCAACTTTTTTTTTCAAATACGAACCAAACTTTTTTGATTTTTTGCTTCCTGAAAGTAATGAATGCCATTTTGAAATAACGTTGGAATTTTCGTGACTGGCTTGTAATTAAGAAGGAAGAGGTGGTGGGGAGCAGTCAAAATGAGAGGATTTTGACTGCTCCCCACCACCTCTTCCTTCTTATTTTGAAATAATGCAGAAAGTTGATACGGGAGTTATCAAAAAAAAGTGTTTGTTCCTTTCAGAACACATTACGTGGAACGTCGTCATGATAACAATAATAACTTGTGACTTTTTGAGCTTGAATAAAGAAGCTTCACGTTTGAAAAAAGTTTTTAAACAAACAAAAGAAAAATCAAAATACATGAATGAATAAAATGATGCATCATTATTTTCAGGACGCCAAAAATTAATAAAAAAAAATTGAGTCCGTATTTGAAAAAAAAATTGATGATGGTAGCGAGAATTCAAAACGTCGAATATCAACTTCGACCATGCCATCTTGAAGTGCAGAGAAAGTGGGCATGAAATAATAATAATTATAAAGGTGTTTATTTAGCATCATGCTACATAAAATTACAGAGTTAAAAACATAAACATCATAGTGTACACATAGTAAATAAAAAACATACAGATAATAAATACACTAACAATTAGTTAAAACAAATTCTCTGAGAAGCCTCTTGAAAAGTTGAAAATGATCACGTGTCTTTATGATCACAGGTTATTAAATGCAATTAACCCTCTGTATAACACAGAGTTGAGCATTTGAGAGGTACTATAACAGTATAACTATGTACATCCTTAAAAACCTTAAACTTATCACAGATGTTGGCAGGTAAAATATTTTGCTTTAATTTGTCTGAAGGTTCATTATAGGTAAGTAAATGTAAATAATAATTAATGGCCTTGCACCATGTGCGTGATGGTGGTGATAGGGAGGGGGTAGAAAGGTGCCCTCTTTTGGGATTTCGCTTATAAATGAAACCGGTACTTTGTAGCGGAAAATTTCTGGTCTAGAATGTCAGTCATTTCAGAAAAATATTCTTTTGACCTACTTTTTTTGTCATATTATGTACCTTTTTGACAGCAAATATTTGCAAAACGGTGCATTGTAGAAAAAAAATGATAGGAACTTATCTTTAAAACAAATATATTGACTTTCTTCTTCACGTAGGAAATTTTCAGCTACGAGGTAACGTCTTCAAATTATAAGCAGAAATTCAAAACAGGGGACTTTTCCCCCTGAAGCGGACGTGCTAGGGGCGGGGAATTTTGGTATGTACATGTCCAAACTACCCCCTACAAATTCCTTGAGCAAAATCCCCCCCTCTACATGCATTCCACAACCCCCTCTTTGCTTAGCATAAGAAGTAATAATTACTAAAATAATTAATAATAACTATACAGGGTGTTTACGGTCTTGTGATTCTTTCTTTAATGTTTTTTTCTACACGTTAAAAGAATATGATCAACGCTAAAACGCCTTAGCAAAAGTCGAATAATAATAATAATAATAATAATAATTAATAATAATTATAATAATAATAATAATAATTCATGGATACGTCGAGCGAGACTTTGCGTTCAACAACAGGGCGATAACTTTGAACAACTGCTGTAATAAAGCAGTAATTTTGCAATTTAGTGTCATCAGATTGAAAATAAAATCGTACAAAAAATTCATTATCTCTCTTATTATTCAACTTTTGCTAAGGCGTTTTAGCGTTAATCATATTCTTTTAACGTGTAGAAAAAAACATTAAAGAAAAAATCACAAGACCGTAAACACCCTGTATAATAATAATAATATATAATAACTATATGATGATAATTGAAAAAACAAATGGATGTCGCGTGCAAGGTTACTATATAATAGGTCATTTGTTGAAATTGGTCGGAATCAGAACACAGTTTATTATGATGTTTACTATTTTATTTGTGGATAGTTTGCGTCGTTACTGATTTTTTGGTCAATTTCAAGTTATTGTTTGAGAAGAAACTTCTTTACGAGGATGTTACGATGATTTTGGTTAAAGAGTGTGAGAGAATAGCTCGTTTTCTGTTGTGTCTTATTGGTTCTTTAGCTCTTTGATACTTTGGTTCTTTAGCTCTTTGATACTTTGGTTCTTTTTGGTACTTTGGTTTTTTGGTACTTTGATTCTTTGGTTTTTTGGTACTCTGATTCTTTGGTTTTCTAGCTCTTTGGTATTTTGGTTCTTTGATACTTTGGTACCTAGGTCCTCTGGTACTTTAATTGGGTCTTTGGTACATTCATTCTTTGGTACTCTGGTTCTCGGATACTTTGGTTTTTTGGTACTTTGATTGATTGGATATTTGATACTTTAGTTCTTTGGCAGCTTGGTTCTTTTTGTTACTTTGATTAATTGGCTCTTTGATACTCTGTTACTTTGATATTCTAGCTTTTTGGTACTTAGGTACTATGGCTCTGGTACTCTGGTTCTCCGGTACATTGGTACTTTGACTCTCTGGTACTCTGGTACTTTGGCTCGTTGTTACTTTGATTCTTTGGTGATTAGATACTTAGAAGCAAGGAATAAAAGTATCAAAGAACCAATCAAGTACCAAATTACCGAAAGCCAGAGTACCAGAGAACCAAATAAGTACCAAAGAAGCAAAGAACTCATGAAACAAAGTACTAGATTACCACAGAACCAAAGTACCAAAGTATTGAATAACCAAAGAACCAAAGTACCAACGATCCAAGAAGCAAGGAACCAAAGTAGCAAAAAACCATTCAAGTATCAAAGAACCCAAGAACCATAGTACCACAGAACCAAAGTACCGAATAACCAAAGATTCAAAGTACCCATGAACAAAAGTACCACAGAACCAAAGTACAGAATAACCAAAGATTCAAAGTACCCAGGAACCAAAGTACCAACGATCGAAAAAGCAAGAAACCAAAGTAGCAATGAACCCATCGAGTATCAATGTACCAAATTACCAGAGAACCAAACTATAAAATACCAAAGAACCAGGGAAGCAAAGAACCAAAGTACCACAGAACCAAAGTACCGAATAACCAAAGAGCCACAGTACCAAAGTATCAAAAAATCAAAGTACCACAGAACTAAAGTACCAAAGTACAAAGTGTCATAGAACTTGAGTACCAAAGAATCAAAGTACCAAACAATCAAATCACCGAATAACAAAAGTATCAAGGAATCAAAGTAACAAAGTACCAAAGACCCAAATAACCAAATAGTACCAAGGAACCAAAAAATAACTTCAAGAAAATTCGTATCACCTATGAAAAATTAACGATTTTTTGTGAACTGCCATAAAATTTGTAGTCGAGAAAACAATAAACATGAAAAAGCACAACTTATGTTTATTTTTATATGGCAATACCTGTAGATTATTAGATATTTAAATGTCATCAATGTCCCCCCCTTTTATTTTTTGAACGGCTTAATTTAGAGACTTCAAATTCTAGGTGCTGAAATACAGGCATGTTGGATATGTTTTGACATGAAAAATTCTAGATGGCGGCTGGTCATGTGACACCTCATTTTGAAGGTCCTGCTAAAAACTTTATAACCCTAGAATATTGAGTCGATATCTCTACGTACTACAAAATGGCGGTACATTCAATAACTACATTGATACATACACTTTCTAAAAAAATTCGTCAAATTCAATTCAAAAGATGCTGGAAATATTCTTGACACAAAGTTTGGGCTAGGAATAGATGACAAAAATGTCAAAAAAGCATCTTCACCCACGGTACTGGTCACTAAAAAAAGATCCTAGTAGAGTTTTAAGTTTGTGAAACTATCAAGTTTCTCTAAAAGAAACTATATTTTAATTTGTATGTCTTCTTTCCTTTCATCATTTACGTTATGTTAATTTGGTCTGGGATTTCCCATTAGACTCAGTTTGGAATGACTTTCCCAATAGAATTTACTTCGCCAGTTATATTTTTACTTCTTTTAGGGTGTCCAAAATATAAGATCATCACCAAAAAGCGCGAAATATGTTTCACTCCTTACCTTACCTTAAAAACGAAACAATATCTATTTTGAGTACTTGTACATACATTATCTATCATATGTATCAAATAAATACCTACTTAGTATACAAATCTAGGAAATTCAAAGTTGCACGAAAACCTGACACAGGGTCGTAAATTCCGCAAAGTTTTCTTTTATAGCAGTTGAGTCATTGTCGAGAAAACTTAATCAATTAATCACACCCGTCATTCTGACCATAGTCAACAAGAATCTATGCAGACTACATATCAACATTCCGACCTAGATTTCAGCACCGCTCAACATACTGCCATCGGTTTCGGCACTTCACCTTTGATTGGTCTAGAGGTTGAAATCGACCAATAGAGTCTGAGCGGGTGCTGAATTGTATACCGGAATGTTTTAATGCACCCGGGTTCATATCTATATCCGAGTAAATCCACAAAACTGCCCGTTCCTATGCTGTAGCATGGTGACTCTCAACAGATGAACGTCACGCGTGAATAAGAAAAGTTATTGGGCAACCTATTGTATAGTAACCTTGTGTCGCGTGAGCGACATCCTTATTGTTTGATAATAGATAGACATGACACGTACCCTGCTACATTTCACTGTCGTCTCGTCTTGTCTCACCACTCGCTAAGACGCTACGCGTGCCCACCTATCCGCCACATAACTGTGTGCACTCCGCTCAGGCTGCAACACCAGAAATCAAGAATTGCTATCGGTTTACGAATTTTTAGCTTTCGAGGCGCTCCGTTATGGACGCAGCCTTATGGTACTTTTGATTTGAATGAGACTATTTTCCATGTCCATGCATGTACATACATCGATTCTTCACATAAATTTTCCGAAACCACTTTGTTTTTAGTCGTAAAGGGTTTTTGGTCATTATTGAGAATCTAGTTTTGGGTGACATAATGCCTTTTGATAAGTAACTCCTCAATTATTCTATTTTGAAGAGCCTATCTGCTACCGGGGCATTTGATAGAGAAGAGGTTGTCTTCCTAGAGGTTATATGATCTTTATTTGTAGGTAAAGATCTATGATTTTTATGCCGGGGCCAGATATAGCATTTTACCTTACGTCTTGCATGTCAGTTAAAAGGTTAAGGTATAATGGTTGAAAGATTAGCATACAAGATGCATGATTCAACGTCCGTTTTTTAGTATATACACAATGTTTCACTGAACAGTGTTGGCTAAACAGGCAAGACGTTGTTACTTGAATCCAAAATAGCCGTCAAGCAACAGCTGGCTCGTATAATATACTTCATCTGAGTCAAGTAACGACTGATTTTTATGCGAAGCGATAGATCGCTTTTTGATACACGGCTGGCTTTAAACGAGGATGGAATAAAAATGCTTCATAAGAAAATGTAATTTATTCAAACACTTACAAATTGTACATCCATTTAGATCATCTTACAATAATTATTTAAGAAGGTTTTTTTTAGCTACCACAGTTGATAAAAAAACAACGGGAGCAACATCTTTAATAGTACGGAAAAAAAATCTGGATATCACCTATGGTAGCTGATCGAATGTTCTTCAGTTGTGCGTTTTACCATCTTAGATTAATTTGATAGCAGTACCCATTATAATGTTACTTCTAGAAAAACAGAACATCATGTATCTGATTGATTCGAGTGAAACATACCTACTACTGAGGCTATTACACGTAAGTAGATCATTTTGAGTTGATCAAAGAGTTGTTGGTAAGACTATTATTATTGGGTCTACAACATTAATGAATATCAACAAAATATCAAAAATCCATTGGAAAGTAGTTGAAGGAAATCTTATAATTTTGGCACTAATAGTCTAGAATGAAGTTTTCAAGGAATCTCATGTAAAATTAGATTAACAATATGGAAACATGCTAAGGAATCAAAGAACCTACACATGTTTTATTGAATGTAATAATATAGTGAACATCAAATAACAATTCATATTAACAGAAGTAAATTTGAACATTAACTTAGTTACAATATCATTTCGTGGCTTATCATTTGAAACAGGAAATTGAATTCAAAATTTGAGGTAGATCAAAATGACAAAAAGCTCTCATTTATCAGTCAATGCTAATCACTCACGGTCTGCCCTTCAAACAAATTGTTGAGAAAAACGCAACAGAATCGAAGAGAAAGGCAAATCTTCCAGGTTTCAAACTCAAATAATCATAACGGCAATATCATCCAACAGATAAGCTCAGTCGAGATTGACCAGAGTTGGCTCAATTGTACAGGGTGTCCCAAATTCGAGCCTCATCATTGAGATCTCGGAAACTAGAAGAAATACGAGGTCGGTTGAATGGAGGCAAAGTTGCGCTATTTGGTGCTCATTAAAACGTCTTTTTGAAATTAAAAAAAAAATCGAATAGGTCAGATTTTTGGAAAAAAAACGAATATTCGCGATTAGATTTTTATTTTTTCACGACTCGATTTGGATAGATATATAACCAAAATAGTCCACATTCTCATTGTTACTTTTTCTGTTTCACAAAATCGTGTTGTCAGACTTTCAAACCCACGTTTTGTCTTTGAGCTGTCATCATCTTTGTTTTTTTTTAATACGGCTCTGGATTTTTTATTACGGACTGCAAGAGCCTCTTTCTTATAATTCAACGATGTATCGCACTCATTTGAAAACTTCATATTAATGGATTTTTCCATAAAAGCTCATGTGTTAAAGAGAGACAAAAAATATATTTTTGATAGAATTAAAAACTAAAACCTTTTTTTAAAATAACGCATCACAAACAATAGTATCCTGAAATTTTGTTAATCCTTTTTATTCTATTTGGGAGTTCGTAGATTTTGAATAGCTTCAGAGCATTTATTTATACTTTGAATTGTTCTCTTTATCCTGACTAGACTCATACATTCTATGTAATGAACCTTAACTTTGAATAAATGAATTTGAAATCGAATTTGAAATACAGTCGTGAAAACATAGAAATGAAATCGCGAATATTCGGTTTTGTCCAAAAATCTTCCGAAGTATTTGGACTTTAAATTTCAAAAAGGTGTTTCAATGAGCCTCAAATTGCGCAACTTTGCCTCCATTCAACCGACCTCGTATATTTTCTAGTTTCTGAGATCCCAATGATGAGGCTCGAGTTTGAGACACCCAGTACCAACACATTGTTTTTTTTAATTTATACACTGCTCCAAAGAATTAACGGAACACCTCTAACCTCTCCAAAATTCTGATCCTGCATCAGTTATCAAAGAATTGATTGTGCATTTAAAAACTTGAATCCATTTGTCAGTTAACGTGTCCTGGAGATTTTTTTCTAGCCATTTATATCAAACATCGCGCAGAAAAACCAACTAAAACTAACCCTTTTTGAACGTGAAAAAGGGGCACTAAACAATTTTTTGAAAAAATCGCCAGGACACGTAAACAATCAATTCTTTGATAACCTGCATCAGAAAGTTTTGGTGGGGTTAGTGGTATTCCGTTAATTCTTTGGAGCAGTGTATATAATATGTGAACTAATAACAAAACAAATGGATAACTCATCTTTTTCAATCGGCTTGATTCTGATAACTGATCGTTCACAAAGCAGTATAATATCAACAAATTGCTAATAATGTCAGAGGTGAATTCAATAAATTCAGGGATACAGGGTGACTCAAAATTGGAAATCAAGTTTTAACAAGTGAATTTTGCAAGTTCAAAACATAAAACTTCATACAACATGATCAAAACGGGGCGTGTAAAAGTTTAATACAGCAAATATTTTAAACTGTCTATGACACGGAACAAGCAGCGATCAGGTCCACGATTCACAAACTCATAAATCACGTGAAAATCGACAAGTTTTGAATTTTCTTGACAGTGATCTTCCACTTTCTCCCACGCTTGCTGTAGTGATCACATCATATCCACTTCACTGAATCGAGGATAGGGGGTGCTAGAGGTGAGGTAATAATACATCGAAAGTACTAGAATAAACATGAATAACCCTATCCTATACTATAATCATTATTATTAACAGTCTAGTTGAAAGGTTTTTCGACCTTTGTCGAATGGAGTTTTGATTTGTTTTCGCTGGTAAAATGTTGCATGTTAATTCTGGATCACCCTGTATGAAGCGTATAAGCGTGAAAGTTTCAACATAATTGAAATTGATTAAGGTATTACCTAAAATGCATTTTACTTTATAATTTAGCCATCAGAAAAAAGTGATTATTAGTAAATGACTACAAAGAAATGTTCCTAAGGCCCAGTTTCTCAATGACGGTTCAACATTGAACCCGGTTCAAGTACAAAGTTGAACCTTCGTTGAACTGGACTTGAGAAACCGGGCCTAAATATTTAACAAATACTAGTGACAGAATTTGGCATGCTTTTAAACAAACATGTGTTTACAAGCAACTTTGCAAAATGATAAAATAAGTTTTTTCGATTCCTAAAGACTCCTCATCAGAACCTCCTACACCAATCATAACTATGAAAAATATATTTCAGTCTAAGGAAAAACCCTTTTTACTCATTTCAGATTACTTTCTTGACCATGCTATCCTTAAAAATCTAGATACTCCTCGCGGCAGTGCAAAATGGAAACTAGAGTCAAGCAAATGTCATTGGGACTTCATACTGACTAGTTTTCGATTACGTGCCCGAGCCTCTTGCCTTGTGTTTGTGTATTCGAACCATAGTACGTTTGGTATTAGAGTTGTGTCCCTTATCATTAGGAGCTCAGATATTTTCCTGAAATTCAGAAAGATATTTCAAAAACCTAGTGGTTAACAGTATATCACGACGATAATAGTTTTCATTACTGCTTCTCATTTCAAAAAAAAGAGAAGAGATTGAAACGCAATTTCATTCTCTGTATGAGCTTCCGGCTGTCTACGATGGAGCCGAACGACTTCCCGGTATTATTGGGAAAGACAGACCTTAATGGTCGACTCTAGTTTGTGCATCAATCTCATGTATTGGACCTCTTTGTTTCTAAATCAAAATTTCTCTTGAGTATCGCGCACAATACCAAAAGAAAACAGCATGGCTTTATTTTGTTTTCGTTTTGGCGTGTCGATCTTGATCACCATACATTTTTTTAAAGAAAATGTTAAAAATAATATTTTCATCATTAGTGAGAGTACCTAGAACACATCTATCTGATTGGGCAGTTATTGTAGAGTTTGTATACTCCCAGAGATGATAAGAAATGAATGGGTTGTGTAAGTAACTTACAAAACAATGGGGTCGTTGCACGTAATTTGTTGATCACATTTTTTGGAAATATAATCAATAATATCAGCCCATATTTTTTTTGTCGAGTTTTAAGGGCATAAATTAGCATCGAAGTTTGACATGCGGCCCTTTAAGCCCTTCAAATAATAACGTACAAAAGGCACAGCTGATTGAGGCAGCGTTCGTTAGAATACTGAACAAAAGGCGTTTTCGTTTTATGAAAATTTAAGACCATTGTCAACTAAGAACAGGACCGAAGCTTTCGTTTTAAAACAATGACGTCACGCATAGAACCTGCTCCTGAATAATTAGAACCAGCGGGAGAAGCTGGTCAGAGCAACTGGTCTTGGTTTTTAACAGAAAAAAAACTAACCTAAAAATCAAAACAAGAGTTGAATATTCTGGTTTCTTCATTATACAAGGTGTCCGGAAAGGGGTACGAAGCGGCTGTATCTCAATGATGGTGAGATTTAGAGGCTTGACTGGAAATTATTTTGAAGTTCGTAATTCGACCGAGAAGGGGCGTAACTGCTATGAAGAAACATTAGATTCACGCTGTCTCGAAAAGATACACGAAATAGCCATTTTATAGCTTGGATGATAACGGATCATTTTGCTCAATGACGTTTTTTTGTGTCTGTCATAATAAGGGAGGGGGAGGCCAATGTATCTTTCAATATTTGAATTCCAATATCTCCTGAACCTTTCAACCGATTTGAATATTTTTTACATTGTTTGCTAGAGCATTTTAAGCTCTTGCAAATGAAATTTTTTGTTGAAATTTTCAACAGATTCACTGGGGGGCGAGATTTGCAGCGATTATAATTTTTTGCGATTTTTGGAAAAAAGTCAAATTGAACGGTACCATTTTCTTAATGGGCCCTCAAACACCATAAAATTAGCTAAATTTTAGTGAAAACCGCATCGCAATATCTTGCATAATAATAATAAGAATAGTAATAATAACATGGAATTGACACTGTCCCGGAAAAATACACGATGAACTATAACTTTGAAAACGTAATCTTTATAGCATGGGCAATACCGGATCATTTTGCTTCATGGCATTTTTTCGTATCTGTCATAATAAGGGAGGAGAAGGCCCTTAGAACATTGAACCACTAGAACAAGCAAAGCACCCCGATCATACACGATTTGTTTGAGTCGATAACATTCTATTTTTGTTTTTGTTTATATTAATGTTATTTTGAAACATTTGTGATAAGATCTCTACAATCCAACCGTCCATGAAGAAGCTTCACAAACACAGCACCTTTTTGGTATAATTGACACACTAAATCCTCTTCTCGAGCACAAATAAATCATTTTCAACTGGAAAATGACAACAACCGTCACTCTGAAGCAACTATCACCGTCATGGCAACGCATTTCAAATAGCACGATTGTGCCCAACGTTGCCGTTTGTGATAAAAATTCCTCTTATCAACTTCTTAGTGTAAAAGATCAAGAAAAATCGTTCGATTAATCAACGAGAAGTAGTAGTAGCGATGAAAAAAGGCTACACACTCCTTGAATATTGACGAGAAATACATTTATTTGATGAAAGTGAACTTCAAGTCATTGTTATTGAATTGGTGACAGAGAATCTGGTGAAAGGTATTTCAAGGAAGTAAATATGGCAAACAAGGAGCTTGCTTTTCCCCTTTCCCCCCATGTTTACATTGACATGTTCGACTCACACAATATTGTTTGTTTATGCTTCTAGTGGTTCAATATTCGAAGGGAAGGCCAATGCCTCTTTCAATATTTAATTTAAAATATCGCCTGAACCGTTTAACCGATTTGAATATTTTTGGCCTTATTTGAAAATAATTTCATGGTCTCTCAAAAGAAATTGTTCGTTAAAGCTTTTAGTACAAAACAAATACACTAGAAGGCGTTATTTGCAAAAATCCATAATCTTCGCAAATAACTCCCTCCAGCGTATTTGTTTTGAACTGAAAGGTTTAACAAAAGATGTCTTTTAGAAGACCATGAAATGCTCTTTGAAATAAGGCCAAAAACATTCAAATCGGTTGTAAGGTTCAGAAGATATTGGAGTTCAAATATTGAAAAATGCATTGGCCTCCTCCTCCCTTATTAAGACAGATACGAAATAATGCCATGAAACAAAATGATTTGGCATTGCCCAAGCTATAAAATTACGTTTAAAATCAAAACTCATCGTGTATCTTTCCGAGACATTGTGAATTTTATGTTATTAATACTATTATCATTACTATTATGCAAGATATTGCGATGTTTCACTAAAATTTTGCTAATTTTATGTTGGTTAAGGACCCCTTTAAGAAAAATGTATCGTTTAATTCAAATTTCTTCCAAAAATCGCAAAAATGTATAATCGCTGCAAATATCGCCCCTCTGGTGTATTGGTTTGAACTCATGGATTACATGCTGCAGGCAGGGCGGAAACAAGATGACTTCAGATTTATGAATTAAATTTCGAGTTCACCGATTTCGCTCACCCCACCTAATGTTTATTTTTTGAATGGGAAGCGAAAAAAAACGTGAGAAATCGTTGGTTCCTTGTTCGATATTTAACACCGCAGTATTATTGTTCTACACATAACTGGAAGTGTGCCAATGTTTATTGTTGTCCATGAGCAATTTCCAATTAAATTTAAATTTGACAAAATATTGGGAAAATATATTTTGTACTAGTTTTGTCCTATTGTTCACGTTATTGTTCACGTAATGTATACTATTATCATGTTTTGTATGGTTTTTACTCTAGCATTTTGTATTCGCTTTGTCCATAAAATTTATTCAAATTTTTCTGTGGCAATAAAGCATATTTGATTTGATTTGATTTGAACAAAAAATTTCATTTGCAAGACCATAAATGCTCTTTCAAACAAGGACAAAAATATTCAAATCGGTTAAAGGTTCAGGAGATATTGGAGTTTAAATATTGAAACATGCATTGGCCTCCCCCTCCCTTATTATGACAGATACGAGAAAATGCCATGAAGCAAAATGTTCTGGCATTGCCCAAGCTATAAAATTACGATTAAAATTTAAGCCCATCGTGTATCTTTCCAAGACATTGTGAATTCCATGTTATTATTACTATTATTATTATTATCATGCAAGATATTGCGATGCGGTTTTCACTAAAATTAAGTTGATAAAAAAAAATCCCATATGTTGCACACTTAAGTGATCACACTGTATGCAGATCTACAAAATATATAAATGAAAGCTTAAATGCGAAATGGCTTAATGAGGGCGTGATTAAAACATTGAATAAATAATATTGTATAAACAAAGTATAAACACGAAAGCTTAAAATTACATAAATGTGTAAATTGCATAAAAATGAGAAATTTCAATTAAAATGAAATAAAAATAAAATATATTCGTATCGTCCACTTTTGTAAGACGGACCTGGTGATGGCTCCTCAGTTTTACTGCTGAGAGTTGGTTTTGTTGCTTCGTATGAAGTGAAGTCATCGTCGTCAGAACCGCTGTTATCATTCAAATCATTAGTATACCTACTATTATTATGAACACCTTTGATTTAGTAAATTTGCAAAACTAAACAAAAATTACGAAACTACCCGAATTTGTCTATGAACTGGGCGCTATCTCTAAAAATAATCAATTGGAAAAAAAAGTTCATGGGAAAAAGTTGCTTCATTAATTATGAACAACTTTATACAGGAAATAATAAACTAATTGAAAAAATTAATAAGGAAAGGTTATAGAGAATGTTTTTATGTACAATTTTTATTTGATTATTTTGTTGTAGAACAATTCAAAAAACACCCCTATTGCCCAAATTCACCCTCATAAAAATTTCCGATTTTGGTAATTTTACACTCAGAAGATAGTCGCTGACAAACCCTGAAAAAATCAGCTTGTCTGTGATTTTTTTATGTTCAAATGACAATTTTATTGAACTACTACATAGTATGTCATTCTAATAAACAAAGACGTTCGTGTGACAGCCGAAAGTTATAAGGAATTGCTTATACAGTACCTACCACTAATTGGAAGCGAACTTTTCTTTTCTTTTCGTTTCGCCATCTCGTTTTCATCCATAGAGAATGCAAGTGTTCATTTAATACGATTATGAGTCTTTCGATTGTAAAAAGAATATGAATCAAAGGTGACAGTTTATGCGCACTTGTTGAAACACTGGGGAGAATAACATCAATATATTATTTATCGAAGGTGCTTCGTTATTTTAAACACGAACATTGTAGTTTTTTCTGTATTATGTTGGAAAAAAATGACAATTGGCAATGGGGAACTTGCATGAAAAATTACATCGATTTTTTTCTATTGCAAACTGAAGAAAATCGCAAAAAAATCGATACGTATTTTTTTATTTCGTAAAAATATCATTTTTCTAATAGTTATTCAAGTTTAAAGTGTTGTACATATAGATATACTGAGCATGGTGTTCCAATGTTATGACGTCATAACATTGCAATTTTAGCACACTTCAAAGCGTTATATCTTCGTCAATTTTCGACCAACATCAAAAAGAAAAAATACGGGTCTCTTTATTTTTCATGACTTTCGATTCCAGCAATAAAAAAATTTGAGGCAAGTTCCCCAAAAAAACCTACCTGTCGAAATATCAAATATGTAATAATGTATTTTTTAATGGAAGATTATAAGCTTGTATTTATAAGTTTCCTACATAAACCGAGTTTGTCGTAATACACAGGAAATCTTTTTGAAAAATGAAGATAAAAACCAAATACAAAGTTTTGGTTATTTTACAGCAGAGTACTGATTTCTACAATAGAACAAAATAATATTCCACATCCAATGAAATGAAGGCAGATAGAAGAACTACACTTGCCTGACTTTATGTTAGTTATTTTATAATAGTTATAAATCATCTTTTACTTACCAAGTCACTACCTGTGGGAACAACGGAGTGAACACTAGAGTTGTTAATGCGAACCAAAAAGTTGCAAACATGATTCCAGCTACAATGCCCCATAGTACTTGAGAAAAAGTATGATACTGGAGATAAACTCTACTTATACAAACTAAAGCTGATATCACCATGGAAGACGAAATTATGAGAAACTTGGAGATATTCTCAATAATTGTATTGTTGTTCATATGATATAACCTGTGAAATATATTAAATCAGTTTTTAAGTTAGCTTCATCTAGGTATAACACTCACCTTATGAATACAAAATACATTATGTAAGTCGCAAAGAATGACACGAATTGAGCGTGTGATGATGGCATACCATATTCAACATGAATATCTTCTCTCCTCAATGGTCTTGGTTCACATATAATGTGTTTCAACATGTAATTCAGAGCTTCATTAAAAATCGTTCCCAAGAAAAACGTGATCTGTAATATAATAACTGACCGGTCAAAATACAGATTTAGATGATATATTCAATACTTACTGTGTGTAAATCTCTCCTGAATAATATCAATGCTACAAATCCAGCTCCAATACCAAATGGGGCTAAGCTGATAAAAGCTAAGAACTTTCCAATAATGTCGCCTGAAAAACATTTCTTCTTCAGGGAAACAGAAAATACAAGAGATAAAAATGAGCAGGTTACTGTCCACCTGCTATAGTATTATGCTTACTTTTGTGTTCATTTTCATGAATTCATCAAATAAAAAAAATATTCAACATGAGAATCTAGTAGAGATTATTGGTTGAATCTTGTATATGGGAAAAGTGGAGTCACAGTGGTAAAAATTCTCACCATACTGGATCGTTTTGTAGTTAAAACATGTTGAAAATATGTTTGAGCCCGTACTTACTTGATTTTTATAAAATATTCAAGATTAGTAAATATTATTTAGTCCCTATCCGATAAAATGTAATAACCAATGATGATTATATGGGGTTATACGGAGTATTAATTATTCCAAGGATATACTTGGATTGTAGAATCGGCACTTGGAAAGAGACCCTTGTGGATAGGGTATCCAAGGAACACCTTTGAGACAAGACAAAGTAGTGATCGCAGTTATATTGTTTCAAAAAGACTACTCGGTTAAAACTATTGACGAAAGATTTCTCAGGGTTAATTCAGTAACTTCTTGAATTCTTAACCGACAAAGAGAATTTGCTACAGTGATAAAAAGACTTCAAGTACCATGCCAGAGAAAGAATAGCAACACATCGCAAAGACCGCAATTTGGTAAGATCACCACCTTAGCTCGAACAGCAAAACACATTGCTGATTTTGATATTAATTTTGGCGCCACGGGTAGGTGATTATCCAACCAGACAATAAGAAATAGATTTCACGAAGACTATTTGACCTCCAGAGTTAGAGGTGTGAGATCCCACGTCAACGCACGTGAGTTATGTGATGCAACCAGGCCATGGCCACGACCCTCGCAATCTACTTATTATTAGTACTATATTGATTATTATTGTATAAATATTTCTAGTTAGCTTAGTAAGCATTTTTATGTCATGACGACCAAAATCTAATTCTAATTATTCACTTATCATTTGATTTTCGACAATTTAATATCGCAGTTAATTGATAGTCAAAATTGTAGTTATTATTATTTGAATATATTAATTTTTGAGTTAGTGTTCAATAATAATTCCATCACTGGCGCAGTCGTACGTGTAGGTGTCTCAGAGATTCCTGGTTTTGCAAGAAGTCCCAAGAGGAAAGTTGCTGAATTCCAGAGAAATCGTCAGTTTCAACTGTTGGCTGAGACAGAAACAAACCAAGGCAAGAAGACCACAGTTGCGAAGACCAAATCGTAAGTGAGTTTTCCTTTCCACTCCCATCCCTTTTTACAATAATTGTTGTGAGTATATTTCAAATTTACTAAAGTGCAAGACATTAATTCGTTACATTAGTTAAATTTTAATGTCACATAGTGAAATAGATATTCTTGCAGAAAACCTCTCAAGTATCTCTCTGAATAACGCTTCTTTAAATTTAGACCTAAATATAAATACAGCTAATATGACAACCCTTACAGCCGCAAAAGAGATTGCTCATACCTTAAAAACTTTCACGGGGAATAGCGATCATTTAGAATTTTTTATTTCTAGCATAGATAAGTTTTATAATAGATATTATATAGGGGCGGTAGACGAATCTTTAAAAGAATTTGTTTTCGCATCAATTTGTTCTAAACTAACTGAACAGGCAGGCGACTTTTTACTCTGCAGACCGGATCTAACGACCTGGCCCAAGATAAAAGATGCTTTAAGACAAAGATTTGGTGATAGAATAAACAGACAAGTGCTTGCTCAACAGCTAAATTTTTTGACCAGATCTAGGAAAGAGCCTGTTTTAGACTTTATAGAGCGATTAAAAGTATTAAAATCACGAATTTCCTTAAAAATTACTGCAGATGGTTCCTTGAATCAAAGCACAAAAGATGCTCTAATGGAACAAACAGAATTAACAGCCGTTACTGTTTTAATGTCTAACTCTCCTAGTGAACTTCGAACAATATTAATGCTACATGATCCAAAAAACATTGATGACGCAGCATCATTTGTCCTTAACCACTCTTTAATTGAACAACAAATAAATGCTCGTAGTTTTATCCCACGACAACTGTATAATAATCAACAAAATAGAATACCACCTCAAGTATATAATCACCAAAATTTCAATTATATGCATCCACCAATCCAACAATCTTTTGTTAACCCCCTTCCAGTGCCAAATAATAATATAATCAATCGTAGCTATATTCAACCCCAATTTTCAAATCATTTAGGCGCAATACCTAAACAGCAATTCCCAAGCCAACCTGTAGATATTCAAACTCGACCAATACGTCAACATTTCCCCACCAACGAACAAGTTTTTGGGAAGCCGAAAAATGTATTTTCCAAAGGAAATTCTCCTAAATTAAGTGCTCCAACCCCAATGTCTATAAGCAGTAGAATTCCATCATTAATGAGTAGAAATACAGATGTTCACATGCGGTCAATCCAAAGCCGTAATACGCAAAGACAATTTCCCCAAAACGAAAACTTGTTTTTCCAAAACCGCACTCCACACACCGACATAACTTATCTGGAAGACGATCCAATTCAATCTGAACAAGAATTTGACCATTGTCCTGACTAACAAGAATATCAAAGCTGTTTCGAATCTCCCGAATATTATGACGAAACAGAATATATCCAAACCCCCAAAACCCAGCAAGAGGAAAATTTTCTTCAAAGCCCTCTAAACGAACATCCGTCCTAAATTTTAATAGTTTTCAAGTAAATTCTCTTCCTTATATCCAACTTCAAAATCCTCCAGCCAAACTTCTTATCGATACAGGTAGCCACACTTCCTTAATCAGAACATCTATAGCAGAGGAACATTTTTCACACTTAATTTTTCCCTGTAAGCATACTCTAGTAACTTGCACCGGCAACACAAATACCCAAAATAAGGCAAAAATTCCCTTGTTGAAAGAATTTAATGTAAATAACGAACTTGAGTTTATTTTGTATAGCTTCCATGACTATTTTGATGGAATAATAGGTATTAGAGATTTACGTGAATTAGGTCTCAATATAGATATAAGAAACAGACTTTTAAAAAATGACTTGATTGAAATTCCAATCTATTACAGAGATGATTTCGACTTGCAAAAAATAGAAATACCAGCCTCATCTGTAATAATAAAAAACGTTTACACTGACATACCCGAAGAAACCGAATTATATCATCCTCATGTATGCATTGCTCAAAATATCGAGATCCCCAGTTCCCTTCTTAAAGTTCGGAACGGAACTGTCTCTTTGGAATTTCGAAACCTAGGCAACGAAAGCATCGTTTTAGAATTCTATCCCGACTCACTTAGACAAGTAGCACAAGTTTTTGATTCACAAAATTTCGAAATATTCAATATCGAACAAATAACGTCCAACTTTCACAAATATGACAGCCCCGATTTTAACGACGACTTTTCACTCATCCGTACAGATCATTTGAATAGCGAAGAAAAATCCTCTCTAAAAAAAGTCATACATCAATTTCCCGAAGTTTTACATAGGCCAAACGAAAAACTGTCTTGTACAAATGCTGTTCAACATGAAATTAAAACTACAGATGATGTCCCAGTCTATACCAAAACTTATAGATATCCCTTTGTACATAAAAAAGAAGTACAAAAACAAATCTCGGAAATGTTGGAAAATGGCATTATTCGTCCTTCGTCAAGCCCTTGGTCTAGTCCCGTCTGGATAGTCCCTAAAAAGGCGGACGCTTCCATGAAACAAAAATGGAGGATCGTTATTGACTATCGCAAGGTCAACGATAAAACCTTAACAAGTCGTTACGTCATCCCCAACATTGCCGATGTCCTCGATAAACTTGGCCGCAGCAACTACTTTACCACACTGGATTTGGCCTCTGGCTTTCATCAAATAGCCATGCATAAAACTTCGATTGAAAAAACGGCTTTCAGTGTCGAAAATGGGCACTATGAGTTCCTTAGGATGCCCTTTGGTCTCAAAAACGCCCCTGCAACCTTTCAAAGGCTCATGGACAACGTCCTTAAAGATCTTATTGGTAAAACTTGTTTAGTATTCATGGACGATATAATCGTTTTCTCTGCTTCCCTGCAAGAACATATTTCAAATTTAAAAACCGTCTTTCAAAAGCTCAAAGAGCACAATCTTAAAATCCAGCTCGATAAATGTGAGTTTCTTTGCAAAACTGTAGAATTTTTAGGTCACATTATTACACCCGAAGGCGTAAAACCCAATCCAAAAAAAATTCAGGCCATCCAAAAATTTCCATTGCCAAAGTCATCTCGTGACATCAAATCTTTCTTGGGTTTAATTGGCTACTACCGGAAATTCATAAAAAATTTTGCACATCTAACAAAGCCATTAACAAATTGCCTTAAGAAAAATAAAAAAGTTGAACACACTCCTCAATTTTTGCAATGTTTCGAAACCTGCAAAAACATTTTAATGAACGACCCCGTCCTTCAACATCCGGATTTCACAAAACCCTTCATCCTTACCACGGACGCGTCAAACGTCGCTATAAGTGGAATTCTGTCCCAAGGCCCTATAGGCAACGATTTGCCTATCGCATATGCGTCACGCACATTAAATCCCGCCGAAACAAATTATAGCACCATCGAAAAAGAACTTCTAGCTATAGTTTGGGCAACGAAATATTTCCGTCCTTATCTCTATGGAACTCGATTTAAAATCGTCACCGATCATAAGCCTTTACAATGGCTATTTTCTGTTAAAGAGCCTAATTCCAAACTTATCCGTTGGCGATTGAAGCTTCAAGAATATGACTATGAGATCGTGTACAAAAAAGGGAAACAAAATTCTAATGCTGATTGCTTGTCCCGCATACAAATCAATCCAATCGAAGATGATCAAATGTCAATCTTTAATAATTTTGACCCGGAAGAAATACTCCAACTACAGCCTGACGAACTTGACGAAATGCTTGAAACACTTTCGGAAAAACCAAACAATGAAAAAATTAACATAATTTCCGATATAAGATTACAAGCACAACCCTCTACCGACGTAGAAACTAAACACTCAAGTTACGAAAATCCTATTATTGGCGCACCATACGTTCAAAAGGCACTAAATATTTATAAAAATCAAATAATATTTAGATATTCCAATGACAATAAAATTAAAGTTCAGAAGGAATTTATTTTTGATAAGCAAAGATCTATTATATTTTTGAAAAATGATCCATCTGAAGAAGATCTGTGTAAAATCATTAAAGAGAATTTTACACCAAAAACTACGTACTGCTTACACTTTCTTAATAAATCTCTTGAAACGCTCATAATCCGCATTTTCCAAAAATATTTCAAAAATAATTCATTTAACCTTTACATATCCAACACCTTGCTAGAAGACATAACTGATGTAGAAGAACAACAATCAAAGATCAAATACTATCACGAAACCAAAACGTCCCACCGAGGCATTCAAGAAAATATCATATCCCTGAAAAAAAACTTTTACTGGCCAAATTTAGAAAATGATGTCAAGACATATGTAAATCTATGCGACATTTGCCAAAAAACAAAATACGAAAGACACCCCAATAAAATTATCTTTAAACCCACCCCTATTGGTCACGAACCTTTTGACCACATCTATATAGATATATATAAAACCCATAATAATTCTTTTCTAACTGTGATCGATAGCTTTTCTAAATTGGGACAAGCATATCCACTTTTAACACCCACAGGAATCGAAGTAGCGAACAAACCTATTACTTATTTTAACCATTATGGACTCCCACGGAAAATTACCACAGATAATGGCACATCGTTTAAAAACGAAATTATTCAAAAACTTTGTTCCTTGCATAAAATCGAAATTCATTATTGCATTCCCTATAACCCCAACTCGAATAGCCCTATCGAACGCCTTCATTCCACCTTGCATGAAATTATTCTCACTCTTAAGCACCAAAAGCCAAAAGAAAACATAGCGACCTTAATGAACTATGCTATTCTTTCCTATAATAACTCTACACACAGTGCATCCAAATATACCCCATTTCAAATTGTCAGAGGAAAATTAGACTACAAGAATCCCCTGGAGCTTTCGAACGATCAAAACGTCGCTCAATATATGCAAGAACATGCAGAAAATATAAAAATAATCAGTCAAGAACTTTACAAAAAACTAACTTCACAACGACAATCTGCTTTAGAAAAAATAAACAAAGACCGAAATGTAGTAAATATCGATTCTAACAAGCCACTCTATGCAAAAACTTTCCCACAAAAATCAAAGGTTAAAGAATCAGATAGATATAAAAAAGTGAACAAACCCATAGTAGAAAAAACTAATGTTATAGTTACCCAAAATAGACAAACTCACAAAAACCTATTAAAACCACAACGTACCCTTGTTTCAGATGAGGAAAATCATCCCGCTCCTGCTCCTTCTACCCATCGCTACGAGCTTAGAAGTAAAAAGCATTAAAAATCCTATATTGCCAATGGCTATAGGAAAAACATATATTTCTACGACTCAACACACATCAAATTTTCATATAAATCTTACAGAAATTGAAACTCCGTTATTCAACATAAGAGGTATGTTAATTCACGTGAACAAAACAATTTTCAGTACTAAACAAAATGAAAGCTTTTCAATTCTCACTTCTTATAAATTTAATCAAACATACGAATACTTGCAGACAATTTTAAGAAATACTAAAATTTTTCACAAACCTAATCGATCAAAAAGAGGACTACTTAACGAAGTAGGCAAAGTCGACAAATGGCTCTTTGGCACTCTAGATTCAGACGATGAAATTCGCTTTGCTAATTACTTCGATAAACTAACAAAAAATCAGGAAACTTTAAATCAAAATTTCTATCAGGAACAATCAATTCTATCCACCGTCACCCAGGAATACAGTAAAAATCTAGAAAAAATAAATGCTAACCAAGTACTTATATTAGGAAAAATTGATTTAATAAAACAGAAACAGCTAGATCTATCGAACGCTTTATATATGTCTTCAATTTTGGACAATATAATGTTGCAATTAAATACTCTAAATTCTGTAGTAAACAACATCGAAAACGCAATCTCATTTGCTCATGTAAACAAAATGCACAACTCCATACTCAATCCTAACCAACTTTTAGCTTTAATAGAGAATATAAAAAGAATATACGGTCCAAACCGAGTACCTGAGTTGAAAGAATTAATTAATTTTTATAGCTTTTTATCAGTTCAAGTTATTATAAAAAACAACTCAATTTTATTCTCAATACACACACCGATTGTTTTTCCCAACCACTATGTCCTTTATAAACTCTACCCAATACCTATCACAAACAAAACTATTCTCCTATCCAATTCCTATATCCTACTCACAAAATATGATTATTGGACCACGGAGGAAGAATGTCCGCAACTAGAAGACCTGTTCATCTGTAAACAAACCACCCTATCAAAAGACGATCATTGCCTCTTCGAGCTGCTAACAACGTCATCCAACAGGTGTCCGTTTACTAATGTAAACTACAAAAAAAGTACCATTCAACGCCTGAATGGTAACGAAATTCTGGTCATTCCTGTGAACGAGACAATCGCCCGAGACCAATGTCAACAAGGACTCTACAAAATCACTGGACCTAGTATTGTTACCCTGTCTATCTGCCCTGTTGAGATAGGTAACAAAACGTACGAAGGTGAAACCAAAACGCAGTTCCAATATGCGTTAGAACTGCCACAGTTTTCGAACATCCCAGGACTTCCAAAAAGCGACAATTCTACGCTTTCCCTCGAACAAATTAGCTTGGAGGAATTAAAAGCTGCCCAGAAAATACTGTCCACAGTCCATTTACACCCTTTGGAGAGTCCCGAAAATTCGACAAACCTTTGGATCGCTCCGCTTTCATCCATTGTAGCCCTTGTATGCGGCATCCTGCTGTATATTGGATGGAAGAGATGGACCAAGCCTGCTTCATCCCACTATGGAAGCGCCTCTTCCAACGAACCCTCAGAAGATAGTCGGAAAAACGAGCAGCCACTGCAGCCCTTATTTTCCGAACTTACGGAGGGAGGAGTTATGTGATGCAACCAGGCCATGGCCACGACCCTCGCAATCTACTTATTATTAGTACTATATTGATTATTATTGTATAAATATTTCTAGTTAGCTTAGTAAGCATTTATGTCATGACGACCAAAATCTAATTCTAATTATTCACTTATCATTTGATTTTCGACAATTTAATATCGCAGTTAATTGATAGTCAAAATTGTAGTTATTATTATTTGAATATATCAATTTTTGAGTTAGTGTTCAATAATAATTCCATCACTCGTGTACGAGCATGGAGTCGTAGAGATGAGCGATATCTGCAGTCAAATATCAGAGAACATTTTGGAGGGGGCTCCAATGTGGCATATGCAAGATCTGGGTTAACTCTTTTATGAGACGCACCAAATTACATATCTTTTGGTGGAGAATTTTGGATGCTCGCAGATACTTACTTAGAAGAAATTGAAGAACCCGAGATCATTCCATGTGACAATTGTCTCCATTTGCTGAGGAAGATCCAGATTTTTCAATTATCTTCATCTTCACAAAATGGAAGTAGCCGTGAATTCCCACGATTCAAATCCTATACAGTAGCCTTGTTTTGATTCCAAGGTTTTAGCAGTTACGAACCGTTCCGGAACCTATTACGCATGCGCACTCCAATATCACCATGGTAATATTGAAGTACGCATGCGTGGTAGGTTCCAGAACGGTTCGGAACCTACCGCAGGAGGACCTCCTTGAATTGGAGTGTAAGGATCCCGAAGATAACACCATTCTCTCTAGAATAAAAACCCTAGCTACTAATCACTTACCCAGAGGTTGGAAAAATTGGAAAGTTATTAGTCATTCTAAAGAAGATTTACTTGGGACAGAAATGTATCGTAGAGTCCTCAATAAAATACGGTTTGCTCTCCCAACAGTTGGTTTGGCGAGAGCTTTCGCACCAAACTGTTCTTCTCTCCCTGAGAAAGTGTACACACACATGAAATATAAAATGTTAGATTGGCCCTTTTGTACGGCTCTAATTATTGGCCCGGCTTCCCTTGCTGCAAGAGTAAGAGGTTCAGCAGCTCAACACGAACTTATTTTGGCTGCCTTAGCGGATATGAAGCCTCTTCTGCTCTCCACAAGTGATGCTTCTGATGAGATTTCCAAAGAAAACGAAGAAATGGATTTAGATGATGATTGCTCAACCTCACACACTACCCATAGGTCTTCCGTGTCTACTAAATTGGGTCGAAAATCCAGGTTGGATAGGTTAGAACAGGGCCAGTTGGAACTTAAAAATATGTTCGAAGCTTTTGTTACCAATTTTGGATCTTCCCCAAACAAAGCTGTGGATGACTCATACTCCTCCGATAGCTTGTCTGATGAACGTGAGGACCTACCTCAGACTCCAAGGCCTCTTTCACCTCACTTGGAAGAAATGAGCTGGTCAGCTCCCCTTTCAGCCCCATTTTTGTCAACGGATGAAGTGTTTGACTTTCAACCTAAAACCAAGGAGCAAGAGCCAACCATGCCATTCCCTAAGCCTACTATCGCTAAACAAGGTACTGAATGTCAAGGCCTTGGAGAGTCCTCTTTCAAGCTTATTCGTTACGCAGACGTACAGAAGAGGTTGAATGCGTTCCCAGTTTTCAATGCTCTTGAAGTCAATCAGGAACTGACACATCACTCTTCGAATTCTGAGATAGCTCGTATGGATACAACTCTAGGTACGTTGGTCCATGTACTTCTCCTTCAAAGAGAGGGTCTGCGATTCAAGACTTGACTAAGAAGCATCCCGACATCAGAGCTAGCATCATTAGTGCTTTCTCGGAGGATTCTTCTTTCCGCAACATTTCAGACGATGTTCTTCAGTACGCTTGCGGCCGCCGAACTGAAGTGATAGAGCAAAGGCGCAATCGGCACCTCCTTAAAGACCCCTTGCGAGGTAGTCTGATGGACGCAATCCCACCTTCAACTACACATCTTTTCTGTGAAAAAGAATTGTCGGATTTACTGAAACAGCACCCAGGCCCTAGTACCTTTTTTCGGCCCTCTGGAGGCGAATATCGTTCAAATACCAAACGTTTCGTCAAGTCACAGCGTGATTTCCCACAAACAAAGAAAAGATCAGCTTTTGTCAGAAAGTCCGACAAAATACCCGAAACTCGACGACACCAATCAGAGGATGTACACCGCCGAAAAAGACAACCCTCGGCCCATAACAGGTGTACAGTCTAAGAGGCGGAAATCTAGTTTTCCCTAGGTCAGCGGATTTCAGAGGGGGACGACTATACAAGTTTCTTCAAGTTTGGGAACGGAAAGGAGCGTGCGTCAGGGGTTCTTCAGATAATTGGGGGTTATACAATACCTTTCGTTTCCAAACCCCCTCTGGTTCGCTTCTCACTCTTGAGAAAACTAAATTTCGAGACAAAAGGTATGGAGTCCGAAATAGCCTCACTTCAAAAGCAGGGTATTTTAGAAATCTCAAACTCGACCACAGGATTTCTATCAAACATGTTCCCAGTTCCAAAACCAGATGGCTCCGTACGTCCCATCATCAATCTTCGAGGACTAAATCGCTACCTAGCTCCCAGAAAGTTTCGGCTCATAAATCATTCAAGAGTTCCCGACTTTCTCCAGCCAGGGGACTTCCTTCTCAACCTAGATATATTCCAAGCCTATTTTCATATACCGATAAAACCTCAACATCGAAGATTTATATCAATTGCCCACCAAGAAAACATTCTACAATTCACTTGTCTCCTATCGATAGCTCCATTGACGTTTTCAAGGGTAACGAACTGGCTGCCTTCTCAACTAAGAAACAAGGGTGCAAGACTAATAGTTTACTTAGACGACTTCCTATTTGCAGGACAGGAACAAAATCAACTTACGACTCCAATTTCTTGGTTTAGTCTGGGATACTATCGCCAACACAAAATCTCTGCCACTACAGAAGGTTACATCGATAGAAAAAGATTTAAGAATAATTTTAAAACACAACTCCTGAAATTGGGATATAGCAAAACGCCTCTTGGGAAAACTCAACTTTGCAGCCTTCGTAATTCATCTCGGAAGGATACACTCAAGACATCTCCAGAGGGCCTCCAACCACCTTTCTCAGTTTCAAAAAAAGAAGATGGTCAAGTTGACTTCAGACGCACAAAAGGAATGCAAGTGGTGGCTACAAAACCTCAGGAACTCCTCTCCAATTTTTGCTTGCCGAGAGACGGTCGTCCTTTCTACCTAGGCTGGGGTGCTCAACTAAACGGCATGCACATGCAGGGGTTATAGGATCCAAAACAAAGAACATGGCATATCAATCAAAAGGAACTCTACGCCATCATTCACGCACTACGGGAAGCTTCTTGTCAAATCCAGAACAAGAGAATCATGATCCAGTCGGACAAGACGGTCGTGGCCTATATCAGAAATCAGGGTGGAACAAGATCTGCCAGATTAACTCAGATGGTATCCCAGCTTCTATGCCTGACAGAATCACTGAACGCGGAGATGGTTCCTCATTTTCTACCCGGCATTTACAACACGGTTGCGGACAGTTTATCTCGCCGGAATCATCTAGCGGATTGGCACCTTTTAACAACGATAATGGTATGAGAGCCAACGACACTGGACCTTTCGTCATAAGGGATGTGAAAAAAAGAAGTTTCAGGAAGTAATTAGTAGGGGGTGGAATATAAAACAACCATGTCTGCCAGGCATATCCTGTGCTTTATTAATTAAAATAATTAATGAAATATTAAAAAAAAACGAAAAGTTTCTTCATCGGGATGTTGAAAATAACTATATGGCATTGTTGTTAGTAACGAGTACATCAAAAAAATATATGTCTGCCAGCCTAAAGTCTGTGCCAAATACATGTCTGCCAGGATCAAAAGGGCTGTTTTATGGATGAAAGTTCCGTGATCTGGGATGTGGATGATTTTTTTTCCAAATGAAGCTTGAAGTCTCCTGAACAATAAAAAATATGTCTGCCAGGCAGTTTTCTGTGCCAACATCATTTCTGCCAGGCCTCTTCGATTTTTGTACGTGTATATGAAGGTTTATCCGCTTTATCAGAAAAATCGTTCCAACTTACATAATAAACTTTATAATTTAAAATTTTCTCTTCCAATGAATAAATAAATGATTAATTTTTATTTTTAGGATTATTTTGATTTTTTGAATCCATACCGTTTCAGTTTTTATATCTTTTTGGACCAAAATCATCTTTGGTCACAAACATTATTCCATTTTTAACAAAATTATTCAAGTTTTGATCAAAGATTTTGGGAAGAAGTAGGTATTCAACTGGATCATCTGATTTGCGGAAAGCCTTTATTCAATTAAAATAATCAATACCCACATGATATATTATAGATTACGTCATAATCATAAAACAAAAAAAATACTCCATAATAAAGCTGGATTCATGGTTAGGCGAATTTCGAGATTAGACATTTTTGACATATTATGAGGTTAACAAGAGGTGAAATGAACCAAAAATTGAAAGGTACATCAAAAAGTCATTCTTGATAAAAAAAAAGTCTGCTTGCAAATATGCCAATAGGAGCCACGATGAGAAAATTGATTTTTATCATACAGGTGTAAAAATATAGAATTGAACAAGAGCAAACTGTCATTCTTTGGCCTTTTAACGTGAAATGATAAATAAAAAACTTGCTCCAAATTTAGTCCTAGCCCTGAATCCAAACTTACTGGAGAAAATTTGAATCTATGAATATTTCAAAAAATTGAACAATTTTGCAAGTCAGCATTTTACTACTTCCATATTATGACTTTTATACGTACAACAACAGGTAATATAGAGGTATAAAAGTCATAAGATGCAAGTGGTAGAATGCGGACTTTTTATTTATCAATTCAATTTTTTTTCGGTAGGTTCGGAATTAAGGTTTTGACTAAATTTGGAGCCAGTTTTTTATTTTATAATTTCACGTTAAAAGGCCAAAAAATCACTGTTTGCTCTTGTAACAATTTATGTTTTTACATTTTTGAGACGCCCTGTATAATAAAAATCAATTTTCTCATCGTGGCTCCTATTTTTTCAGCAAGCAGACTTTTTTATCAAGAATGACTTTGTTGTCTTTCAATTTTTGGTACAATTCACCTCGTGTTAACCAGATAATATGTCGAAAATGTCTAATTTCTCGAAATTCGCCTAACTATGTATCCAGCTTTATTATGGAGTATTTTTTTTGTTTCATGAATCTATAATATATTATGTAGGTATTGATTATTTCAATTGAATAAAGGCTTTCCGCAAATCAGATGTTTCAGTTGAATACCTAATTCTTCCCAAAATCTTTGATCAAAACTTGAATAGTTTGGCTAAAAATGGAATGATGTTTGTGACCAAAGATGATTTTAGTCCACGACATATAAAAACTAAAAAGGTAGGATTCAAAAAATCAAAATTATCCTAAAAATAAAAATTTATCATTTATTTATTCATTGGAAAAGAAAATTTTAAATTATAACGTTTATTATGTAAATTGGAACGATTTTTCTGATGAAGCGGAAAAACCATAATACACGGACAAAAATCGAAGAAGCCTGGCAGACATGATGTTGGCACGGGAAACTGCCTGGCAGACATATTTTTTATTGTTCAAGCTTCATTTGGAAAAAAAAAATCATCCACATCCCCGATGACGAAACTTTCATTCATAAAACAGCCCCTTTGATCCTGGCAGACATGTATTTGGCACAGACTTTTGGCTGGCAGACATATATTTTTTTGATGTACTCGTTACTAACAACAATGCCATATAGTTATTTTCAACATCCCCGATGACGAAACTTCTCGTTTTTTTTTTAATATTTCATTAATTATTTTAATTAAGAAAGCACAGGATATGTCTGGCAGACATGGTCGTTTTATATTCCCCTCCCTACAAACTACTTCCTGAAACTTTTTTTTTACACATCCCTTATGACGAAAGGTCGAGTGACGCTGTCTCTTAGACTATAACTTCACTCATCTTTCAAAGGTGAGGAACTCCAGAAGTCGACTTATTTGCCACGGACAATTCACGAGTGGTTTCAGTTTACGTAATCCGCGATCTGAAAGACACAAAAGCTATCTTCTTCGATGCCTTCAGCAGAAAGTGGGATTTCAAATTGGCATGAGTCTTTCCACCTCCTTCTCTAGTGCCCAGGGTGCTGTCTCACCTGAACAGTGCAAAAGGGATATATATTCTGATAGTGCCACGCTGGGAAAAAGTATTTTGGAGAGCCGATCTCAAAGCAAGAGCGTTGGACGCATTCATTTGGAGGTTTGGAAAATACGGGGTGGTCCAGTATCACAGCGTCGTGGCCTTAAGAAGATCGTACCTTGTTAGAGAGAGCATGGAGAAAATCTACTTTAAGGACCTACGCAAGTCCGTGGGAACTTTGGCTAGAGAGATGTCGCCAACAAGGTCGTGATCCATGCTCCATTGGTGCCATCTCCTTGGCGCTTCATCTTAGTTATCTCCATAGAGTGAGGAAACTGTCGTCTAGTACGATTAGGCTTCACAAATCAGCAATAACAACTCTCGCCGATCCCATGCGAAATGGCTCCAATGTTTCATTACTGCATCACATGTTGAAAGCAATCGACTTGACAAATCCACCTGTCAACAAAAAATATGTTTGGGACGTATCGCAGCTGCTTGATTGGATGAGAAATGAAACAATTCAAGAAGACAGCCTGTTCCAGATCTCCCGCCATCTCGCTCTTTTACTCCCGCTAGCCTTCGGCAGAAGAGTGCACGACTTAACTCTGTTAAGAATAGACGAAAACCACATGGTTTTGAATCAAGATTTTATCACGTTTTGGCCTGCATTTGGCTCTAAAACGGACTCCACTTCTCACCGGCAATCTGGTTGGTGCCTCTCATCTGGTTCTGATCAACAATAATTAGACCCTGTCTTTTGGACTAAATCTCTGCTTTATGTAACTGCTAATAGGAGGAAAGCTTGTGATAATTTGAATGCATTATTCATTACCTCCAGGGGTAAAGTCGCCCCTGCATCTAGAGCAGTGATAGCGGGTTGGGTGAAGACAGCTTTATCTTCTACTGATATTAATTTTCTGGCCGGTAGTATAAGATCAGCTGTAGCTTCGTCAAGAAGGGTCGATGGGCTCCCGATAGATTATATTTTAGAAGGTGGCAATTGGAAGTCAGATAAAAATGTTCTGAAGCATTATTTCAAAGAAATCGCTCCCACTGCAGGTTCACCTTCTAGAAATACACAGAATAAGTGGTTACTTAATAGTACTTTTGAGTCTGTTTGATTTTTGGTCTACTTAAGGCTTATAGTTAAGTTGAATGTTTAGTTATAATATACATTATGCTTATATGTATACCTATATATTTTGTAGACCGTTTTTCATTATTATGTTAACTTTTTACTTTAATACATGTATTTCTTTTCGTTATGTAAATTTTTAATTACAACATCAGTATGTTTTTTTCTAACAGCTCTACTATCTACATTATTATTTTTACAATCACAGTACGCTTCTTCACGTCGTCGTCAGAATCCAAAAAACTCTCATAAGGCCAAGCCGACGGCACAGTCATGAAATAGAAACGTTTTTCCCCCGAAGGGATGAAAACGATATATTTCATGTCTTGCCTAGGCTTGACCGCGGTAATCTCTTGACGACTTACATCTGGTACTGATAAACCGAACACAAGACGCACTGTACTCGGCGCAAGCGAGGTGGTTGGAGAGAGTGCGCGTGTTAGACTGAAGTAGGCTAAGAGTAGTCTTATAAGGTCAAGCCTAGGCAAGACATGAAATAGATCGTTTTTATCCCTTCGTGGGAAAAACGTTTCTAGATTTTTAAACACATTTGTAAGCTAAAATATCGCTTAAATCTCATATACTTATTAATAAAATATACTCACCGTATTCCTCCCAAGGTGAAGCCAAATTCTGCCAAATCGGAAAAGACAGAAATAATAATTTCCCATAAGTATGTTTCATGTGTACTCACATATCAATGCACATGCCTCAATATAAAATTTCAGGATTAGTCGGTAGGCGGGTATATTTCTAGTCCGAATTCGGAAAACAACCAAAAGGAAGGTACGGCATCAGCTGTTATCGATTATTTGAACCTAGAACAGAGACCGTGCAGCAGCGCTGCCAGAATTAAAATCGCCAAGACTTTAGATCGCCTTAAAGTTAAATTTGTAATTCAAAAACCGGAAGCCATCAAAATTACGATTTCAGAAGAACGTTTCCGCGTACAGCAACATTCTATTTCAATGTATCATAAATTTGGCTGTTCCATACCTATCTTACAAGGAAAAAGCTCAACTACCACAAAAATATGTGTTAATGGTATATCTACCGTAAAAACGGGAGTATCGGCACCAAAGCGGCAGCATGAGATCGGCCCAAAATCACGAGTAACCTATAGGAAACAGTCGCAGTCTTTTCCAGATACACATGAAATACACTTATGAGGCATTGGTATAGGCTTGATTATTCCTGTCTTTCTCATCGGCTGAAAATCGGCTTCACTTGCCGCACATTGATGAAATAGGAAACCCGAGGTATATTTTAATAATAAGTATTTATGTTAAATCTATGTATGTACAGGATTCTTTGACAGAAGATCATATTTATGTTCGACGACACGTTTCTTTTGACAGTTTGTTGAACGTACCTCGTCAAGGTGATACAGCGTTGCCAGTGGTTCTTCGGATTATCGATTCAGACCTGAGAAGATGATATTCAATTATCTGCGACTTATTGTCGCCTTAGCGATATCATCTCTTTAGGTTGGGTTAGTTAATTGCGTTTGGCAAAAAAAAAATTGATGTCGCATTAGCGACATCACTCTCTATATGGTAGATAAATATCCGGCAACAATGCAATTATATTTCTTAACATTGGCTGAAACCAACGAGTGGTGGTATTTTGAGTCGGTAAAAATCTTCATTTTCATGGGAATAAAATTATATTTTTTGGCTCAAATTGGGTATTTACCGCATTTTTTTTTAATGTACTTATTTAGACGTATATTCGAGGGTGAAATTTTTGTTTTTCTAAAAATCCACTATCCGTAAAGTCATCTCGACCCGTTCCCTCGGTTGGAACTGAATATCGAGCTTTTACCTCGCAGGAATCAAGTCTACTTCTAAATGGAAGCACTATATGGACTTGTTTCCTGCGAGCTTTGAGCTCGATATTCTCTTCCCTTTCACTATACCTATTTGTGGGGGCCATCATGAGAACGCTTGCAAGAGAATAGTATATAGGTTGTAGGTTCTCTCTGATGAGCGATGGGTAGACACTAGCCAAGTGCCCTGAGGTAGCGAAACGAATAAACCTCCCGTTTACGTAAACAAACCCCCTTTTTTTGATAAATGTGAATGTGTTGATAATTTATTTACATTGTTAATGTCAAAAAGACGGAACGAGAGGTTAGAATGCCACTTCAGTGAAAGACAGACATCTATACGCATGCGCCGCGCGTCAAGTAAAATTAGAACTTTATTGAAAATAAACAACTCTAGCACTTGATAGCGATTGATCGATCAGTGTAACCAGTCTCATAACGTATCGTGTGTTTGTTTTTCACTCGATGGCAATCGATCGAAGCAACTCGATCAGTGTAGCCGCCAACTTATACATATCGCTGGGTCCTGCGGTGTTGGTCATCTGTATCATCCGTCAGTTCAATTCAAATCATTTCACTGACTGCTCTTTTTGAATAAATAATTTTAGTGTCGAGAATCGTCACTTCTGAAAAGTCAAAGTCATGACCCCTCATAAAGTGGTGATTTGCTAAAGCTGTTTGTAAAGCAGATTTGGTTACGTTTTTCGGGAGGCAACTCATTTTATGTTGTTTCAACCGCTTTTCTAAATTATGTTTCGTCTGACCAACATATGACATACGTATTACATTCTAAACAGGGAAAATTATAAACTACATTATTGTTACACAATGTTGGCAAAGATACTTTCTTTGATGTTAGAGAAAAGTCTACCTACAGTTTTAACATTATAGAAAACTAGTTCACTGTGTATATCATCAACCCTGTTTCTCAGTTTATAAGACAAGCCGGGAATGAAAGGCATCTGGTAAAACCTGCGATTATCAATGTTAGCAAGCGCATCATTCAATGGTCTCGCGTTCATTTGACTGAACACTTTATTAAAGAGTGTGTGAAAAAGGTTTAACAATGGATAACAGGCTTAGGTTTAAAGAACATATTAAAGCTTATGCGACTCTGAAAATGCTATACCCTCTACGTCATTTAAACCGCAATCTCAAGGTTTTGCTCTGCGACACGTTAATACTTTCTCAATTCAATTACTGTTCCTCTATTTATGGGCCCTGCTTAGACTCGTTAGATATAAAAAGGGTACAAAAAGTTCAAAACTCCTGTCTTAGACTTATATTTGGGATTAGACGACGCGACGGCAGCATATTTCTCACAAACTTTAAGAACTACTATGGTTAAGTATGCATAACAGGCGCATCCTTTATGCCACCATGTTTTTTTAAAGAACAATTAAATTTCAAACTCCCCCGTATTTTCTAAAAAGAATCCGATTTAGAACTGACGTTCAAAATCTGAATGTTCGGCGAACTAACATTCTGAGTATTCCCAATCATAAAAAAGACACTTTTAAACGATCCTTCTCATATAACATTGCTCTCTTCATTTATTCATATGTCTCCAGATTAATTTACTCGGTTGGTGAGTTTAAAAAAAGTTTAAAAAGCAAACTACTTTGGCAACAGTGATCTTTGCATTATTTTCTTTCTCTTTCTCTCCCTCTGATCCTTCCTTTCCTGTCATCAATCTATATTTCCAATTTAGACCATCTTGTACATTGTGTTTTTTTTCTGAATAATCATTTTTCTTTAGAAATGTAATGAGTTGGGTTAGTTTTAGTGTTTAGTTACTTATTTAAGCATAGGCCCAAACAGCACCAAACACTTGTTTCGGAAAGCTGAAAACGGCCCTTTACTTCACTCGATTAATATCTGAGGATAGTGATACACTTGTATCAATTTGTTCATTTTTTTTTAGCTGAAGTGATAAACGTCTTATTATTATTATTTACAAAATATTTTGGGTAATTATTGTTTGTGAGTAAATGTTGCGGTTTGCTGAATGGAAACAAGGACTGTTGAGAGTCTGTGATCGGTAAATTAGACCCTTGATGCTAGCTACCTCGTGGAAATCCTACCTGAACTAGACGGTTTTGGTACCAGTTGGTGAATAGATCTCCTGATGAGACTCTAGTCACCATAACATAAAAAATGGTAACCTACCATCCAGTTCCATTCATGCAGTGAATTTCAATTTCTGATTGTATGAGTTGAAAACATCAAGAGTATCGGGAGGAATGGCAAGACATGTGTCATCCACATATAACTCCAAAAACAATATTTAAAATGAAAGTTGTTTGATACAGGAATCGATTACCCATGGGTGTACCATCAATTTGCTTGTAATAAACAATGTTAAACTTGAAGTAGCTGTTCTCAAAGTTAAACAATATGAGATCAATGATCACATTGCGTGGCATTTCAGTATACTGCTCGATATATTTCCAGTATTTGTTGACAATGTTCACAACTAATGCCTTTGGAATGTTGGTATACTAGACAATGAATCTTTGAAATGGTAGGAGTTTCTGATAAAATACCTGAATGGGATGTAGTCGTGAAAGGATGCAGAACATCATGCAGAAACTTGGCAATATTATAAGAGGGTGCATCCACACAGCTTAAAATCGATCTCATCGCTAGGGTATCCTTGTGGATTTTCCTAAGGCCGTAAAGTCTGAGAGGATTGGAATTGTACCTCTTTAAAGCCTTTGCTGTATTGTCCGTTATGTAGTTACTGCGTCTCAGGTCTTCAATCAACTTGTTGCTGTTCTTCTGAATGATGTTTGTAGGGTCTTTTTCAGTTATGGAATACGTTTCATTATCCTCCAGTAGCGACTTCCTTCTATATATTCCACACTATCCATGATGTACGTAACGTTTCCCTTGTCCGATATTGTCATGTTCTTTTAAAAATCGAATTATATCGGTGAAGTTCTTGATGAAACCATCTTACGTCGAATGACAAAGCGCTTTTATCAATGAGGTTCTTCAACTCATTCATGTTGTTGGACTTGATCTTGTTGAAGCGTTGTCTATAACGGATATTGCACATCACTCGAAAACCACGCCAAACATTCGTCGGCAGTTCTTCTTCAAGAAATACACCAATTTGAGCTAATTTCCGTTCCAACTGTGAAATTTTCAAAATATATATCTTAATTTCCATATTGAGAGATATTTTCGGAAGCGCCTAAATAATGTATCAGTCTCACGTTTGTACAAGTTCTTTTCAATCTGTAGTGTATTAACACATTTTTTGTTGTTGGTGATATGTGTAGGTATCACATTATTGGTCCGACATTGTAGTAGGAAAAGGTAAAGGTAAAGGCCGAAACGTCGGAAAACATTATTCGAATAAGTGATTCTTATTACTACTATTGTCATCTATTAAACTGCAAAGGACGCTAACTTTTCAATCATCAAGAAGGTTGTTTTAAAAAATACATTTTACAAATTGAGAATACAAATGGATTTTTCCAAAATACATACTTACAATGTGACTCATTGTTCTCGGGTCACCAGGAAAAAAAATTAATTGACCGATTTTTTTAAAATTGTAAAGCTTGACAAACTGTATCTTCTCCCCAAAAATGACTCGGAAAATGATCTCGATCAATACAAAAAGGCTACTTTGCCAGTTCTAAACCACTGGATTCGGCATCCCTCGAGACGGGCCAGTACAAAGTTTTACTAGAAAGTTAGTAGGTATCAAGTAGTAACTATTTCGTAGAAAAAAAATGGAGTGGGTATTTATTTGTTTCCAAAACATCACAGTTGGTCATGAAAAAACAAGTTAATTCTGGTAATTTCCACCAAGCAATCATTTTCTTCGGCCTCCTTAGAAAAGATTGAGTCCTAACTACGAAATGTGATATTCCGAAGATACTTAAATCTTTTATGCACTTGTGAGACATCACTGGACTGGAAATTTTACACTCTTTCCAAAAATCGAAAAATCCAATATGGCGGCCATAAAAAAAATGAAAGTTGAGGCGGGTTGCGGGAAAACAAAAGAGGATTGAGACATGTCATACACACCATTCTATTGGTCTTAAAAAAGTGTCCAGATAATGTCCCATTTTCATAGCTGTCCAATTAGCCGTTTAGGATTTACTGGCAAAAAACAAAATCCGCCATTCCCGGTTTTTCGCCGATATTTCCAAAACCAATTTATTGATCGCTACTCTAAACCGGATATCGAATGCACTAAGTTTCCTCTAGAACTTCCTCCATTTAACCTTTGCTGTAGGTAAAATAGGAGCCAAGATCCCTGTATAGAGAAGCGAATCTGGGACACACTGTATGCAATATGCAACAACTACCCTTTTTTGCTTAAATAAAATAAAATTAAGGCACAAAGTTTTCTACACAATTGGCAAAAACTGGAATAAATATTTGAGGACAAGGAAAAATGTCAAAAAGAAATAGGTAATGGTTTTTTTCAATGTTTATAAACATTTGCGCAGCATATGAATATATAAATCGTATTCTGGATGTTCTTGAGAATCAGTAGGTAGTTATTTTAGGCCTGTAATTGAATAGTTGGTGAACTGAAAAATGACCGAAAACAAATTGGTCATGGTGCATGCATGGGGATCTCAGTTATTATAAGAGATACATGGTCCGTTAAATGATTGCAAAGTTACGCATTTTAATGCTTAAAAAAATGCCATTTTGAAATTTGAAAAATTCCGACTACTTCCGAAGATATTCGAAAATAATCGAAATTTCGCAAAAACGTTTTCATCATTTCCTGCGTTTGTTTGAAAAGACATTTTAAAACAAATTACACTTCATCATTGCCACTTTTTCTCCGTTGACAACATGGTGGTACAAAATTGAATATTTGACGTTTCGTCTTCGAGCTGCCATCATCAACTTTATTTTTTTAAATACGGACCTGGATTTTTTATTTTATTTTTAGTTATCTTTTGACGTCCTTGAGGTACTGGGGTGATTAGATGAGGGCATAGAGTGATGTTTTGCCTTAGCAATCTCGATATTTTCAATTATTATTCACCTATTATTGTTATTTTCAATATTTTGTTAAAATGACAATATTTTTGAACATTTTTGCAGAAATTGATTTTTTATATGTAATTTTTTCATTTTCCATGTCATTTGTGGATTTAATTTAATTTCATTAAATGTATCATTATTGGATGTTATTTCGATTTTGGTTCAGTCAATAAGTTTTGTTTAGTGAAACAGGTTTTCTTATAAGAATAACGTGACAAATAAAGAAGGATTTATGAACCAAACTGTGTGTAAGGGAGTTACAAGGGGAGTTAGGTCACCCTTGTGACCTAACTTATTTTCTCTGGTACTATTTTTTAGATGGGTATTTTTTTCGATGGTTGCGATACCTCAATGCATTGAGGACGCCAAAAGATAACTAAAAATAGAATAACAAATCCAGGTCATTATTTAAAAAAATTAAGTTGATGATGGCAGCTCGAAGACGAAACGTCAGATTTTGAATTTGACACCACCATCTTGTAGAGGAGTAAAAGTGGCAATGACAGAGTGTAATTTATTTTAAAATGTCTCTTCAAACAAACGCAGAAAATTATGAGAGCATTTTTGGGAAATTTTGGTTTTTTTCGAACATCTTCGGAAGTACCTAGTCGGAATTTTTCAAATTTCAAAATGACATTTTCTTGAGCATAAAAATGCGCAACTTTGCAACCATTTAACCGACCCTGTATCTTTCATAATAACTGAGATCCCCATGCATGCATTCGAATCTGTGGCACGCTGTATATGTATTCCTCGGTTTATTCTAAAATACAAAAAATGATACTTTTCTAAATCAAAGTGATACTTTCTAAAATACTGTCGAAAATGTAAATTCCAGTCATAAAGGATATTGGAAACGGAACCCATCGGACACCATCCTCAAAACGAAGATGATCATGCTCGGGGTCATCTCATATTGCGATTCAGCGGTTCTATGTCAGTATTGTCAGTCTTTTCATTGCACACCATCAACCAGAACAGAAGTATTTTATAACTGCTCTGTTTTAGTCCGGTTGTATATTATTAGAGTGCAACCAAGAGTGCAACAGACAAACCTCGAGACAAACAAATGATGTAGGACTTGTAGGAGTATGCTTTTGTACGTTATCATCCTTGTTATCATCAGTCATATTGGAAAGCACACCCGTACAAGTGGCACATGAAACAACAAACTTATTTACATTCACATTGCTGTTAAAGCTAAGCTGCACAACGGCCATTCGTATTTTCTCAGAAAATTATTGCTTTCAAGACTTAGGTATTGAAAATTGGAAATTGCAAGTTAAAAATTGTATCTGCTATCTTGATGAACACTTCTGTTAAGTATCAAGATTGTGATTGATGGATCTACTGTGGAATTTAGTATTTTGCTCTATAATGTTATGATCCTGATAGTCATATCTGAGAAAATTGCTACGAACATTAACCTACGCTATTGTTAAAACATACCTTTAGGATATTCCACTAGAGTCAGAGTAAGAGGTACCCACTTGGTAACATCACTATCTCCAGAATTAATGGAATTGAGAGGTATTCTGGATGTATCACTATCCATTTTTCATTTTATGTATAAAAACCTGCTATATTCAAATGTCACTAATTTTTTGCGTAACTGGTTTTGAGTATCCGAATCATCGAAGCGCCCTGAATGTGGATTTTATGATCTGAATATCAGATATATTTATATCAACTGTTCACTATTCATGCTTAAATTGAGATAAGATTCCATTCCACTGATTCCAGATTCCAGTCAGTCCAGTCCAATCAGGCCAGTTTTCTATCCAATGTCAAAATCAGCTGTCTGGACGGTTTGTTCATTCTGAATCATAAATGATGAAAATTGGAATCGAACTCTACGCCGAGAGCTAGGTGAGCACTAATAATACTATTATAATACAGGGTCCAGAATGGGTCAGAGACTTGGGTCCTATGATTGAACGTTTACAGCAATGCGGCAAATCCGTATTATCGAACGATTTTCATAACACATTCATTACTGTTATTTTCCGCCAGGTATATTCTAACTTAACGTATAGTGGGTCCTATGATGGAACGTTTACGTTATTTTTAACACAAACCTGTTATGTTATGATAACAGGGAAAAGATAACATACAAGATAACAGGACATATCATATTGGTATGATTGAACGAGTCGATAACAGAAGATGTTAAGCTGACTGTTAAGAATGGAAGAAAGTATTGATTTCCGTTTATGCGCGTGCGCACAAAATGTACCTCACCTCAACTCAGTTAAGAAACGTAGTTTGAATGTTCAAAAACAAATGTTTTGTATGATTTATGTATGGCAAAAAGATTAATTATCTTAGACGTTCCCAATTTTGTTCGAAAAAACAAAGTAATACCTACACTGAGAAATCTTATTTATGTTCTTTGCTAAAATTTTAGCTGCCACAGCCAAAATTCTTTTTAGAATAGGCGCCAGCCAAGCTCTTTGCTATTCCGATAAAGTTCACTTTGCTGAACACACTTCACTGTGGTAGCCAGACTAACTTTATAAAGAACATTTTTTCTGCCAGTATAAAGTAACTTTGCTGTGGCTATAAAGTTACTTTGCTGTTAATGCAAAGCGATTTTTCATAGGGCAGCGATTTTTTTTTTATTTGTAGGAAAAGAATCTCCTACAATAACAAAGAAAATATGCTAGTGCAGGAAGTTGTTTTCTTGTTGCTGAAATTGATTTATCCTGTTATAGCAGTTCTCATCTTCATCTTTATAGGTTTCACCTAACTTATTAATAACAAATAATTCCAAAGCAAGTGTTCCAATTTGAACTGATGATGCGTACAAATTAGAACATCTTACAATGAATTATTTGTCACTGGCTATACTGGAAGAATCCTATAAAAACGTCAAGATAGAAAATGCCACAATCACGATAAATAAAAATTGATACGTTTTGATAGTGACTTTTCTATAGAAGCAGAAGGGTTATTATAAAAAATATTAGAACAAAAAAATCTCGAAAAAAAAATCCAAATTTGTATTTTTTTTTTTGATTAAATCAGAAACCACATAAAAAAACATTGGTCATTTTTGGAGAAAGTAAATGGACAGTAAAAATCGGAAATACAACAAAATATGATTTATTCTTTTTGAATTACCAAATCAGGTGGTATAATCTACAAAACTCCTTAGTTGGTTTGTACCTTCTTATAAGACTGATTTCTGGCATGGCCTCTTCCATCACTTCTAGTTCCAGAAATGTTTCAAGTTGTTTCGTGGAATTGGGCGTTGAAAGTAAAAGTTGAAGTAGAAGGAAGCCAAGGGGTTTGGGAAATTGGCATCCGATTCAAATGAATATAAATAGACCTCCACTATCAAAAGTGTCTGTAGATGCTCTTGCGGCAATGTGTCAAAAACCTAAAAATAGAAACTATAATTAATTGTGATAATTTAGGATATTGTGATAATATGCAGATAGCAACCTTTGTGGAACAAAAGGTCTTTTTTATATGAATGTTAAAAAAAAAAACATATTTGTGGGGATTAAAAATGATATGAATTGTTTTGTTAATGATGGATTTCAAGTTAAAAACCAGTTTATAGTTAATAACATTTGAATATTCCATATGTTTTAATATACTATACTTACATGGTACTGATTTCTGCTTCGATCTGGATCGGAAAATATCGATTTTTTTCCTTGAAAATGATCCTCGCTGGCCGCTTTTTGGAATAAGGGCTTTTATGCCATGGTTCCGCCGCCGCCCTCCAAAATAGCAAAGCTTTTAATTCTTCGGCTGCTGAGAAAAAGACAAGTTGAAAACAAAATTGGGCAAAATATTTTATCTTTCGCGGGAATTTCCTCGCTTGAGTAATAATTGTAGTTTTATATAGCCAAAATATTAAGGAATTTAATGAAATATAGCCACATCATAATATTTAAAATACTCACTTACCTATGCCGACATTTCTGCTCTCCCAAAGTTTTGTAGAGCCTAGAGCAACAAGAGAAGAGCACCGTAAAGACCAAACCAGAGTAAACCTCCAGAAACTTGCTCGCACACAAAGTTATGAGAACACGACTGAAATGAAACTGAAAGAGGAGGGCGGCTATGATACGCGATTGGTCCAAAACAATTTCGTCCAAGGCGGAAACAACCGAACGTCTTTTTTTCAAATATGCTCTTTGCTGGGGTAGCAAAAAACTTCATAGGGACTACAAGAAATTATCTCTCAAGAGTTTTCTTCTGCAACAGCCAAGATCTTTGCTATACATGAAATGTTTCATTGATGGTAGCAAATAACTTTATAATCATAATGAAGTCACACCAGTAAAGAGATTTTTGCTGTCAGAAGAGAGCTGCTTTACTATTTTGGGTGAGTTTTATGCTGTCACAGCCAAAAATACACTAGTAAAGTGTTTTTGGCTGGTCATTTTCTCAGTGTAGCTCAAAATTCACGATTTCTTCATATTATTATAAGGTATCTAACTTAATTCAAAAGTCGATAGTTTTGAAGATTATGGGTGTCAAAGTTAGTTAAAATTTCTACCCAAGTGAATAATAGGTTTTTAGATATCTCGCGACAGAAATTATTTATGTGAGAGAGTGAGAGGGTTTTTCACACTGAGAAATCTTATTTATGTTCCTTGCTAAAATTTTAGCTGCCACAGCCAAAATTCTTTTTAGAATAGGCGCCAGCCAAGCTCTTTGCTATTCCGATAAAGTTCACTTTGCTGAACACACTTCACTGTGGTAGCCAGACTAACTTTATAAAGAACATTTTTTCTGCCAGTATAAAGTAACTTTGCTGTGGCTATAAAGTTACTTTGCTGTTAATGCAAAGCGATTTTTCATAGGGCAGCGAATTTTTTTTTATTTGTAGGAAAAGAATCTCCTACAATAACAAAGAAAATATGCTAGTGCAGGAAGTTGTTTTCTTGATGCTGAAATTGATTTATCCTGTTATAGCAGTTCTCATCTTCATCTTTATAGGTTTCACCTAACTTATTAATAACAAATAATTCCAAAGCAAGTGTTCCAATTTGAACTGATGATGCGTACAAATTAGAACATCTTAAAATAAATTATTTGTCACTGGCTATACTGGAAGAATCCTATAAAAACGTCAAGATAGAAAATGCCACAATCACGATAAATAAAAATTGATACGTTTTGATAGTGACTTTTCTATGGAAGCAGAAGGGTTATTATAAAAAATATTAGAACAAAAAAATCAGAAACCACATCAAAATACATTGGTCATTTTTGGAGAAAGTAAATGGACAGTAAAAATCAGAAATACAACAAAATATGATTTATTCTTTTTGAATTACCAAATCAGGTGGTATAATCTACAAAACTCCTTAGTTGGTTTGTACCTTCTTATAAGACTGATTTCTGGCATGGCCCCTTCCATCACTTCTAGTTCCAGAAATGTTTCAAGTTTTTTCGTGGAATTGGGCGTTGAAAGTAAAAGTTGCAGTAGAAGGAAGCCAAGGGGTTTGGGAAATTGGCATCCGATTCAAATGAATATAAATAGACCTCCACTATCAAAAATGTCTGTAGATGCTCTTGCGGCAATGTGTCAAAAACCTAAAAATAGAAACTATAATTAATTGTGATAATCTAGGATATTGTGATAATATGCAGATAGCAACCTTTGTGGAACAAAAGGTCTTTTTTATATGAATGTTAAAAAAAAAACATATTTGCGGGGATTAAAAATGATATGAATTGTTTTGTTAATGATGGATTTCAAGTTAAAAACCAGTTTATAATTAATAACATTTGAATATTCCATATGTTTTAATATACTATACTTACATGGTACTGATTTCTGCTTCGATCTGGATCGGAAAATATCGATTTTTTCCTTGATAATAATCCTCGCTGGCCGCTTTTTGGAATAAGGGCTTTTATGCATGGTTCCGCCGCCGCCGTCCAAAATAGCAAAGCTTTTAATTCTTCAGCTGCTGAGAAAGAGATGAGTTGAAAACAAAGTTGGGCAAAATATTTTATCTTTCGCGGGAATTTCCTCGCTTGAGTAATAATTGAAGTTTTATATAGCCAAAATATTAAGGAATTTAATGAAATATATCCACATCATAATATTTAAAATACTCACTTACCTATGCCGACATTTCTCCTCTCCCAAAGTTTTGTAGAGCCTAGAGCAACAAGAGAAGAGCACCGTAAAAACCAAACCAGAGTAAACCTCCAGAAACTTGCTCGCACACAAAGTTATGAGAACAAGACTGAAATGAAACTGAAAGAGGAGGGCGGCTATGATACGCGATTGGTCCAAAACAATTTCGTCCAAGGCGGAAACAACCGAACGTCTTTTTTTCAAATATGCTCTTTGCTGGGGTAGCAAAAAACTTCATAGGGACTACAAGAAATTATCTCTTAAGAGTTTTCTTCTGCAACAGCCAAGAACTTTGCTATACATGAAATGTTTCATTGATGGTAGCAAATAACTTTATAATCATAATGAAGTAACACCAGTAAAGCGATTTTTGCTGTCAAAAGAGAGCTGCTTTACTATTTTGGGTGAGTTTTATGCTGTCACAGCCAAAAATACACTAGTAAAGTGTTTTTGGCTGGTCATTTTCTCAGTGCAAGGAAGAATATGATCCTCATTTTCGTCCATCTCGTACAGGGTGCCACTCGCGTTATCTTCAAAGCCTTTAATTTTACATAACTTTTATCACAAATCTGACAGCATACACTGAGAAAATGACCAGCCAAAAACACTTTACAAGTGTATTTTTGGCTGTGACAGCATAAATCTCACCCAAAATAGTAAAGCAGCTCTCTTCTGACAGCAAAAAGCTCTTTACTGGTGTGACTTCGTTATGATTATTAAGTCATTTGCTACCATCAATAAAACATTTCATGTACAGCCAAGTTCTTGGCTGTTGCAGAAGAAAACTCTTAAGAGATTATTTCTTGTAGTCCCTATGAAGTTTTTTGCTACCCCAGCAAAGAGCATATTTGGAAAAAAGACGTTCGGTTGTTTCCGCCTTCGACGAAATTGTTTTGGACCAATCGCATATTATAGTCGCCCTCCTCTTTCAGTTTCAATTCAATCGTGTTCTCATAACTTTGTGTGCGAGCAAGTTTCTGAGGGTTTACTCTGGTTTGGTTTTTACGGTGCTCTTCTCTTGTTGCTCTAGGCTCTACAAGACTTTGGGAGAGCAGAAATGTCGGCAAAGGTGAGTGAGTATTTTGAATATTATGATTTGGCTATATTTCATTAAATACCTTGATATTTTGGCTATATAAAACTTCAATCATTACTCAAGCGAGGAAATTCCCGCGAAAGATAAAATATTTTGCCCAATTTTGTTTTCAACTTGTCTCTTTTTCAGCAGCCAAAGAATGAAAAGCTTAGCTATTTTGGACGGCGGCGGCGGAACCATGCATAAAAGCCCTTATTCCAAAAAGCAGCCAGCGAGGATCATTATCAAGGAAAAAATCGATATTTTCCGATCCAGATCGAAGCAGAAATCAGTACCATGTAAGTAAAGTATATTAAAACATATGGAATATTCAAATTTTATTAACTATAAACTGGTTTTTAACTTGAAATCCATCATTAACAAAACAATTCATATCATTTTTAATCCCCACAAGTATTGTTTTTTTTTACATTCATATAAAAAAGACCTTTTGTTCCACAAAGGTTGCTATCTGCATATTATCACAATATCCTTAATCATCACAATTAATTATAGTTTCTATTTTTAGGTTTTTGACACATTGCCGCAAGAGCATCTACCGACACTTTTGATAGTGGAGGTCTATATATATTCATTTGAATCGGATGCCAATTTCCCAAACCCCTTGGCTTCCTTCTACTTCAACTTTTACTTTCAACGCCAAATTCCACGAAACAACTTGAAACATTTCTGGAACTAGAAGTGATGGAAGAGGCCAGGCCAAAAATCTTAGTCTTATAAGAAGGTACAAACCAACTAAGGAGTTTTGTAGATTATACCACCTGATTCGGTAATTCAAAAAGAATAAATTATATTTTGTTGTATTTCCGAGTTTTACTGTCCATTTACTTTCTCCAAAAATGACCAATGTTTGGTGTGGTTTCTGCTTTAATAAAAAAAAAAAAAAATACAAATTTGAATTTTTTTTCGAGATTTTTTTGTTCTGATATTTTTTAAAATAACCCTTCTGCTTCTATAGAAAAGTCACTATCAAAATGTATCAATTTTTTTATCGTGATTGTAGCATTTTCTATCTTGACGTTTTTATAGGATTCTTCCAGTATAGCCAGTGACAAATAATTCATTGTAAGATGTTCTGATTTGTACGCATCATCAGTTCAAATTGGAACACTTGCTTTGGAATTATTTGTTATTAATAAGCTAGGTGAAACCTATAAAGAGGAAGATGAGAACTGCTATAACAGGATAAATCATTTTCAGCAACAGGAAAACAACTTCCCGCACTAGCATATATCCTTTGTTATTGTAGGAGATTCTTTTTCTACAAATAGTAAAAATTTCGCTGCCTTATGAAAAATCGCTTTGCATAAACAGCAAAGTAACTTTATAGCCACAGCAAAGTTACTTTATACTGGCAGAAAAAATGTTTCTTATAAAGTTAGTCTGGCTACCACAGTGAAGTGTGTTCAGCAAAGTGAACTTCATCGTAATAGCAAAGAGCTTGGCTGGCGCCTATTCTAAAAAGAATTTTGGCTGTGGCAGCTAGAATTTCAGCAAGGAACATAAATAAAATTTCTCAGTGTAGGTACTTGAAATTCCTTACATTTTTTACAGAAAAAATGTTCACATATTCAAACTCTTAAAACCCAACCGTTTTCGATAAAAACTTAATAATCTCTTATTGTGTGGTAAACTCGAATCCGTTTAAAAACAACGTTAAAAACCTCTATTTCTCAAAAGATGTACGAAAATACCTTCTCATATCAATCTTTAATTGTCGTAAAACACGAATTCACTATACAGTGCGGCTCTAAAAGGTCCCCTCCCCCCGAGCCTCCCCCCTTTTTTTTTTAATGTGTGCACCAAACATTTTGAAACTTGGCATACTTTAATTGCTGTCGAAATACTACTTTTTGATGTTACTGACGCACCTTTTAGTATTCAAGACACACTCACTTCTTCAGCATTCAAGATGGATGATGGTAGAATATTGTAAGTGGCAATACTACTTCCTCCAGTTTATCGTAGAAGTCATAATCTAATTCTGGGTTTCTTGCTAAGATCTTTGACTTTCGGAGATGTTTAGATTTTTTCAAGCTCAATTTAGGGCGTGACATAAACCCAATATACCAATCGTGACCAGGTGTTCAATTCTCCAAATAATCCGTAAACGAATATGCATTTGATTTTCCACACCATTCGTGTACGAATTTAATTGGAGAATTGAGCACCAGGTTCTCCATTCTTGAAGGTCTTTTTCATTTGATTCTGAGCTACGAATCAATTCCTATTGTTTTGAACAAGGGTAGCCAAATTTGGTCTTTCCATAAGACAATGCTCAATATCATTTTCCACTTTAGAAGTCAGATAACCCTGTACACAGGGTGCCACAGATTCGAGTGCGTGCATGCGGGGATCTCAGTTATCATAAGAGATACAGGGTCGGTTGTATAGATGCAAAGTTGCGCATTTTTATGCTTAAGAAAATGCCATTTTGAAATTTGTAGAATTCCGACTACTTCCAAAAATAATCTAAAAAAACCGAAATTTTGCAAAAACGTTTTTATCATTTTCTGCGTTTGTTTGACAAGAAATTTCAAAATAAATTACACTTTGTCACTGCCACTTTTTCTCATCTACAAGATGGTGGTATAAAATTGAATATCTGACGTTTACTCTTCGAGCTGCCATCATCAACTTTATTTTTTTCTGGATTTTTAATTTTATTTTTAGTTATCTTTTGACGTCCTTGAAGCATTGAGGTGATAAGATGAGGGCGTAGAGTGATGGGTTGCCTATAAGCAACCTCAATATTTTCAATTATTATTCACCCATTACTGTTATTCTCAATATTCTGTTGAAATGGCAATATTTTTAAGCACTTTTGCAAAAATTGATTCAGTTTTTTAAATGTAATTTTTGCATTTTCCATGTCATTTGTGGATCAAATTTAATTTTATTAAATATATCGTTATTGGATGTTATTTCGATTTTGGTTCAGTCGATAAGTTTTGTTTAGTTGTGCAGAGTTTCTCATGAGTCTAACGTGTCGAATAAATAAGAAGGATTTATGAACCAAAAACTGAGTGTTAGGGAGACAAGGGTGGCCTAACTGATTTTCTCTGCTATTATATTTTTTAGATAAGTATTTTTTCGACGGTTGCGATAACCCAATGCACTAAGGACGTCAAAACATTACTAAAAATAAAATAAAGAACCCAGGTCAGTATTCAAAATATTGAACTAAGACAAAACTTCAGATTTTCAATTTGATACCGCCATATTGTAAAGGAGTGGAAATGAGAAAGTGCAATTCATTTTAAAATAACTTTTCAATTAAACTCATGAAATAAAATAACGTTTTTGCAAAATTTCGGTTTTTTTAGAATATCCTCGGAAGAAGTTTTGAAAGCCAAGAAATTCCGACTACGTCCGAAATTAACCGAAATAAACCGAAATTTTTCAAAATCGTTTTTTTCCTGACCACATTTGAAGAGATATTGTAAAATGAATGGATCTTTTTCATTGCCACTTTTTGCCCCCTTTACAAGATAGCGTTATTAAATTAAAGAACCGACGTTTCGTCTATGAGCGGCCATCATCAACTTTGTTTTAAATAAACAAACGATGTATTGCACTCATTAAAAAAAAGTGTTTGTTTTTGATCCTATTAAAACTTTGCCTCAATTCACAGAACATATATAGTTTAGAAGTCAAACTGACGTATAAAATTTTACGGAACAATGCGCCACTTGGACAATGTATTATTGAAGATTTCTGTAATATATTATACAGTTCCAAGGTTAATTGATAGTAGTAAGGTTGCGTCGTTATACGTTCGGGTTTCGGACGAATCAGAATTCAGACAAAAATGACGTCAGTCGGCTCCGATCCGGTTCTGAAATTCAAATACACATCTTAAAAAAAAATAGAATATGGTTCACACTTGATAATGAGAAGATATTTCACTGTATACCAAAAGCTGTGTGATAACTTACCCTCAAACACGTTTAAAAACGGCAGACACTCGGTAAAAAAAGTTTTGAGACCCTGAAATACGGACATGTTATGACATCAAGATGACACACCGATGACAGGAATGTCAATAATGGAGCTCGGTGACGGGATCGATTCGGTTTAACGTTCGTGGAGTTCCGATTCCCTAGTTACGGCGCAACCTCATAGTATAATAAACAACAAGTAGCGACAGCTCCATATATCTGTGGTCAAATTTCGTTCCGTCTCAATGACAGAAATTCGCCTCATTTATACCCTGCGAACATTTTGGAATGTAAAACTGTTTTCTAAATCAAGACTTTGAAACTTCGCATAAATCTTTAGACATACTGCATAGTGGGTAATCGTATTGTATAACTTGATTGATAATTCACCTATGTATCAGTATCATTGAATTCATGGAATCGGCTACAGTATGGTTTTATTTTACATTTCATAATGTTAGCAGTGTATAAATGAGGCAAATTTTTGTCATTGAGACAGCACGAATTTGATCACGTATAGGGTATATGGAGCTGTCGCTACTTGTTATTTATTATACTATGGCAACCTCTACATATCAATTAACCTTGATACAGTTCCCTTTACATAAAAGCTCTGACATTGACTTAAGCCTCACTGTTTGATTTGTTGTAGAATACACTGGGCGAAATCCCATTTGTTGTTCTGGCAGAGAGTTTTTTGCCATCGTGACTCCTTATTTTGTGGAGGATGCATTTCTCCGGAACTTTTTCGATGGCGGCTGGAACATTGATGAGCCTCTAGTATTCCGGGTTGTATTCTGCGTTCTTATAGGTTCTTTGATGAGGATTACCAGGGCATTTTTTCACTTAGAGACGAATCAAAGCATGAAAGACAACATGAAGATAAGGGGTGACGTTCAAATGACTTCATCTATCATATCATGACAAGCTAATAAGCTGTCATGTGGCATTCCACATACCGCCATCTTCTCGAGATCTAATGAACTTCAGGCACATCAGCGCCTCTCCGTGGATGCGAATCAAAGCTTTCACTTAGGCCCCGCCCTCCATTTACGCTTTTCTTCTAAACTTTGTATATGTGTTCTGTGCCTGAATTTAACCGACCTTGTATCTCTTACGGTTCACGAGATCCCCATGCATACACTCGAATTTGTAACACCCTGTATATCACGGAATTATTGAAAGATGTGCCCAGGATCAGCACTGATTTGAATGGGTTCTCCATCTGAAAACCAAGGCACGTTGCACGCATACCCGCATAGCAAAACAAGGCGGCGCGGCGGTCGAAGAGTGGAGGCGGGAAAAGAATAAGGAATGTAGTGGTGCCGGTGCGTGCCGTCTATAATGTTTATTTACGTGAAATTAACTTTTTTATTGATACTTGCATATTAATCGACTGTAATTTGTAATACGGTGTTTCTGACGTTTTGTAAAAATACCAAGAAATTGTTATTCTTTGGCAATAAGTTCTAGCGCGTATATCGGTTGTCAGAAAATAACAGCTGAGTAGTTCATATGGTAGGAAATTTAATTTAATTTTATTTTATTTTATGGATGACTCATTTACAAAAAGCCTACGGTCTTTCAGATACAAGCAAAAAACTGAAAGAGGTCTGGAAAAAATTATATTTCTTGCGTTTTTGTCCATGAAGCCGACCTCCTAGAAGGCAGCAAACCATAAATCCGGATTCAGCACCCTTGAAAACAAAACCGTAGAGAAAAAAACTTCCGCAATTTTGTAACGAAATCAGTAGTTTTAGACACGCATTTACTAGACTATAAGACAATAATAGTTCAATAAAGCTTTGTTAAAACTAAGCAAATGAAAAGATGATGGACATGGATAAAAAAAAAGTGAAAGTAATTTTACTACAAAAAGCTGAAAAGAAATAGCATAAATAAAAAAGGTAATTATTCTAATACCCAATCCTTAACTAGTACAAGTTCAAACAGGTAAGAGCCCAACATAGGCAATCAATAAATTCCTTAATCTACGAAGAGAGACAGATCTATAATGTGTGGTGTGAGCTCACATCTTTAAGGTGGGCGTTTCGCGGTCACGTGTCGGCAATGTAATTTAATGATTTGGTGGAAGCGTCAGAGGTAGATTATTCGAGGGAAAATAAACCTGACGTGTCTGACACCACCTCGACGCCGACGGGGAAATTCCATAATTAGAGATATTTTTTCAGGTACATACACAAAATTTTATTTTGTGGGCAAATCGTACACCCCCCCGCTATTACTTGGTTTATTCTGGGTGTGTATTCTTGTGAATATTATTTTCGGATGCGGATATTTTTTTGTGGTTGCCTTCGACCATACCAAGCGTGTATGGTGGAAGGTGGTTGCCGTTGAGTTTGTGCTTTTTGTAAACTTTGCAAAGTTTTTCTGGATCTTTGAATAAACATTATAGACAATTAATTTTTACGAACATTGGAGTATTTTCCGTTGAGGTGAGTTTTTGAAAGAGTAATCATTAGATAAGTAACATGATATCACTATTTATGAATATATATTTCATATGTATGTACGAGCACAATACATAAATATCGTAATTCATCAGTTTACGTGTCCTGGCGATTGTGTTTTGCTCTTTTTCTAAAAAAACTTTTTTCTGTGTAATTTTTGATAAAAATGGCCATAACCGTTCGAAATATACTATAAAATTATAAACTTTCTGAAAATTGCACAATTATTGAACAAAAGATAGTCTAGCTATAAAATGTTGAACAAGGCAAAAATAACAAATAATTATTCATATTTTTTTCAAAAATCTGGGTTGCTAAGATATTGTAGAATCCAGTCCAACGCAATGTAATTTTCATGAGACTTTGAACTTGAATAGGGTTCAAAAAAAAATTACTCAATCAATTTTTTCAATGTGGCAAAGATTTTTTTTTCACCAACGATACTACACGTGAAAAAACCTAAAACTTTTTTATTTAGAGTTTTTTTCTATCATTTATAATAAAGAGCTCTGTAGTTGGGTGTCAAAATATAATGCGAATAACCCTGTACCTTCTATGTCCTCGATGGTCATCTTGTTCATTAATTGTCTATTCGATTTACTTAGATTTACTCTAAATGAAACTCGTATGAATGTTTTTTGATCCGTCAATAATTATAGGTATTTTAGTGTTGGGCGTTGGGCCATTATTTGCATGATAAATCGGGGAGACGCGACATATAGCGCAGTCGAAAGTAACAATTTTCCTGTAAAAATAAGCAAACTCATATAACTTATATTGACTTGTAAAGACATTTGTGAGCGAAAAAAGTGCAAAAACTGAATGTTTTTTCATAAAGTTATGGACACGGAGCGAATCGGGGTGGTGCTGGATGGGGTAAATTAACAATAACTGTATGAATAAAAATACATAATGCATACAGTGGGACTGAGCAAATGGAGTAAAACAGCCTGAAATTTGATTAAACTTGAATCCTGCATCAGTTACTTTTTCATGATTCCTTCAAAAATGGGACATTTTTTGCCAAGTCCAAAATTTCAAAGCTTACTATCCTTTGTTCAACTAGAGGGGTGACAAATTATAAGAAAAAACCCTGTACCTATGTGGACGCTCATTTTTATGAAAATAATCTATAACGAATCTTTCTTTTTTCAATTTTCCTATCAATTATTATTTTATTCGGCGACTTTGTTCTACAGCAATTTATAATCAGAATCAAATCACGATAAAAATTGAAAAAGAAAACAAAATATTTGAGGTGTTGATACTTGCATTTCATCGTCATTTATTATCAAATCGTGGAAAATGTAAATAATAATATTCTTTTTTCATTCCTATAAATTAAATAGGTAGGTACTTTAGTAATTTGGAAAAAAGTCAATAGGTACCTGGAATCATCGATTTGTAGTCCTGAATATAAATAGGTAACTGTCAAATATAAAGCTGAAGTACTAAGTCATTTTTATGGAAAAGTAATTCATATTTTTTATAGGCAGAGTGTTTATTTAAAAAGTTACCATCCACGTTGTGCGAAACTAGACAGATTTTTGAAATTCGACGAAACAATTCACAAATCTATTGGGGGGAAGTTTTATTATTAAAAATTGGATGGTGCTAGTTCAACCTCCCTAACACCCAGTGCTTGATGCCATTGGACGCGGGTGGTGTTTTTTTTTAAAGGAAACCCTGTATTAGTATTCAGATTAGGTACAGAGTGTTTCATTATCTTTGATAACATTTTAATCAGCTGTAACTTCTTTGTTTTTGAAGGTATCGAAACGAAACAAATATCAGATTGTATAGTTTTCTAGCAAGTTTTTTTCTGTACAAAAAATAATACAAAAGACTAACGATTTTCTGAAAAATTGACCTGACTTATGTTTTTTTTTTAAATGGAATGCCCTGTATAATATTGGATATTTCGGTTCCACACAAAATTCTAAGTATATTTTGTAGAGCATCTCATATACCTATCTTCAACGGTTTGGGAGAAAATGACGTCGAAACATTTTGCAAAAATTGAATGGTTCACATACAGACAATTAATAGTGACAATCATAAAAACGTGTAATCACATAACACCTCGTGTGATGAGCAAACTCTGTGATTTGTCAAAGTATTTCAAAGGCGATATTGTAAAATCTAATTAGTTTTTATTGTTCATGGCACACTTTGCGATCAATAAGAAGACTTCAAAATTTTTGTGTGACAGGTTTCGACGCCATTTCCTCACAAACCGTCGAAGATAAGTATATGTTAGGCTTTATAAGATATACATAGAATATTGGGTAGAATAGAAATGTCCAATAATACAAATAGGAACAAGGGCATTTCATTTAAAAAAATATAAGTTAGGTTATTATCTCGGAAAAATGTCAGTTTTTTGTTTTATTTTTCAAACAGAAAACAACTTACGAGATAACTATACAATATGGTATTTGTTCCGTTTCGATACATTCAAAAACAAACAAGTTATAGCTTATTGAATGTTATCAAAGATAATGAAACACCCTGTACCTAACTATATTATTTTTCTATGGCCGTCTCATAAAACGGCTCACTCGAGTACATTTTCTACTATTAAAGGTAATTTCATCACAGCACACAAAAAAAAATCATTTCTCTTGGGCCCATTCATCAGTCTCGAGAATCAGGTCCCAAGCAGACCCATGTTCTGTACTGTAGATACAAAACGTACAATACAAACATAGGTGATACAGGAATCTATGAATACGAATTTCCGAAACCCCCAAAATAGTGCCCAATAGATGACAGATGTGTGCCGAATTTCATAAACATGTTCACAATAGTGTCAGTAAATGTGAAAAAATATAATTTTTTTTAAATTTTGACACCCTGTATCTAAAAAGTTGGAGCTTTTAAGACACATGTTCATGTAAAGTTTTTTTCTTAAGATTAACACATCATTAAAGAGCACCCTGTATAATGTGAAGTTTTTACTTTTTGACTTAAAATGGCAAGTCTTGTAGGCCAATACATCTTTTCAAATGTCAAATAGGATGAGCTGCATTCAAGCGCCATTATGCCATCTTGTAGAGAAAAGATTTTATAAAAAAAGTAGCATTTTGATCAGCAGAGAGATCCAGGCAGTCAGTCTAGGAAATCAGTTTTGCTTAAAAAACGTAAAATATATTATAAAAGAGCTTATTTTCCTGATTTCAAAAATATATAGTTTGGTATCTTTCTGATGAGTCGTTCAGGACATATTCAAGTTTAAAAATGTTTGAAAATTAAAATTTACATGCCTGTTGCTGTGGAAAAAATAATAGAATCGTGATTATATAGATTGAATTATTAGAAATGGAGGTCAAATAACTTTTTTTTCTGGATGTTACTCCAAATATGCACGAGTTAATGAATTTGTGCAACTTCATCCATGGCAACCGGGATTTCAATACCAATTTTTACACATTTTTAAACCTAAATATCTACTGAACGACTCATCAGAAAGATGGGTCAATATATACGGAATGACCCTGTACAGAGGGGTCAAAATAATGTGAGTACTTCATATTCATTACATAACAAAGCATTAGTACGTATCATGAATGTTGTTATTTAAATGCGATTATCTCCAAAAGGGTAAAAGAAAAAGATATCGATTCAAGTTAACTCAAACTTTTGAGGAGAATAAAATATGAAACGAAACTCGATAGGAAAAAATTATATGAAGTACAGCAATTATCTTGACCCCCTTTTACATAATATTCGACATGACCTTTTCGGATACCCTGTACTCCTGTACAGAGGCTAAAATTCGGAACAAATTCTTGGTTTGTAGGTTTTGAGTTCCTATTAGGTATCTTTATATTTAGTCGGTTAGTTTTTTGTGTAAGCTCTTATACCAATATACTGTCTGTTGCCTCGACTTTATTTTATTTTATTCTCAACCCTAAAACACTGGCTATGATGCAAACAAAAATGAACACTGGTCAGTATTAACTTGCGCAAAGACTTAATTATCACTTTTAAAAAATTTTCATTTCCAACTTTCAAGAAATCTTGAATTCAAGAAATCTTGCAAGACTCTTGCAATTTCTTGCATATTAAAGTCTTGTCTTGTCTTGCAAGTGCAAGACAAGACATTTCGAAAGTCTTGTCTTGAATTTCTCGCAAGAGTCTTGATCTTGCAAGACATTTTCAAGAGTCTTGTGCAACACTACCCCCAAATCGATAATGTTCAAATTACAGTTTTCTTTACATCATCACTCGCCGCATCTATGAGTGAAAAGCTGAACCCCAGGAAAATGCCAAATCGTGGTTCCTACCTGACCTACCCACAGATGATTCCTTTCCATCTCTGTTATCCTATGCAATATGCCCCATCTTCTTTCTTTGTCTACTGTAAACCTTGGAAAAATCCCAAAATATTTCACAAAAAGTTTCCCCATCCAAGAACGGATTGTTTGTTGATTAAAATCGCAATGTTATATTGATAAGCAAATCCATGTTCCTCGAATAAGTTATTTTGGTGATGAAAAATGAAGAAATAGCCGAGAAAACAGCGATTGATGTGACCGTTTCGATACATCCAAAAATAGGTCATTTTTGATTGCCCAGAAAACTTTTCAAATTGAATCTAGCTGATTCATGTTACTTCATTGGAATAGTACATCATTGTACATCATGTACATAACATGATCGCGTCTCAAAGTTGTGTTGTTCTCCCGAATTAAAACATTTAGTGGGTCCATGTCGGGTATAGGAGAATAACATTGCGATACGCCCACCTTAAACCAAGAACTGGCCCTATATAAAAGGTTCCTTGTTCCTTTTAGGCTACGTTTGCATTGCGTGTTCGCAGGTAGAAAAACGATATATGCCTTCTTGTGCTGATGCATGGAACACAATAGTTGAGTGCAGATAGCAGCTCATGCAGGAGAGTATTCAACCCTTAGACTTTTTATTTATAGTCTAAGATTCAACCCATTTTCCCTAAGACTCAGGACGATGAATTAGTTATCTACCTGTAGCAAGTTTTTTTTTCTTTGAAAAATAAAACAAAAGACTAACGATTTTCCATGATATTAACCTAACTTATATTTTTTTTTCTTTGAATGACATGCACTGTATCTTATTGGATATTTCGATTCTACTCGAAATTCTAAGTATATTTTATAAAGCATATATCTTATATACCTATATCTACAACGGTTTGGGAGAAAACCCAATAAACATTTTTGGTTTTATAAAGGTTCTAGGAACTTTATGGCAACCAAATAATTTAACTAATGGTTTTTGAAAACAGTAACGATAAATGGTTGGTTACATTTATATAACCTTTATAGGCCTTAAACGGTGGAGTTTATTACTGTTGCATAAGTGACCATAATTACCTAGTGCTCGTTACCAATAGTACCCAACACCTCACGGACTCTTCTATACAACTTCATGGATTACTACTTTTAAACTTAATATGAGACATATTACTGTCACCGTTACCTAAATAGGCGCAGAACCATAAGTTATATAATGTTTGCGGTTACTAGTTGGAAACCCGGATAAGGCGCAAGCGCCATATACTGCTTTTCTCTTGTCTTTGTCGAATTCATTTTATCAATAATGTCATCTCTTTTACTTGAGGTGGGCGAAGACAAATCTTTCGCGCATATCAACAAAACGGCAGCACATGATTTATTAATGGCTGATCTGCGGTGTGTCAATAAAGCTCTATTGTGGTTTCAAAATATTGAGTGTTTTTGTCACAGGTAAGTACCAAATTCCACTGCCATTTTTTTGCATCGAGTAAAATTCAATTTTGCTTCTAGAAAATGCTCGGGCTTCGGATACAAGGTCTTTTTAATGACTTTATTATGTAAGTCTTTACATTTTGCTGTCGACTTTTTCATAAATGGTACCAAACTAAATGCTTAACTGAAAACCGTGTCCCTTGTATTCAAAATCCCGAATAAGTGTCAGTCTATTTGCGAAAACATTTACATATTTGCAAATCCTGACCAGAAAATCCTCGAAAACCGCAGTACAACAGATAATGGCTGCCACGACGGGTATAAGAAATGGCAGTGACTCAACGTCTGTTAGACGGACGGCGTATTCTGCTTAGGATTCCGTTAAATGATTTGTTATCCGTTTAAGTAATGTGGAAGGATGTTCGTCAACCGAAGACATTTTCTCCGATGACTTCGGATGTCCATGTGAAATTCGTTTTATCTAATTTATCATTTATCGCTTTTGAAGACTGTTCGATTAACGGAATCCTAAACAGAATTAATACGCCGTCGGTTTAACGCACTGGAGTCACTGCCTTCCGTGATAGTTATAACTACTAGTTCTGGTGAGAACCTTTGGTGACAATTATTTCTACTTTCAGTGCCAGTTGGAAACCTACGGTGTTCAGTATTGTCGTTTCGTGACCAGAGGTAACGGCCGTTACCTACTTTTAGTGATCATTATTACCTCTACATAACTTGTGGTCACCATACCTGTGACCTAACCTCAAAGTTTTTATTTTGTTCAAAATTCGAAATAATAAACAAAGTGCTGATGTTCAAAATTTGTTTTTTAGTACCTATTTGTTCATTTTCCGATGTCACTACAAATAGTTCAAACCGACCATTGCACGTGGGTGGTTTTGGCCCCGAAATAAAAAATATACCTTTATATTCCAAGATAGGTCAGGGACCCCAACTCCACGCGCTTCGGAAAAAAAACTTGGTAATATACCCATGTGTTAAAAGATAAGCGGGCATTTCCTTTTGTATAATAAGTAAGTCGACGGGGGATGAGTTAGGGATAATGATGAATATCAGCGACAGGGACTCTATGAAACATACAAACACAATCATGGCACCTGAAGATAACGAAAATCACTAAAGGCTCTTATAGGAACCTTAAGTTCATTTGTCAACCTGAAGCATCCTAACAGATCCTCTAATCACTTGTAGTATTAAAAAAGTGACCGTGACGCCCTCTATAAAACTTCAAGCTATTGGTGTTTGAATCAAGTTCTCATCAACGCTATATAACCTGTGTATATCACCTATAGTAATGAGAACTAGATGTTCTGTAAGATAGGTGATGAACAGTTTCCTGTGACTATGTTATAAAACCATCGGTGACTACTAACCATTGTTACCGATATATAACCTCGAACACTTTAGGCTAGATCTGATACTATTATAAAACTTTTATATATCTTATCGTTACTTTGAGAAACCGCAAATGTTTATTGGGAATGACGACGAAACATTTTACAAAAATTGAATATACAGGGTGTTTCAGAATAACATGCTAATAATAAAGGGGGTGATTCTTGGGCTCATTTTAAGAAAAAAAATTCATATGAACGTATGTCCTAAACGCCTTAACTTTTTTCCCAAAAAATATGCAAACCAAAACCCGCATGGACGGCACTGGTCAGAATAATTAAATTGTTGGTGCATCAAAGAATGAGTATTAATGCCTAAAATACATGACTCAAATTTCATAAAGATATCTACAGTAATGACAACGTTTTTGTAAAAAAAAGTATCTATTTTTTAAAACTTTGACACCCTGTATCTCAAAAGTTAAGGCGTTTAGGACATACGTTCATATGAATTTCTTTTCTTAAAATGAGCCCAAGAATCACCCCCTTTATTATTAGCATGTTATTCTGAAACACCCTGTATAGTATACCTACTGACAATCATAAACCTGTAATAAACAAACTCTGTGATGTTTCAAAGTATTTTTAAGGCGATACTTAAAGAAAAAAAAAATTGTTCATGGCTCACTATGAAGAAGACTTCTAGATTTTTGTGTGATGCATGTTCTGACGCCATTTTCTCAGAAACCGTTGAAGATAAGTATAATATGTTATGCTGTATAAAATATACTTAGAATTTTGAGTAGAATCGAAATATTCAATAATCAATAGGGCAGATATAAGTCGGGTTATTATCTCGAAAAATCGTCAGTCTTTTGTTTTATTTTTCAAAAAGGAAAGAACTTGCTAGATAACATAACTATACAATATGGTATTTGTCAATGATCTAATAACTAAGATCATTGGTATTTGTTTCTTTCCGATACATTGAAAAACAAAAAAATTATAGCTGATTGAAAATGTTATCAAAGATAATGAAACACCCTGTACCATACGTAGAATTTTACGCTGTATCCAAATCTCTAATCAAAAGTTGGGGTTGCTATTTGAAAAAAGTGTATTTTTTGATGACAAGGTTTCCTAGAATACTGTATTCACAGTAATATTTTTAAATTGTGAGCCTGCTAAAACCCTATGAGTTTTGTCTTGGAAATTTTCCCCATCACTTTTGACAAGGGAGAAAATGGACTTCCACACACTGATGCGCCACCCCCTGTATGTAGAAAACTCCAGATTTTCAGAATTTGTAGCCAAAAGTACTAAAAATGAACAATAAAACTTCAGGGCGAATTTTTCCAGAACCCGTCTCTTTATATTCTACTATTTTTGGAGATAGCGCCCAGTTCGTGGTCAAATTGGGGTAGTTTAGTAATTTTTGTTTAGTTCTGCAAATTAACCAAATCAAAAGTGTCCATAATAAGAGTGGGTACATTGTAGACATATATCTTTCTCAAATCAATGAATGATTTGCCTGCAAGCGATTCATTCTCTTCGCCGATGATACAACTATAGCTCAATCCGAGAATACACCGGAGATGGCAGTTCTGGGATCTAGGGATGCACAGGCGAGGGCTGGTTCTGTACGAATAGGCTGCTATTAAATGAAAATAAGACCCAGCAGATGCTATTTGCAGTGCGTCCACTGAATGAGTGGGAGGGCATAACTGAGGCAGAATTTCTTGGGGTAACCTTGGATACCAAAATTACAATGGAGACCTCATACAACAAAGGTTAGTGCGAGAGTGTCCAAGGGTATATGTTCTTAGGGGCCTATCGAAGAATGTATCGTAGGAGATTCTGCGAACTGCCTATTTTGCCCTCGTTCAGGCACACTTCTTATCCTATGGAATTTTGGCATGGGGTCACCCATCCGGGGCTAATGGATAGTTTGCACTGCAGAGAAGAGCTGTTAGGGTAGTGACTGGTATGGTTTACCGGGAGGATTGTAGGGAGGTCTTTGTGCATTGTCAACTTCAAACACTGCCATGTATATATATTATTGGAAACCTACTATACAGTGTGCGCAAAAATTCCCGGACCCCCAAATTATTTCGAAAACGGTGTACAATACCAAAAAACTTTTAATAAAAATGTTTTAGGTACCAACGGAATCTATCTTACTATCACTACTTCAATTATACAGGATGCCTCATAAAGATGTTGTAAACCAAACATCACTTTTTTTATATGGAATATCACCTTTTTTATCAATTTTTCTGAATTCTCGTAACATTTTGAACATAAAATATGAAATATGTCTTATGGCTAAACCCATTAGTTTTAGAAATAATTTGAGTTGAAGGACCAAATAGAAACTTTGTAGATTTTACGATATTATTATTTATTAACTTTGAAAGAACAAAAATGAACTTAAATGTGAATCGTTATTTGACTGAATGTTGAAAATGTCCTTCCCCTACCGTTTGACAATGTGTTATAATAAAATTTGTCGATGACGTTTTGTAAACTTCTTGGCTGATAGAGGCATATTCTCCAATAATTCTTCCTCTCAACTCGTCTAAATCTTCAGGTTTTGTGATACACTTTATTTTTCAGGAGATCTAGCGTTCCATTTTATGGGGCCTCTTCGCCCTATCCAGCGATTAGGGAGAGTATTGTCTAGATAGGCTCTAACGTGTTGCCCAAACTGAGGCGGAGCTCCATCCTGCCCTACTTCATTAGTTATTGCTGGCACAATCTCATTCTGTTACAGGTGGAGATACATTGTGGCATTCAGATTTTCCTTTTCAAAGAAAGGACTCACTAATCTGTAGCCAATGATGCCAGCCCATTTAGTTTTTGAGGGTGTTGCGTGTGTGCTTCTTGCATCAAATGTGAATTCTGGTCAGTCCAGTAACGGCAATTATGTCGATTGATAGTCCCATTCAACATGAATGTTGCCTCATCCGAAAAAATCATTTGATCAAAAAAATTGTTATTCTCATCCCGTTTTTGCATCATTAATTCACAAAAAGTTAATCTTCGATCGAAATCGCCTTCTGATACTTCTTGGAGAAGAGTTTTATTAAAGAGGTAGTGATTGATGACTGTTTTGCGAAATATTTTCAACTGATCTAAAAGAAACATCAACTTCGACGGCAGCTTTTCAGTGTCAAATGTGGATCCTCAACAAAATGAAGTGATGTCTCAATTTTTTTTTTCGTCATCAACTGCTGATTTTGGTCTTCCGGGATGAGCTTTATCTCTGCAAGAGCCCGTCTCTTCGAATCTTTGGATAGTCCTCACAACTGTAGATTTTGATATCGGCTGCCGGTTTGGAAAAGTTGTATTGAATATTTCTTTTGTTTCGGTTAATGATCTTTGTCTGTTCCCAAAACCTCTTATCATCAACAAAGTTACACGTTCCTTTTTGATAAGTGGCATTTCAAGAGTTTGTCTTGAGAGAGAGAATTCACGTTTAACTTAATTCAACTCAAATTATTTCGTGAACTAATGGGTTTAGCCATAAGACATGTTCCATATTTTATGTTCAAAATGTTACGAATCGGAAAAACTGATAAAAAAGGGGGTATTCCATTTAAAAAGTGATGTTTGGTTTACCACATCTTTATGAGGCACCCTGTATAATTAAAGTAGTGATAGTAAGATAGATTTCGTTTATCCCTTGAACTTTTATATTAAAAGTGTTTTGATATTGTACACCATTTTCGAAATAATTCGGGGGTCCGGGACTTTTTGCACACACTGTATACAGGGTGTTTCATTAATATTGCGACAAAATTCGGGATGAGTTTTCCCGCATTAAAATAAGAACAAAACTCACCATAAACATATATCCGGAAGTGCTTCGTTACAGAGCTAGAGGGTGTTGAAATTTCATTTTCATTTTTTCTAAATAATTTTTGAATTAATGTCGATTTTCTGATGAAAATTGATATTTGGCGAAATTTGAATTTGATTGCAGTATAGCTCTAACTTGTAGAGGGCAGGGCGATACATACACTTATTTTTCAGGATATGAACATCATTTTTATGCAGAAAATGTATTCTTGTTAGAAGTCACTACGTGCAACGACCATTCTCGAGATATTTGGATTCAAAATAATGAATACATGTGATTTTGAAATATGGCGAAGCATGATGTTTCATTGACGGTGCTAAAGAATCAAAATGAGTTTGCCTGCTTAAAAATAGTAAGAAAACTTCTCATGAACATGTGTCCGGAAATGCTCCGTAACTGAGCTACAGAGTGGCAAATTTTTTATTTTGTTCAATTTTTTCCAGTTTTTTTTTCTAAATAGTCTTTTAATAAGATTTGTTTATAACATCACAAAAGGTCGACTTTCATCTTTTTAACTGAAAATATGAAGCAATCATACGAAATATGTAATAACTTCTAGCAGGTTACCTTAACCATAATTTCAAAATTCCATGTATTGATTATTTCAAATCCAAATATATCAAGAATGGTTGCACGTAGCAACTTCTATCAAGAATACATTTTCTAAGTAAAAATGATAAGGAAATCTATTTTTTAACTTAAAAATACAATATAGGGTCGTCCAAACAAGTTAGTGCGGTTCATAATAGGTAAAATACGTGTAGGTAGCGCCCTGTACAAGTTAGAGTCATACTAAGATCAAATTCGAATTTCGCATGATAAACAACCCCAAACACCAATTTTCATCAAAAGATAGTCATTATGATTCAAATATTATCTAGAAAAAACCAAAATAATAATAAAATTTCAACACCCTGTAGCCTGTAACGAAGCATTTCCGGATAAATGTTCATGGGAAGTTTTGTTCTTATATTAGAGCGAGAAAACAGATCCCTAATTTTTTCGCAATATTAATGAAACATCCTGTATAAAGAAGAGCAACATTCATTTAATACATGATAATGTGCTAGTCGGGAAGCTGTTTAACGCCAGCTCCCTGACGTGCAATGTGCTTTTAACTGGAGAATTTTGAAAATACAAATAGGGGGCATCGGAAACGGCGTTATCATGGTAATTTTGACATAAGCTTGAATGCTCAATGTTTCTTGATTGAAAAAAAATTTAATCCAATTTTATATTTTTTCTTATTTTGTTTCAAGTTTTTTCATAAGATACATTGAACGTCGCCACACTTGCTAAAATTACCGTGACAACGTCGTTTACGATGCCCCATATGTTTATTTTCAAAATTTTCCAGTAAAAGACACATTGCATGGATTACTTCAGGTTTAAATATCTTGAAAAAGGCTACTCCTATGCCACTTCTACGACATGGTTTTCTTTTTACGTAAAAATGACGAAGAAATCAATTTTTCCAATTTAAAAAAAAATGTACGAGTGCGTACAAAAAAGTTATGACAATTTGAATGAGTGATTATTTCAAAAGTTATTTGAAAACATCAAAAATTCAAATGCAACTCTGACACCTTGTATCTCTGTTAATATCAACTTTCGAAATAGGCAAGTTCGGGTCGATTGAATTCTATGCCGATGATTTATCTGAATAGATATTATTGTGATATAATTAGGATAATTTCATGTTCCGATTATACAGTTCGTCCTTCCGTTGGAGATTTTTGATTTTGTATTTGTGTTATTATTTATTTATTTGTGTATTTGTTGTGTTATTATTTTAGTAATTAATTTGTGCTCCTTGTATTCACTTTACTTATTAACTTGGCTTTGTTACAAATATTCTATATTTCAAACAATAAAGCAATTTTGATTTGATTTGATTTGATTGCAATATTTTTGTGTGAATAATCTGCTGTTACCGTATGGCCCATTCTTTTTGAAACACCCTGTATATCAAACATTTGGAGTCATGCTTATCAAAAAGCTCCCACTGAAATGAGGACGGAAAAAAACGGTTGGCAATTAATCGATGGACGATACGAATTCAGTTGTTACGAAGGTGATCAGCTCCCTAATTTCATTTCCGACGTCCTAATTCAACCGGAAGCCCCTACAGGTAATTTTTTACTTGTTTGTGTGATTCAAAGCGCTTCGCTACTTCTAAATTATAAGATCATATTGGTTAAAACTAGATTTTCAATTTGTTCACAGATTCGGAAGCAGCCAGCACGAGAGATGGCGTCGATGAATTGAAAGCGATTGGGTTTAATTCTGATGAGGAAAGTGACCAAGAAAAGGGTGATAAGTGATTTTGAGAACTATTTTTTTGTATTTATTCATGTACTTACTTTTATTTTTCATTATTATCAAATGATGCAACGCAATAGTGGGGTTGAGGACATTAAATGAAACTCCTTAGATTTTCAAATTGCCGACGTTTCGACTTCTAATTCGAGTCTTTATCAAGGCTACAAAAGAAATGCACATACAATGTCTGATATGACAATAAAACAAAAAAAAAACAAGAAAACAAAAATCTCAGATGATACATCAAAATATTACAATGGATAAAGCAAATAACTCATATAAACAAAAACTATCAAAGTACATGAAAAAAGAAAAAAAAAACACAACAAAACAAGCGAAACGGTTAACAAAATAGGATTCATACCTTTTTGGTCAATTGTACAAGTTCCATGTCATACATAAAACGTTGATTAACATTATAACAGCACACGGCATTAAAAGATGAAGATGAAGTATATAATATGTCACACACAGATTAAAATGTTGAAGTATATGTGGACAGAACAACAGAAAATGTACAAATGCTGGTCCGATTGGGTTTCAAGACGACCATAATCATTCTACTATCTATCCTGTTTATTTCTATACAGATAAAGCAAATTACTATACTGAGTGTTCAATCCCTGTACATCGGTTCTATTATTAATAGTTTTATTTATTGATATGTGGATCATTTCACTGATATTACGCTTATACCAATTATTTTCAAAATCAAGGATTTCCACATTATTAAAGTCGAAGTTGTGGTTGGTTGTGAAATGATGTTCCGAGAGTGCAGTCTTTTCATTCTTGTACCTACTTAATTTTCTGCAATCGTATTGATGTTGATATAATCTTTTGTTCAAGTATTGTCGTGTTTGACCGATATAATAGTGGTCACAGTTAATACATGGTATTTTGTAGACAAGATTTGAACGATCTTTATTTGGTATAGGATCTTTCACCTTCGAGAAAATAGATCCCACTACTTTGGTGTTATAGAACGCCAGTTTACACGTTGGGTACATTCTGGAAATCTGCCGATTTTTTCTGAAAGACCTTGTGTGTATGGAAATTTATAAAATATCAAGTCTCGGTCCCGTGGCTGTTGGTTCAGTATATATTGCTCTTGAACTGATTTACTATTCCGTTTATCAGTGCAGAGGGATCATTATTATTTTTCAAGATCTTCTTAATTATCTTATAATTATTGTCACGGTACTGTTCACTACTAAGATGGAATGCCCTATGGCATAAACTTTTAACGGTAGCTATCTTATGGGTGAGAGGGTTGGCCTTGGCTGATAAATAGTTCAAAACCCTTCCTGAGGACGTCGGTCTTCGATACCAATTTGTGGTGATGTTCCCTTCCGAGTCACGATTCGCTTCAACATCTAGAAAAGGTATTCGTCCGTTTTTTTCCATTTCTACCGTGAACTGGATTTTCTGATGGAAATTGTTGAACGCTGCGAGTACATCATTAACCATGTTTTTTGGGCAGGCCAACAATGAATCATCCACATATAACTTTATAAACGGTAAGTTAAATGGTAAAGTGTTCAATACTTCCGTGAACAATTCATTCATGACTAGGTTAGCCAATACTGGGCTAGCTGGATTGCCCATCGCTGATCCATCGAGCTGTTTATAAAAACTATTATCAAACAAAATAGCTCGAACAGGATATGGACCAATTCACAAGATACGTCTCTTGTTAAATCTGTGTATGCTGCGATGTGAGCACGGTTTTTCCTGATTATATTTATTACAAGGTCCTTTGGAATGTTAGTGAATAGAGAATCTACATCCAGAGATATCAAAATGAAGTCGTCCGGAAGAACTAAACCTCGGATCGAGTCCACGAACTCGAACGAATTTTTGACGTTATAAATGGGAGTGCTTGATATATTATTCAATATCCCATGCAGAAATACTGCCAAGTTATAGGACGGTGAATTAATGCAACTGACTACTGGTCTCATACTCAACGTACTTTTATGAGTTTTCCTCAATCCTTACAGTATTGGGGTGACACAGTTATTTTTACATAATACTCTTAATTGGCGGTCATCTATAAATCCTAGACTGTGTAGTTTCTTTATAAAAGAATAAGCCTGAGCTTGAAACTTAGATGTAGGGTCAGAAGGAATTTTCTTATATATGTTAGGATCACTCAATAATTCATTCATGGAGTGCAAATATTCATCTTTCATCATGACGACTGTAGAAGACCCTTTATCAGATCTCATCACAACAAGGTTGTTGTTAGTGTTCAGAAATTTTTTACATTCCATGAAATCCTTTCTGATGACTCTCGATTCATGAAAGTTGTCAGGTGAATGTATATGATTTGTAATTATATTAATTGAAACCCCCCTGGCCAAGTTCTTTTCCTCCTCTGGTAAGTTTATTGATCCAATGCAGTATTCCAGGTCTTTGATGATTATCGGAATAGGTAATTCTTTTTTAGAGACAGGTAAAGAAAATTTCGGCCCTGCACTCAACATCCGCTGAACCGGAGTAGGTAAAATGACATCGGTATAGTTGTAAAGAAAATTATCATGTGTTTTGATTATGAAAGTAGCCATAACTAATTGCTTACCACCTGATTACGACAATTTTAATGATTTCAATAAGATACGTTATGATCGGATTTTCCTGACTATTAAAACAAAGAATCTAAAGAAGATATCAAAGCTCACATATAGATCATCTACTTTGATAATCAAAACACATGATAATTTTCTTTACAACTATACCGATGTCATTTTACCTACTCCGGTTCAGCGGATGTTGAGTGCAGGGCCGAAATTTTCTTTACCTGTCTCTAAAAAAGAATTACCTATTTCGATAATTATCAAAGACCTGGAATACTGCATTGCATCAATAAACTTACCAGAGGAGGAAAAGAACTTGACCAGGGGGGTTTCAATCAATATAATTACAAATCATATACATTCACCTGACAACTTACATGAATCGAGAGTCATCAGAAAGGATTTCATGGAATGTTAAAAATTTCTGAACACTAATAACAACCTTGTCGTGATAAGATCTGATAAAGGGTCTTCTACAGTCGTCATGATGAAAGAAGAATATTTGCACACCATGAATGAATTATTGAGTGATCCCAACATATATAAGAAAATTCCTTCTGACCCTACATCTAAGTTTCAAGCTCACGCTAATTCTTTTATAAAGAAACTACACAGTCTAGGATTTATAGATGACCGCCAATTAAGAGTCTTGTGTAAGAATAACTGTGTCACCCCAAAACTGTATGGATTGGGGAAAACTCATAACTCAAACCAGTAGTCAGTTGCATTAATTCACCGTCCTATAACTTGGCAGTATTTCTGCATGGCGTATTGAATAATATATCAAGCACTTCCATCTATAACGTCAAAAATTCGTTCGAGTTCGTGGACTCGATCCGAGATTTGGTTCTTCCCGACGACTTCATTTTGATATCTCTGGATGTAGTTTCTCTATTCACTAACATTCCAAAGGACCTTGTAATAAATATAATCAGGAAAAAATGGGCTAACATCGCAGCATACACAGATTTAACAAGGGATATATTTTGTGAATTGGTCCATATCCTGTTCGAGACCAGCTATTTCCAGTTTGATAATAGTTTTTATAAGCAGCTCGATGGATCAGCGATGGGCAATCCAGCTAGCCCAGTATTGGCTAACCTAGTCATGAATGAATTGTTCACGGAAGTATTGAACACTTTACCATTTAACTTACCGTTTATAAAGTTATATGTGGATGATTCATTGTTGGCCTGCCCAAAAAACATGGTTAATGATGTACTCGCAGCGTTCAACAATTTCCATCAGAAAATCCAGTTCACGGTAGAAATGGATAAAAACGGACGAATACCTTTTCTAGATGTTGAAGTGAATCGTGACTCGGATGGGAACATCACCACAAATTCGTATCGAAAACCGACCTCCTCAGGAAGGGTTTTGAACTATTTATCAGCCAACCCTTTCACCTTGATGGACCCAAATACTGGACTATCAAGCTATTTAATGTGTTACCAGCAGAAATCTCCAAAAAAAGGCAATGGAGAATTTGCACATTTTTTGGAAATATGAAAAATATAAGGATTAGTAAGTACTGATGCCATTGATGTTTAAAAAATCAACCTACGACCTCTATTAATGTAGTAATCACAGATCAAAGGGCGCCAATCAACATTCACTACGTCACAGAATACATTATCTTTCTCCATCTGGCGTACGTATTGCATGATACTATAACAAACAAGATAATGAGGTCTATGATTGAACGTTAACGTTAACTTAACATGTCTGTTAGGATTGTTTACTAATGCCCCATTGGGGGCTATGATTGAACGTTCACGTTAACTTAACATGTCCATTTCACCATGGTAACGCTGTTGGCAAATGGTATGGCATTGGTAAACAATCGTAACGTATAAGTTAAGTTAACGTAAACGTTCAGTCATAGCCCCCAATATGCTAACACGCAGGTTTCATTGACATCATTGTGAGCCATTGAACTCCATACTACGTACCTGTGAGCTCAACACAAGGTTACTGTATAATAGGTTGCCTCGTAACTAAGGTGCGACAGACGGAAGGGGGAAGCTGTGACGTCATCAGTTGTTGAGATTTTCGGAAGCAGAACACAGTGTATATGGTGTTTCCCATTTTATTTGTGGATAGTTTGCGTCGTTACTGCTTTTTTGGTTAATTTCAATTTATTTTTTGAAAAGGAACTTCATCACGCGGGTGTTACGATGTAGTATAGGTAGTACTACAGGGAAGTTATTCATATTTTTACAGAAAATAAATAGGATTGTGCGACTGATTTTGGTTGGAGAATGTGAGAGAATAGCTCGTTTTCTGTTGTGTCTCATTGGTTTTTTGACTCTCCGATACTTTGGTCCTTTTTGGTACTTTGACTCTTTGAAACCTTCGTTCTTTGGTACTTTGGTTTTTTGGTACTTTGCTTTTTTGGTTTTTTTGGTACTTTGATTCGTTGGTTTTTTGATTCTTTGGTATTTTGGTTCTTTCATACTTTGGTACCTAGATCCCCTGGTACTTTGATTGAGTCTTTGGTACATTCATTCTTTGGTACTTTGGTTCTCGGATACTTTGGTTCTTTGGTACTGTAGTACTTTGATTGATTGGATATTTGGTACTTTGGTTCTTTGGCTCTTTTGTGTCTTGGTTCTTGGGTTCTTTCTTTGGGTCTTTGGTTCTATCTTTAGATACTTAAGCAAAGAAAAAAGTAAACCAAAGAACCAAAGTATACCCAAGAACCAATAAAGTACCAAACTACCAACGATCCAAGAAGCAAAGATTAAAAGTACCAAAGTACCAATCAAGTACCAAATTACCAAAGAGTCAGAGTACCAAAGAACCAAAGTACCAAACAAGCAACGTACCAAAGTACCAAAGAACTCAGGAACCAAAGTACCAGAGTACCACAGAACCAAAGTATAGAATTACCAAAGAAGCAAAGTACCAACGATTCAAGAAGCAAGAAACCAAAGTAGCAAAAAACCAATCAAGTATCAAAGTACCAAAGAACCAACGTACCAAAGACCCAAAGTACAAAGTATCAAAGAACCAAAGAGCCAAAGAATCAAAGTACCAAACAATCAAATCACCGAATAACCAAATTACCAAAGAATAAAAGTATCAAGGAATCAAAGTAACAAAGTACCAGAAAACCTACGTACCAAAGACCCAAATAACCAAAGTACCAAAAGAAGCCAGAAAATAACTTCAAGAAAATTCGTATCAACTATAAAAAATTAACGATTGTTTGTGAACTGCCATAAAATTTGTAGTCGAGAAAACAATAAACATCTGTACAAAAGTACAACTTATGTTTATTTTTTAATGGCAATACCTGTATATTATTTTCAAACTCAACATAGTTCGACCAAATATGTTTATTTGTATTTGTAATTGCTGCTGGTTCAATTATTGTGCCCTAAATAGGAGGCAAATATACTCGTTTTAAATTGTTTTTAAGCGGACTGTATTTCATGAATTGATTTATGTTACAGGTAAATTATGAATTGTGACAACTGCTGTCATACTGAACTGGTGTCGCAGTGTCGCCTCGCAGGGCGAACTATGTTAAGTTTGAACATATTAGGTATTAGATATTTAAAAAGATATTTTTTTCCTGATTATAAATATACCCGGGTTGATATCTCTATCTTGAAAAACTACCGAGTAAATTCACAAAAACTGTCCCGTTCCTATGCTAAAGCATGGAGACTCTCAACAGATGACGTCACGCGTGAATAAGAAAAGTTATTGGGCAACCTATTATATAGTAACCTTGAGCTCAACATTCATAGGTTACCTACCTAGGTAAGTTGGTTAACATGATACTAAATCAAAGAAGATAAACTCACATCCCCCGCAGAAGTCATCACGTGACCTACCTCAAATCTATACAATCAATGTCACGCGGGGACGTCATGCATGAGCCAGTTCAAATTTCGACCAGCCAATGGTTACTAGGTGACGTTATTAGCCTAGTTTACACCAACAACTTGGTCCGCGGACCAAGTACCAAATTCGAACTAAATTTGGTCCGGATTTGGTGCGATCTCAATCAAAAATTGTTGGTTCTATTTCTAAGGCAATCTTAGCGTACTTACGTTGTGTTGATAAATATTTTCGACTTGTTTTTGATGAATTGCGCGCGTACTCATTTGGTTCACGCGTTGCAGGATGGTGGAAACGGGCGAGAAGCAAGCATTGGTCCTACCGCACTATCCCCACCCACGTGGTCCTATCGGACCGAACCAAACAAGTTATCGGTGTAAACTAGGCTATTGATGTTAACATCTAACCTCACTTCAGGCTCATAGTGACTCATAGACTAATATTATATACCCAGTAGCATGATACTAAAACAAACAAGATATGATCTCGCGCAGGTTTCGCTGACGTCATTGTGAGCCCAGACCTCAAAATTCATAGGTTTCCTAGATATGTGGGTTATCATGATACTAAAAAAACAAGATAAACTCACGCCATAATACAATAACTCTCGCACATCCGCCTCAGTTGTCATCACGTGACCTACGTCAAACCTATACAATCAATGTCACGCGGGGACGTCATGCGTGAGCCAGTTCAAATTCCAATCAGCAAATGGTTACTAGGTTACGGTATTGATGTTTTACATCTAACCTCACTTTGGGCTCGCAGTGACGACATGCGCGGTTTGGTTCTAATTTCATACAGCAATCGATCATATCTTTTGTTTGTTTTGGTATCATGACCATGACCCAGATGCACTGACTTAAATATAAAATGGACTGCTATTACCATGTTAAGAAATGTACAACACACTGCGGGCTGCCATATTGCTTTTTAATGGAGGTATATTTATGTTGGTAGCATTGAAAAAGCGGCAAATTTAATTTAATCATGTTTGTTTTGAAATAACTTTTATTTTAAACAAAATAAGTATTATAAAACATTGATATATTGTTAGGACCCGCTCATACAAGTTTATTATGATGTTTAAACCTAGTAATTATCGTTACTTTTGCATAACATGGTCATATCGCTATTAGATGTTGTTATGTAACGGATTGTAACTTGATTCGTTTTCAAATTATTTTTATTCAAATATGGTTCACAGACGTATCAAATTCAATCAACCATTCATTCCATTAGGGCCCCACACACGGAGCGACGAGGTCGGTCGAGATTGGCCGACCGGGTCTGCCATACCATATCCGACGACTTGGTCTGTGAGCGATCTGATATGTCGTGTCCACACACGGACATACCTGGTCCGCGATTTATCAAACGATCTGTTCTTGCACGGACACAACCCCTTAATAGAGCCCTACATGAACAAAATTTGAATCTCGATCAAACGAGCGTAACGGCTTGGTGTTTACGTTAGTTGTTAATAAGAATTTGACTGTAGAGTGTTGTACAAGAGTACAAGGTCTTTCACCGACGACGTCCGTCGTTCCACACTAACGGGCGGTCGAAGTATGCAAAATTAGACAGACACTGTCCGCTGCATACCAAGTCCTGACAATAGCTGGTGTTGATTTGGAACCAATCATTTCATAGTTTAATCCATATTATGGTCCAATGTGTCCGACTGAAATAGCGATCCTTCAATCTATCTATCTCTCTCGGCCTCGATTTTGCAACATACGCCGCCACTGGGTTGTTTAGGTTGTTTGTTGTAACCACAGTAACGAAATAACATGTTCGGAAAAATAATTGAAAAATAAGCTCCTCCCATCCGCCTATTGCAGCTTCATGGTTATTCACTCGTCGCCACTGTCTTGTATATAGACACTGTAATAGTGACGACATGCGCGGGTTGATTCTAAAATCGTCCAGCAATTGATCATATATTTGGAATTTTAGTATCATGGGCGTATTTACTGTAATCTGTAATAGCTCTCTCTCGAGAGAGGGTAATTCAGGTCCACCCCATTTTCGATCTTACAGTGAAATTTGCGTTTTCTTTTTATCAATCAAGTATATTTTTGGGTATTTCGGAAAACATTTTTCGCTGATGACTTTCAAATATTGTCCAGAATACGTATATAAAATGTCGAGTCATTTGAAAATGTATGCAAATTGTCCATTGACAAAAAGACTGGATAGGAAAAAGTTGCTTGTGTATTTATTATGAACAACTTTCATACGGGTCATCATCGTGCTCGCCCAACATGCTCGAGCGTCTGTGGGGGGTTTTGAACTTATAAAAACAATAATTCATAAAGCAGATATAGAATTTTCAACTGATTATTTTGTTGTAGCACAATTATAAAAAACACCTCTAATGCTCTTCCCCCACATAAAAATTTCCGATTTTGCTAATTTTACACTCAGAAGACAGTCACTCACACACCATGAAAGAATCAGCTTGTCCGTAATTTTTGTATTTTACCTTAGATGAGGCGATAAAATTTTACTGGATTAGAGTGAATTGAATCTAGTAGGTAGTGGTTGTCACGGAGGAATGAGCTAGAAATCACAAAACCACTTTCAATCATTATTGAATAATATTATTTAGCTTCGGTCGAAGGAATTTTCTGAATTTTCAGTAATTTTGGATTTGCACAGTCCAAATAGTATATTATTATGATCTATCATAAGGGATGACTTGGTGGTCAATACTCGTTTGTAAATTTGGATTTGAACAAGTTTTATTTGAAATAAATCAGGTGATCCACACATCATTCCATTCACTAGATGATTCGTTCGTGGATCGATGTCCACGTTACTGTTTTTCAATAATTTGTTAATATTTCGTTACATGTTTTCAACATGAGAATAATTATTCTTTATTTTATGTTTAATTTGAAACGAAATGCAATTTAACAAAAATCTTTTATTGTGGATAAATAGATGTAAAGGTATGGAGCACCGTCTACCCACGATGGTCCGTCTTACAATATTGTTATAAAAGTAGCAACTAAAGTAACAGTTAATAATATAGCTTTCTTAATATTTAGACTGTATACGAGTATTTGGAACTAGAGCCAGTCTTTTCGATGGTGTCCTTGTGAACTTCGTATCCAATGACTGTTCGGGCCGGGATGCGCAATCTGTCCTTCAATTTTTTTCCGATTTCCAGAACAGCTGGTCCTTTATTTGCGTCGGCGGTCCAGACACCTTAAAACGCCGAATTTAATTGTTTGACATGTTTTCCAGACGCAATTAAAATTTGTTTAGATAAAAAAATACTTGGCAACTACCTGTACCGTGTCTTTTTCCGATAACCGTGATATTTTCAACTTACCAATTTTATCTCCCTTGTACCGTACATTAACTACAGCGCCGCAAATATCGTCCGAGTTCTCGAATGCTTCACCAATTAGACAAAGAATCTGAAACAATTGAATAAACTTGACTTGTTCGGAATAATCACATATTTCTAAATAAGTTCATTCATGTGCAAGAGTTCATTTATTCCCTGAACATTACCCACAAAAAACTTACAATATCCAGCCAATATCTGTCCAAGTCATTGATACGCTGCTTCTTTTCCAAGCTGATCAGCCATCTGCCACCTCTTTTGTTAGCATCATCTTCCCACATTGGCCGGATACCTTTTTTGAAAAGAGAATAGTCTGTTCCTTGCTTCAATTCACTCGCCGGTTTGATGTGATTGTACAGACTGAAATTCAAATATTACTTAACAGGAATCATCCCACAATTGAAGGTCTACATTCGAATGATAGTAATTAAAATTATTTGATTTATTCTTCAACACTGCTGCAAGTTTTTTGGATATTTCGACAAACATAATTTTCAAAATATCGACTATTTCATTATTCATAAAGAACTGATGTGTTAGCATTTAACACCGGTTCAGGCACACGTCATATTTTTGTAGCGAATATCACAGAAAGAAAACAAATACATATCATAGTAGTGCGATCTAACAATTTGAATATCAACTTTGATGAACTCTCTACTACATAATAAATTTGAATATTAATATCAATGATATCAAGAATATTTTAACAATAAAAAAATCACCGGAACATAGGTTGGTGGAAAGTCGTTCGAAATTAATCAGTTTCGTCCTGTTTTATCATCGGATAACCGTAAAATATTGTCTTTATTCCATGGACGAGAGGTACAGTGTGATCCACTATAATGTCTCCCCCTTTAAACTTTTTTATTTTAAGTGTCACGAAAGATTAATTTGAAGGTATGGTTATGTGGTTACTCAAAAAAACTTTTTTTTTTACGAATGTATTCAAAAACTTGGAAAAGTCAACAGTATACAGAAAAAAAGTCTATTTTTTTTTTAATGGATCACTCTACATTTTGATTCACTTCCCGATTCTTCGTAGACTTCTGAGCATGATTCATGTACAGACTGTTCATGGCTTTCCTGCGGTCACGTCACAGTATTTGACGTTTGGAAGTATGTCGTAGATTGGTCGCTCCACATGTGACATTTGTCAAATTGATCCGAAAGACCCTCGTCCAGACGTCCGTGATTTTTTTTTCAATGTGTAAGAGAGAGACGGAAAAGTATGACGTAACCGCAAGAAAGCCATGAACAAAGTATATGTACTTGATAGACCGCCAGATAACGACAGATTTTGCTGACTGATTTTCTCGCTTTAGGGATTTCAACTACCAGAAATAATGCCAGTGTTTAGCACAAAAAATGAAAATTTAGCGACCACAAGTTTGCTAGCCATATGGAAAATTAACATTTCTTCTGCAGAAAAAAAAAGGATTTTTTTTTATTTTCTCGTTTATGGCATTTCAACGGATCAACCCGAACCTCAGAGCAAAAGTGTATTTAGTCCAAAACACACATTTCACAGTAGAGCGGAAATAAAATTAAAAATACAGTTTTTTCATCCTTTCCGCAAACAAATTGAACAATATCTCTTCATAATCTTAAGTTCAAGCATATTATAAAGTGGATAAGTCGATAGAGCAAAAAATTCAAGTCCAGAAGCACCAAAAAATCGAAAACCTGAAATCTTGGCCTTGATACACTTTTGCTCTGAGGTACGGATATATAACAATGTAATAGTGGAAAAACAAATGCACGAACTTAAAGGGTTAAAATAAGGGCGCCATCTTGTGAAAGAATACTTGGTCGCTGATGCAATTTTATCGCTTATGGCAATCGATAGAATGAGTTTTGATATCATAAGGAACCCGACAAAAATTTCCCATGAGCCGATCGGCTGTTGAGGTAAGTTTCCCGGACGAAAAATTTTGAGATTTTTTTTTTCGCATGCGCTTAGATCAGGGCAACTGGTGGCTGAGTGATGTCACATGTGACAATATTTATAACCTCCAAATTGCTGTCGGTGTCAGTGCCAAGTTTGAATGAGTTTTAATTGAGTTTCATGGAGAGTAATGTTGATTCAACAATACATAAATAAAACGTGAGTAAGTGAATTTTAACGATAGGTCAAGAAGCGCCAATTCTGTTCAAGCAAATTTCATATTTTTGTTTTAACATCACTTCCGCGTTCACATTCCAGAACAGACTTTATGCTCTATCCTTGTTCTACTTTCATCAAGACAAGGATAGAAGCACGGTCGTCAACGTGATACTGCATGTCACTTGCCCTGGTTAGAACGCATGCGCCTTACGCTATCGGCAAGAAAAACAGCCCTATATAAATAAACATGTATGAAGTGCGTGGTGACCAAGGTTTATTGATAGTAGTAAGGTTGCGTCGTTATACGTTCGAGTTTCGGACGAATCAGAATTCAGACAAAAATGACGTCAGTCGGCTCCGATTCGGTTCTGAAATTCAAATACACATCTAAAAAAAAGATAGAATATGGTTCACACTTGATAATGAGAAGATATTTCACTGAATACCAAAAGCTGTGTGATAACTTACCCTCAAACACGTGTAAAAACGGCCGACACTCGGTAAAAAAAAGTTTTAAGACCCTGAAATACGGAAATGTTATGACATCAAGATGACACACCGATGACAGGAATGTCAATAATGGAGCTCGGTGACGGGATCGATTCGGTTTATCGTTCGTGGATTTCCTGACGTGCCTAACTTCATTGTCAATTTTATTAACCAAAAAATGTCATTTTAATTTTTATGATCGTTTAGGATACTGCTTGGCAGTGAATAGGGAGCACTTTGAACAGTTCATCCAAGAAATAATGTTAGATTTTTGTGATTGTTTTATACTTTCAGAAATAAAAATGTAATTACAATTTGACAATGAAGTTCTTGGTTGACAGTGGTTTATACAAGGCATGTAAAAAAGTGTTACTTTCCAATTGATAAAATCATTTTTTCAAATCTTGTTTCAAGTTATTCTGTGCTAATTGGTGGAATAACATAATCTCTATACACCAAAGTTTTCCCACTGTAAGTTTCAGCTGTGTTCTTTGAATGGAACTCCTGCGAACATGGGATATTAAATTTAACATGGGAATCCCCATGTTCCGTCTAAAAAAAACGCACTATATTATAAAATTATTTAAAAATACTGCTGCGAGAATTGCAAAAAAAGGGACATCGTGGATGTTGATTGGCGCTCTTCAATCGGTGATCACTACATTGATAGAGGTCGTACGTTGATTTTCAAACATTAATGACATATCAGTACTTACTATTTCTTATATTTTTCATATGAGGAGTGACTTATCAAAATACGTTTTGTCCAGAATCGGAAGAAAATGAGTTTGATATGGTTTTGCTATCATGAAGACACAATAAACGTACCAATCCATAGAACGCAGCCAATCAACTTTGATCCCATAGTAATTATACAAAATCAACCAGTTACATCAAAACGCCTGGAAGTTCCGGAGACAGGTGTTTTTTTAGTCGTGTAACATCAACTAATCAATACTTAGTGATTTTTATTTCACCTCATTCGTGAGTATAAACGTAGATAATATAATACCATGCACAATATACCGTTGACTTTTCAAGTCCCATAATAGCTTTATGATCTCTGTGGCCACACAACTACCATAAAACCACCCAAATCTACGAAGATTGTAGCCAGGGTTGGAGTAAAGCTTCTGATTTACCTGCACTTTTCTTACTATTATCAAGTTTTATTTTAGAGGACAATATTAGTTGTACCTGTTATCCCCGTTTTAACCCTTTTAAGGTTAAACCCTTTCAAGTAGGTATAAATATTTAGTACCTATAGGTATAAATACAAAATGTTATTATTATTATTGATATCACTAACTGAACTAATTTTACATATAGCATCTCTTAAAAGAACAGCTCCCCGGGATATGATGATATCGGTACAAGGTTCATAAAGGATCATCACTTACAAATCATTGATCCCCTCATGCATATCATAAACTTGATCTTTTTACAAGGAAATGTACCAAACGATTTTAAAAAATCAATAGTTGTCCCAATTCACAAATCCAGCAGCAAAACTGAAATTGGCAACTTTCGCCCAATTAGTCTTAAAAGCACATTCGCCAAACTATATGGAAAGTGCCTTAAAGACAGACTATTTAACTTTTTAGTAAAATACAAAGTTTTAAATGAAAATCAGTTTGGCTTTCAAAAAGGTGTTGGTACAAATCATGCTATATTCAAACTAGTTGGTTGTCTCAAATCTGATCTGGACAAGAATAAAAAATGTGTAGGTGTCTTTTTGGATCTGGCAAAGGCCTTCGACACCGTGTCACACAAAAAATTGCTAAAAGTGCTGGAGCACTATTGTATTGGAGGCGTTGTATTGAGGACATTTCAGAGCTATCTGGAGGACAGAATTCAGCAAGTCAGGATAAAGAACACTTTAAGTGAAGATGAAAAAATCAATCTAGGTATCCCACATGGCACTGTTTTGGGGCCGCTCCTCTTTATAATCTACATTAACTCATTATTGAATAGTCAGATACAGGGATTAATTTTTCAACTTTTTCCTTCTCGCAATATAACATGTTCAAATCTTTCTTGACAAGTTGACATCTATTAACAACCACTTCGTTTCCAAGGTTTCGAAATAATACCATACATTTTAAAACATGCTCGAAAAAGAAGCAAACTTCTGACGGTAATATCTTCTTATTAGTGCACTGCAAAACAGGGAAAAAGTCGTCACCTTCTCGATTTTGGCGTACAACCGCATGGGATGTTTATAAAATGATGGACTAGGTCCCTGGGCATTGGAAATCGAAAATTACAACATTTTTTATCGGGGCCGAAATTTTTTATTGTGAAATATGTCAAACATTTGTCAAGAGTGTGATTCACTACTTCTCCACACATACTTCGTCATATCTCCGGAAAAAATCTAGATATGGAAAACTTTTTTTTGTACAACCTACACGTAAAGTCCACTTTTCAATGCATGAAAAGCAGGCGGAAAGTCGCAAATTTTGGCAGCCGTGCCTAAAAGTACTTTCGCGCCCGCGGGCGCAAAAGTAGGTCGCTTAGCAACGGTTCCTTTGATCCCAACGCCTCTGAATCTAAAAACCACGTGTAAGTCTAGCATACTAAAAGGAACTAATCACGTGACAATCTCGGTGACAATGAATCCGCACCACAAAAGAATACGGGAACACACCTATTGTAACCAAGATTGACAATTGTCACTAAACTTGTCAGTTGTCTGACTTGTCAGCTTTGTAGTGCAGTGTATCGATTATTTATTTTTGATTTTCATAATTATTCTTTTTCAAATGATTAGAAACTGGTTGTACAAAAAGCTTTGTTTGCACCACGGACGAAAGATGATTTTGACTCGGCTAATATCTGCCCTCGCTTCGCTCGTGCTGCTACTTATACCCTCGTCAAAATCATCTACTTTCCGCACTTGATACAAAATGTACTATTTTTCAAATGATAAAGGAATTGTGGGAGAAGGTAGGCGGGGTAGTTTCGCAGTTTCGAAAAATCTAGTTTTTTTGTAAAACTGCGAAAAACTTCAACAATAACATTTTCTGCAGAACAATTTTCAGTAAGCGAGAAACTTTTTTGTTTTAAGGAATTTTGCTATACTATCTGCGTATAAAATAAAGCCAAAGGTTCAAAAAAGTTTTTTTTTAAAAGAATCAACTGCCTAAGTTGTACTGTTTTCGACTTATAATTTTTTGAAGTTGAGTTTCCGCATGGGCGGCTCGCGGCGCGGCGTTTATACAGCCATGCCATGCCGCGTCTTGCATTAAATACTATTATAGTGCTATTATGGGGCCGTCCAATTGGTTTTATGTGTAAACTCAAAACTGTAAATACAAGTTCAGAAAGATTCTGAAGTATATAATAGCCTTGGATCAATGATCTTCACAATCTGTTAAGCTTTCTTGGTTTAGGCTGTTAATGCAATTCGCATATTATTCACAGTCGTTGCAAAAATTTATTTCTGATGCAACGCAGAAAATAAACTTTGACGTTTTGCCGTCAAAGTTTCTCTCACATCATCGAACACTGTTTCTTGAGTAGAAAGATTGACCTTCCAAGTATCTTCTTTCTGGCTTATTTGGATTGTACCAAATTCTTGATTAATACAGACATCTAAGAAAACATGATACATAGATTAATTTGGATTTCGTCTTTGTTATACTGGGTGGTCCATTTGAGTTGAGACAGCCCGATATCTAAAAAACGATAGTTATTTGAAAAGTTAAAGTAAAAGTTATTGGGTCCTGTGACATAAAAAAAATGATCAAGATTTTGGATATTGAAATAATAATAAAAAAACATAGTTAAGACGTTCTAAACTATGAAACACATGACATAAAATCGTAAAACGTAAGCATACAGGGAGTTTATTAATTGAATGCCGATACAGGGTGTTGAAATATTAAAAAATAATTATTATTATTAACTTTTATCGTTCAACGTTCATTTGACACCCAGGATTGGCGATCACTGTATACTGTCTATACACCCCGAGTCCGCACCCAATTCAACTACTGAGGTAACAGTGTATTGTGGATCTATAGTACGGACCACATATAGGAATATTTTTTGAATACGACATGGAATAACGACAGTGGAGATGTGGATCTATTGGCCAATACATTTGTGAGTAGTATTGCATATATTTTGAATATTATGTGCCCAAGACATAAAAAGGTAGTTAGGTCGCGATTTTTCAATAAACCTTGGATCACAGATAGTATAAGAGACAATATGCATCTTCGGGATAATCATTATGTTAGGGCTGTTCACGAGAATAACGATGAAGTTTGGAGCAATTATAAGAGAATACGAAACCACATTGTTTCTCAAATAAAATTTCAACAGGAGCAACACTTTAGGAATGTTATTGACGGCAACAAGAGTAATCCCCGGGAAATGTGGAAGCATTTGAAATCTCTATTGCCTGAAAAAACTGGAATCATTCCCAACGAGATTCAATTTGAGACAGAAGTCATTGATGACGATTTATCTATTGCTCAGGAGTTTAACAGAAATTTTATTGAGAGTGTGAATGAAATTGTGCGCGGCATTCCAAGATACTCTTCTCCAGGTGGAAATGACTTTCTATACATGAGCCCGGATGGTGTAAGCAAACTCTCCCTTTTCGAGCTTTCAAGTATGTGTGATATGAAAGCAATTTTAAGACAATTGAACAATGTAGGAGGTGGTTTAAATGGCATTTCCAAAAACATTTGATGTGATGTGTGTGATATAGTTGGGAATCGTTTGTTGGCCATGTCAATACGTCTCTGTCAAGTGGTCGATTTCCTGAAAACTGGAAAGTGTCGACTGTGTTTCCTGTCCCGAAAGTACCAAACACGAATCTTTATAATGAACATAGACCTATTAATACAGTGGAAATTTACGAGAAAGCCTTGGAATTGGCAGTGAAAATGCAACTTCAAGGGCATTGTGATAGGCATAACATTTTAGTGCAAAACCAATCAGGCTTCCGTTCGAAGCACTCCTGTGAAACTGTTGTGATAAAGGTCTGTGATATTTTCAAGAAAGAATTTGATAAGGGTAACTTGGATCTAGCTGTATCGCTAGATTTAAGAAGAGCGTTCGAAACCATTAATAGAGAGATATTATTGGGAAAACTACGCAGTGTCGGCATTGGGGATGTGGTTTTAAAATGGTTTGAAAGCTATTTGGGCAATAGATACCAAAAAGTTCAATTTAACAACTCTGTGTCTGATCCTTTCATTGTAAAACATGGTGTGCCCCAAGGGACAGTGTAAGGCCCTCTATTATTTTTAATTTATATTAATGACATTACCAAAGTTGTCTCGGAATGCAGTTTGGAACTATTCGCAGATGACACAATGATATACAGTGTGTCCAATTAAGTTCGCACCATATGGAAAACTTTTGTATTATTAAGTTTACGAAAAAAAGTTATTCTTTATAGAAAGTTCTGCATGATCCAAAACCTAAAATGCAACCATCAGGTATTCAATTTTTCCAGTCGTATACGAGGTATATCAGAAAATATGAATTTTGCTCAAGAATAAGGTACCTTTATTTTTGATAACATCGAAAAATATTATTGAGAAAAGTTGTTTAGAACTAAAAACTTCGTTCAAATATACAATTACATCGAATTAGGAAAAAATCCTTTTTTCTTTTTTAACTACAATAACAATGCAAATGCAAGTGTAGTTATTTGAAATCATCAAAATAATGCAACATAGAGGTCAAGAGACGTAAAGGTTATTAAATGTTTAACGAATAAAGAGATAACTGATTGAAGTATTCGATATTATCAAAAATAAAGGTACTTTATTCTTGAGCAGAATTCATATTTTCTGATATACCTCGTATTCTCGTATACGACTGGAAAAACTGAACCCCTGATGGTTGCATTTCAGGTTTTGGATCATGCAGAACTTTTTATAAAGAATAACTTTTTTTCGTAAACTTAATAATAAAAAAGTTTTCCATATGGTGCGAACTTAAGTGGACACACTGTATACAGGGTGTTTACGGTCTTGTGATTTTTTCTTTAATGTTTTTTTCTACACGTTAAAAGAATATGATTAACGCTAAAACGCCTTAGCAAAAGTTGAATAATAAGAGAAATAATGAATTTTTTGTACGATTTTATTTTCAAAAATGATGACACTAAATCGCAAAATTACTGCTTTACAGCAGTTGTTCAAAGTTATCGCCCTGTTGTTGAACGCAAAGTCTCGCTCGACGTATCCATGAATTATTATTATTATTATTATAATTATTATTATAATTATTATTATAATAATAATTATTATTATTCGACTTTTGCTAAGGCGTTTTAGCGTTAATCATATTCTTTTAACGTGTAGAAAAGAACATTTAAGAAAAAATCACAAGACCGTAAACACCCTGTATAGCGGGTAAAAATTTGGTAGAAATGGAGAACAGTATGAACTCTGACTTGGATAAGTGGTATCGATGGCTTTGTAATAACCAATTATGTGTAAATACGGCTAAAACTAAATTGTGTTTGTTTGGAAAAAGATCATGTTTGAGAGATGTTGATCTGAATAGTGTTAACATTTTTATAAACAATGATAAAATAATGTTTGAAAGGCAAATAAAGTACCTGGGTGTAATTTTTGATTCCAATTTGATCTTTTACGAACATTGGCATTATGTTACTCGGAAATTTTCCAAAAAAGTTGGTTTTATATCAAGAATAGGTAAAGCTTTGTCCTTAGATACTAAATTGTTATTATATAACGATGCCTCACCTCCATTTTAGTTCAATGCTATTGTATGGTTTGCCTGCGTATAAGATCCACAAAATACAGATTATGCTTCCACTGCTTCCTTCCAAAATAAAAATCATTTTTAAAATTTCTTTATTTCTGACTCAATTTGTTCTCTTGATTTTTCTCCGTCCGGCGCATGGTTTTCGCTTAATAAAATGAGATCTACTTAATTGCATTGACACCCTGCTGTGTCATCCAATATTTTTAAATCAGTGGCGCCCTCTCTAACATTCCCATGCATTTTGATGCATAGAAGACGTGTACCAAATTTCAAAAAGATATCTGGAATAGTATCAAAGTAATGATAAAAAAATATATTTTTTTTAAATTTCAACACCCTGTATCTTGAAATCTATGCTCTTGCGGACCTATGTCCATACGAACTTTTTGTCCTAAAATCATCCACGGATTATTACCCTTAAGTATCGGCTTTCAATTAATAAACACCCTGTATGTTGTGCGTACGAATACAGTCATATGACTGCAACCCAAAGAATACCTTGATGTTTAGCTAGTCAGTCAATACTTCCCTTCAGCTCTTTAATAATATAATATGTAAGTAGCTATTTATGGGTATTGTTTTGTCAACTTTTCTTCGAAATATATTTTTGAGGCCACACATGCTTTCGTTTTATGACTTTTATGTGATGAGTTCCATAATTTAAAACCTCTTGACTATTTTTTTTTACTATTCGAAATTCCAAAATCTTAATCATTTTTTTAATGTCACAGTTAGTACTACCCAATAACTTCAACTTCAACTCTTCAAGTAATTATCATTTTTTTGATATTGATAAATTTGGTACAATTGCCATATTCGAGAGGCAAAAAAAAATACTTGGATGGTCAATTTTTCTACTCAAGAAACAATGCTTGACGATGTGAGAGAAACTATGACGATAAGATGTACCTGCATTGCACAATGCACCAGGAATAAAATTTTGCAATGACTATGAATATGCAAGTTGCAGAATCTGCCTAAACCAAGAAAGCTTGAAAGATTGTGAAGATTACTGATCTAAGGCTGTAATATACTTCAGAATCTTTCGGAACTTGTATTTACAGTTTTGAGTTCACATCAAAAACCAATAATAATAATATTTAATGCACTAACTATAACTCGAAAAGTATATAACTTAGAATGCTGATTTTTTTTTCAAAAACTTTCTTGAACCTTTGGCTTCATTTCATAGGCAGATAGTATAGCAAAATTCTTTAAAATAAAAAGTTTCTCGCTTACTGAAAATGGCTCTGCAGAAAATGTTAATGTTGAAGTTTTTCGCAGTTTTACAAAAAAACTAAATTCCTCATATTGACGAATTTCCCGGGTTACCTTCTCCTCCAACTCCTTTATCAATTACAGAAAAAAGTTCTCAATATCTAGATTTTTTCCGGAGATATGACGAAGTATGCGTGAAAAAGTGGTGAAACACACTTTTGACAGATATATGACATATTGCGCCAAAAAAATTTCGGCCCTGATAAAAAATGTTGTAATTTCCGATTTCCAACGCCAAAAAAGAAATTAAAACATTTTGGCCTCTTTTTCAGTGCACTACAAGGTGCACTATATTGGTTAAATTTGGGTATAGGGTATGCTGTATGAAAAATGTTCAGAATTTTCCGGAGAATGCAAAAATCAAACAAAAAAATAGGGTTGTAATTTGAAATAAGAAAGTTGGACCACGCCCAGAAGTTCTGTAACACCCTGTATATGAGAAAACCTTGTTTTCACAAAATTCATTTTGAACCATTCAACTTTCATTTGAAACATTTTTTTCCCAAACATCAAATTAAAAAGTTAATGGGGGGATTGGGGGGGTCCATTTATTTGTGAACACCCTGTACCTAATTATGCAAAAAATATCGCATTTAGTACTTAATTCAGGAATAGGAAAAAAAAACGTTTTGTGAATAGTTACCGTAACGTCCAATAGGGGAAAATCCTTACATTCATTTATAATGTCAAGATTGTCAAGACAAGAGAACCCCAAAAATATTCAAATGACTACTACTTGTAGTAGTCTCAATTTCCTGAAGTAATGTTACCATTTTCGGCATTTTCTCAATACTCACTAGAAATTACCAAATTGCTCAACTTCATTTTTCTAATTCACTCAATCAAAGAACTATATTATGAAGACTTACCTCCAGAAATCTTCAACAGTTTGAAAAGATGCTATTTCCCTTTGGTTTGCTTCCCATGATTGGTTACGGTCATTTTCAAAATACCACAGAGTCCAACAGCTTTGCAATGGATGCTTAACTGAATAATCAGTAGTCGGACAATCTACGTCGATTTCGTCATTGTAATCGTTTTTGTCGTTCTGAAATAATATACAAAAAGTTTTAGTTTTTATATTTCAACTGACACAATTCTGTATATTCAATATGGCAGATCTTGGCTAGAGGATGCCCATTTAGGGGTTTGGCTTAACCCTGAAACCCTAACTGAGTTGTATTAGGATTTCAGGGCTGACAAATTGAGTAATGAAGGTATTGCGAATAGTTAGAATCTGATTACGTTGATTAATTACCTCTATTTCCAATGAATTAGTAGACATTTTGGGAATTTTCACGGAACCAGCAGTTCCCAACGTCTGAAAAGGAAGGGAGATAAAAGTCAGGTTATGTTTTACGTATAATTATGACAGAATTGACATACCCATTACTCACTGTTGCAGCTTGCCACCGTTGCAACAGACGGTAACAGACCGAAGGATCAGTCTAGAAATAGGGAAAAGCGAGTCGCCATAGTCTTACTAGTCTTACTACTGTAATCTCAATTTTGCTATGCAATATGCAATTTTGTTAATTCGCCTGCTCAAGTCTCATGTCTCAAATCACCTTGTAACCTTTTATAGAAAAAGTGAAAATTCAGTTTTTGATACAAAATTTAAATAAGCAGGTGCCACATTTTCGATTCAGGCGAAGTGAATATGAAGTTAAAACTATATACATTTGGGTCTATACAGCAATGCTATACAGGGTGGCCATTTGAAAACGAAACAGAGCTAATTTTGGAGACCTCAAGTAGTTTATGAAAAATCCCTCGGACCCGTCAATTTTTGATTTCAAGGGAAACCCTCTTTTTGCTTGTTCTGCCCCCGCGAAGCCCTAGCGGGGGTGATATGCGCCCCCAAAATTTTAAATGGAATGTGGGGTCAAGTGATACCTTATTTGAAAGTATTTTTATGTAGATTAATAACCTCCAAGTTTCAATTCGATACTATTTGCCTAGCTACAGGGACTAATATAAAAGTTACAAAAACGTGTCAGATTTGTTTTTATGGAAAAGAATACTTGGAAAATGAATCAGTTAAATACAATACAAAAAATGTTGTTCTCCTACTAGTCCAGTAACCATATACATCAGACCTTGCGTTAGATCCGGTAGTTCTGATTTTTTGCTGACTTGTTTATGATGTTGGCACAATGCATGAATAATCCAGGTTTTCGATTTTCAACCTCGAGCGCCGAACGGAACATTGTAAAATTTCAAAAAAATCACCAAATCTACCTTTTATCCAGTTATTTGAAATTTAAACCCAGAGAAACTAAGTTTTCGATTATAACTATGAAACACTTTGTTAAAGTAGACTAAATTTGCTATACTTTGCGATCAGAATGGTCTCTGTAGACCTAATAGTTCAAAAGATACAGATTTTCAAAATTGAGTGATATTTTTTCCCACTTGGAAATGTTTACATAATAGAACAACATTATATTACGGTGCCTATCTGAAAGGTGTCTCAAGGCTAGTTACCATAAACATTGTTCTGTGGGAATTTCGACCCTCTAGACCTATTTTCTTCGGAAAATTCACGCCTTGGTAATCTCGAAAGAAAAGAAGAATTATGCATCATTATTTTAATCCCCATAAAAAAAGTAAATTGAATACATGTTTGATATCAACTGAAAGTAGATGTTGCCCTCTTTGAAGGACCCGGTTGAGTCTCGTCGGTCTCCCCACTCAAAACATATCTGCAGTAGCAGGGCACAACTTAACCCTTAGATATATATATGTTTATAACGAGAAAGTAAAAATATGGCCGCAGACTCTTCAGGTAGATATAATGTTGTTTTATCACCGCAGAAAATAGGTTAAGATAGTAGGTTATTTAAAAATTTTCAAGTTTGAAAATATAACGTTAAATTTTGGAAAGCTAATGTATCTCAAAAATAATTGGGTCTACGCAGGCTCTGATCAGTCTGATCTCAAATTGTGGCAAATTTAGTCTACTTTAAAGAAAGTGTTTCATAGTTATAATCGAAAACTTAGTCGTTCCCCAGACGACACACAAATATCCATTAGATCTCCACAGGATGTCTCCCGTGGATATCCAGTATATCCAACGGATATAGTCTTATGTCCCATAGACTTCGCATGGATATCCAAATGTCCGCCTATATCCAGGATATAGAGTTTATCCATTGGATATACAAGAAGAATATCCAATGTATGTCCTACAGATAACTGATCGATATCTTATCTACATCTCATGATATCTATTAGATATATATTCTGACTTCCAGTGAACATCTAATGGGTGTACATTTAAATAAAGTAAAATTTGTCAGCCTTGAGCCGACGTTTATTAGAATTTTTTTCTGGCGTTTCTTTAGCGCGAGTGTATCTGAGGTCTAACTATGGAGGAAGTTACAGTCCTCCATAGGTCTAACGAATAGTTGATTGTGACAGTCGGAGACTGTCAATCTTCTGAAGCTATTTTATAATCACTTGCGCTAGAGAAACCTCAGGAAGAAATTCTAATACACGATGACCCTTAAGCTTAAGAGATCCTACTTAACACGTTGACAGCAAAAATCAACTACTACAATTGAAACTTTTCATGATAAACTCAAAAATTATATTTATTTCTCATAAGTCACTGCGCAAGATGTACAAAAAATAAAATATCACAATCCTCCAGTCGTATAATAGATTACTAACTAAGTAACTAACTAACTAAACAACTAACTATAACTAACTAAGTATAATTAACTATCTTAATCACATGTTTGATTAGATAACACAACAAGCATGAAAATTCTTATTGACTCGGCTCGCGATCTTTATCCGGTTGGTTCTTATTCTTATCTCTGTATAGAAAAAAAAAACAAACTAATATTTATTCATAACTGAATCAAAAAAAGACACTCACTGAATTTTGTTTTTATTGTTGAGTCGGGCTGTGGCATGCCGCAACCAGTTTCTTATCGAACTTATCATCTCTTGTTCCGTTGCCTTCGTATTTGGGTTCTTCGCTGCTGCTTCTGTAACAAATAACTAATAAACTAAGCCAATGTTACCGAAACGAACAAAGTCAAAATATCCAAATCAATAAATCTACCAAAACTTAACAAAATCAAGAACAGAAAACAAGTTGGTGCGTGAAAATAATATTTTTTTTATTTTATACAAAGATGTGGATAGTTTGTAAACATAGGCTTTTACCTAGGTACCCCAGCAACATCTAGGTACATCAACCGATATTCCTCCGCGCTAACGGGGTAGGTGGTAGAGGTATCATTTGTTCGCGTGCAAAAAATAACACCAACTTAATTAAATATCATATATCCTACCAATTAAAAATCTGAAATTATCCTCACTTTATTCTAAAAAAAAATATATTTTCGGAGCAAATAATAATATGATGATATGTTTATAGAAAATCCGACATTTTCAGTTGCCAATGTTGCCATAAAGAGATTTGTAATCCAGGGTCCCAGGGGGCTCCTTTCATTTTTTTATCATCTTTATCAATTTAGAAGATCGTGAATTCGCGAACATGGAACTATAACAACCGTCACTAGTCACTACACTACCCTTGTCACACCATACCGCCACAAGTTTTCTTTTCTACTGCCACAAATCACAAACAGAAATAAGTAAAATCATGTCCACATACCTGCTTCTTGCTTATAAACCAATAAAACCGAGAGAAACTACAGACACCGATCCAAAATACCAGCCAAGCAGCCAAGCCAAAAACCCAAAATGGTGGTCAGGTCGGTGGTCGTTGAAGTTTGAAGTGATCTTGTTCCATTAGTTCCTCTTTCTGCTTCCGCGGCTGCCGCTGCGCTGCTTGGCGCCTCCCCACTACCTCTATTGTATCGCGCCGCACGCATCGTGGTCGTGGTCATACGGTCATACAATGGATATCTAATGGATATCTCTCTATATGTCATAATATATCATCGATATTTTCCGTTTTTAGTATATCCACAGATATCTATGGGATGTCTATTTGGCATTGAGATTTTAGAATTCTTTAAAGTGATTGTCTGTAGTACAAAGTTACACGATATGCGTGTACTTTGTTTTTTTTGATTTTGCGTAAAATTACGAACTGATATTTCGTTTATCTAATATCCGTCAGAGATATTCTAAGTATATCTAATGGATATATGCCTTGTATATGGATATGCCGTGGATATAGGGCTATCCAGTAGATATCTAAGGGATATTGTCAGGGATAAAATTGCCTAAAACTGAATAAAAGGTAGAAATTTGGGGATTTTTTTGAAATTTGACAATGTTATTTCGTTCGGCGTAGAGGTAGAAAACTTGGATTATTCATTAGGCCAACATCATAAACAAGTCAGCAAAAAATCAGAACTACCGGATCTAACGCAAGGGGTACATTGCGTTAGATCCGGTAGTCCTTTTAAGGATCCTTTTAAGACGACATTTTGTTGTCGTTTTTTCTTCTTTTTAATACTATGCAACGGAAGTCGTGGTTATTATTAAGACCAGTACTATAGCAACATTTTGAAGTTTAATAGCGTGATTGTCAACAGCATACATAACTACAAATAACTCTGGCAAAAGCACCACAAGCGATTGCGGCATGCAACCATCATTCTAGGAGCTAATTTTAAGGTTGAATTCATTTACCAATTTTTGAATTAAACTTTATCTAACTTTATCTAAACTTTATTCTCATCAAAAATTACTTCGCTCATACAAAATCCAAGGCCAACTATGCCGGCCAGTTCCCATGTGGAAAATTTTGATAGTTAAGATTAGCGATCTTATTGGAAAAAAATCTATCCACACTACCGGATTCAGCATCCCTCAAAATGGGCCCATACCAAATTTTACGAGAAATATAATAATAATGTATTCATTTTTTTTTAATTCGCGCTTATTGTGAAATCACTTCACTCAAATACCGAATAATATAATTTTCAATAATCGCAAAAGAAATAAGAAATGATAGGTGTACTGAAGGAAGGTGGCTTGGTAGAATTTATCAGAATTTAGTTTTTTTCATGACCAACTGTGAAGTTTTGAAAATAAATGGAGAATCTATTTTTTTTTCATGAAATAGTTATCACTCGATACCTTTTGGTGAAAGTTGGTAAAGGCCCCTATTGAAGGATGCCGAATCCAATGGCGTGTAAAGTTTTTTTTTTTAAATCGCCAATGTGGTTTGTCCAAATTTTGCTCCTGAGAGCTGGCAAAGATGACCCTGGATTTTGTACGAGCGAGGTTATTTTTGGTGAGAAGATACAGTTTGACAAGCTCTACAATTTGAAAAAAAATTGAGCCAAACCAGTCAATTAATGAACTTTTTTTCAGAGTGACCCGAAAAAAAATTGGTCACACTGTACATGTTTCGTAATTTTTCAATAATTCATATCACTATTACCGTTGTTTAAATACTCAAATAACATTTTCTCTGATAAGTTTTAGTGGAGTGGATTTAGTGGAGCTTTTATTTAAAAAAGGATGATTCACCTACTTACAATGGAAATTTTTTTTTAGAATTATAAAATAGAGGGCGGCAAAAAGTTGGTTGCACGCGGGCGCTCTAAGTTCAAGCAGCGCCACTGATTGTCAATTACTGTTCTCCAGATCATAGTAGTGACAAAGAAAAAGCACTTTAGATTGATTTAGTTGCAAAATCGGCACAGTGATAATCGATTGGGAGACGAGGAGCGACTGAATTTAATGGCGTCCTTGTTCCCCGGGGTTATATGGGGCCATTTCAAAACTAAAATTTATGCTAGCCAGCCAACATCGTTAGACAACTTGCGGAAAATAATAATTGATGATGAATATCGTCGAATCACTCCAGAAAACTGATTTCAGCTTTGAGCACTTTATTTTAATAAATACTTCTTGACATGTTGTAACTTTCATTAGTCCCTGTAGAGGCTAGGCAAATAGTAGCGATTTGAAATTTGGGAGTTATGATCTACATAAAAATACCTTCAAAATAAGGTATCACTGGACCCCCCATTCCATTTACGATTTTGGGGGCGCTTGTCACCCCTGCTAGGGCTTTGCCCTCAAGGGGGCAAAACAAGCAAAGGAAGGGTTCCCCCTTGAATCAAAAATTGACGGGTCTAAGGGTTTTTCATGAACTACTTGAGGTCTCCAAAATTAGCTCTGTTTAGTTTTCAAATGGCCACCCTGTATACAGGGTGTTTCATTAATATTGCGAACAAATTCAGGGTGAGTTTCCCCACTTAAAAATAATAAGAAGACTTTATATAAAGGTGTGTCCGGAAATGCTCCGTTACAGAGCTACAGGGTGTTGAAGTTTTATTTTTATTTATTTTTTTCTAAATAATATTTGAACCAATATCTATATTTCCACAAAAATTTGTATTTGAATGTTTCTTTTTATGTGGAATTCGAATTTTATCTCAGTTTGGCTCTAACTTGTAGAGGGCGCCACCTACACTCATTTGTCCTGACATGTACAGCCATAACTTTTTTGGACGTAACCGTATGACATATTTGAGTGAAAAAACAAATTTCTCCTTTATTTTTATGCAAAAAAGGCATACGTGTTAGAAGTCGCTACGTGGAACCATTTTCGAGATATTTAGATTTGAAATAATGAATACATTTGATAATGAAATTATGGCCGAGCATTGTGTTTCATTGATAGTGCCAAAAATACAGGATAAGTTTCCTCACTTAAAAATAAAAAGAAAATTTCATATAAAGATGTGTCCGGAAATGCTTCGTTACAGAGCTACAGGATGTTAAAGTTATTATTTAATTTATTTTTTTTCAGTTTTTTATTTGTTTTTGTCTAAATAATATTTGCATGGAAGTTGTTAAACATCACACACAAGTCGACTTTTATCTTTATCACTGAAAATATGAAGCATTAATGCGTAATATGTTATAACTTCTAGCAGGTTACCTTCGCCATAATTTCAAAATCCCATGTATTAATTATTTCAAATCCAAATATCTCGAGAATGGTTCCACGTAGCGAGTTCTAACAAGTATGCCTTTTTTGCATAAAAATGAAGGAGAAATATGTTTTTTCACTCAAATATGCCATACGGTTACGTCCAAAAAAGTTATGACTGTACATGTCAGGACAAATGAGTGTAGGTGGCGCCCTCTACAAGTTAGAGCCAAACTGAGATGAAATTCGAATTCCGCATGAAAAGAAACCCTCAAATACCGATTTTTATGGAAATATAGACATTGGTTCAAATATTATTTAGAAAAAACAAAAATAAAAATAAAACTTCAACACTCTGTAGCTCTGTAACGAAGCATTTCCGGACACACCTTTATATGAAGTTTTCTTATTATTTTTAAGTGCGGAAACTCACCCTGAATTTTTTCGCAATATTAATGAAACACCCTGTATATGTAGGTATAGGTATACAGCATACAAAAGAGAATTAAATATCTTTTTCCTATGGTATACAGAGTGGACGGGTACTATATTAAGATTAAGACTGTTCGTTGTATAGATATAGCTATTCACTTCAGCCGAATCGAAAATTGGGGACTCATTCCCATTGAAATGCATAGGGGACCCTGTTCTGCAGGTAGAAACATAAGCGTTTGGACGATGAATTGGTGACCACCTTAGGGCAACTAAAAATAGCACATCTATTTCTGTAAAAATTTCTTCAAATTTGCTTTGGAAATCCAGGATGTCTTGGATAAGGGTATACCGGCGTGTCCGCCATAAAGTTGCATGGAGTACATATATATGGTTTTGTATTGTATTATTCATATTTTTGAAAAACTTTCTTCGGGGATATACATAGTTTGTGCATGTCCGATAACCCAAAAATCAATTTTGATACATTGGTGTCATGAGCTCTTCGGTTTATTAGCGAAAATTTTGAACAATAATCATTTTGGAGTCAAAAAAAGGGTTAATTCGACAAGATATCGAAACTTTTTATAAGAAAAAGACTTGGGTACAGATACGGACACGACCAGACGGTGTTTTTAGCACAGTTTATAGAATATACAGTGCGTTTTTTTCTAAACGGAACATAGGGATTCCCATGTTAAATTTTCAGTCCCATGTTAGCAGTACTTCCTTTCGTAGTAAACAGCTAAAACTTACCGTAGATGAACTTTGGTGCTTCGAGATTGTGTTAGTTCATCGCATAACTAGGAAAAAGACACAAAACATGCTTTAATTTATCAGAAAGTGATACTTTTGACACGCCTTGTATATGACGATGACAACACATTTTCTGACGTGACTAACATCATTGTCAATTTTTTTAACCAAAAAATTTCATTTTGATTTTTATGACCGTTAGGAATAATGCTTGGCCATGAATAGGGGACACTTCGAACAAGTTATCCAAGAAATAATGTTTGATTTTTTATTGCATGTATTATACTGTTAGAAATAAATGTTATCACAAATTGACAAAGAAGTTATTAGTTGATAGTGGGACGTATATACAAGGCTAGTAAAAAGGTATTACTTTTCATTAAAAAAAAAAACATTTTTTTAGTCTTTTTTCAATTCATTCTGTGCTAATTGATGGAATAACATAATCTCTAGGCACCAAGGTTTAGCCACGGCAAGTTTCAGCTATGAACTTTGAGTAGAAGTACTGCTAACATAGGCCTGAAAAATTAAAATGGGAATTCCTATGTTCCATCTTAAAAAAAACTCACTGTACAGTTGGTTCACTCCCTGTATCGGCTTCTTCGAAAATCGTGTGTCTCTAAAGCGATTTGCCGAAATTCCTAAAATCATAAACAAAATTTGGCCAAAAACAGGTTTTACGAGGGAGACAAGTTGGAAAAAGGCAATCGATTTCCAAGCGGTGTACGAAACTCCAACGACGTATCTCAGACGGAATTTCCGATCGGCGACACTTGGTATGTTATGATAGTATGATGTTGGGACCAGAGAGCGGGACTGGGAATGGGAATGCGGCGCGGCGAGCCGGAGCCACTTTTGACGTCGAGTGAACCTTCTTGTCTTAAGTTAATATTGGTGTTTTCTAGTTTATATCCCTTGAATGTTTTATATTCCATAAGAAATTCGACTGATTCAATATCAAACCGCGATGTACCTAGTTTAGTTGAATAAAGTGGATTTTAGAATAAAATCATCATTTTCGATTCTCATTTTAATGGAAAAGGGTAAAATACGAGTTTTAATTTTTTTCATCTGTTTTTGAAAAAAAAAAACGGTAGCTCAATGGTCAAAAGATACAAAAAAATCTACATATTCCGCCCTCTTTTGAGAAACGTAAAATCCGTTAAATCAAAAAAATCGATAGTGTATTAACTAAATTGAGCCTTTCTGAGATGATTTCTGGCAATCTCCATTTGATATAATTTAACAGAAATCAGTAATACCATCCACAAAATCTCATGTCATTCACAATAATTACCGTCTTCGAACAAAATCTATACCCATCTCTTTTGAGGCGTAATGTTTACTTAGTTTGGTTGCCGGCGGGATAAGTACCTACTGTTTGTTTTCATCAAGTCAGCCCGCGGGCTGGAGGGGATGAGAACTCATTTTGCTAGCAGTGCTTTTGCGAGCGGATGAATACCCTTAACTAAACCGAAGAACTCATGACATGTATCAAAAATGATTTTTTGGTTATCGGACATGCCCAAAGTTTCCCCGAATAAAGTTTCTAAAAAATATTTACAAGAAAAAAATTTCACAAAGGTATTAAGTACCCAATTACCCAATTTAACTTTATGGCGGACATTGTAAGTACCCAAAATGTGACACCCCATTTTGGGTACTTTTGCGGGGTATCTCCGTTATTCTTATAGATAGGAAATAGGAAGTTGCGGTTTTCGCGACAGTTTGCTACTTTTTCGTGAAACTGAAGATGCCGTTAACAAAATTTTCATAGCCCTTTTCGTTTTCAAGATACAGGGCTAAACTGAAAATGTTGCATTTTAAGGTACCCCTCGTATCTAAACTATCAGATAAGTTATGGAAAATGTGAAAACTGTTTCTCATACAGTGAGGACGTGAATAGTGAAGTGTGTTTCAGGGTAGGCTTTACTAAGTTTTGACCTCCAAAAAAAATTTTCATCTGTCAAACTGACAGCTGGGCACCATTTTGAAACAAAAAATTAAATGGAAAAGGGGGTCATGTGATACTTTATTTGAAAGGTCCTTCCATTCTCTTTTCACCCCCAAAGTTTGAAGTCCTTATTATTTTTCATAAGGAAATGGCGCCATGTCGAAAATAAATTATTTGTGTCTAAGTAGATACTATCTTTTATTTTGTTTAAGAAACTATGGTGGCACAGATTGATACAGAACACCTAGCTGCATATTAGATTTATTATCGGGTGTCAAATTGACAACGTTTAAAAATTTTTTTTTGGCAGCGACGTTTCCGAATTTTTGTTTTGATTTTTTTTATTAAATACTGTTGTAGAAACAATCACTTATGTTATAGGTTAGTTTTTTCATTGTTAATAAAGTTCTTTTAAGAATTAGAGATAGTATTTTGACCCAAATAATTTATTTTCGATATGGCGCCATTTCCTTAAGAAAAATGCTAAGGACTTCAAACTTTGAGGGTGAAAAGAGAATGGAAGGACCTTTCAAATAAGGTATCACATGACCCCCTTTTCCATTTAATAATTTGTTTCAAAATGGTGCCCAGCTGTCAGTTTGACAGTTGAAATTTTTTTTTGGAGGTCAAAACTTAGTAAAGCCTACCCTGAACAACACCTCCAAATTTGAGCCAAAAATATTAATGCGTTCAAAAGTTAGAGGGGGGGGGACTATTTACGTCCTCACTGTATAACTTTTCCCGTAGAACTATACAGGGTCAGGTCAAAAAGTTATCGGACCCAACTTTATTTTCTTAAATGGAACACCCTGTATATTTATGGTCGTGAAGATTTGTCTTTTCTTTACCTTTTGAAAAATATATAAGAGTATGCACTTTTAAAAAAAAATTTTTAGCCTATATATGTAGAATCGAGTTCCACGGAAAAAGTATCTAACTTTCGATTTTGCCTTCGGAATTTGTATACAGGGTCAGGTCAAAAAGTTATAGGCTAAACATTTTTTTTTTGTAAGTGCATACTCATATATTTTTGAAAAGGTAAAGAAAAGACAAATCTTAAGGACTATAAATATACAGGGTGTTCCATTTGAAAAAATAAAGTTGGGTCCGATAACTTTTTGACCTGCCCTGTATACTAATTCCGAAGGCAGAATCAAGTTCTACGACAAAAATTGTATAAGAAACAGTTATCACATTTTCCATAACTTATCTGATAGTTCAGATACGAGGTGTACCTGAAAATGCATCATTTTCAGTTTAGCCCTGTATCTTAAAAACTAAAAGGGCTATGAAAATTTTGTTAACGGCATCTTTAGTTTCACGAAAAAGTAGCACACTGTCGCGAAAACCGCAACTTTCTATCTATAAGAATAACGGAGATACCCCGCAAAAGTATCCAAAATGGGACACCCTGTACAGGGTGTTACAAATTCGGGTATATGCATTGGGATCCATCCATATAAATAAATATTTGCGTTGTGTGTAGCATTCGCCACAAATTTGTGTCAGCTGTCAGATACAAATTTATGCAAATATGTGGGCCTGTTTGCCGCATGCAAAACGCACTCGAGCAAATAAATAAATAAATAATAATAAAATAAACCGACGTTCTTCTTTGTGGGAACGCCAGTTACTGGGAGATGAGATGAAAGATGGCAGGAGAACATTCTGTGTTATGGGGTGATGATATGTTTATTATCCCTTCATTTTTAAAGAAAAGAATGTCGGTATTAGCTGCGTACTTTTTACCTAATATCTCAGCTCATTTCGGTTAAATATGTGTTCAAATTTAAGTCTGTCAAAGTCATGCCTAGGCCAAATTCAATGTGGATGATAGGTAATATATGATTCATGTTTGCCAAGTGAAATTGAATGTAACTCGGGTCAGGTATTACTGAGATCTGTGTTAAAATCATTCCCATAGATCAATGACTATTGGCGATTCAAACAGTTCAAGCAGCGCCACAGCGGAACGCGCGAGAACTTTCGAGAGCGTGACAACTGCATTTTATTCATAGCCCGTATAAGGTTTTCGCGCGTGAATTTATATTTGTTGTTCGTATCAGTCGAGTGTTTCGTATCGGCAGAGTGTTGTCAATTGAGAAATAGCGCCTCTAATGAACTGGAACATTTATTGGACGCTCTGAATGGATTTGACCGACCTCTTCGTGAAGGAAGATAAGCTGTGGAAAATTTAGTGTGTGTCGGGATTCGATCAAGTTTTTTTACGACGTGGGTCCTTTGAAAAATTATGCAGATGATTGTCTTCTCATTGCAGTGAGGTACGCGCCAACTATGTCTATTACGAAGTTTCTTCGGATATCGGCGAACATACGTATGATCTTCCATTGTTGATGATGATTTTTATCACCAATATTGGTGAGATCTTTCAATCAATGAAATATATACATTTAATAAGAGTAGATTACTTTGAGCTTTGCACTATAATCGTCTATTTTCTTGGCTAAAAGCCACTACACTTGAGGCTTTTTGATATCGACACCCTTAAGACTGCTGCCGATAAGTTTATGATTCCAACAATAATAACAAAACCCAAAAAATACCATTCAATTAGCACACTATAATCATTTACCAACGTGGTTTATCAAAATCTTTGCATAAATAATAACAAAATCGGGAATATATCTTCAAGTTATCAAGATCCCAATAGAAACAGCATGGAGACAGCTGATGTCTATCACCCTCTCGAAAGTTCGAGCACAAAACGCCAGAGGCCGCTTCGCTGACTCTTTGAATCGCCAATACCAGAGCCGTCTACAATATAGACGGCTCTGCCAATACATTCCCCGCCAGTTAGTGGGGAATGATAGGAAAGATGGAAGGAGAACGTTTTTTGTTAGTGGGTGATGAGATTTTATTATATCTTCATTTTGAAAGGAGAGAATGACAGGCAATAATGTCGGTATTGAATGCTGGTCTATCGGGTACCTACATTTAAAAAACAAAAAAAAACATTTGTTTTTTTTTCAATTTTTAATAGAAAAATGTATTCCCTGAAAATAAATAAAAAATAATATACCATTACATTTGTTTTTTTTTGAAAAACTCAAAAATATGATACCATTTAAGTTAACGCCATTTGGCCGCTCGCTATCCTTAACTGATCACCCAGTACAGGGTGTTTCCGTATATTTCGTCTGCAGACTAACTCGCTTATTATGCAAGATAGATAGGGACTTTGAATACAAAGTTGGTAGGTATTAACATGAACCGCCAGAAAAAAATATTTTTTCGTATACCGGGTGCACGAGAAAAGTGTGGCAGACACAACTTGCATTTTTTGATAGACATCATATTTCTGATCTCAAAAATATACAACATGTTGGCATTCCTTCCAGCCGTTTTCAAAATATTTAAGTTTTAAAGTTGGTTTTTTGGTATTGCCAAATTTAGTATCTATGACTACAATGATTGTTTGAACATTATTTATTGATTTGAATATTATTTATCCAATCCTTCCAATAATCTAAAACAACGAATAAAACAAGTGAATACATTAAATTATTAATAAATTGATATCATAAAATGCATTTAAAAAAAATGTGTTGTCAATAATGGCGGGTATATTCAATAATATCACTTTATTAATAATAATGATGTATTCACTTGTTATATTCGTTGTTTTAGAATATTGGAAGGAGAAAAATTGATAAACATTGTTCAAACAATCATTGTAGTCATAGATACTAAATTTGGCAATAGGTACCAAAAAACCATCTTTAAAACTGAAATATTTTGAAAACGGCTGGAAGGAATGCCTACATATATTGTATATTTTTGAGATCAAAAAAATAATGTCTATTTGATTATAAAATAATATATGGGGTGTTCCATTTAAAAAAATGCAAGTTGTGTCTGTCACACTTTTCTCGTGCACCCGGTAAACAATTTTTTTTTCTGGCGGTTCATATTAATACCTACCACCTTTGTATTTGAAGTCCCTATCTATTTTGCATAATAAGCGAGTTAGTCTGCAGACGAAATATACGGAAACACCCTGTACAAGAGGTAGCACGAAATGGAAATGGTAACATTTTTTTTGAGTTTTTTTTTCAAAAAAAAATCAAATGTTATGGTACCTATATTCATCTTAATATATTTTAAAAGAGGATACATTTTTCTATCAAAAAATTAAAAAAGAAACAAAACAATAGGCAGATTTTTTATTTTCATTTTTTTAATAGAAAAATATATTCCCTTTCAAAATATACCGTGCGACCGTGAAGGTTGGAGCAAAACTCATGGAGAATTCAGAGGTTTGTTTTGTGGAAAAACGCTCGGACACGTCGAGTTTTATTTCTGACTGCGTTTTTTTTTATGATAATTTTATGTGCTCAGGGTGGACCAAAAATACGCTACGACCATCAACTTCATTTTTTCAAATGGAAGCCCCATTTTTCATTTCATTTACGAATTCTACATCAAATTCCAAGTAATAATATGATGATAATTTCATGTATACACGGTGGACCAAAAATAAGTCAACTTCATTTTTTCGAATGGAAACCCCTTTCACCCAGGCTTTCCCTTTGGGGATACATCAAATAGTGTCAAACAATTTTTACATTCAAGATTGCAGTCACGCCCCTTAGCGACCATTTCAGAAACTGAAGAATATTATCCAGGTTTTTCTCTTGGCCATTATTCGTGATAATTTTTTTTACCTCAAGCCTCTACGATGGATAGTTTCCCAGATACAGTTCCTCGCATTCTTAGTTGCCAACCCTGTACAGTTTCAGCTAGAATGAAATATTTTCGCCGATGAGATTTCCTACTATCTGCACCAAAACCGCAACTCAATATCTTGTTCCGCTTTAGATGTTACATTTTGGGAAACCAAATTACTCACTTGATATTATGTCCAACAGTTGGGGCTTATGCAAAAATCCAACAATATTCATTAGAGAAAAAAATTAGATAATCGTGTATTCTGGTCAATAACTTTTGCTTCTTCATTATTCTGCTGAAGCTTATTGGTTGACACAGTAGATTATATAGTAAGAGGATACTATAACTTGTACTACTGCTACAAATTATTGTAGTTATTCAAGTTTGTATGTTATTGATACATAATTCATTATTGAAAACAAAATTCAATCACAGATAGGTATATCTCAATATTATTGATTTGAGGGTTGGTAGGTTTTTGCATAACAGGGCCCAGTTGATATTGGACGATGAAAAATACGGTAGGTAATAATTCAAGTTATATCGCTCATTCAGCTTCACAAAATTATAGGTTTCAAATGTACAACACTCACCTTCATTCCGTTATCAAGCTTTGATTCTAAATCTTCTGAAAAATATGCGGTTTTTGACTTAATTCACTAGTGAAAAGACAAGATGTCACTGACTGTTTTCACCATGCCAACTTGAATACCTGTACATGTAGATACCTCGTTCAATCACCGCCATGACTTATAGAATTATTTTTTGATAAAAAATGGAACATAACTGTTGACAAAAACTTACATAGAATTTGAGCCCGAAACATCATGTGAAAACTAAGATATCCTACCTTGATGTTAATAATGTGTTGATGCTCCTCTATTCGCTACCTCTCGTTGAGTCGTCGCGGCATCGATTCGATGAGGTGGTTGATGCCTTGTTGATGCCTTCTGGAGGTAGGGTATCCAGTATTGATTCGAGGTAACATGACCGCCCAACGATACATCAACGAGGTGGTACAACCACACTCACTTCCCTTTCTGCAAACACTCGCAAATCCAGGTTTTCAACAAGGCAATGCAAGACCACATGAAGCCCGTGTAACTGTAGACTTTTCTTCTTCCCTGGCCCCCTCGATCTCCAGACCTTTCTCCAATAAAACATGTCTGGGATATGATGAAAAGAAGGCTGCATAATTTTCCGCATTCTCATCATTTTTTAGAATAGTTCATAGTAAGGTCCTACAGAACCTATCACTCGAAACTGTCTGCCGATGAGTTACCGATGGATTTTTTTTTAGTACAGAATCATGAAATCACAACGGCAGATGGGCATCGATCGTTTTTTTTACAATTTTTCAGTACAATTTCAATTATTGCACTTGGAGTTGATACACGGGAGATGAACAATTTTATTGCATTGATCGACTTAAAATATTAAATATACCTTACTCCAGCTCGGCAGACGTACTGACTCGAATGATTTGTTAAAACGCGCTTTGCTTATTTAGAGGAATTTGTTCAAGTGAACGCACATCTTTGAACAAGAATAATTAATTTTTTGTAATCAATATGGCAACCATTCTTTAGAAACCACCTGTTTTTGTATAAAGGTATCATTTATTTATTCAAGAAGGTCTCAATTCTCCAGGAAAAATTTGCCTTGTAAGTATAAATATTAATCATGTTCATATACAGTGTGGTTATTTAAGTGTTCAACATGAGATTTTCTTAAAATAGTTATATTCCGCAATCAAAATACAAATACAGTGAAGTCCGTATATAGTAAACCCGTTTACAGTGAACAGTCGGTTATAATGAGCGCTTTTCACAGCACCCTCAAAAATTCCAATAAGGTACATGTATTTTTTACCGTTTGAAGTGAACCCGTGTACAGTGAACTTCCGGATACAGTGAACGAAATTTCATCAACGTTGATTTAATTTTTTCCCGTTTATAGTGCTTTTCCGGGAATTCCGATTCCTCAAATTTCAGCTGGAGACAAAACAACTCATATTCGCTTTTTTGCAATAACGAGAAGTTCCAGAAAAAATTTGTAACCTTCCCAAGTAACATTTTCTCAAGTTGTTGGTTTTAAAAGTGGCCTTTTAGCTGCATAATGGTTCTGTGATAGTCACTGCGTTGCTCGATGGTACTATTCAAGTTAAATTTTGTCCTAATAGGAATTAGGATCTTAAAGTAAAATAAAAATCTCATTAGGACCAGTTATATAACAGTCAACAATAACGTTGTTATGGCCATAAACGACGGCTTAATGGATTTGAGATCATTTGGGTTTGAAAAGGTTATATTTCAGCCATAATTTGGCAATCAAAATTCCAAAATAGAACAATTTTAGCATAAAAGTTTCCTATTTAGAGCCACATGGACTTGAAACCATTGCTTAACTGTTTGTCACTTTATACGGCCTATACCAGACTATAAAGCATTTATTAACACCTAAAGGACTTGCTAAAAGTCATGTGGATAATAATATAACGTTCTAGGATAAGGTAGAACCAACTAGTCACAATAAAAGCCAGTTCCGCAACGGTCGCGACTATTAAATCTACGTCGTACCACTACTTCAGACTCTTCGTAAATACAGTAGGGATGCCTTGGCACAAAATTGTTAAAAGTGGTCACAATAATCCTGTATTCAATTTTGATGAGAAATAATCACAATAACCACATAACCGCCAAACACAGGCTAAATTGGCATAAACAGGTCTCAAAAAGTTCCGCGTAGGTATAGCACAGAGATTATGCCCAGTTGATCCTGCTGAATGCGTAAAAGTCATTTATTGGAATTCGTCCGGACTTGCCTGCTTGTTAGTTCTTGAGAGTAGTCACTAAGCCCTGGAAGATGCTAGTTAGCCCTGTTTTAGCTTTATTTAAAACCCATTGGCATTTTTCAAAGCCCTTCGTTCTTCGACATAGCTTTCGATACTTGCTTTAGCTATTGTGGCATGGGCAATAATTATTTCTAAAACAGGTTCTAGGAGTTATTCATAACCCTTTCAGAACCTGAATTGTTACTTGGGTTGAAGGCTATAATAATAAAAGCAACATTAGTTTTTCTAAGAGACTTGTTCAAACAAAAATATTCGACTACAATATAAGGGTAAGAAATCTATATATTATCTTTGTCACTACTGGTTTAGTCGAGTATTATGAAGAATGTCACTTTTGTTTTAGAACTATTTAATAGAAATGTACTACATAGGTCACAGATTCTTTTTTTAACTATAAAACTCCCATTTGCACCATGAAATTCACAGGTCAATTTTTCTTTTATAGTAAACTCCGGTTAGAGTGAACCAATTTGAATGCATTTTTCGAGTTCGCTATATCCGGACTTCACTGTATTGCCGAAAGTGTGTGCATGTTCGATAATCCTTTCGAGTGCAATAAGAATGGCTGCAGTTCAAACATCATACACGGTTGGTCAAAAAAAAAAAAATGTACAGGAGTGATAAAGGTAAACTTATTTCGACAAATTCACCAACATGGTATGAAGAAAAGTGGTTCAGAATCAAAAGTTAACCTCAAACACGGTGTAAGATACCTCAAATGAGATCATAGATCTTTGAATATTTTTCCACAACAGATACATTATCTATACAAGAGATAAGTAGTTTTCCATACTAATGTGTAAAAAAGGGTTTGGTCAGATTTGTCAATTTAAGGTTTTCATGATCAGACGGCAGGCGCATACAATAGCTATTTACCTAACAAGTGCGGAAAATTAGTTTTTCCGCACGAGTCTGCCGTTCACCGACCGACGCGTAGCGGAGTTCGGTGAAGCAGCCGAGGGCGAAAAAATATTTTTCTATAACCGAGCGCAAAGTACCATGTTTGCCCATCAAAAAGGAAGCGCAAAGTGTCACTTTTCCGCGGAGTCTTTTTTTGTCGCTCGCTGAATATGGAAACCATATTAGAAAAATGTCAAAAGTTTCTGCGACATTTGACAGCACAGTGGGCATTGAACGACATAATGGATTAAAGATGTATCACTAAGAACACTTCTTTTATGAAATGATAATGAAATTAAAACTGAGAAATACAAGTAGGGTTAATTATAACCAAATATTTGTTGTTGTTCACCGCTATGCAAGTTCAAAATGCGTTACTAGATGTCACCCCTTTTGTCAACTTCTCCCAATCTAAATTACTGAACAGCATTTAACAGATTATGTCAACAGTTTCATGAACAACGCGTATTCGAAGATCGTCATCGAAAATAAAAATATCTATTTCAATACAACTCATGTTTTTCTAAAATCTGCGGTTGTAGAAAAAATCTTGTGTGTAATTCGAGTGCAAAGTGAGATTGCCGCTCTCGCAAGGTAGCCGCGCTCCGCTACGCGTCGCGCGTCCATCTCCTTGCTCAGAGCGGCAATGTATCACTTTGCGCTCTTAATACACAAATCTGATTTTCCACACGGATATCGGTGCGGAAAATTGAATTTTCCGCACGGCTGTAGGAAAAGTAATAATTATAAAACGTTGGTATTGCTGGTATATAAAACAACCGGTAAAAGTCAAATATTATAACTCTCGTTTTTATCAATACATAAAGTGTGACCTATTTGTTTTAAGGTCACCCTGAAACAAAGTTTATTAATTAACCGATTTGGCTCGAGTTTTTTTTTATTGGAGAGGTTGACAAACTATCTTTTCACCAAAAATTACTTCGCCCATACAAAAACCAAGGCTTACTTTGCCAGTTCTCAAGAGCAAATTTTTTAAAACACCACAGCGATTTTTTTAGAAAAAACCTATGCATCTGGATTTGGCATTCTTCAAAACGGGCTTTTACCAATTTTCACCAGCAAGTATCAAGTATATAGTAACTATTTCGCAGATGAAAATAGATTATCTATTTGTTTACAAAACTTCACAGTGGGTCGTGAAAAAAAAACTTAATTCTGGTGATATCCACCAGACCATTCTCTTGAATACACCTATCATTTCTTTTGCGAATATTGAAAATTATATTCCATATTTTTTATGAAGTGATTTCTCCACAGCCGCGGAATAAGATAAAATTAGAAAATAATAATATTTTTTTCGATGAAATTTGGTATATGCCCGTTTTGAAGGATGTCGAATCCAGTGGCGTGCTGAGTTATTTTCTAAAAAAAAATAGTCGATGTGGTTTGTCAAAATTTTGCTCTTGATTACTGGCAAAGTGGCCTCAGATTTTGTATGAGCGAGGTCATTTTTGGTAAGAAGATAGAGTTTGTCAAGCTCTAGAACTTAAAAAAATTGAGCCAAATCGGTCGATTGATTTTTTCGGGATGACCCACAAACAAATGGGTCACACTGAAGAATAAAATATACAGGGAAATTCTTTGCTCCTCCTAACTTTTGAACCGATTAATATATTAGAATGAAGTATGTACACACTATATTATGAGGACGTTCTGACATTTTTGACATAATAGTGACAGCTGAAAATGTCAAAACAGCAGGGCGCCACTTGAAACGACAAAATCAAATGGAAAGGGGAGTCGAGTGAGACTTCATTTTGAAGGTCTCCGCATCCTTATTACACCCACTGTCGCTGTCTCTTCCTGATTTTTCAATATCAAAGCAGTATTTTTTTCAAAATGGCGCCCAATTGCCATTTTGACATCCTCAGCTGTCACCACTGTGCTGAGAAATACACAACCCTTTAATATACCAGAATGAAATTTGGATCACCAGTATATGAGCACGTTCTGCATTTTTCAGCAAAGTGGTGACAGCTGAGGATGCCAAAACCTCAATTGGGCGCAATCAATAAAAAAAATCCATTGATATTGAAAAATCAGAAAGGGACAGCGACTTCAAACTTTCGGGGTGTAATAAGGATGAAAAGACCTCCAAAATAAAATGTCACTCGACTCCCCTTTGATTTGATTTTTTCGTTCGAAGTGGCGCCCAGCTATTATATTTTGACATTTTCAGCTGTCACTTCTATGAGGTCTCAAAAATGACGAATGTTGATTAGATTTTAATAGGTCCAAAACTGCTTTACAAAATGTATCATTTAAGCAGAAATAAAATGAAGTGAACAACAAAAATCGTATTCTTCAAATTGTGTGAACATTTTTCAACATATTACTTTGAAAATTGGTACACGGGAGTTTTTAGGGATGCAAAACCTGAATATGTACACCTTTTCATTGTGGCAGTTAGAGGGCGCTGCACACACCATTTCTGATAGTTTAAATTGGCCATAACTTTTGTCTCAGAATGGTTTTTCAATTTTTTTGTAAAAGAAATTTATCTTTTAGACATTTTTGAGCAAAAAGGATATTGTTATTATCTGCTAGAGTGAGTAGTTTTCGAGATATTCTAGTTTTTAGTGTTCGATGCCGCACCAGAATTTTCAAATTAACTTTCAGATAAAATTTGGTCAGTGAATTAGTAGTATTTGATTTTGTTGGTTGGAATAGCTTTATGGGGTGAGGAAACCATATCAAATTCAAGATTAATATCAATCCATGAGTGTGGACTTGGGCCGATATTAATCTGAATTTTGATATGATTTTTTTGGCCAAAACAGCCATGTCTACCTATAAAATTCAAATACTACTGATTCATTGACCAGATTTCAACCTTCAAGACAACAAAATATTTTTCAATTCAAAGTTATTTGAATATTCTGGTGCACACACTGCGAACACTAAAAATCAAACTATCTCGAAAACGGCTCGCTTTAGAGTACTTAAAAAATAATTTCCTTGCCAAAAAAAATTTAAAGCTACACAGGTAAAAAAGTTATGGTTATTTTGAACAATCAGACGAACAAGCACAACGAAAAGTTGTCCATATTCAGGATTCGCATCCCAAAAAGTCCCCGGGTACCAAACTTTAAAGTGATACGTTAATTTTTTTTTAAATATTTTGAAATATCAGATTTCTATTTTTTAACTTGCCACCCTGTATCTTGGAAATAGAGCAACTTCGAGCTGCTTCGAATCGGCTTATTTTGACCTCAGGAATATGTGGTAAGATTTTGTAAAGCCCTTTACAGACACCCTGAAGAATTATTCCTCAATATGTATTAAAGACATAGGTGTTAGCTAAGAGCGGCAATCGACGTCGACCCTTTAGGCTTTCAAGGATAGGAACGATAAAACAATAGTCTAGATAACGTAGAGCTAAGCTTAAGAAGCTTTAGAAATGCCCACAGATCCATTTTTATCGTGAGCCAGCCTTCCAGCGTGTTCATAGCCGTAGGCGCTGAAGTCAAAATTTATACTGACTATAATATACAGTAGATACTCGATGATTCGATGATGATACGTCCATGCATTGATACTTGAACGGAGTGGAAACAGCGACTGCTAGAGAACGCCGCGCATTTGCCGCGGCTTCTTTAGTTAGTACTTCGACTCTAGAATACAGCTAGTCAGTGAATCGATGAGATGTCGAAAATAACGTTAGGTCAATTGGAACACTGCTAAAAAAATGGAGGAACACTGGTTTCTATCTCTATAGTTTTATTGCCGAAATGAAACGCAATAAAAGTTACAGATACAGAAAAAGTGTCCCTCTAATTTTGTTGAGCAGTGTTTTTATTTTATCGCAACACTCGCATCACCTCTTTTCTGCATTAATATGACTTTTTAACTGGAAACTTCATGAGAAGTGTATATGAGCTGCCCTTCCAGTTTACCATACCTCAAACACTAGTCAAATACAAAAAAGCACAGTAAATATTATAAACACTTCGTCAACAACCATACAAAGAAAAACACAGTTTCCATCAAGTTGAATAGATAACACTCATTATAATAAAGAAACAACTTCAAAACAATAATAATTAGGGTCATATAGTATCTCTTGAAAAATTAGATTTTAGAACAAGACTTCAATAGCCCACAGAGCATTTATTTTGCAACATCTTGACTTGTATTTTGTGTTAAGGAAATACAGGGTGATTCAGGAGAAAATGGAAATATTTTAAGGATATGTCCAGGAAGTCAAAATAAGCAAAATAAGCTCATATGTTCAAGTCCGATTGTTCTCAACCTCTACTGCCCCAGTATGATTAACCCTGATTAAAATTTTGAGCTCAAATTCCGATTCGGTATTGAAAAATTCTGCGATGTACCAAATTTAAAGATTTTTGTATTTTTCGGAAATATTGAGACCTCATTTAAAATTGTATATCTAGACTATCTTCAGTTCAGTTATTATGGAATTTTCAGGAAGTACATAGTTTTTGCCTTTCTTCTGAATGGTTTTATCAAAAATTACACAGAAAAAAGTTGTTCTGAACTCCTTTTTTTGAATGTGAAAAAAAGGCAAAACCATGTTTTGAAGAAGTCGCCAGGACCATTACTGTATTCAGGGCTTTTCACTTAAAACTCCGCACGTCAATATCTCGGAAACGAATAGGAATATTTGATTACTGTAAAAAGTAGTCAATGTATGGGGTCGAGTAGTTATTTTTCACAGTTAAAAAAATTCGACGCCTACCAAGAGTGAAGCGTAGCGACGCATCGAAAATATCAATCGATTGCAGGGAGCTTGAAATAACGCGCATGCAGAAGTACGAGTTATTAATAAACTTTTTTAAAACGGCATTTTGTTAAGCATCAAAATACGCAACTTTGCCTCCATTTAACCGACCTTGTATCTCTCACGGTCTTCAAGATCCCCATGATAGACATCCTTATCTTGGACACACAGTATATCTCAAAACTGAGATAAATGAGTTCGACTGAATAACAAAAAAGTTTATAAATAACTCGTACTTTTGCATGCGCGTAATTTCAAAGTCCCTGCAATCGATTAATATTTTCGATGCGTCGCAACGCTTTACTCTTGGTAGGCGTCGAATTTTTTTAACTGTGAAAAATAACTACTTGACCCCATACATTGAAGAATTTTTACAGAAATCAAAAATTCCAATTCGTTTCCGAGATATTGACGTGCGGAGATTTAAGAAAAAAACCCTGTATAAAAAAGATTTAAAAAAGAAGAAAAACTTTTTTTTCAAATATCACTTCATTTCGAGCTTTACATACTATGTGAAGCTACTAGGTACTATGTGTGAAAAAAGTTTGCTAAAACTTAAGATAAGAAAATGTGAGAGAAACGAGCTCTCACAAACGTATTAGCAACTAGTCAATCTGAATATTGGAATATTTTCGGACTCACATTCAATTGTCCTTTCTTCCAACCTCCACATCGTCAATACGTCAATGTGATAAGCTTTCACAAGCGTTCGATGTTGCAGAGGTTGTTTTTTCTAGTCACCAATAGAAAGATGAATAAACACCATGCACCTTGAACGTCACTCATGACGCTATTAAATATTCGCAGTGATGCCACTACGGAAAAATACCATTAATGGCATGTTTTTAGAGCGGCTTAAACTGCCCGCCCTTTATCAAGTTGATGCCGTTTGATGTGTTGTGTTATCAGTGTTTATCAGTCTTGAGCTCTTTTGAAGCGAGTAAATATTATCGAGCGATCAAAAACTGTTCTTTTGAGAACACTACTGTGTAGTTTGGTTATTGTCAGAATCAGACTTTGATTAGCAATGGCTACTGGTGTGAAATTCACCAAATACGAGTTGGGTTGAGAGAAGCTTTGTTTACAAAATACACGAAATAAGCATTCCCTATTCTACACTACACTACACTTGTTCCACCTCCCCATGACCCTATTGTAACTAGTGCAGTAATGTGCATCCTACACTGATATAATAAACACGCTACACTCTTTACACTAATCGCGTAACATACGCAGCAGTGTAGAAAAGTGTAAATTCGTGTGCACTCGTGGAGGATAACAAACAAACCTATTATTTGAGCAAGAATAATTGAAAAAAACAATAATAAAATACACATCCACAATAGTAAGTCAATTTGTTGCAACATCAATTCTCGTCACTCTGGAATAGAACTAAAAAACACGGTGTCCGGTAGCGAAGGTGACTTTAAGGTCCCCACAAAAACGGCATTCCTTTTTGCTTTTTGGGGAAAAGTCCTTCGAACATAAACGTTTGAGCTCGAGAAAAATGCGGATTATGCACCCAAATTTGAGGATTTGGCGATTTAACACTGCGAAAACTCTCCAGTATTCATAGTTTCCATCTGTGTATTAGCTTCTTCCATTGATGCCAAATGTGTAATGATAAGACTGCCTTTTAATGATTTTTTCCGTTTTGACCAATAAAACAATATAAAAATAATAACATATAAAGGGTGCCACAGATTCGAGTGCATGCATGGGGATCTTAGTTATTATGAGAGATACATGGTCGGTTATATGGATGCAAAGTTGCGCATTTTTACGCACAAGAAAATGTCATTTTGAAATTTGAAAAACTCTGAGTACTTCCGAAGATATTCGAAAAAAAACCGAAATTTCGCAAAACGTTTTTATCATTTCCAGCGCTTGTTTGGAAAGACATTTCAAAATAAATTACAGTTTGTCATTGCCACTTTTTCTCCGTTACAAGATGGTGGTATAAAATTGAAAATCTGACGTTTACTCTTCGAGCTGCCATCATCAACTTTATTTTTTCGTATACGGACGTGGATTTTTTATTTTATTTTTAGTTATCTTTTGGCGTCCTTGAGGCATTGAGGTGATTAGATGAGGGCGTAGCATATATCTATTAACTCTATATAGGAACCGTCCCATTCCTGTCGCGAGGGGACGGGATAGAAAAGGATAGACTTATGCGAAAAACATACAGCGGGATCGTCTATCTCATCCTGACATCAAGCGTGTAGAATTGCTTCCCATATAGTAATTAATCGGGCGTAGTGATGGGTTGCCTTAGCAACCTTAATATTTTCTATTATTATTCACCTATTATTGTTATTTTCAATATTTTGTTAAAATGGCAATGTTTTTTTACAATTTTGAAAAAACTGATTCAGTTTTTTATATCTATTTTTTTTATTTTCCATGTCATTAATTTGTGGACTTGATTTAATTTCATTAATTGTATCGTTATTGGATGTTATTTCGATTTGGTTCAGTCAATAAGTTTTGTTTAGTTCTGCAGGTTTTCTCATAAGAATAACGTGTCGAATAAAGAAGGATTTATGAACCAAACTATGTGTTAGGGGGACAAGGGTGACCTAACTGATTTTCTCTGGTATAACATTTTAGATGAGTATCTTTTTCGATGGTTGCGATACCTCAATGCATTGAGGACGTCGAAAGATAAATAAAAAGAAGATATAATAAAAAATCCAGGTCAGTATTTGAAAAAATGAGCTTGATGATGGCCGCTCAAAGACGAAACGTCAGATTTTTAATTCGATACCACCATATTGTAAAGGAGAAAAAGTGGCAACGAGAAGGTGCAATTCATTTTGAAATAACTATTCAAATAAACTCAGGAAATGATAATAACGTTTTTGCGAAATTTCTTTTTTTTTCGAATATCTTCGGAAGCAGTGAGAATTTTTCAATTGTCAAAAAGACATTTTGTTGAGCATAAAAATGCGCAACTTTGCATCCATTTAATCGACCCTGTATCTCTCAAAATAAGTGAGATCCCCATGCGTGCACTCGAATCTGTGGTACCCTGTATAGTGGTGGTACATTATTCAGAACGTCATCAATAGAAGAAAAAAAGAGCTAATCGCTCTCAGGAAACAAATCTCCAGTGCTTCCCTTGGTGCTTCCATTTCGAAAGCTTCTGCGATGGTACCATCCCAGATCCTGGACCCTCCCCTAAACGAACTTGTTGGTGGCTTTGAAGATACCTTCGCAGAGGCTTTCGAAGTCGAAGCAATATAGACTTGTTTCCTCAGAGCGATTAGCTAGATATTCTCTTCTTTTTTTCTGTATCGTTTGTCCTCTGAGGACGAGATTGCTTGTGTATGGTAAGGTTATTTGTAGATACCCTGACACTTCCATCTGGTCCACCAGAACCTGAATAATCCGCACTTTTTTCTTTTTGGAAACTAATTTTATAAAATTATGGATGAGTGAAATGCATGCGAAAAGATGCCGAAAAATGTTGAACCTATAAGTCACCAGAACCAAAACATATTATGATTATTATTATTATATTACAATATTACATTCAGCCAATGTTTAAGGAAAATATTTGATATTATCTTATCACAGATTATCACAAATTTCAAGAAATATCTGAATCTCAATATCTTCAATAATTATTCTATAGATGGTCAGCACCGACAAGAATGAACTATGTGAAAATGGTAACTATATCGATAGGTTTGATCACTCTGCAAATAAACTGCTGGTTAAATCAAAGAACATAACAATTTTCGATAAGCTGTAACTTCGAAAGGAATAAACTGATATTGACGAGTGTTAAGCGTTTTGGAGGTTGACTTTCGCACTATTAATTGGTCTGACGATTGTAGTTTTCTTTGTGAGATGAGATGTTCTGTGATATACAAGGTGCGAAAGGAATGCAATTTTTCAAAGATCCTGCCATTTTGCTAAATAAAAATTCTTCACCAAAGCTATACCATCAAGGATATATCTAGGACTAAGTAATTCGGGACGTATTTGGTATTTTTCCAATAACTCATATGAAACAAAACACCAGTTTTTATTGCAATTCATATTTTTGCGTTTTTTTTTAGATTTGCGGACTCAACCTAAATTAGCTTCAAAATTTCAGAATAACAAGATACTTTTGGAATTCAAAAGAAAAAAGATGAGTCAACTAAAGCGGTAACATACAGGATGTAACAAAGTCGAGTATACAGGGTGCCACAGATTCGAGTGCATGCATGGGGATCTCAGTTATTATAAGAGATAAAGGGTCGATTAAGTGGATGCAAAGTTGCGCATTTTCATGCTCAAGAAAATGCCGTTTTGAAATTTGGAAAATTACGACTACTTCCGAAGATATTCAAAAAATCAGAAATTTCGCAAATTTTATTATTTCCCGCGTTTTTTTGAAAAGAGATTTCAGAATAAATTACACTTTGTTATCGTCACTTTTTCTCCTCTACAAGATGCTGGTATCAAATTGAAAATTTGACGTTCCGTCTTCGAGGTGCCATCACCAACTTCACTTTTCCAAATACGGACCTGGATTTTGTATTTTATTTTTAGTTATATCATGACATCTTTGAGGCATTATTGAGGTGATTAGATGGGGGTGTAGAATGATGGGTTGCCTTAGCAGCCCCAATATTATCAATTATTATTCACCTATTATTGTTATTTTTAATATTTTGTTAAAATGACAACATTTTTGCAAACTTTCGCAGAAATTGATTCAGTTTTATATGTATTTTTTTTATTTTCCATGTCATATGTGGATCTAATTTAATTTCATTAAATGTATCGTATTGGATGTTATTTCGATTTTAGTTCAGGCATTTAGTTTTGTTTAGTTGTGCAGGTTTTCTTGTAAGAATAACGTGTCGAATGAAAATGGATTTATGAGCCAAACTATGTGTTAAGAAGACAAGGGTTCCCTTACTAATTTTATCTGGTATTGTTTTTTAGATGAGTATTTTTTTCGACGGTTGCGATACCTCGATGCATTGAGGACGTTAAAAGCTAACTAAAAATAAAATAAAAAACCAGGTCCGTATTTAAAAAAATTTACTTGATGATGACCGCTAAAAGACAAAAGGTCAGATTTTTGACTTGATAAACTCAAGAATAATAATAACGTTTCAGTGAAATTTCGGTTTTTTTCGAATATCTTCGGAAGTAGTGGGAATGACATTATTTGAGCATAAGAATGCGCAACTTTGCATCCATTTAAACGACCCTGTATCTCTAATAATAGCTGAAATCCCTATGCATAGACTCGAATCTGTGGCACCCCGTATAGCATTGCGTTAACCATAAGAGATCCAACGTCGTTTTATAGTACCTACCTGAAGGGTAGTAGATTGTAGGCGAGTTTATGAGTTATCAATTTTGTAATTCCAAAAAAAATACATATATCAATTTTAAGCAATCCTATACAGGGTGTAACAAATGCGAGTATATAGCATTGGTATCTCGCTAACCATAAAAGATACAACATCGGTCAAAAGGAGGCATAGTTGCGCAATTCGAATCTCAAAAAAATGCCGCTTCGAAACTTGGAAAATTCTGAAGATTTTCGGAGATATCTGGCAATAACCAATTTTTCCGAAATCCTTCTTTATTTGGTCCTGAATTTATTTAAAGGGATAATTGAAAACGAATGACACACTTTCATGGCCACTTTTTCTGCTCTTCAAGATAGCATGGTCGAAATTGATGTCCGAATTCTTGCAACCATCACCAACTTTATTTTTTCAAATACGGACCCAATTTTTTTATTCAGTTTTAGGTAACTCCTCGCTTCCTAAAAATAATGATGCATCATACTTGACTTTTTTCCAATTATTTATTTTCGTTTTTTTTTATTTTTTTTTTAATTTGTTATAATTTTTTTTTCAAACATGAAGCTTTTTTATTCCAGCTTGAAAAGTCATAAGTTATTATTGTTACCATGACTATGATCAGCTTGACGCGTTCTGAAACGATCAAAAACTTTTTTTTTATAACTCCCGTATTAACTTTCTGCATTATTTCAAAATGGTAAGTGTGACATATCATTGTTTTTAGGAAGCAAAGAGCTATTCAAAAATGAATTAAAAACGGTTAGTATTTGAAAAAAAAAAATGATGATCGTCGGGAGATTTCGAAACGTCGGATATCAAATTCGACCATGCTATCTTGAAGAGCAGAAAAAGTGGCCATGAAAATGTGTCACTCGTTTTCAATAATCATCTCTTCAAATAAATGCAGGACAAAATGAAGAAGGATCTCGAAAAGATCGTTTATTGCCAGATATCTCCGGAAGTCATCGGAATTTTCCAAGTTTCGAAGCGGCATTTTTTTGAGATTCAAATTGCGCAACTATGCCTCCATTTAACCGACCGACGTTGTATCTTTAATGGTTAGCGAGATACCAATGCTATATACTCGAATTTGTTACACCCTGTATAGGGTTCCTTAAAATTGATATCTGTATTTTTTTCTGGAATTGCAAAATTGATAACTCATAAACCTTCCTACAATCTACTACCTATTACGTGGGTACTATAAGATATCGCAAAATAACGCATTGGGATGAAAATCGATCATCTTTTTTTCAAAAGAGTTATCAGAAAAATACCAAATACATCCCGGGGTACTAGTCCAATGTACGAAAGTTCTCCGTCAAAACGCTAAGACACACAAAATCCGTTTATTCGTTTCAAAGTTACAGCTTATTGAAAATGGGCAAAAAAAATCGGTGTTCTTTGATTTGACGAGTACAGATTATCCAATCAGTCGACGTTCGGACAACAAATGTTTCATCAAAGTCGGAAAATATTGATATAGAATGAATAACAAACTCGGGAAGTCGAAACTAGGTTTAGAAGTCTAACTTCTAAACCACACATGTTAAACGGACCACACCCTATTCAACTGGTTGAAGAGAGTCTCCGCAACCAGTTGAATAGTATTTGGGCCACACACGATACAGTTCAGTTGAACGACAAGTTGGTTCGACCGTCTCATCAATAGAATATGGACTAAAAGTCGTTTCAACTAGTCGAATCGAGCACACACACTATATCCAATCTGTCATATTTGAGGCAGTTGAAGTCAAGTTGAAAAACAGGTTTTATGACCCGGTTAAAAACCAGATACTCAACCGCTTCGCACACTTTTTGGACGACATCTCCACACACTAATAGTTCGTTCAAAGATGGTTGTTGAAATGAATCTTTTAAAATAGAAACCCATTCCAGCAATACTTTTTCCATTTCATACAAATCACTACGTTCATTTCGACGGTTCGATCCGGATCGAAACTCAAAAATCCCACTTAAATGCCCTCTAATCCTCGATATAAACTGTTGAGATTGAGCGCTCAAGCTGCTTGGAAAAAAAAGTCCAATCCCAATAGTTTTTGGGATTGACTTGAGTCAAGTCAATCCTTATCCACGAGATGATCGCTTGATCCATTTTCTATCCGGATCCAACTTTTGCGCCTAGCTTCACTCCTTTTTGACAGTGTCAAAATTAGTTCGAAAATGAAAAATTTGAGGTTAGCATTATTGTTGGTTGTGGGGACGGTTGGCACTGCTGCTAGGCAATTTGCGAGCTCAGTATACAGGGTTTCTCACTTAAAACTCCGCACGTCAATATCTCGGAAACGAATAGGAATATTTGATTTCTGTAAAAAATAGTCAATGTATGGGGTCGAGTAGTTATTTTTCACAGTTAAAAAAATTCGACGCATCGAAAATATTAATCGATTGCAGAGACTTTGAAATTACGCTCATGCTAAAGTTCATGTTATTTATAAACTTTTTTGTTATTCAGTCGAACTCATTTATCCTACTCAGTTATGAGATATACCGTGTGTCCAAGATAAGGATGTCTATCATGGGGATCTTGAAAACCGTGAGAGATACAAGGTCGGTTAAATGGAGGCAAAGTTGCGTATTTTGATGCTAAACAAAATGCCGTTTTGAAAGCCAAGAAAATCCGAAAAAAAAAACGAAATTTTTCAAAATTGTTTTCATTTTTTTCTGACCACATTTGAAGAGATATTTTGAAATGAATGGAACTTCTTCATTGCCACTTTTTGCCCTTTACAAGATAGCGTTATTAAATTGAAGAACCGACGTTCCATCTATGAGCTGCCATCATCAGATTTGTTTTTTTAAATACGGTCCTGGATTTTTTATGACGGATTTTGAGGGCCTCATATGTTCCTGAACCAACAATGTATCACAATTATTCAAAAAAATTATGTTGATGGATTTTTCCATAAGAACTCATGTGTTAGAGAGAGACAAAAAATACATTTTTAATAGGATTAAAAACAACCACCTCTTTTTTAATTCGTGCGATACCTCGTTGGTTTAGGAACATAAGAGGCTCTTAAAATCCGTGATAAAAAATCCAGGACCGTATATAAAAAAACAAAGTTGATGATGACTGCTCATAGACGAAACGTCGGTTCTTCAATTTAATAACGCTATCTTGTAAAGGGCAAAAAGTGGCAAAGAAGAAGTTCCATTCATTTCAAAATATCTCTTCAAATGTGGTCAGAAAAAAATGAAAACAATTTTGAAAAATTTCGGTTTTTTTCGGATAATTTCGGACTTAGTCGGAATTTCTTGGCTTTCAAAACCGCATCTTGTTAAGCATCAAAATACGCAACTTTGCCTCCATTTAACTCACGGTTTTCAAGATCCCCATGATAGACATCCTCATCGTGGACACACTGTATATCTCAAAACTGAGTAGAATAAATGAGTTCGACTGAATAACAAAAAAGTTTATGAATAACATGTACTTTAGCATGCGCGTAATTTCAAAGTCCCTGCAATCGATTAATATTTTCGATGCGTCGCGACGCTTTACTCTTGGTAGGCGTCGAATTTTTTTAACTGTGAAAAATAACTACTCGACCCCATACATTGACTTCTTTTTACAGAAATTAAATATTCCTATTCGTTTCCGAGATATTGACGTGCGAAGTTTCAAGTGAAAAGCCCTGTATATAAATATGTGAGGGCACGTCATAGACGGCAGACGGGATCGTAGGTTAGGGAGGGGGACCGGTTTTTACATTCCTTGCAATGGGACCTACATTTTAACGTGGACTCCGAACCACGGTCCTCGATCCCATCTGAGCACAGACTGATCTACCAGTGTGTACTAGAGAAACAGCCGCGCTCGCGGTGGAATCTACCGATTGGCGAGTGTGTATCTTCGTTCCCCACGAGAATATCCGATTCTCTCCGACCTGGTTACCGGCGTGAAAAGGGAGAACAACTAAACCTTTTGCACTCTGCCTCGTGGGTTCCGCTAAAATACCAGGCATTCGGTTTTTTGTCTATTGCTATTGCTGGGGACCCAACGCTTTACAAGTTGCGCCAGCCCGGCCTTTAGGTTAGCTTTATGCTTGTCACTCAATACATAAAAAGTGAGGTTACAATTCGGTGTTTTGGTCGTGTCAAATACTGCCAATCCCAAAATAAACAGTCGAGATTAAGGATTCAATTTTCAAGACACTTGAGTCTCGATCCGGATCGAGCTGTCGAAATAAACGTAGTAAATATTTTTTTCACCACCCGATAATTTAGAGTATGATTATGATAATTTTTTAAACACCCTGTATGCGGTTTGATGTATCAAGCTCTATTAGCCCTAAACATGAAAACTCTATCAATATGCTCTAGCAAGTCTCTTCTTCCTGTTTCTAATAATGCCTTCTGTAATTCGCCTCTCCATCTTTCAATATTTTCATGACATGTGTTGTAATGAAACGTTAGTATTTCACGAATTATGGAGGGAAAATGGTATCGATATTGTTCTTCCAAATTATCGATTCTCCCCTCTGCTATTGCCAAATGTCGTGCTAATTCACTCCAGTCGTGGCCTATTTCGTCTTGGACCTTCTTGAAGATTTCTTGAATAATTCCATTCGGAACATGTGGTAGTACTGGAAATGAAATGGAGACCAATATAATTATTGGTCGATATAGTGATTTGTAAATAGATTTTTAATGAGAACGATTTTTTCCATTTTTGAACGATTATTTGGAGCTTGCAAATTATTAGTAAAAATGATTATAATAAATTCATCAATGGTTTGGAAAAATCAGAAAGGTATACTTTCTTAGTGTGGGTACAAATCTGTGTAATTGAAGTGAAGTCAATTTGAGACGATCAAACTACTTGGTGTAAGAACACTTAAACAATGGTTTTCAAATATTTCATCAATATGAATCGAATTCTACAATTCAGTTTTTGAATCATTTCGATAGTTTCAAATGAGTTCTCTTACGAATTCAGATTGACATCATCCCATTCGAGTCATTTTATCTTCAAATGAATTGATACTAGACCACGGTATTAGAAATATCTACCCTCATCTGTTATTTGATTATACTAAAGATTATATGTTAGATAATTTGTTCATCGATAAATCGCGCATGGGTTACCTAGCAAAATCACTGGCCTTCACTGTTGAATAATATTTACTTGGATTGATTTTTTTTATCAACTTCCCTCATTTGTTATTTATGAAAATCGATCATTAGTCGAAAGAAAATTGCACAAGGAATTGGAAAAATATAGGTTGCCTACTTTCCTTTGGGTACAACTATAAGGTTGCCAGGAACAAACGGTTGGACAGGCGTTGAAAATATACCCTCACCTGTTATTCGATTGATTTTTTTTTAAAGAAAGCTTATTAAATTTCCTATCGAACTGTATAAAGGTTGCCTGATCAAAAGTGTGTTCCATCCATGGTTGCCTAATGTCAAAGTTCAATTTTAATTTTTGATTTCTTCAAATAACTTTTGAAATAATGAAGTTATTTGGTTGAGATTTGGTATATGAGGGTGGTTGGACACGCAAAACTCAAATCTTGCCATGATATGGTTCTTACTAGTAGGGGGCGCCACTTATACACCTTTTCACTCTTTCAAATAGTCATAATAAAAAAGGTATACTTTGTAGTAGTGGTTGGGAGTAACCTTTTTCAAGATATTTACTCTTAAAGTAAAGCGTGCAATGTGGTTTTCAATGGCAAATTTTGAAAATAAACATGAGGGGCTTTGAAAACGGCGTTATGATTTAATGTTGTCATGGTAATTTTGAGAAGTGACTCAATATTCAATGTTTCTTATTAAAAAAAAATCAAGAAAAAATGGAAAAAAATAAAAAAATAATACAAAAATGATAAAAAAAGTTAAAAAAAAGTATAAAATTAAATTGATTTATTTTATTGAAAAACATTGAATATCAAATCAAACCGTCAAAATTACCATAATAACGCCGTTTTCAATGCCCCTCATGTTTATTTTCAAAATTTGCCATTGAAAACCACATTGCATGCTTTACTTTAAGTGTGAATATCTTGAAAAAGGTTACTCCAAGCCACTTCTACAAAGTATACCTTTTTTGTGTAAAAAGAACGGAGAAATCATTTTTTCATTTTGAAAAGAATGTACGGCTGTGTACCTAAAAGTTATGACTATTTGAATGAATGAAAAGGTGTATAAGTGGCGCCCCCTCCTAGTAAGAATCATACCAAGGCAAGATTTGAATTTTGCGTGTCCAACCACCCATATATACCAAATCTCAACCAAATAACTTCATTATTTCAAAAGTTATTTGAAGAAATCAAAAATCAAAATCTAACTTTGACATTAGGCAACCATTGATGGGACACACTTTTGATCAGGAAACCCTATACTGTTGGATAGGGAATTAAATAAGCTTTCTTTAAAAAAAATCAATCAAATAACAGATGAGGGTATATTTACAACGCCTGTCCACCTGTTTGTACCTGGCAACCTTATAGTTGTACCCAAAGGAAAGTGGGAACCTATATTTTTCCAATTCTTTGTGCAATTTTCTTTCGAACAATGATCGATTTTCATCAATAACAAATGAGGGCAGTTGATCAAAAAATATCAATCCAAGTAAATATAATTCAACCGTGAAGGCCCGTGATTTTGCTAGGCAACCCATGCGCAATTTATCGATGAACAAATTATCTAACATATAATCTTTATAATAATCAGATAACAGATGAGGGTAGATATTTCTAATACCGGATCTCGAACTATATGTTTTTTCAGGCAAATTCGGACAATTTATTTGTCTCAAATATTTCACTTGATTATCAAATGTCTATAAAAACGTGATTCCATCTCAAGGAAGAATTATTTAAAGATTTCAGAAACGACCTATCAAGATAATCTTTACAATTTCATAATAAGGTTGATTCCAAAACGACCCATGATTACTTGAAACCATTCTTTCAAGTATGTAATCTTTCAAAAAGCCTTATTCAAGGTTGTTGCTTTTTAAACATTTAAGGTTTTTGGTCTTTAAATACGTAAAGCCCAGTTCTGTCGCGGTCGACAAGCGGTCCGACCAATAGGAACTCGCTAAAAATTCCCCAGACGTTATTTGCACCGATTATTTGTTTTTGCGATTTTTGGAAAAAAGTTAAATGAAACGGTAGGTAATATTTTTTTGGCAGGACCTTGATAACAATCAAATTAGAAAACTTCGGTGAAAACTGCATCGCAATGCCTAAAATATTATTACTATTATTATTTTGGAGATGTCTCGATGCAGTTTTCACTAAAAAATGGATGTTTTCCAAAACTTTTCATAAATAAGGGTGATTATAAATAATGACATCATTATCTTCAGCAACTTTCGGATACTTTTTTGTTCGATCCATTTTGCCCTAACTGCTAAATAGTGGAGCGAAATAGGCCACACAGATAAAATGGTTATATTATTATTAACTGTCATAGTGTTTGAATAATAATTAATATTTGTGATATTCCGTAGAATAGGATTTTATATTTTTATAAATGAATGGTAATTATTTACAAAACTGTTTACTGCTATTTTAGCATTTAATGCAATATTTTTTGCATAGGTACGTTTTGTTGCTCATAAGGAATATGAATTCACTTGCGCAAACTCAAAAATTCGTCTTTTTCATCATTTTTGAGAATAAAAAAGAAATAATTCACTGGATTTGGGGCGAAAAGGATGTTTTTTTCAGGTAAGCTTTGAGTTAGGGTTAGATTGGGTCCGTTTTGGTTAGGTTGGGTTAGTTTTTTCGCGTGAGCGACATCCCAGAACAGATTTGGAAATAATCTCCATGTCTTGGCGGATATGTCACTCGGGGTCATCTCGGGATGTCACTGTCATTGTCAATTGCATTAAAAGTAATGGAGATTTTGTATCCAAACGATGGTTTTTTTCAGTTCGAATAGATGGTTTTTTCCATCTGCGCAAGTGATTTTGTGCTCTCTTTAAATACTAAACTGGCTCTAAATAGGCAAAATTGCTTATAATTGTTTAATGAAAAAAAAACGTTTTGTAAACTGTTACCCAAAAAATTATGTGAAGAATGACAGTGACAATTATTCAATATTTTCACCTGTACAACACCTAATTCTAATTTTATACAATTTTACACTGTTCAACATTTATCATAATATAACTAAATATTGTTCAAATACCTTCCCCGTAAGAATTGAACCTTTGGGGTTTCTTAATTATTATCCTACCGGATCTGGTAGTCATATTGGGATTGGGATCGTCCACATTTTTTTCAATCACTGGAGTCTTCGATTGCATTCCGCTATTCATATTCATATTCATATTCATATTTATTAGGTCTTAAGATTTACATAGTAAATGTAGACATCGACAATAATATCCATATGATACATGAAATCTACAAAATATCTTCTAAATATTCCCTAACAGAATAATAACATTTATCCAGCAACAATTCTTTTATCTTCTTTTTGAATAGTTTTTTATCGGTACTGACAAAATGTTGAAACATTTTTTACCTGCATAGACCGGACAATGTTTATATTCTGACGAAATATGCTTCTCATAGACAAATAAATCTCTAATTATAACTAACTAACTCTCTAACTAATTATAACTATTGTTTGATTTTATAGTATTATCGAGAGTATTATTCAAGTTTTGCTGGACACTTTGACCTTGATTAACATTTTGATGGATTGTATTATTATAGTTTCGATCTGCACTATCTTGGTTTTGTGAAAAATCGGGGTAAAACTCTGGGTCTAGAACATATTTATGGGCTTTGATTTCTGTTGAAGAATGTTTCATCTGACTTGTATTACGTCTAACTATTCGATTATTGCTTTTTTTCTTACCTCAATAACAATAATTGCTTCATGCCAAATTGTGTCTTTACAAGTTTTGATTACTACTTTATCAACTTTTTCAAATACTGATAGCGTTTTATGAGCAGTTTCACCATATTGATTTTTGACTTTGTACTGTTGTTGACATAAATTTTTTTAAATATGGGTCTGGATTTGTGGTTCCAAATTCTCACTGTTCACTGGAAGTTGAGTGCGTAATAATCTACTTTGAAGAATCTGAGAAGGAGAAGCACCAAGAGATATTAGGTGTGTTTGTTATGCTCCACTAGTGCACACTTTTCTGCACTACATACTCAGTGTGGCTTTGTTTGTGAAATGTTTGTCTGTTTTTCAGGATAGAATATTGTGACAAATATGGTGAATGCGCCGCCGCAGCCACCACATTGTGTAGAATTGTTTGGAATCGATTGGCTTCTGGTACATTCTAGCTAGGCTAGATGGCGTCGAACGTTCTTCGCTTTTCCAAAAATATCTGGAATGTTCTCTCAATCCTGGCGAGGGTATATAATGAGATCCGTCATTTCAAGTTAGTTAGTTCAGTTCTGAATACGTCGTTAAATATAAATCGTAAAACATAAATAAGCTGTGATTTTGTTTGTGAATAGTGAGATCTGTACAAAGTGACTTGTAAAATGAATAGATTAAAGCTGAACAGTGTTTTCTATAGCGAAACTCGTTACATTGGTGTCAAAAGTGGGATTTATTGTGTGCTATAGAAACGGACATAAATATTCACTGTGATGGCTGCGCGTTTTTAACCGGATTGAAGGTCGCCGAGTTGAAGAGAGAGCTGGAGGAGCGTGACCTGGATAGTAGTGGTAAGAAAACTGATCTACAAACAAGGCTTCGTGAGGCTTTAATGGAAGAACGCATGAATCCTGATACGTTCCAATTTGAAGTTCCCGATCCCAACGCAGTAAAAAGATTATTGGAAGAGAAGTTTAATGAATCTTCCAGAGCTATGGAAGAAATCAAGGAGCAATTGGCGGATAACTACAACTGCTTGAAGGCTCATGTAGCAGAGGAAATCGGAAATCTGGAGAAACAACTAGGAGAGACTGCAAAGGCTCTGGAAGACGAAATCGACGAAGTGAGAAGGCAAGTGGCAGTAATCATGCAACAACCGGAAGTTACTTTCGGGAATCACGGTGCGAGTGCCAAGATGGAAGCTGATACCATCAGAATCCACATGAAAGCCCCACAGTTTGATGGCAAACTGTCCTGGAACAATTACCATCACCAGTTCGAGGCAGCAGCAAGGGCAAATGGATGGACTGGACCGGAAAAAGCCCTGGCATTGACTCTGGCACTTCGTGGGGAAGCTACAGAAATCCTGCAGACGCTCAACACCCAGGAGCAGGAGGACTACGATGTACTAGTCAAGCATCTGGAACTGCGATATGGGCAAACTCACTTGGAGCACGTCTACCACTCTCAGTTGAAAAATCGCATTCAGAAGACCAACGAGACCTTGCAGGAGTTTGAAGCGGATGTTGCTCGCCTTGCACGACTGGCTTATCCAACCACGCCAGAGAACGTTATGGAGAGGCTTGCAGTTCAGGCCTTCTTGGATGGACTTCGAGACCAGGAGATTCGGCAGTCCCTAATACTTCATCGTCCTGACAGACTAGTGGATGCACTGGCAAAAGCCTTGGAGTTTGAAGCGGCTAAGCAATCCGTCAAGCTTCCTGCACGCGTGCGAAGGATGGAGGACCAAGATCTCGCGGAGGAAGACTCCTTCGACGCAAATGTGAGGATGGTCGTCAAGGAAATGGAGGCGTCCAAGCGAAGGGAGCTACGATGCTGGAATTGTGGAGAGCTTGGCCACATTCGTAGTCGATGCAAGAAGGAGATACGGGCACCTTCTTCGACGTCGGAAAACTAGAGAGGGTCGATGCGAAGGGGCAATCGTCGACCTGTAGCCAGTATGCCCCAAGAAAAACCGCCATAGTTGCTTCTTTAGGACACAAACAGAACAGCGTGTTTGTGGATGGCTGGGTTAATGGAGAGAAACGCACCATGCTGCTGGATACAGGTGCGACAAAGTCTATCATCAGGCCCGACATTGTCACAACACCGACAATGATTAAACCAACAAAGTGGCGACTACGGACAGCAACAGGAGACTTGGCTAGGATACATGGTGAAGTGGAGGCAGCAGTGACTCTGGGAAGCACCAGCTTTGAACATCCAATGCTGGTTGCCGATATTGAGGAAGAAATCATAATCGGAATGGACATCATGAACACCCAAGGCTTCCAATTAGATTTCAAATATGGAACACTGAAAACCAACAACGAAGAGGTGATAATGCATGGTAGAGAGGAAAAGACTAGTAATGTGAGTCGAGAATATTTCCATGCGAATATTCGCGAACATTGAGAAATTTCCGAGAATATTCGCCGATAAAAAATGGTAACGTTCTCCTGAATACGAATATTCTCGGAAACTTTCAATCGAAAATTGCCGGGAATATTCCCGAGAACTTTCGGGAATATTTCCAAGAACCTTTTTAGTAAAGAGTGTTCAATAAAAAATGTGATCAAGTCACCTATGGATTTCTTTTTCTGTCATGAACGTAGGTCGTGGCTAGTTTGTATGGTTTGGCATCATGGCATCTGTGACGGTTAGAAAGTGGATGTCTGATCTTTTTTTTTATTATAATTATGTATGTGTTTCTGACTTCATCTTAAGAAATTGACGTAAGTTTTTTTGATTTTATTGTATTGTTGGTTTTAAGCATCTGTTTATTTTATTAGATGTATGATCAAAGATCCTTGAAAATGGGCTTGTATGCCTGAAACGCGTAGGATTTAATATATTGATTTTTAATTGTAGATTTGGACTTATTTCCCATTTTAAACATAAGAAAGTGGATGTCATGTCATGATTGCGATGTTAGCCAAGACATACGTTTTTTGAAACAATTGCAATCCGTAGGTGACTTGATCACATTTTTTATTTAACACTCGTTAAAATGTTATGATTGCAAACATCAAGATCAGTAGATTGTATAAGCTGGTGGCAGGGAATGTGTATCAAAACTGATCTAAAAAATTTGACCATTGCAATATTGGAATTACAGTATGTTCATGGCTTTCCTGCGGTTACGTCATACTTTTCCGTCTCTCTCTTACACATTGGAAAAAAAATCACGTACGTCTGGACGAGGGGCTTTCGGATCAATTTCACAAATGTCACATGTGAAGCGGTCAATCTACGACATACTGCCAAACGTCAAATACTATGACGTGAACGCAGGAAAGCCATGAACAGACTGTACCTGCTTCTTCTGCTGAAACATAGACGAGTTTTAGCACGTGTACTCATTCATCCACACTAAAAAGAGGACTAGACTGACTATAGACAGGGCAGGAAACATAATGTATTTCGCTCATAATAAAAAGCTCTTAAAATATCCAGATAAAAATGGAAAAATAGAGTTGTGTGATTAGACTGTTGCTAAAACTCATCTGATGCAGCCAGGTCCAGAGCAAGACCGTAAACCTACATCGCAAAACGATGAACTGAGCGGAATAGACAGTGACTGCTCTGACTATTCTCTGCACGATACAGAGTCAAGTCAGTCAAGCTTGGGTAAATAGAAGAAGAGTTCTCTGATTTACGAGCCCAGGATTCACAGGAATAGATTTTTTTCAAAGACTACTTCGAGACTTCCGTTTTGTTCATTTCTACTTAAAATTATCATTCCAAAGAGCTATTTTGTTTAGTTATATTGCGTTTTGTTTGGTTTTACTCATAATTATCATTCCAAAGAGTTATTTGTTCATTTTAAGCTCAATATATTATAGGTTGAGCAATAAGTTTATCAATAACGGGTATTTTGATCAACTATGTTTATTTTTTGATGAAGTTAAAAAATAAAAAAGTTTTATTTGCAACAGATTTTACAAAAGAAACTATTTTCATTGGTCCGTAGTCTTTGGTCAGTACACTACACTGCAACACTTAATAAAGCTCACCACTGATTTGTTCGATTTCGGCAAAAACTGTAGAAAGATACAATATTTCCATAAGTTCTCTAAAATTTCCAAAATTCCCGGAAAGTTTCCGAGAATATTCGGGGCGCTTGAATGTTTCGGAAATTTTACATCACTAGAAGAGACAGTTCGTGTTTTGCTGGCTGGGGATTCTTCAATTCCTGAGAGGAGCGAGATGATTTTTGTGGGCTCGCCTGGAAGGGAAGATGAAAGAAGGAAGCATCGTGATGTTTGAGCCTAAAATACACTCAGAATCGTGTATTTTAGGCTCAAACATCACGATGCTTCACGAGTAGGACGAGGCATTGCATGTGGAAAGAGCCTGGTACATGTGGGAAAGACTGTGCCCGTGAGAGTGATGAACGTCAACTATCACTCTGTAAGTTTGGCAAGGGACACAGTTTTGGGGCTCTGCTCGTCAATTTCTTCTGTGGTGCGACAAGTATGTGAGACTGAGCAAACCATCTCTGAGTTCACCGGAGAGATGGAGAAGTTAGTTGTCACCTCTTCAAAAGATCTGGATAAGAGACAAAAACAACGATTGAGAAACCTGATAAGGAATTACGGCGACATCTTCGACGACGGGACTGGGGAAAAGGGCCGAACGAACGTGGTGCGGCACACCATCAACACAGAGGGAGCACGACCGATCCGCCAAACAGCTAGAAGACTACCTTTGGCCAAGAAGGAGGAGGCGGACAAGATCATCAAGGACATGGAGAAAGGCGGTGTCATCGAGCCTTCTAGTAGTCCGTGGTCATCGCCAGTTGTTCTGGTTAAAAAGAAGGACGGTTCAACTCGATTCTGTGTGGACTATCGTCAGCTGAACAACGTGACGAAGAAGGACAGCTACCCGCTACCACGGATTGACGACACTTTGGATACCTTGGCCGGATCGAAGATCTTCTCAACCCTGGACCTCAAAAGCGGAATTGGCAGGTAGAAATGGCCCCTGAAGATCGAGAGAAGACTGCTTTCAGCGTTGGAGCTGGGCTGTGGCAGTTCACTGTTATGCCATTTGGGTTATGCAACGCACCTGCTACGTTCGAGCGGCTGATGGAGACTGTGCTCAAAGGACTATCCTGGTCAACATGTCTTGTATACCTGGATGACATAATTGTGGTTGGCAAATCATTTGAAGACCATCTGAAGAACTTGGAGGAGGTATTCCAGAGACTCAGAAGTTCCGGTTTGAAGCTGAGTCCAAAGAAATGCCAACTGTTCCGGAGGGAAGTACAATACCTGGGTCATATCGTGTCGGCTGAGGGTGTAGCCGTTGACCAGCAAAAGGTGGAGACAGTTAAGGAGTGGCCTGTACCAAAGAACCTCCACGAGCTAAGAAGTTTCCTGGGTCTGTGCACGTACTACCGGCGTTATGTCCAAGGATTTGCGAACATTGCCCGGCCTCTTCACAGGCTCACAGAGGCACAGAGACGCTACCACTGGGACGAGGATTGTCAGGAGGCCTTTGACACACTTAAAAGGGCACTTGCCAGCGCGCCCATCCTAGGCTACCCACTACCTGAGGAAAACTTCATCCTGGATACAGATGCCAGCTATGTAGGACTTGGTGCAGTGCTGTCCCAGATCCAGCAGGGACATGAAAGGGTGATCGGCTATTTCAGCAAAACCTTGTCGAAGCCGGAACGGAACTACTGCGTCACGAGAAGGGAACTACTGGCAGTAGTCAAAGGGGTAGAGCACTTCTACAAGTACCTTTACGGGAGAAAGTTTCTGCTGAGAACCGACCACGCCGCGCTCAAATGGCTCCTACAGTTCAAAAATCCGGAGGGTCAAGTTGCTCGTTGGATTGAGAGACTTCAAGAGTTCAACTTTGACACGGAACATCGAGCTGGATCCAGCCACAACAACGCTGATGCTCTGTCCAGGAGACCTTGTCCAGAACAATGTAAGCACTGTCAAAGAGCCGAGGAAAAGGAGGCGAGCACTCTCAGGACGACTGTGGTGGATGATTCCTGGCAGTCTGAGGCGCTTCGCAAGGACCAGGAGAAAGATCCAGATCTGAAGCTTGTCATCGGATGGAAACTGGCAGGCCAACGACCAACCTGGCAAAAAGTCGCGCGATTCTCGGCCACCGTAAAGTCCTACTGGGCTCAATGGGACTCGATGGTTCTTGATGACGGCATCCTGAAGAGGCTGGTGAAGAATCTGGATGGCACGGAAGATCGGAGGCAGTTAGTCGTTCCTGGAAACAGACAGGCAGAGGTGATGAGAGAGGTCCATGATGGCGTCACGGGTGGACATCTGGGTGTAACCAAGACGCTGGGAAAGTTGCGAGAACGGTTTTACTGGGTCAACTGTCAAGCCGATGTGAAGGAATGGTGCAGAAAATGTGCCGTATGTGCGGCAAGTAACGGACCCCAGAAACGGCCAAAAGCTCCTATGCGCCAATACAACGTGGGAAGCCCCTTTGAAAGGATCGCAATCGACGTGGCTGGACCGTTCCCTGAAACGGACAAAGGAAATAAATACATCTTGGTCGCAATGGATTACTTCAGCAAGTGGGCTGAAGCGTATGCCTTGCCAAACCAGGAGGCTGCTACCGTTGCCGATGTCTTGGTTAAGGAATGGTTTTGCCGTTTCGGTGTCCCGTTGGAGCTGCATTCGGACCAGGGCAGGAACTTCGAATCGACGCTATTCCAGAACGTCTGCGATGTCTTGAAGATCAAGCAGACAAGGACAACGGCGTTACACCCACAATCGGATGGCATGGTGGAGCGAATGAACCGAACCATCAATCGACACTTGGCCAAAGTTGTCTCTGACCATCAAAGAGACTGGGATCAACATCTCCCCCTATTCCTCATGGCGTACAGGTCAGCAGTTCATGAATCGACGGGCGAAACACCTGCCAAGATCATCATGGGTCGTGAACTCCGGCTGCCCTGCGATTTGAAGTTTGGCTGTCCACCTGGTGAGGATGTCGCTGGGGAAGACTACGCAAGTGATCTTCGTAGAAAAATGGACGATATCCATCAACGAGTCCGACTAAACATCCAAAGTGCCAGCGACAGGATGAAAGAAGCGTACGACGTGAAGGCCGAAGAAGGAGGGTTCCAGGTTGGGGATTTGGTTTGCCTTCACAACCCACAGAGGCGACGTGGATTCTCCCCAAAACTGCAAAGTTCTTGGGAGGGCCCGTATGAGATTCTGGAGCGAATCAATGACGTCGTCTACAGGATTCGAAAGCCACCACGAGGAAAACCGAGGGTTGTTCACTTCAATCGTTTAGCTCTTTATGCTGGGAACCACGACGATCAGGACGCTGAAGTGAGGCAGATCAGGTTACCCAAGAAAGACATGTCATTGGAAACTTTCATGTCTCTACACTCCAATGGCCAGAAAGTCCAGAATGGCGTTGTCCAAGAAAGGCAGCTGGATTTGTTCAAAGCACCGGCCGAATATTCGTTGGCTCACTGGGTCACTGAAGACCTTGGTATGAGGAGTGGTCTTGCTGCTGCTTTCAAGCGGAAATTTGGACAACTGGAACATCTACGACGACAAAAACCAGAGGTGGGGAGGGTACTGGAAATCATGGAAGGTACACGACATCTGTTCTACCTTCTGACGAAGAAGCTTCCACATCATCTGACCACCTACAGTGATGTCTGGAAAGCCCTCAGTCATCTTCGTGACTTGATGCTGTCACAGGACCTGACCCATTTGGCAATTCCGAAAATGACGAACGACCAACTGGACTGGAGAGTAGTACGGAGCATGCTGGAGGTAATCTTTAGAGAAAGCGGCATTGACATCCTGGTGTGCTGCTATCCTTCCCGGAGGACGAACCAGAGGACAGTGGAATGCTACTTCCATAGGACATCAGGCTGCCGGTTTGGGGACAGTTGCCGATACCGACATGAAGGCAATTCGGGACGAATTGCCTTAAGAAGGGGGCAATGTGACAAACATGGTGAATGCGCCGCCGCAGCCACCACATTGTGTAGAATTGTTTGGAATCGATTGGCTTCTGGTACATTCTAGCTAGGCTAGATGGCGTCGAACGTTCTTCGCTTTTCTAAAAATATCTGGAATGTTCTCTCAATCCTGGCGAGGGTATATAATGAGATCCGTCATTTCAAGTTAGTTGGTTCAGTTCTGAATACGTCGTTAAATATAAATCGTAAAACATAAATAAGCTGTGATTTTGTTTGCGAATAGTGAGATCTGTACATAGTGACTTGTAAAATAAATAGATCAAAGCTGAACAGTGTTTTCTATAGCGAAACTCGTTACAATATCTTTACTAGTTGAGTGAAGCTATTATATCCTTAAAAAAAAGACAAACATAGCCACACTGAATGTTGTAGTGTAGAAAAGTGTGCACTAGTGGAGTATAACACACCTATTATTTACCAGATTTTTTTGGATATATCGCCACACCCTATCAAAAAACAATCGGTAATTTTTCAGTTTACCGACTATTGCAATTTTTATTTTCTTTTTGCATTACCTTTACTAAGACCCTTCTAGAAGGTGTTTGCAACCATTGAAATGTTGCGCAAATGTGTGGTTATGTAACAATCTTACGGGGCTGGGAGCGAATAGGGGTGCTGTAGAGAAAAGCGCGAAAATCGTAAAGAAAACTCAAATTTTTGATTAATTTATTGTGAACTTCTATCCCAAACTAACCCAAACTCATAATTCACTGTCTTTTTTGGGTAACAATTGCTTATACGGTTTTCTGCTATTCTTTGATGTTTTTCAAATTTTCTTGTAATATAGTCACATCCTAGTTTCTTTAAGGATTGCAAATTCACTGGCGGAGGGAAAAAATTATGTTATTTGATTTTTATTATAAAAAAACGTATTTAGCCAGACAAACTAACCCAAAACTAACCCGAACTCACCAAAACTAAACCAAACTAACCCAATCTAACCTAAAAAAAAATTTCTCCACCCGTAAATTTGCAATCCAGAATGTGCTTGTTGTTTGAATAAAATAAAATTAAGGCACAACATTTTCTACACAATTGGCAAAAGCTGGAATAAATATTTGAGGGCAAAAAAAAAATGTCAAAAAGAAATAATTTTTTGATAATTTATTATGATGAACTCACATCAGTTATCAACTCATTCACAGAAATAATTGTTTTTTAATGTTTATGAACATTTGCGCAGCATGTGAATATTTAAATCTTATTCTAGATGTTCTTGAGAATCAGTACTCAGTTATCTTGATCCTGTAATTGAATAGTAGGTAAACTGAAAAATGAACAAACAATCAATCTAGTGTTATTATACCAGATCTCCTATATTACCTGAAATAGGCCATTTCAGAACATAACCTTAAAGTCAGCTGATTGTACCGTAAACAGAAAATAACCTCTAATTGACACTTTTTTCCTTCACTTTCTGAGAAATTTTTCGAAATGCCAAGTCTGCAATATGGTTTTGTTGAGAATCTGATCATGAAAAGCTGTGAAATGAGTGATCTTGCAAAGTTAGAAGCTAGAAGCACAGGAATTTTGATTCAATACAAACAGAAAATTTCGATTGTAAACAACATACACCCTTTTAGTTAAATTGATTCAGACTTGGATGCAAGCCCTCAGGGCTTTCCAAAAATAACTAACATGGACATAATTCGTTATTTGGTGCTTACCACAAGTTATTATACTGCATTAGGCAAGCTTATAAAAGTTTGAATGATGCTTTCAAGAATTCAGAGGCCGGGTTTTGTAGTCACTGTGGAAGTTGCAAATTTGCAGACCATAATATTATTATCAGAGCTAAAGAAAGTTATATTCACATTATTAGCCCTTTTTTCTTGATGTCTTCATAACAATTTAATTGATTTTTTTGTAATATATGTATAAGCCAATGATCTATAGTTATTAGATCATTGGTATAAGCCATTTCAAAACATAACCTCAAAGTCAGCTGATTGTACCGTAAACAAAAATTAATTAACTTCTAAGCCGCTTTCTTACGCAACTGATTCCCGAATCAAAACGCGTTTGGATCAAATAATCACGTGACAACGTAACATGCTCGAAAGAACGAATCATGTGACAATGAATCATGATCAGATAAATCGATTCGAAAGAAAGCGGCTCTGATTGTCATTTTTTTCCTTCACTTTCTGAGGCATTTTTTCGAAAAGCAAGTGTGCAATATGGTTTTGTTAAGATTCTGATTCTGAAAAGCTGTGAAATGATCGATTATCTCGCGAAGTTGGGTACGAAGCCCAGAAATTTTGATATAATACAAGCACAAAATTTCGATTGTAAACAACATAGACCCTTTTAGTTAAAGTGATTCAGACTTTGATGCAAGCCCTCAGGGCTTTCCAAAAATAGCTAACATAGACATAATTAGTTATTTGGTGTCCACCACAAGTTGCTTTCAAAAATTTGAAGGCCGGGTTTCGTACTCACTGTGGTTGCAATGCAGACCATATTATTACCAGAGCTAAAGAGAGTCATATTTACATTATTAGCCCTTTTTTATTGATGTCTTGATAATAGTTTAATTGATTTTTTTGTAATACAGTGAAGTCCGTATATAGCAAACCCGTTTACAGTGAACAGTCGGTTATAATGAGCGCTTTTTACAGCACCCTCAAAAATTCCCATAAGGTACATGTATTTTTTTACCGTTTAAAGTGAGCCCGTTTACAGTGAACTTCCGGATACAGTGAACGAAATTCCATCAACGTTGATTTAATTTTTTTCCGTTTATAGTGAACTTTTCCGGGAATTCCGATTTTTCGAATTTCAGCTGGAGTCAAAACAACACATACCTATTCGCTCGTGCATTCGCAAGAATTTGAAGTTCATTTTGTAACCCTGAAGGCTTTAATAATATAAGCAAAATTAGTTTTTCTAAGAGACTAGTTGAAACAAAAATATTCGGCTACAATATAAGGGTAGATTTCTTAAATATCTATATATTCTCTTTGTCACTACTGGTTAAGTCGAGTATTATAAAGAATGTTACTTTTGTTTTAGAATTATTTAATAAAAATGTTCTACATAGGTCACAGATTCTTTTTTTAACTATAAAACTAAACACCTACAATATAAAGGAAAGTCAAATAGCAACTTGTGACATGTTTTTAGCCAGCAACCAGTAATACATGAAAATGCGTATTTCGCCAAACATCCACTGCGGCGCTAGAATTTGTTTGCTGTCTTGTCCCTGATTGGTTGTTAAGGAAAGTTTGTTGTCATTATCAAAAGTTCTTGTTATAAGCTTATTTAATTTCATCTTTGTTGAAGTAAACTTTTTGAAAATGGAGTGTAATCAGAAGCGTCGTTATAACAGATTTTGTGTTATTCCTAATTGTCATGATTAGCAAGTTAAGGACCTAAGGATAATGCGGAACTTTTCGCAAAGTGGATTTGGCAAGTGCGGAATCCATTACTGCAGAATAAGACCTATGAACAAATCTATAGATCTTATTTGGTGTGTGATATCCAGAATCCTCCTGGTTTTAAAATATGGTAATTTTTAACCCAATTATTACAAAAAAAATACTTCAATCGATATTTTTTTCAACTCTATCATAATTCTAGAATTATTTGTAGTTGTGGAAAAATTATTTTGTGATGATTACTAAGATGATTCTCATTTAACCGATGTTGGAATTTCATCTTGGCCGCTCCGCCCGCTAATTCGTTTGAAGTTAAATGAAAAAAAAAACAAAAATATATAATTTATTTTTGTGAAACCCAGTTGACTTAGAAAATAATAACTCAAGAAGATAAAAATCATGTATATTTTAAATGGAACACTTCGAACGCATCGTACAGAGGAAATAGGTAGCGAAAATTAATATAGTTGGACATTCTAATTGATCTCAAAATGTTTGTTTTATTATTTGAAAACGAATGAAACAGTCGACAGCAATAGGTACTATTCTAACATTGGGTTAATAAGAATAACCATAGTGGATACATTTTGAAATGAATATTCCAGATACTTCCACTCTTGTGGGTATTATCACCATGTAATAGTCAAAAAAAGTAAAAACGCCATAAAAACAACTTTCTCCAAACCATTCATCATTAAAATAGTGTTTAGAAATTTTTGATTGAAAACGTATCTATTTCGAAATTTGGGTTTTATATAGATACATATTTTAAAACCAGGAACAAAAGCATTTGAAAAAAATTGCCGCGAAATATAGCTGCGACAGAATCCTGCAGATGGCGCTGTATACTGATGTAGATTTCTGTTTTACCATATCCTGTCATGTCATGTGGTTTATGTGGTTATCCAAACAACCCTTGTAGGGCGCCACTTGATAACGTCAAAACTCTCCAACAACCTTTATCATTCTATCATTGCAGTTTCCATCATATTGTAGATGTTATGTGACAGCAAAGCTGGTATTTGGTTTTGGGATTGATTATTTCAGCAGCTTAAATAATCTTGATACAACAAGATGCATGGTTTCTGAAATATACTATCAATAAGTGTGTAAGATATTTATGTAGAAAAGAAGGTGATAAAGTATACATTATTTGCATCTCTTGTAAATCAGATTCCTAAATATATATATTTCTCATTATCACCACTAGATAAAGATGCCTTCTCCAATTCTTCGTGATATCAGATACCACACAATACACACCTCAGTGGCTTTATAGTTTTTGTTATTCATGGTTTAAAACCAAAAATCATCGAACGTTAACAAACTACACGTGATTAGAGACAGTGAAACGATATAGTAGATCACATGTGTGGGTTTATTTTGTTTATTTCCCCCTGGTGTATTATATTGGCATATTACGAGGGTTGTCAAAAAATAACTGTTTTAAATAGAGTGTGCGAATTCAAATGCTTTCCACTGTACCTATTCAATAAAATTAACCTATTTATTATTTAACTCACAACGTGAATTAGAAAATATAATAGAATCGCCGAAAAAGTGTGATTATTTCAACATATTATCTAAATGCTCTTGGACTGATACGGCCTGAAATTTTTTTCAGGGGTACATTGGTACACATACGAGGTATGTTGACTAAAAATTAAATGGTCAATCAAACGCGAGGTTATTTCTTAGCCAAGTTAAAAATTCAAACTTTCATACCTTAGGTTGAAAAATAAATCATTGGTTGATCGCAGTAAAATCAGACTCGAATACCGTAAGTGTTGAATGTTTATTTGTGAAAGTTTCTAGAGGAAACAAAGTGATTCTCATGGATGAAGTTTATTCCCCTCCAAAATCGCCGGTTGAACTAGTTGAAGAATATTGTGCTTACGTCGCTGGAATGTATTATCTCAATCAATAACTTCGACACCGTGATTATTGCGGGTGACTTCAACTTCAACCTTCCTAATATTGTCTGGAAAAATGATGAATGTAGTGGCTGTGCAGAAGGTCTGATTACATCTCAAGTTCAATCTGTCTCTGACTTATGCGCCTACATGTATCTTCTCTAAATCAATGAAATACCTAACATAAACTAGAATTTTTTAGATTTTTTATTCTCAAACTCTAAAGATACCAAAGTAATGATCTCAGATGAACTAATTAGGTATACCTATTGACAAATTTCATCCTGTACTTCACTTGGTGCTACGGCAAGTGGAAAATACCCAAGGGATGTAGTTCGACTATGAATATTCTGACTATAAAAATGCTGACTATTGAGGGCTATATGTCTATTTGGGCAGTATAGATTGGGAGGCTTATTTCAGACTGAGTGATGTGAACGCAACAATTGCAATTATGAAACACTTTATAAGGGTTTTGAGATCTTCGTTCCAAAGAAACGGGTTAAAACAGCAAAATTTCCTAGATGGTATTCGCAAAAGCTGAAATACTCAATTAATTATCATGGAAAAATGTGCTCATCGCCAATTTAAAATAAGTGAGTCAAACAGTGCTATAGCAGTCTACGTCGAAAATGTAAAGAGGTCAGCGAACAGTGCTATAGCGCACATACAGTGAGGACGTAAATAGTCCCCCCCCCCTCTAACTTTTGAACGCATTAATATTTTTGGCTCAAATTTGGAAGTGTGTTTCAGGGTAGGCTTTACTAAGTTTTGACCTCCAAAAAAAATTTTCATTTGTCAAACTGACAGCTGGGCACCATTTTGAAACAAAAAATTAGATGGAAAAGGGGGTCATGTGATACCTTATTTGAAAGGTCCTTCCATTCTCTTTTCACCCCCAAAGTTTGAAGTCCTTTCATAAGAAAATAATTTTGCATGATTTCGTTCTTAATATTATCTTTAGTATTAGGTTTTTTTGAAATTTTTTATTAAATACTGTTGTAGAAACAATCACTTATGTTATAGTTTAGTTTTTTCATTGTTAATAAAGTTCTTTTAAGAATTAGAGATAGTATTTTGACCCAAATAATTTATTTTCGATATGGCGCCATTTCCTTAAGAAAAATGCTAAGGACTTCAAACTTTGGGGGTGAAAAGAGAATGGAAGGAACTTTCAAATAAGATATCACATGACCCCCTTTTCCATTTAATAATTTGTTTCAAAATGGTGCCCAGCTGTCAGCTAGACAGTTGAAATATTTTTTTGGAGGTCAAAACTTAGTAAAGCCTACCCTGAACAACACCTCCAAATTTGAGCCAAAAATATTAATGCGTTCAAAAGTTAGAGGGAGGGGGACTATTTACGTCCTCACTGTATACAAGATATCGAATCATCTATTATTCACGACAGCTCTTACTTCTGGAGATATATAAACGATAAAAATAAAACATTTGCATTGCCCAAATGTATGACCTACGTTGCCGAGTTTTTTGCTGATTACTTTCCATCTGAGTATTCCGTAACTGATAGTGAAATGAGTAATTTTAGGTTTGAACGAACTGCTGATATTAACACCTGTGAAATAACTATAAAAGATGTATTTAATGCTATAGACAAGTTGGACAATCGCTTGGCGGAAGGTCCGGATTATATACCTGTGCCTTTTCTGAAACATTGCAAATATGCTCTGACACCGATTCAGTCTAGGATTTTCAACATGTCTCTGGCGACCGCCGTATTTCCCGAAACATGGAAACTATCCTTTGTGAGCCCTATATACAAGAGTGGTGACAAACTACGGTGGTGTTAGCAAGATTTCTTTAATAGCAAAACTATTAGATGCAATGGACAATTTGGATACATTTTCAAACGACTTGAAATTTTATAAACGTATTCTGGACAATATTAGAAAGTCATCAGCGAAAAAAGATTCCTAAAATACTCAAAAATATATCAAATAACTAAAACAGAAAACGCAAATTTCACTGTATGATCGAGACTATTGTGACAGGGAAGCTAACGCCCTCTCTGAGCAATGTTATTGCATTGGCGTAGCAAGAGGGGGGCCAGGGCCCCCTGATGTACCTCTGGCCCCCCCCCTGAGAGATTCGTCAACTCTTTGAAGCCGCGAGTATTCTGTCACGCACTCAAAATGGTGCGACGTGCAAAAGGCCTTCTAGATATGCTCTGTGGATTTGTGGCGCATCCATGATTTACTAGATTTTTTTGGGTATTTTGTCAGACCCTCAGAAAGTTCTCACTTGGCTTGAATGCAAATTTAAATAAAAAAATCACTTGATTGGAGATCTAAGATTTATTTAAGTGACTGTCAATTGAAAAAATAATCAAACCAGTGCTCATATACCTGATCTTATTTGTTACCTACGAAAGAGCCTATTAGCATTATTAGTAAATAATAAAACCTATTGAAATCGAACGTTTCGGAAGTAGACACGTTTTCAAAACGTTTGATATTATGTGATAGGTTTTATTATCTTCCATAATAGGCTTTTTTTTTGGTAACAAATAAATAAGGTCAGGTATATGAGCACTGATTGATTTTAAGAGCAAACAGTCACTTGAATAGATCTTAGATTTCTAATTTAGTGATTTTTTATTTAAATTCGCGTTCAAGCAAAGTGAGAATTTTTCCCAGAATTTTTTCAAAAGGGTGGCAAAATACTCAAACAAATCTGTTTGGTTTTCTTCGGCCATGAGGAGGATACTTGATTGGTCGAGAACGACCCTGAATCAAGACAGACATTCAAATTTGTCTTTGTTGTATATAGAAATGGATGTTGATGTCAACTTGGAAAGTTTTGGGGTTTTTCCTGTTTGTTTATGATCAGTTCTTCTTTTTATTATTAAAAATCGCTGTTTATCAGTTGATGAATTCATGTTATTTTGGAGTATCAGAACCGCTATTGAATATAGCGTCCTATTTTTCACCATTCTTCACAACTTACAACGCACTTGAACACTTTTTTATATCTTATGTAAACCTGGGGTCCGAGTTGCCACGGGACATTTTTTTAATATACGTGACTGTCCTTTGAAATACGGGACAGTCACGTATATTAGAAAAATGCCCCGTGTCCCGACGCATAGCCGAATTGTTCCGTATTTTGTAACAAGAAATACAAAATAACATAGACAAAGGTTGTTATCTATATTGGGACAAAAAAACCATGGCTGTGAGAGTTCTCATTCAAATGGGCACACCGTCTTTTTCCGCGCTTGATTGGTCAGCAATTTACAAGACATCCTGTTCTTTTTACAAACCTTTTTCAAATATCAAAATGTCAAAAATTCGCGCGCGGACAATTCAAGTCTGAGAAGATATGAATCTTTGGAGATTCGCTGACGATACGAGATATACACATTAGCGGCAAATACAACGGAACTTCCCCTACTTGAAATGAGAGGAAATTAAATATAAACGAGGGAAAATTCCAACACAAACATTTCGCCTGCGGTGCTACACTATTCTCATGTCCCGTAATTGTAAAAATTAAAACTGGCAACCCTCTCTGGGGCCACGGCCTCCCCTAAAAAATGGAGCTAGCTACGCCAATGTGTTATTGACACTAGACAAAAAGGTTTTCTTGCTTAGCGATCATTAACAACGAATTTGCTGGCATACGAAACGTTACATCAGTAGTGCCACAGGGATCCCCCTTAGCGTCACTACTCTTTAACATTTATATTAATGACATCTGTGATTTTATAACGTAATGTGATATTCGGTTGTTCGCCGATGATTTAAAATTATTTTCTAGAGTTGGTTCTGTACAAGACTAGTGTTCAATGCGATATAGAAATGCTTAAGTACACAATGATGCCACTTAAATGGAATGAGCTTTAATACACAAAAATGTGAGCTGATTCAATTTTATTGGAAGAAGAATATTAAAGAAATGGATTACAAGATAAACGAAACCATTTTGGAAAAACTTTCTGAAATTAAGGCCCTAAGGGTATATTTCGACAAGAATCTCAGATTTAGCTATCATATAGAGCAAGATATAGAGCATGTAACAAATAGATCAATTGAAATGTTAAGATTTATTAGAAGGACTCTGAGCGATCTTAAAAGTGTGACTGGTTTGGGAGTGTTATATTGTTGTTTCGTGAGGTCCATTTTAGAGTATGCCGAGGAGTATGCTTGTGTTGTTCGGACCCCTTTTTATCAAAGATACATTGAGCAAATCGAGAGGGTCCAAGAAAAGTTCCTTAGGCTTTCTGTCTTCAAGTTGGGGATTTTGAGAGACGATATTGACTATGAACAGATTTTAACGGTTTCTTATATAGACACACTACAAAATAGACGTACTCTAGTAGACCTTTGCCATTCATATAAAATTGTGAAGGGGCAAAATGATGACCCAGACTTATTAGAGAGCATTTCATTTCATGTTAAACAGTGGGTTAAAGCCAAACCGAAAAGGAAGAATCCTCTATTTCACGTTCGTTTCCACAGAACAAAATACGGAAAAAGCTCAGCAATTACTAGAATTTGCGATGACGGTAATAACCCCGGTGATAACATTAGGTGCGTCTGTTATGCTCCACTATGCACACTTTTCTACACTACAAAACTCATTGTGGCTCTGTTTGTGATATATTTGTCTGCTTTTCAGGATAGAATATCTTCACTAAACTAGTAAATATATTCTATCCTGAAAAACAGACAAACATTTCACACACTGCACTAGTGGAGCATAACAAACACACATATTCTGGAGGAAGATGATAGTACATATAGACTTTTTTAGTATAGGGTATAGGTACTCAATTCAAGACAGCGATCATGAATTTGTTAAAATGAATAGGTACCACAGGCACTTTTTTTGCCTATAGGTATAGAGCCAGTTTAGAGTTTATAGAGAGCACAAAATCCTCGACAAAATCACTGGCGCAGATGGGAAAAACCCCGGTAAAAACCATCTGTTTGAACCGAGGTTTGAACAGTTTGAACTGAAAAAAACATTTGTTTGGATACAAAATCTCCATTACTTGCAATGGAATTGACAATGACAGTGACACCCCGAGTGACATATCCGCCCAAGTATCCGGCATAACATGAAGATTATTTCCAAACAAGTTTCAAAATCTGTTCTGGGGAGCGATACCTATCCATTTTCACCAGAAAAAAGTATCATGGACCAAACCTAACCAAAACGGACCCAATCTAACCCTAAGTCAAAGCTAACTTGAAAAAAAACATTCTTTTCGCCCCCCAAATCCAGTGAATTATTTCTTTTTTATTCTCAAAAATGATAAAAAAAGACGTATTTTTGAGTTCACGCAAGTGAATTCATATTCCTTATGGGCAACAAAACGTACCTATGCAAAAAATATTGCAGTGAATGCCAAAATGGCAGAAAACTGTTTTGTAAATAATTAGCCAGATTAGATTAGTTAACCATTTTGCAATTACCGAGCCATTCCCATTGCAATTACTCCATATATTAGTTTTCTGTGTATAATATTAAAAACAATACAGTCTGCAAAACTCGTTTTCATTCACCTAGATTGACCCTAGCAATAGGGGCAACTTGATAGGAGGCGCGATCAATGGATATTTCTCGGGATATTTTCACTAACTTACCTCTTCGAACATTTTCATTCATATGAACCTCATTTTCATAATTTCTGGTTTCATTTCCAGGAGGCCTGGGTGGCCTATTTGCTAATAGATGTTTGATATATTGGTTATCAGGTGCAACCATGACTGTAATTGTCAACAAGTTGTTTTTTTCATTTGAACTAAGTGCATCTCTACGTTCCAGAATTTTAATCAATTGAGGGAGTGTATTAATTCTCTCATTTAATCTTCTGGAGTTGATGATCTCTCTGAATCTGTCTTTCAATGCATCCAGTGTATCTGGTGCGCACCTGATATTGCACAATTGATTAATTACTTCCTCGTAGTATATCACAGCCATTATCTAAATAGTTTTCGAGTGTTTTCCCGAAAAAATCATTCAACTATTCGGGATTCGGGACAACTAACTGATTCGTTGAAATTCTCGTTTATACATCAGATAAGCCACGACATAGTGTATGTTTATCGTGTGATAAGCATATAATGTACAATATTATTCGGTAATAGTGGTAATACAATGTATGCAGACTGTAGACAAAATCATAATAAACATTAACATAACATAACCCAAAATCGCTCAAAGCAAGGTTAGAGGTTAGAACTTGTGGCGGATTCTCATGTAGCAACGACCCTCAGATCGGTTATAGTAGGAGCGCCAGTGACATTTTTCAGAGATGATTTAGTTAAGGCCATGGTAGAACCCATGGTAGAAAGAAACAATGTAAAAAAATTTGCATCTTTTTATCATTTAGCTAAGGCTGATTTATTTACCAGTTGTTCTTTGGTAGTCCACAATCATCCAGAAAAATTGGCGGATCGATTGGCCGGTTCCTTAAGGGTCGCGGATTACCCCCATCATGTCGTGGGACGTGGGACCAATGAAAATTTCATAATATGATCCAGTAAAGGCTCAATTTTCATCAGTTGTTCTTTGGTAACCTACAATCATCCAGAAAAATTGGCGGATTGATTGGCCAGTTCCTTAAGGGTGTCGGATCACCCCCAACAGGTCACGGAAACATTGAAACTTTTCATAATATGATTCAGTTAAGGCTAAATTATTCACCAATTGTTCTTTGGTAGCCTCCCAGCAAACATCTACCGTCTGCAATGACTCAGGGTATTTTGAATATGCCGTCTTGTCAGCCCTGCCTCTGGGGTCTGTCGGCCGCTGGCCGCTGCCCTCTTTCACAGTTTCTAGTTCACTTCCATGTTTTGTATTGAACGCGGATCGTGAATTGTATTTTATTTCCAGTGGAAATCAATTATTTACTTGATATCTACGTTACATTTATTCCGGGTTTGTGTTTTTAAATTGTGGACTACGTGGTTTGTGTTGTGTTTACTCCGTAGTCCGGCTTTTATTTAAGCGAAATAATGGATCATCCACAATGGAAAGTCAACATCGACGATACGATACAAGTGGAAGGAGTTTACTAAATGGTTACCTTACACCTTACACTCTTACACCTACCTAAGCTAAGTTCGAAAAGTCCACATCTTGACATATGAGATGTTCGGTCAGGTGACAAACGATTTCATTTGCAAATCGTCTATCACATGACCGAACATCTCATATGTCAAGATGTGGACTATTCGAACTTAGCTCTAATAACGTTGAGTGATGAATGTGATATGTGATGTGATTTTAGTGATTACGTTGAACTGTTTCGAGAAAGTGAAATGTTTATTATGATAATTGATGAATCAAAATGTTTATTTTGCTCTATAGTTAATATCTCAGATTAATAAATTAATCTGAGGTTAATATTATCAGTTTTAATCCAATCCAATGCTTATTTTACATTTTCGGTGATGTTAGTTCACTATATTATTCGAATTAAATATTTATTAGGGTTTTTAGCTCTTGGAAGTGGTACAAAGATCGTTGATTTTAATTTGGACTTAAGGCTCAGCGTTCCGGTCTTTTGATTAAAACAGGGGTCCGGCGGTGAGACGGGAGCTCGGACGGGAGGTAGCCGAACGGGCTTGAAAAGGCGTGTCTACCTTCCTCTCTCGCATCTCGTCCGCTACGCCGATCTGAATAAATTCAGAGTTCCGTAGTTTGAGGACTGCGCGAATTCCAGGGCCTGTCTTGCGTTATTTTATTCACTGGGTTGGACGATGTTTTTTCCATAAGGGTACCCGCGTGATTTCATTAGTAATTTTCATATAAAAAACGTCAATTTGAAGGTTTTTTATGTTAAGTATTTTTGGTTTATTTTTCTATTGCTGTTAAACAGTGATTTGTGTGTGTAATGCTTATATTAAAATTAAGCCTACATTTGAAATGAGTGAATATATTCGCGAGTATATTACCTAGTACCAACACAAAAAATACTTATTTACATTATTTCTTCTTGCTTCAACCCACTCACCACAGTATCAAATATGTGATAAATATTTTATCTTTTTATTTAAATAATTTGTTGGTTTGTTATTACTGTGGAATCTTATCTTTTGAAACCAAATGAATATTATGTGAATTGAAAATTTATTATGTATAGGTAGTACAGATTTTTTAATTATAAACTAAATTGAATGTTTCTCGTTCATTTAAATTTCAGGGGATTGTTTTGTGAGAAAACGTTTGGACACATCGGTTTTTATTTTTGATTGCGGTTTATTTAGTGATGATAATTTTATGTGTACAAAGTGAACAAAAAATAAGTTACGACCATAAACTTCATTTTTTTCAAATGGAAACCCTTTCTTTATTTTATTTACGAATTCTGCATCAAATTCTAAGTAAGTTTCATGTACCTCGTTCTCAACCTAACCCCAATAACAGTTATCGAGAAATTTACGATTGTTCAGAAATTATTTAAATTTGATCGATCGTGAATTTCTCGATGACTGTTGGTGCGTTAGCTTAAAAACATGGTACATGAAACTTACTTGATATTTGATGTTGAAGAAATAAAAAAAGGGGGTTTCCAGTTGAAATCATGAAGTTGATGGTCGTAGCTTATTTTTCGTCTATTTTTCGTCGATTCTGTACACATAAAAAATATCCGCATCATATTATTGGGAATTTGATGTAGAATTTCAAAATGAAATAAAAAATGGGGGATTCCATTTGAAATGAAGTTGATGGTAATACCATGGAAACGATATCAACAAACTCAAAAGTTTCCGTCATAGAAAAGTCATGATACTACGTCGTAGTATCATGTAGAAAAGTGGCTAAGATTATCATTATATTATATTCACTTCTCTACAGGGTTGCGTTGTTTAAATCACATGATTTAAAAAAAAACCGTTGATTAAAGAATATTTATTTTTCCTCATCTGATGCTTGCATTGTTGAAGAGTAAAATCAAATGAAGTCATCAATCATACAAATATTCAGTCTTGCCGATGCTTTATTTATTGGTTTTGTTTTTTTGAAATGATTAAATGTCAGTTGAGTTATTCAATTATGTTTCACAAATTTTGTAACATATTACCCAATTTAAGTTTGACAGTGGTTAAGTTGCGTTGTGTTCTGTCAAAACTTGAAATGATCGAAATATTTTGTTCAGAAAAAATGCATCTGAAAAATTATTATTAAAAAAAACACAATACATATGAAAGGAGATTTTAATCAAAAAAATCGATTTAAATCAAAATAGTCCGATTTAAATCAAAAAATTCGAAGTTTTTCGATTTTTTTCAAAAAAATCAGCAACACTGCTTTTCTATGGTATCAGTGTTAAACGCGTATTAAGTGTTAATGTATTTGTATCGAGATGGATGGAAATTTGAAATATCAAATAATAAAGTATAGAAGGGTATAGTATAGAAGGGTATACCTACTACTCGCAATAATGGCTATTAATCCCTCGGAAAGTTACTATCCTCTGGATTAATAGCTATCACTATAGACGAGATTATAGAATTATGGTATATAATACTATTTTCATGATCTATTTATCCTTGTTAACACATCACACATCCTGTAGGTATAAGTACTCATAACACCTCTATTTCATTTTGAATTAAAATATAAGACATGCATAGCTTTCTTAGCCATGTCTACGCCAAGATTTTTTTTTAAATGTTTAAAATTATTCGGGAAAAAAACAAAAGTAAGTCTTCTAATGATAAGAAATATTTCTGAGGTAGGCAAAGAACATTATTAACATCAGTTAAGGAAAACAATGCTGATATTTATTGTATCACGAAATAGCAAAAAAATGTCTATTACGTTATTATATGTATTTGTTATCTCTTACTTTAATCACAAAAGTTTTTCTTCATTGAACTGGAAATAAAGTACCCGAGTATTTTGAACCAAAAACTACTCCGGAACCAAAACGGCTGAGTCATGTGAACGAAACTAGATATTATTCATAAAATCTTATATTGACCATCACAAGAGCATCAATTCTCCGCTATATCCCCCATAGAACCTACATACCTAATTTACCTATATACCAAATTTGAATGAAATTCATTGAGAAATAACAAAATTATGCGGACATAACTTCAGTAAATTGAAAATACATCAACTATATTCCCCTCCCTCATAGAACCTACATAATAATATACTTAATCACAACCAATCCATTGAAACATAACGAAACTATGGAAACATAACTTCACCACATTGGTTTTTTTTCACTTTTCAAATTGAATTTCAAATTTTAATAGAACCTATATACAAACATGATCTAAGCAAAAATCATAAAACAATGCGAGAGTGAACTCATTGAATCATTTTTTTCAAAATAGAATGACATACAAGACATGCATAGTTTTTTAGCCAAGCCCAGTATAGATATATTGTTCAAACTGTGTAAAATTCTTTGGCAAAAAAAAACAAAAGTACGTCTTCTAATAATAAAAAATATTTCTGAGGTAGGTAAACAACATTATCAACATCAGTTAGGAATATCAATGCTGATAATCAATGCCTATCAACAAAAAAGCCTTATTATATTCTATTATCTCGTACTTTGATCACAACATTTTTTTCTTATTTTAAGTAGGTATACTTTCCGAAATATAAATATCGGAGCATTTTCACCAAAAACTTCTCCGGATTCAAAACGGCTAAGTTATATGTGGGCGAAACTGAATATTAATCATAAAGTCTTATGTCGACCATCCCAAGTCCCAAGAGCATCAATTCTCCGCTATATCCCTCATAGAACCTACATACGTAGTTTTAAATTTGTTTAAAAATAACGAAACTATGATGTGGCTATAAATTAAAAAACTATTCAAACATAACTTAACCAAATCAATTTTTTTCAATTTCTCATTTAAATCCCCAATAGAACCTTCATAACGGATTTGAACACATTTCTTCAAAAGATAACGACATTATGCGAACATGTATTCTCACCAAATCCAACCGAACCCAAATAGAACGTATATCTTACCGAATTTGAATCAAATTCTTTGAGAAATAACGAAGTTTTGCGGATATAACTTCACTAAATTATAAAAACATATTAACTATTTATATAATCCCTCTCCCTCATTGAACCTACATACCTAATATGATTTACAATAAGATCCATTGAGACATAACGAAACTATGGAAACATAACTTCACCACATTACAAAAAAAACAAAAGTACGTAAATATCGGAGCATTTTCACCAAAAACTACTCCGGATTCAAAACGGTGGACGAAACTGAATATTAATCATATTCTCTTATATTCCAAGTTCCAAGAACATCAATTTTTCAAGTTCATTAAAAAACACAAACCGGTGGTATCATAAGACAAAATTCAAGCTAAACAGCTGATACGTAAACTACGCCCCAAAATCGACTTCGAATAATAATCTGTGATGTCGCCACTGAATGGGGTCAAAATAAGTGATAATTGGTAATGTGAAGGTTTTGAAAAACGCACTTTATTAGTAAACGGCACAACATTTCTCTATGATTTTTGTTTTAGCCTTTCACCAACTTTGTACTCATTTTATCTGGTCTAAATAAAGTACAGGACGTGTATTCCTGTACTTTATTTAGACCAGATAAAATGAGTACAAAGTTGAGAAAATGGTGGTTAAAGTTGATCAACTTTGAGCAAAAAATCTTTTATATTTCTGATCAATTTTAAAACTTTTAATTAGGTATAGGACATTAATCAAGGCTTTGTCTATAACTAGAAAAAAAAACTTTTCGGAAATGTCAACAGATGTGTTAGAAAAACGTGTTTTTCTGAACCACTTTTAGGCGGCTCAAAAGCTCGCGGGACTCTGAGCCTTAAAGTGGGATGGGATTAGGAAAAGGTATTTATTCACTAAATGATTACACAATAACAAAAAATCACTTATAGCCTTCTGATGACTGTCTTCAAGTGAAAATAAACTCATTTTTTACTTATGACAGTCTTTTATAATGTCAAATACATACGCCCGTTATAAAACCCACTTTTTACTCTTGAAAAACTGTTGTCTTTATTGTTACTTTTTCTCTGCTGCATCAGAATCAACTACCTATTTTTTGACCTATACTACTAATATCCTTTATACTATTTTTCTAATAAAATGAAAAGATATTGTAACATATTTTTGTATTTTTTAAATATTTTACCAGGTTTGCCACAATAACGTGATTCGTGATAAACAAAAATTTCAAGCAATTTAGCTATTGGCGTAGGAAATAACCTTTTTTTAACTTGAAAGTATTTAGGTTTTCAAAAATTTCGTATTCAATCACTATGCTTATTGATCCTAATCAAATCTTTGGAATCTTTGTTTATTGGGATGAGTACCTTTTGGCAAACGAATAGGCCTATATCTAATGAAAATATACAGGGTAATCGCTAATATAATAACCAATCTCTCTCTTTGATCATTTTTCTTTCGCCCTGAAGAATAAAATGGTAAATACAGTGGTTTCAGAGCCCTATTTGCGGCATATACAATTTTCGTTTATTCAACCCCTTGTATGTTCGAAAGTATATGCTGCAAATAGTAGTTTACACTGAGCCCTTAACTTTTGCATAACATTCTCTTCTACAGGGTGAAACAAAAAAGGAAAAGGGGGGGTCATTATAAAACGGACGCCCTGTACAAAAAAAAGAGTTGCGATTAACGGCTGGTCCGTGTAAACGTCAACGGAAAGATGTCGTCGAGCAGCTAATAAACTGATACGGTAACAGTAGGCAAGGAGAAGTTGTCGGTATCTTGCCGTCAAGCGGCCGATAATGAGCCTGGCCGGCGATGTCCGGCAAAGTATCATGGCTAAAGACTAAAGGCCGCGGGTGCACATACGAACAGACCAGCGCAGGATGCCATTGATGGGAAGACGATATTGTGGCGGCATAGAAACAGACAGCCGATTAAAAAATGTTTGCTGGGCTACAATCATCCAGAAAAATTGGCGGCCGATTGGTTAGTTTCTTAAGGGTGGCGTATCACCCCCAATATGTCATGAACCAATGAACAATTCTTAATATGATTCTGTTGAGGCCTAATTTTTTACCAGTTGTTCTTTGGTAGCCTATAATCATCCAGAAAAATTGGTGGATCGATTGGCCAGTTTCTTAAGGGTGGCGGATCTCCCCCAATATGTCATGGGACCAATGAACATCTCATAATATGATCCAGTAAAGGCTAAATTTTCCACCAGTTGTTCTTTGGTAGCCTACAATCATCAAAAAAAATTGACGGATCGATTGGCGTGTTCCTTAAGGGTGGCGGATCAAGTTGTTCCGCCAGGTACCTCATCAGAACCGCTAATTTGTCCGTCAATTGACATAATAATATACGCTCGAAATGGTTGCCACAATATCATACTAGAATATTCAGCTTTTTACTTAATCATTTTATGAAAAGTTCATTGTTCCAACGACATGTTGGGGGGGATCCGCTACCCCTAAGGAACTCGATGCACCAGTTTTTCTGGATGATTGTATAGGCTACCAAAGAACAACTGATTAAAAATTTAGACTTAACTGGATCATATTATGAAATGTTCATTGGTCCCATGGCAAATTGGGGGTGATCCGCTACCTTTAAGAAACTGACCAATCGATCCACCATTTATCTGGATGATTATAGGCTACCAAAGAACAACTGGTAAAAATTAAGCCTCAACAGAATCATCATCATGTTAAGTTCATTGTTCCCATGACATGTTGGGGGTAATCTGCCACCCTTAAGAAACTAGCCAATCAAACCGTAAATTTTTCTGGTTGATTGTAGGCTACCAAAGAACAACTGGTGGATAATTCAGCTTCAACTGAATCATATTATGAGAAGTTAAAGGTTTCCGTGACAAGTTGGGGGTGATCCGCCCATCAAGAATCTGGCCAATCGATCCGCCAATGTTTCTGGACGATTGTAGGCTAACAAAGAACAACTGATGAAAAATTTAGCTTTGACTGGATCATATTATGAAAACTTCAATGTTTCCGGGACATGTTGGGGGAGATCCGCCACCCTTAAGGAACCGGCCAATCGATCCGCCAATCATTTTGGATGATTGTGGACTACTAAAGAAAAATTGGTAAAAAATTCAGCCTTAACTAAATGATAAAAACATGCAACATTTTTTACATGTTGGGGGCGTTCCACCGCCCCCTCGGAACCGCGATCAGGGCGAATCCTCTCGGATGACACTCGATTAGGGTCCGTACAACATCCTCTCAAAATATAGTCCTTGACTAAATCATCACTGAAAAATGTCACTAGCACTTAGACTATTAGCAACAGTTTAGTAGGAGTGGAAGAACCATATTGAACTCGACTCTAATGGCCGATTGCACCAACCTATTTGACTTCAAGTTTTTGTTTCCACCAACATTAAATCATTCGACTTATCAAGAGTTTTCTGGGAAACAGATCATTTATGACCTTAGTGAGGAAAGCAATAACATCATCTACCAAGACATTGCGTGCAGTGGTTCCTCAAGGATAAATCCTCGCCCCAGTACTTTTCAACATTTATACTGCTGATACACAGCTCCATGACAAATCAAGACTAAATTTTCCTCAGATTAATATTGTTTGTTAATCTGAGAAATTTTCATATTGTGACGAAACATGTGTTTAGCACATGTTGGGCGCATTCACCATGTGTGTAGAATTATTGCCTTCTTCTGGTACATTCTACCGAGGCTAGATGGCGTCGAACATTCTTCGCTCTTCTACAAACCACTGAAATGTTCTTTAAATCTTGGCGATACTGAGATCCGTCATTTTAGTTAGTTCAGTTCAGATTTTGATCGCAAAACATAAATAACCTCTGATTGTGAACATAAATATTTGTGGTGTTGTAAACCGTGTGTGTAGAGATTTGAAATAAATACATTGAAACTGGACAAGTGTTTTCTATAGCGAAACTTGCTACAATATGTATGCCGACGATACCATATATACGGCTTACGTCATTGCGAGGGATCCAGTTGTGGTGCGCCTGAGATTGCAAAATCATGTCAACTTCCTGTTAAACCACTGCTTCAACAAATATGGAGGATCAAAGTCCATCCGAAGTAACCCAGGCCTTAATTTGATCAACGAAAAAACTCAAAAGTTGATCAAAACTAAAAGTTGAAGACACTCCGATTGATTGGAATTTCTTCATTAACGATCTTGGAGTCTACATAGATAACAAACTCACTTGGAGGATTCATTTTGAGCTCGATTTTTAGAAGAAATTTGCGAACAAGTGGCCATAGCGCACTTTATCTATTAGTGGCTAAAAATAGCAAACTATCTCTTAAATGCAAATTTGCAATACTCAAATGGATTCTACCCAAAACTGCAAAGTTCTTGAGAGTATGAGATTCAGGAGCGACGCATTGATTTAAATAGTTATTTAAATCAATGGAGCGACGTCGTCTACAGGATTCGGAAGCCACCACGAGGAAAACCGAGGGTTGTTCACTTCAACCGTTTAGCTCGGTATGCTGGGAACCATGACGATCAGGACGCTGAAGTGAGGCAGAGGTCATCCGAGGAAGACACGTCACTGGACTGGAGACTTTCATATCTCTATACTCCAATAGACAGAAAGTCCAGAATGGCGTTGTCCAGGAAAGGCAGCTGGCTTTATTCAAAGCACCGGCCGAATATTCGTTTGCTCAGTAGCTCACTGAAGACCTCAGCATGAAGATCAGACTTGCTGCTGTTTTTGAACAAAAATTCGAACAACTGGACCATCTGCGACGACAAAGGCTAGAGGTGGGGAAGGTGCTCCAAATCATGGAAGGGACACCATCTGTAAGGTGTAAACTAAAAATTGGTCAAAATTCTTGGGGTGATTCTGAGGTTTTTGCATAGAAAAAAGTTCCCATAAACATATTATCTCGAAAAATGCCTTCTAAGGAAGTTACGAAGGGCACCCTGAGAACAGTGTGTCCTCAATATTTCCGAAAGTGTAGCTCCCTTGGAAAGCATTTTTCAACAAATGTTTCTGGGCACTTTTTTTCATGAAAATACGTTAGAAATCACCTTAGAAGTTTTTTACAAATTTTTAGGAAACACGGTAGGATTGCTCCTTGAAATTTGTCAATTCTTATTTGCTCTTCCACATTATCCTTATATATACTTAACCTCACTTTTGTATTTACAATCACCTTAGCTCTGTATTTCTTCTTTTTTTGTGAAAACTTCAATTTAGGATAATTTGCATTAAAATACACACATGCTCAAAATCTAGGGATATTTTAAATATATTCAGAAATCATGATGGTTCTAATTTTAAACTTAATTTTGACGTTGTGTAAGAACTGTAGTGATAAGTGAAAGAAGATATATATGAGGGAAAAATCACATGATACACTGATAAAGTAATGATTTATTCAAAAATTTACTAATTACTCCCAATGCATGCAAAATACCAATACAAAGTAAAAAATGCCATTGAGTATGTACAAAAAAAAACAATGAATGAGACTAATACGGAATGTGGCCTCCTCTCGCATTTATGGTAGCCCTGCAACGCCTTTCCATGCTCAGGATCAAGTTATCCAACTCTTGTGAAATTTCAGTCCAGCACTGACAAAGAGCTTGAAACAACTGATCTCGGTTCAGATCCCGAAGAACGTTCCGTTGAAGCATATCCCAGGCATGCTCAATTGGATTAAGATCGGGAGATTGCGGTGGCCTATCTAAAACGCGAATATTTTGATCTTCCAGGAGATTCCTTGTGGTTCTCGCTGTGTGTGGAGTAGCATTATCATGCATTAGTGTGAAATCTGGACCGACATTATTTCTATATAGAACCACAACAGGTTCCAGAACATTTCTAACATAATCGTTTGCCGATAAGAAACGATCTAGCAAAACGAGATCAGTTCTCCCGCCGAGTGAAATTCCAGCTCATACCATGATTGTGCCTCCTCTGTAACTGTGTACCTCCTGGGTATGTTGGATTCGATTTCTTGTGCCAGGTGCTCTCCAAACACGTACTCGTCGAGAATCTGGATACAAGCCAAACCGAGATTCATCGGTGAAAAAGACATTTCTCCACTGATTTTGGTCCGAGGTGACATGTTCTGGAGCCCATGCTAGTCGAGTGGTGCGATTCCCCCGGTTTAGAGGTTGACATCTCCAAGGCCTTTTGCTGACTAGGTTACCTTCTCTCAGCCTTCTGTAGATGGTATGTCTTAAAACAGTCACATCATGTCCTCTGCGCATATGATTGATCAATTGGGTTGCAGTCACCGTGTCATTTCTTCGAGCTTCTAATTGCACATATTGGTCCATACGTGGAGTTGTCATCCTTGGCCGACCCAAATGTCTTTCTCGTACGCCTCCAGTATCACGATAACGATTCCAGAGGCGGGAAATAACGCTTTGAGAAGTCTCCATTTCATTTGCGACATCAACTCGAGTCATATACCGGCTTCAAGCATCCCCACAGCTCTTAACATTTCATTTTCACTCAAATGTCGTCTGGGCATCTTTGAAACAACACGAAAATACGTTGCAGAATGAATGGTGATCAACAATTGATGAACTACTGTGAGATATTGGGAATATTTTCTTAGCGCATATTTTGTCATTTTGCATACCTTTGAAGAAACCGAGTTTTTTGTGAAAAGTAAAAAGCGTACTATTGTGTTTATTGCAAACATCGTGATACACTGCTCAACTTACTTCAAACTAGGAAGTAGATCATAAGGTGTGTTAAGTTCCGTAATATCCCTAGATTTTGAGCATGTGTGTAGATGTGAATCTGTACAAAAACTAAGAATCAGACAGATTTTGGAGAAATCTAAAATGGTTAAAAGCACCTGGACAGAAATTTTTACAACAAATAATATATACCTACTACATTGCTTATTTGATAAAACCAACAGGTTCTTTTTCATATAACAAAATATAAATAGTTGGCGAATTTTTATAGGGAGAGCGCTGTTTTCAATTCAAACAATTCATTATCAAAATTTGGCTTACCTATTCCATTTTATAGCCTTAAACAGGTAAATACATCAATACAAAGGCATGCCTACCTAGTATTATTATTAGATATCACTTTCAAGATCGCATGATTCTGAGATTATTTCCACGGTTTTTTTCTGAATAATTTCAGTTATCATGAAATTACCCAATTTTTTCAACTCCATAACTTTTCCACTTTGAAGCTTATTCTATGGTTCGATAAGATTCATTGATCTAGGTAATTTGCAAAAATTGTTTCATCTATCAACCCAATTTTTCCCAACACTCCATTACTTTTTCACTTTGAAAATTTTTCAATGAAAAAATCACACGGAAAGTGTTCGTTCGACAAGATTCATTGATCTAATTTGCAAAAATTGTTTCATCAATCAACAGATTCTGGAAAAATATTTTCACAGCCTTTTCGCGTCTTTTGAGTTTTCATGATTCCAAACAAAAAGTTACGGTCAGGAAAATGATCATTTGCATCATGTAATTCAATGCAAAATGATATAATCATAGATTTGGGTTATTTGTGATATTATGTATGTACATTATAATATAGGGGGTGTATTGAAAGTAGGGCTTCGCGAGACCACAAGACTAGTCTTGTTCTTGTCTTGGTCCTGGTGACAAGACCGAGACCAAGACCAAGACTAAGACCGGAAAATTTTCTCAAGACCAAGACCAAGACTTGACGTTCAAGACCAAGACCAAGACGAAGATTCTACCTTGAGAGTGTCGTCTTGGTCTTGGTCTTGATAAGAAAAATCGACACAACATTTATCAAAATCTGCAAATGTCTTTATCTACTTTCAATAAGTCTTTAAAGTAAGTCAATTCTTCAAAAATGATTATTGAAATTTTCCAATTCACACTATAGTAGGGTAGAGTGCATGCATGCTACCAGATCATTAAAACGAGTTCCGTGAAAAATCAGGAGCTTCAAATTTACCATCTGTCTGTGTATTTTTTACATCACAAAAAAATTATCATAATAATCCATCTAATCAAACAATACTGATTACTGATTACTGAAGTACAGGCGCTACGAGTTTCGGGCTGTTGGCCCCGACACCGCAGCCTGTAGTTGGGCTTATTGTATTTTCTCTGTGCCTGTCTCTCAGTCGAAGAGCCCCATTGCCCGAATAAGGTTTATGACTCGTTCTACCGTTTCCACCGTTTCCCTGTTCGTCCTTTGAGGAGTGGTTGTGAATTCCCCATTATCTCTTCTCCAGTACGCCTGCGCTTCACATTCGAATACAATGTGGGAGGCTGTTTCCTCCTCCTCGTTGCACAGCCTACATATGGGTTCCTCGTTGAAAAAACCCATGATATGCATGTGTTTCCTTAGAGTGGAGTGTTCAGTTAATATACCTGTTACTTTCCTAAGCTGATTCCTGCTGAGTTTCAGTAGGCTTCCAGATAATGATGATTCGATCTCGTCTGCCATCATTAATTTACTGTGTTTCAGTCCTGGTGATTGGCATCATCTAGCTTTCTATTGTTTTCTGGACCAACAGTTCAGCCAACCTCTCACAGAGGATTTTGTAATACCAATAGCAGGTTCTGGACCCAGAAGTGGTGTGTTTGCAGCTTTGCGTGCTAGTAGATCCGCCCGCTCGTTCCCAGCTATTCCTGTGTGTCCTGGTATCCATCCAAGAGTGACATCGTTAGATACTCCCAGTGTGACAAGGTTTTGCTGACAGTCCATGACTTGTTTGGATTTGGTCAAACAATAACAATGTACATTTTTTTTTTATTGAACTCTGTAACAAGGTATAAATAAATGTAACCAAATGCTTAAATCATCAAGTAATGTGCCTACATTCCTACTTGAAAAATAAATAATGTGTTACTGAAAATTGAAAATGTTCTTTATACTTGTATATTTATCAAAGTTTTGATGAATATCGGAGAACATTTTTAGGAGGAATGATTCTATAGGTACCTATTCTATATACAGTACAACCTCCATAATCCGAACATGCGCTTATCCGAACAAATCTCGATAATCCGATCACCTGCTACCGTATTCGTGAGTGTAAGGAGTAGAGTCCCAAAAAGCGTTTATAGTTTTGGTGAGAAACAAATATAATGTTTTGTCATTGGTTTGGAACTACATTCTCCTCTAGTAGCAGAAACATACCTTATTCAGAAACATACATACATTTATTTTTTTTCTCGAAAACTCAAGTGTTTTTAATATTACGTATTTTAGTTTGTCGTCAAATGATTTTGGTTTTTGTGTACACGAGATGGTTTTAAAAAGTTGTTTTGTACAAAAAATTAAGCTTTTTCATTACGAAGATTTTTGATAATCCGAACAAATCGATACTCCGAACGGTTCTTTGCTATAATTAGTTCGGATTAACGGAGTTGTTCTGTACCAACAAACTGTGCTAAGATCAGTTTATCGGTAGATAAGGTAGCGCTGTCAGTTACACAAACTCCGCATCTCACACAAACTAATCCAAATCTACTTGTTGTGAATAGGTGAATAAAATGCGAAAGAGCTGTGTGGGGCTTTTCGAAAACCTTTGTTTGGCATGGTTGCCTAGATAAGTTCTTATTGTTGGAAAAGTAAGTAGAAAAGTAGATCCCGTATAATGCCCAATAGGCAATGAAATATGCAAACCAATAACAATGAAGAAAAACGCTCAAAAAATGCAAAAGACGTACGTTTCTGATGTCACATGATATAAAGTTCAGTGGAAAGAGACAACTGCTATTTCGTGCAGCTTTTTAAAATCGTACATTTGAAGAGATATTGATAAACAAAAGGATTTCAAGAGCATCTCATGTTCCCCAACCAACGATGTATCGCAGTTATTAAAAAATTTATATTAATAGATTTTTCCATAAGAACTCATGTGTTAGAGAGACACAAAATACATTTTCGATAGGATCAAAAGCAAACACCTCTTTTTACATTATCGCATTACATCGTTGGTTTGGGAACATGAAAGGCTCTTGAAATCCGTAATAAAAAAATCCAGGTCCGCATTTGAAAAATCAAATGGTCAAATGACGAAACGTCGGATTGAAATTTTGATGACGACATCTTGTAAAGGAGAGAAAACTTTAATGAGAAAGTATTTTTTGTTTATCAATCATATTATCTCTTCAAGTGGAGTCAAAAAAAACAAAATTCAAAATGACAAATTTCTTTCTAACGCTTAGGCATTTCCAATACGCTTTCCGGAAGACGAGCCAGAGGACAGTGGACTGCATCATACTGCCGGGTTTGGAGACAATTGCGATATTGACATGAAGACATTTCGGAGCGAAATGCTCTAAGGAGGGTGCAATTTGACGAAACATGCCCAGCGGTATGAACTTTCAAGGCAGCCGACAGCAGATGAGACAAAGTTCCAACCATCTCTCCTGAATATGTCGGTTCTTGTCCCGTTTATCACATGTTCGAACCACTGTTCTATCTTTGTTCTATTATGATCTAGTATTTTCGGTTGCCTATATCCAAGGTTCATTGATATGAAGAGGTTGCGCCGTAACTAGGGAATCGGAAATCCACGAACGATATACCGAATCGATCCCGTCACCGAGCTCCATTATTGACATTCCTGTCATCGGTGTGTCTTCTTAATGTCATAACATGTCCGTATTTCAGGGTCTTAAAACTTTTTTTACCGAGTGTCGGCCGTTTTTAAACGTGTTTGAGGGTAAGTTATTACACAGCTTTTGGTATACAGTGAAATATCTTCTTATTACCAAGTGTGAACCATATTCTATCGTTTTTTTAGATGTGTATTTGAATTTCAGAACCGAATCGGAGCCGACTGACGTCATTTTTGTCTGAATTCTGATTCGTCCGAAACCCGAACGTATAACGACGCAACCTTATTACTATCAATTAACCTTGGCCTATATCTAGAAAATTGAAGAACTTTCGCCATCTATCAAGATATGGAAAATGATATAAAAGTACGCCATTTGGGAAAGGGAGTTCAGTTGTGATCTAGCGATCGTTGCATTAATTGTGAACGGGAACAGTGGTGGACGTATCGCCGGGCAGTTCGGTGCGGCGCCCTGAGGCCCATGGCTCCAAAGGGGCCCTCAATGGCTAAGCATTTTTTTCACTCGATAAATAATATGTCAAATATGCAAATCGAATATAATAAAATTATATTTAAGCTTTATTCAATAAGATCGCCTCATACGTATATCGACCACACCACCCATGCCTAGTATTCGTTGAGAACATTAGGCAACACGCAACACAAACTTCAAAACTTGCCTCAAGTGACAGCAGAGCGCTGTTTTAACGCAGGGTAATTTCCCGAGTCTGCCGTTCGCTTTTTCCGTTTATGTCATGTTCGCTACTGTGATTCACGCTATTTTAATAATACATATTATTAATATTAAGCGGAGTTGAATTTTACCAAGGCTTCTATATAAGAGGTTGCCTCACTTTTACGGTCATGAGGGCATTTGTGTCTACTGTAGCGCCACTGCGGCCATTTCTCGAACTATTCCATCATAAAATCAAGAATGTCATTCATCAATATCATAAACTCACTATTTATTTCCAGGTGGACGAGAGATTTCTTGCAGTCGATGGTTTTTCTTTTGTGAAATCATCCATTTACGTTTTGAAAACTGTTTATAAGTATCTTATCCTTGGATTTGTCTATCAAATATATTTTGTTTTAAAGGTAGGTGTGTCTAGAAATGATCATAATAGAGTTTGTTTACATGTGTTCAACTGTTTATTCTATTCTACCTAAATTTAGCTTTAATTATATTTCAATAGTAGATTTTTCAGTATATTTAGGCAGGACTAATATAAAATAATAGTTAAAAAGTTGTGGAAATCTGAGGGTTGATGTTTTGAATATACATATAGAAAATACTCACATTTGGAACAGTATTTTCGCTTCCTTGACCAATAATATACAATAATAATGTCCCAAAAGATAATTTTACACCTCTATTATTATTTTATTTCGATTTAAATGATAAAATTAGCAAGAAATTCAACGTTTTATCAATCATTGATCGAATGACAGTAATGACACATGACACGACATGATGCAGTCCGATTCAATTGCATGACAGGAATGACACTCAAATGTCAGAACGCCGACGGTTTCAGACCGCTATCCACAAATGACGTCATATTTCCCCCCTTCCGTCTTTACCTCAGGCGAAGGCAACCTCTTGTATACTGATCTTGGAATTTTTCTTCTACTAGAAACAAAAGAAGACAACACGGATAGAAAGGTATTATACAACATTATACTTACATACCCATTTGATAACTGTATTTCTATTTTTGTTTCTGCATGTCATTTTTTGTCACATAATGAAGAGTAGTAGGTAAATCGAATCGGATATCGAATAAACGAATTTTAAGCAAATCAATTATTGAAAGAATGTTGAATCACTTATAAGGTTTGAATGTTGATTGCTTTACTTTGATCAATATTATACGAGTGGACTGCAAATGCATGGCTCTGCTGCAGTCGTTGGAGTCTTTTGTTTGTACTGTAATTTTTCTTAACGTACTAAGGAGCTCCTTTCCTCTAGTATTTCTTTATAGTCTTAACTAGGGTAACACTACATTGCTCCTCAGACTGGTTTTATTGTTTTTTCTAGGAAATAATCAATTAAGATATTTTTTATTTATTTGGTGATACATGGTGACTATTTTGACAAAATGGCGTAGGCGCGTCCTGCGGGCATTTTCGCCTACGGCGGTTTCCTCTCTTTCAATGGCAAGGCACCCCCCAACAGGAGCCCATAAATGTATTTTGCCCTGGGGCCCACTCGTCCCTAGATCCGCCGCTGAACGGGAAGTGTTAAATAAGTGACTTCATAAATAATGGTCAGTGAATTAATTAGTTGAAGTTAAACGACACGTGTTTCTATAGGCGAAATTGCAACAATATTATACGTGATAGGTATTTTATATTATTAGCTTTAAACTTGAATACAAGAACTGAATACATACTGGTCATAACAGTATTACTGTGATATCACATTGTATGCAAAACCATTTTCTAGATCTTCTTTGGACTCTGGTTAATGAAGTCCAGGAGATGTCAAACCACATCAAACAACTGACGCGTTCCACAGCTTGTTTTTTCAATCTATTTAAACACAAGTAGCAAAAGAACTAAAAAAGATGATGTTTCATTTTAAACGTCAATTTTTAATTTCATAAAGGCCGTAAAAGTGGTTTGAAAATTTTTTGATCAGAAAATACTGGGTGTCTGTAAAAAGTCTTACAACATATTCCTGAGGTCAAAATAAGCCGATTTAAAGCAACTTACCTCAGTCCGAGATTGCTGCGTTTTCACGATACAGGGTGATAAAGTTAAACAATAAAGATCAAATTCTTTTCGAACATTTTTCAACGTATTACTTTGAAAATTGGTACCCGCGGGTTTTTTGGGATGCAAAACCTGAATATGTACAGGGTGATTCATTTTCAGCGAGAGGGCGCCAGTTCTCGTGAACTATTCATCATAGAGACCCAGGAAAAAGAATCTGTAGAGTAATGTGCCCAAGAGAAAATGCTGAAAATATATTTCAAGCTTCTAGGATCACCGCAAGGTGGCGTAACGGTACTGTAAAAACAGAAAATCGATAAATTTTCGAAATTTTTCCCAGTTACCTACCAAATAAGAATATGGAAACAGATTTTGGACGATATTTTCTACCAAATTGCTCCCTGACACTTCTCTCTGAGTTGTCAAATAAGACAGCTACAAATCGTCAAACTTGATGTTACTAAATCGCCTATAACTTCGAAATTTGTCAACCGATTTGACTGTTCTCAAGCTCATTTTAAAGAGGAAAATCGGCTTTTTCTGGTGCATTTACTCGTAGTCGATTCAATTCGCTCTAGCCCACCACACAACATGAATCGACAATTTGCACATTTTTGGAAATATGAAAAATATAAGGACTAATGCCATTGATTTTTAAAAAATCAACCTACGACCTCTAATATTGTAGTAATCAACGATTAAATAGCGCCAATCAACATCCACTACGTCACAGAATACATTATCTATGTCCGTCTGACGTATTGACAGAGATGTCTCTCTCTCTCTCGGGAGGGTAATATGGCCCCACCCCTTTTGCGATCATGCAGTGAAATTCGCGTCTTCTTTTTTATTTATTTAGTATATTTTTGGGTATTTCGGAAAAATGTTTTCGCTGACGCCTTTCAAATAATGTCTAGAATACGTCTATAAAATTTCAAGTCATTTGAAAATGTATGCAAATTGTCCATTGTGAAAGTCAAACCTGTATTTGAGGTTTTTTAGAAATTATCAAATGCAAACCCACTAAATAGATCCCTCCGTCGACTCGAGGAATACTTTTGAAAAAGACCCTGTAAATTTGAATGTGTCTAAAAATAGGAGTGACGTGCCAACGGTGGGGAGCATTTGCACTTGTTTTTTTGGTTTTTTTGGCTAATTTTTGTTTTTTTCGATTCAAATTAGTTTGAATATTCCGGTGCGAGATCAAACACCAAAAATGAAAATATCTCGAAAACGGCTCACTTCAGTGGGTTATAACAAGAGCATATCATTTTATGTCTGAAAGTACGTAGAGAGTTTCTTGTCGAAAAAAATTTAAAGCTTCGCTGGTAAAAAAGTTATGGCCATTTTGAACCAGTGTAGTGCAGTGTACAGCGCCCTCTAACGACGACAATGAAAAGGGGGCATATTCAGGTTTTACATTTCAAAAAACCCCCGGGAAACAATTTTTAATGTAATACGTTGAAAAATGTTCACACATTCAACAAAAATCCCCATAGAGGACGATAGGTGAAGGTCTACTCGAAGAACCCTCACGCCATTATCGTCTCATTTGGTGGAGCACTGAACTTGTCGCTACTGGAGCTTGAAAAGTGAATCTCATAATATCCAAACACAAACCAACCAGATTTCACAATTTGTTTAATTTGAACTTGAAACAAAATTTATACATAATCTGAGTGATGCATATGCGACTTCGCAACATAGTCGACAGCAGAATGCAGGTAGCTGTTTAAAGCTCAGATGCTCAAATTCTCCAATTAAATCCGTACACGAAAAGTGTGGAAAATCAAATGCATATTCGTATACGGATTAATCGGAGAATTGAGCACCTGGACCTGTGCACGCGGAATTTCGAGAGCCGTTGGCCGGCTGGTTTCTTTATGGTGGAGGTTCCGAACATTACCTATTTTTCATTCATTTTTATGTTCATCAACGGCGGTTCTGGAGCAAAATGTAGGGGGGGTTAATACCATGTGAGATATCCCGAAATGCGTTATTTTGTTATTTTGAATGACGCTGATCGCACAATTGCGTATACGTTTTAATAAAAATCGAGCCCCTGTATATTTCTAATTTCGTATATCGTACTAATAGGTGGCTTTGAAAACGCCGTTGTCATGTAAGATGTAAGTCGTTGTAAGTGGCGCCCCCTACCAGAAATTTGGTATATAAGGGTGATTGGACACGCAAAATTCAAATCTTGCCTTGGTTTGATTCGTTCTAGTAGGGGGCGCCATTTATACACCTTTTCACTCATTCAAATAGTCATAACTTTTTGGTAGACACCCGTAAATTCTTTTTAAAATGAAAAAGTGTTTTCTCTGTTCTTTTTACACAAAAAAGGTATACTTTGTAGAAGTGGCTGGGAGTAACCTTTTTCAAGGTATTTACACTTGAAGTAAAGCATATGTGGTCTTCAATGGCAAATTTTGAAAATAAACATGAGGTGCATTGAAAACGGCGTTATCATGGTAATTTTGACAGTGTGATTTAATATTCAATGTTTCTTGATAAAAAATATCAATCTAATTTAATATTTTTTTTTCAACTTTTTTCATCATTTTTGTGTTATTTTTTTATTTTTTCCATTTTTTGTTGATTTTTTTTTTAAAGAAACATTGAATTTTGAGTCACTTCTCAAAATTACCATGACAAAGGCGTTTTGAAAGCCACCTATCAGTTCGAGATACGGTTCTGGAAATATACAGGGTGCTACAAATTCGGGGCTAAGTATGGGGATCTCGAAAACCGTAATAGATACAAATTCATTCATTCAAATGGGAACAAAGCTGCGTATTTTGATGCTCAACAAAATGCCGTTTTGAAAGTCAAGAGATTCCGCGACTACGTCCGAAATTATCCGAAAAAACCGAAATTTTTCAAAATCGTTTTAATTTTTTTATGGCCTCATTTGAAAAGATTTTTTAAAATGAATTGAACTTTTTCATTGCCACTTCCTGCTCTTGACAAGATAGCGTTATTAAATTGATGAGACCGACGTTTCGTCTATGAGCAGCTATCATCAACATTGTTTTATTAAATATGGCCCTGGATTTTTTGGATTTGATTTTTGACACCTCAAAGGCAATCAATTAAAATTGAAGGGAATAGTGGGTTTGCAGTTACTCCATGATCTGCATGAGAAGAAGAGAATGGTCAGAAAAAAATGAAAACGATTTTGAAAAATTTCGGTTTTTTTCGGATTATTTCAGACGTAGTCGGAATTTCTTGGCTTTCAAAAACGGCACATTCTGTGGAGCATCAAAATACGCAACTTTGTCCCCATTTGAATGAATTTATTGTATCAATTACGGTTTTCGAGATCCCCATACTAAGCCTCGAATTTGTAGCATCCTGGCGGTTAATCCTTGACCGTTCGCAAATTTGAAACGTATACGCAAAAACGCGATCACCATGTTATGTTGAATGATGCTGATCGCACAATTGCGTATACGTTTTAATACAAATCGAGCTCCTGTATATTTCTAATATCGTATATCGTACTAATAGGTGGCTTTGAAAACGCCGTTGTCATGTAAGATGTAAGTCGTTGTAAGTGGCGCCCAATACCAGTAAGAACCATACCAAGGCAAGATTTGAATTTTGCGTGTCCAACCACCCTTATATATACCAAATCTCAACCAAATAACTTTATTATTTCAAAAGTGATTTGAAGATATCAAAAATTAAAATTTAACTTTGACATTAGGCCATCCAATTTTTTGACGGAGGAGTACAGCAATAAAATACAACTGGCACAAAACACATGCTTGAGATTTGTATTTTGTTTAAGAAAATATGACCATGTCTCTCCTTTATATTCGGCACACGAATTGCTCAAATCCAAATATAGAGTTGAACTGCACTTTGCTGTTCTCATGTATAAATTATGTAGATATAATAGCCCTATTTATTTATGGGAGTATTTTGTGAAGAGGGCAGACCTACACAATGTAAATTTAAGAGATGTAAATAATTTTCAAGTTCCGAATCATAGAACGCACAAATTCAGACAATCATTTTTATTTTTGGGTACAGAACTAATGAATTCAAATATTTTCATTTCGTTGGTAGATTATTCTTTAGTGGGTTTTAGAAATAAATTTTGGCAGAATCTTCTGGAAAAAGTATTATAATGAGGAATTATTTTTTCTTTATTGTAAATATTGTTTAATTTAAGTTTGATTATTTTGGTATAGGTAGGTATGTTGAATATTGTATGAACTAGAATTATTCAACATACTTGTTTCATTCAACGGGTGATATGGAAGAACGCTCTGTGCGAATATCACCTTTTGTGTAATATTGTTATGATGTGAATATTGTTCAATGTGGCACAATAAATATTATTCTATTCTATTATATTCTATTCTATTAGGCAACCATGGATGGGACACACTTTTGATCAGGCAACCTTATACTGTTCGATAGGGAATTAAATAAGCTGTCTTTAAAAAACAATCAATCGAATAACAGATGAGGGTATATTTTCTTCGCCTGTCCATGCACCTGTTTGTACCTGGCAACCTTATAGTTGTACCAAAAGGAAAGTAGGCAACCTATATTTTTCCCATTCCTTGTGCAATTTTCTTTCGACTAATGATCGATTCTCATAAATAACAAATGAGGGAAGTTGATAAAAAAAAAATCAATCCAAGGCAATATTATTCAACAGTGAAGGCCCGTGATTTTGCTAGGCAACCCATGCGCGATTTATCGATGAACAAATTATCTAACATACAGTGCTTTTCTTTAATGTCCCTGGGCGCCATCTTGGAATGTTTTTTTGAATAGGAATAGGGGTCATGTGAAACCTCATTTTGGAGGTCCTGATGAGTGCTTTATAACCCTAGAATATTGAAACGATATCTTCAAGTACTACAAAATGGCGGTACATTTAATAACTACATTAATGCATATGCTTATGACTAAATAACTTTAATAATACATTAAAATCAATTCAAATGATTTTGGAAATGGGTGCCTTGAACTTCTTGGCCTAAAAACAGCCTTTCCGATTTTTTTTTTTTTTTTTTTAAGTGTATCAATGTAGTAATTGAATGTACGCCATTTTGTAGTTCTTGAAGATATCGATTCAATATTCTAGGGTTATAAAGTACTCATCGCCTTCAAAATGAGGTGTCACATGACCCCTATTCCTATTTAAAAAAACATTCCAAGTAGGCACCCAGCCGCCATCTTGAATTTTGCATATGTTAATTTTATGTCAAAACATAGTAAACATGCTTGTATTTCATCACCTAGAATTTGAAGTCTCTGAGTTGAGCCGTTCAAAAAATTAATGAAAAGCACTGTATAATCGTTATCATAATCAAATAACAGATGAGGTTAGATATTTCTAATCCGGATCTTAGACTACTACGACTTTTATTAGTCCTTGAACTACGGTACCTACCTCGGTTATACCTCGTCACTCTAATGAATCACCCGGTATATTTAACTCAAAAGTTATTACATCCACTAAATACCTATGTGTTATTATGAAAATGGACAACTTTGTTTTAAAATAACATTTGTTTCATTTTATACAATACATAGTTACCATAATAAAAACATATGTATATAAAACATTATTGATCGGTCAAGCCATGTTCTACATCTATTCTCATTTAGGTAATTAGTTTTTATGTTAGAGCATTTAAATATACTCAGTGACATAGAAAATGCAACACCTGTTGAAAGTGCTTCGATGTTCACGGTAATTTGACAACATGTTGACCTATCACCTTATGAGGTTAGTGATTAGAATTTGAGCCCGAAACACCAAGTAGAAAGTGAGATATCCTACCTTAATGTTAATAATGTGTTGATGCTCCTCATCTGTTCGCTACCTCTAGTGGAGTCGCGGCATCGATTTGATAAGGTGGATGATGTCTTCTTGGAGTAGGGTATTCCAGGACACCTAAACTTTATCGCGTAGAGTTTTCAGTGTTTGCGGGTGGTGCTGTGAATTATGCAGCCTTCTTTTCATCATATCCCAGATATGTTCTATTGAAGAAAGGTCTAGAGATGGAGGGTGCAAGGGAAGAAGATTTATACAGCAAGCTTCAAAAAAGTCTACAGTTACACGGGCTACATTTGGTCTTGCATTGTCCACATATCACTCAAAATATATAGGAAACTGCCATACGATAGTTTGAAATGTAATTCGCCAGCGCCCTACAACGGGTAGTCCTCGTACTTTTGACTTTTTTTTCTCAAAAACGTGAAGAAATCTGTTTTTGTTGCATACGGTGGAGCCATCTATTGGATAAAATACGATTTATACCACGTTCGAAATTATAATTCAAATATTTATCACATGGTATATCAAAAGTTATTCTGAAAAAATGCTTAACTATTTTTCAAAAACGTTCATTTTATAATGTCTAAAAACTATGTCCTGGACAAATAAAACCTATGCATATTTTTCAGTTTATAACGTTTGATAAGCCATGTGAATCAATATTTAAATTAAATTTCGAATGTTGAGTCTATAAAATGCAAACCACAAAATTTAAAGGACTTGTATACCCAGTTGTGCTTCAGTTTTGTTGTTCAAAATCGGATTTTCGACATGCTGAACCAATTTTTCTAAAACAGTGGAAGAACTTTTATTGGAAAGGAAAGGATGCGTTTTGTTAAAAATATCCACACATCCAGGGGACGATACATTTCTCAAAGAACTCACGAAAATCTTACATTATAGTCCAGTCCAAGGTTCAAACACAAATTTCAAGATAATCTAGGTACTGAAAATTAGATCTTTCGGCACAAAATTCAAATTACACGTGAAATGACAATGACGTCTAGGGTTAGGGATTGGTTATTTATGTCAACCGTTGTTAAGGAAAACCTCCGTCTCTAGCGCCATCCAACGGGTAGTCCTCTAAACAAATCCGGCTTGATTTACTGGTTGCCTAAAACTTCATTCACATTGGCTTCCATTCAAGTTTTCTATATATTTTAAGTGATATGTGGCACTGTGCTGTTTATGATGAAAAGAAGGCTGCATAATTCACCCCCCCCGAAAACACTGGAAGCTCTACGCATTAAAGTTCAGTTGTCCTGGGATACCCTACAACAAGAAGACATCAACCACCTTATCGAATCAATGCCGCGACGACTTCACGAGAGAAAGCGGACAGAGGAGCATCAACACATTATCAACATTAAGGTAGGATATCTCAGTTCTTACTTGATGTTTTGGGTTTAAATTCTGATCACCAACTACTTAGTGATAGGTCAAGATCAGGATACTATAACAAACAAGATATGCTCACGCGCAGGTTTCGCTGACGTCATTGCGTGTCCGAACCTCAAAATTTATAGGTTACCTAGGTAACTGGGTTACCATGATACTGAAACAAACAAGATTAACTCTCGCAAATCCCACTTCAGAAGTCATCACGTGACCTACCTCAAACCTATACAATCAATGTCACGCGGATACGTCATGCGTGAGCCAGTTCAAATTTTGACCAGCAAATGGTAGCTAGGTAACGTTATGGATTTGACGACATGCACGGCTTGGTTCTAATTTCGTCCATATTATCTTGTGTGTTTTACCCCCATATGCACCGTAGAAATCTAATCCGGATGAAGTCTTTATCGCGATTATCTTCCATACCACCTAATGGAAAATAATCGCGATGAAATCTTCATCCGGATTAGATTTCCACGGTGCATATGGGGGTTAGTATCATGAGTCAAGATGTCAAATTACAGTGAACATTGAAGCATTTTCAACAGGTATTGCATTTTCTATGTCACTGAGTATAATGAAGTTCCAATAAATACTATTTTATATGGCTTCTGCAACAATGCGTAGGTGGGTACTCAGGTACCTACCTATTCTATAGGATATTTTATGAAATATAGTATTCACTAAAATTACATGGCGTAGTTTCAGACACGCATTTATTCGGAGATGTTGTAGGTCTCAAAAAAAATGTAAATCGATCATCAAGGTATCGCGTTGAAGATGCATGTGAGATTGTTTCTGTAAATCTTTTCATAAGCAGAAATTCAGGTTTAAAAGAAGGAAACCATGGATAACAGGGGCCTGCATATCTCTTCATGAAATTGATGATGTCAAATGAGGAGATTTGCCAAAAACCCAGCCTTTCATCCATATTTCAGGCGTTACCGGTCACTTTTTTCAATTTTAGTAGCAAAAGCTAAGGACACTAAGGACAGTTATAACAGTGATAGATTTGATGGTTCCCGAAATCTTCACAGGGATAGGATCCATAACTGATGAGATTAGGAGTGAGAATAGGGCATCGGTGGTGCCGAAATCAACTCCAGATTGCCAATACTTTTTACTGTTCTGTTGCCAAGGTTTTGACTGGGAGGCTTGACACAGTTAGTGATCCTCTGTTAGACTTGAATGATCTGAATTGTGGTGATACCTTCTTTTCTGTTCCCACCTATGATGAGGAGGTTCGGGAATGTCTTCTTGAGATCAAAAATGAAAGATCTTCAGGTGGTTATGAATTATTTGCTGGTGTCTTGTTGTCCCTGCCTGCTCATGCTCTTTTTGCCTTAGCTGAAGCCATTAATCATTCCTGGTGCTCTGGTCATTTTCCCGAATGCTTGAAGATCGCGAGTGTTATTTTTATTTTCAAGGCTGGTAATCTTGTGATATATCACTTCTTTCTGTTTGACGAGAATGATGACATTTTTAAACGGTAAAAACATTCTCCATCCCAAACAGTTTGCCTATCAGGATGCCACCGGAACCTCTGATGTCACCTTTCTGGAATGGGTATATTAGGTGTAAATAGTAAGTGAGGAGTAGCGGTGGTCGTTTGCTTCCGGCGATTGCGTAGATCATGGTATCTTGCTAAGGAAATTAAAAATGTATGGCCTTAGAGGTGTTTTCATTGATGCCCAACGTCAAAATGACATCAATGTCAACTTATGGATCCGATAAGATGACATAATGGGGGGTATGATTGAACGTTTACGTTAACTTAACATGTCCGTTTCACCATGGTTACGCTGTTAGCAAATGGAATATTTGCATAAGTAAATAACAATCGTAACGTATACGTCAAGTTAACGTAAACGTTCAATCATAGCCCCCAAGTCATTTGTTTGATATATCTATATACATATAATGTTTATCGAGTCAGTAAACTAAATAGATATCTTGTTGTTCAGAAACTGGGGGTTTGGTGATCGAAGTCGTTCTTGTCCGATATGCTTCAGAGAGTCTTAGTGGGCCCAGCTTCTTCAGATCTTGCTAAGATGAAGTGGAGCAGCTTTCCTCAGGGTTCTGTACTTCGTCCTCATCTATTTCTTTTGTGCGAAAATGATTTGTCTCGATTGCCGATTCTAGGTACTATAATCCTTTTTGCAAACGAAATATCTATCGTTTGGCGTCATGCTTCTGTATTGTATGAAATAATGACTGATATTGGTTTGATAAGGAGCTGGTTCAATGATAACCTTCTCACTCTCAATGTGGAAAATACGCATATAATTCCTTTCAGGAGCTTAATTGAGAGAGTCTTTTGGAGAAAATCCAAGATTTGAGGAACATATTATTTCAAAGATTTGTTCAAAGGTGACATCTGTTGTTGTTATGGCGTTAGAGTGGCAGCTAAAGAATCGGGTCCTCAAATGGCGAGAATCGTATTTATTATTCTCTGGTGGAATCGCACCTGCGTTGTGGCATTGCGTTTTGGGGTAATGATTATCAGGGATTATTGAGTTCTTTGTTCGTTCTTCAAAAGAGGTCCATCAGAGCATTGTATGGAATGGGTCATCGTGAATCTAGTAAACCTGTGTTAACAGAGAATTGCATTTTGACACTGACTTCTCTGTTTATATTGGGGGTAGCTGCATCAACTGTCAAGATCCAAGATAGATTTTGCTTTCTTCTGAACATGAGCATTCAACCCGCCAAGCTAACAATATCACCATCACCCTTCCTAGGCCTACATCGTCTCTAATACAGAAGTCAATTTTGTTTGATGGTAGAAGAATATATGTATAATCATCTTCCATACAAGATTCGTTAGGATATTCGAAAGTTCAGGGCTATTATAGCCCAGTAAAGTTGTCGCCGGCTTATGGGGGTCGGCAAAAAAGAATCCAAACAGAATGATATTTTCAGGGATGCTTGTGGACGATCTCCAGAACATCCAACCAAAAAATCTGACTCGAAGTCCTAGTACGTTTGGCGCAAAAGAGGTGGTTGCCTCAACATTTTTTGCAGCAAAATGACCTGAATAAAAGTTATAGAGGACCTAGAACCGAAGAATCTCGCCTTATAGAACTTTTTGACAGCTCTAACACTTGATGAGTTATAGCGCATCAAATGACAAAATTTCGCTGGCAACAGCTGTGCATGGTTTTAAACATATTTTTTTTGGGATCATGAGGAAAGTTATGAAGAAAAGTTGAACAAAAGTGAACAAAAAATAAGTTACGACCATAAACTTCATTTTTTTCAAATGGAAACCCTTTCTTTATTTTATTTACGAATTCTGCATCAAATTCTAAGTAAGTTTCATGTACCTCGTTCTCAACCTAACCCCAATAACAGTTATCGAGAAATTTACGATTGTTCAGAAATTATTTAAATTTGATCGATCGTGAATTTCTCGATGACTGTTGGTGCGTTAGCTTAAAAACATGGTACATGAAACTCACTTGATATTTGATGTTGAAGAAATAAAAAAAGGGGGTTTCCAGTTGAAATCATGAAGTTGATGGTCGTAGCTTATTTTTCGTCCATTCTGTACACATAAAAAATATCCGCATCATATTATTGGGAATTTGATGTAGAATTTCAAAATGAAATAAAAAATGGGGGATTCCATTTGAAATGAAGTTGATGGTAATACCATGGAAACGATATCAACAAACTCAAAAGTTTCCGTCATAGAAAAGTCATGATACTACGTCGTAGTATCATGTAGAAAAGTGGCTAAGATTATCATTATATTATATTCACTTCTCTACAGGGTTGCGTTGTTTAAATCACATGATTTAAAAAAAAACCGTTGATTAAAGAATATTTATTTTTCCTCATCTGATGCTTGCATTGTTGAAGAGTAAAATCAAATGAAGTCATCAATCATACAAATATTCAGTCTTGCCGATGCTTTATTTATTGGTTTTGTTTTTTTGAAATGATTAAATGTCAGTTGAGTTATTCAATTATGTTTCACAAATTTTGTAAAATATTACCCAATTTAAGTTTGACAGTGGTTAAGTTGCGTTGTGTTCTGTCAAAACTTGAAATGAAATATTTTGTTCAGAAAAAATGCATCTGAAAAATTATTATTAAAAAAAACACAATACATATGAAAGGAGATTTTAATCAAAAAAATCGATTTAAATCAAAATAGTCCGATTTAAATCAAAAAATTCGAAGTTTTTCGATTTTTTTCAAAAAAATCAGCAACACTGCTTTTCTATGGTATCAGTGTTAAACGCGTATTAAGTGTTAATGTATTTGTATCGAGATGGATGGAAATTTGAAATATCAAATAATAAAGTATAGAAGGGTATAGTATAGAAGGGTATACCTACTACTCGCAATAATGGCTATTAATCCCTCGGAAAGTTACTATCCTCTGGATTAATAGCTATCACTATAGACGAGATTATAGAATTATGGTATATAATACTATTTTCATGATCTATTTATCCTTGTTAACACATCACACATCCTGTAGGTATAAGTACTCATAACACCTCTATTTCATTTTGAATTAAAATATAAGACATGCATAGCTTTCTTAGCCATGTCTACGCCAAGATTTTTTTTTAAATGTTTAAAATTATTCGGGAAAAAAACAAAAGTAAGTCTTCTAATGATAAGAAATATTTCTGAGGTAGGCAAAGAACATTATTAACATCAGTTAAGGAAAACAATGCTGATATTTATTGTATCACGAAATAGCAAAAAAATGTCTATTACGTTATTATATGTATTTGTTATCTCTTACTTTAATCACAAAAGTTTTTCTTCATTGAACTGGAAATAAAGTACCCGAGTATTTTGAACCAAAAACTACTCCGGAACCAAAACGGCTGAGTCATGTGAACGAAACTAGATATTATTCATAAAATCTTATATTGACCATCACAAGAGCATCAATTCTCCGCTATATCCCCCATAGAACCTACATACCTAATTTACCTATATACCAAATTTGAATGAAATTCATTGAGAAATAACAAAATTATGCGGACATAACTTCAGTAAATTGAAAATACATCAACTATATTCCCCTCCCTCATAGAACCTACATAATAATATACTTAATCACAACCAATCCATTGAAACATAACGAGACTATGGAAACATAACTTCACCACATTGGTTTTTTTTCACTTTTCAAATTGAATTTCAAATTTTAATAGAACCTATATACAAACATGATCTAAGCAAAAATCATAAAACAATGCGAGAGTGAACTCATTGAATCATTTTTTTCAAAATAGAATGACATACAAGACATGCATAGTTTTTTAGCCAAGCCCAGTATAGATATATTGTTCAAACTGTGTAAAATTCTTTGGCAAAAAAAAACAAAAGTACGTCTTCTAATAATAAAAAATATTTCTGAGGTAGGTAAACAACATTATCAACATCAGTTAGGAATATCAATGCTGATAATCAATGCCTATCAACAAAAAAGCCTTATTATATTCTATTATCTCGTACTTTGATCACAACATTTTTTTCTTATTTTAAGTAGGTATACTTTCCGAAATATAAATATCGGAGCATTTTCACCAAAAACTTCTCCGGATTCAAAACGGCTAAGTTATATGTGGGCGAAACTGAATATTAATCATAAAGTCTTATGTCGACCATCCCAAGTCCCAAGAGCATCAATTCTCCGCTATATCCCTCATAGAACCTACATACGTAGTTTTAAATTTGTTTAAAAATAACGAAACTATGATGTGGCTATAAATTAAAAAACTATTCAAACATAACTTAACCAAATCAATTTTTTTCAATTTCTCATTTAAATCCCCAATAGAACCTTCATAACGGATTTGAACACATTTCTTCAAAAGATAACGACATTATGCGAACATGTATTCTCACCAAATCCAACCGAACCCAAATAGAACGTATATCTTACCGAATTTGAATCAAATTCTTTGAGAAATAACGAAGTTTTGCGGATATAACTTCACTAAATTATAAAAACATATTAACTATTTATATAATCCCTCTCCCTCATTGAACCTACATACCTAATATGATTTACAATAAGATCCATTGAGACATAACGAAACTATGGAAACATAACTTCACCACATTACAAAAAAAACAAAAGTACGTAAATATCGGAGCATTTTCACCAAAAACTACTCCGGATTCAAAACGGTGGACGAAACTGAATATTAATCATATTCTCTTATATTCCAAGTTCCAAGAACATCAATTTTTCAAGTTCATTAAAAAACACAAACCGGTGGTATCATAAGACAAAATTCAAGCTAAACAGCTGATACGTAAACTACGCCCCAAAATCGACTTCGAATAATAATCTGTGATGTCGCCACTGAATGGGGTCAAAATAAGTGATAATTGGTAATGTGAAGGTTTTGAAAAACGCACTTTATTAGTAAACGGCACAACATTTCTCTATGATTTTTGTTTTAGCCTTTCACCAACTTTGTACTCATTTTATCTGGTCTAAATAAAGTACAGGACGTGTATTCCTGTACTTTATTTAGACCAGATAAAATGAGTACAAAGTTGAGAAAATGGTGGTTAAAGTTGATCAACTTTGAGCAAAAAATCTTTTATATTTCTGATCAATTTTAAAACTTTTAATTAGGTATAGGACATTAATCAAGGCTTTGTCTATAACTAGAAAAAAAAACTTTTCGGAAATGTCAACAGATGTGTTAGAAAAACGTGTTTTTCTGAACCACTTTTAGGCGGCTCAAAAGCTCGCGGGACTCTGAGCCTTAAAGTGGGATGGGATTAGGAAAAGGTATTTATTCACTAAATGATTACACAATAACAAAAAATCACTTATAGCCTTCTGATGACTGTCTTCAAGTGAAAATAAACTCATTTTTTACTTATGACAGTCTTTTATAATGTCAAATACATACGCCCGTTATAAAACCCACTTTTTACTCTTGAAAAACTGTTGTCTTTATTGTTACTTTTTCTCTGCTGCATCAGAATCAACTACCTATTTTTTGACCTATACTACTAATATCCTTTATACTATTTTTCTAATAAAATGAAAAGATATTGTAACATATTTTTGTATTTTTTAAATATTTTACCAGGTTTGCCACAATAACGTGATTCGTGATAAACAAAAATTTCAAGCAATTTAGCTATTGGCGTAGGAAATAACCTTTTTTTAACTTGAAAGTATTTAGGTTTTCAAAAATTTCGTATTCAATCACTATGCTTATTGATCCTAATCAAATCTTTGGAATCTTTGTTTATTGGGATGAGTACCTTTTGGCAAACGAATAGGCCTATATCTAATGAAAATATACAGGGTAATCGCTAATATAATAATCAATCTCTCTCTTTGATCATTTTTCTTTCGCCCTGAAGAATAAAATGGTAAATACAGTGGTTTCAGAGCCCTATTTGCGGCATATACAATTTTCGTTTATTCAACCCCTTGTATGTTCGAAAGTATATGCTGCAAATAGTAGTTTACACTGAGCCCTTAACTTTTGCATAACATTCTCTTCTACAGGGTGAAACAAAAAAGGAAAAGGGGGGGTCATTATAAAACGGACGCCCTGTACAAAAAAAAGAGTTGCGATTAACGGCTGGTCCGTGTAAACGTCAACGGAAAGATGTCGTCGAGCAGCTAATAAACTGATACGGTAACAGTAGGCAAGGAGAAGTTGTCGGTATCTTGCCGTCAAGCGGCCGATAATGAGCCTGGCCGGCGATGTCCGGCAAAGTATCATGGCTAAAGACTAAAGGCCGCGGGTGCACATACGAACAGACCAGCGCAGGATGCCATTGATGGGAAGACGATATTGTGGCGGCATAGAAACAGACAGCCGATTAAAAAATGTTTGCTGGGCTACAATCATCCAGAAAAATTGGCGGCCGATTGGTTAGTTTCTTAAGGGTGGCGTATCACCCCCAATATGTCATGAACCAATGAACAATTCTTAATATGATTCTGTTGAGGCCTAATTTTTTACCAGTTGTTCTTTGGTAGCCTATAATCATCCAGAAAAATTGGTGGATCGATTGGCCAGTTTCTTAAGGGTGGCGGATCTCCCCCAATATGTCATGGGACCAATGAACATCTCATAATATGATCCAGTAAAGGCTAAATTTTCCACCAGTTGTTCTTTGGTAGCCTACAATCATCAAAAAAAATTGACGGATCGATTGGCGTGTTCCTTAAGGGTGGCGGATCAAGTTGTTCCGCCAGGTACCTCATCAGAACCGCTAATTTGTCCGTCAATTGACATAATAATATACGCTCGAAATGGTTGCCACAATATCATACTAGAATATTCAGCTTTTTACTTAATCATTTTATGAAAAGTTCATTGTTCCAACGACATGTTGGGGGGGATCCGCTACCCCTAAGGAACTCGATGCACCAGTTTTTCTGGATGATTGTATAGGCTACCAAAGAACAACTGATGAAAAATTTAGACTTAACTGGATCATATTATGAAATGTTCATTGGTCCCATGGCAAATTGGGGGTGATCCGCTACCTTTAAGAAACTGACCAATCGATCCGCCATTTATCTGGATGATTATAGGCTACCAAAGAACAACTGGTAAAAATTAAGCCTCAACAGAATCATCATCATGTAAAGTTCATTGTTCCCATGACATGTTGGGGGTAATCTGCCACCCTTAAGAAACTAGCCAATCAAACCGTAAATTTTTCTGGTTGATTGTAGGCTACCAAAGAACAACTGGTGGATAATTCAGCTTCAACTGAATCATATTATGAGAAGTTAAAGGTTTCCGTGACAAGTTGGGGGTGATCCGCCCATCAAGAATCTGGCCAATCGATCCGCCAATGTTTCTGGACGATTGTAGGCTAACAAAGAACAACTGATGAAAAATTTAGCTTTGACTGGATCATATTATGAAAACTTCAATGTTTCCGGGACATGTTGGGGGAGATCCGCCACCCTTAAGGAACCGGCCAATCGATCCGCCAATCATTTTGGATGATTGTGGACTACTAAAGAAAAATTGGTAAAAAATTCAGCCTTAACTAAATGATAAAAACATGCAACATTTTTTACATGTTGGGGGCGTTCCACCGCCCCCTCGGAACCGCGATCAGGGCGAATCCTCTCGGATGACACTCGATTAGGGTCCGTACAACATCCTCTCAAAATATAGTCCTTGACTAAATCATCACTGAAAAATGTCACTAGCACTTAGACTATTAGCAACAGTTTAGTAGGAGTGGAAGAACCATATTGAACTCGACTCTAATGGCCGATTGCACCAACCTATTTGACTTCAAGTTTTTGTTTCCACCAACATTAAATCATTCGACTTATCAAGAGTTTTCTGGGAAACAGATCATTTATGACCTTAGTGAGGAAAGCAATAACATCATCTACCAAGACATTGCGTGCAGTGGTTCCTCAAGGATAAATCCTCGCCCCAGTACTTTTCAACATTTATACTGCTGATACACAGCTCCATGACAAATCAAGACTAAATTTTCCTCAGATTAATATTGTTTGTTAATCTGAGAAATTTTCATATTGTGACGAAACATGTGTTTAGCACATGTTGGGCGCATTCACCATGTGTGTAGAATTATTGCCTTCTTCTGGTACATTCTACCGAGGCTAGATGGCGTCGAACATTCTTCGCTCTTCTACAAACCACTGAAATGTTCTTTAAATCTTGGCGATACTGAGATCCGTCATTTTAGTTAGTTCAGTTCAGATTTTGATCGCAAAACATAAATAACCTCTGATTGTGAACATAAATATTTGTGGTGTTGTAAACCGTGTGTGTAGAGATTTGAAATAAATACATTGAAACTGGACAAGTGTTTTCTATAGCGAAACTTGCTACAATATGTATGCCGACGATACCATATATACGGCTTACGTCATTGCGAGGGATCCAGTTGTGGTGCGCCTGAGATTGCAAAATCATGTCAACTTCCTGTTAAACCACTGCTTCAACAAATATGGAGGATCAAAGTCCATCCGAAGTAACCCAGGCCTTAATTTGATCAACGAAAAAACTCAAAAGTTGATCAAAACTAAAAGTTGAAGACACTCCGATTGATTGGAATTTCTTCATTAACGATCTTGGAGTCTACATAGATAACAAACTCACTTGGAGGATTCATTTTGAGCTCGATTTTTAGAAGAAATTTGCGAACAAGTGGCCATAGCGCACTTTATCTATTAGTGGCTAAAAATAGCAAACTATCTCTTAAATGCAAATTTGCAATACTCAAATGGATTCTACCCAAAACTGCAAAGTTCTTGAGAGTATGAGATTCAGGAGCGACGCATTGATTTAAATAGTTATTTAAATCAATGGAGCGACGTCGTCTACAGGATTCGGAAGCCACCACGAGGAAAACCGAGGGTTGTTCACTTCAACCGTTTAGCTCGGTATGCTGGGAACCATGACGATCAGGACGCTGAAGTGAGGCAGAGGTCATCCGAGGAAGACACGTCACTGGACTGGAGACTTTCATATCTCTATACTCCAATAGACAGAAAGTCCAGAATGGCGTTGTCCAGGAAAGGCAGCTGGCTTTATTCAAAGCACCGGCCGAATATTCGTTTGCTCAGTAGCTCACTGAAGACCTCAGCATGAAGATCAGACTTGCTGCTGTTTTTGAACAAAAATTCGAACAACTGGACCATCTGCGACGACAAAGGCTAGAGGTGGGGAAGGTGCTCCAAATCATGGAAGGGACACCATCTGTAAGGTGTAAACTAAAAATTGGTCAAAATTCTTGGGGTGATTCTGAGGTTTTTGCATAGAAAAAAGTTCCCATAAACATATTATCTCGAAAAATGCCTTCTAAGGAAGTTACGAAGGGCACCCTGAGAACAGTGTGTCCTCAATATTTCCGAAAGTGTAGCTCCCTTGGAAAGCATTTTTCAACAAATGTTTCTGGGCACTTTTTTTCATGAAAATACGTTAGAAATCACCTTAGAAGTTTTTTACAAATTTTTAGGAAACACGGTAGGATTGCTCCTTGAAATTTGTCAATTCTTATTTGCTCTTCCACATTATCCTTATATATACTTAACCTCACTTTTGTATTTACAATCACCTTAGCTCTGTATTTCTTCTTTTTTTGTGAAAACTTCAATTTAGGATAATTTGCATTAAAATACACACATGCTCAAAATCTAGGGATATTTTAAATATATTCAGAAATCATGATGGTTCTAATTTTAAACTTAATTTTGACGTTGTGTAAGAACTGTAGTGATAAGTGAAAGAAGATGTATATGAGGGAAAAATCACATGATACACTGATAAAGTAATGATTTATTCAAAAATTTACTAATTACTCCCAATGCATGCAAAATACCAATACAAAGTAAAAAATGCCATTGAGTATGTACAAAAAAAAACAATGAATGAGACTAATACGGAATGTGGCCTCCTCTCGCATTTATGGTAGCCCTGCAACGCCTTTCCATGCTCAGGATCAAGTTATCCAACTCTTGTGAAATTTCAGTCCAGCACTGACAAAGAGCTTGGAACAACTGATCTCGGTTCAGATCCCGAAGAACGTTCCGTTGAAGCATATCCCAGGCATGCTCAATTGGATTAAGATCGGGAGATTGCGGTGGCCTATCTAAAACGCGAATATTTTGATCTTCCAGGAGATTCCTTGTGGTTCTCGCTGTGTGTGGAGTAGCATTATCATGCATTAGTGTGAAATCTGGACCGACATTATTTCTATATAGAACCACAACAGGTTCCAGAACATTTCTAACATAATCGTTTGCCGATAAGAAACGATCTAGCAAAACGAGATCAGTTCTCCCGCCGAGTGAAATTCCAGCTCATACCATGATTGTGCCTCCTCTGTAACTGTGTACCTCCTGGGTATGTTGGATTCGATTTCTTGTGCCAGGTGCTCTCCAAACACGTACTCGTCGAGAATCTGGATACAAGCCAAACCGAGATTCATCGGTGAAAAAGACATTTCTCCACTGATTTTGGTCCGAGGTGACATGTTCTGGAGCCCATGCTAGTCGAGTGGTGCGATTCCCCCGGTTTAGAGGTTGACATCTCCAAGGCCTTTTGCTGACTAGGTTACCTTCTCTCAGCCTTCTGTAGATGGTATGTCTTAAAACAGTCACATCATGTCCTCTGCGCATATGATTGATCAATTGGGTTGCAGTCACCGTGTCATTTCTTCGAGCTTCTAATTGCACATATTGGTCCATACGTGGAGTTGTCATCCTTGGCCGACCCAAATGTCTTTCTCGTACGCCTCCAGTATCACGATAACGATTCCAGAGGCGGTAAATAACGCTTTGAGAAGTCTCCATTTCATTTGCGACATCAACTCGAGTCATATACCGGCTTCAAGCATCCCCACAGCTCTTAACATTTCATTTTCACTCAAATGTCGTCTGGGCATCTTTGAAACAACACGAAAATACGTTGCAGAATGAATGGTGATCAACAATTGATGAACTACTGTGAGATATTGGGAATATTTTCTTAGCGCATATTTTGTCATTTTGCATACCTTTGAAGAAACCGAGTTTTTTGTGAAAAGTAAAAAGCGTACTATTGTGTTTATTGCAAACATCGTGATACACTGCTCAACTTACTTCAAACTAGGAAGTAGATCATAAGGTGTGTTAAGTTCCGTAATATCCCTAGATTTTGAGCATGTGTGTAGATGTGAATCTGTACAAAAACTAAGAATCAGACAGATTTTGGAGAAATCTAAAATGGTTAAAAGCACCTGGACAGAAATTTTTACAACAAATAATATATACCTACTACATTGCTTATTTGATAAAACCAACAGGTTCTTTTTCATATAACAAAATATAAATAGTTGGCGAATTTTTATAGGGAGAGCGCTGTTTTCAATTCAAACAATTCATTATCAAAATTTGGCTTACCTATTCCATTTTATAGCCTTAAACAGGTACATACATCAATACAAAGGCATGCCTACCTAGTATTATTATTAGATATCACTTTCAAGATCGCATGATTCTGAGATTATTTCCACGGTTTTTTTCTGAATAATTTCAGTTATCATGAAATTACCCAATTTTTTCAACTCCATAACTTTTCCACTTTGAAGCTTATTCTATGGTTCGATAAGATTCATTGATCTAGGTAATTTGCAAAAATTGTTTCATCTATCAACCCAATTTTTCCCAACACTCCATTACTTTTTCACTTTGAAAATTTTTCAATGAAAAAATCACATGGAAAGTGTTCGTTCGACAAGATTCATTGATCTAATTTGCAAAAATTGTTTCATCAATCAACAGATTCTGGAAAAATATTTTCACAGCCTTTTCGCGTCTTTTGAGTTTTCATGATTCCAAACAAAAAGTTACGGTCAGGAAAATGATCATTTGCATCATGTAATTCAATGCAAAATGATATAATCATAGATTTGGGTTATTTGTGATATTATGTATGTACATTATAATATAGGGGGTGTATTGAAAGTAGGGCTTCGCGAGACCACAAGACTAGTCTTGTTCTTGTCTTGGTCCTGGTGACAAGACCGAGACCAAGACCAAGACTAAGACCGGAAAATTTTCTCAAGACCAAGACCAAGACTTGACGTTCAAGACCAAGACCAAGACGAAGATTCTACCTTGAGAGTGTCGTCTTGGTCTTGGTCTTGATAAGAAAAATCGACACAACATTTATCAAAATCTGCAAATGTCTTTATCTACTTTCAATAAGTCTTTAAAGTAAGTCAATTCTTCAAAAATGATTATTGAAATTTTCCAATTCACACTATAGTAGGGTAGAGTGCATGCATGCTACCAGATCATTAAAACGAGTTCCGTGAAAAATCAGGAGCTTCAAATTTACCATCTGTCTGTGTATTTTTTACATCACAAATAAATTATCATAATAATCCATCTAATCAAACAATACTGATTACTGATTACTGAAGTACAGGCGCTACGAGTTTCGGGCTGTTGGCCCCGACACCGCAGCCTGTAGTTGGGCTTATTGTATCTTCTCTGTGCCTGTCTCTCAGTCGAAGAGCCCCATTGCCCGAATAAGGTTTATGACTCGTTCTACCGTTTCCACCGTTTCCCTGTTCGTCCTTTGAGGAGTGGTTGTGAATTCCCCATTATCTCTTCTCCAGTACGCCTGCGCTTCACATTCGAATACAATGTGGGAGGCTGTTTCCTCCTCCTCGTTGCACAGCCTACATATGGGTTCCTCGTTGAAAAAACCCATGATATGCATGTGTTTCCTTAGAGTGGAGTGTTCAGTTAATATACCTGTTACTTTCCTAAGCTGATTCCTGCTGAGTTTCAGTAGGCTTCCAGATAATGATGATTCGATCTCGTCTGCCATCATTAATTTACTGTGTTTCAGTCCTGGTGATTGGCATCATCTAGCTTTCTATTGTTTTCTGGACCAACAGTTCAGCCAACCTCTCACAGAGGATTTCGTAATACCAATAGCAGGTTCTGGACCCAGAAGTGGTGTGTTTGCAGCTTTGCGTGCTAGTAGATCCGCCCGCTCGTTCCCAGCTATTCCTGTGTGTCCTGGTATCCATCCAAGAGTGACATCGTTAGATACTCCCAGTGTGACAAGGTTTTGCTGACAGTCCATGACTTGTTTGGATTTGGTCAAACAATAACAATGTACATTTTTTTTTTATTGAACTCTGTAACAAGGTATAAATAAATGTAACCAAATGCTTAAATCATCAAGTAATGTGCCTACATTCCTACTTGAAAAATAAATAATGTGTTACTGAAAATTGAAAATGTTCTTTATACTTGTATATTTATCAAAGTTTTGATGAATATCGGAGAACATTTTTAGGAGGAATGATTCTATAGGTACCTATTCTATATACAGTACAACCTCCATAATCCGAACATGCGCTTATCCGAACAAATCTCGATAATCCGATCACCTGCTACCGTATTCGTGAGTGTAAGGAGTAGAGTCCCAAAAAGCGTTTATAGTTTTGGTGAGAAACAAATATAATGTTTTGTCATTGGTTTGGAACTACATTCTCCTCTAGTAGCAGAAACATACCTTATTCAGAAACATACATACATTTATTTTTTTTCTCGAAAACTCAAGTGTTTTTAATATTACGTATTTTAGTTTGTCGTCAAATGATTTTGGTTTTTGTGTACACGAGATGGTTTTAAAAAGTTGTTTTGTACAAAAAATTAAGCTTTTTCATTACGAAGATTTTTGATAATCCGAACAAATCGATACTCCGAACGGTTCTTTGCTATAATTAGTTCGGATTAACGGAGTTGTTCTGTACCAACAAACTGTGCTAAGATCAGTTTATCGGTAGATAAGGTAGCGCTGTCAGTTACACAAACTCCGCATCTCACACAAACTAATCCAAATCTACTTGTTGTGAATAGGTGAATAAAATGCGAAAGAGCTGTGTGGGGCTTTTCGAAAACCTTTGTTTGGCATGGTTGCCTAGATAAGTTCTTATTGTTGGAAAAGTAAGTAGAAAAGTAGATCCCGTATAATGCCCAATAGGCAATGAAATATGCAAACCAATAACAATGAAGAAAAACGCTCAAAAAATGCAAAAGACGTACGTTTCTGATGTCACATGATATAAAGTTCAGTGGAAAGAGACAACTGCTATTTCGTGCAGCTTTTTAAAATCGTACATTTGAAGAGATATTGATAAACAAAAGGATTTCAAGAGCATCTCATGTTCCCCAACCAACGATGTATCGCAGTTATTAAAAAATTTATATTAATAGATTTTTCCATAAGAACTCATGTGTTAGAGAGACACAAAATACATTTTCGATAGGATCAAAAGCAAACACCTCTTTTTACATTATCGCATTACATCGTTGGTTTGGGAACATGAAAGGCTCTTGAAATCCGTAATAAAAAAATCCAGGTCCGCATTTGAAAAATCAAATGGTCAAATGACGAAACGTCGGATTGAAATTTTGATGACGACATCTTGTAAAGGAGAGAAAACTTTAATGAGAAAGTATTTTTTGTTTATCAATCATATTATCTCTTCAAGTGGAGTCAAAAAAAACAAAATTCAAAATGACAAATTTCTTTCTAACGCTTAGGCATTTCCAATACGCTTTCCGGAAGACGAGCCAGAGGACAGTGGACTGCATCATACTGCCGGGTTTGGAGACAATTGCGATATTGACATGAAGACATTTCGGAGCGAAATGCTCTAAGGAGGGTGCAATTTGACGAAACATGCCCAGCGGTATGAACTTTCAAGGCAGCCGACAGCAGATGAGACAAAGTTCCAACCATCTCTCCTGAATATGTCGGTTCTTGTCCCGTTTATCACATGTTCGAACCACTGTTCTATCTTTGTTCTATTATGATCTAGTATTTTCGGTTGCCTATATCCAAGGTTCATTGATATGAAGAGGTTGCGCCGTAACTAGGGAATCGGAAATCCACGAACGATACACCGAATCGATCCCGTCACCGAGCTCCATTATTGACATTCCTGTCATCGGTGTGTCTTCTTAATGTCATAACATGTCCGTATTTCAGGGTCTTAAAACTTTTTTTACCGAGTGTCGGCCGTTTTTAAACGTGTTTGAGGGTAAGTTATTACACAGCTTTTGGTATACAGTGAAATATCTTCTTATTACCAAGTGTGAACCATATTCTATCGTTTTTTTAGATGTGTATTTGAATTTCAGAACCGAATCGGAGCCGACTGACGTCATTTTTGTCTGAATTCTGATTCGTCCGAAACCCGAACGTATAACGACGCAACCTTATTACTATCAATTAACCTTGGCCTATATCTAGAAAATTGAAGAACTTTCGCCATCTATCAAGATATGGAAAATGATATAAAAGTACGCCATTTGGGAAAGGGAGTTCAGTTGTGATCTAGCGATCGTTGCATTAATTGTGAACGGGAACAGTGGTGGACGTATCGCCGGGCAGTTCGGTGCGGCGCCCTGAGGCCCATGGCTCCAAAGGGGCCCTCAATGGCTAAGCATTTTTTTCACTCGATAAATAATATGTCAAATATGCAAATCGAATATAATAAAATTATATTTAAGCTTTATTCAATAAGATCGCCTCATACGTATATCGACCACACCACCCATGCCTAGTATTCGTTGAGAACATTAGGCAACACGCAACACAAACTTCAAAACTTGCCTCAAGTGACAGCAGAGCGCTGTTTTAACGCAGGGTAATTTCCCGAGTCTGCCGTTCGCTTTTTCCGTTTATGTCATGTTCGCTACTGTGATTCACGCTATTTTAATAATACATATTATTAATATTAAGCGGAGTTGAATTTTACCAAGGCTTCTATATAAGAGGTTGCCTCACTTTTACGGTCATGAGGGCATTTGTGTCTACTGTAGCGCCACTGCGGCCATTTCTCGAACTATTCCATCATAAAATCAAGAATGTCATTCATCAATATCATAAACTCACTATTTATTTCCAGGTGGACGAGAGATTTCTTGCAGTCGATGGTTTTTCTTTTGTGAAATCATCCATTTACGTTTTGAAAACTGTTTATAAGTATCTTATCCTTGGATTTGTCTATCAAATATATTTTGTTTTAAAGGTAGGTGTGTCTAGAAATGATCATAATAGAGTTTGTTTACATGTGTTCAACTGTTTATTCTATTCTACCTAAATTTAGCTTTAATTATATTTCAATAGTAGATTTTTCAGTATATTTAGGCAGGACTAATATAAAATAATAGTTAAAAAGTTGTGGAAATCTGAGGGTTGATGTTTTGAATATACATATAGAAAATACTCACATTTGGAACAGTATTTTCGCTTCCTTGACCAATAATATACAATAATAATGTCCCAAAAGATAATTTTACACCTCTATTAATATTTTATTTCGATTTAAATGATAAAATTAGCAAGAAATTCAACGTTTTATCAATCATTGATCGAATGACAGTAATGACACATGACACGACATGATGCAGTCCGATTCAATTGCATGACAGGAATGACACTCAAATGTCAGAACGCCGACTGTTTCAGACCGCTATCCACAAATGACGTCATATTTCCCCCCTTCCGTCTTTACCTCAGGCGAAGGCAACCTCTTGTATACTGATCTTGGAATTTTTCTTCTACTAGAAACAAAAGAAGACAACACGGATAGAAAGGTATTATACAACATTATACTTACATACCCATTTGATAACTGTATTTCTATTTTTGTTTCTGCATGTCATTTTTTGTCACATAATGAAGAGTAGTAGGTAAATCGAATCGGATATCGAATAAACGAATTTTAAGCAAATCAATTATTGAAAGAATGTTGAATCACTTATAAGGTTTGAATGTTGATTGCTTTACTTTGATCAATATTATACGAGTGGACTGCAAATGCATGGCTCTGCTGCAGTCGTTGGAGTCTTTTGTTTGTACTGTAATTTTTCTTAACGTACTAAGGAGCTCCTTTCCTCTAGTATTTCTTTATAGTCTTAACTAGGGTAACACTACATTGCTCCTCAGACTGGTTTTATTGTTTTTTCTAGGAAATAATCAATTAAGATATTTTTTATTTATTTGGTGATACATGGTGACTATTTTGACAAAATGGCGTAGGCGCGTCCTGCGGGCATTTTCGCCTACGGCGGTTTCCTCTCTTTCAATGGCAAGGCACCCCCCAACAGGAGCCCATAAATGTATTTTGCCCTGGGGCCCACTCGTCCCTAGATCCGCCGCTGAACGGGAAGTGTTAAATAAGTGACTTCATAAATAATGGTCAGTGAATTAATTAGTTGAAGTTAAACGACACGTGTTTCTATAGGCGAAATTGCAACAATATTATACGTGATAGGTATTTTATATTATTAGCTTTAAACTTGAATACAAGAACTGAATACATACTGGTCATAACAGTATTACTGTGATATCACATTGTATGCAAAACCATTTTCTAGATCTTCTTTGGACTCTGGTTAATGAAGTCCAGGAGATGTCAAACCACATCAAACAACTGACGCGTTCCACAGCTTGTTTTTTCAATCTATTTAAACACAAGTAGCAAAAGAACTAAAAAAGATGATGTTTCATTTTAAACGTCAATTTTTAATTTCATAAAGGCCGTAAAAGTGGTTTGAAAATTTTTTGATCAGAAAATACTGGGTGTCTGTAAAAAGTCTTACAACATATTCCTGAGGTCAAAATAAGCCGATTTAAAGCAACTTACCTCAGTCCGAGATTGCTGCGTTTTCACGATACAGGGTGATAAAGTTAAACAATAAAGATCAAATTCTTTTCGAACATTTTTCAACGTATTACTTTGAAAATTGGTACCCGCGGGTTTTTTGGGATGCAAAACCTGAATATGTACAGGGTGATTCATTTTCAGCGAGAGGGCGCCAGTTCTCGTGAACTATTCATCATAGAGACCCAGGAAAAAGAATCTGTAGAGTAATGTGCCCAAGAGAAAATGCTGAAAATATATTTCAAGCTTCTAGGATCACCGCAAGGTGGCGTAACGGTACTGTAAAAACAGAAAATCGATAAATTTTCGAAATTTTTCCCAGTTACCTACCAAATAAGAATATGGAAACAGATTTTGGACGATATTTTCTACCAAATTGCTCCCTGACACTTCTCTCTGAGTTGTCAAATAAGACAGCTACAAATCGTCAAACTTGATGTTACTAAATCGCCTATAACTTCGAAATTTGTCAACCGATTTGACTGTTCTCAAGCTCATTTTAAAGAGGAAAATCGGCTTTTTCTGGTGCATTTACTCGTAGTCGATTCAATTCGCTCTAGCCCACCACACAACATGAATCGACAATTTGCACATTTTTGGAAATATGAAAAATATAAGGACTAATGCCATTGATTTTTAAAAAATCAACCTACGACCTCTAATATTGTAGTAATCAACGATTAAATAGCGCCAATCAACATCCACTACGTCACAGAATACATTATCTATGTCCGTCTGACGTATTGACTGAGATGTCTCTCTCTCTCTCGGGAGGGTAATATGGCCCCACCCCTTTTGCGATCATGCAGTGAAATTCGCGTCTTCTTTTTTATTTATTTAGTATATTTTTGGGTATTTCGGAAAAATGTTTTCGCTGACGCCTTTCAAATAATGTCTAGAATACGTCTATAAAATTTCAAGTCATTTGAAAATGTATGCAAATTGTCCATTGTGAAAGTCAAACCTGTATTTGAGGTTTTTTAGAAATTATCAAATGCAAACCCACTAAATAGATCCCTCCGTCGACTCGAGGAATACTTTTGAAAAAGACCCTGTAAATTTGAATGTGTCTAAAAATAGGAGTGACGTGCCAACGGTGGGGAGCATTTGCACTTGTTTTTTTGGTTTTTTTGGCTAATTTTTGTTTTTTTCGATTCAAATTAGTTTGAATATTCCGGTGCGAGATCAAACACCAAAAATGAAAATATCTCGAAAACGGCTCACTTCAGTGGGTTATAACAAGAGCATATCATTTTATGTCTGAAAGTACGTAGAGAGTTTCTTGTCGAAAAAAATTTAAAGCTTCGCTGGTAAAAAAGTTATGGCCATTTTGAACCAGTGTAGTGCAGTGTACAGCGCCCTCTAACGACGACAATGAAAAGGGGGCATATTCAGGTTTTACATTTCAAAAAACCCCCGGGAAACAATTTTTAATGTAATACGTTGAAAAATGTTCACACATTCAACAAAAATCCCCATAGAGGACGATAGGTGAAGGTCTACTCGAAGAACCCTCACGCCATTATCGTCTCATTTGGTGGAGCACTGAACTTGTCGCTACTGGAGCTTGAAAAGTGAATCTCATAATATCCAAACACAAACCAACCAGATTTCACAATTTGTTTAATTTGAACTTGAAACAAAATTTATACATAATCTGAGTGATGCATATGCGACTTCGCAACATAGTCGACAGCAGAATGCAGGTAGCTGTTTAAAGCTCAGATGCTCAAATTCTCCAATTAAATCCGTACACGAAAAGTGTGGAAAATCAAATGCATATTCGTATACGGATTAATCGGAGAATTGAGCACCTGGACCTGTGCACGCGGAATTTCGAGAGCCGTTGGCCGGCTGGTTTCTTTATGGTGGAGGTTCCGAACATTACCTATTTTTCATTCATTTTTATGTTCATCAACGGCGGTTCTGGAGCAAAATGTAGGGGGGGTTAATACCATGTGAGACATCCCGAAATGCGTTATTTTGTTATTTTGAATGACGCTGATCGCACAATTGCGTATACGTTTTAATAAAAATCGAGCCCCTGTATATTTCTAATTTCGTATATCGTACTAATAGGTGGCTTTGAAAACGCCGTTGTCATGTAAGATGTAAGTCGTTGTAAGTGGCGCCCCCTACCAGAAATTTGGTATATAAGGGTGATTGGACACGCAAAATTCAAATCTTGCCTTGGTTTGATTCGTTCTAGTAGGGGGCGCCATTTATACACCTTTTCACTCATTCAAATAGTCATAACTTTTTGGTAGACACCCGTAAATTCTTTTTAAAATGAAAAAGTGTTTTCTCTGTTCTTTTTACACAAAAAAGGTATACTTTGTAGAAGTGGCTGGGAGTAACCTTTTTCAAGGTATTTACACTTGAAGTAAAGCATATGTGGTCTTCAATGGCAAATTTTGAAAATAAACATGAGGTGCATTGAAAACGGCGTTATCATGGTAATTTTGACAGTGTGATTTAATATTCAATGTTTCTTGATAAAAAATATCAATCTAATTTAATATTTTTTTTTCAACTTTTTTCATCATTTTTGTGTTATTTTTTTATTTTTTCCATTTTTTGTTGATTTTTTTTTTAAAGAAACATTGAATTTTGAGTCACTTCTCAAAATTACCATGACAAAGGCGTTTTGAAAGCCACCTATCAGTTCGAGATACGGTTCTGGAAATATACAGGGTGCTACAAATTCGGGGCTAAGTATGGGGATCTCGAAAACCGTAATAGATACAAATTCATTCATTCAAATGGGAACAAAGCTGCGTATTTTGATGCTCAACAAAATGCCGTTTTGAAAGTCAAGAGATTCCGCGACTACGTCCGAAATTATCCGAAAAAACCGAAATTTTTCAAAATCGTTTTAATTTTTTTATGGCCTCATTTGAAAAGATTTTTTCCTGCTCTTGACAAGATAGCGTTATTAAATTGATGAGACCGACGTTTCGTCTATGAGCAGCTATCATCAACATTGTTTTATTAAATATGGCCCTGGATTTTTTGGATTTGATTTTTGACACCTCAAAGGCAATCAATTAAAATTGAAGGGAATAGTGGGTTTGCAGTTACTCCATGATCTGCATGAGAAGAAGAGAATGGTCAGAAAAAAATGAAAACGATTTTGAAAAATTTCGGTTTTTTTCGGATTATTTCAGACGTAGTCGGAATTTCTTGGCTTTCAAAAACGGCACATTCTGTGGAGCATCAAAATACGCAACTTTGTCCCCATTTGAATGAATTTATTGTATCAATTACGGTTTTCGAGATCCCCATACTAAGCCTCGAATTTGTAGCATCCTGGCGGTTAATCCTTGACCGTTCGCAAATTTGAAACGTATACGCAAAAACGCGATCACCATGTTATGTTGAATGATGCTGATCGCACAATTGCGTATACGTTTTAATACAAATCGAGCTCCTGTATATTTCTAATATCGTATATCGTACTAATAGGTGGCTTTGAAAACGCCGTTGTCATGTAAGATGTAAGTCGTTGTAAGTGGCGCCCAATACCAGTAAGAACCATACCAAGGCAAGATTTGAATTTTGCGTGTCCAACCACCCTTATATATACCAAATCTCAACCAAATAACTTTATTATTTCAAAAGTGATTTGAAGATATCAAAAATTAAAATTTAACTTTGACATTAGGCCATCCAATTTTTTGACGGAGGAGTACAGCAATAAAATACAACTGGCACAAAACACATGCTTGAGATTTGTATTTTGTTTAAGAAAATATGACCATGTCTCTCCTTTATATTCGGCACACGAATTGCTCAAATCCAAATATAGAGTTGAACTGCACTTTGCTGTTCTCATGTATAAATTATGTAGATATAATAGCCCTATTTATTTATGGGAGTATTTTGTGAAGAGGGCAGACCTACACAATGTAAATTTAAGAGATGTAAATAATTTTCAAGTTCCGAATCATAGAACGCACAAATTCAGACAATCATTTTTATTTTTGGGTACAGAACTAATGAATTCAAATATTTTCATTTCGTTGGTAGATTATTCTTTAGTGGGTTTTAGAAATAAATTTTGGCAGAATCTTCTGGAAAAAGTATTATAATGAGGAATTATTTTTTCTTTATTGTAAATATTGTTTAATTTAAGTTTGATTATTTTGGTATAGGTAGGTATGTTGAATATTGTATGAACTAGAATTATTCAACATACTTGTTTCATTCAACGGGTGATATGGAAGAACGCTCTGTGCGAATATCACCTTTTGTGTAATATTGTTATGATGTGAATATTGTTCAATGTGGCACAATAAATATTATTCTATTCTATTATATTCTATTCTATTAGGCAACCATGGATGGGACACACTTTTGATCAGGCAACCTTATACTGTTCGATAGGGAATTAAATAAGCTGTCTTTAAAAAACAATCAATCGAATAACAGATGAGGGTATATTTTCTTCGCCTGTCCATGCACCTGTTTGTACCTGGCAACCTTATAGTTGTACCAAAAGGAAAGTAGGCAACCTATATTTTTCCCATTCCTTGTGCAATTTTCTTTCGACTAATGATCGATTCTCATAAATAACAAATGAGGGAAGTTGATAAAAAAAAAATCAATCCAAGGCAATATTATTCAACAGTGAAGGCCCGTGATTTTGCTAGGCAACCCATGCGCGATTTATCGATGAACAAATTATCTAACATACAGTGCTTTTCTTTAATGTCCCTGGGCGCCATCTTGGAATGTTTTTTTGAATAGGAATAGGGGTCATGTGAAACCTCATTTTGGAGGTCCTGATGAGTGCTTTATAACCCTAGAATATTGAAACGATATCTTCAAGTACTACAAAATGGCGGTACATTTAATAACTACATTAATGCATATGCTTATGACTAAATAACTTTAATAATACATTAAAATCAATTCAAATGATTTTGGAAATGGGTGCCTTGAACTTCTTGGCCTAAAAACAGCCTTTCCGATTTTTTTTTTTTTTTTTTTAAGTGTATCAATGTAGTAATTGAATGTACGCCATTTTGTAGTTCTTGAAGATATCGATTCAATATTCTAGGGTTATAAAGTACTCATCGCCTTCAAAATGAGGTGTCACATGACCCCTATTCCTATTTAAAAAAACATTCCAAGTAGGCACCCAGCCGCCATCTTGAATTTTGCATATGTTAATTTTATGTCAAAACATAGTAAACATGCTTGTATTTCATCACCTAGAATTTGAAGTCTCTGAGTTGAGCCGTTCAAAAAATTAATGAAAAGCACTGTATAATCGTTATCATAATCAAATAACAGATGAGGTTAGATATTTCTAATCCGGATCTTAGACTACTACGACTTTTATTAGTCCTTGAACTACGGTACCTACCTCGGTTATACCTCGTCACTCTAATGAATCACCCGGTATATTTAACTCAAAAGTTATTACATCCACTAAATACCTATGTGTTATTATGAAAATGGACAACTTTGTTTTAAAATAACATTTGTTTCATTTTATACAATACATAGTTACCATAATAAAAACATATGTATATAAAACATTATTGATCGGTCAAGCCATGTTCTACATCTATTCTCATTTAGGTAATTAGTTTTTATGTTAGAGCATTTAAATATACTCAGTGACATAGAAAATGCAACACCTGTTGAAAGTGCTTCGATGTTCACTGTAATTTGACAACATGTTGACCTATCACTTAATGAGGTAAGTGATTAGAATTTGAGCCCGAAACACCAAGTAGAAAGTGAGATATCCTACCTTAATGTTAATAATGTGTTGATGCTCCTCATCTGTTCGCTACCTCTAGTGGAGTCGCGGCATCGATTTGATAAGGTGGATGATGTCTTCTTGGAGTAGGGTATTCCAGGACACCTAAACTTTATCGCGTAGAGTTTTCAGTGTTTGCGGGTGGTGCTGTGAATTATGCAGCCTTCTTTTCATCATATCCCAGATATGTTCTATTGAAGAAAGGTCTGGAGATGGAGGGTGCAAGGGAAGAAGATTTATACAGCAAGCTTCAAAAAAGTCTACAGTTACACGGTCTACATTTGGTCTTGCATTGTCCACATATCACTCAAAATATATAGGAAACTGCCATACGATAGTTTGAAATGTAATTCGCCAGCGCCCTACAACGGGTAGTCCTCGTACTTTTGACTTTTTTTTCTCAAAAACGTGAAGAAATCTGTTTTTGTTGCATACTGTGGAGCCATCTATTGGATAAAATACGATTTATACCACGTTCGAAATTATAATTCAAATATTTATCACATGGTATATCAAAAGTTATTCTGAAAAAATGCTTAACTATTTTTCAAAAACGTTCATTTTATAATGTCTAAAAACTATGTCCTGGACAAATAAAACCTATGCATATTTTTCAGTTTATAACGTTTGATAAGCCATGTGAATCAATATTTAAATTAAATTTCGAATGTTGAGTCTATAAAATGCAAACCACAAAATTTAAAGGACTTGTATACCCAGTTGTGCTTCAGTTTTGTTGTTCAAAATCGGATTTTCGACATGCTGAACCAATTTTTCTAAAACAGTGGAAGAACTTTTATTGGAAAGGAAAGGATGCGTTTTGTTAAAAATATCCACACATCCAGGGGACGATACATTTCTCAAAGAACTCACGAAAATCTTACATTATAGTCCAGTCCAAGGTTCAAACACAAATTTCAAGATAATCTAGGTACTGAAAATTAGATCTTTCGGCACAAAATTCAAATTACACGTGAAATGACAATGACGTCTAGGGTTAGGGATTGGTTATTTATGTCAACCGTTGTTAAGGAAAACCTCCGTCTCTAGCGCCATCCAACGGGTAGTCCTCTAAACAAATCCGGCTTGATTTACTGGTTGCCTAAAACTTCATTCACATTGGCTTCCATTCAAGTTTTCTATATATTTTAAGTGATATGTGGCACTGTGCTGTTTATGATGAAAAGAAGGCTGCATAATTCACCCCCCCCGAAAACACTGGAAGCTCTACGCATTAAAGTTCAGTTGTCCTGGGATACCCTACAACAAGAAGACATCAACCACCTTATCGAATCAATGCCGCGACGACTTCACGAGAGAAAGCGGACAGAGGAGCATCAACACATTATCAACATTAAGGTAGGATATCTCAGTTCTTACTTGATGTTTTGGGTTTAAATTCTGATCACCAACTACTTAGTGATAGGTCAAGATCAGGATACTATAACAAACAAGATATGCTCACGCGCAGGTTTCGCTGACGTCATTGCGTGTCCGAACCTCAAAATTTATAGGTTACCTAGGTAACTGGGTTACCATGATACTGAAACAAACAAGATTAACTCTCGCAAATCCCACTTCAGAAGTCATCACGTGACCTACCTCAAACCTATACAATCAATGTCACGCGGATACGTCATGCGTGAGCCAGTTCAAATTTTGACCAGCAAATGGTAGCTAGGTAACGTTATGGATTTGACGACATGCACGGCTTGGTTCTAATTTCGTCCATATTATCTTGTGTGTTTTACCCCCATATGCACCGTAGAAATCTAATCCGGATGAAGTCTTTATCGCGATTATCTTCCATACCACCTAATGGAAAATAATCGCGATGAAATCTTCATCCGGATTAGATTTCCACGGTGCATATGGGGGTTAGTATCATGAGTCAAGATGTCAAATTACAGTGAACATTGAAGCATTTTCAACAGGTATTGCATTTTCTATGTCACTGAGTATAATGAAGTTCCAATAAATACTATTTTATATGGCTTCTGCAACAATGCGTAGGTGGGTACTCAGGTACCTACCTATTCTATAGGATATTTTATGAAATATAGTATTCACTAAAATTACATGGCGTAGTTTCAGACACGCATTTATTCGGAGATGTTGTAGGTCTCAAAAAAAATGTAAATCGATCATCAAGGTATCGCGTTGAAGATGCATGTGAGATTGTTTCTGTAAATCTTTTCATAAGCAGAAATTCAGGTTTAAAAGAAGGAAACCATGGATAACAGGGGCCTGCATATCTCTTCATGAAATTGATGATGTCAAATGAGGAGATTTGCCAAAAACCCAGCCTTTCATCCATATTTCAGGCGTTACCGGTCACTTTTTTCAATTTTAGTAGCAAAAGCTAAGGACACTAAGGACAGTTATAACAGTGATAGATTTGATGGTTCCCGAAATCTTCACAGGGATAGGATCCATAACTGATGAGATTAGGAGTGAGAATAGGGCATCGGCAGTGCCGAAATCAACTCCAGATTGCCAATACTTTTTACTGTTCTGTTGCCAAGGTTTTGACTGGGAGGCTTGACACAGTTAGTGATCCTCTGTTAGACTTGAATGATCTGAATTGTGGTGATACCTTCTTTTCTGTTCCCACCTATGATGAGGAGGTTCGGGAATGTCTTCTTGAGATCAAAAATGAAAGATCTTCAGGTGGTTATGAATTATTTGCTGGTGTCTTGTTGTCCCTGCCTGCTCATGCTCTTTTTGCCTTAGCTGAAGCCATTAATCATTCCTGGTGCTCTGGTCATTTTCCCGAATGCTTGAAGATCGCGAGTGTTATTTTTATTTTCAAGGCTGGTAATCTTGTGATATATCACTTCTTTCTGTTTGACGAGAATGATGACATTTTTAAACGGTAAAAACATTCTCCATCCCAAACAGTTTGCCTATCAGGATGCCACCGGAACCTCTGATGTCACCTTTCTGGAATGGGTATATTAGGTGTAAATAGTAAGTGAGGAGTAGCGGTGGTCGTTTGCTTCCGGCGATTGCGTAGATCATGGTATCTTGCTAAGGAAATTAAAAATGTATGGCCTTAGAGGTGTTTTCATTGATGCCCAACGTCAAAATGACATCAATGTCAACTTATGGATCCGATAAGATGACATAATGGGGGGTATGATTGAACGTTTACGTTAACTTAACATGTCCGTTTCACCATGGTTACGCTGTTAGCAAATGGAATATTTGCATAAGTAAATAACAATCGTAACGTATACGTCAAGTTAACGTAAACGTTCAATCATAGCCCCCAAGTCATTTGTTTGATATATCTATATACATATAATGTTTATCGAGTCAGTAAACTAAATAGATATCTTGTTGTTCAGAAACTGGGGGTTTGGTGATCGAAGTCGTTCTTGTCCGATATGCTTCAGAGAGTCTTAGTGGGCCCAGCTTCTTCAGATCTTGCTAAGATGAAGTGGAGCAGCTTTCCTCAGGGTTCTGTACTTCGTCCTCATCTATTTCTTTTGTGCGAAAATGATTTGTCTCGATTGCCGATTCTAGGTACTATAATCCTTTTTGCAAACGAAATATCTATCGTTTGGCGTCATGCTTCTGTATTGTATGAAATAATGACTGATATTGGTTTGATAAGGAGCTGGTTCAATGATAACCTTCTCACTCTCAATGTGGAAAATACGCATATAATTCCTTTCAGGAGCTTAATTGAGAGAGTCTTTTGGAGAAAATCCAAGATTTGAGGAACATATTATTTCAAAGATTTGTTCAAAGGTGACATCTGTTGTTGTTATGGCGTTAGAGTGGCAGCTAAAGAATCGGGTCCTCAAATGGCGAGAATCGTATTTATTATTCTCTGGTGGAATCGCACCTGCGTTGTGGCATTGCGTTTTGGGGTAATGATTATCAGGGATTATTGAGTTCTTTGTTCGTTCTTCAAAAGAGGTCCATCAGAGCATTGTATGGAATGGGTCATCGTGAATCTAGTAAACCTGTGTTAATAGAGAATTGCATTTTGACACTGACTTCTCTGTTTATATTGGGGGTAGCTGCATCAACTGTCAAGATCCAAGATAGATTTTGCTTTCTTCTGAACATGAGCATTCAACCCGCCAAGCTAACAATATCACCATCACCCTTCCTAGGCCTACATCGTCTCTAATACAGAAGTCAATTTTGTTTGATGGTAGAAGAATATATGTATAATCATCTTCCATACAAGATTCGTTAGGATATTCGAAAGTTCAGGGCTATTATAGCCCAGTAAAGTTGTCGCCGGCTTATGGGGGTCGGCAAAAAAGAATCCAAACAGAATGATATTTTCAGGGATGCTTGTGGACGGTCTCCAGAACATCCAACCAAAAAATCTGACTCGAAGTCCTAGTACGTTTGGCGCAAAAGAGGTGGTTGCCTCAACATTTTTTGCAGCAAAATGACCTGAATAAAAGTTATAGAGGACCTAGAACCGAAGAATCTCGCCTTATAGAACTTTTTGACAGCTCTAACACTTGATGAGTTATAGCGCATCAAATGACAACATTTCGCTGGCAACAGCTGTGCATGGTTTTAAACATATTTTTTTAGGGATCATGAGGAAAGTTATGAAGAAAAGTTGTACAGTCGTTGATTCTCTGGAGCTTTCATCAAGGTAATCTTTTTGTAAAAAAAAAGTTTTTGAAACCACGCATACTTACTCTTCTTGTAGCCTAAATAAGTATCCGAATCAATTGTGTGAAAAGAATATGTTATTAGACTTTGATTCAACTAGAAATTCAGACTGACAATGTCTTCGTCTCTCTCTGGCTATATGAAGCGCCCACGTAGCTTAAGAAAGAGGGAGTCATCGGCGGTGTAAAGTTCTCAGTTGAATCGTACTCTACTTCACGCTGTTACACTGTGACACAACTTTTGCACCATTAAATAAAGCAAAAAAGAAACGTTTTTGAAATGTTCGATTAGCATCAATTTACGATAGTTTTCAAACAGGTAGATTGTACGGTAGAGACGATCGTGGAAAATGCATTACGTACTCTTCTGACAATGTATGCAGCTCCTAAAACGGAATTATCAATGATTGAAAACTATGGATACATGACATTTGCGAAGTCAACAAGACTTGTGGTATCCTCAGCATGGGTCAGACAATGAATTCTGTTTCACGTTTCCCGACTTCATTTTTGAGTTTTCTCAATTTTGTTTCTACAAAGGTCTTTGAGAATGCCTTTCTCCAGACTGCTATTTTTTCCGATTGAGGATTTTTTTTTCTTACTTTTTTTCTATTCTGAGAAAAGCGCACCAAAGCAGTCTAGAAAAGTCATTTTTCAGACCTCTCTATTGGAAAATGAATTATCTATTTTTAATGATAATTTTATTAAACCAGAAATTAAAAAATTTTCGGAAAATATTATGAAATCTTACGTATTCTCAATCCGGCAAGGTCGCTGCCGGCACGCAGACCTGCGCTTCCAGAGGCAGAGCGCGCTAAGACCATCATGCAAGAATAATTTCTTCTGTAGTGATGACAGAAAATTGCATAAATTGGTAGATCCCCTTTTTCCGAAAGAGCTGGTCATAAAAAAAACAAAATACCTACAGTGATACCTCAATAAGCCGAACTAATTACTGCAAAAGACAGTTCGGAGTATCGACTTGAACGGATTATCGAAATAATACACAGATGTTTATGAATATGTTCAATTTTAACGAGTCAAAATTATGGTGCATTATTTTACACTGCTTTAAGGGAAAAATGCAATGTTTTATGTCTTCTGGAAAATTTTGATCCGTTGCCTTTTTTCGAAATATGGTCGATTGAAAACATAAACATTAAATTTAGAATCTCAATTTTTTTACCAACTGTGCATAGACGCGATAATAACTTACATAACAGAAACTCTTTCTTGCCATACTTTATTCATTTTCCTACAGACCCCATAGAAGCAAGGAATATGATATTTTACAGGGTGTTTGGTACTGGATCGATAGAATAATTTTAATGGGTGATAGATTATCTTATTTTGGTGAATTTTTGCAAAATTCAACTAGTGCAATTTTTGAAAAAAAAAGAATAGAAAGGAAAAAAAGATTCGATCGACTGGATTTCAACATATCTGAACATGATATCTCTGTTGATTAAATCCGATTGATTTGTAATAGATTGACAAAAAGAATGAAAGAACTTGCATAAAAAATTAAATCGATTTTTCTCTATTGCAAACTGTAGAGAATCGCGGAAAAATCGCTACGGTTTTTTTTTTATTTGTTCAAATATGACTTTTGCATGTTAATCGAGTTTTAAGATCTGTATACTGTATGTCCAGTAGTATTGTCAGACTTTCAAATAAATATTAATATTAAACAGGGGGTCGAAAATCAAGAAAACGTGAAATACTATTAGGTACGAGTGAACTGCCTTTATTTTTCGTTTTGGAGCAAGGTGGCCAATGAAAAAGATTTCAAATCCTATCCAAAGACTAATTCTAAAATTTCAACTCAAAATTCCAAATTTTATTTTTCTGACAAGTTTTGAAATTTGGTTTCTTATTTTGTAAGTTAAACTTTAACTTTATTACAAATCAATTGTCGAGGAGCATCGGATACATTAAAAAATGACTTCCTTGTCATAATGGGTAAAGATTATTTGAATTGATAAAAAAAAATCTAATCAAAATTTTGAAACTTCACAGAAAAATGAAATTTGTAATAGTGAGTTGTAATTTTGGAATTAGTCTTTGAAATCTTTTTTATTCGTAACTTTGCTACAAAACAAAAAATAAAAGTAGTTTACTCATCATAGTTTCACATTTTCTTGTTTTTCGACCCCTTGTATAATATTTTCAAATTCAAAGTATGCCAATAGGGTTTTCAAACCAAGCAGAACTTTTTATGAAGAGTGGCTTTTGGTCGAAAAATCAAATCTTTGGTCCATCATGCCAATAGGATAATCTATCCGTGGACATACTGTATATAAATATACTGAGCATGGTGAGACGTCAAAGAGTATGATGTGACGTCATAACGCGGCACATTCCAAAGAGTTATATCCCCATCAATTTTCGACCATACTGTAAAAAAAACGTGTCTCCTGCTTATTTTTCCCAAAATAAAATCTTCTATCATCCCTTATTTTTTTTTATCGATCTGCCAAACAACCTCACCCTATATCGTCTAGCGTTTCTATGTTCTACTTGTAATATATGATCCCAATTCCCTCCGTCATAATAATATGCTTATACATATTCAATCTCAACTGAAAACGATAAACACTTCACAAACTGGCGGCTTTTATAGCAGACACCAAGAGGATGGAAGTGAGTACATACGATCAGGCGATCACGGATCACGCTGTACCGTTATTTTGTTTGTATTGGTTTTTAGTTTACCATTTTGTAGTCGATTTTTCAAGAACATTTTTTTGAATTTTTCTGTGGCAATAGAGCATATTATGTGATTTGATTTGATCACTCAACTCCCATTGCCACTATTTGTGTCGCCCGTCACGCGTGATTTTACGCTGTATTTATACAGACTAGTCATCTGGCTTGATCGTTTGTCCAGAGTCCAGAGCTCCGGAGCAATCCATTAATCTTGAATTGTGGAAAAATATGTTTTAACCATCACCTGTAGTATCTGTCGATAACAAGATTCGAAGCATATGATATTTTTATGTCCATCTCATTCAAGAACTGTAAGGTAGTTTTGAAGCATGATGATATTTTTAGATAATATACTATAAGGGCCGATATTTCCGATATATTTCAATCTCACCTTGAGGCACAGAATAACTTGAGGTACCTACAATTGAAGGTTTGGTTGATATTGTCTACCGAGTGCCCTAAGTACCGTTTTTCAATAGTGTCACTCAAATAAAGTCTTGAGTAAAAGGAGTGGCCATCTCCTGCAGACGATTCTGATGTTAATCATAACGTCAAGTATACATTATCTATCAAATATCGGCCCTTTAATTGTCCATTTTTCATCAGCTACAATCCGTCAACTAATTGGAAACAATAATGTTTCGACCTGGTTAAGTGTGTCATTATTTAACACTGGAGTTTACAAAAATGAATGATTGGTGCAGGGAGAGCAAATGTCTGTTTAACCCTGCCAAAACAATCTTAATACCCTTTACTAGAAGCTACAGTTCCTACTCTGATTGGGGTACTTGTTCTATTTGAAACAGAGATGAAATCATAAAGAATCCCCTATTTTTTATGGGTGAAATATCAGCTTTCACGATAGACAAAACCCTCATTTGGAATGCTCAACTGGAACATGTCATCCGCAAAGCAAAAATGTCTCTCTGGACCTGCAAACGCATTTGTGAAAAAACCTGGGGAATCAACCCCAAACAGATGTACTGGTTATACAGTGCGGCTCTAAACGGTCCCCCTCCTTTTTTTTTTTAATATGTGCACCAAAAATTTTGAAACTTGGCATACTTTAATTGCTGTCGAAATACTACTTTCTGATTTTACTGACGTACTTTTAGTATTCAAGATGGTCGTGTGACACATCATTCGAAAGGTCTTATCGGGTAAATTATTGTGTGAAAATTTCATAAGATGAAACGCATCCGTGCGGATATGACAGCCTGCCAAATTTTTAGTTTTTAAAAATGTCGTTTACATTAAGTTTCAATTTTTTAACGAGCTGACACATCAGATTCCGGAAAAATGATGGTGAACCTGAGCAAAACAGTACAGGTTAACAAATAGGAATGCTGATACAAAGATTAGATGGAGATACAGTTTCCACACTACCACGCCACAGCACTAAAGTTTAACCAAATGTGAAAATCTTGAAACGATATGAGCCACTTGTTTGATTATTGTGTTGATTAGCAAGTATTACAAAAATGCCTAATTCGCGTCCCCTCACAGAAAAAATTGAAGCAATTTTTATTTATGGCGGAAATCGTAATTTCCATGAGATGGAAAGAATCTTCAATGAGCGCTTCCCGGACCGTCCGATATGCAGGAAATATCTTCGCGAATTAGTGCGGAAATTTATCGAGACTGGTAGTGTTAAGAGCTTGAAGAATCAAGGGCGACCATCTATTTCGAAAGATCAACAAATTGCAATCATCGGTGAGATGGTGATAAATTCTGAACAGTCGACTTCTCAGGTTGCAGACATCTGTGATAGTTCGTCTGCTTCTGTAAAACGTTTGCTGAAAAAACAGAAATTTTATACTTATAAATTTCAAATGGTGCACCAGTTGACTGAAGATGATCCTGGCAGACGTGTGGAATTTTGCGAAATTATGACCGATAGAATAGGCCGAGAACCAAGATACGTTCAAAATATTTGTTTTAGTGACGAGTGTACTTTCTTTTTAAATGGCCGTGTACACAGGCAAAATGTTCGTTATTGGAGTGACGTAAATCCGCATGTTTTTAGGAAAACCCACACGCAATATCCCGAAAAGGTTAACGTATGGGCTGGCATATTGGGAAACCATATTGTTGGTCCTGTTTTTATTCATGAAAATTTGACAGGGGACCTGTTTTTGAACTTGTTAGAAACTACAATAGAGCCTTTGATTGTACAAATACGTCAGAATAATCCCAACGAATTAGGCATGGCACCAATTTTCAACAGGATGGTGCCTCCTCATTTCAGCAGAAATGTAAGGCAGTATTTGGACATAACTCACCCCAATCGTTGGAACGGTCGTCGGGGTCCTACCGAATGGCCTACCAAGTCGCCCGATTTAACACCTTTTGGACTTTTTTTATGGGGATATTTGAAACAGAGAGTATATGCAACACAGCCAGACTCTCTTTTAGATTTACAGCAAAGAATTACTGCTTTTTGTCAAAATATTAATGTCGATACTTTCGAAAAAGTCCGTCAGGAGTTCTCAGACAGATTATTTAATTGTTTGGGGGTCAACGGAGGACATTTTCAACATTTTTCACAATAAAAATTGAAGTATGCTTTCTTTGTTCTTATTTCACGAATTTCTTTATCTTGTTATTTTGACAGTCTGTCATATACGCACGGATACGTTTAATCCTATGAAATTTTCACACAATAATCTACTCGATAAGACCTTTCGAATGATGTTTCACACGACTCCCCTTTCCATTTAGAAAAATGTTTCAAAATGGCGCCCAGCCGCCATCTTGAACATTCATGAACTACGAAGTTTCCAGGGTTTGTGTACCTACTACCGGCGGTATGTCCAAGGATTTTCGAACCTTGCCCGGACTCTCCATAAGCTCACTGAAAAATAGAGACGATTCCAATAGGACGAAGATTGCCAGGAAGCCTTCGGTACGTTGAAAACGGCACTTTCCAGCGCACCCATCCTGGACTATTCATCACCCCAAGGAAACTTGACACGGATTCAAGCAACGTAGGACTTGGTGCATTGTGGTCCCAGATCCAGCAGGGACATGAAAAGGTCATCGGTTACTTATTTAGCAAAACGTTGTCAAAACCTGAACAGAACTGCTGACAGTAGTCAAAGGGGTAGAGCACTTCTACAAGTACCTCTACGGAAGAAAGTTTCTGCTGAGAACCGACCATGCTGCACTCAAGTGGCTTCTACAATTCAAGAACCCGGAAGGTCAAGTGACTCGTTGGATCGAGAGATTAAAGGAATTCGATTTCGACACTGAACATCGAGCTGGATCAAGCCACAAGAATGCTGATGCCTTGCCCAGAAGACCTTGCCCAGAGTTATGTGAGCACTGCCATAGAGCTGAGGAGAAGGAAGCCAGGATGTGCAGAACAACTGTGGTAGACGACTTCTGGCACTCCGTGAAGACCAGGAGAAAGATCCAGATCTGAAGCTTGTCATTGGATGGAAACAGGCAGGCCAACGACCAACTTGGCAAGATGTCGCGCGATTCCCGACCACCGTGAAGTCCTACTGGGCTCAATGGAACTCGATGGATCTTGATGACGGCATCCTGAAGAGACTGGTGAAAAATCTGGATGGCATGGAGGATCTGAGGCAGTTGGTCGTTCCTAGAAACAGAAAGGCAGAAGTGATGAAGGAGGTCCATGATGGTATCACGGGTGGACATCTGGGTGTAACCAACTGGGAAAGCTGCGAGAACGGTTTTCCTGGGTCAATTGCCAGGCCGACGTGCGGGGGTGGTGCAGAAAATGTGACGTTTATGCTGCAAGTGATGGACCACAGAAACGCCCTAAAGCTCCTATGCACAAGTATAATGTTGGAAGCACGTTTGAGAGGATCGTCATAGATGTTGCTGGAGCCTTTCCTGAGTCGAACAGAGGAAATAAATACATCCTGGTCGTGATGGACTACTTCAGCAAGTGGTCTGAAGCGTATGTCTTGCCAAACCAAGAAGCGGCAACAGTAGCTGATGTGCTGGTTAAGGAATGGATCTGCCGTTTTGGTGTTTCATTGGAGCTGCATTGGGACCAGGGCAGAAACTTCGAATCCACGTTGTTCCAGAATGTTTGTGAAGTCTTGAAGATCAAGAAGACTAGAACGACAGCGCTGCACCCACAATCGGATGGCATAGTGGAGCGAATGAACAGGACCATCAACCGACACTTGTCCAAAGTTGTCTCTAACCATCAAAGAGACTGAGACGAACACCCACATCTGTTCCGATCTATCTATACCGATCTGCAGTGCAGGAATCGACAGGCGAAACTCCTGCAACTGGACCATTAGCGACGACAAAGGCCAAAGGTGGGGAAGGTTCTACAAATCAGGAAAGGGAGTCGACACCTGTTCTACCTTGAAACGAAGAAGCTTCCACAATACCTGACCACCTACAGTGACGTCTGGAGCACCCTCAATCATCTTCGAATCTTGATGATGTCACAGGAACTGACTCATTTGGCCATTCCGAAGGTGACCAATGACCGCGTGGACTGGCGTGTAGTGAGAAGCATGCTCGAAGTGATCTTCAAGAGAAGTGGCATCGACATCCTGGTATGCTTCTATCCTTCCAGAAGGACGAACCAAAGGACAGTGGACTGCTATTCTCATCGTACATCGCGCTGCAGGTTTGGGGACAGATGCCGATACCGACATAAAGACATTTCGGGACAAAATGTTTCAAGGGGGGGGCAGTGTGACGAGATATCATATTGTCGTCGATATTGGCCCTGCAACGCCACTGTGTCCTGTGCGAACGCGGTGGAAACTTATAGACATTTCTAGAAAGAGCTGGGGTGTTCTTGCATTTTCGACGAAGGAGCCCGAGGATATAAAACCCTGCCATTCAGTCTAGTTCAGTTTGGTCATTGATTGGTCGCGAAATATAAATTGTTAAACATAAATTGGCGGCGATTGTGATATAAATTGTTTGTATATAGGGTGTTTCATTAATATTGCAAAAAAATTCAGTATGAATTTCCCTGTATAAAAATAAGAAGAAAACTTCCTATTAACACGTATCCGGAAATGCTTCGTTACAGAGCTACAGGGTGATGAAGTTTTATTTTTATTTTTGTTTTTTCTTGATAAGATTGGAAGCAATGTCGATATTTTGATAAACATTGGTGTATAGGGGTTTTTCGTCAGAGGAGGTCGAGAGGTCGCTAACTACAACTGTTTTTCCAATTACACAAAAACAGTCATAACTTTTTTGGACGTACCTCTATAACATTTTTAAGCAACAGAACAGATTTATTCGTATTTTCCACGCAGAAAAAATTAACCTGTTAAAAGTCGCTACCGGCAACCATTCTCGAAATATTCGGATTTGAATTGATAAATACATCTGATTTTGAAATAATGGCGGAGGTAGAGTTTAGTGTTGCAACGGATGTATGATTTGGCCGGAGGCCGGAGTCAGGAACTTCGGCCAGAATACCGGAGCCGAACTTACTGCCTCCGGCCGGAGGTGTCAATTTGTCGAAATGGTAGACGCCATTGGTCGCCATGACGGAGTATGAACCAATGAAAGCAGCGTTGTCATGGAAACCGGGTGTATTCGCCTTGGTGTTGCCATTTTTCTGCAGCGTGCTTTGTCTTAACATGTTGGCAGATGCAATGTGATCATAAAAAACATTGGTTTTATGAAGTACGTGACAACATTGTGTCTGCATTCTTTGAACGTGAAATTACCACAACTACAAAAAATACTTTCTGAGACACAGACGAGTGCAGTCCTATTTGAAGATTGCAATAATTTGAAAGAAATTATTTTCAACGAGTCGTCGTGAGTTTTTTACATGTTTACGAACCTAACAACGTACGTCTTCACTTCAAGGTGTTAATATCAATAATTCGGTAAGTACCTACCATAAATTCAATAAACGATTTTTTCAGTGATTTCATTTTATGATAAAAAGTTTATACAAGATTATCTTGCTTAGTTTTTGAGAAAGAACTGAGCAAGACACAAAAAAATAGAATTGTGAGTGCTTGTACTTCAGTCGCTGAATTCAAGAAAAAATACGAAAATTTGTTTATTTGATTTATGATATATTCCTACATAGATACTTGTTTATTTAACACCCTGCATGTTATTTATTCTAGACAAAGATTGTGAAAATGCCGAAACCGAAACAGACAAGCCCGATATGGAATTATTTTGTGATTGATGAGAAAGACGGTAGTAAGGCAAAGTGTTCAATTTGCAACAAATCCATATCAAGAGGTGGTAAAGGAAAGGCTGCATCAACGTCTCCATTATATGGACATTTGAAGTCAATGCACAGTGAAGAACACAAAAAACTGTTGGAAAGTAACATGAAGCCAGGCACTAGTTCTTCGAAAAGCAATTATTCTCCTATCACTCCATTGCTGAAAGATAGCAAGCAACTGTCTGTTCAAGAGTATACAGAGAAGAAAAAAATGTGGGACATCAATAACAGCAAGGCAGTACAAGTTCATTATAAGATCGGTGAGATGATATGTGTAGATAATCAGCCATATTCAGTTGTGCATAATGAGGGATTTAAGCGTCTGATGTCACATGCATTTCCATTATATACCATGCCTTCAAGAACGTACTTCACAAACAACATTATTCCGGATATTTACAGTCGTCTTCGAAACAAAATATATCATTTACATCTGATATTTGGACTTGCCAGGAAAATAACGAAAGTTTTATTGCTTTGACTGGGCATTGGTTAGAACCAAAGACCTTAGAAAGGCACAATGCTGTTTTAAACTGCGAACATTTCTCAGGCAGTCATACTGGATTAAATATTTCTGAAAAGTTTGAATATATGCTGAATTCCTGGAATATTCCAAAATCAAAAGTTCATATATTTATTAGAGATGGGGGAGCCAATATGGTAAAAGGGTGTAATGAGCTTGGGACTGAGAGTTTGAGTTGTTTCATCCATTCCCTTCAGTTGGTTATACTAGAAGCAATAAAATCTCAAAGGGCGGTTTTAGATACCATAAGTGTTGCAAGGAAAATAGTGGGCCACTTTAGTCATTCGCCAGCTGCATGTTCCAAACTGAAGCAAATTCAAGATGATCTGAATGTACCGAATAGGAAACTCATGCAGGATGTATCTACTAGGTGGAATTCCACTTTTTATATGTTGGTGAGGTTACAGGAAGAAAAAAGGTCAATCTGTATATATGCCAACGAACATGCTAAGATTTCTAACTTGACAAAAAACCAGTGGGATCTAGTAGTCTCAATAATTCAGGTAGATAGATAGCATTTTTATTGTGAATATTTTTATGGTTTACTCATCAATTTCAGATTCTTAGGCCATTTGAAGAACTCACTAAAAACCTGAGCCAAACTCAATCCTATATATCAGAGATTATTCCCTCTGTTGTGATGCTCAGGAAATGTCTGTTAAAAATGAAATTATTTGGATTAGGAACATTAAGGGAGACTCTGATGGAAGAAATAAAAAAAGGTTCTCGCAATTGGAACGTAATAAGAACTGTTCCATTGCCACTCTCTTAGACCCCAGATACAAAAAGATTTTTTTCATTGAGGAGGATTGTGCTGAAGTAGCGAAGCAGCAGTTGATAATGGAATGTCTAAGAGAGCAAAATCAAATAAATCATCATGATGAAGAAGAGATTGATGGAAACTTGAGCGATACTAGTCTGAAAAGCAGTAAGACATCAAGCAGTCACAGCAGCACCTCTCCTCGTCAAAAACGTCAAAAAGTATCAATTTTTAATTCCTATATGGAAGTAGTTCAGGGGTCAAGCTCAACGTCTAACCTACAACAAAACGATGATGCTTCTTCCACATCTAAAGCATTGATCTCCCAGCAAGTGGAATCTTATTTGAAGATGCCGTTAATTAAAAGAGAGGAAGACCCAATCAGGGGCGGTCCTGACAGGTTGGGCGCCCGCGTGCAAAATTAGTTTTGGCGCCCTTTCCCCCTCCCCCTCCCCCTCCCTTAAAAAAAAAACGTTATTATAACAAAAAACATGTTGGCTGTACCCGGTTGCACCTATTGCAAAATGCACGCAGCGATCAAGCGTCGCGTCGCATCGGTGGGTGGCATGATTCAAGATGCAATTTTCTTTGTTTGGTATTCCGTTCCGATTTTGAAAAATTGCGTTGAACGTGTACGAAGTAGATAATAATTACTCGAACGGATCACTTATATTCAGTTTCAGTTTATGTGCAAAAAGAAAGAGGGCTTCTTATTTTAACTCTATATCTGATAAGTGATTATTACAATGCGCAAAAATGAAGTGAACAAGTGATAAGTAAAAATAATTGAATATATGTATATAATTGCGTGAAACTGTAACTTATTTCAAAAAAAGCATCAGCAAATAAATTGGCATTTTATATGAATTCCACTTACCAATTTTTGGAGTTTGTAAACAATATCAGCGTAGGAAAGTTGTCTGAATTCTTATTATAGGTCACGGTCACACTTCACACTACAAAGCACGTATCATTTATTAAAAAAAGCTCCAAACAATTGCTGGGCGCACTGAATTTGCCTCGCGAAACTTTTTGCCAGTTTTTACACTCTGATCCTCTGATCTCTGTCCGGAAGTTTGACATTAAACTGTACTGTCGTTCGGTGGAAAATTGTACTAAATGGGAATAATTGTACTAAACGAGTATGACGTCATCAAACGACTTGCCTAATGCTTAATCTTGCTTAATAATACGGAGATAACATTAACATTATGATGTGATATCGTGGATTTAAGATGCCAAACTGGCTCCTCCAGATAAGGCTCGGATTTTTTTTCTGTAGCTATTTGGCATTTGGCGCCCTTGTCAGCAGGCGCCCGCGTGCGGGGCACGCGTTCGCCGTACGCCAGGACCGCCCCTGGACCCAATTATGTTTTGGAAAGAACAAAAAAATACTTTTCCGAATCTGTTTGAACTTACTTCGGAATTTCTCTCTGCACCCCCCAGTAGCGTTTACAGCGAGAGAACTTTTTCTGAAGCTGGAAACATATATGAAGACAAACGGAATAGATTGACACCGAGAAATTCCCAAAAGTTGATTTTCATTCACCGAAACTTTTGTATGATTATTGATTTTCTTCATATTTTGTAGAAATTCATAAGAAATTATAAGAAAACATGAAGATCCATTTTTTTTTTCTTTTTATTCACCTACTGTCTACTGTCAACCAAGCAAGCCGGAGTCAGTAAATCCGGTGAAGAAGCCGGAGTCGGCCGAAGTCAGTATGTTGGCCGGACCTCCGTTTCAACACTAGTAGAGTTATAAAATATTTCGTATGATTGCTACATATTTTTAAGTAAAAAGATAAAATTCAACTAATGAGTGATAAAAACAACAATTTTGATTGAAATATTTTAAAAAAATAAAAAAATGGAAAAAATAAAAAAAAAACAACACCCTATATTTTCGTACCGGAGCATTTCCAGACACACGTTTATAGGAAGTTTTTATCTTATTTTTAAAAAAATGCAGCAGCTCAATTGATCATAATCCCAAAATCACATGTATTTTTTATTTCAAATCCAAATATCCCGAGAATGGTTGCACTCAGCGACTTTTAACAGGTATCTGTTTGAACTTACTTCGGAATTTCTCTCTGCACCCCCCAGTAGCGTTTACAGCGAGAGAACTTTTTCTGAAGCTGGAAACATATATGAAGACAAACGGAATAGATTGACACCGAGAAATTCCCAAAAGTTGATTTTCATTCACCGAAACTTTTGTATGATTATTGATTTTCTTCATATTTTGTAGAAATTCATAAGAAATTATAAGAAAACATGAAGATCCATTTTTTTTTTCTTTTTATTCACCTACTGTCTACTGTCAACCAAGCAAGCCGGAGTCAGTAAATCCGGTGAAGAAGCCGGAGTCGGCCGAAGTCAGTATGTTGGCCGGACCTCCGTTTCAACACTAGTAGAGTTATAAAATATTTCGTATGATTGCTACATATTTTTAAGTAAAAAGATAAAATTCAACTAATGAGTGATAAAAACAACAATTTTGATTGAAATATTTTAAAAAAATAAAAAAATGGAAAAAATAAAAAAAAACAACACCCTATATTTTCGTACCGGAGCATTTCCAGACACACGTTTATAGGAAGTTTTTATCTTATTTTTAAAAAAATGCAGCAGCTCAATTGATCATAATCCCAAAATCACATGTATTTTTTATTTCAAATCCAAATATCCCGAGAATGGTTGCACTCAGCGACTTTTAACAGGTATACTTTTTCTGCGTAACAATGATGAAAAAATCCGATTTTCTACTTGAAAATATAATACAGGCACGTCCAAAAAAGTTACGGCTGTTAATAATAGGAGAAATAAGTGTAGGTAGCGCCCTCTACAAGTTATAGAGCCATGCTAAGATCAAATTCGAATTTCGCATGACAAAAAACCCCCAAACATAAATTTTCATCAAGACATCGACATAAGTGTTGTTACGCCCCCTAGCCTTTAAGAAACTTGAAAATATTTTCCAGGTTTTTCTATTGGCCGTTTTAGTAATATTTTTTTTTGCCGCGAGCCTCTACGATGAATAGTATCCGGGATATGGCCGGCGACCTCTCTTAGTTGTACACCCTGTACAAAGTGACTTGAAATAAATAAATTAAAACTGAACAGGGCCTGCACTGCCACTGATCTTAGATCAGTGGGCACTGCTATAATACCATTCAGAACAGATGAACCCTCAATAGTAGTGTCTACAAAGACGGTTAAAGCGACACTACAGGGATGGTCATGTGAAAGATATCTGAGAAACAACATCGGTGCTAAGACATACAATCGGATCCCGTCAAAAAAACTAACTGACAAAGTACTGCGTTTATCGCGTACTCAGAAAAGACTTGTGGTGGGGCTGCTGACGGGGCACTACCACGTAAGAGAACATAATATGCAGGGACAGTGCCTACGATGGACAACAAGCTACAGGCTTTGAGGTGAAAAGGACAAAACTGTCTCACAAAAATCATCTTTATCTCGCAGAACAGCTTTAGAAGCTAGAAATAGTAATTTTGTCTGCATAATGGTGCGCATATCTATCAGAATACATATATGTTTGTGAAGTACATGTGGCATGAAATAAAAGTCTTGCTAATGATCTAGCGTTTATTGATTGAATGCCGATACTTGAGGGTGATAATCCTTGGATGATTTCAAGACAAAAAGTTCATAGAGCAAGAGCATAGATTTTAAGATACAGGGTGTTCAAATTAAAAAAAAAAATCTTTTTTTTATCATCACTTTGATACTATTCCCGATATCTTTTTGAAATTTGATACACGTCTTCTATGCATCACTATGCATGAGAATGTTAGAGAGGGCGCCACTGATTTAAAAATATTGGATGACACAGCAGGGTGTCAATGCAATGCGCTGGACGGAAAAAAATCAAGAGAACAAATTGGCTCAGATATAAATAGAGATTTTAAAAATAATTTTTATTTTGGAAGGAAGCAGTCGCGTACAAGTTTTTTCTTCAAAAATAGTGAGTGCAAAGCCCGTACGGACGCCACTGGTAAAAATAATGGAATTGTTTGTAAATCACAAAATGCATATTGAAGCCTAGAAGACGTGTACCAAATTTCATAAAGATATCTGGAATAGTATCAACGTAATTATAAAAAAATCATTTATTTTTTAATATTTGAACACCCTGTATCTTGAAAATTAAGCTCTTGCGGACCTATGTTCATATGAACTTTTTGTCTTAAAATCATCCAAGGATTATCATTCTTAAGTATCGGCATTCAAATAATAAACACCCTGTATATTTTGATCTGACGGCTTCTACGGCTACGTGAACACGTTTTCCAGATAAGGTGGCGACAGCATCACATATTATTTTGAGTGATATGTGGAAAGCATCAGGAACGTTGATGAATCGGGAATCACTACTGTCCCCAATAAAAACTAACAATTCATCAGCAAAATTTTATTTTAGAATTTCCAAAAATATAATGAAAATGCAAATTTCGCTGCTTGCCAAAAAACGGGTGCCAAAGTACGATGGCTTCAAGGGGCTATTGCAAGTTATTCTTTAATTTCAGGTTTCCAGATAATAAGTGGAAATTTCCAGATAATAAGTGGAAATTTCAAGGTAATAAGTGGTGATTTCCAGATAGTAACTGGAAATTTCCAGATAATAAGTGGAAATTTCCAGATAGTAACTGGAAATTTCCAGATAATAAGTGGACATTTTCAGATAGTATCTGGAAATTTCCAGATAATTTCCTGATAATAAGTGGAAATTTCCAGATACTATCTGGAAATTTCCAGATAATAAGTGGAGATTTCCAGATAGGTTCTTTGGTTCTTTGATTTTTTGGTTCTTTGGTTCTTTGGTTCTCTAGTTCTTTAGTTCTTGCATACATACAGGGTGTCCCAGCAAGGGTGGGCACCGGCCATATCTCGGAAACTACTGGACCTGAAAGTTCAGGAAAAAAAATATGATCACTAAAGTGGCCACGAGAAAATGCTGGAAGATATTTTTAACTTCGAAATTTTGCCGCTAGGGGGCGCAATCAAAGCTTGAATATTAAAATTCGAAATTTCTCCGGAAATTCTCAGATTGAGGTATATCTTTATCAACATGGTTAGAAAACCTAGACAATATCACGTCTTTTTGGTACAGGGCTCATTGGCGTACCGATCTTCGTGTGAGTAGGGGAAGGTAGTGAAAGTGTAATTGTTCAAGTGGCTGTAACTTATAAACGACTTGTCCGATTTTGTTGCGTATAGGCTTGTTTGGAAGATAAATGTGAGTACTTTCGTATATCGTATCCAGTGATGCGTGATTGTCTCCAGAAAAGTTGCTAGAAGGCGTAATTTGAATTAAAAACAGTGTTTTTCATTTTACCGCAAAAATTTAAATGGTATGGTATAATTCTGATAATAATAACTAGTCCAAATTATGTAAAATTTAATGTTTTAAGGTTTTTTTTTTTTTTTTTTTTTAAGGTTTTTTCTTGTAAATTTAATCTTCATTTCGATTCTGTTATCAGAATTATACCGTACCATTTAAATTTTTGCGGTGAAACGAAAATAACAGTTTTTAATTCAAATTACGCCTTCTAGCAACTTTTCTGGAGACAATCACGCATCACTGGATACGATATACGAAAGTACTCACATTTATCTTCCAAACAAGCCTATACTCAACAAAATCGGACAAGTCGTTTATAAGTTACAGCCACTTGAACAATTACACTTTCACTACCTTCCCCTACTCACACGAAGATCGGTACGCCAATGAGCCCTGTACCAAAAAGACGTGAAATTGTCTAGGTTTTCTAACCATGTTGATAAAGATATACCTCAATCTGAGAATTTCCGGAGAAATTTCGAATTTTAATATTTAAGCTTTGATTGCGCCCCCTGGCGGAAAAATTTCGAAGTTATAAATATTTCCCAGCATTTTCTCGTGGCCACTTTAGTGATAATTTTTTTTTTCCTGAACTTTTAGGTCCAGTAGTTTCTGAGATATGGCCGGTGTCCACCCTTGCTGGGACACCCTGTATACAAGGTGTCTCCTGATTAAGCAGAACCACACAGATTCTTTTAATGCTTTATACAATAATTTTCAATACACTATTCATAAAATATTTTTCGTTAGAGAATCTGTGTGGTTCTGCTTAATCAGGTGACACCTTGTATATGTTTGCAAGAACTAAAGAGCTAAAGAGCCAAAGAACCAAAGAACCAAAAAATCAAAAAACCAAAGAAAAAAAGAACCAAAGAACCAAAGAACCAAAGAACCAAAGAACCAAAGAATCAAAGAACCAACGCACCAAAGAGCCAATAGCCTAGTTTACACCGATAACTCGTTTAGTTCGGTCCGATAGGACCAAGAGGGTGGGGATAGTACGGTAGGACCAATGCTTGCTTCTCGCCCGTTTACAGTTTACACCGTCTTGCAACGCGTGAACTAAATGAGTACGCCTGCAATTCGTCAAATGTCAAAAACAGGTCGAAATTATATATCAACACAATTCGTAATGAAAAAAAACATAAGTAAGTACGCTCAGATTGCCTTAGAAACTCAGAACCAACACAATTCACAATAATCACAATCAACATAACCTCATCATTTTGATCGAGCTCTAACCAAATTTAGTTCGGTACACTTGCTGGCGAATATCGAACCAATAGCGGACCATCTCAGTCCGCAACTGTTTACACCATTCGACCCAAATATTTGGTTCTGATATAGTACGAATTTAGTGCTTGGTCCGCGGACCAAGTTGTCGGTGTAAACTAGGCTACTGAATCAAAGAAACAAAGAAGTTACTATCTGGAAATTTCCACTTATTATCTGGAAATTTCCACTTATTATCTGGAAATTTCCAGTTACTATCTGGAAATTTCCACTTATTAACTGGAAATGTCCACTTATTATCTGGAAACCTGAAATTAAAAAATCACTTGCAATGGCCCCTTGAAGCCATCGTATACTAAAGCAATCCTCTCTCACTCTCTCTTTCGCATTGCAGTCATATACGCCAGACGGAGATAAATAATAGATCGTGTGACGTCAGCATGGCTGATGTTGATTGCAAGGACTCATCGGTTATTGATAATTTGTTTAATATATTTATGTGACAGTCGTCATGGAAAACTATTGTCATTATGAGTTTTGTCAATTTTTTTTGTCTTTCTGTATAATATTAGAAGAATGTTTTTTATTTCATACTGTACCGTAAAGTATCACTTAGCAGACCCAAAACCAGCCAGGTAAATGACACTTTACATCATCAGAGACTGTAAAAGAAAATTAATTGACTACTCCAAAAATGACATTTTGCATCAGCAAAGACTGTGAAATGGCATTGGTAGCATGGTTTGGCGGGCGCCATCTCATGATTTTAATTAATAACAGAATGTTGGTAACATATAATGAATCTATCTATTACCCAAGTGGTGACATGGTTTGACTGGCGCCATATCTAATGGTAAGAATGTGAGACGGACTGCCACTCTAAGTGTATGGTTTGACAAGAAAGCACTTTAAACCGATTAAAAAAAATCATCACAGTATAAAACAAAACAATGTACGATACACAGCCGTTAAATGTCATTAAACAACTCGTCTACAAATTCCATACTCGGCTCCTTTGTTGCCTCGTCCATAAACATCTCGACTCGTAATCAATGACCTCTACTTATTTTAGGTCAGTGCTCGTAATTTAAAAAGTCATTTACCGCCTTAGTAACGTAAATTATTACTATTTCGATAGGTGTTATTTTTGGGACAAGCAAAAACTTTTATCCGGGGACATACTGTAGTGTATAAAAATACCAAAGAAAGAGTGTTTAAATAAAATTATTTGAAGTGCAGTGATTCAAATATAAAAAAAAAACTTTTAAAAGAAAGTAATACACAGACCACAAAAAATCAATCAACACTAGTCCAACACGGACATAATAAAGCCGGAAAATCGATTTCGAACATAGATAAATATATTAATTTCTAACGCGGGATCATCGGAAAAATAAACTAGCCTGTAGAGTGTAGCACATAACGCATACAATATAATAAAAACTGCAATGATAAATGATAAAGGTTGTTGGAGTGTTTTGCTGTTATAAAGTAGCGCCCCACAATGGTTGTTTGGATGACCACATAAACCACATGACACGATATGGTAAAACCGAAATCTACATCAGCATGCAGCGCCATCTGCAGGTTTCTGTCGCAGTTATATTTTTGCGGGAATTTCAAATGCTTATAATTTTTTTGAGCTTTTGTTCCTGGTTTTAAAATATGTATGTATATTTAACCCAAATTAAGAAATAGATACCTACCTATGTTCTCAATCAAAATTTTCCAAACACTATTTCAATGATGAATGGTTTGGAGAAACTTGTTTTTATGGTGTTTTTACTTGAAATGAATATTCCAGATACTTCCACTCTTGTGGTTATTATCACCATGTAATAGTAAAAAAAAAACAAAAAAAAGTAAAAACACGTAGGCTACCCGGCATCGGTTTGTTCGCTGAATTTGCTTCTGGCCGATCGCGGTTAGCGGCCGGTTAATTTGCCTTGCCGCAGTATAATAGCCGGATGTTTTGCCGCTGTTTGAAAGAAAGCCAAAACAATTTTGAAAAAACTGAACATATATTATTGAACATAGCATAACAAAAACATATACATATTATACAGTGCGGCTCTAAAAGGTCCCCTCCCCTTTTTTTTGAATGTGTGCACCAAAAATTTTCAAACTTGGCATACTTTAATAATTGCTGTCGAAATACTACTTTTTGATGTTACTGACGTACTTTTAGTATTCAAGATGGCGGCTGGGCGCCATTTTGAAACATTTTTTTAAATGGAATGGAATGGGTCGTGTGACACATTCGAAAGGTCTTATCGAGTAGATTATTGTGTGAAAATTTCATAGGATAAAACGCATCCGTGCGGATATGACAGCCTGCCAAACTTTTAGTTTTTGAAAATGTCGTTTACATTAAGTCTCAATTTTTTAACGAGCTGACACATCAGATTCCGGACAAATGATGGTGAACCTGAGCAAAACAGTACAGGTTAACAAATAGGAATGCTGATACAAAGCGGATAAAGAATTTCAAGATGATAAAAAAAAATTGTAAAGCATTTATTGGCATTATAATACTAAAATCTAAATTAAGATGGAGATATAGTTTCCACACTACCTCGCCACAACACTAAAGTTTAACCAAATGTGAAAATCTTGAAACGATATGAGCCAGTTGTTTGATTATTGTGTTAATTAGGAAGTGTTACAAAAATGCCTAAATCGAAGCAATTTTTATTTATGGCGGAAATCGTCTTTTCCATGGGACGGAAAGAATCTTCAATGAGCGCTTTCCGGACCGTCCGATATGCAGGAGATATCTTCGCGAATTAGTGCGGAAGTTTATCGAGACTGGTAGTGTTCATAGCTTGAAGAATCAAGGGCGACCATCTATTTCGGAAGATAAACAAATTGCAATCATTGGTGAGATGGACGTAAATCCTGAACAGTCGACTTCTCAGGTTGCAGACATCTGTGATACTTCGTCTGCTTCTGTAAAGCGAAGAAACAGAGATTTCATCCTTATAAATTTCAAATGGTGCACCAGTTCACTGAAGATGATCCTGACAGACGTGTGGAATTTTGGCCGAGAACCGAGATACGTTCAAAATATTGGTTTTAGTGACGAGTGTACTTTCTTTTTGAATGGCCGTGTACACAGGCAAAATGTTCGTTATTGGAGTGACATAAATCCGCATGTTTTTAGGAAAACCCACACGCAATATCCCGAAAAGGTTAACGTATGGGCTGGCATATTGGGGAACCATATATTGTTGGTCCTGTTTTCATTCATGAAAATTTGACAAGGGACCTGTATTTGAACTTGTTAGAAACTACAATAGAGCCTTTGATTGTACAAATACGTCAGAATAATCCCAACAAATTTGGCATGGCACCAATTTTTCAAATGGATGGTGCGCCTCCTCATTTCAGCAGAAATGTAAGGCAGTATTTGGACATAACTTACCGCAATCGTTGGATTGGTCGTCGGGGTCCTACCGAATGGCCTGCCAGGTCACCCGATTTAACACCATTGGTCTTTTTTTTATAGGGATATTCAAAACAGAAAGTATATGCAACACAGCCAGACTCTCTTTTAGATTTACAGCAAAGAATTACTGCTTTTTGTCAAAATATTGATGTCGATACTTTCGAGAAAGTCCTTCAGGAGTTCTCAGACAGATTATTTCATTGTTTTGGGGTCAACGGAGGACATTTTCAACATTTTTAACAATAAAAATTGAAGTATGCTTTCTTTGTTCTTATTTCACGAATTTCTTTATCTTTTTAGTTTGACAGTCTGTCATATCCGCACGGATGCATTTAATCCTATGTAGTTTTCACACAATAATCTACTCGATAAGACGTTTCGAATGATGTATCACACCTGTGTATCACCCATTTCTATTTAAAAAAAATGTTTCAAAATGGCGCCCAGTCGCCATCTTGAATACTAAAATGTTACTGACGTAAACATCCAAAAGTAGTATTTCGACAGCAATCAAAGAATGCCAAGTTTCAAAATTTTTGGTGCACACATTAAAAAAAAAGGGGAGGGGACCTTTTAGAGCCGCACTGTATAAAAACATATATATCACAAAAAAAAGTAATTTTTACGGTACAAAAGAGAATGAATTCTAGAAAAATTAAATGAAGAAACTTTTGAATGAGGTCAATGAGGACTACCCAGATTTTTTTTTCTGTTGGTTCTTCCACCTTCTCTGTCTATACTATTTTTTAGCCAGCTTCGTATACCTTTCTCGATGTCCACATTTGTAGCATTGCTACAAATGGAATTTTTCCTTACAACTGTTGCAAATCAAGAAATAGCTTTTTCTTGAGCAAGTAATGCATATTATTTTGTATAGGTACAGTGTCGCGTATATGTATGGGAACAGGCGATCATCAGTTAAACTAAACTACTCAACAAAACGAACGGTACACCCGAAATTTTCGCCTATGTTTGGACACTCATACTTTTTCAACGAATCGATGAAAAAATATGCGGTTTGCACCACGATGTAGAGCATTTCTTTGCGGTTTATGCGGATGGTTCAAAAAATTAATTTCCTCAAAAACATCTTCTATACAGGGTGGTAAAAAAAGTACTGTACATTTTCATTTTCTTTACTGTCCCCCCATTTCCACAGAGATTTTTTTGAGCTTTTTTTCGATATGCTCAAGTGTTTGTTACGTCCATACCTCGGGATATTTTTGGAATTTTCTTGATATCTTCTTTCGTTTTAGAAATATCGACTTTTTTTCAAAATTATGACACGTAGGGCTTTGAATGGCTTTTCTGCTAATTCTAAGTTTACAACTGACAAGGTTATGGCATAGATCTATTGTTTAGCTGTCTTTCTGATGACTTATTGGATACTCAGCAATATTTTCAGTATACAGGGTGTGCCAAAGAATTTTGATCATAAGTAAAGCACTTTTTAGTTATTTTGTCAGGTTTTCTTGAACATTATTATGTCGGGGATGCTGAATTAAATTCTAATCGACTTTGGAGTCATGTTCAATGTGATTTATCGAAACGGTTTTGATAATTTTGCTGGACATTCAGTTTTCGAAAAGTCAAGTTATCATTTATCTAACCTGTTCAAATATCTTTCCCATTCGAAATTTCCATCCAACCATCCGCATAAACCGCAAAGAAATGCTCTACATCGTGGTGTAAACCGCATATTTTTTCATCGATTCGTTAAAAAAGTATGAGTGTACAAACATAGGCGAAAATTTCGGGTGTACCGTTCGTTTTGTTGAGTAGTTTATATACGAGCTACTGGAAAAATTTAAATTTAAAATTGAAGGGTTTTTCAAATATCTATTAGTTGGTGATAACTAGAATTATACAGGGTCGGTAATGAATTCGTGGAACAATGAAGTTGCATATTATTAAATGGAACCCTCTGTATATTGTTGGATATTTCAATTATTCTTTCTTCAATTTTGAGCAAAAATTGTGACATTTTTGAATCTTTGACAAGCTATAAACGGTTAAAGATGGTCTGCCTGCACTTTCGAGTATTAACTTGTCAAGATCTATCTCAGGACATGAAATTAATTATTTTCAAAAAATGTTGAAATGTGTCGAGAAAAGTTGACAGTTTGACATGCAGTACCTTTTATGTGAATGACAAAATAGCTCTTGAAATGTTCAGGCGAGAAAGTGCAGACTTCCTTTGATTTTGAATCGTTTGAGTTTTATAGCATATCAAAGATGCTAATAAGTCATTTATAAAACGCGATAACTCGAAAACGGCTGAATTTGGGAACATTAAGTGTACGTATCACAATTTTTGCTCAAAATTAATGAAAGAAAAACTCGAATATCCAATAACATACAAGGACCTTCATTGATGTTCCACGACTTCATGACAGACCCTATATACTTGAAATAATTATCACAATCTAATAGATATTCAAAAACCCTTCAACTCCCCTTCAACTCCTCAATAATCGACCGTTCCCATACATATCAGCGACCCTTTAATATGTCTTCTATGCTCAATTGAAGGAAGGTAAGCAATAAGTATTACAATAAGATTTCAAGTTTTTGAAAAGGCAGATTTATTTGGTGTCTTTTTCAAGACTGGAATGAAACCCTCATAATAAAAGAGTGGCTTTGAATATAAATGCTATCTAATTTAATTAGCCTCTACAATCATAAGAAAATGGTTATCCTTTGTAGATTATTGAAAAACAGATGAGAAAAATCTTTTAATCAAAGATGTGTGGACAAAAATTACATAAGTATATTTGAAAAAAATATATGGCGCAGTTGAGTGTTTAGAAACTAATTGATAGTTGCACATGCGAATTATTAGTTCTGAACGGTTCGTACGCTGATGGTATAGATGAACAAAGTTACTGCTCTTTACTTTAAATTATTGAGTGAAATTAGTATTTGGAGTGATTCTTTTAATATGTGGATTCCATTTCCAAAACATCATTTATTATTTGGAAAACTCTTGAGTTTTATTGATGTGAGTCCAATAACCTTCCATTGTGCAAACATTTGACAAGGACGCTTATTTTACTTTTTTGATTGAAAGATGTGAACCGTTTATTTTCCGTCTCTACTACTCACCATATTATATAATTGAACGGACTCTTTCTAAGGCTTCAAAACCTCCTTTATTGTTCACGCCTGTCTAGTTCAGTTTCACTACCAGTTCATGTTGGATCAGCAACGACAGAACTTTCCTCAAAGTCTCACTCAGGTCTCTTCCACTAAGAAGACTCAAAGAAGAAAGCTGCAAATAATAGAAATCCTGTAGTCCTGTATCATGAAGATATGAGATGAGATCAGAGCTAGTTTAATATTTTTTACCATGCTCAATTTTAGAAAAAAGTGATCTGATAAACTCAGATAAATAGATTTTTTTTTTCTTATTTTTGACAATGCGAAATCTTTACTGTCATGAGCTGCCATTATTTAGGAGCAGCAGAGTGACTTTGGTAACGTAGATATCGCGAACTCACCATTTTTTTGAAGTTATCATCAACTTGCAGCTTCTGATTGAACATTTAAATTTAATGACAATATTATGCACTCGCTAAACTCACTGTGAGCTGAGGCAATATTAGTCGTATTTTTTTGGCGCATACAGGCGCATAGGTATATTTTGATTGGACTAAAAAGGTGATGCTATCTTGCCCTTATGCGAAGTCGGAGGTTTTCAAATAGTTTGAAGATAACACATTGAAAAAACGGTTTTGTTTGAAAAAAATTACTACAATTCTGTGCATACTTAGTAGTCTTAATTATCATGATATAATCTATATTAAATAACTATCTGGAAAAATGCAAAATAAGAAACAAACTGGTGAATAATGAAGTATACTTGGATGATCCGTAATTCGATTAAATAGTTGAGAAAATACAGGGTAGGAAGTAGGTGCAGGGTGATTTATATGTTTAACCTGTGTATTGAGTAAAATGAAGGTATAAACTTGGAAAACTATAATAGCTTAAAATAAAAATGAAAATACTTTTATTTTTGAGGTCACATTAAAACTAATAAATATGGTGTTTATGATACCCCTTCATACCTTTCTAGCATTATTTCAAGCAAGATATGAGAAAACAAACTTTGGAAATGATGTTAGCAGTACCAACGAACTCGAACAGGATGTGAAATTGTCACATTTTCAAAACAAAACGTCCTTTACAAGGAAGTTTCTCCTGCGGCAGGCCTACATTGCCCAAATCGCCATGCCTCCTAGATTGCCCCTGCTGCAGGCGTGTGAGTAGGGTCCTTAACTAGGACAATTTCGTGTAGGTATACTTTGGGTGCCCTTGTCCTTAATAATTGGTGTTATACAGGGTTATTCACGTTATTCGACACGAAACATTATGGGTAAAGTATCTGATTTCAAAGAATTTTTTCTGAATGGATAGGGACCCTTAGGGCTACATTTTAAAAATATTTTCATGTAATACAGGGTGTCCCTAAAACACGAAACGTATCAAAGTTGTATTTTTTTAAATGGAATACCTTGTATATTATTTCATTTTTGGTTTGCATGATCAAAATTAAGGTAAGTTTGATTGAGGTTTAATACACCTAAACCTTATGGTTTTTGAAATATCTTCAATTTTGCGAAAATGTAGAATTTAATTATCTATCAATTATCATTATACGTTCCTATAGCTAACTTCTCACGTTTTCAAGTAAAGCGAAGAAAAAGAAAAAAAAATAGGTTTCTCATTAACACCAATAGATGGAGATGCCGTCTCCAAACCCTCGTTAGGAACATTATTTCACCTATGGTATTTTGACAACTTCTATTATTATTTCCTTAAAGTTGTCAGTTATTAATTAATATCTTCAATTACTGATCGTTCTATTAGTGCTAGCAATAGCTTGTGATCTTTTTAGAAAAAATGCTAATTTATCCAAAAGAAGAACGGATCGACATGATTTTTATACTGGGAGAATGCCATCAAAACTACCTCTTGGCATCAAGAGTTTACTCTGAAAGATTTCCAAACAGAAACCATCCAAATAAGGCAGTATTTGAGAGACTGTTAACACAATTTAGAGAAATTGGAAGTGTTCAGTATGAAAAACCCATCAAAAGAAAACCTGTGACTGGAAATGAAGATACTCAATTTGCGGTGATCACCTACGTAATCGAAAATCCCCATATAATTGAAAATATTAAATAATAACTGACAACTTTAAGGAAATAATAATAGAAGTTGTCAAAATACCATAGGTGAAATAATGTTCCTAACGAGGGTTTGGAGACGGCATCTCCATCTATTGGTGTTAATGAGAAACCTATTTTTTTTCTTTTTCTTCGCTTCACTTGAAAACGTGAGAAGTTAGCTATAGGAACGTATAATAATGATTGATAGATAATCAAATTCTACATCTGTTGTTGACATAAAATACAGGGTATCCCATTTAAATTAAACAAGGTATTACCGTTTAAAGATATTGATTATTTAACCATAATTTTTAGACACTCTGTATAAGTTATTAAAAGTTTCATAAGTGTGACTTCAAACTTCAGCCATGATGTTTCGTGTCGAATAACGTGAATGACCCTGTATATCACTTACCCAAAAAATGAAATCTGCTTTTTTGGAGTGTATTAACCATTTTGGCATACACACAGCAGCAAACTCAAGGCTTTCTCCTGGGTTTCATCACTCATCATCTACTCACTAGCCTAATCACCCAAAATTACAGTATATCATACCCTCGATTATAGCCATGAAACAGTCACGACTTAATCAAGATACCAAGGAATAAAATCTAAACTTATCAAAATCACAAAATCCAATAACGCTCACGCTTTTTCCTTCAAAACGAGAAAATCTCAATGGAAAAAACACTTTCAAAACAATGAAACTATTTTGAACCTACAGAGAATCAGAGAAAGCTACAAGGTTTTAGGATGACATAAGTAGGGTGTTCCGGTGATCATGTTACAAACTTCTAGGGTAGATAAGACAATCAAAAACAAGAAAAAAAGTTCATATGAACATGGGTCCGGAAACGCTTATTCCTTCTTTACCAAAATACCCCCCTGGTTAAAGGTGACAAAATCATCAAATTGATGAACCTACCAACTAGATTACATGACCCAAAATAATTGGTGACGATAGCTACAGTCTACAGTGGTACCGAAGCTATAAAACGAAGAGTAGTTTTTGAAGGTCATTTTCGAAGTTCTCTAGCTCCCTGAGGAAGCGTTTCCGGACCCATGTTCATATGAACTTCTCTTCTTATTTTCGTGTGTTTTATCTACCCTAGACGTTTGTAACATGATCACCGTAACACCCTGTATATGTCAACAGATATGACAAAGATAGACACCCCTTTCAGTCTCTATCTCTTTCTACTCCCGGGCGGCACGCTACGTCTTGCAATGTTTGAACCCCTTTTGAAGCTGTGCTCAACTATCATTAATTTTGCAGATGGATGCATACGCAAATCACACTTGAACCGATACCTAAATGGTACAAATCAGTGATGATCAAAAAATATACAGAGTGGGACCAGAAAAACTTCCCACCTAGGTTTTCTCAGGTGTTTGGTGATTGAACAAAAATCGCTTGGACACGTCCATTTTTGGGCACATTTTTTTTTTGGTATTTCCACTCCCCAACTGTCAATCCGTAATATAGTGATAGAATTTCAAATGGAAAGGAAGGTCGAGTGATACGTCATTTGATAGGTATTTTTGTCAAGATTATAGCTCCAAAGTTTCAAGTTGGTACTATTTATTATTATTTCTTATTATTTGTCATTTTTTAATATTGATCAATCTCTGAGAAGGTATAGATACCTTTGTGACTCCCGCTTGAGGGTTGACAGGTGGGAGGTGAAAATACGACAAAAATGTGTCCCCAAAAAACAAAAATTGACGTGAGTTATGTGATGCAACCAGGCCATGGCCACGACCCTCGCAATCTACTTATTATTAGTACTATATTGATTATTATTGTATAAATATTTCTAGTTAGCTTAATAAGCATTTTTATGTCATGACGACCAAAATCTAATTCTAATTATTCACTTATCATTTGATTTTCGACAATTTAATATCGCAGTTAATTGATAGTCAAAATTGTAGTTATTATTATTTGAATATATTAATTTTTTGGGTTAGTGTTCAATAATAATTCCATCACTGGCGCAGTCGTACGTGTAGGTGTCTCAGAGATCAAGAGGAAAGTTGCTGAATTCCAGAGAAATCGTCAGTTTCAACTGTTGGCTGAGACAGAAACAAACCAAGGCAAGAAGACCACAGTTGCGAAGACCAAATCGTAAGTGAGTTTTCCTTTCCACTCCCATCCCTTTTTACAATAATTGTTGTGTGTATATTTCAAATTTACTAAAGTGCAAGACATTAATTCGTTACATTAGTTAAATTTTAATGTCACATAGTGAAATAGATATTCTTGCAGAAAACCTCTCAAGTATCTCTCTGAATAACGCTTCTTTAAATTTAGACCTAAATATAAATACAGCTAATATGGCAACCCTTACAGCCGCAAAAGAGATTGCTCATACCTTAAAAACTTTCACGGGGAATAGCGATCATTTAGAATTTTTTATTTCTAGCATAGATAAGTTTTATAGTAGATATTATATAGGGGCGGTAGACGAATCTTTAAAAGAATTTGTTTTCGCATCAATTTGTTCTAAACTAACTGAACAGGCAGGCGACTTTTTACTCTGCAGACCGGATCTAACGACCTGGCCCAAGATAAAAGATGCTTTAAGACAAAGATTTGGTGATAGAATAAACAGACACGTGCTTGCTCAACAGCTAAATTTTTTGACTAGATCTAGAAAAGAGCCTGTTTTAGACTTTATAGAGCGATTAAAAGTATTAAAATCACGAATTTCCTTAAAAATTACTGCAGATGGTTCCTTGAATCAAAGCACAAAAGATGCTATAATGGAACAAACAGAATTAACAGCCGTTACTGTTTTAATGTCTAACTCTCCTAGTGAACTTCGAACAATATTAATGCTACATGATCCAAAAAACATTGATGACGCAGCATCATTTGTCCTTAACCACTCTCTTATTGAACAACAAATAAATGCTCGTAGTTTTATCCCACGACAACTGTATAATAATCAACAAAATAGAATACCACCTCAAGTATATAATCACCAAAATTTCAATTATATGCATCCACCAATCCAACAATCTTTTGTTAACCCCCTTCCAGTGCCAAATAATAATACAATCAATCGTAGCTATATTCAACCCCAATTTTCAAATCATTTAGGCACAATACCTAAACAGCAATTCCCAAGCCAACCTGTAGATATTCAAACTCGACCAATACGTCAACATTTCCCCACCAACGAACAAGTTTTTGGGAAGCCGAAAAATGTATTTTCCAAAGGAAATTCTCCTAAATTAAGTGCTCCAACCCCAATGTCTATAAGCAGTAGAATTCCATCATTAATGAGTAGAAATACAGATGTTCACATGCGGTCAATCCAAAGCCGTAATACGCAAAGACAATTTCCCCAAAACGAAAACTTGTTTTTCCAAAACCGCACTCCACACACCGACATAACTTATCTGGAAGACGATCCAATTCAATCTGAACAAGAATTTGACCATTGTCCTGACGAACAAGAATATCAAAGCTGTTTCGAATCTCCCGAATATTATGACGAAACAGAATATATCCAAACCCCCAAAACCCAGCAAGAGGAAAATTTTCTTCAAAGCCCACCTAAACGAACATCCGTCCTAAATTTTAATAGTTTTCAAGTAAATTCTCTTCCTTATATCCAACTTCAAAATCCTCAAGCCAAACTTCTTATCGATACAGGTAGCCACACTTCCTTAATCAGAACATCTATAGCAGAGGAACATTTTTCACACTTAATTTTTCCCTGTAAGCATACTCTAGTAACTTGCACCGGCAACACAAATACCCAAAATAAGGCAAAAACTCCCTTGTTAAAAGAATTTAATGTAAATAACGAACTTGAGTTTATTTTGTATAGCTTCCATGACTATTTTGATGGAATAATAGGTATTAGAGATTTACGTAAATTAGGTCTCAATATAGATATAAGAAACAGACTTTTAAAAAATGACTTGATTGAAATTCCAATCTATTACAGAGATGATTTCGACTTGCAAAAAATAGAAATACCACCCTCATCTGTAATAATAAAAAACGTTTACACTGACATACCCGAAGAAACCGAATTATATCATCCTCATGTATGCATTGCTCAAAATATCGAGATCCCCAGTTCCCTTCTTAAAGTTCGGAACGGAACTGTCTCTTTGGAATTTCGAAACCTAGGCAACGAAAGCATCGTTTTAGAATTCTATCCCGACTCACTTGTCAAAAACTTGTGCTACTTGTCTAGCACAAGTTTTTGATTCACAAAATTTCGAAATATTCAATATCGAACAAATAACGTCCAACTTTCACAAATATGACAGCCCCGATTTTAACGACGACTTTTCACTCATCCGTACAGATCATTTGAATAGCGAAGAAAAATCCTCTCTAAAAAAAGTCATACATCAATTTCCCGAAGTTTTACATAGGCCAAACGAAAAACTGTCTTGTACAAATGCTGTTCAACATGAAATTAAAACTACAGATGATGTCCCAGTCTATACCAAAACTTATAGATATCCCTTTGTACATAAAAAAGAAGTACAAAAACAAATCTCGGAAATGTTGGAAAATGGCATTATTCGTCCTTCGTCAAGCCCTTGGTCTAGTCCCGTCTGGATAGTCCCTAAAAAGGCGGACGCTTCCATGAAACAAAAATGGAGGATCGTTATTGACTATCGCAAGGTCAACGATAAAACCTTAACAAATCGTTACGTCATCCCCAACATTGCCGATGTTCTCGATAAACTTGGCCGCAGCAACTACTTTACCACACTGGATTTGGCCTCTGGCTTTCATCAAATAGCCATGCATAAAACTTCGATTGAAAAAACGGCTTTCAGTGTCGAAAATGGGCACTATGAGTTCCTTAGGATGCCCTTTGGTCTCAAAAACGCCCCTGCAACCTTTCAAAGGCTCATGGACAACGTCCTTAAAGATCTTATTGGTAAAACTTGTTTAGTATTTATGGACGATATAATCGTTTTCTCTGCTTCCCTGCAAGAACATATTTCAAATTTAAAAACCGTCTTTCAAAAGCTCAAAGAGCACAATCTTAAAATCCAGCTCGATAAATGTGAGTTTCTTTGCAAAACTGTAGAATTTTTAGGTCACATTATTACACCCGAAGGCGTAAAACCCAATCCAAAAAAAATTCAGGCCATCCAAAAATTTCCATTGCCAAAGTCATCTCGTGACATCAAATCTTTCTTGGGTTTAATTGGCTACTACCGGAAATTCATAAAAAATTTTGCACATCTAACAAAGCCATTAACAAATTGCCTTAAGAAAAATAAAAAAGTTGAACACACTCCTCAATTTTTGCAATGTTTCGAAACCTGCAAAAACATTTTAATGAACGACCCCGTCCTTCAACATCCGGATTTCACAAAACCCTTCATCCTTACCACGGACGCGTCAAACGTCGCTATAAGTGGAATTCTGTCCCAAGGCCCTATAGGCAACGATTTGCCTATCGCATATGCGTCACGCACATTAAATCCCGCCGAAACAAATTATAGCAACATCGAAAAAGAACTTCTAGCTATAGTTTGGGCAACGAAATATTTCCGTCCTTATCTCTATGGAACTCGATTTAAAATCGTCACCGATCATAAGCCTTTACAATGGCTATTTTCTGTTAAAGAGCCTAATTCCAAACTTATCCGTTGGCGATTGAAGCTTCAAGAATATGACTATGAGATCGTGTACAAAAAAGGGAAACAAAATTCTAATGCCGATTGCTTGTCCCGCATACAAATCAATCCAATCGAAGATGATCAAATGTCAATCTTTAATAATTTTGACCCGGAAGAAATACTCCAACTACAGCCTGACGAACTTGACGAAATGCTTGAAACACTTTCGGAAAAACCAAACAATGAAAAAATTAACATAATTTCCGATATAAGATTACAAGCACAACCCTCTACCGACCTAGAAACTAAACACTCAAGTTGCGAAAATCCTATTATTGGCGCACCATACGTTCAAAAGGCACTAAATATTTATAAAAATCAAATAATATTTAGATATTCCAATGACAATAAAATTAAAGTTCAGAAGGAATTTATTTTTGATAAGCAAAGATCTATTATATTTTTGAAAAATGATCCATCTGAAGAAGATCTGTGTAAAATCATTAAAGAGAATTTTACACCAAAAACTACGTACTGCTTACACTTTCTTAATAAATCTCTTGAAACGCTCATAATCCGCATTTTCCAAAAATATTTCAAAAATAATTCATTTAACCTTTACATATCTAACACCTTGCTAGAAGACATAACTGATGTAGAAGAACAACAATCAAAGATCAAATACTATCACGAAACCAAAACGTCCCACCGAGGCATTCAAGAAAATATCATATCTCTGAAAAAAAACTTTTACTGGCCAAATTTAGAAAATGATGTCAAGACATATGTAAATCTATGCGACATTTGCCAAAAAACAAAATACGAAAGACACCCCAATAAAATTATCTTTAAACCCACCCCTATTGGTCACGAACCTTTTGACCACATCTATATAGATATATATAAAACCCATAATAATTCTTTTCTAACTGTGATCGATAGCTTTTCTAAATTAGGACAAGCATATCCACTTTTAACACCCACAGGAATCGAAGTAGCGAACAAACTTATTACTTATTTTAACCATTATGGACTCCCACGAAAAATTACCACAGATAATGGCACATCGTTTAAAAACGAAATTATTCAAAACCTTTGTTCCTTGCATAAAATCGAAATTCATTATTGCATTCCCTATAACCCCAACTCGAATAGCCCTATCGAACGCCTTCATTCCACCTTGCATGAAATTATTCTCACTCTTAAGCACCAAAAGCCAAAAGAAAACATAGCGACCTTAATGAACTATGCTATTCTTTCCTATAATAACTCTACACACAGTGCATCCAAGTATACCCCATTTCAAATTGTCAGAGGAAAATTAGACTACAAGAATCCCCTGGAGCTTTCGAACGATCAAAACGTCGCTCAATATATGCAAGAACATGCAGAAAATATAAAAATAATCAGTCAAGAACTTTACAAAAAACTAACTTCACAACGACAATCTGCTTTAGATAAAATAAACAAAGACCGAAATGTAGTAAATATCGATTCTAACAAGCCACTCTATGCAAAAACTTTCCCACAAAAATCAAACGTTAAAGAATCAGATAAATATAAAAAAGTGAACAAACCCATAGTAGAAAAAACTAATGTTATAGTTACCCAAAATAGACAAACTCACAAAAACCTATTAAAACCACAACGTACCCTTGTTTCAGATGAGGAAAATCATCCCGCTCCTGCTCCTTCTACTCATCGCTACGAGCTTAGAAGTAAAAAGCATTAAAAATCCTATATTGCCAATGGCTATAGGAAAAACATATATTTCTACGACTCAACACACATCAAATTTTCATATAAATCTTACAGAAATTGAAACTCCGTTATTCAACATAAGAGGTATGTTAATTCACGTGAACAAAACAATTTTCAGTACTAAACAAAATGAAAGCTTTTCAATTCTCACTTCTTATAAATTTAATCAAACATACGAATACTTGCAGACAATTTTAAGAAATACTAAAATTTTTCACAAACCTAATCGATCAAAAAGAGGACTACTTAACGTAGTAGGCAAAGTCGACAAATGGCTCTTTGGCACTCTAGATTCAGACGATGAAATTCGCTTTAATAATTACTTCGATAAACTAACAAAAAATCAGGAAACTTTAAATCAAAATTTCTATCAGGAACAATCAATTCTATCCACCGTCACCCAGGAATACAGTTAAAATCTAGAAAAAATAAATGCTAACCAAGTACTTATATTAGGAAAAATTGATTTAATAAAACAGAAACAGCTAGATCTATCGAACGCTTTATATATGTCTTTAATTTTGGACAATATAATGTTGCAATTAAATACTCTAAATTCTGTAGTAAACAACATCGAAAACGCAATCCCATTTGCTCATGTAAACAAAATGCACAACTGCATACTCAATCCTAACCAACTTTTAGCTTTGATAGAGAATATAAAAAGAATATACGGTCCAAACCGAGTACCTGAGTTCAAAGAATTAATTAATTTTTATAGTTTTTTATCAGTTCAAGTTATTATAAAAAACAACTCAATTTTATTCTCAATACACACACCGATTATTTTTCCCAACCACTATGTCCTTTATAAACTCTACCCAATACCTATCACAAACAAAACTATTCTCCTATCCAATTCCTATATCCTACTCACAAAAGATGATTATTGGACCACGGAGGAAGAATGTCCGCAACTAGAAGACCTGTTCATCTGTAAACAAACCACCCTATCAAAAGACGAACATTGCCTCTTCGAGCTGCTAACAACGTCATCCAACAGGTGTCCGTTTACTGATGTAAACTACAAAAAAAGTACCATTCAACGCCTGAACGGTAACGAAATTCTGGTCATTCCTGTGAACGAGACAATCGCCCGAGACCAATGTCAACAAGGACTCTACAAAATCACTGGACCTAGTATTGTTACCCTGTCTATCTGCCCTGTTGAGATAGGTAACAAAACGTACGAAGGTGAAACCAAAACGCAGTTCCAATATGCGTTAGAACTGCCACAGTTTTCGAACATCCCAGGACTTCCAAAAAGCGACAATTCTACGCTTTCCCTCGAACAAATTAGCTTGGAGGAATTAAAAGCTGCCCAGAAAATACTGTCCACAGTCCATTTACACCCTTTGGAGAGTCCCGAAAATTCGACAAACCTTTGGATCGCTCCGCTTTCATCCATTGTAGCCCTTGTATGCGGCATCCTGCTGTATATTGGATGGAAGAAATGGACCAAGCCTGCTTCATCCCACTATGAAAGCGCCTTTTCCAACGAACCCTCAGAAGATAGTCGGAAAAACGAGCAGCCACTGCAGCCCTTATTTTCCGAACTTACGGAGGGAGGAGTTATGTGAAGCAACCAGGCCATGGCCACGACCCTCGCAATCTACTTATTATTAGTACTATATTGATTATTATTGTATAAATATTTCTAGTTAGCTTAGTAAGCATTTTTATGTCATGACGACCAAAATCTAATTCTAATTATTCACTTATCATTTGATTTTCGACAATTTAATATCGCAGTTAATTGATAGTCAAAATTGTAGTTATTATTATTTGAATATATTAATTTTTTGGGTTAGTGTTCAATAATAATTCCATCACTCGTGTCCGAGCGATTTTTACCTAAGAGAAAACCTGGGTGGGAAGTTTTTCGTGCCCCACCCTGTATATTATCATTATAAAATGATATTATGAAGATGCTTATTCATACAGACGTCCCAGATTTTCGTCATTGGTATATTATATGCTCTGTGTTCAAAAGTTCAAACTTTTGTTGTTAATTCATAATTGCATTGGTACGAAAACATGATATACATTTTGTTTTTGATTTGAGAAAATTCAGGTTCTAAGTAATGGGTGTTTTCACTTGTTCATCGGTTGATTATGATTATTATTTAATGTTCCGATAACCATTGCCGACTTTAATGATAATTCCATCGAGTTAACTATTGCCGTTGGAAAGGCTCCGTATCGCTTTTTCTTTTGTCCTTTTTTTTCATTTGAGTATGAGTAGATTTCTGCTATTAGATCAAATCCTATAAGGAAATTTTCACTCTTCTAATTGAAGACGGAAGCAAATAATCATGATAATATACGGTACCCACCAACCTGATTCATTTGAATTTGAACTTTCTCGTAACCACATTTTTGGAATAACAACAAGGATACCTACGAGATGGATAGTTGCAGATAGGGGTTTTTCTTTCCAATCTTGCAAATTTAGTGATAGAGCATAAACCACACAAATTCTGAAACGACCAAAAATTTGTGTTTTTTTTCACAAGGACCTTAATCTTTTTTTCGATAAAGCTATTGTCAGTCGATACTTTGGTGAAACATGAATGTATAAAACTGTACATAACAGAAACTTGATAGCTTTTCAGTATAATGATCGTAGCCTTGGCGATTACTTGATTACTATCATACATTTCTTGTGAGATATTTATATTTTTTGAACTATTTCATTGCATCATTGCAATAATTAAATGTTTTCATCCACTGTCGAATAATCTCGATGTTATAAGTCAGATTTTAGCACAATCAAGTGGCCTACAATTGAAGACCTTGATGCAAGAAGGGGATAAGTCACATTTTTCAAATTGTTCAGGAAAAGCGGAAAACTTTTAAAATTTGAAAAATATTTTCATGTGTTTTTTTTCGCAGAGAGCACTTTGTTTTTACCTAAAAATCCGACCTGGGTTAATTTAAACAAAAAAAAACGCAAATATCATCAACATTTTTTATTTGGTGCAAAAAGGGGATAAGTCGTAACACTTATATAATATATATATATATGTTACAGTGAATGTTAGGAATTCAGTGAAAGCTAGCTTTTACTAGTTGATGCTAGCAATCACTTGATCCGTTAGGAAATGTTGAATTTTGAAGAATATTGTACACTTTCACTAGTGAATGTTGGAGAAACTTTATCAAATCAAATTTTACTAAAAGCAGTTAGGAAAAGTTCTTCTTAAAACTTATTTCCGCCATTTAACTAACCCAAGGTGCACGGGGCACTAAATGATGTCGCTCACGCGACATCAAAATTTTTGCCAAACCCAAACTAACCCAAACGAACCCAAACTAACCCAGATTAACCCCTACTGAGAATACTTGAGTATTTTCTATAATACGGTATCTGAACAATGTTCACATTTTACACCTGCGAATCATAAGTCTCGTATTTTCCAGAGCGTCTAATCTGTCGGCGAATTCCAACTCGGACCAATAAGGATATTTATAATTACGATAATAATTTTCAGTGTAGCAGCTTTCACTAGAAAAGTTACGTGAATGCAAACAATTACTAGTAAAAGTATGATGAAGTCGATCAAATTCAACTTTCACTAGCTAAATGTTTCCAAATCAGGAAAAGCTTACTTTTCCTAGTAAAAGTTAGCTTTCACTGATTACCAGGTTTCACTGTGACATATACATATACATCGTAAACAACACGTAAATGCACAATAAAGTCAAACGATATGCACTCCTCCGCTGTTTAATATGGTCTAGTGACGCGGCGACAGCGCAGCGCAAGCGAGAAATAGCAAAACGTACCGTTTATTTGGTGCAAAAATGGGATTAGTCATTGAGACTTATCCCTTTCTTGCAACAAATTTATGAAGGGGATAAGTTAAAACCGCTTATAAGTTTGTTGTTTGTGGAGAGACTTGTCCCTTTCTTGCACCAAACGATGTGGTATGCTTTGTACAAGGTCATGACACTAATAACTCCATTTTGAAAAAATAGTGACTTATCCCCTTTTTGCACCATGGTCTTCAATTCACAGTTTCACTAGTATTATTATGAGTTCTGAATAATCATCATAGTTTATAGTGATATATAAAAAGTGCTGATAACACAATATATCTCCGATTCCAATAAGCAGTTGTCGGTATAACATCCAGTTATACATATAGGGAAGAGATGTTGATATTAAGGATGAGGGAGCACTAAGGTACACAGCGGGCATTCAGGGTGTCTCAGAGCTAAAAGTATCCACCCCATATAAGGTTCTCTCACGGAGAAACAAACAAAAAACGCTGGGGCCCGTAAATTTTTGTCTTGTTGGAAACATTTTGCGCCCATTTTTAACTTCCCATCTTTACCCTGGCGCGCCCTGAGCGGAGGTGAGATCTACCCAAAAAATAATGAATGAAAAAAACAACATTTTGAGAAGCTGTCATATCAACAGGAATCACAGTGATGGCTCTAAACTCGACGGCAGTTGTATTAAAGGTCGAAGGGTCTTCAAAATAAGGAATCACTCGACATTCCGTATTTTGAAGGCCCTTCGACCTTTATTACAACTTCCGTCGAGTTTAAAGCCATTGCTGTGATTCCTGTTGATATGAAGGCTTCTCAAAATGTTGTTTTCAAAAATATATATATACAGTTTGTCCGCGGATGCGGTTAACAAGAGGTGAAATGGACCAAAAATTGAAAGATACGACAAAAAGTCATTTTTGTTAAAAAAGTGTACTTGCCGGAAAATTATGAGCTACGATGAGAAAATGTTTTTTTTTTATACAGGGTGTCTGAAAAATGTAAAAACATAAAATTAAACAACAAAAAACTTGCTCCAAATTCAGTCCTAACCCTGAATCCGAACTTACTGAAGAAAATTTGAATCTATGAAAATTTTAAAAAATTGAATGATTTTGTCAGTCAGCATTTTACATTTTACTACTTCCATATTATGAGTTTTATACCTTCAACAACAACTGGTTATCATGTACAGGTATAAAAGTCGTAATATGCAAGTGGTGGAATGCGGACTTGCAAAATTTTCCAATTTTAAAAAAATATATAAATTGAATTTTTTTTCAGTAAGTTCGGAATTAGGGTTTTGACTCAGTTTGGAGAAACTTTTTTATTTATCATTTCACGTTAAAAGGCCAAAAAATTACTGTTTGCTCTCGTTTGATTTTATGTTTTTACATTTTTTTAGCTCCTTTCTTTTCGGCAAGCAGACTTTTCTATCAAGAATGACATTTTGTCGTATCTTTCAATTTTTAATCCATTTCACCTCTTGTTAGCCGCATCCGCGGACATACTGATATATATTTGATAAAATAACCTCAAGGGCTTCAGTTAACCAAGGGGTTATGACGAGGGATGATATTTGGGTGAAACCAGAGCCGTCTAAATTGTAATAGAAGCCATGAAGTAACAATTGCAACGTCGCATCTAACGTCAAAGATGGTCAAAATTTTGCATTGATTGAAGGGGCTTTTTTTGAAAATTAAGGTATACCTATAACGATTACAAGATACGAAAATTGTTCAATGAAACTGTAATTTGGAAGAATAGCTTATAGGTATATTATCGCAACAGGTATGATGTTCATCACCTGATGACGTAGAAATTTACATAGAACATATTCAAACCTAACAAGAGTTTTATGATTTGTTGGGAAAAAATATTAATTCTAAACAATAAAACATTAAAACTGGAAGATAGGTAGATGGTTACAGAATTTGGGATGTGATTGAAGCAGTTTCTGGAGGACTGGAGTTGATAATAACGTTCAAAATTGATTAACCAGAAAGCACTAGGTATCTACTTCGCCATATTGATTTTCCAAAGTGAACGAAAAGGATCTCGTTTATTCTGGTTTTTCCGCATGACATAGAAGCCGGTGCTTATATGTGTGAGAAATCCAGGATGAGGCATATTATTTAATCAAGTTTTCCTATTTGAATATGTATTTTTCTCATCCAGTATTCCCCGAAAGGCATAGACACACAAATACCATAATATTAAACTATCTACAAGTCTATCATGAAAATATTGACTGTTAGATTGCGATATCTATATGGTACCCACTATATATTACCTATCCACTTACTTCAATCTTAACGCAGAAATCACTTAATTTTTCACCGTGTTTCTCAGTTTTACAAAATACAATAATTTGTTGAGTGACAGCAGGTTGAAACTAGTTGAATAGTTGCAGAGCCTTCTAGAGTTTCATAGTTGGAACTAGAAGTGAACATAACCTCAATCGGTACCACACGCGGTGTTGCCAAAACCATTACTTCATGGCTTGTATTACAATAAAGACGGCTCTGGTGAAACTCATCCTCACCAAAAGGATTAAATGATAGCACTTTTGAAAGATCATTCTGCCCCTCAACTCCCTCATCACATCTCTATAGTTTAAAGTAGCGAACTCTTGAGGTTGATTTTTTGAATAAAAAAAAACAGCAAAAAACAAATGAAGCGTCGCACAGATTATTTCGGTCAAAATTCAACTTTGACAAAAATCGCTTGCATATTCTGACTTCAAACTCGGAATTCCGACTTCGAAGTCGGATTTCTGACTTTAAACTCGGAATTTTGACTCCGAAGTCAGAATTCCGACTTCGAAGTCGGATTTCCGAGTTTAAAGGCAGAAATTTAAAAAAAATGCATAAGTGAGGTTCAATTTGCATAGTTTTGTTATACCCCAAAGGATTTTTGTTGAAATTAGATAATAGTTCTATTTGAGATTTGATCAAGACATTTTAAAAAAAACTTGGTGAGGTTATGTTTGAATTATTGTTCGGTTATTTTCCAAAGGATTTTGTTCCAATTAGTGATGTAGGTTCTATTTGGGATTGTATCAAGAAATTTGAAAAAAATCACTTAGTGAGGTTATCTTTGCAAAGTTTTGCTATTTTTCAAAAGATTTTGTTCAAATAAAGTGCGTTGTATAGAGATGTCTATCCCAAAAGTTTTCTCAATCCCGGGATCTAATCCCGGAATAAGATGTATCGGAAATAAATCGGATAGCATTCAAATGATTTTATCACAACTCGAAACATATCAACCAAAAAAAAATCCCAAATCAGCCCGAACAAATGTGTTGCGAACATGCATTTCAAAATAAATACCCCAAAAGTATTGTCATATATTTAACATAATAATATCATAACTGAAGAACCGCGAAATAGATTTTTATGATTTTTGATACTATTATTTTTGACTTTTTCCGCTACGAATAACAAAATAATTATTTAAACATCGGAAAGAGGTGGTATGAAATTTGCGAGATCAGCTAGTTTTTTTCCGAGTTTCGTCTGATTGCCATGTTACATAACAAAAATATGAGCAAAAACGAAATAAAATACTATTTCTGGACGACTTGTATCACAGAAACCAAGTTGTTGTGGACGTACCCGCTGACACCTCTGTTCTTCACCTTCTTGGTGATCAGTTCCCAGTTGAATGCATTTCTAACGTCAACGGGTATCATCGCATCAAAATACCGAAAGAAGCATTCCAGCCTCCTGTCTGCGCTCTACTTATTACCTATTGGCGATTCAAACAGCTCAAGCAGCGCCACAGCGGAACGCGCGAGAACTTTCGAGAGCGTGACAACAGCATTTTACTCATAGCCCGTATAAGGTTTTCGCGCCTGAATTTATATTTGTTGTTCGTATCAGTCGAGTGTTTCGTATCGGCAGAGTGTTGTCAATTGAGAAATCGTGCCTTTAATGAACTGGAACATTTCGTGGACGCTCTGAATGGTTTTGACCGGCCTCTTCGTGAAGGAAGATTAGCTGTGGAAAATTTAGTGTGTATCGGGATTCGATCAAGTTTTTTTACGACGTGGGTCCTTTGGAAAATTATGCAGATGATTGTCTTCTCATTGCAGTCAGGTACGCGACAATTATGCCTATTACGAACTTTCTTCGGATATCGGCGAGCATTCGTATGATCTTCCATTGTTAATGATGATTTTTATCACCAATATCGGTGGGATCTTTCAATCAATGAAATATATACATTTAATAAACATAGATACCTTTGATCTATGCACTATAATCGTCTATTTTGTTGGCTAAAAGCCACTACACTTGAGACTTTTTGATATCGACACCCTTCAGACTGATGCCGATAAGTTTATGATTCCAACAATAACAACAAAACCCGAAAAATACCATTCAATTAGCACACTATAATCATTTAACAACGTGGTTTATCAAAATCTTCTCATAAATAATAACAAAATCGGGAATATATCTTCAAGTTATCACGATCCCAATAGAAACAGCATGGAGACAGCTGATGTCTATCACGCTCTCGAAAGTTCGAGCACAAAACGCCAGAGGCCGCTCCGCTGACTCTTTGAATCGCCAATACTATATATACTATAGTAGTTGTTATCTTAGCCCAAACTGCAGCCTTGGGGAATTCTTGGCTGACCTCGATAACTCCTTGCTATAGTTCTTCAACTCGCAAATAAGAAGAGCACTTCCTTATTTTGTGCATGTAGGAAAACAGTCCACCGTACTGGTGAATTGAGAAAATCCCGTAAGAAATGCTATCAACAAAAAAGAAAATGAGAGCATTCCAAAGAGCCAAAGAACGTTACGTAAGAGAGAAAAGAAGACTGACATCACAGGAACAGAAAAGAAAACTAATAAGATCAATTAATCAAATACGAGAACAAGCCATGCTAAATGGAGATGTAATGAGTTGGACATCTCCGGAGAAGGGTACAGGATTGTGAAGAACAGGCTCGGCATAAATAATCCTGGAATCACTCTATTCATTTTTCAGCAAAGAGAAACATTTGGTGAGCTCCTTATTACCAAAGTCATCACGAACGTTGAAGATATGGACATCATCTCGAGATCTGCAAAAAGTTGCGACACAATAACCCCGGAAGAACTAATCAATGCCAGCAGCAGATCCAAATATTAAAAGGCGTCAAGCTCAGATGGAATCCCAGCCTTCGGCATCAAATATCTTATAGCTGAGAACACCAAGTTCTTTCTAGAATTCGCTTTTTATAAATCAAATCAAATAATACTTTATCACCATGAAAATTGTTACATTTTATCGGTAAAGCAGAAAGGCATAAACCATCAGCATAATGAAAATACTAATGGTCAAGGATTAAAACTATTAAAACTGAGTACAAGAGAACGTGTTCCAGGGTAGGTGGGAAATAGCGGAACTATTCTTTTTAGACAAATCAAGGAAGTGCACTGAAGATGTTACAAAACACATGACAATCTGTTTGATAGATACCATTGCTAAGACATATAAGAACTCAGTAAACATCAGACTGGCAAAGGAGATCGACTCATTGGAAGGCTTCGATAAAATCCAATATGGTAAAGAAGGGGGTGACAACGATCCACGTGTTGAAACATATCACCGACAAAGCTAAAGGGAGGCAAGGAGGAACATTCTCTACGATGACTTAATGGACATTGAAGTAGAGACTACAGTAAAATGCAACTGGGTCCTCGCACCTCGCCCGTGATTGATCAGATTGGTTGACATAGAATATGTTGCCATGGTGATCGCCGAAGTAACAATGTAGCTAATTTGTGTCTGATGTTGGCTTAGATTGGGTTAGTTTGGGTTTGGTAAAAAAGGGACATCTTTTTCCGGGATTAGGAAAGCTTTCGGGATCGACATTCCTACAACACAGTCTATTTGAACAAAATCTTTTGGAAAATAACAAAACTATGCAAACATAACCTCACCTAGTAATTTTTTCGAATTCCTTGATAAAGTCCTGAATAGAACCTAAATAACTAATTTGAACAAGATCTTGGGAAAATAACGAACAAAATGGAAAATAATGAAACAATGCAAACATAACCCCACCAAGTCATTTTTTAAAAAATGTCTTGATCAAATTCCAAAAAGAACCTACATATTGTCACGTAAGGTGTTGGACTGGGTCTTCGACTGGACCCGCAACACCTGTCGTGCTCTAGGGAACGTAGCTGGGCTGATCAGTAGGGAAACTCAGTTTGTGATAGTAGCCTCAGTATATTGTTGCCAACCATACATCAATACAATCTCTTACCACCATAAGATTAGGACGAGCATGTTCTCCGTGGCGTTGTTCCTAGGAGGAGTTATATAACGCTGAAGTTCGACGAAGAGTGAGAGGGGTTACACTACTCACGGGGATAGAAGGGAGTGAGAGGGGTTGCACTACTCACAGGGATCGAAGGGAGTGAGAGGGGTTGCACTACTCAAGGGATAGAAGGGAGTGAGAGGGGTTGCACTACTCACGGGGAGGGAACGAGTAATTAGCGTAGGCCAACTACTGCCCGCCGTCTCGCTGAACGTGTCTATTTATAGCAACAAAACTGCTCGCTCAGCGATTCTACCAGTGGCAAATTGGGTGGATTTACACTAAGTATATTTGCCTCCAGTACTAATGTGACATATGCCCTCACCCCGTGAGCATTGGACCCCAATGCCAGAAGAGAACATGCTCCATCCCTTACAAAAAAACTTGAAAAAATATTAACAAATTTTGTGGCCAAAATCTCTCGCTCCGGTCCTGCCATCCATCCGTTTAGTTTTCCCAAGCCCTGGCCTGTGGTACTGCACCGCCGTGCGTTCAACGCTTGTTCACTGCTAATAGTGCTGATGCTTGCGTTTGCAAAAAATTGTTGGCCAGCCGATCTTCCTTGACCTCGGTGATAGTTGCTTATTACAGGGTGTGTATATGGTCCCCTTACTCAGTTCAGAGGGCCGGATCCCTGTAATATGGCTGGAGGTTGTGGATTTCTGGCCGGTTTCGTATTTACCAGTTGGATGGTTGTGGGGACCGGTAGCTGTTATATGAAAAACAAAAGTCTATATAAGTACATCATCCTATACAGGTCAAAACATAATATTAATAACATCTCAAAATAAACAATAACATCCCATATTAAAATCATAAACATATACCCACTAAATCCTTATCTATATCAACTCATCATGAGGGACGGCAGCAGGCGAAAGTATTACTCGGAGACGGAGATCTTTGTGAGGAGGCTGTTGAGGAGGGGTCACCCTGTCATTCCCCGGGTAAGTCTGCTTTTCTTTTTTTTTTTTTTTTTTTTTTTTTTTTCTCTAGAACGTATGCCTTTCCTTCCCTCCTATATAGCGGCTGCCAATCGTGTTGGTAGATGTGCCGTGCGAGTGTTGGCCTCCCGAGGTACCGGAGGAGGAGCAGGTTCTGTACCACGGACCGTTCCAGGGGGATATCGTGATCCTTACTGCAAAGGTTCGCCCTCGCCGTCCCTTGGTCTATATATACAAGTAGTTTAATAATTAAATTTTTTAAATAAGCTGTAAAAATAACAATGTATATGTATATACACAATTGGTCTCACTGACTCTGTTCACCCTGTACACTGCTAGTTATGTGAGGTATCCAATTGCGCTGTTTCCGACCTGCTTCTCGAGCGGCTCGTCTCTGTCGCAAGTGGAATGAGTTGGCATCTATATTGGCCCTCGCTTTCCTGTTCGGTTATCCTTAGTAAATAGGACGGTGGGATTTCCTGGCTTTGTTCATTGTCTCGGGGGTTGGTGGCTGGTTCTGGATGGGCGGGCTGTTGATTTCTCTGTAAGTACTTAAGAGTGTGTTGGCCTATCTTGAATAGAAGATACATCAGGAAAAGGGATAGTGTTACACACGTTAACGAAAAAATCGTGTCGTGGCGACGTGGGTCTGTGACGTTTTGTGCTGATGTTGGCTGCATGATGGCCAGAGGCGTCCATTGGTTCCGGTGAAATAACAGGTAAAGGAGGGCTATTGAGAGTGTTGTGTTCCAAATTATCATCAGGGTTTGGTTTTCTGTGTGCCAATTATAACCATCGATGGGGGGTTGAGCTTCTACCGATTGACGGATACTATCAATGAGGTCGTTGCTGGAAGTGAGGTTGAGGTATGGGATTTGGAGCGTCCAGTTCTGGTTCAAGCATTCCCCTATTTCATCAAACCTTGTCGGATGGCTAGCTGAGAGAGGATTGAGGACGAATGTTTTTAGAGTCGTCCATGCTGCTGGGAGGGTATGTATTATTTTTAGTTCTCCCTCGTCTTCTTGGCAAGGGAAACGTCTTGGGATCAATATTTTCCCATCTAGTTCTAGGCGGCATTGACAAGGCAAAAATACTTTCAAGGATCCGGGTGCTGACACGTTCGATTTTATTGGCACCGTGGTACTTCCACAGTCCAGCACCATTCCTTCCTGTGGGTGGGTTAACAGGAATTCGTCCTCGCTGATCTCTGTTATGATTAGTAGTGTTGATTGGTGGCACCTCAGTGGACAGTGAGTGGATAGGTCCTGCACCGGTGCTCCGTGCAGAAGTTTTCTAGCACAAGATGGCCCCTGGTGGATTCCCCCCGCAAATCTGGGTAAGTAGCACAGTTTGTCGTGGTAGGGCTTGCAAAGATGTAGGCCTGTTCCTGTTATTTGGCGAGAGTGTGCTGGCTGATCCTGAGCGTTTCTTGAAATGGCCATATATAATACGTCGTGCTCAATAGTGCATGTCTCTCGCCCCCAAGCGAACGGGTGAGTAATAAGTTCAAAACTTTCCCATTTCTGTAATTTTTCCCTAATAGGGACTTTAACGTGCACTACCAATTCTTTGTCGGAGAAACTACATTCTGCTATGGGTAGTTCGTATAGTTTGGCCGTGTCCTGTATTGCCAGCGTATGGTTGCTGATCTCTAATTCCCAAGCCAGTTTCTTCAAATCAAGGTTAAGCGTGGATGGTTTTACGATGCCCATAGGTATATGGTGATGTTTGCAGGCCTGCAAGGTGTCCTGCTTCCGTAAGGCTCTGGTAAGTCTAACCAATTTATTTGATAGATCAAAGTTGTTCTTCAGCAATTCTAGGTTAATGTTGATGTTCGTTTTTTCTTCATCCCTGGCTCTGTTACTGAGCTTTTCTAAGTAGGTCTCCAGTTTCTTTATTTTATCTTCCGTCACTCTGAATGCTTCTGCCGTGTTCTCCTGCATTTTCTGTAGATAACCTGATTCTTGTCCCAGAGTTTTTATTGCCCCTCCTAAACTGTTTGTAACAGAGTTCAAACGGTTCCTCAATTGATCAGCGTCCATCGTCAAGGAGTCCAATTTTTGCTGGGTAGCCACGCCACAACACCAGTTTAGACCTTCTCCGATAAATGCCAGAGCTCGTTTGTTCCGTCTGTTTGTTTGTCTCATGTGGGTTAGGTTCATCATCATCGATTTCAATGTCCACTGACCCTGATGTGATCTCGATCTGTCTTTTCGTTTCGCAATACGTCGTCCTCGAGTCTGTACAGCGAGACCTTGTGGTCCTGAAGGGTACCTCTTCATACCAGGCTGTTCTGTACGTGATTGGTATTGAACCTTCGTAAGTGATGACATGTGGTAATGGTTTCCATGAGGCTCCAGCAGTAATTTCCACTTTCTGGGCGACTGTTGCTTGTCCTTGCAACCTGTAATATATACTCTGTTATTGTCTTTCTTTCCTAAGTCTCCCTCTCGACCGCCCTAATTCCTACGTTCCCTTTGCGCTACTATTCTTCCTCGCCTTCCGTACAGCTGAAATAGTCCTCCTCTTGCCCATTTTGTTCCTTTCCTTCCCTTGTTTCTTCATCAATCAGAGCTCCTTCTAATGGAGCATTCTCCGTCCAAGGGTCGTTATATGGTAGCATTCTACAGACGTGCACTGTATCCAAAGCTTTCTTTCTACACCCATGTCTCCTCACTTCGTAGTTGACCTCCCCCAGCCTCCTTGTTACCTCATATGGACCAAACCATCTTAACAGCAATTTTTCGCTTCGTCCTACTTTCCTTACAGGAACAAAAATCTTCACTTTATCTCCTGCCTGAAACTGAAGATCCCTGTGTTTATCGTCGAAGCGCACCTTGTCCTTTTCCTGTTTTCTCTGTATGTTCTCCACTGCTACGGCCCTCATTGCCAGAGCTCTCTCCCGCATCTTCAGCGTATCGGTTGACAGCTCGTTGTCCAAGAGTCCTGCCTCTGGTGGTAAAGTGGGCTCTCTTGCGAAAGTGAGCATGAAGGGGCTGAATTTCGTGGTGTCCTGGATGGCAGTGTTGTATGCGAATGTGACAAAGGGGACATAACTACACCAGTCAGTTTGCTCCGTGTTACAGTACATTGCCAGCATGTCCGCCATGGTTTTATTCAGTCTTTCTGTCAGACCATTGCAACACGGGTGGTAGGCCGTTGTGAATTGCCTGCGCACCCCCATCAATTGTGTCACTTCCTTCACCAATTCTGACTGGAATACTTTTCCTCTGTCACTCAAGATCGTTCTTGGGGCCCCATGGATCAGGATCACTTTTTCTAGTATAAATTGGGCCACTGCCTCGGCTTTCCCATTTGGTAAAGCTGCTGTTATTGCATACCGGGATGCGTAGTCAGTCGTAACTACTATCATTGTCTTGCCCTTGTTGCTACGTCGGAAAGGTCCCAACAGATCAATGCCTACTTTGTCGAAGATTGATCCCACGGGAATTGGTTGTAAGAATCCCGGAGTCTTTCTAAATGGTTGACCTTTCCTAGCTTGGCAATCTATACAGCCCTTCACGTATTTTTCCACATCCTTTGCCATCCCTGTCCAGTAGAACCTATTCCTGATTTTATCCAAGGTTTTACTCAATCCTAAGTGCCCACAGGTCGGTGCAGCATGTAATTCCCACATTATCTCCTCTCTCATGGATTTTGGTACTACCAGCAGGTGTTCCACATCGCCTTGTCCCGTATTGAGTTTGTATAGGCAATCTCCATTTAGTCTAAAATTTTTTGCTCGTCTTCTGATGGCTATAGGTGCGACATCGGGATTAATGATGGTTTCTTTCAGGAGTTTAAGTTCGGGTTCCTTGTCCTGTAGGCTCGCAATTTCCTGGCTTTTTATAGCAAATGTTGGTACCTCATTTTGGTTTTCTATTTCCTCTTCTCCTATTGGAGGTAGTACCGGGTTCCGCGACAGACAATCTGCGCCCATGTGGGTTTTACCAGATTTATACGTAACCTTGTAATCGAACTCCGCGATCTTCAATGCCCACCTTGCCAGTCGTCGGTTGTTATCTTTTATGGAGTCTAGCCAACACAGGGCATGGTGGTCAGAGATCACGGTGACTGGTCGTCCGTAGATTAGGTGTCTAAGATAGCCCAAGGCCCAAACAATGCTAAGTAGCTCCAGCTCGCTGATGGAGTAGTTTTGCTCGCAGGATGACAAACTCCGGCTGACATATGCTATGGGATGGTTTTTCCCGTCTTCACCTTCCTGTAGCAAAATTGCCCCGATTCCGACGGTAGATGCGTCTGTGTGAAGGATTGTCTCTTTTTCCGGGTTGTAGTGATGTAGTACCGGTGCTGATATCAGTCTGAGTTTTAGCTCGTCAAATGCACGTTCTTCCCTTTGCCCCCATTCGAACTTCCTTGTTTTCTTTGTCAATTCGTGCAGCGGTCTAGCAATGACGGCAAAGTTCTGAATAAATTTTCTGTAGAAATTACATAATCCAAGGAAGCTTTGGACATCTTTAACTTTCCTTGGAGTCGGAAATTCCTTCACACAGGCTATTTTTTCGTCATCCGGTAGAATACCCTCTTTTCCTACTTTGTAGCCCAGGACTCGTATCTCCTCCCTTAAGTATTCGCACTTGCATGGCTTCAGTGTCAAGTTGGCCTGTCGCAACCGTTCGAAGACTTTCCTTAGTTTCATCATATGTTCTTCTTTGGTTTTAGAGAAAATAATGATATCGTCGAGGTATATCAGGATTTCTTTCCATTTTAGGTCCCAGAACACTTGGTCTGCCAATTCCTGGAATGTAGCGGGAGCGTTGCATAATCCGAAGCTCAGTACATTGAACTCGTAGGTACCATGACCTTGTGCGACGAACGCTGTGTACTGCTTGGATTCTTCCTGAATTGGAACCTGCCAATACCCGGAGAACATGTCCAAAGTGCTGAAATATTTTGCTTCTCCCAAGTAAGTCAAAATATCATCTATCTGTGGTAAAGGCCAATTTGACTTTCTGGTCACCGAGTTAAGTTTTCTGTAATCCACGCAGAATCTAGTTTTCCCGTCTTTTTTCTTTACTAGTACGACTGGGCTGGCCCAGGGTGAGTGACAAGGTCTGATCACCTCCCCTTCCAACATCTCTTTTATCTGTTCATCGATGACCTGTCGCTCCTTCTGAGACACTCTATATGGCCTATTTTTAATCGGCTTGGCCTCTCCCACATCTATGACATGTTCCGCGAGGTTGGTACGCCCCATGGTTCTTGTAGATTTTGAAAAAACGTCCTGATATTCCTCCAATAACCTAGCTAAGTCTGTTCTAGTGTTCGGGTTCTCAATGTTTTGTAGGTTATGATCCGCTAGTGTAACTTGGTCTTCATCACGGTTCTCCTGTAAGTGACAGTTCCATGACCCATTTGGTTCTACCTCTGTTGTTTCCAACGTAGCCATCGTTGTGCCTTTGAATATTCTAACTGTGTCTGAGGAAGTTGATCTTAGTTCTATGAATAGTTTGTCTTCGTTGGAGAAGATGTGTGACTGTATATGCGTCTTCATTTTCACCAACTGGTCCAAGTTATATGAGCATGCATAGGCTGTTTCCTCCATCATGTCAGAGCTGGGTGAGAGACCGATTGTCACAGTTTCTCCAGGGCTAATTCTGAAGTCGTCCCCAGCAGTTAATTTAACCCTACTAGGTACGGTGTCTGTTTCTATCGTCATCAGTGCTTCCTTTCGTATCGACATTGGTCGTCTTTTCTTACAGATTATGATGCGAGTCTCCTCCGTCTTGAACAATGTATACATCATTTTTTCCAGGATGTCCCATTCCTCGGAGTTTAAGCGCCATCCCTTTCTTTCGAAAGCTACTTCTTGGTATCCTTCTTCTCTTGCTATACGTCTTATCGTTGCAAGGCACTTGAAAATGTCCTCCAGCGCTGGTTTCTCCTTGCTAGAATTCCTCACGTGTAGAAAGAATGCTGTTTTGCCTCCATGCCTTGACATCGACACTGCTCCTAATGGTCGGCTATGTTTCCGAGATATCGCTGAGAATGCCCTGTGGATCGCTTTAATGCTATTCCTTGTTTGATAGTCACGGGTTACTGCAAAGCCCCGGATTACCAATCTGTGGAGCTTGTGGATGTTCTCGAATTTCCCCTGAACCACTGTTTCTATTTTCTGTTTGTCTATCAGTGAGTGACTCGCCCAGAAAGCCTCTAAACGAAGAGCCGTATCCATCCTGTTTTTATTTCGAAACAGTAGCCCAGAGAATGACACTGGGTGTTGCGTTTCAACATTCCCTTGAAATAGCCTGAATTGGTGGTGTCCATCCAAGATTAGCAGTTTTTTGGAGAGGTCTATTACTGCACTATGTTTGTTTAGAAAGTCTATTCCTAGGATTAGGGGGAAAGGTGAGCTCCCGATAATTTTCACATCTATGTCGCTCTTGAATTGTTCTATTGTCAATTGTATTTTTGCTTCACCTAGCACTGATATCCTATGCCCCCTGCTGTGGCCAATACCGTGGAACTCCTCTTAAGTGTGATGTTTCTTGCCCAGTCACGTTGTAGTACATTATTTTGAGCCCCAGTGTCAACCAGCGCCTGGAGTAATTGGTTGTTTATTTTAACCGTGATGTATGGAATGCTGGATCGGAATGTGTCCCTCTGACAGTGGATGGCTGGGACCCCTAATTCTGCCATCCTCTTTCGTTTGGGTGCTGGGTTCTGCATGATGCTGCCAAGTGGCCTGCTCTGCCACAGTTGTAACATCTGGGACTATTATTGCTACTTCTGGACCCTCTATATCTTGGTTGTGCTGGAGGTTGGTGGTTTGTGGTTTCCATAACCCGGTTGTTCTCTTGGGAGTTATGCCAGTTACTTCTGTAGTTGTACTGCTGTCTAGGCTGAGGATAATAATCTCCCCGTCTATTGGCATTTCCAGGTCGATGGTATTGCTGAACCTGGTTTGGTGCCGGATGTTCTATCGGTACTCTAACCTCCTCTATTTCTTTTTTCGTCGGTGCCCTGTCTATGGTTACCGCTATCTTTTTTAGCTGATCCAGCGAGCTCGGTTGCTTGTTCGGCGGGCTGGTTAACCAGTAGTAGTGGTAATAACTTTCCTCTGATAGGCCTCTGCTGACGAATTTCAGAAAATCCCCGATATCAAATTCGGATTTGTAATCATGGTATAGTACTTGTAACTCGTACAGGAAACTCATTACGGTTTCTCCCTGTTGTTGTTTCCTTTTCTCAACCCGTCTTCTTCTTTCCTCTAAATAATCATTTTCCTCAAACTCCATTTTGAAGTCTTCCAGTATATCAGTCCAGGCGCTATTTACTTTTTCTTTTTTGTATTCCTGAAACCAAATATGTGCTGCACCGCTCAAAAAGGTCTCGAAATAGGCAATTTTCAGTGTGTCGTCCCATCCATTAGCCACGGCCGACCTGTCGTAAGCCTTTATGAACTCTGTTGGAGATGTTTTTCCCGGATGGAAAATTGATGGGCTTACGAATTGTGGTAGCGTTGCTTGTCTAGTTGTGCTGAGTACGTCGGCGATAGTCGTGTTTGCCATGGTGCCCTTTATGATAGTTAGCTGGTCTTCTTGGTCAACGGAGGGTACACTGTCTGAGAGGTTATAAGCTGCTTCTTGCTCGGTACTTTGTTTTTGAACTTCAACGGTCTGGGGTATGGGGACTTCTTGGCTAGCAAACTGCACCTTTACTACCTTCTGTGCATGCGGAATGGGAGAGAGTGCCGGAAACCTGGGTGTGTCCTTTACTGGAGTGAAGATGCTCGCTGCTGTGGAACTTCCTTGGTCTGGTCTAAATTCGTCCAACTCATCCGTATCACTTTTGGACCTAAGGTTGTACCGTGACATCAAATGGAATTTTTTTTCAGGTTCCCCCGTACTCGTCTTGGCAGCGGGAGTGATCGTAGGCGCCTCCACCAAATGTCACGTAAGGTGTTGGACTGGGTCTTCGACTGGACCCGCAACACCTGTCGTGCTCTAGGGAACGTAGCTGGGCTGATCAGTAGGGAAACTCAGTTTGTGATAGTAGCCTCAATATATTGTTGCCAACCATACATCAATACAATCTCTTACCACCATAAGATTAGGACGAGCATGTTCTCCGTGGCGTTGTTCCTAGGAGGAGTTATATAACGCTGAAGTTCGACGAAGAGTGAGAGGGGTTACACTACTCACGGGGATAGAAGGGAGTGAGAGGGGTTGCACTACTCACAGGGATCGAAGGGAGTGAGAGGGGTTGCACTACTCACAGGGATAGAAGGGAGTGAGAGGGGTTGCACTACTCACGGGGAGGGAACGAGTAATTAGCGTAGGCCAACTACTGCCCGCCGTCTCGCTGAACGTGTCTATTTATAGCAACAAAACTGCTCGCTCAGCGATTCTACCAGTGGCAAATAGGGTGGATTTACACTAAGTATATTTGCCTCCAGTACTAATGTGACAATATTATCTAATTTCAGCAAAAATCCTTTGAGATATAACAAAACTATGCAAACATAACCTCATACTGTTGCATTTTTTTTCAAATTTCTTCATCAAAACCCAAATAGAACCTACATATCTAATTTGAACAAAATCCTTCAGAAAATAACAAAAATATGCAAGAACAAAATCATTCGCGAAAAATAACAGCGAAAAATAACAAAACTATGCAAACATATCTTCACCAAGTAATTTTTTTGCTGTTTTTCATCAAATCGCAAATATTTAACCAATATAATATTACTATCTTATTTGAACAAAATCCTTTGGAACATAACAAAACCTATGCAAAAATAACCTCTCTAATGCATTTTTTTCAAATTTCAAAAATGGAGAATAATGAAAAATTGCAAACATAACCTCACCAAGTCATTTTTTTGAGAATGTCTTGATCAAATCCCAAATAGAACCTACATATTATCTAATTTTAACAATAATATTTTGAGATATAACAAAACTATGCAAACATAACCTCATACTGATGCATTGTTTTAAAATTTCTTGATCAAAACCCAAATAGAACCTATACATATCTAATTTGAACAAAATCCTTTCAAAAATAACAAAAACATGCAAACATAACCTCAAACATTTTTTTTTTTAATTTCTTGATCAAATACCAAAACGAGCCTACATACCTGACTTGAACAAAATCCTTCGCGAAAAATAACAAAACTATGCAAACATATTGTGACGAAACATGGTGAATGCGCAAGCCACCACATTGTGTAGAATTGTTTGGAATCGATTGGCTTCTGGTACATTCTAGCAAGGCTAGATGGCGTCGAACATTCTTCGCTTTTCTCAGGATATCTGGATTGTTCTCTCAATCCTGGCGAGGGTATATAATGAGATCCGTCATTTCAAGTTAGTTAGTTCAGTTCTGAATACGTCGTGAAATATTAATCGTAAAACATAAATAAGCTGTGAACAGTGTTTTCTATAGCGAAACTTGTTACATTGGTGTCAGAAGTGGGATTTATTGTGTGCTATAGAAACGGACATAAATATTCACTGCAATCGCTATGAAACTAATGTTTTTAACCGGATTGAAGGTCGCCGAGTTGAAGAGGGAGCTGGAGGAGCGTGACCTGGATAGTAGTGGTAAGAAAACTGATCTACAAACAAGGCTTCGTGAGGCTTTAATGGAAGAAGGCATGCATCCTGATACGTTCCAATTTGAAGTTCCCGATCCCAACGCAGTAAAAAGATTATTGGAAGACCACTCTAGAAAATTGGAGGACAAATTTGGAGCCATGGAAGGAAAATTGGAAGAGAAGTCTAATGAATCTTCTAGATCCATGGAAGAGAACTCGAGGAAATGGAGGAGAAGCTCGAAGAATCTTCTAGAGCCATGGAAGAGAAACTTGTAGAATCTTCCAGAGCTATGGAAGAAATCAGGGAGAAACTGGCGGATAAACACAACTGTTTGAAGGCTCATGTAGCAGAGGAGATCGGAAATCTGGAGAAACAACTAGGAGAGATTAAAAAGATCTGTGATATACGAGCCAATTAGAATGTTTAACCACCTACCAAAAAGTGTGCAATCTTTATCTAGTTTCCCTAAGTTTAAGAACTCTGTTTGTGATATTTTATTGAATAAAGCTTTTTATACGTTGGATGAATTTTATAAAGATAAACTTTATGGCTAGTAAATTTTATTTTTTCATTTAATGTAGTATTTTTATTGTGATCATTGCCCTATTTTAAATATTATGATATATAGTTTTAGGTTACATTTTATTACTTTTTTCTTTATTTTTTTCTATTTATTGTACTTTTGGTCTCCTTTTTGTTTTTTGTGATTTTATTTTTAGAATATTATACTGTGCTTTGTCTGTTAAACCATTGGTTTTTTGATAATAAAACTTATTCTGATTCTGAGACTGCAAAGGCTCTAGAAGACGAGATCGACGAAGTGAGAAGGCAAGTAGCAGTAATCATGCAACAACCGGAAGTTACTTTCGGGAACCACGGTGCGAGTGCCAAGATGGAAGCTGATACCATCAGAATCCACATGAAAGCCCCACAGTTTGATGGCAAACTGTCCTGGAACAATTACCATCGCCAGTTCGAGGCAGCAGCAAGGGCAAATGGATGGACTGTACCAGAAAAAGCCCTGGCATTGACTCTGGCACTTCGTGGGGAAGCTACAGAAATCCTGCAGACGCTCAACACCCAGGAGCAGGAGGACTACGATGTACTGGTCAAGCATCTGGAACTGCGATATGGGCAAACTCACTTGGAGCACGTCTACCACTCTCAGTTGAAAAATCGCATTCAGAAGACCAACAAGACCTTGCAGGAGTTTGAAGCGGATGTTGCTCGCCTTGCACGACTGGTTTATCCAACCACGCCAGAGAACGTTATGGAGAGGCTTGCAGTTCAGGCCTTCTTGGATGGACTTCGAGACCAGGAGATTCGGCACTGATACTCCATCGTCCCGATAGACTGGTTGAAGCACTGGCCAAAGCCTTGGAATTCGAAGCGGCGAAGCAGTCTGTGAAGGTTCCTGCACGCGTGCGAAGGGTGGAGGAGAAGGATCCTCTGGAAGAAGACACCATCGACGAGGGTCGATGCGAAGGGGCAATCGTCGACCTGTAGCCAGTATGCCCCAAGGAAAACCGCCATAGTTGCTTCTTTAGGACACAAACTGAACAGCGTGTTTGTGGATGGCTGGGTTAATGGAGAGAAACGCACCATGCTGCTGGATACAGGTGCGACAAAGTCTATCATCAGGCCCGACATTGTCACAACACCGACAATGATTAAACCAACAAAGTGGCGACTACGGACAGCAACAGGAGACTTGGCTAGGATACATGGTGAAGTGGAGGCAGCAGTGACTCTGGGAACATCCAATGCTGGTTGCCGATATTGAGGAAGAAATCATAATCGGAATGGACATCATGAACACCCATGGCTTCCAATTAGATTTCAAATATGGAACACTGAAAACCAACAACGAAGAGGTGATAATGCATGGTAGAGAGGAAGAGACAGTTCGTGTTTTGCTGGCTGGGGATTCTTCAATTCCTGAGAGGAGCGAGATGATTTTGTGGGCTCGCCTGGAAGGGAAGATGAAAGAAGGAAGCATCGTGATGTTTGAGCCCAAAATACACGATTCTGAAGTAGGACGAGGCATTGCATGTGGAAAGAGCCTGGTACATGTGGGAAAGACTGTGCCCGTGAGAGTGATGAACGTCAACTATCACTCTGTTAGTTTGGCAAGGGACACAGTTTTGGGGCTCTGTTCGTCAATTTCCTCTGTGGTGCGACAAGTATGTGAGACTGAGCAAACCATATCTGAGTTCACCGGAGAGATGGAGAAGTTAGTTGTCACCTCTTCAAAAGATCTGGATAAGAGACAAAAACAACGATTGAGAAACCTGATAAGGAATTAGCGACATCTTCGACAACGGGACTGGGGCAAAGGCCCGAACGAACGTGGTGCGGCACACCATCAACACAGAGGGAGCACGACCGATCCGCCAAACAGCTAGAAGACTACCTTTGGCCAAGAAGGAGGAGGCGGACAAGATCATCAAGGACATGGAGAAAGGCGGTGTCATCGAGCCTTCTAGTAGTCCGTGGTCATCGCCAGGTGTTCTGGTTAAAAAGAAGGACGGTTCAACTCGATTCTGTGTGGACTATCGTCAGCTGAACAACGTGACAAAGAAAGACAGCTACCCGCTACCACGGATCGACGACACTCTGGACACCTTGGCCGGATCGAAGATCTTCTCAACCCTGGACCTCAAAAGCGGATATTGGCAGGTAGAAATGGCCCCTGAAGATCGAGAGAAGACTGCTTTCAGCGTTGGAGCTGGGCTGTGGCAGTTCACCGTTTTGCCATTTGGGTTATGCAACGCACCTGCTACGTTCGAGCGGCTGATGGAGACTGTGCTCAAAGGACTATCCTGGTCAACATGTCTTGTATACCTGGATGACATAATTGTGGTTGGCAAATCATTTGAAGACCATCTGAAGAACTTGGAGGAGGTATTCCAGAGACTCAGAAGTTCCGGTTTGAAGCTGAGTCCAAAGAAATGCCAACTGTTCCGGAGGGAAGTACAATACCTGGGTCATATCGTGTCGGCTGAGGGTGTAGCCGTTGACCAGCAAAAGGTGGAGGCAGTTAAGGAGTGGCCTGTACCAAAGAACCTCCACGAGCTAAGAAGTTTCCTGGGTCTGTGCACGTACTACCGGCGTTATGTCCAGGAATTTGCGAACATCGCCCGGCCTCTTCACAGGCTCACAGAGGCACAGAGACGCTTCCACTGGGACGAGGATTGTCAGGAGGCCTTTGACACGCTTAAAAGGGCACTCGCCACCGCGCCCATCCTAGGCTACCCACTACATGAGGGGAACTTCATCCTGGATACAGATGCCAGTAATGTAGGACTTGGTGCAGTGCTGTCCCAGATCCAGCAGGGACATAAAAGGGTGATCGGCTATTTCAGCAAAACTTTGTCGAAGCCGGAACGGAACTACTGCGTCACGAGAAGGGAGCTACTGGCAGTAGTCAAAGGGGTAGAGCACTTCTACAAGTACCTCTACGGGAGAAAGTTTCTGCTGAGAACCGACCACGCCGCGCTCAAATGGCTCCTACAGTTCAAGAATCCGGAGGGTCAAGTTGCTCGTTGGATTGAGAGACTTCAAGAGTTCAACTTTGACACGGAACATCGAGCTGGATCCAGCCACAACAACGCTGATGCCCTATCCAGGAGACCTTGTCCAGAAAAATGTAAGCACTGTCAAAGAGCCGAGGAAAAGGAGGCGAGCACTTGCAGGACGACTGTGGTGGATGATTCCTGGTAGTCTAAGGCGCTTCGCGAGGACCAGGAGAAAGATCCAGATCTGAAGCTTGTCATCGGATGGAAACAGGCAGGCCAACGACCAACCTGGCAAGAAGTCGCGCGGTTCTCGACCACCGTGAAGTCCTACTGGGCTCAATGGGACTCGATGGTTCTTGATGACGGCATCCTGAACAGGCTGGTGAAGAATCTGGATGGCACTGAAGATCGGAGGCAGTTAGTCGTTCCTGGAAACAGACAGGCAGAGGTGATGAGAGAGGTCCATGATGGCGTCATGGGTGGACATCTGGGTGTAACCAAGACGCTGGGAAAGCTGCAAAAACGGTTTTACTGGGTCAACTGTCAAGCCGATGTGAAGGAATGGTGCAGAAAATGTGCCGTATGTGCGGCAAGTAACGGACCCCAGAAACGGCCAAAAGCTCCTATGCGCCAATACAACGTGGGAAGCCCCTTTGAAAGGATCGCAATCGACGTGGCTGGACCGTTCCCTGAAACGGACAAAGGAAATAAATACATCTTGGTCGCCATGGATTACTTCAGCAAGTGGGCTGAAGCGTATGCCTTGCCAAACCAGAAGGCGGCTACCGTTGCCGATGTCTTGGTTCAGGAATGGTTTTGCCGTTTCGGTGTCCCGTTGGAGCTGCATTCGGACCAGGGCAGGAACTTCGAATCGACGCTATTCCAGAACGTCTGCGATGTCTTGAAGATCAAGAAGACGAGGACAACGGCGTTACACCCACAATCGGATGGCATGGTGGAGCGAATGAACCGAACCATCAATCGACACTTGGCCAAAGTTGTCTCTGACCATCAAAGAGACTGGGATCAACATCTCCCCCTATTCCTCATGGCGTACAGGTCAGCAGTTCATGAATCGACGGGCGAAACACCTGCCAAGATCATCATGGGTCGTGAACTCCGGCTGCCCTGCGATTTGAAGTTTGGCTGTCCACCTGGTGAGGATGTCGCTGGGGAAGACTACGCAAGTGATCTTCGTAGAAAAATGGACGATATCCATCAACGAGTCCGACTTAACATCCAAAGTGCCAGCGACAGAATGAAGGAGGCGTACGACGCGACGTGAAGGCCAAAGAAGGAGGGTTCCAGGTTGGGGATTTGGTTTGGCTTCACAACCCACAGAGGAGACGTGGATTCTCCCCAAAACTGCAAAGTTCTTGGGAGGGCCCGTATGAGATTCTGGAGCGAATCAATGACGTCGTCTACAGGATTCGAAAGCCACAACGAGGAAAACCGAGGGTTGTTCACTTCAATCGTTTAGCTCGGTATGCTGGGAACCACGACGATCAGGACGCTGAAGTGAGGCAGATCAGGTCAGCCAAGGAAGACATGTCATTGGAAACTTTCATGTCTCTACACTCCAATGGCCAGAAAGTCCAGAATGGCGTTGTCCAAGAGAGGCAGCTGGATTTGTTTGAAGCACCGGCCGAATACTCGTTGGCTCACTGGGTCACTGAAGACCTTAGTATGAGGAGTGGACTTGCTGCAGCTTTTAAACGAAAATTTGGACGATTGGAACATCTGCGACGACAGAAGCCAGAGGTAGGGAAGCAACTCCAAATCACGAATGGGACACGACACCTGTTCTACCTTGTGACGAAGAAGCTCCCACAACATCTGACCACCTACAGTGAAATCTGGAAAGCCCTCAGTCATCTTCGTGACTTGATGCAGTCACAGGACCTGACTCATTTGGCAATTCCGAAGATGACTAATGACCGAGTGGACTGGCGAGTTGTGAGAAGCATGCTGGAGGTGATCTTCAAAGAAAGCGGTATTGACATCCTGGTGTGCTGCTATCCTTCCCGGAGGACGAACCAGAGGACAGTGGACTGCTTCTTCCATAGGACATCAGGCTGCTGGTTTGGGGACAGTTGCCGATACCGACATGAAGGCAACTCGGGACGAATTGCCTTAAGAAGGGGGCAATGTGACGAAACATGGTGAATGCGCAAGCCACCACATTGTGTAGAATTGTTTGGAATCGATTGGCTTCTGGTACATTCTAGCAAGGCAAGATGGCGTCGAACATTCTTCGCTTTACTCAGGATATCTGGATTGTTCTCTCAATCCTGGCGAGGGTATATATTGAGATCCGTCATTTCAGTTCTGAATACGTCGTGAAATATTAATCGTAAAACATAAATAAGTTGTGATTTTGTTTGTGAATAGTGAGTTCTGACTTGTAAAATAAATTATTTAAAGCTGAACAGTGTTTTCTATAGCGAAACTTGTTACAATATGTTCACTATTGTATTTTTTCGTATTTTTTTTTTATCAAATCGCAAAAATTGAACCTATGTAATATTATTATCTAATTTGAACAAAATCATTTCGAACATAACAAAAGCTATGCAAACATAACCTCACTAATGCATTTTTTTCAAATTCCATGAACAAATTTTGAATTGAACCTACATATCTTATTTGAAACAAAATCGTTTGGAAAATAGCAAAACTATGCAAACATAACCTCACCAAATCAATATTTTTTTGATTCCTTGATCAAAACCTGAATAGAACCTACATATCTGATTTGAACAAAATCGTTTGGGAAATAACAAAACTATGCAAACCTAACCTCACTGATGCATTTTTTTCTCAATTTTCTTGATCAAATTCAAAATTGTACCTACATATCTGATTTGAACAAAATCCTTTGGAGATTAGCAAATCTATGGAAACATTTTATCATCATGTACTTTGTCATTTTTGGAAATAAAAGGAGTCAGGAAAACAGGAGCTCACAAAGTCAAATACACATAGTATAAAAATACTTCCGATCCATCTGATTGCTGCTGAACAGCGTAGAAGGGCCACCATCAAAATTTTTATGAAATTCCTATAAAACGATAAATCATTCAACCCCACTTTGAATTAAAAAAACTGCGCCAAGCCAAATAAGTGCTGTAATTTTGACATATAAAGCTGTCATTTGTTAGAAGGTGGATGATGGACTTCATGTCCTCACTGTATAAAATGTCAAGTGTGAAACATAATTTTTTTCAAGAAGTAAAATAAATTGGAAACATTTTGTTCGTATTTGGGAAAAAAGTTGATGATTATTGCGAACATTCGAGGAGAAAGAGTGGCTATGAATATGTGTCATTCGTTTTCAATAATTGATGATCTCTTCAGATTAATAATTCAGAACGAAATTTGAGAGGACTGAAAAAAACAGTTTTTTTCTGGATGCGTTTGGAAATCTCCATGTTTCGAAGTGGCAGTTCATAAAAAATAAAATTGCGCAGCTTTGACTCCATTAAACTGACGTTGCGTCTCTTGTGGTCAACGTTTCATCAATGACATATACTCGAATTCGATACACCCTGTATACACGAAATATGACACAGAAGGCCACAGCGGACACAGGGACACAGTACAAAAAAAGAAAAATTTCATTGGTCATCTGAAAGTCGAAGAACCCAACGGGATTGCGAAAAAGTTATGCCCTACTTCAAAAATCTGATGCCCGACCTCAAATTCCGTTCTACCTACGGCACTTTACTGGGGCTTTTTACTTTTTTGCGCTCAGTACGATTTATTTCAATAATTATGTATTTGCTTTCTTTCGATTCTTTTTCCATATTTAAACAGATATTGCGTTTAATGTTAGAGGTTGGGTGGCTCTTGACGTTTTTTTTTCATCGTCTCCGAATGTTTGCGATGATCATCGTGACCTCCCAATTGAATTAACCTCGAGCCGCCACTGACAACAACTAACCCAAACTAACAAGATGAACAGCAGATGAACCCAAAGAAATGCGAGGTTCCACGGTGTGAGTGCAGAAACAACCCAATAAGTCAATGCTATAGGGGTGTTTTTGCCCTCAGTCTATAGTTTTGGTCTGTCTAAAATATATTCAACTCATTGGAATTGGGTTGTTTATGTGCTCAATCGATAGGTCTACGTATTTTGAACGTCATCCTGTATATTACTCAAATATGGCCAAAAATGGACTTAGGGTGTTTCTGAAATCAGTCATTCAATTGGATTTCAAGAATGTCACATTGAGAGTCAACAACGAGAAGGTGATTCTACATGAAAAGGAGGAGGAAATTGTGCGTGCATTGCTGCTCTGAGATGCTTCGATTCCAGAAAGGAGCGAGATGATTCTGTGAGCTCACTTGGAAGGAGAAGAAGAAGAAAGAAAGCTTATGTTTGAGCCAAAATTGCACGTCCGAAATAGGACGAGGGATTGCTTGTTGAAAGAGCCTGGTGCAAGTGAAGAAGACTGTGCCTGTCAGAGTGATGAACGTCAACTATCACTCTGTGAGCCTTGCGAATGGAACTGTTTTGGAGCTCTGCTCGTCAATTTCTTCCGTGGTGCGAGAAGTGTGCGAAATTGAGGCGACCAATCCTGAGTCCACGGGAGAGATGGAGAGGTTAGTTGCTACCTCTCCAAAGGACCTGAATAAGGGACAAAAAAAACGCTTGAGAAGCCTGATAAGAAAGTTCAGCGACATCTTTGACAAGGGAACGGGAAAAAAACAGCACCAAATTAACACCAAAGGTACATGACTCATCCGTCAAACTGCTAGGACCTTTGACGAAGATGGAGGAAGTGGACAAGATAATTCAGGACATGGAGAAAGGCGGTATCACAAAGCCTTCAAGTTGTACGTGGTCATCGCCAGTGGTGCTGGTCATGAGGAAGTATGGTGGATTCCGTTCTGTGTGGACTGTCGTCAGCTGAACAATGTGACGTAAAAGGACAACTACCCTCTACCACGAATCGACGACACTTTGAACACCTTGGCTGGATCAAAGATCTGCTCAAACCTTGATCTGAAAAGTGGATATTGGCAGGTGGAGATGACTCCAGAAGTTCGGAAGAAAACTGCTTTTAGCGTTGGAACTGGGCTGTGGCAGTTAGATGTGATGCAATTTGAATTATGCAACGCCCCTGCTACGTTTGAAAGGCTATAGAAGACGGTGCTCAAGGGTTTATCGTTGTCAACAATCCTGGTGTACCTCAATGACATAATCGTGGTTGACAAATCATTCTAAGACCACCTGAAGAATTGGAGGCGGTATTCCAGAGGCTGAGAAGATGTGGTTTGAAGCTGAGCCCAAAGAGATGCCAACTGTTCCGGAATGAAGCTCAATACCTGGGTTATATTGTGTCGGTGGAGGTAGTAGCTGTCGACCTGCAGAAAGTGGAGGCAGATAAGGAATTGCCAGTATACCTTCACGAATTACGAAGTTTCCTGGGTTTGTACACGTGTACTACCGGCGTTATGTCCAAGGGTTTGCAAACATCGTCCGACCTCTTCATAGGCTTACGTGGCACTGGCATGAAGAATACCAGAAAGCTTTCGTCACGTTAAAAAGGGCACTTGCCAGCGCGCACATCCTTGGCTATCCACTACCCGAAGGAAACTTCGTCTTGGACACGGATGCCAGCAATGAAGGACTTGGTGCAGTGCTGTCCCAAATCCAGCTGGAACATAAAAGGGTCATCGGTTACTTCAGCAAAACTTTGTCCAAGCCTGGAAGGAACTACTGCGTTGCAAGAAGAGAGCTGCTGGCGATAGTCAAAGGGGTAAAGTACTTCTACAAGTACCTCTACGGAAGAAAGTTTCTGCTGAGAACCGACTATGCTGCACTCAAGAGGCGTCTGAAAGTCAAGAAATCAGAGGTCAAGTTGCTCGTTGGATCGAGAGACTCCAGAAGTTCGATTTCGAAACCGAAAATTGAGCTGGATGAATCTACAACAATGCTGATGCCTTGTTCAGAAGACCTTGTCCAGAGCTCTGTAAGCACTGCCATAGAGCTGAGGAATTGGAAGTCAGCATGTGCAGAACAACTGTGGTAGAAGATTTCTGGCAGTTCAACGCACTTCGTGAAGACCAGGAGAAAGATCCAGATCTGAAGCTTGTCATCGGATAGAAACAGGCTGGCCAACGACCAACTTGGCAAGAAGTCGTGTGATTCTCGAGCACCGTGAAGTCCAACTGGGCTAAATGGGACTCACTGTTTATAAGGGACGGCATCCTGATGAACAATTTGGATGGCACGAATCGGAGGCAGATAGTGGTTCCTCCAAGCAGCCAGGCTGAATTGATGAGAGAGGTCCATGATTGCGTCACGGGTGGACATCTGGACCTCAATACTTGAAAGACATACGATCCGATCTTTCTCTTTTGCGATGGGAACTAAGACATTGGATCTATCCCATCGCATGGTCTAAACCGTATAGATTCTAGAACGCTCATGCAAACCTAGCCGTGTGGCCAACTTTATGCGGTGCTCCTGACCAACTTTCATTTGTTTTGACCAATCAAATGATGCCTAGCCTGATTTTTCAAGGAATTTAATGTGTCATCTTTTTGGTAATTTGACTTTTTGTTGATTTCATTTCATATTCAAATGTCACTCTCAAACTCTAGACCTTAGTAACTCCAATCTCAAATGAAAGATTGGATTCAATTTTTCCTTGAATTTTCACAAACCTTAGCTTCAACTTGGATATCCGAAGTCCTGCCCTTCGATGGGCAAATAATGCCACACATATTCGATGCTGGATGCATGATCTCTCTTGCTACGGTTTTGTTCAATCTTTATATTTTGCTAAACTGCCATTTTGGTGTTCGTTCCATTGGAGCGGCATTCCGACCAGGGCAGGAACTTTGAATCGGCGTTATCCCAGAACGTCGCAGCGATGTCTTGCAAATCAAGAAGACGAGGACGACGGCGTTTCACACTAAATCGGATGGCATGGTGGAAAGAATGAACCGGACCATCAATCGACTGGGACAAACAACTGTTGGTTCCTCTTGGCATACCGATCTGCAGTTCACGAATCGACAGGCGAAACCCCAGCAGGCTGCCTTGCAACCTGAAGTTTGGATGTCTACCGGGTGAAGATGTCGCTTGGGAAGATTACGCAAGCGATCTTCGCAGAAAGATGGACGACATACATACGACATACGAGTCCGTTTGAACATCATCCAGAGTGCCAGCGACCGGATGAAGGTGGCCTATGACGGGAACGCCGAGAAAGGCGGGTTCCAGGTATGAAATTTGGTTTGACGACGAGGGTTCTCCCCAAAACTGCTAAGTTCTCGGGATGGCCCGGCCCGTATGGGATTCAGGAGCGAATCAATGACGTTGTCCACAGGATTTGGAAGCCATCACGTGTGAAACCGAGGGTTGTCCACTTCAACCGTTCAGCTCGGTATGTTGGGACCATGACGATCATGAAGCTGAAGTGAGGCAGCCCTGGTCACCCGAGGAAGACATGTCACTGGAAACTTTCATGTTTCTATATCCCAATGGCCAGAAAGTCCAGAATGACGTCCAAGAAGAGAAGCTGAATTTGTTCAAAGCTCCGGCCGAATATTCGTTGGCTCACTGGGTCACTAAAAACCTCAGCATGAAGAGTGGACTTGCTGCTGTTTTTGAACGGAACATCGGACAACTGGACTATCTGCGACGACAAAGGCCAAAGGTGGGGAAGGTGCTCCAAATCATGGAAGGGACACGAAACCTCTTCTGACTTGCAACGGAGAAGCTTTCACAATATCTGACCACCTACACTGATGTATGGACAGCCCTCAATCATCTTCGAAACTAGATGATGTCACAGGACCTGACTCATTTGGCAATCCCAAAGATGACCAATGACCGACTGGATTGGCGAGTGGTGCGAGCATGCTGGAGGTGATCTTCGAGGTGAGTGGCATCGACATTCTGGTGTGCTGCTATCCTTCCAGGAGGACGAAACAGAGGACAGTGGGCTGTTATTTCCACCAAACATCACACTGCTGGTTTGAGGACAGTTGCCGATAGCGATATGATGGCAATTCTGGACGAAATGCCTCAAGAAGGGGACAATGTGACGAAACATGAGTTCAGCGGACCGAACCTTCTCACAGTGGGTCAGAACACTAACATACTGGCCATATCGCCGGTATTTGTTCCACAAAACGTTATCAGCCACCACTGCGTGTAGAATCGATTTGCTTCTAGTACATTCGAGCGAATCCAGACGGCGTCAAATACTTCCACACTGATCTGCGTGGAATATTCTTGCAATACTGGCGAGGGGATATAAGTCCGCCATTCGGGGAAGGGAGCTCAGTTTGCTCTTTAGCGATCGTTGCATTATTTGTGAGCGGGCAGTGTCTAATGAGTGACTGTACATGAATGATTGTCAGTTAATAAATTAGTTTAAGTTGGACAGTGTTTTCTATAGCCGAAATTGGCAACATTAGTATATAATTTGGAAAGTCGAAGAAGTCGCTCATGGAAACATGGGAGATTTATGACGTAACTTTACGAGCTTCAAAACAACTTTTAAGGAAATTACGTTTTTTTTTTTATTATCATTTGAGGTCGTTTTCTCCATTTTGATAATTGATATTTCCATCTGATTTTTTTTTCTAATTTGGCAAATGTCAAGGTAAAGATTTGGATCCTAAAATATTCCATTATCCTCCGTCTCCTATTTTCACCCTCTTCAAACTTACTTCCCAATGTGGAACTGAACCATCGTTAACGAAGATTGTTGGAATAGTTGATGAACGAGCCTCATTGTATCATGAGGATATTTTCAAAGTATCGATATAATATTATGCAAATGCATGAATTCCATATTGTTGAATACATGTTGGGAAATGACGCTTCAATAATTTCCAATTATCGACTTGCATAATTATAGGTTTTTTGTTGAAACGTATTGTTGTTTTTACAGCTATATCTAACGTTAATTATTATGTTGACGTTAGTTTCTTGAATGACGCTATGACTGTTACTTACTGCATTTTATAAATTTATGTCCATACCTCAAGCTACTGAATTGAGAATTATTTTTATGCTTACATCCGGAAAGCATGTGCTTACGTAGGTACTCGTTTCGTTCAACATTGTTTTGTAGTTTGAAGATATTTTAACGTATAATCACCAAGAATTTATCCGAGAAAATTTGATGACAATATCGAAAATGTCGGTATATCTTGTCTTTTCGCTGATAGGTATTATCACAAACCTTCCTTGAGAACTTGTGACGACACGTCGGCAATTTTCTGAATTTTGATGTCCTTAATGCCTTAATCCAATAAATCACTGGATTCTATAACAAACCTTCCTTGAGAACTTGTGTGTGACGACACGTCGGCAATTTTCTGAATTTTGTTGTCCTTAATCCAATAAATCACTAGATTCTATTGAATGGTTATAACGCCATTTTAAACAGAAAACTCTTGATTTCCACATTTTGGAAGTAAAATCTTGCAAATCTTGCCACTTATATCAACCGTTTCTAGTTTACAGTCATGAGTATGAGATAAATCCCCGAAGATTGTTTTCTGAGTCTGAAAAACTATCGGAAAGTATTGAAATCAAGGTCAGTACTCAAATAAGAACTCCCCATAAGCTCTTATAAACTCGCCGCTGAGAGAAGAGAAATTTTCAAAAAATCTGAAAAGTATCGATGTCATGAGAGAAACAATTGGAAATCTAACAAGTTGTATCAGAAATTATTGTCTTTGAAACTTTAGCAAGGTGATAATAAACAACGAAGAATTTGAAAATAAATAAATCTCCAAGTGTTTTTGGAATAGGATACTATACAGGGTGTTACTTGATATACTATCATAGTTTTAAGGAGGAGTTCCTGGATAAATTTTAAGTCGAAAAGGTTATATAAACTTGGGTCTTAAAATGCTTGGTTTTTTAGATACAGGGTGTTAAAGATCTATTTTATTTTTCAATACATTTTTCATACTGATTTTAGTGAAAAATGTCGTGTGCATCTGGCTAGGCTTTCACAGGTTAACCCGTGCTTTCGCTGAGAGTTTGGGTATATGCAATTTTGTTTGTAATATGATTTTCAAATGCATTTTTCTCGAAAATGGTGCGTCCCAGCGAGGTTCGGTAGGAGTACCTTATCTATGTAGAAAACTCTAGATTTTTAAACTGTGCAGGCTAAACTATTAAATATCTACATACAAAAAATTGAGGACACATTTTCTCCAAGCCAGTCCCTGTATTTCCTAGCCATGAAGGTAGTACAATACTGAGTTTCCGTTCATTATGTACAGCGTAAGAAAGTTGGTAACTGTACAGAATTTTATCCAATTATCTTCACAGGTTTCGAAAATATTTACGAAAAACCGTCATCAGGTCTTCACCTTCAACACCCTGTATGTCGAGAACGAAGGATCTGTGGATACTAGTTTATATGAAGTTTTATTTCTATTTTGGGGTGTAGAATACGTGGTTTAAATATTGACGCCTGATTTCGGGACATCCTGTATACGAATAAGTTTAAAGTTTGATGACTAATGCCTAGTGATTCACGGCTTGACTTCATTTTCAAGCTACTTGACTTGAAATCGAGTCAATCTCAAGTCAATCATCTGTCCTTGGAATTCAAGTCAAGTCAAGTAGTTAGACATCAAGTAGCTTGACGATCAAGCGCAAAATATTCAAGCTACTTGAGTTTGATTTCAAAAAATGTACATTTTATAACAATAAACTGAACTGCCCAAACGTGAAAAGATTGAAGATCTGAGTACAAAAAAAAGCATTTTTTTTATCAAAAATATATAAAAAAAAACAAACGGACATACTTTGTTAAATAATAAATGATAAAACAACAAAACGAAATCTTCTATCAATACAAAAAAACAAAAATGAAAACAGTGAATCATTATTGTTATTGTCTTCGCGGCAGGCCGGCAGGTAAGCTTAGTAAGCTACGTTCCTGACAGTTGACAGTAGTGACATTGGCAGGAATGACGCATATCACCGCATCGATCGAGATCAACATTGCCAAGCTGCGTAGTTTTTGGTTTAATGCCCTACCAGCCTACCAGCGCTATGGAAAGCTATCAAATTGAAACTAAGCAGAATCAAATTGATTCCTATAACTTGATACATAAGAAAATCGAGATTAATATTATCTGGCAAAAATAATAAGATGCTTTGGTTAGTCAGTAATAATGATAATTATTATTGCTTAATAATTAGAAATATAATTATTATGTACATTTCAGATACGAAGTGGAAAAATACATAATGTAACATAATATTATAATAAATAAGTACCACGAAAACGAATTTGACCTATCATTATACATTATACTTATTCGTTTATTCGAATGTGAACTTAGTTCAAAGACTCTGGAATAAACCTTTTAATGTGTGCCACATATCTTGCGCAGTTGTTGATGTTAATTAATTGCAAATTAATAAATGAATTGACTCACTTATTAATCTTCATCTTGATAAAAAAATCCCCAAAATAGTTATATTTCGTCTACATAATGTTAATTTGTTTTTATTGTGTGAATATGTAAGTATGTACACTAACTTGCACAAAAAATGCGTACATTGAAATGGTGAAATTGCTTTGGTCTGAGCAGTGTATGAAGGTGACAAGTAAACGTCAAGTTTTGTATGTTGCAATAATAATCCACTTATGTGAGAACACAATTTCTTACACGCTTCAGTGAAGACCTATGGTCGGTGGTGAGAAGAACTAAAAATAACTAAATGACAGAATAACCAGATCCACATCCGATGGAGAGTGTGTGGGGACCATTGGTAAAAACTATTTATCAAATAAACTGGAGGCCTCAGCTCAGAATCAGGCAGAACTATTAGATGCCATTCTTAATGCGTGGAATGAGCTCGCCATTGACGTCTATATAGGCAAGATTTATCAAATTCCATGGTTTGACGACTACAAGAAGTTTTGGCTAGAAATGGTTCTGCTACCGGATTTTAAGGAAAATAATCTACATTTTTCTTAGCGAACTGAGTAAATAAATTTCAAGTCGTACCCACAATATATCGTTTTCATTGGAAGAAAAATAAAAAGTTCAAGTGCATGGCATGTAAATAATTTGACAGCCTATTACACTGCTTAAAAAAAACATGATTTCACTGTCTGTGTACGCATTTTTTGTGCAAGTTAGTGCACCTATGTATAATATGTAATTTGAATCTGATTAGTTTCAATTTGAAATTAATTTTTCTCAATTTGAATTTATGAAATCTCAATTTGAAGTTGAAAAGGTCGGTATAGATGATTCCACATACATGCCGGCTAGACGCAAGTGCCTGCTTGCTGTAAGCTCAGTGAATCCCCTGTGTACATTTCACGGAATCAAGTATCAAGTAGCTTGATTTCAAGTCAAGTCAAGTCAAGTAGTTCTGACCGTAAATCAAGTCAAGTCAAGTAAAAAAATTTGAAAAGCTTATTTGAGTTTTCAAGTCAAGTCAAGTATCTAAGAAAATAGTCAAGCTACTTGACTTGATAAATCCCTACTTATGCCTATTATAAAGTCTTTCAAATTGACTTCAATCAATAATTGTAAAATATATTTTCAGAATTATTTTTATAACTCTTCTTCATTTTTTTTGAAAGACATTTTATTGGTGAAGGCTTATTATAGCATAGATGAGTTTTTTGAAGATACATTGGAGTAACCAATACCTCAGTTTAAATTCTTCCTCTGTTCCTTATTATTAATTTAGAGGATACATCTGAATTACCCGCATTTCAATAATAATTATAAAATGTTACATTGCCTTGCTAAACTGTTTGAGCTATAACCTTCGTGCTAGATGTTTGTGATTTTTTATTTTTATTTTATACAATTTTAACATACTATATATTTTAGCTAAATTTTTGTCGTTATATTGTGCTTATATCATGTTAGTTATACTATGGTATGCTTTGTCAATAGGAATATCTTATTTTTTTGACAATAAAGTACATTTTTGATTTGATTATTCTTTATATACAGGGTGTCTGACGGAGGATGGTACTTTAGACGTTTACGAATTACGGAAGCGTAGAAGGGCCACCAGAATTTTATTTTCATTTTTCCGACTAGTGACTCGAAAAAATCTCTTTTTCCTAGTTGTAAGTCAGAAAAATCGATTCCTCCGAGTTGTTAGTCGGAAAAAATAATTTTTCCGAGTTGTAAGTCAGAAAAATCGATTTCTCCGAGTTGTAACTCAGACAAATCGATTTCTCCGAGTTGTAAGTCGGAAAAATCAATTTTACGACGTATAGTAGGAGAGCCAGTGACATTTTTCAGTGATAATGCGGTCAGGGCCAATTTTTCGAGAGAATGTTGTACGGAGCCTAATTGAGTGTTTTCGAAGAGGGTTCGCTCTGATTGCAGTTTCTAAGGGATGACGGAACGCCTCAAACATGTAAAAAAATGCATTTTTTTGTTATTCAGTTGAGGCTGAATTTTTCACCAGTATTTCTTTGGTAGTCCCTAATCATCCAGAAAAATTGGCGGATCGATTGGCCACTTCCTACAATTTGGCGGAACAGCGGAGCACCCAACACATTTCGTGTGAGCGATAAACTTTTTATAATTTAGTTAAGGCTGAGTTTTTAACTAGTTGATTTTCTTTGGTACCCAAAATCATCCAGTCCAGTCTAGCCCAACATGTCGTGGGACTAATGAATTTTTCATTCATGATTGACAGTTGAGACTGTTTCTTTTTTTAGTATGTTATTGTGGTAATTCAAGCATATTTGTGAATTTGTGGACAAAATAGCGGTTATAAGTACATAAACAACCATTGTACAATGCCAAACTTGTCATAGTAACAGATCACTTTTGTAAATATGACAAGTCAGTAGCACATAGTCAGTAGTAAACATCAATGCTGATTTCTGGGATTGATTATAATTTTAGCTTGGTTCAAGTGATTTTAAAACAATATGATGTCTTATCACATACATATTATCCCGTGATGCGATGAGCGGAGGAATTATTGGCTAGTATTTAGGATAAATACCTAGATAGAAAAGAAATTGAATACAAGTATTTAAAAAAAGTTCGTTGCATCTCTTTTATATCAGATCTTTAAATATTATATCATTGAAACAAAATCCGATAGTATTCAATACACATCGCACTAGCTTGATAATTTTTTTTATAATTGGCTGAAAACTAATAGTCATGAAAGTAAACAAACTAAACGTGATCAGAAACAGCGAAACGATTGAACAGGTCACATGTTTCCATTGGGGCCCCACAAACGGAGCGACATTTTGAGCGACTTGGTATGTAGCAGACAGTGCCTGTCTAAGTTTGCATACTTTGAACGCCTGTTAGTGCGGAACGGTGAAATACGTCGTCGGTGAAAGACCTTGTCGCTACACTCTAAAGTCAAATTTTCATTAACAACTAACGTAAAGACCAAGACGGTACGCTCGTCGTTTGATAGTGATTCAAATTGTTCATGTGGGGCCCTATAAGGGGTTGTGTCATCCGTGCAAGAACAGATCGGTTGATGAATAACGGATCAAGTATGTTCGTGTGTGGACACGACATATCAGATCGCTCACAGACCAAGTCCGCGGACATGGTATGACAGATCTGGTCGGCCGACCTGGTCGGCTAAAGTCCTTGGCGAAAACACGGATACAATTCTAAAATCACAAAGCACGTCATACTGTGTTGCCAAGTCACCGAGTAGAGGTTCAATTTTTAAGATATATTGCAGATTTAAAGGTCACGCTCCTGCCCATATGGCTGCTCCTGCCCGAGTAAAAAGGTACGCTCCTGCCCAGCGTAGCCGGTGGATGTTCTCTTAAATATCGTTTAAAAAGTAACGCTCCTGCCCTGCCCAACCTATCTTGTGCTAAGATCTTGTATAACCTCGACTCGTTTTGTCGATTCCCTGAAAGATTGTCGATACAAAAATGGCAATGTTGCAAATAAATTGTATCCGTGTTTTCGCCAAGGATATGTTATTACGAGGGTTGTCAAAAAATAACTGTTGGAAATAGGCGGATTTTGGCGTTAACCAGGTTACGATTTGTCGTTAACAGGTTTGGTAATTTATTGGTTATATATCGATACATGCTTGGGATCAAACGCCGAAACGTTCTGGTTACTAAAAGTAACATTTATGGTATAACGTAACCACTTAATAAGGTACCTCCCAAGAGATTTGTCCCGACTGCGAAGGAAAGTTAGGTTAGGAAATTCGAAACCTGGTTAACGCCAAAATCCGCCTATTGTGTGCAAATTCCAATGGTTTCCACTGTACCTACATGGCGGAACGACATTTCCAATAAAAACGATGTTTTTCTTAAATTATTTAAACATTTTCTTAGTAATCAAAGCCCTTCAATTAACTCTATCGAAGATAATATTGTCAAACTCATCCGAAAGACAGCTAGAAAATAACTTTGCAAATAAACAAGAGACGGAAAGTTTGTAGGTATCACTTTTTTGTTAAAATTGTATTTCCCTTGAAGAAAGGAATGTTGGCATTTTGTGCTTTATTGAAACGAAAAATTGATATATGTACAACATACTAAGAAGAGGCAAAATTCACCTACGGAAATAAAAATCAAATGTCCAAGCCTTTGTTTTAAACGAATGGTACCTATATGACATGATGGGCATTGGTGGTTCGTTTTGATTTTAGCCAAACGTGTAGTTGCAAAGTTATTTTCAAATTGTATTACTATCGAATGTATGAAAATATAATTTTTGGAGTTAATCGGGAACTTGCCTCAAATTTTTTTATTGCTGAATTCGAAAGTCCATGAAAAATACGGAGACCCGTATTTTCTCTTTTTGATGTTAGTCGAAAATTGACGGAGATATAACGCTTTGAAGTGTGCTTGAATTGCAATGATATGACGTCATAACATTGTAACACCATGCTCAGTATATCTATACAGGGTGAGCCGGGAGGAATGGCCCAAATTTCAGGAGAATATTCTACACGCGAAAACAATGTAAAAAAACCCATATTATGTTCTCATCCGATATCCTTTTCGTTCCAAGTTATAGCGCAATATATTTTTTTTTCTACGTCAATTTTATCAAAATGTTGACGTTATTAGATTATTAATTAAAATAATAATTATTATTAATTATTATTATTATTTATTATTATTATTATTAATAATAATAATTATTATTACTAATAATTACTTATTATTAATAATTATTATTATTAATTATTTTGTATTTTAGCAGTACTTATCCGTTTATTTTCATGTTCCAGTGATTAAAGTGTTGCAAAATGCAAAATACATACTACGATCTGGATGAATACCTGTGTGATATTTTTTAAGTCATTTTACACTGTTCTTGTTAATGTTTGTATCGTCCTTAATTCGGTGTTTCGGTGTCATTTGTTTTTCATTATATTTTATTTTATTTTATTGATTGGCGTTAGTTAAAACTTTATAGCTTTGTGATCGATACATTGTATATTTGGCACAATAAAGCATGATTTGATTTGATTTGATTTGACTTATTCAATTTGGAGATGAATATCGGATAAGAACATATGGGTTTTTTACATTGTTTTTGCGTGTAGAATACACTCCTGAAATTTGGGCCATTCCTCCCGACTCTATATATAAAACTTGAGACTTGAATAACTATTGGAAAAATCATATTTCTATGAAATAAAAAAATACGTATCAATTTTTTCGCGATTTTTTTCAGTTTGCAAATAAAAAATAATAATTTAATTTTTCATCCCCATTGGAGAGTTTTGACTTTGACTACTTTGAAGATTTTCGGAAAATCAGAAAACTCGTGATTCGTGAGTCGTTCCGCCAGGTACTTAGAAAATTAGAACCACTTTTATTTCCGCCAATTGACAAATACACTTGAAAAAGTTGACACAATAACATACTAGAATATTTAGTCTCAACTGAATCATATTATGAAAAGTTCATTGGTCGCACGACATGTTGGGGGTGATCCGATCCGCCACCCTTAAGGAACCGACCAATTGATCCGCCAATTTTTCTGGATGATTGTAGGCTACCAAAGAACCACTGATAACAAATTTAGCCCTTAATGAATCATATTATGAAAAGTTCATTGGTCCCACGACATGTTGGGGGTGATCCGATCCGCCACCCTTAAGGAACCGTCCAATTGATCCGCCAATTTTTCTGGATGATTGTAGGCTACCAAAGAACCACTGATAACAAATTTAGCCCTTAATGAATCATATTATGAAAAGTTCATTGATCCCACTGTGATCCGCTTTCCTATACAGGGTGCCACAGATTCGAGTGCATGCATGGTGATCTCAGTTATCATAAGAAATACAGGGTCGGTTAAATGGTTGCAAAGTTGCGCATTTTTATGCTCAAGAGAATGCCATTTTAAAACTACCGAAGATAATCGAAAAAAACCGAAATTTCGCCAAAATGTTTTTATCATTTCCTGCGTTTGTTTGAAAAGACATTTTAAAATAAATTACACTTTGTCATCGCCACTTTCTCTCCTCTACCAGATGGTGGTATTATAATTGAATATCTGACATTTCGTATTCGAGCTGTCATCATCGAGTTTATTTTTTTAAAGACGGACCTGGATTTTTTATTTTATTTTTAGTTACCTTTTGACGTCCTTGAGGCATTGAGGTGATTAGATGAGTGCGTAGAGTGATGGGTTGCCTCAGCAACCTCATTATTTCCAATTATTATTCACCTATTATTGTTATTTTCAATATTTTGTTAAAATGGCAATATTTTTGAACACTTTTGCAGAAATTAACTCAGTTTTTGAATGTATTTTTTTTTCATTTTCCATGTCATTTGTGGATTTAAATTAATTTCATTAAATGTATCGTTATTGGATGTTATTTCGATTTTGGTTCACTCAATAAGTTTTGTTTAGTTGTGCACGTTTTCTCATACGAATAACGTGTCGAATAAAGAAGGATTTATGAACCAAACTACCTATGTGTTAGGGAGACAAGGGTGGCCTAACTGATCTCTTCTGGTGTTATTCTTTAGATGAGTATCTATTTTTTCGATGGCTGCGATACCTCAATGCAATAAGGACGTCAAAAGATAACTAAAAATAAAATAAAAAATCCAGGTCCGTATTCCGTATTTAAAAAAATTAAGTTGATGATGGCAGCCCGAAGACGAATCGTCAGATTTTCAATTTGATACCACCATCTTGTAGAGGAGAAAAAGTGGCAACGACAAAGTGTAATTTATTTTAAAATGTTTTTTCAAACAAACGCAGGAAATGATAAAGACGTTTTTGCGTAGTCGGAATTTTTCAAATTTCCAAATGACATTTTCTTAAGCTTAAAAATGCGCCACTTCACAACCATTCAACCGACCCTGTAACTCTTAAAATAACTGAGATACCCATGCATGCACTCGAATCTGTGAATTGATCCGCCAATTTTTTTGGAAGATTGTGGGCTTCTAAAGATCAACTGGTCGAAAATTCTGCCCTAACTGGTTCATATTACGAGAAATTCATTAGTTCCACTGCATATTGGAAGTCCGCCAGCCTTAAGGAACCGGCCGATTGATCCGTCAATTTTTCTGGATGACTGTAGGCTACCAAAGAACAACTGATAACAAATTCAGCCCTAACTGAATCATATTATAAAAAGTTCATTGGTCCCACGACATGTTGAGGGTGATCCGCCACCCTATAGGAAAATAAGAACTGGCCAATTTTTCTGGACGATTGTGGACTACCAAAGAAATACTAGTGAAAAATTCATCCTTAACTGAATGATAAAGAATGCAGTTTGTTTTTTTCACAATAACCTTTTATAGAAACTGCGTTTAAGACAAACCCTCTAGGATGACACTCAATTAGGCTCCGTCCTACAACATTCTCTAGAAAAATGTCACTGGCTCTTGGACTACTTGTTTTTACCTAAAATAGCTATTTACCTAACAAGTGCGGAAAATTAGTTTTTCCGCACGAGTCTGCCGTTTACCGAACGACGCGTAGCGGAGTTCGGTGAAGCAGCCGAGGAAGAAAAAACATTTTCCGCAAGTGTTAGGTACAATATAGTTTTTCTACAGACGTGCGGAAATAAGGATATAATTCGTGATTTAAAAGTTTTTATTAAACCAAACAAATAAATAATAATAAATGTCAAAATGTGTAACTAAGCGACCATAGTAACCTGGAAACCTGGTTGCTGTTTGCTTATGATATTGTTAATTTTGACTGGTGCGGGAAATCTGATTTTCCACACGGATATCGTTGCGGAAAATTCATTTTTCCGCACGGCTTTAGGAAAACGTTTTTTTGACCTACAACTCGGAAAAATCGAATTTTATGACGTATAGAATTCGGAAAATTTGATTTTTCCGAATTAGAACTCGGAAGAAACCATTTTTTGATGTTAACTATGAAATACCAAATTAAAGTAGTCACGAATGCTATCAAGTTTTTGACGGAGAGTCAAGAGCTCGGTCAAGAGATGCCATTTTTTCTAACCGATCTGACGACGTCATGCATGGAATGTCCAGAGTTTAAAGTGATTAAACGTATTTATATAGGAAAATTTGTCAACTTTGATTTACCTAGGGTTTCACAATGTCTGGTCACCATGTGGTTATGGGTTAACCCTGAGTTAAAGATGATAAACTGTTTCACATCCGATAGTGAAGCTTACTATTGAAGATAACTACAGGTTAAGTTGACCAGTTTTTTACTTGTTAAGCCTTGGTTAAGCACAAACCAAAGGAACATAGCCTGATTATGACTATTTTGACATTTGTAGTCCATGGAATTGGTACATTTTACCTTGCATGAAATGAGGTAGTTCTGATTTTTTTATATGTTATATCTGATGAGGTGATGATGAAAAATCTGAGTTTTCGACCTCGAAAGCCATCCGGATCATTGCTAAATTCTACAAAAACTGCTAAATTCTGTCACTTTTTTGACATTTTTTCAAATTGAACAAAATTCTTAAATAAGTGAGATCAATCTGGTCTTTGTAGATGAAATACTTTCCGAGATACAGCAGTTTGTAGCTTTACATTTCTACAAAAAAATAAATGTCACATTTTTTTCCCAGCTTTTCTCAATATTGACCACTAAGGACCCATTAAACGGTAAAAGTGATCATATACATTAATAATAGTCGTCCAAAGTTGATGAGGTCGGTTAGCAAGTGTTTGATAAAGGGTTTATGAAATAAACTACGACTGTTGAAGAAATTTTTTTGTAATATGAAATACTTGAATATATTCAGTACCTATGTTCTATTTCTTTTCTCAATTCTTGTACATTTTTGATGGACCAGGCTGGTCCTCTAAATCAACTGTACTTTTTTTTTGGGCAGTTTGTTTCGTTAGTATTTCTTCATCGATCGGATCAGGCAGATCGAAATTGTTATCTGATACTGGATCATCAATGAGTGTGTGATTAATCAATGTCGTAACAAGGTCTGGTATATTTTCACAAGATTGACCACCACAGTGGCAGCCGAGCGTTCAAGTCCTGCTCTCCTACAACCGTAATCATTGTTGGTTCAACCATTTTTGCAGTTGCATCAAATCATGTTTAGTAGGTGCTGATGAGCTGGTGGTTTTGTCATCAGTTGCGGAATGAGGCCTGGTCTACTTCGCATCCAGCCCCAATCGAGGGGATTCTTCTCTCATTTCCCAGCCACTTCTGTATTTGAAAAGAAACCAATAACAAAATTAAGATCAACATTTCAAGAAAATCAATATTTCACTCTCTACGAACCTACCAACAAGTAAAAAAAAAATGTTTTTTCAACCTCCAATGCAGAGGGTTTTGAAAATATTCAATTTTACTTGTGGCCACTATTGATTTTCCTAAAATATTGTTCTCAATTATGTTGTTGAAGAATCCCCTCGATTGATGCTGGATACGAAGTACACAATGCCTCATTTCGCAACTGATGACGAAACCACCAGCTCCTCAGCCCCTGCTCATGATTTCCTGTAACTGCAAAAAACGTTGAACCATTAATAATTACGGTTGTAGAAAAGCAAGACTCAAATGCTCGGCTGTTTGCAGCCACTGGAGCGGTAAATCTTGTGAAAACATACCAGATCTTGTGACAACATTGATGAATCACTCACTCATCGATGATCCAGTATTAGATAACGATTTCGACCTGCCTGATCCGATCGATGAAGAAATACTAACAAAACAAAATGCCCCAAAACGAAGTGCTGTGGATTTAGAGGACCAATACAGTATAAGAATTAAAAAGAGCAATCGTACATAAGACCTAAATATATTCAATGAAGTATTCCATATTACAAAAAGTTTTCTTCAACAGTCGTAGATTATTTCACAAACCCTTTTTGAAATATTTGCTCACCGACCTCATCAACTTTGGACAGCTAGTACTTATTAATACTGTATACGGTCACTATTACCGTTAAATGGTCCTTAGTGGTCAATATTGAGAAAAACTGAAAAAAAAACTGTTGCAAGACTTCGAAATTCTGTATCGTGGAAACTATCTCTTGTACAAAGACCAGAATAATCCCGTTTATTTAAAAACTTAGTCTTCTTTAAAATTGTGCATAATGACTTTCGCCATAAATTAGTCCTTGTTGGACAAAATTGAAAATATGTCAAAAACGTGATAGAATCAAGCGGTTTTTGTAAAATTGTCCAATGATCCGGAAGGCTTTCGAGGTCGAAAATTCGGATTTATCATCATCACTTCATCAGATACAGCGTATCAAAAAATCAGAACTACCTCATTTCATGCAAGCACACCTTTTTTAGTACGATTTCCATGTACTATTGTGTTCTGCTTCTTGAATAATTCTTGAATAATATATTGAAGATTTTCACCAATCATGATAAATGAGCAGTAGAGTGGTGATAAATGGAATTATATGACATGAATGCATTCAGCGATGATGAAAAATATATATAATGCCGTCCCAAAATCATCAGTTTCCGGACCAACTCAAATGGAAAAATGTATAACACAAATGAGGCTCAAGCGCTCAAGTTGCCACAGACAATTTCATTCAAATAAACCAAAACCGTACCTAATAATGCTTACCGTCATAATACAATCTAAACTACAACACCAAATATCAGAAATAAGAAGAATGTTTGGAAGAATAGTAGAAATAACTTCCAATTTCAAATTTATTTGAATATTTGATAACTTCAATCGTTTGTTGTTGTTGTGATATTTGTCAAATCTAACTGCGATTTGTCACACTGAAATCTCAAAAACTGAAAATTCTGTGGTAAATTGACCAACAAACATTTTTTCGCTATGAAACGATACATGTCTTAACCATTGGTTACCGTGAACGCATTTGGTTAGGTCACCAAAAAGATGACCAGACATTTTGGGCCTTGTGTTTCATAGTTATCAAAAATGCTTAGTTTTCGAGTTATACCTGAAAAACTAAAAAAAGTGCCGAAATATTGAGGTTTTCTGCAATTTTCGTTGTTAAGCCGACACCTGGTGAGGTAGCAAACCTCAGATTCTGATTCAGTAGACCAAAAAACACATAGAACCAGTGAAAAGAAAATTTCTACATTTTTGTCCTGGAAACGCCGTTCCAGAACCTTGGATTACTGGACTAAAGATCGTTCTATAATATTGTTTTCAGTGATGCGTCGCCGCGACTATTTGAAATTATCATCAGCTTTGAATGAGATACTCAGGATAATCTGTATATTATTGCGTTTTTAAATTCTCCAGAACATTCTTGATATTTTTGATAATTAATATCCCATTCCCATTACCCACAGATAAGTTTAGCGATTTTCGAGAAAATGATCAAGATCCATTTTTTTTTCGTCAAAATGTAGCTCTCGTTTGAACGCCAATGAGCCTCCAAAGAAATCTGAAATTTTCAAAGTACTTAGCTCAGGGTGACTCTGTATTGTTTCTGTGAAATATAGAGGTCGTATGAAATCATTTTTTTTGTATAAAAAATCTCAAAAGTGCGTTCTTTGAACCGAACATGTTTTATTATGGTATTATCAATTATTAATTTCGAAAGCTTATTAAAATCCCTTCCAAATGATATTTATGTCCATAAGCGTAAATGTTCCCATTCTCGAAATAAACGTTTTCCAAAAATCTTTTTTAGAGTGGGTTCAAATGATAGGTCGCGTAGGTTATATATCATTCGACAAGTATTTATTCTTGACTAAATCATGTGATGATCATACTTACAACACAAATTCCGGGTATTTCAGGCCTGCTTAATTCATAACTGAAAGTGGTTTTCTCCAATTGGCTCTAGTTTTCGAGATATACTTTAAATTTTTTTGAAATTCTGACAAAATACTATACACTCCCCGACAATAAATTCCGGACAAGAATAATTCGAGTCAAATTGATATCGCTTCGACTTTTTTATTTGATGTCCGATTTTAGTGAAATTTGTACCAAAGTGTAGCCTATGTCTTGAGATAATACCTTTGATTTTCGTTTTTGAGAAATACCGATGGCGTGGATATTATGCAGGGAGGAACAAAAGCTACTCTTTTACCCTTGAGTTCTCAACACTCAGTGGAAAAATTGAGCGGCAAAATCTAGCTTCATTATATTCTGTTGTGAAGTGCGATATTTTCTCAACATACCTAATGTTTTTTTGGTCATGTCCATATCTGCTTTTTTTGGAAAGATACAGAAGTTTGAAGAAAATGCTACAGTTTTTCGATATTTTATCAACAATTAATTAAAACAGTTTTATAGACTTGCATGAACAAAATGTTCTTAACAAATCAATAGCGCGTATTGTGTCACATCGTATCCCTATGACGTCTGCCATGCGAATGGCATGCTTTTGATGCCTCTTGAGAAATATTTGTTATTTTGCAAGAAGGGTTTACAGATGTCTATTGCGAACATGTCTACCTAGCAATCCTGGCATACCTATCCCATGTGTTTGATTCCCCACTTTCAATCAATACAGGAACTGTACGGGCATGTAGTGAAACCCCAGTCCACACATGATACTACCGCCTCCAAAGAGTGTTCGAGGTGAACAATTTGCCCAATGTTCCATTTGGGTGAATTGGGACAATATGGAATATTGGATCATATTTGTTCATGCAAGTATATGAGAATGTTTCCATTCATTGTTGATAAAATATCGGAAGACCTCAGCATTCTCTTTAAACATCTCTATCTTCTCTAAAAAAGCAGATATCGACATAAACATAAAAAAATCTGTTGAGAGAAGATCGCACTTCACGACAAAACATAATGAAGATCAATTTTGCAGCTCAATATTTCCACATGGTGTTGAAAACTCAAGGGTAAAAATGTAGCTTCTGTTCCTCCTTGTATAATGACCAAGTCATCAGTATTTTTCGAAAACCAAAATCAAGGGTAATATCTCACGACATAGGGCCAAACTTTTGACAAGCCTATTAGAACGTTTTAATTAATTGTTGATAAAATATCGAAAAACTGCAGCATTATATTTAAACATATGTATCTTCTCTGAAAAAGCATATACTGACATGACCAAAAAAATATTTTGTTGAGAAAAGATTGCACTTCACAACAGAACATAATAAAGATGAATTTTGCCGCTCAACTTTTCCACAGGGTGTTAAGAACTTGAGGGTAAAAAGGTAGCTTCAGTTCCTCCCGGTATAAGGACCAGGCCATCTGTATGTTTCCAAAACCAAAAGCAAGGGTTATGTCTCGAGACATAGGACTACACTTTGTTGAAAACTTTGCCAAAATCGGACGAAAATCTAAAAAGTTACAAGGATATCAAATTGCCTCAAATTATTCTTGTCCGGAGTTTATTGTCGGGAATTGTCGACTATTCCACTCGTCTTTACTTTTTTTTTCGCGTGCTTGTGACTTGTGATCGGCTATACAGATTTGTCTACTTGTAGAAAACGTCAGTTCAGTACTGCAGTTGTACAAGTGCTTAGCGTCGAGTTTATTTAGATTTTTATATCTTAAAATTACATTGCCTTTACTATAAGAACATGCTTATCACTCTTATCAGCACCATTGTCCTAATGGCATTCCGCTTTCATTTTCTTTTTCAATTGTTTTATTATATTTACCCATCAGTTATCTCCAAAACTAGAGCCAATCCAGCAAAAAAGACTTTATATTCGATATTCGTGATCAGCACAGCAAAATTACTCAGAACTAGCTCAAATATTCCTAGTCATAAAATTTGTGTTGACCAGTGTTATTTTTGAAGTCAGTACGTGATTAGGTACTGATTTAATGACGTTCAAATAATATCTACTCTTCAAATCATATAATCTACTGTGAAAAGACGATATTATGAAAACAGATGTACCTATATTTCGAAAACGGGAACATCTGGGTATACAGTGCGGCTCCAAAAGGTCCCCGCCCCCCTTTTTTTTAATGTGTGCACCAAAAATTTTGAAACTTGGCATACTTTAATTGCTGTCAAAATACTACTTTTTGATGTTACTGACGTACTTTTAGTATTCAAGATGGCGGCTTGGCGCCATTTTCAAACATTTTTTTAAATGGACAGGGGGGTCGTGTGACACATCATTCGAAAGGTCTTATTGAGTGGATTATTGTGTGAAAGTTTCATAGGATTAAACGCATTCGTGCGGATATGACAGCCTGCCAAACTTTTAGTTGTCGTTTACATTAAGTTTTAATTTTTTAACGAGCTGACACATCAGATTCCGGAAAAATGATGATGAACCTGAGCAAAAAAGTATACAGGTTAACAAATAGGAATGCTGATACAAAGCGGATAAAGAATTTCAAGATGATAAAAAAATATTTGAAAAGCATGTATTAGCATTATCCTCGCCACCTCGCCACAGCACTAAAGTTTAACCAAATGTGAAAATCTTGAAAGGATATGAGCCAGTTGTTTGATTATCGTGTTAATTAGGAAGTGTTACAAAAATGCCTACTTCGCGTCCCCTCGCAGAAAAAATTGAAGCAATTTTTATTGATGGCGGAAATCGTAATTTCCATGAGACGGAAAGAATCTTCAATGAGCGCTTCCCGGACCGTCCGATATGCAGGAAATAACTTCACGAATAAGTGCCAAAATTTATCGAGACTGGTAGTGTTCAGATCTTGAAGAATCAAGGGCGACCATCTATTTCGTAAGATAAACAAATTACAATCATTGGTGAAATGGTGGTAAATCCTAAACAGTCGACTTCTCAGGTTGCAGACATCTGTGACACTTCCTCTGCTTCTGTAAAACGATTGCTGAAAAAACAGAAATTTTATCCTTATAAATTTCAAATGGTGCACCAGTTGACTGAAGATGATCCTGACAGACGTGTGGAATTTTGCGAAATTATGACCGATAGAATAGGCCGAGAACCGAGATACGCTCAAAATATTTGTTTTAGTGACGAGTGTACTTTCTTTTTAAATGGCCGTGTACACAGGCAAAATGTTCGTTATTGGAGTGACGTAAATCCGCATGTTTTTAGGAAAACCCACACGCAATATCCCGAAAAGGTTAACGTATGGGCTGGCATATTGGGGAACCATATTGTTGGTCCTGTTTTCATTCATGAAAATTTGACAGGGGACCTGTATTTGAACTTGTTAGAAACTACAATAGAGCCTTTGATTGTACAAATACGTCAAAATAATCCCAACGAATTTGGCATGGCACCAATTTTTCAACAGGATGGTGCGTCTCCTCATTTCAGCAGAAATGTAAGGCAGTATTTGGACATAACTCACCCCAATCGTTGGATTGGGGTCCTACCGAATGGCCTGCCAGGTCACCCGATTTAAAACCATTGGACCTTTTTTTTATGGGGATATTTAAACAGAAAGTATATGCAACACAGCCAGACTCTCTTTTAGATTTACAGCAAAGAATTACTGCTTTTTGTCAAAATATTAATGTCGATACTTACGAAAAAGTCCGCCAGGAGTTCTCAGACAGATTATTTTATTGTTTGGGGGTCAACGGAGGACATTTTCAACATTTTTTACAATAAAAATTGAAGTATGCTTTCTTTCTTCTTATTTCACGAATTTCTTTATCTTGTTAGTTTGACAGTCTGTCATATCCGCACGGATGCGTTTAACAGTAACATCAAAAAGTAGTATTGCGACAGCAATTAAAGTATGCCAACTTCAAAACTTTTGGTGCACACATTAAAAAAAAAAGGGGGACCTTTTGGAGCCGCACTGTATACATGAACAAGAAACATCATTTGAAAGGGATTTTGATGGGCTTTCAAAATACTTTACACTTAACTTACTATACTTTAATATAATGAAGCATGTTACATTTCAAGAACGCACTTTTGAGCTTTTTTCATACCTAGAGAAAAGAAAAATAGTCTTACCCGGAGAAATATTCCGTGAAATATTCTTGGTTTCACGGAATATTTCTTCACATCGGCACCGGAACAAAACAAAAGGTCTTTCTAAATTATTACTCTTAAAATTCCCAAATACAGGGGCGTAGTATTAAAAATGAAACCAGAGCTATATTTTGACAAACAAAAAAAGACAAAGGATCAATTCCTCGAAGACTTCTACAAATAGGTAAAGAACATTACTAATAAAAACTATCCAGAAAAAATTCAGAATCAATTATTCCATTGCAATATTTCATTTTATAAACAGGTTTATATCAGTTGTATAGGAAACGATTTCTCGATAGTATGTGCAGATGTATTGTCCGAGTTGCAAAATGTTACCCATTATAGGATTTCTCTTTATTCTGAATATTGTAAATCCTTGAATCATGCTCTGAAAAAAGTGCATATTAATTTACCACCGCATAAGTAGTTTTTTTTTACAGTGAGTGTGTGTTCCAACCTATGTGTGGTTGGAATAGATTCATTTAAAATTCAGGGGTTTGTTCTCTGGAAAAACGCTCGGTCATGTCGATTTTTATTTTTGACTGCACTTTTTTTTAATGGTAATTCTATTTTTGCAGGGTGGACCAAAAATAAGTTACGACCATCAACTTAATTTTTTCAAATGGAAACCCCCATTTTTATTTCATTTTTGAATTCTACGTGAAATTCTGAGTAATATAATGATGTTAATTCTAGTATTCAGGGTGGACCAAAAATAAGTTCCGACCATCAACTTCATTTTTTCAATTGGAAACTCCCTTTTTTTATTTAATTTTCGAATTCTACATCAAATTTTTAGAAGGTTTCATGAACCATGTCCTTAGCCTAACTAAGACTGTGCTTCTGAACAATCGTATTTCCCGATAACTGTTGGGGTTAGGCTAAGGACATGGTACATGGAACCTACTTAGAATTTGATGTAGAATCCGAAAATGAAATAAAAAAGGGGGTTTTCATTTGAAAAAATGAAGTTGATGGTCCGAACCTATTTTTGGTCCACCCTGTATACTGGTATTATCATCATCATATTACTCAGAATTTCACGTAGAATTCAAAAATGAAATAAAAAATGGGGGTTTCCATTTGAAAAAATGAAGTTGATGGTCGTAACTTATTTTTGGTCCACCCTGTATAAATAAAATTACCCTAAAAAAAACCGCAGTCAAAAATAAAATTCGTATTGTCCTGACGTTTTTCCAGAAAACAAACCCCTGAATTTTAAATGAATTTATTCCAACCTACGTGTCCTCACTGTATAAGAATGTTTAAGGAAAAAACGAGTTATCATCAATCACTTTCACTACGGATATTTACAGGTGCATTATTTTTATATTTTGAATGAAGAACACTTTTTACCTACGTCAAAATAAATGATATTGAAAATACATTAATCTGTTTCTGAGGAAAACTGTTCCGTAGACTTTTCCTTCGGCTTCGAAGAATGACATTTGATGAAAAAATACATTTATCCATATAGCTACATATCTGTAGACGCTTTATCTTTGACACGCAAAAAGAAAAATGGCATTCAGTAGGAGAAAAGAAACATTCGTGTGCAAAAATGTATCGAATTCCAAGTTGAAGCGCTACCCAAATGAAATGTAACGAGTTTCGCTATAGAAAACACTGTTCAGCTTTAATTAATTTATTTTACAAGTCACTATGTACAGAACTCACTACAAACAAAATCACAGCTTATTTATGTTTTACGATTTATATTTCACGACGTATTCAGAACTGAACTAACTTGAAATGACGGATCTCATTATATACCCTCGCCAGGATTCAGAGAACATTCCAGATATTTTTAGAAAAGCGAAGAACGTTCGACGCCATCTAGCCTAGCTAGAATGTACCAGAAGCCAATCGATTCCAAACAATTCTACACAATGTGGTGGCTGAGGCGGCGCATTCACCATGTTTGTCACAGAAATAAGATTAGGTATAAGGTCGCCGCTTCGTTATGTCTTACCTCTATATACCTACCTAAAGAAAAATACTTGTAGGTTCACAATTTTTGAAAATTTGGTTGGTCACCAAAGTTAATGAGAGGAACTCGACTAAAATATATTCAAAATGGTGACGGTGGCACTTCCGGAAAAACCGGAACGATTTCTTCTTATTTTAAATGGAACACCCTGTATATAAGCACATTTTTGGAGTCCCCAGAATATTTCAGACATGTTTTGTGGATTAACTCCCTAACATTTTCTTCAATCAAAGCCCGTCTAGACGAAATTACTACCTACGTTTTATGTTGATCTGATTAACAATATTTACAAAAGCTCTCATCCGCTACTTTTCTATTGTATCCGTATCTTACAAAATATATATATATAAGTGGTATCCTTGACGAAAATATTTCAAGAAAATTAAACCTGTGTTTTCCTTGAGATGTTCATGAAATTGAACCTGAAAAATAATGTATAAATTTCAACGAAACATAGTGTGACGAGACATCATTCTGTCGCCGATATTTGCCCTGCAACGCCACTGTGTTGGTGCGCAAACGCGGTGGAAGCTTATAGATGATTCTCGAAAGATCTGGGGTATTCTTGCATTTTTGGCGAAGGATCCTGGGAGATGTAGAACTGCGGTTCCGCCATCTGACTTCAGTGATTGATTGGCCGCGAAATATAAATCGTAAAAAATAAATAGGCTGCGATAGTGAACATAACATAAATATTTGTGGTTGTGCTGTAGTGTTATGAATAAATAAATTAAAACTGGACGTTCATTCATAGAAGTGTTTTCTATAGCGAAATTCGTTACAATAGGTTTACATATTTTTAAATAATTTCGCCAAGGACACCACTTCATCATGGCTTTTTAGGAGGGTTTTTACAATAAGAATATTTTCTTTCTCCATAGCGGTTCGTTTAAACGATGATTAACAAAAAAACCCGTATTTCAGTTCAAGATTTAATTTTTTTTCAAGTCTTTATCATTCAATGTGTTAAAAATTTAGGTAATCAAATAAACTACCTAGTCCACCCCTGGTAAACTGAATAAGGTAGATGTGTTTTAAGGACACTATTTTAAGTGGTCACTAGAAGTGTCCATCATACGAAATTTGTATTGAATTATATAAAGTACTTTGAAATTCATTTGAGAAAAACGATTTTCAGCGGCGTTCTTTCGGGGGCCATATCTCCATCGAGGACCTCTAGGGAAAAAAATACACATATACTTATTACGTTATTTTTTCATGTTCTACCTGAATCCCAGACACTCTGTAGATATACTGAGCATGGTGTGACGTTATAGTCAAGCAGTTTTAGCACATTTCAAAGTAATATATCTCCCTCAATTCTCCGTGGACTTTCGAATTCAGCAATAAAAAGTGATGCAAGCTGAGTGTTAATGACTCGTTTTTGTTCACTATCCAGAAACCAATTTGCTGGACGTGTATGAAGAGGTTAAATCAATCTAACAAATGTATAATGATAATAATTAGATAGTCTCAGTCTTAGAATCTCCTCATTAGAATTAACTCATCATCTTCGTCAATGCCCGCGGCCGCTGTTGGTCATAAAGCCCCGTTTTTTCAACTTTGAAAATATTCTTTCAGCTTCGTCTATTCTTCTGAATGAGTCTGCTTAGGTTAATTGACGCCACTAGATTATATGCGACCTACCTAATTCTACTTCAAGACTGATAATTATCAACATCGCCGCGCCGGCGCCGCGTCAACCAATAATAGATGTTCGCCGTAATTGTTAACCAGTTCCTCAGAAATTCCCTAACATTAACCTTCCTTTTCCCACAGTCTAGCTCCTATCTTACACAAAGATTTTTGAGCCAGGGTCAAATTTCAATAAGTTTCATATATAGATATATAGATAGATAGAGATATGGAGGGGTAGCATGCGCCATCCTTTTACTTAGGCCGGGGTTTACCCGTCGAACCAGTACATTGCATTGTTGGATAGCCATGATTTTCCAAAAGGTTCTAACTTGAAGACCTTGGAATTGACACCAAGAGATAACTCTTCCAAGAGCATCGCAGGTTTTCAAAGGCTTTCTATGTGAAACCCCTTCTTTCATTCGTTTGGATCCTTGGTTGCCTTAATTTGTCTGCAATTCTTGACCTACGTACTTAAGTCATGTTGTGTCAGAATTTCCTTTATCAGTTCTAGTAGTTCCATAGACATAATTTGTTTTAATTATTGTACTACATCGATTATCGATTCGACACGCCTTTTCGCAGTCTACAAATACCTTTTCATACAAGTGGTTTGTTGACAACTAACTTTTCTATTTATAATCCCATAGCCCAAGGCCAGCCTGCCTGCATGATTGATAATAATTCAAGTTAATTTGTTGAAGATTGATGGGAAGACAGTTTTTCACGTCCAAAATATTTTCCTTATTTGATCTTATGAAGCTTTATTCTCACCTATAGAACAAACTGTTGTTATTAAACGAATTTATGTAGATGCCTTTTTGATGATTTCGATTTTTATCATTTTATTTCGTCTTCTCCAGGTTATTTATTGTTTTTCATTTCTGCAGATGCGCCACTTGATGAATATGGTATATTCTCCGATTGCACATCTCTCTCATTTTCTTCTATAACCTCGGCGATAAAATAATAATTAAGTATTTTTTCCTTTTCCTGACATCTTTTCTGAACCCTATCTCTGGAAATGTCGTCCTCTGGTAGTGGCAAAGCTACACTGTTTTGTGTATATTTACTTATCCCTAACTGTATTTTGGTATCTTATCTAATTACGTCATTCATGTATGTATTTTCGTTCCTCTTCTAAATTAAAGTATAAAGGTAAATGAGTAGATATCCAGAATAAGCTTGCACCAATTTTTGATCTCAATAATTAAACAACCGCTCTATTGACTGATGGTTCAAAAACAACATTTTTTTTTATATCAGAACTTCAACTCGACTGAATTATAAGGGGTGGAACAGAAATAATGGGACATAGGGTCTTTTGTCTTTTCCGAAAGTTGATATTAAGAGAGATAAAGGGTGCCAAAGCTGAATTTCAATTTTTTCAAATAACTTTTGAAATATTCAAGCTATTTTGATGAAATTTTTTATATGGGGGTGAATGAAATGCAAAATTCATATCTGGCCTTGGTATGGGTTATGGTCTTACATGTAGGGGACGAACTTTTTTGTACGCACTCGAAAATTTTTTTTGCATCAAAAAATGTTTTAATCCAGAATTATTGAGCATTCAAGCCAATGTTAAAACCATCATAACGCTGTTTTCAAAGCCTCCTATGTTCATTTTCAAAATTTTCCATTCAAAACCACATTGCATGGATTTCTTCAACTTCAAACAATGATCTAATAACTATAGATGAAACATAGCGAGATAAACATGAGGACAACATCGAACTGTGCACTCGGGTGCAGAGTTTCTCCCACCACGTTGTTTGCCAAACTCACTCTATTAAAAGTATTACCACGCCAACCACGCAGCAAAAGATTAAAACATTGTTTGGAATTATTTTTGAAACCATTTTATGTATGAATTTGATCAAATATAAGTTGATGGTAAACCTTTTGTTAAAATTGGAACATCTCTTCAAGATTTGTTTAGGTATTTATTAGGATTTAGAAAAACCAGTATTCTCTTCTGAAAATTTAAAAAGCTGAAGTACGGCAACACACCAAAATTGGGACCGCCCCTAATCGATTGGATTTTGTCTACACGTTTCATTCACAATTCGTCTCATTGGCGTCTCTTGTTTTTTGAGTGGGGTTTGGTGAATGCTTATTGTGTTTTTATTCTGGTTAAAGGTTGTAGTGCTTCATTATTCACTTATATGGTATATTGAAATGACTCGCAAGTGTCAAGCTTGCAGTAAATAAGAATTTAAAAATTCTGTTAAATAGTTACGCCATTGGCAGCCTCGCGTGTAGTAACCGAAGCACATTCTAGTGAGGTGCAAACGTATCCCCACTCAGTGCCCCCTCTCAACTCCTCCTCACGTCTCTTCTATGTCCGATGTTGTCCACACAATTTTTCACAGTTTATGAATGAAATGTTTCATCTATAGTTATTAGATCATTGACTTCAAATATCTTGAAAAAGATTACTCCTAGCCACTTGTACAAAGAATACTTTTTTTTATGTAAACTAGGAGGAAAAAATATTTTTTCAAATTAAAAAAAATGTACGACTGCGTTCCAAACAGTTCTGACTATTTGAATGAGTGAAAAGGTGTGTAAGTGGCGCCACCTACAAGTAAGAGAAATTCCATGCTCAGATTTGAATTTTGCATGTCAAACAATTCCCACATACCAAATTGCATGAAAATAGCTTGATTATTTCGAAAGTTATCTAAATAAATCAAAAATTAAAATTTAACCAGACTCCCTTCAATATCAACTTTCGAAATAGACAAGTTGAGGTCGACCGCAATAATTTTGTGGGAGGAATCTACTCTTACCATATGTCCCATTACTTCTGGTCCACACCGTAAATGCAATGTAAATTGAAATTCAATCACAAACGTCCTGACACGAGTCAGGGACAACCATCACGAGACGGTTGTCCCCATGGTGTCCCCGCTGAACTGGTCAAAAGTTCTAGAGTGTATTGAGGAACCATAGAGAAGTCTTCTGGTTACACCAAAGACCGCAAAGGATGTGTGTTGTATTTTAGAGACAAACGGTACGCCATGCCCCACCGTTTCTTATACAGAAATATATAGATTTTTAAATACTCATCAAATCTCCTTAGAAAAAGGTATCTTGAATTTTGTTTCGGCTATGAGAAAAATCAAAAATTTCCGGTATGAATGCTTTGAAGGGCACTTGATATGTTTTTTTTTAATTTAACCCAAGAGTACTTCATTGCTAAAAATTGAATGAACATATTTCTTATCTTATATCTCTTCTTTAGTCAAAAATATAACACCCCGTTCTCCAGGACCAGCCTTGGATAAGTTGTATACGTTCCAATGGATCCAAAGGTTTCAACAATATTCACCATAATACAGGGTGTCAATTTGAAAATTTCCCAGCCTGAACAACGGACCCGCATGAAAATAAAATCAAAAACGCTCGAACCCGTAAAATTCTGTTTCAAGGGGGAAACAACTTGTTCCGATTTTCAACTTTGCAACATCACCCCCTGAGCGAGGGTTCACCCCCAAAATGATAAATGGAAGGAACGGTTGGGTGATACCTTATTTTAAATGCCATTTGGCCCTGATTACAATTGCCAAGTCTCAAGTCTTTGTTGTCATTCCTGTTGATATGGCAGCTTGTCAAAAATTTGTATTTAATCTTGTCTTCATTCAATAAATAATTAATCGCAAAATTTAATATCTCCAAACTAAGAAGATATGATGAGGTACAGTTCTTGAAAAAGAGCTGATGTAGATGTAGATGTTTGAGTGGGTGGCAAATTTTTAACAAGCTGTCATATCAACAGGAATGACAGCAGAGACCTGAAACTTGGTAGTTGTAATCAGGGTCGAAGGACCTTCAAAATAAGGTATAACTTGACCCCCTTTTCATTTACCATTTTGGGGATGAATATCTCCCTCGCTCAGGGGGTGAAGTTGCAAAGTTGAAAATAGGCGCAAATTGTTTCTCCCTCCATACAAAAATCGACGGGTCCGAGCGTTTATTATTTGTTATTCAGGGTGGAAAGTTTTCTAATTAAAACCCTGTATACACCCAGAAAATGTTATCAAAATAGATGAAGCCGTTCCTATGTATTGTATATTCTCAAATCTTCAAGACCTTGTGTTTCGGAAACGACATACTAACAATATTATAGGAAGAGGTAGCATCATAGGTGTCAAATCTTGAATTACTTCATTACGCTTCCTCAATATACCTACTTTAAAAGTTTTGACCAAATGAAAGGGGACGACCTTTATATTACCTACGTTATAAGAAGCCGTTCACGAAATATATGAGTGTTTCTCAAAATCAAGTACTCAGTTCATTTACCTGACTAGTCGGTTATCAAAGTTTTCGGCACCACTTCAAACTTATCAAGAGACAGAAAAAGTATGTTGATAAGAATATAAATAAATAATATACCTTGGCGCCGAGGAACATTGGATTATAAATAGTTTTTTATTAATTAATTATTACAATTTTTATATATTGTTGGTGTTTTTTTGTTCCATCGTATGTCACCATATTATTTAAAAGAATGGGTAGATAGGTACTCCTGCAATTTGGGTGATTTAGTAGATCGATCACCTTTTATGCAACTATACGCTGACAACTACCTATAGGGGCTATTAGTGAACCAACGACACTGGAGCTATCGTCATAAAGGGGACTACATACACACGTAGGTACAGTCCGTTTCACGAGGGTTCATACTCACGTCATAGATGACGTCATTACTTGAAAAAAAACGCATGTCGTAGCTAATTCATATAGTTTCAAGAGCGTTCAAATTTTGTATTGAAGCCGAACAAGTATGTTCCAAAACGCTCTCCAGAACACGTTCAGATTTGTTTTCCATTTAGATTTTGGATTCAGGCTGGTCATCCATTGGAAGCGTAGTCGCGTGTATATCCGCCATCCGGATGCGAGCGATCGTTAGACTAGGCAGCTTACAGCGTGCACTGCTTGTGACTCTACCATTAGACTCAACGCTATTCCAGTTCACTTCTGTTTGTGCATTAAGAAAATCATGTAGAATGAAATTCCAAGATATGTAGTTTTTGAAAAATCCTCACATGGAGGGATTGCAAGCTCGAGAGAGTGAAAAAATACATTCATCCATACATTCGTCCAGTAGAAATATCATTATAGAAAAAAAATTGCTGAGGAGCTGATCTTTTTGGGGGATACATTCGCCACAATTGTGTGTTTTTGCAATCGGTTTTTTTCTATTTATAATAGTTCACAAAACGGACTTCTCTTAGTATACTGATAAGCAATCGTTGCTATATAGACACGTTTGAATAAAAAACTAAGAAAGCACCATTATCGCAAAAACCCACAATAGTCGAGTTTTATTCTTATCAGTAGACGTCCCCCCATCACTGGATGAACATCAACCCAGGAGAAATCAGCTAGTCAGCATTTTTTTGTTTGAATTATTAGGTAAACGAAATTTAATAAATCAGTTTCGTGGACAAAAGTAGATTAACAGCCTAAAACTTGATAACACTTTGATCCTGCAACAGTTATCAAAGATGTAATGGTGCATTGAAGAACTTGAATCCATTTGTCAGTTCACTAAACCAGCGCTTCTTTTCGATTTTCATAGGGTACACAAATTTTCCCTTTCGGATGGTGCTAACCAATTTTTCCAGAACTTACAAATTTTTTTTGTAACGTGAACAAAGCGACCTAAACAATATTTTGAATAGAATCGCCATGACCGATCAAATGACAGATTGTTTGAACCATTTTAATGCACCAATAATTTTTTGATAACTGAAGCAGGATGACTTTGTAAAGCTTATTAGCTTATTATATTATAATATCAAAGTTCTATAAAATTTTAGGCATGTGCTGTTTATCCGACCGTGAGTGTATATTTTGATTCTACAGAGTGTATGTATTTTTCCAAGTTTTATGATAGTGTCAAAAAGAAGAAAGCATCAGACTATTGTGTGCTTTGAAAATGCGGAGTAAAGGATTTTCCTTGTAATTTGCAAACCGCCTTAATAGCCGTTATTTTAAGTTATAAAAAAATGATAAATTATCAATAATTTTTTTATACCTAACTCATGAAATAACGGCCATTTGAGGGGGAGTGAAAAATGGAAACAATTTTCAGATCAGTTATCAACTGCAAGACGTCACTTCCTGCCCAATCATAAGGTGATAAATAAGTCACATTCCTTACTATAGGAGAAGAAAATAATAAACGTAATTTTATTACAAACAAGTACCAGCGGAACATAGATGAGGAGACTGAAATCATGAACACGAACTGAATATAAACTAAAATAATGTCAAATTCTGCCTGCCCAAAATATTTATTCAATAACAATACTGGCCCTTTTTTTCTTTTCTCAACAACGCATGACTGCTCCAATAATCCATCAATCTTTCTGATCTCTGGACTGCAATTGACGTTGATGCCTTGAAGTCCTCATCAATTCTGATTCCATGAGATCTGATCTTTTAAGAGTTGTAATTTCAATTCAAAGGGCATAAGATACTCTCTACAAAAGTTCAGGAGATGGAATAGGAAATGAATAGGTACAAAGAACTAGTTTTATGAAATAACTCACCTCCAAAACTGCCTCAAGTGGTAAAAAAGGTTTTTCAGCATCTCCATCCTTTGTAAAGTAGACCACAAGCTTTTTTATCGTATTTTGTTCACATTCTGAATACCGACAAGGTATTTTATACAACAAAACTGTGACATTGGAGAAGCTAACTGACTTGTGTTTTGACAACATTATTGTTTTGATTAATTACTTTATCACATAACCAAATTTTAGGTTATTATTATTCAGAGATCATAGAAATCAGCTGTTGCTCGGCGGCCATTTTGGATTCTAGTAACGACCGATGTTTATTACGTCATTAATTCTGTTTCAGTTTGTTTTTAAACCTCTCCATGAGTTAGAAAAGGAGAGACAATCAATGACGTGAGTACAAACCCTCGTGAAACGGACTATACCTCTCTCGAGATATGTACGCAAGTACAAGTCCGCGCGTACATATCCGTCCGTGTGTAGACAATATCCGCCGAGAAGATTTGTGAAAGTATACGTCGCTGCTTGAATTTTTGTGAAAAAAAAGTTACTGTAAACGTGTAACATGCTTTTTCAGGAATCAGATGTTCTCTACGTCACATGGAATCGGTCTATAACACACACAACTATTGAGTCAAGGAAACACAAGTGGGCTTGAAAATGTCATATTTGATCAAAATATTTGTTTGAAACATATATGTTCCATAATTGTGCATCAACTTTATTTTTTAGAGGAAGGACCTAGATTTTTCATTCCACATTTTGAAAATCACGTTCCACTCAAGTATGCTGCCCTATTTGATTTAAAAAAAATTTTTTGTACGGCTTTGTCTTTCATGAATTAGATAATTTGAAGTTACGAATGTGTATGATTTAAGAGTAGATCGGTATTATAACAGAAAACCTTCAACAGTTTAATTGAACAGACGCTCTCATCTTCAAATAAAACTACAAGAATACTAAATACAAGTCTAAATCTTTGTATTCAAACATCAACATGAAATTTGAAAGAATCATTGTTGGGGTGTTTTCTCTTTTTCAGGTCACACAAACATCGACAAGGTTTTTTATATTATTCAATTTTCGACAACTAGTCGCACAAAATTGGAGGCAATGACAATTTCTAATATCACAATGACATTCGGCATCAGGTACAACTGGTACCATATATCTATTAACTCTATATGGGAACCGTCCCATTTGAACAACGATCGACACTCTTGATGCCAGGATGTGATAGAAGATCCCGCTGTACTGTATAGTTTTCGCATAAGTCTATCCTTTTCTATCGCGTGGGGACCGTCCCCAAAAAAATAAAAACCTTTTTCAAATAAAATTATGTCCGAAAATGCTTTGTAAAAAATTCAATACAAATCCGGTTCGAACGCCACTGGTAAAAAATTTTTAAAAACTTTCACATCAAGAAATGTAATTTATTGGTCAAAAGAAGTATACCAAATTTTGTGGAGATATCTGGAGTGGTAGGAAAGTTATGATAATAAAGGCATTTTTTTCTTACAACTTTAACACCCTGTGTCTCGGTAACAAAACATTTTCGAGCCTAATTTTATTTGAAAAATTTTCTTGCATGCATTCTATACAGTGTTCAAAGGAAAATACCAACTTAGAAATCACCCTGTATACAGAATGACCCATTTGAAAGCGGCCACCCCCATAACATTTTTATTTAAATAGCGATTTTGACGATTTTTTTTCAAATGTGGAGAGTGGAAAAGTTTATTTTGAGGCCAGACGGATTAAAGTTTTTTTCAAAATTCAAGGCCTACTAGATCATATTTTAGAGGCTGAAAAATCCAGAATTCATATTAGCGATTTTTTAGAAGAAATCTGTCGACGCCACTGGATTCGACATACCCTGAAATGGATCTGTATCTAATTTCATCAAAAACTATTAAAAATTAACGATAACTTTTTCATGCACCAAGAAGTATTTACCTCGAAACTCTTGCGATAGCAAATCCATCAGAAAAAAAAAATTAAATATAAACATTTAATAGATATTCTCATATCAAAATACAATAAAAACAGACAAACGAGACTGACAATAAAAAATAGAAGAAAAATCACACACAGAAATAATATTTTTGAATCGAAAATTTTTTCATGAAATTTTAGGGGATGAAAAATCTAGTAGCGAAGGCAGATTTTCCGAAAAAAAGTCACGATAATTATGTTTTCTGGATTTCTCAGCCACTAAATATGCTCTAGTAGGCCTTGGTTTTTGGAAAAAACTGGGCAACGTATAACAATACAATACAATACAATACAATACAATATATTACTGTCAAAGCATACAATAAAAATAACTTACAGACGTCAATAGTATAGATACATACAAAAGTAAAAACACATTATCAACCTCAAAATACACCTTTCCCCTCTCTACATTTCAAAAAAAATCGTCAAAATCGATCACTGAATTAAAAAGTTATGAGGGTGGCCCGCTTTCAAACGGGTCACTGTGAAAAACAAAAAAAAAACATACATAAAAAGAAACATAAAATCGAAGATATGTAAACATATTCACAAAAGTATGTACATGAAGATATAGGGGAAAGTTGCCCAAAACGGGATAGTCGGGTAAAACAGGATATTGGCCTTTGTTTTAAAACAAGCAGCGCCATCTGACGGCTGGTGGCGTCAAATGCTAGAAATAAGCGTTGTCTAGATGTATCAAGTGAAGATACTCATAATTTCGTTATTTGTGGTGTGTGACAAATGTCAGTTTGAAAAAGCAAGGTTAGTCTATTTTGTTTAGTCAGAGTTTGGTCAATAATCACTTGGATTAACAAGAACAATAATATATGGTGAGCAGTTTTCATGATTCTATTGATATTTGGCAATATTTTGATGATGTAAGTGAATATCACAATTTTTTTTTGTTGTGAAAACAAGGATAAAACTTTAGACATGTGCAGTCGGGTAAAACGAGATACCTAGGTGTTGGGTAAAACAGGATACTATCCCGTTTTATCCAACCCTTTTCATTCATGTAAATTCCACGCTTAAGTTCAAACGGTGAAAGCGATTTGTGAATCACGGTCTTCGTTTTAGACTAACTGAACACATTGTTTCGCTTCCTCACGCAGAAAGAAAAATTAATGCTTACGATAAAAGAAGAGGAAAGACTGCCGTGCTAACTTCAACACCTTATAAAGAAGAACTCGCCTATTAAGAAGCCCAAACTAAACTTGAAAGAAGATAAAAGAGTGGAGAATAAGAAAGGAAAAATTTAAAATAATAGAAAATGTGCAAGACGCAAAAAAAAAAGAATGATAGAAAGAAAAGAGACAGCAGTTCAGTACTGAGCTAAACTCCAAATCCAAAAGTGAAGACGGTTGGGTCATGTGCGAACACTGTCGACGTTGGGCTCACGAAGGTTGCGCAGGAGTGGAGAACGGCAGTAATATGACCAATTAACTTTTGTATTATTGAAAAAATATATACTTTGTTTGGTTTTTTATTTCAACAGGCAAATCAAATTCAGTCAAGACACTTTTTTTGAATTAAGTGAAACAATTTTCATCATATTTTAACACTATCCCGTTCTACCCAACCAGTTGTCCAGAACGGGATAGTTGAAATATTTTTAAAAATATTAAATTTCTTATGCTACTGTCAAGCTATTGAGGAATGACTATGGGTAAACATAAAAAGGAGTCCCTGGAAATGTTACCCCTGATAAAACAGAAGATATCGGTAGCACAGTAACTGAGTTTAGGTTCAAAGAACCTTAGCTGTCCCGTTTTGGGCAACTCTCCCCCACATATAGATAAATATCCGTTTATTTAGCAAATATGCTACATACAAAAAAAATTCAATAAAACTATATAACAGTGTGGCGCATTAGTGTGTGGAAGTCCATTTTCTCCCTTATCAAAAGAGATAAGAAAAATTTTTCAAGACAAAACTTATAGGGTTCCAGCAGGGTATACAGAGTGTTCAAAAAATCCCCTTTTTTTAAATAGCAACCTCAACTTTTGATTAGAGATTTGGATTCCGCGTAATATTCTACGTATGATACTGTGGTTTTATTTGCCAGAACGTGAAGTGTTGTCAGGCTATCGAGGATTTACTTAAATTAAGGGAATAAACATTATGTTGGCTTTGCCCATTACATATCACACAGAATCATTCTACTTCTAAGCTTTTCAAATTTTTACGTTTTGATAAGACGTTTTAATAATTCTGAAAGGTTACGGGTAGCAAACTATCGTCGGTTATCGATGTCATGCAACTAACATAATATTGTAGCAAGTTTCGCTATGGAAAACACTGTTCAGCTTTAATTAATTTATTTTTCAAGTCACTATGTACAGAACTCACTATTCACTAACAAAATCACAGCTTATTTATGTTTCACGATTTATATTTCACGACGTATTCAGAACTGCACTAACTCGAAATGACGGATCTCATTATATACCCTCGCCAGGATTGAGAGAACATTCCAGATATTTTTAGAAAAGCGAAGAACGTTCGACGCCATCTAGCCTAGCTAGAATGTACCAGAAGCCAATCGATTCCAAACAATTCTACACAATGTGGTGGCTGCGGCGGCGCATTCACCATGTTTGTCACATTGCCCCCTTCTTAAGGCAATTCGTCCCGAATTGCCTTCATGTCGGTATCGGCAACTGTCCCCAAACCGGCAGCCTGATGTCCTATGGAAATAGCAGTCCACTGTCCTCTGGTTCGTCCTCCGGGAAGGATAGCAGCACACCAGGATGTCAATGCCGCTTTCTTAAAAGATTACCTCCAGCATGCTCCGTACTACTCTCCAGTCCAGTTGGTCGTTCGTCATTTTCGGAATTGCCAGATGGATCAGGTCCTGTGACAGCATCAAGTCACGAAGATGACTGAGGGCTTTCCAGACATCACTGTAGGTGGTCAGATGATGTGGAAGCTTCTTCGTCACAAGGTAGAACAGATGTCGTGTACCTTCCATGATTTCCAGTACCCTCCCCACCTCTGGTTTTTGTCGTCGTAGATGTTCCAGTTGTCCAAATTTCCGCTTGAAAGCAGCAGCAAGACCACTCCTCATACCAAGGTCTTCAGTGACCCAGTGAGCCAACGAATATTCGGCCGGTGCTTTGAACAAATCCAGCTGCCTTTCTTGGACAACGCCATTCTGGACTTTCTGGCCATTGGAGTGTTCCTTCTTCGGCCTTCACGTCGTACGCCTCCTTCATCCTGTCGCTGGCACTTTGGATGTTTAGTCGGACTCGTTGATGGATATCCTCCATTTTTCTACGAAGATCACTTGCGTAGTCTTCCCCAGCGACATCCTCACCAGGTGGACAGCCAAACTTCAAATCGCAGGGCAGCCGGAGTTCACGACCCATGATGATCTTGGCAGGTGTTTCGCCCGTCGATTCATGAACTGCTGACCTGTACGCCATGAGGAATAGGGGAAGATGTTGATCCCAGTCTCTTTGATGGTCAGAGACAACTTTGGCCAAGTGTCGATTGATGGTTCGGTTCATTCGCTCCACCATGCCATCCGATTGTGGGTGTAGCGCCGTTGTCCTTGTCCTCTTGATCTTCAAGACATCGCAGACGTTCTGGAATAGCGTCGATTTGAAGTTCCTGCCCTGGTCCGAATGCAGCTCCAACGGGACACCGAAACGGCAAAACCATTCCTTAGTCAAGACATCGGCAACGGTAGCCGCCTCCTGGTTTGGCAAGGCATACGCTTCAGCCCACTTGCTGAAGTAATCCATGGCGACCAAGATGTATTTATTTCCTTTGTCCGTTTCAGGAAAGGGTCAAGCCACGTCGATTGCGATCCTTTCAAAGGGGCTTCCCACGTTGTATTGGCGCATAGGAGCTTTTGGCCGTTTCTGGGGTCCGTTACTTGCCGCACATACGGCACATTTTCTGCACCATTCCTTCACATCGGCTTGACAGTTGACCCAGTAAAACCGTTCTCGCAGCTTTCCCAGCATCTTGGTTACACCCAAATGTCCACCCGTGACGCCATCATGGACCTCTCTCATCACCTCTGCCTGTCTGGTTCCAGGAACGACTAACTGCCTCCGATCTTCCGTGCCATCCAGATTCTTCACCAGCCTCTTCAGGATGCCGTCATCAAGAACCATCGAGTCCCATTGAGCCCAGTAGGACTTCACGGTGGTCGAGAGCCGCGCGACTTCTTGCCAGGTTGGTCGTTGGCCTGCCTGTTTCCATCCGATGACAAGCTTCAGATCTGGATCTTTCTCCTGGTCCTTGCGAAGCGCCTCAGACTGCCAGGAATCATCCACCACAGTCGTCCTGCAAGTGCTCGCCTCCTTTTCCTCGGCTCTTTGACAGTGCTTACATTGTTCTGGACAAGGTCTCCTGGACAGTGCATCAGCGTTGTTGTGGCTGGATCCAGCTCGATGTTCCGTGTCAAAGTTGAACTCTTGAAGTCTCTCAATCCAACGAGCAACTTGACCCTCCGGATTTTTGAACTGTAGGAGCCATTTAAGCGCGGCGTGGTCGGTTCTCAGCAGAAACTTTCTCCCGTAAAGGTACTTGTAGAAGTGCTCTACCCCTTTGACTACTGCCAGTAGTTTCCTTCTCGTGACGCAGTAGTTCCGTTCCGGCTTCGACAAGGTTTTGCTGAAATAGCCGATCACCCTTTCATGTCCCTGCTGGATCTGGGACAGCACTGCACCAAGTCCTACATTGCTGGCATCTGTATCCAGGATGAAGTTTCCCTCAGGTAGTGGGTAGCCTAGGATGGGCGCGCTGGCAAGTGCCCTTTTAAGTGTGTCAAAGGCCTCCTGACAATCCTCGTCCCAGTGGTAGCGTCTCTATGCCTCTGTGAGCCTGTGAAGAGGCCGGGCGATGTTCGCAAATCCTTGGACATAACGCCGGTAGTACGTGCACAGACCCAGGAAACTTCTTAGCTCGTGGAGGTTCTTTGGTACAGGCCACTCCTTAACAACCTCCACCTTTTGCTGGTCAACGGCTACACCCTCAGCCGACACAATATGACCCAGGTATTGTACTTCCCTCCGGAACAGTTGGCATTTCTTTGGACTCAGCTTCAAACCGGAACTTCTGAGTCTCTGGAATACCTACTCCAAGTTCTTCAGATGGTCTTCAAATGATTTGCCAACCACAATTATGTCATCCAGGTATACAAGACATGTTGACCAGGATAGTTCTTTGAGCACAGTCTCCATCAGCCGCTCGAACGTAGCAGGTGCGTTGCATAACCCAAATGGCATAACAGTGAACTACCACAGCCCAGCTCCAACGCTGAAAGCAGTCTTCTCTCGATCTTCAGGGGCCATTTCTACCTGCCAATTTCCGCTTTTGAGGTCCAGGGTTGAGAAGATCTTCGATCCGGCCAAGGTATCCAAAGTGTCGTCAATCCGTGGTAGCGGGTAGCTGTCCTTCTTCGTCACGTTGTTCAGCTGACGATAGTCCACACAGAATCGAGTTGAACCGTCCTTCTTTTTAACCAGAACAACTGGCGATGACCACGGACTACTAGAAGGCTTGATGACACCGCCTTTCTCCATGTCCTTGATGATCTTGTCCGCCTCCTCCTTCTTGGCCAAAGGTAGTCTTCTAGCTGTTTGGCGGATCGGTCGTGCTCCCTCTGTGTTGATGGTGTGCCGCACCACGTTCGTTCGGCCCTTTTCCCCAGTCCCGTTGTCGAAGATGTCGCCGTAATTCCTTATCAGGTTTCTCAATCGTTGTTTTTGTCTCTTATCCAGATCTTTTGAAGAGGTGACAACTAACTTCTCCATCTCTCCGGTGAACTCAGAGATGGTTTGCTCAGTCTCACATACTTGTCGCACCACAGAGGAAATTGACGAGCAGAGCCCCAAAACTGTGTCCCTTGCCAAACTTACAGAGTGATAGTTGACGTTCATCACTCTCACGGGCACAGTCTTTCCCACATGTACCAGGCTCTTTCCACATGCAATGCCTCGTCCTACTTCAGAATCGTGTATTTTAGGCTCAAACATCACGATGCTTCCTTCTTTCGTCTTCCCTTCCAGGCGAGCCCACAAAATCATCTCGCTCCTCTCAGGAATTGAAGAATCCCCAGCCAGCAAGACACGAACTGTCTCTTCCTCTCTACCATGCATTATCACCTCTTCGTTGTTGGTTTTCAGTGTTCCATATTTGAAATCTAATTGGAAGCCTTGGGTGTTCATGATGTCCATTCCAATTATGATTTCCTCCTCAATATCGGCAACCAGCATTGGATGTTCGAAGCTGGTGCTTCCCAGAGTCACTGCTTCCTCCACTTCACCATGTATCCTAGCCAAGTCTCCTGTTGCCGTCCGTAGTCGCCACTTTGTTGGTTTAATCATTGTCGGTGTTGTGACAATGTCGGGCCTGATGATAGACTTCGTCGCACCTGTATCCAGCAGCATGGTGCGTTTCTCTCCATTAACCCAGCCATCCACAAACACGCTGTTCAGTTTGTGTCCTGAAGAAGCAACTATGGCGGTTTTCCTTGGGGCATACTGGCTACAGGTCGACGATTGCCCCTTCGCATCGACCCTCTCTAGTTTTCCGACATCGAAGAAGGTGCCCGTATCTCCTTCTTGCATCGACCACGAATGTGGTCAAGCTCTCCACAATTCCAGCATCGTAGCTCCCTTCGCTTGGACGCCTCCATTTCCTTGACGACCCTCCTCACATTTGCGTCGAAGGAGTCTTCCTCCGCGAGATCTTGGTCCTCCATCCTTCGCACGCATGCAGGAAGCTTCACAGACTGCTTCGCCGCTTCGAATTCCAAGGCTTTGGCCAGTGCTTCAACCAGTCTATCGGGACGATGGAGTATCAGTGACTGCCGAATCTCCTGGTCTCGAAGTCCATCCAAGAAGGCCTGAACTGCAAGCCTCTCCATAACGTTCTCTGGCGTGGTTGGATAAGCCAGTCGTGCAAGGCGAGCAACATCCGCTTCAAACTCCTGCAAGGTCTCGTTGGTCTTCTGAATGCGATTTTTCAACTGAGAGTGGTAGACGTGCTCCAAGTGAGTTTGCCCATATCGCAGTTCCAGATGCTTGACTAGTACATCGTAGTCCTCCTGCTCCTGGGTGTTGAGCGTCTGCAGGATTTCTGTAGCTTCCCCACTAAGTGCCAGAGTCAATGCCAGGGCTTTTTCCGGTCCAGTCCATCCATTTGCCCTTGCTGCTGCCTCGAACTGGCGATGGTAATTGTTCCAGGACAGTTTGCCATCAAACTGTGGGGCTTTCATGTGGATTCTGATGGTATCAGCTTTCATCTTGGCACTCGCACCGTGATTCTCGAAAGTAACTTCCGGTTGTTGCATGATTACTGCCACTTGCCTTCTCACTTCGTCGATTTCGTCTTCCAGAGCCTTTGCAGTCTCTCCTAGTTGTTTCTCCAGATTTCCGATTTCCTCTGCTACATGAGCCTTCAAGCAGTTGTAGTTATCCGCCAATTGCTCCTTGATTTCTTCCATAGCTCTGGAAGATTCTTCGAGCTTCTCCTCCATTTTCCTCGAGTTCTCTTCCATGGCTCTAGAAGATTCATTAAACATTTCTTCCAATAATCTGGAATTCTCCTGCACTGCTCTGGACAATTTCTCAACTGCGTTGGGATCAGGAATCTCGAATTGGAACGTATCGGGATCCATGCCTTCTTCCATTAAAGCCTCACGAAGCCGTTGTTGTAGATCAGCTTTTTTTCCGCTTGCATCCAGGTCACGCTCCTCCAGCTCCCTCTTCAACTCAGCGACCTTCAATCCGGTTAAAAACACTAGTTTCGCAGCCATTAAAGCGAATATTCATGTCCGTTTCTATAGCACACAATAAATCCCACTTTTGACACCAATGTAACAAGTTTCGCTATAGAAAACACCGTTCAGCTTTAATTAATTTATTTTACAAGTCACTATGTACAGAACTCACTATTCACAAACAAAATCACAGCTTATTTATGCTTCACGATTTATATTTCACGACGTATTCAGAACTGCACTAACTCGAAATGACGGATCTCATTATATACCCTCGCCAGGATTGAGAGAACATTCCAGATATTTTTAGAAAAGCGAAGAACGTTCGACGCCATCTAGCCTAGCTAGAATGTACCAGAAGCCAATCGATTCCAAACAATTCTACACAATGTGGTGGCTGCGGCGGCGCATTCACCATGTTTGTCACAATATGCACATTTTGACATTGAATGCAGTATATATCTCGCGAACATTGCGTCGTAGAAGAAAAAGTTGCGTATGAATTTTGTGGTTTGGTGTATTCTCCAGGGAATACATCATCTCAATTACACTAAAAAATAACAATATAACGTTCTGAAACATATAACGACGAACAGTTATACGAGTAAATGGGCCGCATTTTTCTCTCAAACGCCAATTTGATACGAATAAACAAATATTTTCGAGAGAGATTCAAAATTGTTTTTCTTCAAACGTCAGTAAAACGGACATTGTTCGACTGGATATCGGCCACAAAGTTCCACTTTTCCTCCGGCGGAGGAAAACTGACCATAGCCAACTATAACAACGAAAACGTGAGCCTGGCGCCGCCGCCCAAAGCTATATTTATGGCAAATTGAAAACATACTTTGTTTTTGCATAAATTTGTCGACATTTGAAGCCGCACTTCGTTCGGCTGCTAAACACAAGCACGTCAAGAAAAGTATCACTTTTCCTCCATATAAAATAATATACTATTCTTTCACTATATCAGCCACCGTTTCGTTATCGATGAAAATTCCGACAAGAAATGTTAGTGTCAAAGATTACTCGATGATGCTTTCAAAGTAAGGTATCGCAACACCCCTATTCAAAAATGGGGGGTTGAAGTTACAGAGATGAAAAAATCCTATGAATGGTTCCCTTCGAATCAAAAATCACCGGAACCGAGTCTTTCAAAAAAAAAACATCAAAGGCCGGAAAATCGTGGCGTAAAGTTTTTGTTGGCCCATCCTGTATGATCATTCCAATACACAAATTGTTACTTCCAAACAGAAAACGACAAAAGCCGCAAGGTTTTTGAATTTTTGATATGCAATACACCTACAGAGTTTCAATAAAAACAACTGGTCGTGTTGTTTTTTACTCTATTCATGTTGTTCATTACAAACGTTGATACCCATGAATTTGAGCCCCAACCTGATCTGATCTCACGGCTCAGTTTATTCAATAACAAAATGTTTTGGTCAAGCGTGATCTGATCTGAAAGGCTCATCTAATTCAATGGCAAAAAATTTGATAAAAAGTCTATCTGTTCCTGTTCTGATTTGATCTGACGTTCAAGTTCAATGTCCAGAAATGTTTCGCTCGACGCGCCTGATAAAGTGGAAAGCAAATAGAATGAAAAACTTTCATATCGGCATTAGGAATAACTGCCCTTCAAACAATGGAACTAAACATTTGATATAAATATCGTATGTATTTTTTTTTCAAGTAATGACTTCACTTCTGTGATTCTCGTGCGACTTTTTATCAACTCATTTTGGTTTCACATACCACAACACACCATCAAGCAATGATAACAATGCATGTGAGGAAGCGAAGTAGTAGTTCTCAATTATTCGGGCAAGCCGATACCTACTTGTTCAAAATCAATCATTGCTTCACTAAAAAGATAGACTTGAGGTCTTATGATCCTGTCACAAAACAGGACTCTCGCCTCCAGCATTCAATCAACAATGGAGGAAGCAACAATAATTATTGGAGAAAACAAACAGATTCGAGAAACCATATTGCTCCATGTGAATTTTGATCAGCGAGAAACGAGAGAAACAAAATCTGGAGAGCATCAGATGCCATACGTACCTTCCTTGAGGAAAAACTCCATCAGACAAACAATAAAGTACGTCAAACTACTCCTGAAAGACTGGATCAACCAACAATAATGGAAGACCAAACTGGCCTTGATCAGCAAGGAACTTGATCCAATGAATCTCAAACTGGCAAAAGATCTTACCAAAGGAGAAAAAAGTCAACTGCCAAGCATCAAATCTCCTCAGAACCAAACAATCAGCGACACAAAAGAAAAGGTTGAATTACTCGGAACCTATTTCCAAACCCTATTTACAAAAAATTCATTCATAGATCCTGAACTTCACGAAGAAATGTTCACGATCATTCAGACCATCCTTAAACACCAACACTCTCCAGCACGATGGAAGATCAGAATAATTCTGATCAGGAAACCAAAAACAAAAGGACCGACCATCAGATTACAGGCCAATCGGCTGATTCTCAACTGTTCAGCAATATCTCAAATCTCCAACAGATCATTCCTCACGCCGACCAACATACACAGTCCAGAATGAGAGCAATCCATGCAGAAGTTCCACAGGTATCCCGACTTGCTCCACCACTACCATTTAACCTCAACGCGTCCGACATTCCGCAGGACCCACGGTCCCAAAAACTCCTTTTTGTGATGATACCGCAATCATTGCCCTGGCCAGACAACAATCCCGTATGGTACCTAGAATTCAACACCCATATTTTATCACCAATAAGGTGATGATATGTTCTCAAAAATCAAAACAAGGATCCAAGTCAGGAAACCGACCTCTATCCTTGAACAAAAAAAAACGAGTACCCACTCCCAGATTCTTGGTACTGACATATGGGACGCACCTCACTAGGCTGAAATTTGGATGAACAAATGAAAAATATTAACCAGCACAGACAAGAAGAAAGCCGTACTATTCTCTAAATTCAAGACAAGTAGCTCACTCAGAAAACCGACCCCTACTCTGGAGGAAAAAAGCCATGTACCTGGGAGAACCTTTTGATCAGAATCTTAACTTTAAGAATCACATCACACATGCCAGAGCTTGGTCAATTGAAGAAGCCTTACCCCCTCCTGAGATCCTAAAAATTCCATAGGAAAAGACTTAGCCAGTTTGATCAACCAACCCTCACATGCGACAACCACGACCTGGACCTAAAGAGAAACTTCTTCGGAAAATTTAGGCCCTCAAATAATAGCCTAATAAGAGACGCAGCCAGAACAAAATCTTCCACCCATATTCGCTTACTTCCAGCCAACTAGACACGCTTCCTACTCACCGGCTAGTCAAACTGACTTAGCCACCAGCTAGAATGCTGAAATCGAGGACCACCTCCAGCAAAAACGATTAACGAACATTTGCAAAAAAAGATTGTACATTTAGCAAATGTAATAAAAGTTATGATGAATAAAAGGTTGTTGGATGTTTTCTACTTGTCATAGCCCAGCCTAATTTGATAACAAAGTGTTTTAGTCAGCGTGATCTGATATGAGAAGGCCATCCGATTCAATGGCAAGATGTTCCCAGAAGAAAAAATCATCTGATCTGATTTAATCTGACGATCAAATTCAATGACAGACCAAACCAATTCAATGAGCAAAACTTCTTATTTTCTTATCGACACTTAAAACACTGGAACCAAACACTTCATAGAATCAGATGATTTCTGTTTTTCTTTTGAAAATCATGACTTGACTTATGTGAAGATCCTTGTGCGAATTAATAACTCATTCTGATTATTGCATAGGATGAAATGATTATTTTTAATCGGGAGATGATAATGTGGGTGAGAGCAAGGTTCGTGTGCAAAAAAATGTTATGACTTTGGGTTATTCACGATCTACGCTAGACTTTTTGATAAAAAGAACTGTGTTTTTGTCTGAAGAAGTTATTGTTCTTAAGATGATACAAACTTACTGAAATTATCTATCTCTACCTGCAATTATCAACCGGGAGTATATAAAATGCAAAATTGCAAAGGGTATATCCTATTGTTGCCAATTATTTTTGGCATGCAATGGCAAGGACTACAATGACAAACATTCCCAAGATGTCGCAGAGAGTAATATTATGTGTAATTATAATGAGATAAACAAATCTTCAGATAAACTATTTTTGCACATGCTCACTTTTTTCCTGTGAAGGAATTTCATCACCTACGAAAGATTCATCTTAAAAGTTACGGAACATGTATGCCAGATATGAACTTGATTGAACGCCCTCGGTGGCTAGACTACCAAGGTCGGTTTGGAACCATTATTTAGAAAAATTATTTTCGCATATTATCTTTTTTATGTCCAGGGAACATTTTTGATGGTAGGGAAACAATAACATTGGACAATTTAAACACATCTCAACGTTAATTTCCATGATGAAAATCATTGGAGTCCCAAATCAATCTTTGTATTTAATTCGGAAACAAAAAGCTTTTAACTTCAAGATTTCTGTTGCAGCTTAACAACAGAAATTATGTGTGTACTGAAGATCCAAAAAATATTTCGTATTTTTTTGTATATCTTTCGTTTACTATGACTTAACATGTCACTGTTAACTAAGTTACTGATATTAGTGATATTGAAGTGTTGTGTGTGGAGTGTAGTGTCTAGTGTCAAGTCATGGTATAGTGAAACCAGTCAAGCACTTGGTGTAGTATGTTGTTTGTTTATTTCTTCTTCTTCTTCGGGTGCATAGAAGAAGAAGAAATAAACATGTTTATTTGGTCTATGATATTATTTCCTTGCCACAAATTTGAGACATGACATAATAGACAAGACCATTCTCTTAACGACAATAACGCTAATTTTGTCAAGACTATTTTTGAAGGGTCAAACAAATTACACCTTTGTGCCACAATTCAAATTTTCATCTCTCTTGTTTTTCTTTTAGTCGATGACCTCATAATATCTGAAATCTGGAAGACTGTTCAAAATCAATAACATTCACAAGAACAAGCGATCTTCGAGCTAACATTTTTCAATGATGCTACTTTTTTTTTGGTTGAGAATGGTTATTACATTTGATCAAAGTGTATTACCTATTCGTTTTGAAGATCTTTGATTATTGCATGATATAATATTATTTGATCTAACGTTTCACTTCATAAAAAATTGAAGGTATACGTCATATTGTATAGAACATATATTTTAATGGAATTGGCTATAAGTATTTCATATATTATGTTCAAAACTGTCGAAACAACTCTCAACTAAATTTTATAGGCTAGTTATTTTAAGTACATAAAAATCCTTAAGTATACCTATAACTTTTAATCACATCCTTTTCAATATTTATTGAATGGTTGGGATTAATAATTTGAAATATCTATTATTGGTGTGCATGGTTTGGATTTCCATAAACCACGTTTTCAAAATTCTGATTTTTTTTCAGTAGGTATACCTATCCTCACGATGTGCCCGTTATATTTGAATCATTGGACGTATTATGTAGGTTATATGTCGATATTTGATTGCTTAGTTTGTAATAAAAAAAGAATACATTCGAATATTCGAATTATTATGTCATTTTATTAATACACATTAATAAAAGTGGCTATAAAATTCGAAAAAAGATCGAATAAACTAGTTCTAAATAGCGTGAACCAATTATTGCTCGGTTGCATTTTTTTTTAGTTTGCGAAATTCATGGTAAATTGTGTGGATGGCCCAAATTAATGTCATTGAATATTTCAAAGAAGATTTAAACTTGAAAGTTTCTCCGTTCTACAATAATGCCTTCAAATTGTGTATACGACGTTTCGTATTTGAGCAACAGAGTGGAATGACAAATTGATGAAGCTGTACTGTAAGGGGTAACGCTCAACCGCCTAAACATCAAAGTTACCCAAAAGTCAACCTCACCTGTACGAGTGCCGCTACATCACAGACGAGGCTCTGGCGACCGAATATTGGCGGAATAACCATATACAGGACTAAATCCCTGTAAATACTCCACCTCTACCAACCCGCAGTGGCCAGCGTGGTAGGAGGTGAATGACTAAACAAACCCCAAATATGATTGCACGCTCAACCGGCACCAATCTCAAACACCCATAATTCCATTTATCTTCAGTTTCTCTGTCATCAAAAAATCATAAAAAAATTTTGAAGGTGAACATTTGTATTGAGGTTTATGTTACATCTGGTCGCAAATCATGACTTGAAGCCTGTAACGCTATTGTTCACAAACAACCACATTGGTGAGGTTAGTGCGATTTATTCCTCAATTTCTCAAGAGAAAACTTTTCTCTGTGAATTACTTTCTATTCCAAATTGCGCTATTTAGTGCTTTATTGATAAAACAATGACTAGACTAGAACGTCTGTAGTATGTGGCCAGAAAGCAAAACCAGGCAAAAATTTTGTCATTTCACCGGTAAGAAACAAAGACAAACCCGACCTCTTTTATCATTATTGTGTTTGGGTGGAAACAT